>OZ025289.1:281394547-282760723 GCA_964019185.1 Maratus speculifer
AGAAAAACGTATTTTCACAAAAAGTCATTCCATGACAAACATTCCTTGAATGCTAGATTTTGAAAACAAATTAAAACGAAAAAATTAATATTTATTCTTCTAATTAAGATAGAAACATGATTTAAACGTCATTTTAAGCATAAAAAAATCTTAATGCAAATTTTTTTTCTCTTATAGAAAATGTGAAGATTTTTGTGTTTTGGAACCCCATAAAAAAAAAAACAAAACAAAACAAAACAAAAAAAAATCTGGAAATGTAATACAGCGGAACCTGCTAAAGTGACCACCTTGGTAAAGTGGCAACCTGGCGAATGTGATCGCTTTTTGGAAATTTTACTTGTGCTTATACAAAATAACATGAGAATTGTCCGGTAATGTGACTACTTGTCTAATGTGTTCACCAGTGTAAAGTGACCAGTTTGTCTATCATTGTCAGTGTTATTTGAACATATAAAATGTGACCATCCATTTTTCTGCATGTCAAAAATTTTCACACTAAAGTGGTCATTTTCGGAAATTTTATTTTGATCCTTTAAAAAAGTACAGAAATTTATATCCTATAGTGACTATTTGCTTAATGTGTTAAGTGACCACTTAGTCTTTTATTGTAATGATAGAAAGATTTTTAATGAAATGTTTATTACTGCCAGTTATAGAATCGCTATCATTATGCAATTACAATGAAAATCATAGCAAACGCGGTAGCGTTTGGTATAATATGTTTAAGAAATAGAAAGTGCGAACGTCTTTTCGAAATTTCTAGCGAACCAAATGACGTACGACAGTGATTTTAGTTTCAAAAGATAGAACTCGACGAGACGAATAAAATAATAGCATTCAAAAAACTATCGCAGTTTACTGTAGTTTTTTATTTAACTTTTTACGAAAAAATGACGACGAAAAATTCAACAAGCAATAGCTAACATTATTATGGATGGATTAACTTCGTTTTTGGTTTATTTTTATCGTCTTGATAAAACTTAAAACAGTTTTTTTTTTCATCTTTGTATGTTTGACGGTTTCTGAGAAAATCGAATTTATGTCTTAAACCTCCAATTGAATATTGTCTTTTGCTGTTGCGATTGTAGTTTTTTTTATTCATTGCCACCAAGTTTAATATAAAAATTGTCATGTATGTATCATAATTCATTCAAATTAAACAAATCACGTGAAAAACATAGTTATTTGTTTTTAATGCGAAGCTTTTAGTTTCAGTTCTTTAAATAATAAAGTTGTGAACGCAATGTTATTATTTTTTTGGTCGAATCCATAATTATTTTTTCAAATAACATGCATTTATATGACCATTGGATGATTTTCTCGAGTGTCCTAACATTTTGAATTTTAGGGTACTTCTAGGTTATCCCGTCGACGAAAAAATTATCGCCAAATTTTAAGATTAAATGCCAATAATGGATGATCGTGAATGTCACATTAAATGACATTAAATACGATTCACGTGTTTAGAATGTCATTAAGCGATTTTTATTTCGACCTTTTTGTTTGTATTTTTATTAATATTTTACTAATTATTTTTTTTTCGTTATTTAAAATAAAAAATTATGTCAATGTGTATAATTTGACAATTAGTTTGGCGATTTGTATAATTTGGCAAAATTGGTCGACGGGATAACAGAGAAGTACATATTTTAGTAGTAGAAAAAAATGGGGAAAAAACAAGTACATCGGAAAAAAGTATCTGGGAAAACCAAAATTTCTCTTCAGGAACTAAATGTAAGATTTTTTAATTATGATCATATAACGTCCTAATTTACACAAGGAAAAGATATAGAGTAAAACAAAAACTTCACATTCTGTCCATATCTTAAATAGCATTCAATTGATTTTAAATAAGGATGTAATGTCAAATGTGCATTAGGGTACTTAGTTGGCCCGAAAATTTTGTTATTTTGTCTCATAAGATCGCCGGACTAATGTTTATTAAAATATATATATTTACCTTTATTTAATTTTGTTAAATTTTATAAATCGTTTTATTCTGTAGTTATTTATTAAACTTTTCAATACTACTTGATTATCTCGTCGACCAATTCCGCCAAATTTTACAAATCATCGATTTATTCACCATGTAATTCATATTGACCTAATTTTTATTTTAAATAACGAAAGAAGAAATAAATTAGTAAAACATCAATAAAAGTACAGATAAAAAGTTGAATTCAAAATCATATTATGGCATAACAAACATGGGTAACCTATTTAATGTAAACTGAATGTAACCTTTATGATAATCCGTTATTGGCATTTAATTTTATAATTTGGCGATAGTTTTTTGGTCGAAGCGATAAACAATTATCACCTGTTTTTATTCATTATTATTTTCTTTTGAAAATAATAGAAAATAGTTAATAGAAGTACTACTTGGTTATCCCGTCGACCAAAAAACCATCGGCAAACTATAGTAATATATGCCAATAATGGATGATCGTGAATGTCGAATCCAATGCCATTAAATAGGATGCACGTGTTTAAAACGCTATTAAGGGATTTTTATTTGGATTTTTTATTTGTATTTTTTATTAAGATTCTACAATTTTTTTGTGTTATTTAAAATGAAAATTATGTCTATATGTATAATTTCGCTATGAGTTTAGCAATTTGTATAGTTTGGCGAAATTGATCGACGGGATAACTAAGTAGTACCTTAATATATATGTATGTAATTGAAGTTTGAAAACTAAGCTTTTGCGAAATTGGCGTCAGAAGAATATCGCACAATGTCGTGCATATATGGCATCTGTGCCAGGAAAGCATCAAATGAAAAAAACACATGGTGATGTAAAAAACTTTTGTGATGGTGTGAAGTGAATGTAACATTTACGATCAGCCATTATTGGCATTTAAAAGTATTTTTGTTTGAGATATTGTCGAAAAAGCATTGCAAAGATATACTTTCCCTCTCCCTTCCATTTCCAAATGTACTAAATTTCAAATTATGAAAAAAAATCAGAGTTTACTTAAAACCGTGCATAAAAATTATAGTAATTATCCTAATTTTTCTAATAGAAATTCTCAATTTTCCGTTATTAACAAACGCTACTTTAAAATCGCAAATTTAATCGGCTAAATCGCCAAGTTGCATAATGATAATCGCCACTGAATATATAAATAATGCCATATTTGCAAACTTATCGGTCAAAAAACAGTGGAACCTTGGTTTACGGCCACCTCTATTTTTGACAAGTTCGGTTTATGACCAACTTCAGTGATCAAAATTTTACTCTTTCGGCGTAGGATAACTCGATTCGCGACCAAAGCTGTCAAATATTTCAGTTGGCAACCCTCACATAACTCTTGTTATAGGTCAAGTTTGGAGTAAAGTGCGCGTATCAGAGTGCTTTGTGACCTTCAATACAGTAAAAAATTTAACTTATTGTTTTAATTTTAATCAGTTTCGGTAAAATTTTAGCTTTTATAATGACTTCTAAGAATGAAAAAGCGTTTAGTGATAGCAGTAGTAAGAAGCTTAATCGAATTACTGATCAATTATGAAAAGAAGTAGTGATAAAACTTACGAACGATGATAGTGTAATCAAAATAGCTAAACAATACGGTGTAGATGAACCGTCGATTACTCTGATGATAAAGAACTAGTCGGATATGGTAACCCCAAAACTATTTTCTATCTCATGCATTTAATGCGTCAAAATTTATTATTACAGTGTCAAAATCAAATGACAGTCATATGCTCACCGTGAGGATTCCAAAGACATGAAATTCCGAACATTAGTTTTTGAAATAGGACTGTTGCGGATATCGGGAAAAATACAGCATATATGCGATACTTGTTGGGAGATTTACCCAAAACACGCAATGAGCAATAATATAAATCAAAGTGTGCCTAAATCTGAAGTTTGATGAAAATGTGTGCATTAATTCCTGCGATAGAGATTTATTGGTAATCGGAACAATTCAGCATAGCAGTGCCATGTGTTTGGTTATTGAAACCAAAACGTAAACAAAGCCAATTCATATAAAGATTAACTGAATTTGATGTTTGATGAAAATCCGTGCGTTAATTCTCGAGAAAGAACTACTGCGAAAATAATGAAAAATGCAACACGATTAAGCCATCTGTTGAACGATTTAAATCAAAATGTAAACAGCATCAATTTATATCAGGGATTACCTGAATCATGGCCCACTAGAACTAAAGGCCTGTCTATTTGAGATTAATGTAGGAAGTCTCCCGCCAGAGGACGCTAATACTCTGCCTAAGTTATTCAGACCAATCATGTAAATCCTGAACCAAAACAATGACACGTGTGCAAACATGTGCACAGAACAGAAAGCTGCTTATCCAATGCTAATTTGGGTAGGGTTTGCGTCACGTGGACTTACACGTGGTTCAATGAAATGGTTCAAGGTTTGAAGCTGAATCCAGCTTCACTTTTTCGGCGGTTTTTCGCGAAATGGCTTGGCCGGTACAATATAGTCGGCGTTGCCTGAATATAATTTTTTTTAAACCCATGCATTAGTTCTTGAGATAGAGCGCCCAAAAAATTTATATCACATACAGAAAGTCACATACAAGAATGGATTATGATCGTGAACTGAGGTTCCACTGTATATTATATAAAAATTTAATTACAGCTGGTGATTTCAATGTCAATTTTACAAATAATACTAGAAATGAATTTTCAGTATATTTTCATCCTTGGTTTGACGTAAATCTATTAAGGCTGTATTTCGAGCGACTTTCTCCAAGGAAGATAATTTAACGAATAATTTTCCTGAAAATGTCCTAGAATATCATTCAATAATTGGAATAAGCTATTCCATTAGATATCAGGAAGGAGAAATAAAAATATTTTACTTAATTTTTTTTTTAATTTAAATGGGAAAACTCGTTTTTATGTGCATTGACTATAAAGTTATGTTTAGCGACCTTTGGGTGCCATGATCACAAAAATCGCGCTAATGGCGGAAATATTTCATATTTGTAACATCTGATTTTTAAAACAAGTAAATAAGAATGCCACAAATCCTATGCGAAAAGAATAAAAATTTCTATTCGCATTATTTTTCTACAAAATATGTATTATCTAAAATTAATTGAATCTGTCAATTTTTGTACGAATAAATTAAAATTAATTTTGTTTTTTCACGTTTTTCGTCCATTGATTAAATAGTTTAATATTGAGCGAAATAAGAAAAAGTACTGGGAATATTTAAAAGCAACTGAGGTTTTCTTATATTCAATATATAATTATCAAAAAATTTAAATGACTAGTATTAAAAAATGCTCTGACGAGCACCAAAAAAGGTTAATATGTTTAGTATGAAAAAGTGTTTGACAAGAGTTTCTAATTGAAAAAGAGAAAGGACAAGGGGCCCCTTCTTGGCTGCAATTCACTGTCAATACCAAATTTGAAAAAATCATATTTGCGCTTTTTCCATATAGAAGAAATCTGCGTAAAACTTTCAATCGTGCTTTACATGTTACCTGCATTGTTGACTCTGCATTAACTGAACTACAAATGAGTTTTCTGTGCTGTTTTACACTGCGACAGTTTATGGTGGGACTTTGTGAATGTGATACGCTGCAGGCAGTGTTGAATGCAGGAGGTGGGCCGGGGGGACATTCCCTCCCGAAGGTATCAAATCCCCCCCCCCTCCCAATAAAATTTGAGATTTTGTGTTTTCAATGGTAAAAAAGTATGATCCCCTTAGAACTCTATTCTATTAAAGCCACAGAAGACCCTCCCGGAGAAAAGTGTCTGAATTCAACACTGGCTGCTGGAACTATGGTTTTTGGCCCTATTTTGCTTTACATTCATGCTTAATCACCCTTCGTCTTTTCTAATTATGCCTTTACACTATACAATTTTATCGTAACAGTGACTGATTTCTTTTATATAGAAAAAGCGCAAATAGGATTTTTTCAAATTTGGCATTGACAGTGAATTGCAGCGAAGAAGGGGCCCCTTGTCCTTTCTCTTTTTCAATTAGAAACTCTTGTCAAACACTTTTTCATACTTTAAAAACATATCAACCTTTTTTGGTGCTCGTCAGAGCATTTTTTAATACTAGTAAAAATGTACCTTGTAGTTATGGGGTTATTTAAATCAATCACTAATCACTTTCAACTGTATTCTAAAGAAATAATACGAATTTTAAGTAAATTACCTTCGATGTAGTATATTTTAAATAAGTAATTCAATTATTATAGTTGTTAATTTTTCAGTTCATTACTTAATATATTGCATTTTTCCTTATTTATATTTTGTTTTATTTTTTAAGATCGCAAAAGTTTTAATGTGCCATTTTGAAAGACACTCCATCAAGTGACCACCTCTATATAGGGACCATTTTAGCCTGTCCCAAAGGTGTACACTTTAGACAGGATCCACTGTATCTGAGAAGTTGATATGAAAACTTTTTGTAAGGATTAACTTCAAGAATGGGATTTTCTTTTCTCCCTTTTCTTTTTCTTCTTTAAATAAAAAGTATATAGAAAGAAAAAGTAATAGAAATAAATGTAGTTTATAATTAATGGAATACCTTTACAGACATTACTGTACGAACGTGAACAATTGTGATGGATAAATTTGAGATGCAATAACTTTACGGATTTTCGCATGTTTATGAACACATATAACGCCAACCGATATACTACCTATTGATATTTTATACAGATCGACTATCCGTTCATTGCATTCAATTTCATTCCTTTATTACTGGATTATATACTAATCCTATTATTGAAAACGACATAATTTGACCCCCCCCCCACCCCCTATTTTTATATTATACTACATTGAAAAGGCACTACACATTTCTCTTTTGATAATAACAGAAAGCAAAAAGCATAAAATTTTAACAATTCCTTGTATTTAGTTTTTATTAACTATTTGGAAAATAGTTGTTGTTCTCGATAGAGAATTGGGAAATTTGAAGTATATCTGAATCTATTTATTGGCTGAATTCAGCACCTATTTTATTTTATTCGTTTTCTAATTGGTCCAAGTTTAATATACAAAAATGAAATACTTCTGTTGCCACGATGACAAAAAGAGTTATTTAAAATTAAAATAATAATAATAATAATAATAATTTAAAAACAAATTGTGATAAAGATTTAAAAAAAAATCATTAAAAAGTGAATTTTTTTTTTCTCTACCCAACGGTGTTAAAGTTTAAAATGTGCGATAATTATAAGTTTAAAAATGTGCAGTTCCGAAAATTGTAAAACAGAAATTTCGTTTTTAATTTCAATTTATTTTTAAATGCTTTAAGTGATCTATAAAAAATAATACAAATACCTTATAGTTTTACATGTTTCATTGCTCTTACGGCAACTTTTTCAAAAACAAATAAATGATAAAAAGAATTTTTTTTCGCTAAAATATCTTCAAATTAAAAATAAACAGAAAAACATAAATCACGTGACCATGAGCATAGTAAAGTAAAACTGGAAATAATAAATGAATAAAAATAATTGTGAACGTGAAATATTACAAATTATTGTCTTAAAAACCTTTGAAGCATTTCCTTCCAAATTTTAGGAAGCTCTATGGAGGCAAATTCATTGCAAACATTGTCTCTACGTATGAAGATTTCTATTGATTCTTTTATGATTGATGGAAAATATGATGTAGAAGGGTATAATATTCTGCTATTTTAAAAATCTATTTGTAATGGTTCTTTGCTATATAATCTTGAGAGAGCTGTAGTTTTCCTATTGTATTTGATGTCTGCTCTATGTTCTTTAATCCTAGTTCTGTTTCACCAATGTAATACTGTTTTGTTCCATCTTGTTTTGTGAATAGTATTTCATATACGCCAGATATTTGATGTGGTTCTATTGGATCAATTTTCCTGCATATTGAGTTTTTTTAATTTAGCCGACGGTTTTGCAATATGTATATATTAAATTTATTGAGTTTATATTTTAAACGTTCGAAAAATCCTGGGAAATATTGTAGAGAGAATACTCAAAACTGTATTACATTGGTGAAACAAGTAGAAAACTTAGAACTAGAATTAAAGAGCATATAGCAGACATCAAATACAATAGGAAAACTACAGCTCTCTCAAGATTATATAGCAAAGAACCATTACAAATAGATTTTAAAAATAGCAGAATAATATACCCTTCTACATCATATTTTCCATCAATCATAAGAGAATCAATAGAAATCTTCATACGTAGAGACAATGTTTGCAATGAATTTGCCTCCATGGAGCTCCCTAAAATTTGGAAGGAAATGCTTCAAAGGTTTTTAAGACTATTGGATCAATTGATTTCTATGATTGTGATAAATTCTATATCTAAATGAATGATGATTTAGACCAATGAATATAATTATTTGTAATGAAATATTACAAATCACTATGATTGTGATTTGTAATATTTCACGTTCGCAATTATTTTTATTCATTTTTATTTCTAGTTTTACTTTACTATGCTCATGTTCACGTGATTTATGTTTTTCTGTTTATTTTTAATTTGAAGATATTTTAGCGAAAAAAATTTCTTTACATCATTTATTTGTTTTTGAAAGAGTTGCCGTAAGAGCAATGAAACATGTAAAACTATAAGGTATTTTTTTTTTTTAAATAGATCACTTAAAGCATTTTAAAATAAATTGATATTTTAAAGTGATGTTTTATATTATATGCAGAAGTTTCGTTTTAAACTTGTTTGTGATGGGTCCAGGAATATTAATGTTTAATTAATGTCCTGCGTAATATGAGGCATTCAGAAGTCAGTCTGATTAACTCCATCAAATAAAAATGCACATTTTAAACAGTCAATGTTGTCTATTACATTTTTAAAAATTTTTTTTTTATCATTGGTCTAAAAATATTAATGCTTAATTCACGGCGTACATAACATATGGCTCGTTATAATCATCCTAGAAATTATGTTTATAATTATTATTAATTTAGATATAGAATTTATTTATAAGTCTTTAAAATTTTAGTCTTTGAAAATATCATTTTCCAAATAGTTGCTGTAGTTTGTTGGATTACAATTTTGTTGTTGTTGTTGTTACTGTTATTATTATTATTATTATTATTATTATTATTATTATTATTATTATTATTATTATTATTATTATTATTATTATTATTAATATTATTATAATAAAAATCTGAGATTTTTATTTCTTTTTATCAAAAATGATACGATGTTTTCTTGGAGATTCAAAATAATAAAGAGCTCTGTTTCTTTATAAATAAATGATTAAATAAAAGCTAAATATTGCAGATATAGTACTGAGTTGTTAAATTTAGTTAAATCTTAATTTTAATAATCCACAAATCTATCTCTTTGTTTAAAAAAAAAAGT
This sequence comes from Maratus speculifer, assembly GCA_964019185.1. NCBI lineage: Eukaryota > Metazoa > Arthropoda > Arachnida > Araneae > Salticidae > Maratus > Maratus speculifer. The sequence continues at coordinate 281,403,867 of OZ025289.1, forward strand.
CTTTTGTATGCGGTTTTTTCCCCCATAGCAATTAAATTCACTGATTCAGTCTAGTCAATTTATCACTGATCTGCAACATCAACATCCTTCTTTTTTGCTCGTAATGCTTATCATGATCGGTTGTCAGACCGATTTAAAGCCGAAAGTAAAAATGTTTATGAAAAATGCGTTTCTTTTTGAATAAATGAATATAACGGTGTTTAAAGAAGAATTTTCCTTAAACCTAATCCGAAAGAGAAGAATCACTACAACAATGGTCTCTTTTCATGATCAGTGTGCTTTTTATATGAAATGATAGGACGTTTTCTTTGAGATTCAGAGTAATAAGCAATAATGTGGCTTTATAAATAATAATTAAATAAAAGCTAAATATTGCAGAATAGTTCTGAGTTGTTAAATTTAGGTAAATCTTACTTTTAATAATTCACAAATCTATCTCTTTGTTTTAAAAGAAAATAAAAAAAAATTTGTATGCGTTTTCTTTTCATAACTATTAAATACTAAATTCACTGATTCAGTCTAGTCAATTTATCACTGATCTGCAACATCCTTCTATTTTGCCCGCAATACTTATCACGATCGGTTGTCAGACCAATTTAAAGCCGAAAGTAAAAATGTATATGAAAAATGCGTTTCTTTTTGAATAAATGAATATAACGGTGTTTAATGAAGAATTTTCCATAAACATAATCCGAAAGAGAAGAATCACTACAACAATGGTCTCTTTTCATGATCAGGGTGCTTTTTATATGAAATGATAGGACGTTTTCCTTGAGATTCAAAGTAATGAGCAATAACGTGGCTTTATAAATAAATAAATAAATAAAAGCGAAATTTCGCAGATGTAGAACTGAGTTGTTAAATTTACGCATATCGTAATTTTAATAACTCACAAATCTATCTATTTATTTAAAGGAAAAGAAAAAATCTTTTACATGCGTTTTCTTTTTACAACGATTAAGTACTAATTTCATTGATTCAGTCTAAGTCAATTTATCACTGATCTGCAGCATCCTTCTTTTTTGTCCGCAATGCTTATCACGATCGGTGGTGTTAGACCGATTTAAAGCCGAAAGTAATAATGTATATGAAAATTGCGTTTCTTTTTGAAGAAATGAATATAGCGGTGTTTAATGAAGAATTTTCCATAAACATAATCCGAAAGAGAAAAATCACTACAACAATGATCTCTTTTCGATCAGGGTGCTTTTTCATCAAAAATGATACGATGTTTTCCTTGAGATTCAAAGTAATAAGCAATAATGTGACTTTATAAATAAATAATTAAGTAAAAGCAAAATATCACAGATACAGTATAGAGTTGATAAATTTACGCACATCTTAAGGTTAATAATTCACAAATCTACCACCTTGTTTTAAAGGAAAAGAAAAAAAAAATCTTTTGCATGCGTTTTCTTTTCATAACGATTAAATACTAAATTCACTGATTCAGCCAAGTCAATTAATCACTGATCTGCAGCATCCTTCTTTTTTGCCCGTAATGCTTATCACGATCGGTTATGTCAGACCGATTTAAAGCCGAAAGTAAAAATGTATATGAAAAATGCGTTTCGGGGTTGTGAGGCTAAGCTGCTGATTAGTCTAAAGTAGTTTAACAGGATCTGTTATCTTTCGAGACGTGAGCAAATGTTATAGAGAGCGACGTTAAACGTCGAACATTAGTGATAAGCTCTTGATTAATAGAGATTTCGATAACTGTTATTTCTATTCCGGGTAGGCGGAAGAAATTATTGCAACAATCGTCATTTACCAATCGAAAATCAACAATTGTTTAAGTTTAGGAGGATACAAAGTTTTTTAAACAAGTAATGTAAAAGTGATCATCAGTTATTACCGTCACAGCTTTATATTTAAGTACCGTTATAGCATCACGTTTTCTATGAAATGTATAGGTTTAATACAACTTTTATGTCGAAAGCAATATAATCATTTATTACTTATTAGTGTCGGGCAGAAGAAGAAAGATCCTGGTAATAAGATATCATGTGTATATATATATATATATATATATATATATATATATATATATATATATACATATATATATATATATATTATAAAACATAAAAATAATAATAAAAAATTAAAAATGTTTAAAAAAGTAATATAAAAAATATATATAGGTTGGTTGGGAGGGTAGATGTTAGAGTACGGCGGAGGGTGGTGTTGTCTGGATAAAAAACGCAAAGGTTAATATAATTTAAAATAAAAAAAAATTGAGAGTGGGTAGTTTATTTTAACATAATTTTTATACTGTTTAATTGACACCAATTTATGGATATTTTTCTAGTTATATCTATAGTATTATAATAATCTGAATGATTTACATTATTCATTTACTATAAAAAAATTTATTGAGAATAATTTATTACTACTCCATGTATAGTGTATGTTTATTAAAAAGCTATATTATATTTATTAAATTAATTTTTATATTATTATTATTATTATTATTATTATTATTATTATTATTATTATTATTATTATAATTTATTTATTTTTTTAAATTTATCATCCTATATTAAGATAATGAGTTTTTAATCATGTAAAGTCAAAATAAATGTTATTGATTAAAGTAATATAATGGCATTCTAAGTTATACCTTAATATGTATGTTATTACTTAATTTACTTTTAATTATTTTATTAATTTAATATTATGTTATGATCGATTATTAATTATTTCTCCGGTTCAATTATATTTCCAATCCAGCTTTTTATTGTTTTTGTAACTTTGCAATCTACATGTGGATTTCACTCTTGATTTTACTTAAACTTAATTCTTTTTTGTTATTTAACAATATATTTACTGCTACAATTATTAGCTTTTTTTATTGTCTTCACTATTTTGTATCACTTTAAACCATAGCAGGGTTTGTTCATCTTATTTATCTAGTTACTTGGCGCGATTGGCTTTAACTATTTAAATAGAGCAACCCTATTGATTTGGTGCAGTTCCGAAGCGTGTTTTGGAGCGAACTGATTTTTTCCCCCGTGTTTGGAGTATGTTAATTTGCATAATTAACTACTGTGCTTTACGCATAAATAATTTTATTGAGAAGTCCTATTCATGATTAGTGATCAACAGATAAGTTGTTTTTTGTTCTTAATATTTTGTTATCTTACTTTTCATCTAAATTATATATGAAAGTAAAGTTAATGCTCGCCACGTGCAAACATAGGGTTATGATTGTGATTTTGTGACTGATACAATTTCCTGCTCGTTACTGTTTTAATATTTTTTTTTCATTTTATCCACTGTTTATTATTTTGTTCTTCGTTTAAGAATTTTGGTTTTTGTGTGTTGGTAGCCCCAAATACGTATTATTTTGCTTTTTCATGGCTAATACGTGGATGAAACAGCACACGTTATTTGTAGTTCCAGAGCATTTGGAGCCTGACGATTCAGCTTTGGTTCTACAAATTTCTTTTGCATTCATTTTATTTATTTATTTATTTATTTTGATTTCCTCGTTTCAATATTTTTTTTATTATTATATTCAATTCAATTCAAATCATTCGGTTTGGTTTATTGTTTTATTAATAAAATACATTGGTGAATATTGTTTACTTTTAATGGTTTTATATATATGTATATATGTAAACTTTTTATAAATAAATCCATTACAACATTGATATTTATGAAAAATTAAAAATCCATTTAAACATGTGTAATGACCAAAAAATAAGTAATCACCTATTTTAAAACAAAGAAAAAACTGATCACTAGTCGAATTGTGACGTTCTATGCAATGATTATTAAAAGACAAATGAAAAGCAATTGAATGTAAACAAAAGGAAGCTTACATTCTAAAACACTCTTAAGTAGTACATAATGTACAAATATAAACAAATACCAGTCAGTTTCTGTAATGGATAAAGCTATAAGCTAAGAAATTTGATCCATCATGCACCCTACTGAGTGGTTGAAAAATCAAACAAAATAGAAAAGCAAAACAAAACTGAAATGTATTAATATTGAATAATAATAATAATAATTTATACCAATACACAGGGTTCTCGCTGTCGCTCGCATTGCGCCAAATTGCGAGTAAATTCTTCATTTGGCGAGTAAACAAGCGAATAGATTCGCCAAATTGTTAGTGCTCAATCACTGTTGCCAGATGGGCTACTTTTTTTAAATTCATATTCTTGATTGGCACCACTTTTTACAAATGGTAAAATGTGACTTATTCAATGACATGATAATTAAGGCGAAAACAAAAGGTAATTTACCGTTTCAAAAAAGTGGTGCCAATCAAGAAATCTGAATTTTAAAAAAGTAGCCCACTGGAAACACTGTGCTCAATTTTTGCTTTTTCTTTCTTTTCTTTTTCCTTTTTAATACATATGCATACATATATATTTTTAATATATTTGTTGAGGGTAGTTGAAACTAGTTTAATTACAATCTTTCTTACAGTTATAAAAAGGTTATTTCAGAACATATTGAAAGAAAAGGGGTACATTAAAGTATTAAAGATATTTTTTTTTGTGCTACACGTAGCGTTGCAAAGGTTAGAAAAAACCCGGTTTAAACTCGGGAATAAACCGGGTTTTTAGGAATAAACCTGGAAAAAACCCGTGATTTTTTGGAATAATTCGGTTTTTTGGGAATAAACCTGGGAACAAACCTGGTCTATTGGAAATAAACCCGAGAATAAACCGACTTTTTGCAACTCTAGCTACACGGGGAATCTATTTTGCTAATACTTTTTTCATTTGGCGAATGTTTTTTATTTTTAATTAGCCAATTTACTATCGTTGGTCAAATGTCAGCGAGAACACTGCCAATACATAATATATATATATCTTCTCACTTTGGTTTGTAAATCCCTGTATTGAAAAAACAATATGTACAAATACGATTAAAAAAGAATAAGTGTTATATCATTTTTTAAAGAGTAAAACAGCTTTAACTTCAGTTGTAATATAGGCAATATTGAAAGTCATTCTTATGAATCCGCGTGTGAGTGAATAGATCACACAAATACATTTTTGTGCTAGGGTAAATGAAATAGATAAAAATTCATCTAGTTTTATTTGAAAGAAAACACACCCATAAAAAAGGAGTAAAATGAATAAATGTGTTTTAAATTTATATGAACTTTCTTTAAAGCTCTGTTTTTATTGTTGAAACTCAGATCAATTAGCATCGTTGGTCTGCAGCCTCTTTCTTTTAATTTTTTTCACGCGTTGGCATTTTCAACAAAGGAATTATTGTCATGTATGACTCTTCTGATTCAATATGGTAAATTTATCACTGATTTTAAGTACATTTCTTTTAAATTTTGCATGCAATTGTATTTATAAAAATTTTTGTGTATGAATCTTCTTATCTGAGCAAGTTATCGCTGATCTGCAGCATCTTTATTTCGAACTTTTCATGCGTTAGCATCGATGAGAATTCATATGTTGGAATGTTCTTGTCTGTTCAATTTATTGTTGATTTGCAGCGTCTTTAATTTAATCTTCTGTGCGTTTGCATTCAAAACAATTTCCGTGCTTGAGTCATCTGGTCTTATCGATTTATCACTTATTTGCAACATCTTTCTTTTAGACTTTCGATGCATTTCCATTCATGAATATTATTGTACAATCGAATCCTCTTGTCTGATCAATTTGTCACTGATTTGTGACGTCTTTATTTTAAGCTTTACGTGTAGTTGCATTTATAACAATTCTCGTGTTTTAATTCTCTTGTTTGATCAAATTACAACTGATCTACAGCTTGTTTGTTTTAAGCTTTCTGTGTGTTTGCATTCACAACAATTGCGGTGTTTAAATCCTCTTGTCTGAACAATTTATCGTCGATCTATAGCATCTTTCTGTTAAGATTTCTAAGTGTTTGCACTCATAACAATTACCGTTTTGAATCCTCTGGCTTGACAAGGTTTTCGCTGATTAGCAGCATCTTTCTTTTAGGCTTCCCATGCATTTGTATTCGTAACAGTTTGCTTTTTAGTCATTTTTCTTAATCTTGGGCAACAACTTTCAAATAGATTAAAAAAAGAAAAAAGAAAAATTGTTTTTTTATTTTACAGAGAAAAATAACAAACATTGAGTTTTAAATCTATGTGCATTTTCTTTAAATTTCTGATTTTAGTTGAACTTTTGATCAATTTATCGCTAATCTGTAGTAACTTTCATCTATGTTTTGCATGCTTTTGCCTTCACGAGAAAAGTAAAGCCATAATAGGGAATGGTTGTATTTTTTTATTCCTTTGATTCAGTCTGGCAAAGTTATCATTGATTTTAAGTGTCTTTCTTTTAAGCTTTGCACGGGATTGCCTTCATAAAAATTTCCGTGTTTGAATCCTGTAACCCTTCAGTTTTCCAATTTATCACTAGCCTGCAGCGTATTGTTTTTAAGCTTTCCAAGCGTTTGCATTCATAGGAATAATTTGTGTTCGAATCTTTTTCTCTGATCAAATTATTGCTAATCTCCAGCATGCTGTTTTTAAACTTACCGTGCATTTACATTCATAACAATCAACTTCTTTGAATCGATTGATCTTGTAAATTTACCGCTGTTTTGCAGAATCTTTATTTTAATCTTTGCATGCATTTGCATTCATAATAATTCCCGATTTTGATTTCTCTTGTAAGATCAATTTATCCCGGATTTGCATAGATTTTATTTTGAGCTTTTCATACGATAATATTCATAAAATTTTTTTGTTTGTTTTGATCTCTTTCGATCAACTTATCGCTGAACTGCAGCATATTTTTTTGCGATTTATATGCACTTGCTTTCATAATAATTCCGTGTTGATCTCATCAATTTGTCACTGATATGCAACATGTTTCTTTTAAGCTTTCCACGCGTTTCATTAATAGAAATTACTGCGTTTCATTCCTTTGCTCTGATCAATTCATCATTGATCTGCAGAGTCTTTCTTTTAAGCTTTCTATGCATTTGCATTTATAACAATTCTGGTGTTTGAATCTACTGGTCTGATCAAATTATTGATATACATACAGGGTGTCCCAAAACTTCGTGTACAAACTTTGAGGAGTGGTAGAGAACATCGTTTGGAACCCCAATTACATAGAAACGTATGGGCGGAAACATCATCCTCACTTGTAAACCATTTCACAGACGATGGTATGTCTATGGAACCACACAATTTTTAATGAAAAATGAACATTGACACCAGAATTTTAATATGATTTCTTCAATTATTATGTATGTGAAATGTATTTTTTTTCTTCTTTGCAAATATATTTTTTCGCGATTTCTGATGTCATTCATATTTTTCCGCATTTTCGCAATTTCTAATAGTTACTAAGATATTTGATTTTTAAAGAAACATAATTTTTAATTTTACTTAAAAATTAAATAATTTCTTGTACTTTTTCTGTGTAATAAAGCGTTCTACATTGTTTTCCGCATTGTGTTATAACTGTTTCTTTGTGTTTCTTTGAGCTTTTCCCGGATATAGACACTTCCATTGCAAAAATGTGAAAAAATATGAATGACATCAAAAATTGCGGAAAAATGTATTTGCAAAGAAGAAAAGCCAGACATTTCACATACATAATAAATGGAAAAATGATATTAAAAATTTGGTGTCAATGATCGTTTAGTATAAAATTTTTGTAGATTCATATACAAACCACTGTCTGTGAAAGGGTTAACAATACGTTTTGGCCCATGCTTGCCTATGTAATTGTGCTTTCAAACGATGTTCTCTACCACCCCTCAAATTTTGTACACGAAGTTCTGGGTCAGCCTGTATATATATACATCAGTAATAGAGACTGTAATATGGAACTGTTGCTTTGTTTGAACTCTCTGATGCAGCCCGGTCAATTTATCGTAATCGTAAATATATATTTTTAAAGCTTTGCATGAGATTGTATTAATAAAAAAAATATTGTGTTTGAATCCTTCAGTCCAGCGGTTTCCAAACTATGGGTCTCGGTAGCTATTTCAATGGGTTGCGGAAACAATCGAGGTTTGTCACAAAAATATATTTTGTATATCATCTATAATAAAAAAAATATATCAATTTCAACAGCAAATAATATTTCAAGGGAAATTCTTTAATTTCCATATGAAGAAATATACGAGGAGAATATCCAGAAACATCTATATGAGCTTTGAATTCCTTGATGGAATTCAACACAACATACTCATGTAAACATGCTTCTTTTACTTGGCTGTTTTCGAAAAACAAGTATAGAAAAAACTGTGTGTTAAAAGTGAATTAAGGTTGAAATTGATAACTTTTAACTGTGATATAGGTAATTTCATCGGTAAACACCAGTGCCAGAAAACGCACTGATTATAAAGTTATACTTTGATAGTAATTAAATGTATTTTTAATTATCTTTCTAGTTTGTGTATTGTATTAATTTTTATTCCACCTACACACTTCGGAATTACAATGTATCAGTAGTGGCTCGTCAGGGGGTGCTGCATCAATTTATTCACACCACTAAAATTATATGGTAATTTCAGTTTTATTTAATGAACAAAATTTGTCGAATAAATAACATGAAAGATTCTGCTAAATTTTACTGGTGTGAAAAATCTGATGCAACACTCCCTGACGAGCCGCTACTGCAATGTATCCTTCGTATGAAAACTTGCCTTTTTCATAGGATAGGATACAGGTCATAACAAGAATTTTCATACCGATATACACCATTATGCTAGGTGGGTCCCGAAAAATGTTTTTACTTAAAAGTGGGTTGCGTACCAATAAAGTTTGGGAACCGCTGCTCTAGTCCCTCCAATTTATCGCGGATTTTCAGCATTTTTCTTTTAAGACTTGCAAACGTTTGCATTCATAAGAATTCCGTGTTTCAATCTTCTTCTTTGTTCAATTTATTGCTGATCTGCTGCTGGGCTTCTTTTAAATTTTACACAAATTTGAATTCATAAAAAATTCCTTGTTTGAATCATTTGGTCCGACCAATTGTCCTACAGCATCTTTCTTTTTATGTTTCATTGTATGCAGACATTTACGATGATTACTTTGAATTTAAACTCATTTTATAATGGAAATTAAATTTTAAATTATGAATATGCAAATAAATAGAAAATAGGTATTTATTACTCATTATAAACTATCCACTTAATTGTTAGAGAAAACAGTGCAAGTTAATATGTCTGCAAGCCTGTCCAGTCCATCCACACACAATTTAAATTTTAATTGGTTATTATGGTAGATTACAATGTGTTTTCTCCAGTGGAAGATTTAGTAGCAAATTTTAAATCCGCAAGTCCGGTGTCAGTCGAGATATTGTCACTTATAAGACGAAGGGAACAGAGCCACCTAGTTCATAATTACTATTTTATTTTAAAGTTTAATAGAACTTTTCATTAAATTACAAAGAAATTAGGGTTTGAAAACACTTTAAATATGTATGCTATTGTTTAAAGAAAGAAAATAGTTAAAAACAGTCCAAATATTATAATTTCCGGAACTTTTCCTGAAATTGCCTTTTATGGAGCTTTACCTGCTTTTAAAAATTGCCTGTCTCTTTACGTATTTTTTCAAAAATAATTTTTTGCGAAATATAATATTTAAATCAGTAATATGAAATGTAATACTTTTGAAGTATTGTGAGATAAAATTTAGAAGACAGCACAGCATACAATCTCCTTTCAACTTTTCTCGATATTATAAAGCATAAATGTGTGCGTGAGTAAACTTGACGTCTTAAAGAAATAAGTAATTGTACGATAAGTTTTCTCTTTCTCTCTCTTAGGTTTAGTCTATCGTCAGATCTGTCGAATCACTGCAATTAATCGAATTTTAATTAAATAAAAGTCGATTGAACGTATACTTTCATTTGATTTTTTTCATTATATATTCATTCAATTTCACTATTTTTTTATGTATTTACTTGCTCAGCATTTTTTTTATAACTACAACTTTCACTTTACCTTTCCCGTCTTTCAGTGACCTGTTTCGTTTGAAAACAATAAACTTATGAATCGTGTCTTTCCAATTTCATTCAACATCTCGCTCTCGATCTTACAATTCTTTCCCCCATTATTCACCCAGTTAGTTTATAACCCTTAATCTAGCACGTCACTTTCAATGCCGTCCGGGATTTGATTGACATATAGTAGCGGAATGGGCATAACCTTTGCAAGTTACAATGTTTTCTTTACCAATTGGAAAAATAATTTTTATCCTAGCATCGATTAAGGTTGCTCCTCAATCGATTAACGAAAGATGAATGAATGGTTGGGGTGGAGTTGTGAAACAGAAAAATGAAAAATGGTATTTTTTGATTTCTCTTTTGGCCTGTGAAAGGCTTTGAGTATTATTTTTGTGTCACGAATAAAGTTGCTAGAAATTCGACAACGGTATAAGGATATTCGAGATAAATTCGAGATGTTCATTTTGACACCTTTAAGATCTCTCGAATTTCAGCATTATCTTGATCAAAAATGAAATATCAATAGTATACTGAGATGTTAAGTATGTTATTTTTGTTAGAATTCGCTTTTTAGAGAAGTTAAGAAAATACTCTACTGTTTAATAGGAACCCACCCACACTGATATTATACTTTAAAAATAGGTTTATACACTTTTATGTTTTACTTTCAGGACTAAGAACTAAAGATTTGTTATTACCATATGTGTTTTGAGCTTTATGAATTGTAAGACCACACAAAGTGATCATTTTTATTGTCATTGTCTTTTAATTCCTTTTGGCTCAAGATGGTTTAGTTACTTCGAAACATTTCTTGTACGTTATACAGATGATGCATCTTTAAAAAATTACAACAGCAAAATTACAATAGCAATCAATCAGCAATAAATTATAAATATTACTGTGAGATGCAACAGGGTTCTCGTTGGTTTTTGATTAACATTAGCGAGTTATCATAGTCATAAAAATAACTATATTTTTATATAAGTATATTGTTTTTCTCAATATTACCAATCTCTTTCAAAGTTCTGGATTTATACTCCAAAATTCTTGGTTTTATTTCCGTCTGTGAAAATCTGCAGTTTATTTTAAAAATATGAATGGCACAGATGAAAATTACAACATGAATTTGACATATTTACGACTAGATGTTGAAATTTTCTGTGGATAAGGTTATGATAATAATGCTAATATAAAATGATATATCTCATAACTGCAACAACTACTTTAAAAAAATTCGAGATTTTTACTTACATGTCACATCACAACTATAATTTTGTTCAAATATCACCATAGCTCATTGAAGTTTATACGCAATGAATCTATTTGGAAATTAGTGCATCTGGAACTTTTTTGCATCATCTATTAAAAGATTAACAGATTAAAAAACATGTGACAGATTAAAAAACATATATATCTGCAAAACTCTGTCTGAAAAGTGATGTGAATGTTGAAAGGAAAATACGAAAGTTTCACAATACTAAGCCGCCGGACTTTGTAATGTGCTAAAAGACTTGCAGAAAATATTGATAATGCTTAGTGATGGGCGATTTCGATATTTTAATTCGATTTAATCGATACTACAGTCAATTCGATTTAGTCGGTACTTTAACATTTTTAATAGATTTCTCTGAAGGTAATATCATTTTCATTTTCCTTCAAAAGTCGAAGATAAAGTATTCGGATGTGTCAATTCCAAAATTTCTTCTATTTCATACATATTAAAACTTCCAACTTCACTACCACAGTGTCAAAATTAAATGATAACTTATGTCCATTATGAGGATTCAATAAGCATAAGTTCATTGACGCATGTGCATTTTAAAACAAAATATTAGCACTTCATTATCCAACAAATTGTTGAATTTCGGCTCACACCCTCTTAGATGTCTGCAATCAAAATTTGAAATTCAAAGAGCATAAAAGCGACACCTTTTCGCCAGTATACAAAGCCTAATAAGGATCGATTTATGTAATAGTGCTACAGAATATGAAGTTTGATTAAATTCCATGCATAAGTTTTGAGATACAGCTATCACAGATATCGTAAAAAATGCAGGGCACTCTATTACATAATTTACACAAAAACCTAATTAAGAACAATATCGAAAAATATCTGCCTATTAACAAGGCAAAAATTACAGTTGAAAATTAGTAGTATTCAAAGGCTTTCAGTAACGACGTAAGCAAACTCTTTTTGCCTGAGCGGTGCTCGTCGAAAACAGTAAAGATGCTCTTCATTCATTTTATCTATTAGCTTGCATACAGTTTTTTAAGCGTATTTTTTTTATTGTTTTCCATTCTATTACAGAGACATGGGTATAATGGACATTTTTATACTTTTATGATTCTACGGACCCTATCCCGCAGGGGTGCCCAGAGAAGGGTTTGGTTTGCGCAAGATGCGTCATACAACTTAGTTTTAGGGGGGAATTTGAGAAAAAGTACAATTGGGGGGGGGGGATTTTTTAATTCTTGATATTTCCTTTTTTTACTGTTGAAAAAAAATCTTGATTTTTTTTAATATCACTTTTAAATTTTTTCAACATTTAATTTTCAGAAATGTTTCTTTCTTTAAATTCTAGATAAGGGCAATAAGAACTCATTCTGCTATACTCAATTCGCTATCTTTTGTAAATCTTGATTCTTTTAATATCACTTTTAAATTTTTTCAACATTCAATTTTCAGAAATGTTCCTGTGTTTTCTTTCTTTAAATTCTAGATAAGGGCAATAAGAATATACTCCGCTATACTCAACTCGCTATCTTTTGAATGTGCAGTAGATTATAAGTAGAATATATTTTACAATTGATATTCTGTTTAGGGGGGGGGGGGGTCAATGTTAACGTATAAATATTTTTTTTGGGGGGATCAATGTTAACGTATATTTTTTTGGGGGGGGGGCGGGAATTTGCGTCATTGGGTTTGGGGGGGATGGTCACCACTGCTATCCCGATTCCCTGTATCCTATGCTACCTAATCGAGATTCCTTATCTCATCCATAATCAATTGGTGGCGATATTCCTAGTGGATAATTACCTTTACAGGATAGTTTTATCAATATTAATTATTCTTGTAACTTTCATATACCTTTAAGCACATTGCCGCTGATTTCTTTCAGTTTTTTTTTTTTGAGTTTTTTTGAGTTTTTTTTTTTTTTTGAGTTTTTTTTTTTTTGAGTTTTTATTAATTTTTCCTCTTTATTTGGAAATTTTTAATTTCTAAAAAATTAATTATTTTTGAAAACTAGCTTTGCTTTTCAGTAGTACAATTCAATTCATAATAATTTTTAATTTTTTTAAATGTATTATGTATTTTAAATTATTTTCAAAATACGTGTATTTTGTATCTTGAATTTTTTGAATTTGGGAAGTATTTTGTATTTTGCATTTTAAGTTGTAAAACCAATGTATTTTGTATCGAAAATATTTTTCCGAAATATTTTGCCCAACTCTGATTACAGTATTCTGAATGTGTTGGAGAGTGTTTTATAAACTATTCTTGACACGCAATTTTTCGCTTTTATTATTTTTTGTAATTTGAAACGGAATTTTCAAATGTGTTATGCATTTTCAAATTATTTACATAATACACCTTAGTAAACTTTGAAGTTTTGTTACAGTATTCTGACGCATGATATTCTGTTTCTTGTTTTCTTTAATCTACTCCAGCTAACCTTAAAAAAAAAAAAATCATATTATCTATGTATTATTTCTCACTAAAATAATCTTAATTCTTATGCACAAAAAATGTTCATGCTCAGTATTTTTCGAATCGGTCGCGCTTTTTAAACTTCAGTTAGGATATTCAGATTGAAATACATCATAACCCTGTGCTATTATTCTTCGAGTTTATCTCTTCTAAATCTTTTTTTAGCTGTCATAGTTCGAATAAATTAAAATGAACCGAAGAGCTCACAATGTCATATTTGATGGATGACTCAACACATGGATTGCAGTTAACTGTCACTGGATAGCTTCGGAGACTTCTCTTACCCCATTATTCTGAATTTGAAAACAGAAAGATAAACATCTCAGTTGCACTAAATTTGTTCAGTTTTTCACATTCAAGGGGTGATCTTTATTAATCAAGCTTTTCTAAAAAAAGGGTGTTATAATAATATAAAATTGAGATTAATGTACTACAAGATTATGCTTTTATTTTCGCTATTCGAGGGAGACATAAAATAGTGGTTATACTAGAAAGGAAAATACATATAAATAAATAAATAATATTAATAACTAGCTGACCCGCCCGGCGTTGCCTGGGTCCGTATCAACAATATTAAACGAACTTGAAATTTGCATGATTTTATCATTAACGCGAAACATGCAGAAATGCATTGTCTGAAATACGTGGCCACTGACTGTGTAAAAAATCGGTTTAAAAAACAACAACTAATATTAAGCTCTAAAAATACTCAAAATGAGCAATGAGAAACGCGGGAGGGAATATGTATCCAACGATTGCATGATTTTCGTGTCAAATTGTTGATATTTACCCGTAAAAGTCACTGTTAAGTCACGTAACTAATTATTTTTTTCACATAGAAATCCCAAGTGAAATATTTTGAAGTTCAAAGTAATTATATCTCACTTAAATCCAACTATACCATGAATAAAATCGATACTCGATGGTATCTAAAAGGTTGGTATACAATATTATAAGTTCAGAGCCATTTAACAAAAGTGTTATTTTTAATCAAGTCATGCATAATGTTCACTCTGTGGATAAATTCCTAACCATAAACTTCTGTACCGTAACCATAACTTGCCTGTAACCTAACTGCGACTTAACAGTACCCTATTGTAAAATATATATAACATAAATGTAACCTAGCTTTCACTTTATTGTAACATATCCTTATTCTAACCATAAAATAAATGCAATTTAACTTTAACCTAACTTTAACTTAACTGTAACCTAACGGGAAATTAAATAGAATCAAGTAATTGCAACCTAATTGTTACCTAACCATATATTGGGTTCATTCCCATGGAAATTATTTTGTCTTGTTCAGATCTGGTTATGATTCATTAGAATATTTTCGTCGGGTTCAGATTTCGTTCAATTCAGATTTTAGGTATTTTTTGAAATTGAATTTTAATGCTCGTGTCGGATTCATGTCTATGGAAATTATTTTGCCTTGGTTCGTGTGCATGGACATTTTTTGTCTTATTCGGATCCGGTTACGGTTCTTTGGAATATTTTTTATCAGATTCAGATTTGGTTCGATTCAAATTTCAGATATTTTTTCAAATAGAATTTTTAGGTTCGGATCTAGTTCATGTCCACGGAAATTATTTTGTCATACTCGAATCCAGTTATTCTTTCGAATATTTTGGTCGGATTCAGATGTGGTTTGGGTCAAATTTCAAGTTTTTTCAAATCGAATTTTTTAGGTTCGAGTCGGGTTTATGTCCATGGAAATTATTTAGCCTCTCTTGGATTGGGTTATAGTTCTTTGGAATATTTTTGTCGGGTTCAGATTTGGTTCAATTCATATTTCGTGTTTTTCTTCAAATATAACTGTTGGGTTCGGGTCTTCTTGCGTGTTCACTGAAATTATTCTGTCTTATTCGAATAAGGACATGCTTCACTGGAATATTTTGCCAAGTTCAGATTTTGTTCAGTTCAGATTTCGCGATTTTTTCAAAGAAATTTTTTGGATTCGGATTGGGTTCATGTCCATGGAAATATTTTGTCTTGTTTAGATCCGGTTGCGTTTCTTTGAAATAGTTTTGTCAGATTCAGATTTGGTTCGAATCAAATTTCTGGTATATTTTCGAATGAAATTTTAGGTTCGTATCGGGTTCATGTCCACGGAAATTATTTTGCCTTACTCGAATCCGGTTATGGTTCTTTCGAATATTTTGGTTAGATATAGATGTGGTTTGGGTCAAAGTTCAGGATTTTTCAAAGAGATTTTTTTAGGTTTGAGTCGGGTTTATGACCACGGAAAGTATTTTGTCTTGCTGGGATCGGGTTATAGTTCTCTGGAATATTTTTATGAGTTTCAGATTTCCTTCGAGTCATATTTCGGGTTTTTTCTAAGAAAATATTTAGGTTCAGGTTAGTTTTCATGCCCACAAAATTATTTTTCCTTGTTTGGATCGGGTTACGCTTCATTTGAACATTTTTGCGGGATTCAGATTTGGTTCGGGCCAGTTATCAAATCCATAGTTTTTTTCAAACAGAATTTTTAGGTTCGGGTCAGGTTTATACTCACGGAAATTTTGCCTATCACGGATCGGAGTGTGGTCTGTTTTTTTCTGGTTGTGATCGGGTTATGTTTAAATTAGTCTCAACAGGTTAAACATAACACGTTCAGCGATAGGTTATAAGCAGTTTTGCTACTATTCTTTTTATGGCTATTTCTGATAAATAATTTATTTTGCTATTTGATAATTTATTATATTGTATGAATCGTTTGCGGATTCAAACAATTGTACGCCAAATAGCTATTTTATTTTTGTTTTAAAAACAAATTAAAGCCATATTACAATTTTAAATTGAATAGACCACATTTTAAATTTAATCAATGATTTAAAAAAAAAAAAAACTCCTAGAAAAGTGTTCTGTAATTTTTTTACTGCAACACAGCTAATGACTCATACATTTTAATGTTCGAAATGCCAAAAATCTGCGTACAACCATACAGTAAAAAGAAATTAATAGAGAGGAGTATAATGTCTTGGGGTGACGCCAAAAATGTAACTCTAAAATCCGCTACATTAAGTCCAAATAAGCACCAACAAAATTATATGCTTTGACACTCCGATCAATTCAAACTGGTTTAAACCTGTATTTCTTTGTTTTACTTTTTATCTTTTAAACTGTAATTGAATAGATGACTAAAATTTCGTTTAAAAATAACGTTTTGTGCCATTATTGGCTGTAATACACGATCGGAATGCGAAATTTTAAAATGGAGAGCCAAAATCACAGTCCGGTGAAATCCAAACACCTCATTGGTCATTAAGACGTTTCCTTTTCAGAGAACAATCTCTTAACGGTAGGCGAAATGTCGCCTTACTCCTTTTTTTCGAAAAAAAATCGTAGCGTTAATTTTGATGTAAATCTTATCTGTTTTCATTTATAATCTATTTTTCACTCTCATTTTATGTAGTGTCATCAAAATATCTTAATTGAGTTAATTTCGATGGTTTATCGTAAATAAGAACATACGGTAACAATTGCTTCAAAATTACTTTACCCCTCACTCTTTTTCAAATGGAGAAACGCGTTCGTGATTTTCACCTATACCACACGACCAATGAGGTCGCTGGATCACACCTGACTGTGATTTTGGCCCTCCATTTTAAAATTTCGCGATCGGAATGCATAAAAGATACAAATAGATCAATCATAGGCAAGAATTATTTGATTATTTTTATCACATGACTTTGAAATATCAATATAGAAGCATCATTTAAGATCTTGCTTGAAAAGTTAACATTCTTTCGTTAATGTCTAAAAATCGTCTGCACTCTTAAATCTAGATTTTAGATTAATATTTGTTATTTAAGTTTTCATGCATGATTTTAAAAGAATCTTTTCATCACTATATTTTATATATTGACATGGAATTATAAATATGTTGTTAAATCATAAACATTTTTCATCTACGTTATAAAGTATTAAAAATTTTTGAAAAAAAAAATAGAAAACTTTTAGTAATACAATTTTTTACTTCTAATCATATGTTTTCAATATTTTATTTAATTTTGATTTGACATTTAATTATTTTTAATTTCCAATTTCAATTATTTTAAAAGCAAACATTTATTTTAATAAATAATATAATAGAAAAAAACATTTAAAGAAAATTACGATTTCTTCGTAAAATATGCTTCAGCTGTAATTCATTTCTTCCAATCCGTCTTATTAATACAAAATTCCTTCCTCGTGCTTTATTTTGAGACATTAAAATTTCAGCGATAAATGGTTTCCTCTTGCAAACCTTTCTTTTTTTCAGTTTACTTCGCAACCACTTATCTTTTTCCTCCATGGCGTACAGCAGCTGTGATTGAAAAAAAAATCCTCATTTAAACTGACAGTTTGCCAGTCTATGAATTTTAAAGGTCAGTCTCAGTTTTTAAAATTATTTCTGCGAAAATTTTATGCAACCAACCAACCATAAGAGAATGAAAAGGAAAAATGCTAAAAAAAAAGCGATTTTTTATGAGAGTGAGGTTTGGAATTTAATTAATTACTCAGTTAATAAATAGAATTTTGAAATTCTGAGCGTCAGGTGCATCAGGAGAGATATTGGGCTACTCTCAGAAAAATTTTGAGCTTCGTACGTACCGTAGTTTTCGCTAACTATCGCAGACACACACACACACACACACACACAGAGCGATTTGTTATTTTATTAATATAGATAAAAATGAAGAATCGTTAATTTTTGTGGGTTAGTTTTTTTCTTTGGCGGGGGGGGGGGGGGGGTGCGGGAAGAGGGCATTACTTTTCGATTAGAAAATTTAAGAGCATCTACGCCAATGAACATAAATAAGGTTTTCTGAAATTTAAAGAATGTCTCATTTATTGAAATCTGACAAATATACTTTTTTGCGCACTATTAATATCACAATAGATTATGGGAGTATTTTAAAAAAATATATTACAACAGTAATATATATAACAACGTTTCACTCTCTCTCTCTATATTTTTTTAATCATAAATTATTTGTTCAGACTGGTAGCTTTTTATTTTTAAACATAAATAAAAGTTTTTCCTTTTTAGGTGCGTTCGTAATTATGTAAATACGTAGCACTTATTGTTGTCGCTCAGTCCGTCCGTCTGTCTGTCTGTCTGTCTGTCCGTCCGTCCGCATATAACAACACAAAACTATCCAACCGAATCGTTTGAAATTTAAAATACATAATTATTACATAATTTTGTCGAGTCATTTCAAATTTTATGAAAATCGGATGGATAGATCAATTATAGGGACAATCAAAAGTATTCCGTTACGTTACGGTCAATGGGGAAAAAAGTTTCAAATGCATTTTAATCGTTTGAAATTTAAAACGTATAATTATTACATAATTTTGTCGTGTCATTTCCAATTTCTTGAAAATTGGATGGATAGGTGAATTACAGGGACAATCAAAAGGATTCCGTTACATTACAGGTCAATGGGGAAAAAAAGTTTCAAATGCATTTTAATCCCTTGAAATTTAAAACGTATAATTGTTACATAACTTTGTCGAATCATTTCAAATGTTATAAAAATCGGATGCATAGATCAATTACAGGGACAATCAAAAGTATTCAGTTACATTACGATCAATGGGAAAAAAAGTTTCAAATGCATTTTAATGGTGTTACACTCATTGGAACATAATAGAAAAG
Organism: Maratus speculifer; assembly: GCA_964019185.1. Lineage (NCBI taxonomy): Eukaryota > Metazoa > Arthropoda > Arachnida > Araneae > Salticidae > Maratus > Maratus speculifer. Next base: position 281,423,149 of record OZ025289.1, read on the forward strand.
ACATGAATCTATGAAGTATGTATTAAAATTCACATTATGTACAATCTGTGATGGAAATAATATTTATTATTAAATTACAGGGCCACACAAATGTATTCACTAAATAATGTTATACGGTGAAACATTGTTTGGGGCGTGTTTTAATTATATTAAACTACCTTATATTTTATGAATAAGATATACGTTAATGAAGTATAATAAAAAATACTCCCTGCATATTTACAGGAACACAAAGATTTCGACCATTGTACTGTATATCCAAAGTACGCTCTACTATATCAGCAGGATCTGAATATTTTAAAACTTAGTTATCGTACGAACGCATTTCATTTGCTACGCTTCACGTGCAATTTCCAACTTGTTTTTTTTTTAATTTTTTGGAACGGGGGATTACATTTAGGTTAAAATTCACAAAAGCGTTTACGTTGACAAAAATTAACATTTCTGATATTTAAAGAATATTTTCAAATGCGTGAACATCTTTACTCATAAATCATTAGTTCGGACTGGTAGTTCTCCATCTTTAAGTTTAAATAAAAGTATTTTTTATTTTTATTTTAGCAGACTTTCTCTGTACTCAATGTTTGTTTTAAAAATCACGCATAACTTAAGGCTTGCATTTCATTTTATTCAAAAAAAAAAAAAAAAAAAAAAAAAAAAAAAAAAATCCGCTACAATACATTAATTTGGCATGAATATCGACTGCTGAAAACGCAGTTTTTCTAAAAATAACGAAATAAATAAAGAAGAAGAAGAAGAATAACAATAAATATATGATGAAACATAAGTGAAGTGATAATAATCAGTATAAAGACATATATGAACTACATGAAAATAGTTGCAAAATCAATAGGAAAGACATAATAATAATTGAAGACATGTAGATTTAAGCCGATTTAAGACAGCGTTATTGATACAGATTCATAAATGATATCACTCACCCGCAAGAAAAATGATACATTCCGACAAAAATAAATTTTACAGGAGAGGCAAAAGACAATTTGTGTGATTTTTCTGTGGCATGAAATTATAGCACTTAATTCTGCGTATACATGAGTAAAAAAGTGCATAAAAGTGTAAAACCTTTAAGAATGAAGACATATGATGTGGTATAGATGGTTGGATAAATTTATCTCCCCACACTATCCATCAGTGTTGAATTCAGATACTCTTCTCCGGTAGGAATATCTATGGCTTTAGGGGGTGACACTATGGAGTTTCAGAGGGGGAATTGCATTTTTTGACAATTGAAAACACAAAATCTCAAAATTTCCGGGGGAGGGGCATTTCATTTCTCCTGGGGGATGCCCCCCCCCCTCGAGCCACCCCCTGAATTCAACACTGCAATCCATCCCTCTTATGTTTTCACGAATTCACAAATAGTATAATAACGCGATTTTCCGTATAACTACACATGTGAAACTTTTTGCGTAGTAAGACACAGCTATCAGTGGAATAAAACGCAAAATGAAATTTTGAGAGATGAGTCACTTTTTTTGCGGGTGAGCGATATAGTCATTTGTAAAATCCATTGTAAAACCTGAAAAAATTCCAAAACATCTTAATCAAACGACAATAATTTGAATTCAAGATAACGATGAAATTCATAAAATACTTTTAAATTATTTTTATGTATTTTTATATCACAATTTATGTTTGTATAAGAAATAGAAAAAACTGCAGCTTTCTTTCAATTAACAAAATATTAATCTTTTTAATGTCTACTTTTTAAAGCTTTTGACTGTCAGCGTTCTGCGAGCTCTTTACGAAAGTTTATTTTTATGAATGATCTTTATCATTACATGATTCTCTTAAACATCCGTAAAGAGAAAGTGCTGTTAAAATCAGCTGTGAAAAAAAAAAAAAAAAAAAAAAAAAAAGAATCAAATGCGGATCTGCTTCTTTATTTATCTCGCTCTTTCGTTGCATCGTGATAAAGGCTAACCAGAATATTTATTGCTGTCAAATAATTGACAGATAAGATTTAAACAAGAGTGTAAAAGTGAGAAAAGAATTTTTACTATGTCCGGTTGCTACAAGAAAATTTACGATCCTTTTACATTTTTTTTTCGCACAAGTTTTATCCCGTCCCTGTGATATAATGTTCTTTTATAAATTTAAAAATATTTTTTAAAGTAATAAGGCAATTTCATTTTTTAAAAACTGTTTATACCGCTGTTTTATTCAGAAGAATGTCGTATTAAAATATATATTCTACAAATTCTCATTTCAATATACAGTCGGGTCTCTCTATAACGAAACTCCATCCAACGAATTCCTCTATTTAACGAATTTTTTACAGGAACGGTTAATTTTTTTCATGATTACATTAAAATTAATCTCCATATAGCAAAATATATATCTCCATTTAAATATTTTTTTCGAAAATGTTCTATTATAAGTTCAGAAAACACTTTAAATTATTTGTAGAATAATTTTTTTTCGTTGATTTCTGGTTTATATTTCACAGCTACATTCCTCTATCTTATTCCTCATGTCCAAAAAAAGACATTCAACCTTCCCCCCCCCCCCCCCCCAAGAAAAACATATTTTTGACTTTGTTTTAGCCAAGATGAGCATACGTTCTTGAAAAAGATTGAAGCATTTGCTTGCTAGTGGAGCTATTTGCAACTATCACAAAGCATCCTAAAAGATAAAACTATTCCATTATTGTCTTGAAAATGGTGTTTCTTTCTTGGTTTGGATAGTAAGGCAGGAATAAGGAAGGGATAAGGGGGAATTGCAGAAAAGTTTGTTTTTCATCTACCTAAATTATCTCTCAATACTTTTAGAGTTTAGAGAGGATGTTTGTTGTTTGTGGCGACTCGAAGCATTTTTTGTATTGAAAGATCACTTGAATGAAGAATTGTTACTAAATATCACCTTTGCTGGTGTTATCTTCTACTGCATTTGCACAAAATTGCTTCTAGTTTAAACATAGCTCTCTCTGATAAAGTAATAATTTTGAAACAACCAATAAGACACTGGGGAAAAAAAAAGAAAGTGGCGAAAATGTTTGAGATTCTGAAAAAAATTCCGTTAAATATTTCAAAAACTTAATTAAATACCTCAAAAACAATTCTGTTTCAAAATTTAAACATTAAATGAATTAACATTTTTTGCCGTTCTCTATTCAACGAATTTTTCTATATAACGATTTTTTTGTTTGAACGATGGATTTCGTTATATAGAAACTCGACGGTATTTGTCTTATGATATTACTTAAAAAGATAAAGAATTATTGAAAGTAGAACTCTCTCCCAGTTTTTAGGTGCATCCTAAATTATATAAATACGTTGCATGTGTAATAGTCAGTCGTCTGGCTTGTCCGTCTGTACGCATATAACATGAGAAAAACTACCCAACCCAATGGTTTGAAATTTAATGTATATAATCGTTGCCAAATTTTGTTGAGTCATTTCAATTTTAATGACAATAGAATCAAAACTTAAAAGTTTTTTCATTCTATTAAATCCTATCACATGTTATTGATTCATTGATATCCCATGATAGGTAACGATTCTAGATTGCTATAGTGATTACGTCCTATTTAAGATGGAGTTCTATCATTTCCGTATTACTGAATTTAATATACATAATTCTAATAAATTTTGTATCTATGCATTTTTGCATAAAGATATCTCGGTTGCATTCCAATATTTTTAAATGATTTTTTTTCACTGATAGCTAAGATCGACCTGTATGCAGGCGGCTTTTTTACTTTTTCAGTTCTGTTTGCATTTTTTTTAGAATGCTTTTACTTTCAAAAATGGTTCCGAAAATGAAAGGGGTACTCATTAAAAATATCTATAAACAAAAGCAAAAAAGCAAAAAACGACCTTTGTACAAAAAATATCCAATACAAAAAAAAAAAAAAAAAAAAAAAAAAAATGTTTGAGAATATTGGAATGCAACCTAGATACTTTTATAAATTTCTTTCATAGGGTTACTATTAGCGAATGGGTCTTTTCGTTTGACTGAAGTAACCTCTTAAATTTCACTCGAAGCAAATCAACAAATAGCATGGTACAAAAATAAAAGTGAAAAACATTTATACATTATGAAAAGTCAGGACTTTTAGTGTTCACAGTGTTAGTTCAAATTCAGCGGGATGTAGTGTATGATACTTGAAAATCGAGACTTCTCGGGTAAACTGGGACAATAGACAGCACTACTTGGAGAAATCCATATTACTATTCATGCCACATTAAACTTGACGTACCTATTCATTTGTTTCTTGCCAATAAATGAACAGATCAATGTTAACTTTGTCAAATTAAAAATTGATTTTACTTTAAATAAGGAAGTTCTGTGAATGAATTCCAGTATGTTATGAAGTTCTAGAACTATATTATACTACTAACTACATTAAACATAGCAATTTTCATATGTTGGAAAAAAGAAAAAAAAAAGACTTAATATACCAAAGAATATAGTGATTTTTATTGCTACTAAGTCTTATTTTTTTATTCTGGAAATATATACTAGATCATTATTGTAACTACAGATAATTAATTATTCTAATAATAATCACACTATTTTACTTTCCCATTATCAACTATTAATCGACATAATTTATCATATGATAAACCACGAAATAAAATATTTTTAATTTATATGAATCGAATTTCACAAATGTATTAATATTATTTAAAGATAGAAAACCAACGAATATAAATGCACAAATAAAGTATGAGGAGGTAGCAAATAGCTATTTCGAATCTACTAACGAGATTCTTCATCAGTGCAAAACTCAGCGAGCTAAAAGTAGCAAAACTGAGCAAACAGACAGAGAGACGCAGGCTTATATACCCGCTATGGGAACAATCCCGCCTAAAGAAAAGCAACCAATGAGAAGAAAGCAGCCAAAACCAACTGAGTGGACAAGTAGCGACATCTATCGGAGAACAAGCAAAACAAAAACTAAAAAGCGAGTGAAAAAAAAAAGTATTAAATTAAAGATTTCCAAATACTAGGAAAATAAGGAGTACTAGATAAGTCATTGACTAAGGAGTGAGAATTTTTTATGATGTGGTAAGTTTCCCAAAAATCAAGATCAAGAATAGAAGGACATTTATGGATGATGGTAGCTGAAGAAAAGTTAAACTTATGTTGTAAAGACCAACAATGTTGAGCAATGGAAGAGCGTTTAAGCTCCTGATTTTTGACATACCTTTTATGTTCCATTAACTGATCCTGAGAACACGTTTAGTCTGACCAATATAAGAAAGACCACATTGGCAAGAAATTTGGTAAATACCCCAGTTGTCTAAGTGATCAATGGGGTTCTTAAGATTTGAAAAAGCAATTTTATTAACAGAAGAAAAAATAACATTGAAATCGAACCTTTTTAAAATTTTAGCAACTTGCTGACTGATTTTGGGGAAAAAAGGCAAAACTACCAAAGCATTGGAGTTCGAATTAAAGTTCTTACTTTTAGATTGTGTGGATTTTGTCAATTTTCTATGAATAGAATCTATAATATTAGGAGAATAACCACGATCAACAGCAATAGCTTTAAGGTAATTAAGTTCATCACTGAGTAACTGAGGAGTTGAACAAATATTGGAAGCCCGGAAAACAAAAGTTTTAAAAGCCGCAACTTTCTGGTTAGGAGGATGAGAAGAATATCTGTGAGGATATAATGTTAATGTATTTAATGTAATCTATTTTAATGTATTAATATTAGGTTGATGCAAAAGTTCTGTTGCATTCTAATATGTTTAAAGGGATCCAGGACACAAATATTTTCAAAATTTTTAAAACAATTTTAGCGCATTCAAAAAGTTTATATTTTTAATGCCTAAAATGATATTTAAATTACGTTTCTATCTTAATTAGAAAAGGAAATATTACATTTATCGTTTTGGTGTGTTTTAAAAATCTAGCTTTCAAGCAATTACCGTCATGGAAATGACTTCTTGTGAACATGTGTTTTAGATCACGGTGGATTTTTTCACCATTTCTAGGATTTAAACTGTTATAATTCAAGGACCGTTATAAATAAATATTTAAAACTTGCATCATGACTTTTTTTGATTACTTCACTTTGATTTGATTCATAAAATTAAAAAAAAAATACTTTTGAAAATATGATTTTTAAAATAAAAGTTACATCACTTTTTTCAAATTTTTTACTTTAAAGATTTTTAATTTTATTTAAAAATGCTGGATCAAAATTAAAATTCAGATATTTTTGTTTATTTAAATGTAAAAAAATTGAAATTCTACAAATAATATTTTGAATTATAACGATTTTAAATTACTCTACTTTTTTAATAAATTTTAAATTTAAATTAAAAAAGTATGAGGCGTTTCATCAAGTGATTTTGTTTACAAATAATATAGAATCATCACAAAAAAAAAAAAGAAAATCAATAAATAAAAAATATTTTAAAATGTGTCCCCCAACACCAGTTTACCTAAAAATTGCTCAAAGTGCCTATTTTTTTTTTTTCATTTTTCTTTTTCTTTTTTTTTAACATTAAATGAAGGCTTGTTTTATTGTCAATATCTTTTCATCTCATTTTTACCCATACGGCAATTATATCGCGAAATTTTGTAAATTTTGTTAATACACTCATACAATTACCCACACAAATCAAAACTTTTTCTTCATGTTCATATTTTCGTCTCTTTCCTGTTTTAAAAATGCCAAAGTTTTTTTTTTCTCTTGTATTTGAAATAGAGATTTAAACTTTTTTTTTTATGTATGTTCTTTGTTATACATATGTGATAAATATACGCATGAAATGAGTCGTCAGGTTTCTTGTTATTTTTTTAAAAATAAAAGTATATAGAAATGTGTTGTCACAATATATATCAATAAAAATAAAGTTAAATGCAATATTAGTTGTATCAAAAAATTCATGCGCAATCTTATGTAATACACGTTTAAAAATCTAAAAAAGCAAAAATATTAGAATTATTTTAAAAAATTTAAAAATAAAATTTTTTTATAAAATTTCTAAAATTTGAATTAAAAATGCATTATTATTTTTTAAATACAAAATGTAACATTAGTTAAACTTTGAAATGCAGTGAGTTCACCGACGTTTGCACAATATTTTTAAGAATAAGCAAAATTATTGAAAAGGTAAACTTTCCTCTTAATACAAGCAAAATTTTATTAACTGGTATATATCTCTTTCTCCAATAATTTTGCAAGTAATTTCTTTTCTTAAAATATTTGTCCATAGTAAAATGATGATTTTATAATTTCCTTCAATATTCTTTTATGCATTTTTGTTAGATGGTTTCAGAACGTTTAAACTGTTATTATTCTATACAAAGGTTAAACATGTGTGATAGTCTTTCGGATTTCCTTCTCCTGAACACATGTGGCTGTTTTTTTTTTCTGTGGATTGTTGGTTGCTTAAAAAAAAAAAAAAAAGTATTTATATATAAATTGTTTATGCAGCTGGTTGTTAAAAATATACTCAGTTACAGATTACCTTCAAAGTTATTTTCTACCGTTTTTTATATTTCTCTGTGTAATTCATTGTAAACTACATTTATTATACATTTTATCCATACGTTGTGAACGCATTTTAGTGTAGACTGTGCAGAATATAGCAAAAGGTCTCTTAAAAAGTTTTAGTATCATTGCTTAAAATAAGAAATTGTGGCATAAAAGCAGATATTTGATGTTTGTTGTATTTGTTCAAATTTTTATGTTTTGTTGAGTTAGTAATCGAAAAAGCAGATAAAAGTACAATTGTTAAACAGGCAGTTGAAGTAGTGATTTGTTTATTTCTTCTCACTTAAAAATTTTTGATTTTGTTTTTATTTATGAAAAAATAAATACATTTCCTTATTTTTGAAAATTCCCCTTAACATAAGAATTTTCTTCTGTCATAAACAACAAGTAGTATTTTATATCTGCTCCCATCTTTTGAAAGTTGAATGTTTCCGTCGTATTTTTATTTCATATTTAATTATGGTACTCATATAGAAATATCATATGTTGAGTGGATGATTAGTTAGGGCCGTCTTCGAGAGGAGTGCGGACAACAGCTTTCTCAGTCAATTGGATTGGCTGGAAATCACATCATCTGGCGTTATGAACTTCATCTCAAGGCTCCTGTCCCTGCTAACGAAGACACTCACGAGCTAATTCTATTCCTATGGGGAGGTTATTTTCTAATAACCCATTTGCATTTTGACATTTTAAAATAATTTGCATTGGATATCTGAAGTCCCTCTTCACATCGCTCCTTACTTTTTCGATTTTGGTTGTAGATATTTTTTTAATGACATTTTCATTTTTGGAACCGGTTTTAAAAGTGAAACTAGTAACTTTATAAAAAATATCTGCAACCAAAATAGAAAAATTTAAAAAAGAGCGATTCGGAGAGGGACCTCAGCTGTCCAATGCAAAAAGTAAATGACTTAGACTCTGTTAAAGATGAGACATCTTTAACAATCAGTTTGATTGAGTTAAAAATAATAATGTGTATCTTGGAAATCTGTTGGTTTCTGCAGTTACTCTAGATATAACAACTTTTCTCGGAATCGTGCGCAACTCTGAAGGGGTTATATTTCATTTGTGTAAACCTTATGAAAGATAAGAAATATATTAAAAAATGCCTTTTTCAATGTATTAAATTGCTCATAATTTTTAAAGCAACAGTGAAGAAGTCATTGGTTGCTATTGAATTTCATGGCATATGCTTCATGTACTGTAACACTTCTAATCTTATGTTATGAAATGAAAATAACTGAATTTATTTAGATATAGGAAGTTCAATTTTTCATTTAGTTATTGAAATGGCACTGTATTTTTTAAATTGCTTCTGAAAAGTTTTAGAATTAATATGAATTACTATAAGGAAGTTAGATATGTTGCTAAACTAAAATGCCATAATTATTCTTTAATAACCACATGAAACTACAAAAGAAACGACTATTTAAAAAGACATTATATTTGCTAATTTAAAAGATTAACAGAGTATTTTTCAAGAAAAAAATGAATTGCTTTCTTTAACATTATTCATAACAGGAATTCACGACCAAATTTCATAATGGACAGTTTAACGTAATCCTTCTTTTAAAAGTAAGTCACGAATAACAATTAAAATGCCTGTTGCACTCTATTAAAAGTTCTTAAAAATGATTGATACTTGTTTAGATTTTATTCATTTATTTTTATAAAGTAGAATATATGTCCTTTTCTAATAAAAAAGAATTTCTCCAGACACTTCATGCCGTGTTAAAAGGCGCCCGCTACCATTGTCAATTTTGATGGCTAACATACATACCAATGTGAAATGACAAAAGAATTCTGACAATCTAGTTGACCTTTTGAATGGTCACAATCAGTCTCAAATATCCAGAGAAAAAAAATGACATAGATTTTTCGCAGTCTCTGGAAATTTATAACATAGTCGTGACTGTAAAAAAAACAAACTAGCAGTTTTACGTGATATCTTGTGCCGCGCGGCGTACGCAAATTTCCTGACCATGTATAATGCCTCATAAAATGAAATATTTCTCCGCTTGCGGATTACCGAAGCAAATTAAAAAAGTATATATCAAAACCAAATAAAATTGTTATCTCTTTATTCTTGAAAAACCTATCGCGTTTTTTTGTATTCCATTTGTCCATAGATAGAAGGTCTTTACAAGAAGAAAGACCTGGATTCGTGAAAAATTTCGACTTCTGGTTTTCGATGGATTTATATGTTTTAGATCCTGAACACGATTTGATGGATTTTAGAAAATGTCTGTCCGTCACTTTGTCACTCTGTATGTGAACTAGTGCAATATTAAACATCATGTTAGTTTCATATATACAAATACGATGAGTGAGTCTTGAAACACTTATTTTACTTACAATTTATTATTTACGCAAAACTGTGAAAAGACTACAAAACTAAATTAAATTTTTGAACAGAATTTCATTTGGATTTTTGAAACATAAATTCATTTTGTGACTTTGGAATCATTTCTAGGAGAGGCTCAAAATGTTTTAGAAGGGGACTCCCCCTCCCCCTCCCATTACGCCCTTAGCTACGGTTCTGACTCTTGGTAGACTTTTCACGAAATCTCGAGATAAAAAATGTATCTCATGATTTTGTGAACTAGGTGCAGAATATACCCATATATACAAAAAACGAAATAAATTTAAATCATGGAAGAAAATGAAACAAATTGCATGTTTTGAATATTGTTGAATATATCTGGGCTTAAAATTTTCGAATAAGAAGTCAAAAGCTAAATAAATAAATATGTATATATATAAAACAGTCTTATACAGTTTTTGCTTCAGTAACATTAATGCTGTTACTATACTACTATTGCTACTGACAATCATATATATGTTACTCGGGTCTGTTTAAAATTTTTGTTTTCTTAGTGGGTTAAAATACTAGAATTTACAAGCAATGATCAAGTTTGAACAGGAATTTGGCTAGAAGTTAATAAAAATAAGAAAATTAAACAATATTTTTTTTAAAAAGAGAAATAATATTAGTGAAATAGCGTTTTAAATAATGCATCACGAGCTTGAATTTCTGAATCTTAATTCGTTCTTTATGCATTCTATACTAATTGTATTTTTTTACATTCGTATAAACTATTATGTGACACAAAGAAATGCCTCAAAATGCTGCGTATTAACTTTTGAAGTATAATAAACTGCTAACCATCTAATTATTGTTAGCATTATTTTTTAACTTCGTGACCGAAGTAAAATGAAACGCTTCTTGTCTGCGCTTCTTTATTCTGCTTTACTCGTGATTTCATTTTGGATCTTATATACTAGCTTTCATTGCCGGATTTATTTCCTTAAAGAGGAGATTAAAGTAATAAATAAAAAAGTAAGCGAAACTACCCATTAAGTTTCTTGTTAAAGTTAAAATCTGTAATTTTTTTGTATATGTTAATTGCATTTTAGAGTGCCTCATTTTGTTGTTACATTTTTCTTTCACTACATATTTTGTTATTCGTTATTTTTCCATTTGTTTTTTAATGCTTTTGTACATAGTTATGTATATTATTTTTACTCAATATTATGATTAAATAAGGAGGGAATTAAAAGACATTCAAACGTAATATGCTATTTGTCATTCTTTTTTTTATTCCTTTTTACTTTTGCTTATTTTTTCTTACAATTATCTCTTTTTTTTCCTTTTGTTGTTTTTGTTTTTGGAATCTTCATCGTTTTATTCTGCCTTTCTCTCATACATAATAGTTATTGTACAAGTTATTTGTTATATTGTACGTTAATAATGGGGGAATGTGAAAAATGATATTATTAATCTGTATATATAAAAGAAAGTCTGGATTTCGTATTAATCACAGCACAAAAAAATCTACCAAACCAACAATCTTGAAAATTGGGGTAAAAATACTTTTTATAAAGCCGAGTGCCGCTAAGAAGGGATTTTCGAAAATTCCACCCTTAAGGAGGTTAATAAAAAGAACTAACCTTTAAAAAATCCCTTAAAAATCGGATTTTGTAGTTATTTTTTAACTGATAACATATTTTAGTGTATTTTTTCATGCTGAATCGAATGGTACTAAGCAAATTATTTTAAACCCAGTAGTTCGTGAGATACTTCAAATTTTCCTAATTTGGCGATGTCTTCGGCGCAAAAACCTGAAATTTTCAATCCTTGTTTACATATATAAAAGAAAGCCTGTATTTCGTATTAATCACAGCACAAAAAAATCTACCGAACCAACAATCTTGAAAATTGGGGTAGTAGGTAGTAATAGTTCTTATAACATGGAGTGCCGCTAAGAAGAGATTTTCAAAAATTCCACTCCTAAGGGGGGTAAAAAAAAGAATGAACTTTTAAAATATTCCATAAAAATCGGATTTTGTAGTTATTTTTCAACTGATAACATATATTAGTGTATTTTTTCATGCTGAATCGAATGGCACTAAGCAAGTTATTTTATGCCCAGTAGTTCGTGAGATACTTCAAATTTTCCTAATTTGGCGATTTCTTCGGCGCAAAAACCTGAAATTTTCAATCCTTATCTATTTATATAAAAGAAAGTCTGGATTTTGTATTAACCACAGCACAAAAAAATCTACCGAACCAACGATCTTGAAAATTGGGGTAAAAATACTTTCTATTACGACGAGTACCGCTAAGAAGGGATTTTAGAAAATTCCACCCCTAAGGGGGGTAAAAAAAAAATGAACTTTTAAAAAATTCCTTAAAAATCGGATTTTGTAGTTATTTTTCAACTGATAACATATATTAGTGTATTTTTTCATGCTGAATCGAATGGCACTACGCAAGTTATTTTAAACCCAGTAGTTCGTGAGATACTTCAAATTTTCCTAATTTGGCGATTTCTTCGGCGCAAAAACCTGAAATTTTCAATCCTTATCTATTTATATAAAAGAAAGTCTGGATTTCGTATTAATCACAGCACAAAAAAATCTACCGAACCAACAATCTTGAAAATTGGGGTAAAAATACTTCTTATAAAGTCGAGTGCCGCTAAGAAGAGATTTTCGAAAATTCCACCCCTAAGGGGAATAAAAATAGAACGAACTTTTAAAAAATTCCTTAAAAATCGGATTTTGTAGTTATTTTTCAACTGATAACATATTTAAGTAAAATTTTTCATGCTGAATCGAAAGGTACTAAGCAAATTATTTAAAACCCAGTAGTTCGTGAGATACTTCAAATTTTCCTAATTTGGCGATGTCTTCGGCTCAAAAACCTGAAATTTTCAATCTTTATCTATATATATAAAAGAAAGTCTGAATTTCGTATTAATCACAGCACAAAAAAATCTACCGAACCAACGATCTTGAAAATTGGGGTAATAATACTTTTTATAAAGTCGAGTGCCGCAAAGAAGGGATTTTCGAAAATTCCACCCCTAAGGGGGGTAAAAAAAAGAATGAACTTTTAAAATATTCCTTAAAAATCGGATTTTGTAGTTATTTTTCAACTGATAACATATTTTAGTGTATTTTTTCATGCTGAATCGAATGGAACTAATCAAATTATTTTAAACCCAGTAGTTCGTGAGATACTTCACATTTTCCTAAATTGGCGATTTCTTCGGCGCAAAAACCTGAAATTTTCAATCCTTATCTATTTATATAAAAGAAAGTCTGGATTTTGTATTAACCACAGCACAAAAAAAATCTACCAAACCAACAATCTTCAAAATTGGGGTAAAGATACTTCTTATAAAGTCGAGTGCCGCTAAGAAGGGATTTTCGAAAATTCCACCCCTAAGGAGGTTAAAAAAAAGAACTAACCTTTAAAAAATTCCTTAAAAATCGGATTTTGTTGTTATTTTTTAACTGATAACATATTTTACTGTATTTTTTCATGCTGAATCGAATGGAACTAATCAAATTATTTTAAACCCAGTAGTTCGTGAGATACTTCAAATTTTCCTAATTTGGCGCTTTCTTCGGCGCAATAACCTGAAATTTTCAATCTATATATGTAAAAAAAACTTTGGATTTCGAATTAATCAACGCACAAAATGTTAATATGATGTAAAAATTTAGTCTGATTCTAAGTTTCTTTAGAAAAACTGACCAGCGTAGCGGGCGAAGGCTGCTAGTGATGATATAATATTCATTATGATTAAAAACAACTCTTATAAACTCAATACCTTTTCATCCTATGTAAACATTTTGATGCTGAAAACCGAATTCTGATGAATATATTGGGTCAAAAACAGGGTCATAGCTAGAAGTGGATAATAGGGGGGGGGGGTCTTATTTTTTTTTCTCTCTCTCCCGCAGAAAGATAAATTAGTGCACATTCACACGCCACAAAACTAAATTAGATTTTTGAACAGAATTTATTTGGATTTTCGGAAAGTAAATTCATTTAGTGACCTTGGTGATCTTTTCCACCAACCATACACTTTTGGATTCATTTAGTGATCTTTTCCAGGTGAGGCTCAAAATATTTTAGGGGCTGCTGAGCCGCTTCTAGCATCCTCTTAGCTATGGCTGTGGTTAAAAAATATATATATATAAAGTATCCTGGGGTAATAACGTGAGGCAAAAGAATATCAGACCGTGAGCTTCTTTTTGCTTAAAAAGGGCCGCTTAAATAGATTTATTAGAAACATTGCAGTTTTAACTGTGTTTATTTGAATCAGTGTTTAGGATGTAGCTCGGTCACTGTAGGGAATCAACCGGGGTATTAATGCCAAGGATTGGCGTTATTACCCCGTTATAGTTATTGCGCTGTACATCTTAAATTACACTTTATCTCGAGAAGATATCCAAAATCTTCAATAACATTTTGAAAGTCCATGAAATGTACTACAAATTTATGTAATTAACAAAGTATTTCCGGATAAAAAAATAATCTTCTCATCACAAAACATACCTTGCAAATTTTAGATCAAGCGTTAATTTTAGTTGCTTGTAAAAACAATAAGACCTAAAAATGAAACAAATTAACTTGAAGCTGTTTTTTGCGATTTATATGACTCAAAACCCTTCTGCGCAGAGCACATGGGTGTCATTTACCAGACTATTTCATAATTATGCAAAATATTAGCACTTGGCGTTATTACCCCGCCTGGCGTTATTACCCCAGGGTACCTTATTTAAATTTCTCCATAGTTTCGCATGGCAAGTCGCGATCGGCGAGGAGAAGTACGTGCAAACATTTACTTATTAAGGTGACCCTTTAAATATTTATTTATTTGTCCTTAAAAAGAAGTCGCTACTTTTCATTTGGAAAAAAAAATTACGGAATTTATTTAATTTTTTCCCTTTTAAAACATATTTATACAGTATGTTCTATTTTAGTGTATTCTGCCAAAGATATGTAGATACAATAAAAGAAACAATAATTATAAATTTGTGAAAAAAAGACTTTTGACTGCATCCATTTTTCTCTAAATGATTCAGATTTACCTTCTTTAATTTTTTTTCCGATATATTAGTATGTTGAAAATGCTAAAAAGGCAACATAAATAGTTGGATGTACTTGATTTTTTCCCCATCGACATTGATATGCTTTATAAAATTAAGATTCGATTTGTAATAGTACAATGTTACAAATACAGATTGTAATTATACTTTATCTTTTAAAAATAACAATGTTGAGTAAAGTAGTCTTTTTTGTTCTACATTTATATATATATATATATATATGTGTGTGTGTGTCCTTTTTTTTTTTTTTTTTTTTTTTAATTAGTGAACACTTTGATCATTTTTTCTAAAATTAACACTTTTTTGTAGATTAACATTTAGGTTACAACACACATATGGAGACAAATGAGATAATAAAATTAACAACACTGCAAAATATTTTAAATTGTAGGTTTTGGTATTATTTACATGTAGCAATGTTAAAATATGTTTATTCTTTTACTAAATGACTTCATTTATGTTTACGCATTTACTAATTATCGTCATTATTATTATTTGCTTAATTCTCTTTGCGCCGTTTGCGATTCTTTTGTTTTAAACATATATTGCACTCTTTTAATTTAAAATAAAAGTTATTTTCCTGCAAGAATTATCTGTAACAAAGCGCAAAAAGTATTTGAAAGTTGTAATATAACTTAAATCTTATTGTAATACAGTATTTTCTAAACATCTCGAAAAATTCTTCCTTCGCCTATTGTCATATGAATATGAATTGAATAGTACGCAAAACAACAACACTGGTTATCTTTCAGATAATAAAACATTTATTAAACACTCATTAATCAATTTGGATAGCTAGTGTTAATGTTACTCGCTTAAAAGTTTTTTATTTTTATTTTATTTTATTTTATTTTATTTTTTTTATTGAAAAAAAAATCGACCCGAAAGGGCTAAGCTTTAACACAATTTGTCAAGACCTCTTGACACTGGAAAAATACCTGACTGCCTGAGCTACGCTTGATACTGAGTACAAAGTATGTCTTTTATCATTCAGCGGGGGAAAAATCTCAACCAATTCTGATGAACTGATTTTCCCCTTTCTAAATTATTCGAAGTTTTTTTTTTTTTTTTTAAATCTTTAAACTAGATTTTCTTCTTTAATATTTCTAATAAAATTGGAAAAGAATTTTAAAAGTGTGTACTTTGAATTGCAAAATTTAACAAAGTTAAAAATGTCTTTAAGAAAAAAGAAATATAAATCCCTATAGGGAATTAGATAGAATGAAAATTAATGTAAAATGATGACCGAATAGATTTAATCGAGAATTAATGCAAATTTACAGAGAGTTTGCTTTTTTTCTGTGTTTTTACAGAAATTCTTAACAGCGTATAGAGTGCCACTGAATAGTATTTAGAGTGCAGTTAGAAAAATAAATAAATAAATAAATAAAAACGAATTTGAATGTTCCTTGTTTCCTTAATAATAATCGCAAAATAATTTTGTAAAATACTTAAATTACAAAGATAGATAAAAATATAGCGAGTCTTCTTAATACGTTAAACAAGTTGATTTGAAAAAATTTTAATATAAAAATTCAAAATAAGAATTTTGAAAGTAACATCATTAACATTATCAACATAGTAATGACTTTTTTTTTATATTAAAATATATTTAAAACAGTAAAATGTCCATTTAAAAAAAAAACTGAATAAATATTATTGCTCTAAGGATCTATCTAAAAACTAAATGAAATAAATCTTATAAGTTATGTTTAGTGCTTTTAAAGTGTAGTCAAATACATCGCTCGGCCTATATAAAATGTTTCTTAGTCATGCAAGAGATAATTCGAGGCATATTATCTTAAAACCTCTTGGAAGCCCAATGCGATAAAATAGCCATTTCCATTCAAATACAGGAAAAACAGAGGGAAAAACCATATCAGGATGCACATTCAGAGGTTTATCTTCAAAAAAGTAATGGAACTTAATCTTATTATATAAAACCTCAAATAGTGAGAAATAAATTTCCTCAATTCACTGTTAAGGATATAGAATACGAAAATCGGTATTTTTTTTTCTTCTCTAAACCGAAATCTTTTTTTGTAGATTGCTAGATTCACAAAAGTGAGTTACGATTTCTCTTTAGGACAAACTTTTCACATAACGTTCACGTGCATCGAGAATATCTGCAGCTCCCATCTGTAACGTTTCGTTATCGTTCGGCGCCACAGGTAAACAGAATGATTGTTCTGGGAGATATGTCTAAAAGCTGAAATGCATAAAACGTGTCATTCAGTTCGATGAGGGTGGTTGCCATTCTGTTGCTGCCATATTTCCCATTGTCGAAATGACATTTAATAACAAAGTATAAGTTTTTATCTTGAAGCTGTTTTCGAAGAAACTGACATGTTTAAGAATTTCTATTTAAAATTATTATTTTATTTTTATCAGTGTATTCTCCTGAATAATAGTTAAAACGACGGATAGTGTTTTTATTTATTTAGGAAGTCAATAATAAAAAAAAAACAATTAAAAATGAAAAAGTTTGACGTAATTTTACTTTATTGAAAAGATTCGTCTTTTAAGGTTGTCCCCCCCCCCCATCAATAATGTTTGTGAATTTATGATTATCATACGCCTAAAAAAAATTTTGGTGTATAGAAAGCAGAAATTTCAAGTTATTTTTCTATGTGATATCAGCAAAACCTGTGTAGTGTGCTATAAAAATGTACAATCGTTGTTTTATATATTATTTTTGCATGTAATTAAAAAAAATAAAAAAAAGTAATTTGTATTAATGTGCCCCATCCCCGAGATAGATTGATACACTTTGATACGTCTGGGAAAAATGGAGATAAAATAACACCAATGCATATTTTTCATCGAAAATAGTTAGCAAGCCATTTTATATTATTTATAAAAATTCAAATCATCCACACTTTATTTGTAAGCAATATTAAAGCAATCAAAATGAAATGTATAATGACCTGATGTTCTGGCTGTTTTCTTTGTCTGATTGTTGGCTGTGGTAACTTTGTCATATCTGGTACTTCAACCCCAGCATTATCTTCTTTCTTAGGAAAGATGAAAAATAGCCAAGTTTTCTGTTTATAAATTGGTTTATAAACAGATAATAAAGGATAATTATATTAAAAATTCTGTTTTTTATATAATTATCCTGTGCTGTTCTGCAGCTTGTTTCTCTTACGTAACACTTTTCACGAAGAAAATACTTTTTTCTCTGGAGAATTGATATAAATTTGAGATTTTCCAGGCTGCCGTCCTTTTCTTTAATTAGTTTTACTAGCACTATATGTTGGGTAAGTTCGTACATCTTCTCTTTGCAAAAATACTATAAAATGTTCTGATATAAAGAAATTAAAGCTATTTCACTTCAATAGAAACTAATATTAGAAATTTTTAGCGAAAAATGGTTGGATTAAGGAGTGCATTGTAAAAGAAATAATAAAAGGTAAGGAAAAAATGAACTAGAAAAGGATTTAGGTTGTATCAATGGGCCTCGACGAAGACTATATCAATGTGCCCCATACAGCCGTTTTGAATAAAATGAGTCTCAAATCCAATACTTCATAATTTATCTATCAAAAAAGAATGAGAAACTGATAAAGAATAGTTTTGCTTGCCAAGGAGAGTATTCTTTTCGGTTGAAAACACTGGAACAGTTGTATAATACCATTTCAATTGTACAACTAAAGTTTACTTTTGATCTACAAAAACAATTAATCACCCATCCCGTTTCATCAAACAACTGAATCATTCCTAGACTTTCTGTATGTAGTTGAGTGCACTAGCTTCACCTTTTGGAGCTGTTGTGAAACTTCCTGTAATGACCCTGTGAGCAGTAGAGGGGGTGTATCAATGTTCCCCAGTTCCCCCTACTGTTTTGTTAGTGTATTTGAATTAAGGGCTTTATATTCGTTCATGCCAAAATTAAAAGTTGTTTAATAGTAAAGTCAAGTAGATATAAAATGCATGAATATTAAGTAGGTAAAATATAAAAATCCTACATATGTGTAATTTTTCGGTGGAAAATTTCACTCGTCCTTAATTTAGTAATTTAAAAATTAGCAGTTACTGAATTTTTAACTTGCTTAAGAGGCATAAAACTATCACAGTGAACAAATTCAGCAACTATTGATCATTTTGCTATATTTCTTGGTGAGATGGCTTTTTTTCTTTTCTTTTTTCTGTTTTTCTTAAACGAAAAGACCTTTTTAATAAATTTTGCTTTTGGCATGATTAAATTCAAGTTTGAAGAACGACAGATCCATTATCATAGCAAAGTTAACCGCATTGCTGGAAGCTTAAATTTTAATCAGGGTCAAAGCAAAAAATATTAATTCAAGTTTCTTGTGATTGGAGACTGGAGAGTACGTAATCTGCTCAGCCTACCAAAGATAATGGCTCCCTTAAACTTAGATTTGTTTAATTCCCGAGATTCATTTGATTAAAATTTGAGATCCGAAGAGGGAGAGGTTCTGCCAGTAACTATATAGCTATAAATAGTCTATAATTTGTTTCAGAAAGTGTACTAAAATTAAATAATAAATGTTAATAGAAAAAAATGCAGAAATTTATGTACATTTTACAAATATATCTGAAGTAATTATACAGAAAATAATACACAAAAGTTCAGTCCTTATTTAAGTGATCTAAGAGATTGGAATTTAGTAAAAATAATTGGTAGAAAAATTACTTTTATTTTTAATGATCTTAGATATATATTGTACTTTTCTTGAACACATTTTTAAGGCTATAAGAATACCATGATATACAGCCCATAAATAGGAATTACTGCATTCTTTAACGATTTGTTCAGATGAAGCTCTACCTTATCAATTAATGCGCAACTCTTTTTGAAATCCATTTAGATGTGGTAGGAATTTGTTTCTAAAAAAAAGTGACATTAATTGTCTCATTTTATGGATTTTCATGAGAACATCCCGCTGAAAAATGAAAGAACTTGAATAAAGATGACGAATTAACATCTCAAAATGGCATTATGGTGTCAAAGTTTGGTACGCCACTTGTTAGTTAACTCCTAATCATCGTAGATTAGATTTGTTACAGTTGTACATGTGTGTCAACTGGCAACATATTATTGATATTAGTTGATAAAGGGGAGTGGCACTTATAAATTTAACATAAAAGATAATAAGCATCTGAATATAAAAATATAGATTTGATATTTATAGCTAAGGTGTATTCAATTTTGCCTCCAAATTAGCAGTATTTCTAAATAAAAGTCATTCGCATTCAATCGATGTAATGATAATCCCTCCAGAATATCTTAAATTGTTTGAAGGACATTTCTTTCTTTTTAATGAACATCCTACAGAAAATTTTTCGTTCACTTATATTTCCTTTTAGAAATAACATTTAGATTAGTATTCTTATTTGAAATTCACATTCAATGCATAACAGTTGAAGCGGTAGATTTGAAACACGTTAGTTAAAAATGAAGAAAACAGTAGGGAATGAATAAATGAAAAAAAGAACTAATAAAAATATTAATTATTAGAATTAACGAGATGATATTCGTCGATATTTGGCGGAATAAAACAATGTTTAACAAGAAACTGCTAAATGAATATATAAACAACTTACAAAAATAATTCTAATTAAAAAACCGGTTTTATATTAGCTAATTTAATTAAAAAAAGAATTAATATAGTTTTGATTAATAACTTTTACCATTACTGAAAAATGAAATTTCGTCCATCTAATCGATAGTTTATTTTTAAAACGAAGTAATCTGCGACAAGTAATCAAGATAAAGCAATTAATTAAGATTGTAATATGTTAATGTTTGTAATTCCCAAAAGAAAAATTAGTGAAAATTCCGTCGCTTTGATACAGCTATTAAGTTTTTTAGCTTTATAATGAAAAAGTACATTGGATCGTTGCAAACTTTTACAACGTAATCTTTATACATTTTAATCCATCTATATTTTAATTAATAGTAGGTTTCCAGCAAAAATGGATGTTTTTTTTAACAACATTTGAACGATTTTCGCTCTTTATAGATCACTGCCATGTCCTAGTCTTCGTAACGTAGCAGAATAAAAAATCAGAAAGATATACTTGCATTTACGCATTTTAATTGCTTTATGTTTTTAATGAAAAAAAATTACCATCCATATTTGTATCGGGGAAAAAAAAATAAAGATATGAATTGTAATCTGTGATTTTTTTCTTAGCACAAATCGGTTTTTAGAAGCTTCAAGTACAAGAATGTTAAATCGCAGCTCATTCCGTCCGTAGTTTTTGAATTAGGCTTATAACATCCACTTCATCGCAATCTCTTATACAACGATTGCAAATTAATTTAATATTTTGCTCGTATTCAACAGGGTCGTATTCAATCGCTAAAATATGGAACGGAAAGTACGGACGAATACTCAAATGATAGACATAATTAACATTAAATATTCTAATAACCGATCATTTTCACTAGTACCACATGGAAATAATTTGATTCGTACAAGAAAAATTCCTTCATGCAATAAATAAAATATAAATACTACAAGCAAGTTTAACAGAAAAGTTAAAATTTTTTAAATAAAAATTCTGGTGTAAAACCTTTTTATGAAATTTAAGTAAAATTCCCAGCACGTTTAGTATTAAATAGATTGGATTTCGGCCACGATCAGGATAAAACAAATTAATTACAATTTGAGCGTTCGACTAAGGTTTTGACGCTTAACCAAAGATGGAGGTACAGTAGAACCCCGTAAATCCGGACCCCGTTAATCCGGATGTCCGGATAATCCGGACCGTTTTCGACGTTTTTTTCCTTAAGTTTGAGAAGCGATTTGGCTAATTTCCATAACATTAACTTGTTTCATCGTCCTATTCTTAATAAAAAAACTTTTTTCTGAAATCTTTTCGGAAGAATACCTTAAGCTTTCTTATTTAAACCTTTTCTACAACCAACGAGCTACTTATGCTCAAGCGGATGCGTGACCATGCGGCTCGCAAAAGGTATAGAAAACTGGCACAGCAAAAAGTTACAAACTCTTTTATTACAAAATAAATACTTTTACTATTTGTAAATAATCAATAAGTTAAAAGTGATTTTCTGTGAGTATGTTTTATGTTATTTCATTTTTTTTTATTCTCCGTATAATCCGTATTTTCGATAATCCGGATTGGGTCTGGTCCCAATTAATCCGAATTATCGGGGTTTTACTGTAAATGACGAAAATAAGCGTTAGAGTTTCAAGCTTTGAATTTGCGTATTCCTTAAACTATTTGACCGAATAATTACCCTTTGGTATTCTAAGCTAAAATTTACTAAAAAAGCCAAATATGACATATAATTTTCGTGTTGAAAATTTCAGCGTTTAGTATAAGTTTAGTATATAGATGACTCCCTAACTTATTGTTATTTTGACATAAATTGAAAAAATACATATGTTTTTCCGGTCAAATGGTTATTTTCATTTTTTCCTTCCTGTGGCAATTTAGAGCTGTATCAGTAAAATGTAAATAGTATGGATGTTCTCATTTTATTTTAGCAGACAATGCGTCAATAATTATTATCTATATTTTTTGCTAAATCAGTAAAAGTTTTAAAACTACCCTCCCTCCCACCCTTAATACTTAACCAATGAACACCCAAAACAAATCATAGAGGCGCATACATCAGAATAATGCTAAATCTAAAATTGAATGAAATCTGATAATTCTGCATGAAAAAAACATTGATCTAGATTATGGGGGATTAGCCCCGGATCCTCACGTTATACTTATCCAATGAACTGTCAAAACTAATTAGGAAAACGCTTTATCGGAATACACCTATACCCAACATTTGAAGCAAATTGGATATTTGTATCATGAGTTATCGCGTTACGTACACACGTACATATAGAACCGGCGGGTCCATAAGTTCTCAAGCTATGATAGCCTGTGAGCTAAAAAGCTTTAAATATCATATAAGTTAATTTTAAATCGCTACATTAAAAATCCATGTTATATACTATAAAAAAAAAAAAAAAAAAAAAAAAAAAAAAAAAAAAAAAAAAAAAAAAAACATTAACAATATAAAATAAACAAAAACACCAATAAACAAAACTATTCATAAAGCACATGTCTTTCGCATCTATGCATATTAAATAACACTTTGAGAAGATTTCAAAATAAATCTTTGAGTTACAAAATAAATATAGAACATGTCAAAATGATAAAATTTAATCGCACTCATGAGGGGAAAATGCCATCAAAAAACGATGCAAAATATTATTACCTGCCTTATCTCGGCTTTAAAATTAGAAACAGGGACAACCACCCAAATTCTCGAGTGTTTTGACCTGTATGATTAAATTATTTTATCTCGTGTCGCAAAGACTTTCCACCTGAGTTCCTGTCTCTCCCCAGAAATTCCGCTTTCCAGTTTTATTCGAATAATGAATGATGTAAGATATCATCCCCTGTTTGGCGGAAGAACTGATATCGGAGAAAAAGGTGCTGTAGTATTTTGGAAAAGTGATATTAACAAACAAGCGACAAGATCGTTTGGGGATATAATTTTTTTTGGAGCATGTTTCAAGAGAAAAAAAAAATGTGTAGTGATAACAGTACAGGGTGTCCAAGTCTCAACGGTGTCCAAAAGCTAATTTCTAAATCGTTCGTCTTAGACGTATAATTCCAGTAACAAAAATGCTTTAAATATGGTAAACAGTTATTTTAAAAGTTGCTTCAATCAATAAAAACATTTTAACTCTTTCCAGCACAATGGTCCCATTTCCGGGCATACCTGATTTTAATTCCAAGCTTGCAAACGGCACCAATAAAATTTTAATAAAATTTTGTTTTTCCAATGAAAGATTATATCTGTGGCTTCTGGTAATAACTAGGTAAGGCACATTTTTGAAAAAATTGAGGTAATTCAGGAAAATGTAACTTTAAAAGAATACTTTCATCTGCCATAGTACTGAAAAATGAAAATTGAATACTTCTCGTCATAGGGCGACTATAAAATTTCATTTAAAAATTGAAAATTTTTTTAATTGTTTCTCAATTAATAAAAACCATTTTTATATAACTATTTTGGCAAAAAAGAGGTTCTTATATCCTAATTGAATGTCGTGAAAATTATTAAGTTCTAATCTATTACTTACCCATCATACGTAGTGTAGGGTAAGTCTTGCAATCGTTTTGAAAATCGAAAAATTTTTTTTGACGGATTTACACGTTTTAGATAGTGGAGATTCCGAAAAACATATTTTTAGAAAAAAAATTTTGCCGTCCGTCTGTCTGTCTGTCTGTCTGTCTGTCAGTCTGTCTGTCTGTAAACGCTCTATCTCCCGAACAAATTGAGATAGAGACTTGAAATTTTGTATGTAGTTAGTATGTAAGAATGGGACGAACCCTATTTAATATCAGCAACCTCGATTATCCGGAACTATTTTTTTCGGACTCTCGAAAAATTCGTTCTGATGAAAGGTATATAAAAATTTTCGAATTTTTTTGTTCTAAGGAATGCACGTAAAAGGCAATAAAATAACACACATTTTGCATATAGAACGAAGTCGATCGGATTATTAGTTGCCGAGATATTTGTAATCTTGTTTTCCACATTCTTCGATTTTTCATGACCCTGTATTTCAATCAAATTTCAATTCAGAAGTATATTTTAATTGGAAATGAGACGCTTAATCCGACGAAGTTAATTGTTAGTTAATAGAATTATTATTTTTGGAGTTATAAGGATGTTTCTTTTACGCAGTTCGGTACTACTTGAGTAGTTTGGCGTTTTATGTAATTTGTCGAAATAGGTACATCAGCAGTTCTTTAATATAGCATTACTATGCATATTAACAATATTTAAATTTTGTTTATGAATTGCAATGCATTGTATAAATAGTTTCACATGTTTTATTTTCATATACATATCTATGATGGGTAAGTATTACGGTAGCCCCCAACGACTAGTTTTATAAAAGTAATGATAAAAAGATATTTGTAAACTTTAAACGTTAATTACTCAAAATATTAAAATTGTGCCTTACCTGGTTATTAACGGAAGCCACAGATATTAAGGAGTTTTTAATATTTTAAAAAGTCGTTTGTAAAATCCGGTATCAGTCAATCATATCTCATTTTACGAGCAGAATTTGTCTGTATCAGAAAGGGTTAAGTTAAGAAATATAAATTTTTATACGGTCACCCGGTCTTATGTGTGATATTTTTGCATATAAGCAAATCCTATTATACTTATAAATAAGACAAAAAAAATCCCCTTAATCTGACACTAAAATTGACCGAGTTATGAAACTTTGAATTGCTGAACACAGATGAATTGGGTCATACTTGAGTCATAGTTGCACAAAGTTCTTAAAGTATTAGATGGATTTATTTCGCGTGTACATTTCTGCATTGCAGCCGACCGGAGTGACTTCGAGCAAATTTTAATTGAGAGCTTTTAATTAAAATAACTTTATTTTTATTGATTAAGTTTTAAATTAGATAATCTAATAATATTTAAAATATGTAGCATTTTGTAAAGAATTGAGTCTGTTGCTCTACATCCTTTCATTTAACGAAAATTCTGTAATTTTTCAACCTATATACTTTTAATGCAAGTTGTTGACTTTCTTTAAAAAAATGTTGAAGATATTTTTATTAAATGTCACTTATGGGATTGGAGGACTGTATAAAAATTTAAATTTCATGATTTTTTAAGAAATGTTTTTATTGATTCAAATCGCTTTTAAAAATTCTTTATCTCATTTAAAACATTTTTGTGATTGGAACTTTATGCCAAACGATTTAGGAATTAACCATTAGGAAACCATTGAGAATGGGCACTGTACATTAATAACATACAATTGATAACAAAACATCAAAACTCTATAGTATATTGTTATTAATCTGCTGTTAATATTTGGTTTGATGAATTGCAAGATTCAAAACAGAGGCATTGATGATTTTCTCTTAAACAACTAATTATAAAAACATATTTTGATTTTTTTTTTTTTTTAAGTATAAACAGAAAGATGCGTTTTTAGTGCTGGAAAACGCAGAAACTTAATATAATTTAACCCTTTCGGTTCTGGTGTACTATTAATAGTACATGTCCTTTAAAGGAGTATTATTTTGTTTTAAGAAATACTTTTGCTACTATTTACATGTAGTAACGTAAATATATGGCTATGCATTTACTAAATGACTTCATTTATGTTTGGGCATTTAGTAATCATAAAAATTATTATTATTTTCTGAATTCTCTTTGTGCCGTTTGCGATTTTTTTTATTTTAAATATATATTTCACTGTTTAAACTTAAAATAAAACTAATTTTCCTGAAAGAATCATGTGTAATAAAGCGCAAAATGTATTAGAAAGTATTAATATAAGTTAAATTTTATTGTACTACATTTTTTTTTAAACATCTCCAAAAATTCTTCCTTATCCTATATTCTCATAGGAATAATAACTGAACAGTACGCAAAACAATAACATTCGTTATCTATCAGACAGAGAAATATTCGTTAAACACTAATTACTCTAATTGTGTAGCTAATGTTAATGTTATTAACGTAATTTTTTATAAAAACTGATAAAAAATCGGACCCGAAAGGGTTAAAGTATCATAACTTAGTAAGATAGATCATACGGTAATGAGGTTTTTTTTCAGAGTTATACTTATATGCAAAGTCAAGAAAAAGAAAAAAAAAGAAACAGCCCGTATGTTTTGGAATTTTTTTTTCAAAAAATAAAACAAAATATATGAAAACTCTTGTTGTATTTTGTCTAATTCTTAAAAAAAAGAAAGGAAAAAAAGAAAAAAGAAAAAGAAATTGATTTTTTGTAAGGACGAACTGAAGTTCGGTGGCCATGGCAAACTAGTTTTTCGGAGATGCTGTTGGTTGTTAAATGTTAAGATGCCTATTATTGCAAAATATTTAGAAATTTCGTTGTTTATAAAATACGTAAAATAATGAGATCGCCAAAAGGAATGATTGCTTTTAAATATTGTTGTTTCAAACCTTCTTGGCAGACTTACAACGGAGACGCATTATCTATTTCTAGATTCTATACTATAATACAATTTTACGTCAAATAAATTATTTTTCTTTTAGATTTAGTATGTAGCAATCGCACATTCAAAAAATTGTCTTTTAATATTCACTCTCAAAAAAACTTCCGTCTTTTCACAGAAAATGCACTGGCAGCACTGCTGCCAGAAATTGTCTGTATATTGACGATTTTCCGTTTATTTTTTCCTCCGTCAAAAGAGGAAAAATATCCGTCACTTGAAAAAATTCAACGCGGAAGAGGTGGGGATCGAACTGACGACCCCAGCATTACCAGACCAACGCTCATCCACGGCGCTACGGATGCTCATCTTGATTGTGCTTTAAAATAGTACCATTCATTTCATGTGGGTGTGGGTTGGTGTATTTCGTTAAAAAGCTTTTAATTATGTTGTCAATCTCGGAAAGATTTCATCTTTAATGAAACTGTGGCTGGGTTTTTTTTTTTTACGTTTAGTATTAATATAGTATAAAAATGTGAATTTTAAATATATTACGTAGAATGTTAGAGAAAAAACATGGATGTTCTATTTGTGAAAATTTTTGAACGAATAAAGAAAGTAATTGTTATTTATTTTTAAATTCGAAAACATTTTTGTCTTTTAAAACTAAATTAGACATTTTAATCAATAGAATATTTTTGTTTTTCCTTTTAAAAATAAATTCGAACTTATTACTAACAGACCGAATGCGCATGCGTGCTAGATATAAACAGAAACTTTTCCTCATTTTTCGACGCTCGGAATGAACTCACAGAACAAATACGTTTTCTGGGAGAACAGAAATTATTTGTGAAAAAAAAAACGATAACTTAGTGTATATTGACGAATTTTTCTGACAGTGTTAACTTTTTCCCAATCAATACTGAACCATTTTCTTCTGCTTTAATATATACGTTGATTTTGGCATGAGTTGTGAACAAATAGAAAAGTCACACAGAACGTCAAAATGAATTAGTCATTGTTTGGGCTCAAGATAAAGATAATAACGTTATTATTTCGTAGAAAATCAATTTTAAAATGTTCTCACATATTTTAGAAAGACAAATTTCGACACGTCAGTTCTTTTAGAAGGAAAAAAATCCATTTTTCAAAAAAAAAAAAAAAAAAAAAAAAAAAAAGCATTGCTCCAAACCTAAAGAAACTAACCTAAAGAAAGTTGTTTAATGATAACAATATTTAACTGGCCATTTTGAAAGCTCAGCATGAACACTATAAAAAATTAGATTACAATGATGAGCATTTTTATCTAAATGGTAAGCTGTATTCATCCATTCAGTGTTGAATTTAGTGGGTGGCCCGGGGGAAGGACACTCCTCACCCAGAGCAATGACATGTCCTCCCCGGAAATTTTGAGATCTTGTGTTTTCAATAGTCAAAAGGAGCAACCCCCCCCCCTCCCGGAACTCCACAATGTCCCCTCGGAGCCACACATGTCCCTCCGGGAGTAAGGTGTCTAAATTCAGCACTGCATCCATTAGATATCTTAAGGATGCGATTTGATGACCTCAGAAGCCAAGGGGTACAAGTGACAAAAATTCTATTTCGAGTAAATTGAGTTTAAAGATAACTGACGTTAAGTTTGAACATCAATAATAATTGACTGGATTAAAATAAAAAACTGCTGCTTGTTTCATTGTGGGCTTTAAACTCTTATTTCAATAACTGTAAAAAAAGCAGAGTACAATTTTCTAAAATTCATAATTAATCAATATATTGATTATTATTCGGCAAAAGTGGTTTAACTGTAGAAGGCATCACATAATTAGAAAATTACTTATATTTCTTTACCTGAAAAGAAAAAAGCAAATTTCCAGATCATCTGTGCACTTATGATTCATTTTTTTAAATGTTGTCATTTATACCCCTTGGCTTCTGGGTTCCTCATTTATAATTCCGAAGTCGCTATAATATAAATTGTATAACATATATCAAAATTAAGAAAATGTGTTCCAAGCACATGTCGAAACGTATGGCTGGTGTGTCTATAAAGTAATGGCTGTTACATTTCTTATTAACATTGTATCTATTTGAACTTATGATCATATTCTTATTATTGAGCGTATCGTAATTATAATAATTACGATCATTAAACAATTAAAATAAAAGGCTGATTTACTATTTTTATCAAGTTAATATTTTTAAAGTAAAAATTAGCAAATCAGCCTCTTTGTATAATACATACTGTAACGAACTGTCGAATGTTGCGAGTATCTTTAATATTCATTAGGTCGCTGGTTCAGTTCAATTAATACTACTAATTACTTAAAAATTCTTTATATACAAACTATTTACACATTATTTACATTTCGAATAAAGAATACAGATCTAGCGAAACACACCATAGGTCCGCCAAGATCGCCGAAAACAAAACAATAACAACGATATCCCAGTGTTGCCAAAACGGCAAAACTAAAGCACAGTAGAATGCGCCAAGGAGACGCACGGCATCCGAGGTTATGGTGAAGCCGTTACAAAAGAATGCGCCATGGAGACGCGATATACAAGACTGTGGTGAAGCCGTAACATACCGGCCCCCGTTGATATGTGACAACATTCAACAATAATACTAAATGTAACAACAAACAATTGCAAATAATAGAAATTTCAATTCTACAATCAATAATACAGTATTTTCGATAAAATACAATGTACTTCTTCAATATTATTACTTAATGTATTACTTAATATAAGTTTATCAAATGCAAAATAGATAAGTTATAATACAAACAATAACTACACTTGAATAGTATGCAAGATAGTTATCAAATTAACACTCAATAAATGTAACAATCTAATAAATTTAGCAAGTTAATAATAGTTAATCAAGAATATATACAGACGAAGACACGTAAGTTTACACTTATGTTATAAAGTTAAGCTACACAAATTATAAAGCTAAGAATTAAAATATTTTTAAATCTCAAATGAAATTGCTATACATAATAAACAGTTCAATACAAATACAATAATGGTAACTATAATATAATTATTTAAATCTTTCAAAATAACAGAATTCATCATTTCTCTGAAGGAAGTGGACAAACTTTAGAGATACACCTCGTAACTATACCTGTTGATGGTTTTATATCTAAATGGATTGCCTTTGTGGCAAGACAAACAAATTGCAACGTAAATTTTATTATATATCCCCTTTCTCTGATTTTTATACTTAATCATAAAGGGTCCACAAAAGTCAACAGAATATTTTTGAAATGGCGGGCTAGGATTTACTCGTTCGGCTGGCAAACTTCCCATAATTTGATTTGCCCCTATTGGTTTGTTTTTAAAGCACGTTACACATTTGTGAACTATTTTACGAGCCAAGGATCGCCCATTTATTACCCAATATTTTTGCCGGACATGATGTAACAATGATTGTGGCCCTAAATGGAAAAATTTGGAATGAAAATATTCAAAAATCATTTCACTTATTTTATGATCATGTGGTAACACTATAGGGTGTTTCCTCTCATAGGTCAGACTGGAATTGTCTAAACGACCTCCAACTCTAATTAAATTATCGGAATCTATATAAGGATTTAGAAATTTTAATTTACTGTTACCTGAAATGCTCCTCTGGTTTTTCATATGCTTAAGCTCTTCAGAGAAGGCTGAATACTGTACCTGTTTAATCAGAAAAATTTCTCCAAATCTCAATTCACTTGCAGATAAGGCACCACTTTTTTTCTCCTTACCCTTTCGACAATTATTTAGAAATCTAAAAATATAACTAGTAATACGAATTAATTTCAAAAAATTATTAGTTAAAGAGAATAAACAATTATAAAAACAATGTTCAGTTCTAACTGAAAAGTTAGTGTTTTTTTCAGTTCTAAATTCGGACTCATAGTCAGTGTTGTTTTCCAGTTTTACTGGATAATCTTCTGCATATTGAATTTTGTCCCGAAGAAAATTTGGTCCACTAAACCAAAATTTGCAGTTAGTCAGTTCTTTAGCATCTAGACCTCGAGATAGGACGTCAGCAGGATTATTTTCCGATGATACGTGTTGCCACTGATAAGAGTCCGTGAGGTCTTGTATAGCAGCCACTCTATTACTCACAAATGTTTTCAATTGGTGGGGAGATTTTCTAATCCATGCCAGTGATATTGTGGAGTCACTCCAGAGAAGAACAGTTTCTATTGGAATGTCAAGTGACGGTACAACTTTATGCATTAATTTTGCTAAGAGAAGACATGAGCACAGTTCAAGACGAGGGATTGTCACTGTTTTTATGGGGGATACTCTAGACTTGCTACAGAGTAAATGTGCATCAGGAGAACCTTCAGTTGGTATATACTGGATGTATATGGCGGCTCCATATGCCAAAGAAGAGGCATCTGC
Organism: Maratus speculifer; assembly: GCA_964019185.1. Lineage (NCBI taxonomy): Eukaryota > Metazoa > Arthropoda > Arachnida > Araneae > Salticidae > Maratus > Maratus speculifer. The sequence continues at coordinate 281,454,386 of OZ025289.1, forward strand.
GAAGCCATGTACGACTATGCGCTCTTCACGAAAAATAAATCTAGGAATTTTTAAATTTTCTAATTCTGCAAGAGTGGAAACAAAATCACTCCATTCTTTTGCTATGGAATCTGGTAGTGGCTCATTCCAATCTATCTTAGCTAGCCACGTTTTCTGCATGAAGATCTTAGCCCTTGTTACTACAGGGCCAATTAATCCGAGTGGATCGAAGATTTTTGAAATCAAAGAGAGAACATCTCGTTTACTATAAAATTCCTTATTGTTATGAATCTTTAATTTATACAGAAAACAGTCACTTAAAGGTTCCCAAAGTTTTTACTGAACTACAATCTGTTTGATCATCGAAATTATATTCGGTGGCAGCCATAGTATTAGGTTCAAGTAGTTCTCGGTGGTTTGCACACCATTTGTGCAATTTCATATTTCCACGCTTCAAAAGTTCAATCAATTGGGACTTTAAAATTTTCGCCTTTTCGAGAGTCGATTCTCCGGAAAGAAGGTCGTCTACATAAAAATCTTTTAAAACGACTGACGATGCTAGAGGTAAGTTTGGTTGCTCATCAAGAGCTAATTGTTTAAGAGCACGAGTTGCTAAATAAGGAGCATTAGATGTCCCATAAGTAACTGTATTAAGCTTATAAGTATTCACTGGCGCGTTAATACTGTCCTTCCACAAGATTCTAAGAAAGTCTCGTTGGGATGAATCAATTAATACCATTCTATACATTTTTTCTACATCCGCTGTGAATGCATATCGATGTTTTCGGAAACGTATCATAATTACGAATAATTCTTGTTGAGGAATTTTTCCTTTTAAAAGAATATCATTCAATGACAAACCAGATGTCGTTGGCGTTGAAGCGTTAAAAACGACTCGCAAGCGTGTTGTACTTTTTTCTGGCCTGTAGACCCTATGATGTGGTATATAATAAAGGTTCTTTACGGGTTTTGATTCTTTTACTAATTCCATATGATTTAAGTTTTTGTATTCTTCCATAAATTCCGAATAGAGAGGTTGCAAATTCGAATCCTTATCTAATCGGCGCCAAACTTGTTCGAGCCTTTTTTCGGCTAGTTTTTTGGATTCTCCTAAAAGTGTAGCATCCTCCATAGGCATGCTAACAACATACTGACCATTGGAAGTTCGGTAATGAGTCATTTCAAAATGATTTTCGCAAAATTTCTCTTCATTACTAAGTGGAGAACTAGAATCATTAATATTTTCAATTTCCCAAAATTTTCTTAAGGATTCGTCTATTTTTTCAATGGTTAATAAACCACAATATTGGGAATCATCTGAGGAATTATTCACGACACCGCTAGCAACATATCCGAATACTGTTTCTTGAAATAACAAATTTTGAGATGAGCTGCGAATTTTACCCGATTTTAATAAATCGAAGAAACATTGCGCGCCGACCAACAGGTCTATCTTCCCAGGGATATAAAATTCAGCATCTGCTAACGAGATATTTGTAGGAATATCAGCAATTTCTATACGAATAGGTGTAAGTGGGGTTATTTCTGTAATTTTTGGCACTACAAGAAATTCCAGTTCCCTTGTGAAATCTCTATTTTTATTTGAAATCACAGTTTTAATTTTATAATTTAATGTTGTGGTCGTGTTATTCAAACCCGATATTGGAGCAAAAACCTTTGATTTCTTTATACCCAATTTCTTTGCAAATTCAAGCGACACACAATTTATTTGGCTACAAGAATCTAAGAGAGTTCTTGCCTGGATATAATTTCCTTTATATGTTTTTATGTCAATAACTGCAGTTGACAAGATAACAGTTTTATTTGAAGCGAATAAGCAATTAGAAAGATTTTGTGAGACTGAAGGCGTCAGACTTGATTCTGGGCGACGTACTGTCTGATCAACACCTGGTTTTTGGAAATGAGTTTCATTACTGGAACCGATTTCTTTATCTCTATGTAATAAAGTGTTGTGAGGGGATTTGCAATGTTTACATAAATGTTTCGAAACACAGTTAGATGCTAAATGTGATTTGTTAAAGCATATGAGACAAAGTTTATTTTTTTTAACGATAGCAAATCTTTCACCAAAATTCATATTTAAGAATTTGTTACATTTATATAGGGGATGAAATGAATCACAAATAATACACTGTTTTTCAGAACTTGTATTTACTAAAAGAGATTTTGATTTTATTTCACTAGAAATCTTTGGTCTAGCTAAATTACTTCTATTTATGCTTTCGAGAGATTGGCTTCTTTTTTCTAAAAAGTCCATTAAACTGTCAAAACTAGGAACTTCAGATGTGTTTATTGACAATTCAAATTGTTTTCTTGTTTCCTTATCTAGTTTTTCTAAAATTATAGTTGTAAACAAAATGTCAGAGAGGTTATTTCTCTCAAATCCTAAATTATTTAGAGCCCTGATATTTTTGTTTATAACATCTAACAAACGCCTTAATTCTTTAGATGATTCATGTGTAATTTTTTCAAAATCTAACACAACCTTTATATGTATATTAACCACTATTCGTTTATTTTCAAATCTATTTTCTAACGCTTTAAATAACGAATCAAATGTATCATCTGGAGTTTCTAATAATTTAGCCTCATTTCTTAATGCGGAATGCAAATAATGTAATTTTTGAACATCAGTCAATTCTTCATTATTCGTAACAATATTATTAAACTCTATTTTAAACATGTTCCAGTCTTCATATTTCCCACTAAATAGCGGAAGTGGTATGTCAGGTAATTTAATTTTACTGTTACTTATCCTTAATTCCGAATTTTTTGTTTCTTTTTTATTAGAATATAATAATTGATTGAAACTTACCTCTAGATTTTCTACTCGCTCTTCCATTTCGACGAATGAAGCATCAATTTCTGTTAAATCATGATCTTCTGGTGCTGTTATATAATAATCTCGACGAAGTACATCAATGTTTGTTGACAGTTTTTGAAGATTCTTGATTTTCGTTTCAATTTGAATTCTAGACAATTCATCGGTTTTTTCATTTAGAGAATTTTCTAATCTTGTTAACTGGGCTTTTAAAGAGCCTCTAGTTCTATTCAAGCTAATTAACGAAGCCATTTTAATTCAAATAGAACAAGGAGAACAAGTTCGAATTAAAAACGAAAGTCCTCCGGCTCGACGGACCAATAATGTAACGAACTGTCGAATGTTGCGAGTATCTTTAATATTCATTAGGTCGCTGGTTCAATTAATACTACTAATTACTTAAAAATTCTTTATATACAAACTATTTACACATTATTTTCATTTCGAATAAAGAATACAGATCTAGCGAAACACACCATAGGTCCGCTAAGATCGCCGAAAACAAAACAATAACAACGATATTCCAGTGTTGCCAAAACGGCAAAACTAAAGCACAGTAGAATGCGCCAAGGAGACGCACGGCATCCGAGGTTATGGTGAAGCCGTTACAAAAGAATGCGCCATGGAGACGCGATATACAAGACTGTGGTGAAGCCGTAACATATACGTATGTTATAATGTTTATTAATACTTAGAATTGTTGAAAACGTATGATGCTTTGCATTTTCAACTGTCTTTACACTTTTTCCAGGAACGTAGTTACTACGTTATTCCAAATGGAAAACAAAAGAAAAGAAGCTTTTTAAATGCTGAATATGATGCAGTTGAAAGATATCTGTCTTGCCATGGGCGCAAACGACGAATTTCCGAAACACAAACGAAAATAATTAAGTGCGTTTGCCCAAAGTTTGTCAACTACGTAGAGCTGTTCTCTAAATTGCACAACATAAAAAAAACCTACATTTTTTTCTTATATGTAATTTAACTACTTTTTAGAAGGAAACGTATAGAAAAAATAGGAAAAACTGGGTAACAAAAAATGTGTAACTGGTGAGAAAAAAAAAAAAAGAAAGAAAACTGTTAACCATTTCATCTTCTAAAATCAAGATCCCGCTATATCCTGCAAAATCACTGTACATTCCACTTCTGCATAGGTATTTGGGAAGTTAGAAACTTTTGAAATACGACATCTAGGAGTGACTTTGTCACTTAGCGCTGCATGATTGAATGAAAATCTCCGTAAAAAATGCTTCTACACTAACATCATTAAAAAAAAAAAAAAAAAAGAAAAAAGAAAGAAAGAAAGAAAGAAAATACTTTTTTTGTTTAAAAATAACCAAAATTTGGAATTTTTTAACTAAAAAAATCACAAACTTAACACTTATTAGAAATACATAACAAGATTGGGCTTTCGTACATCATACGCGGTCAATGCCTGGAATAAAAGCCACTTTGGCATGGTATGCAATGCGCGTATAATTTTGTCATTCGAAAATATGTTCAGTTCATTAAGACTGCTTGAAAATAAAATAAAACCGATTGATACAAAAGATTGACGTCTCTTTATTAAAAAAATTGCTTCATATTTGTCTTCCTCAGTAATTCGGGATGATGTCTTAACCGCATATTTAATGACAACATGACAACATTGTGTAAGACAGAAGGAAATCATTAAACTTTTTAACGCTAATTCTTCTTTCGGTCTTTTTACTTTAGGATATTTTGTTATTACTCAAAAGAATTGCACACGACGCTGCAGTTCAGTTTTGAGAATTGTATTTGTTTTGATCTGATTCGGTTTGACATAATGAAGACATCTGATTTGACGCGCAACTCACAGCGAAGGCACGTCTTACTTGATTTGACAGATCAAGATAGAGTTTTGCACTTATTTCGGATACTCTATCTTCCGAGGCGTTTTTAATGACCATTTACATGGGAGAATTTCTTATTGATTTTCACGTGTGTGTTTTTCGAATGTTGCAAGTCTTAAATATGTATATAAATGAGTATGTGCGTGAAACTTAAAGCTTACAATAAATTCTGAATTTGTTTTGAATGCAAAATATTTTTATGCTTGATTCTGATTAAGCTATATATATATATATTCATATATATATTCATTTATTTTCAGTCGGTTTGTTGTTTCTTCCCTTTCTTCATTTCTTTTTTTAATTACAGTAACACTTTTAAATAATTAATTTTATTGATAATCTATTTTTTATTGATATTAAAAAAATATTCTTTTGTTGACTTGGACGTGTATATTTTACATTGACGAATACTATTATTTATGATTGCATGAAAGGATACCTGCAAAATAAATATAATAATACTTGAGGGAAAAAAATGAACTACAATTATACCTCCTAAGAAGGAAACTTGTCTATAACGCATTTTTTTCTTTCTCATGAGATTCCATTTTAAAAGACTTTAATATATAATATTTTCCAAAGCCTCCAAAACTTAGAATATGGATTAACATAATATAAGGAAAAGTGAAGCATTTATATATAATTTGAGATTTATTAATAAAACAAATATATCACAGCCTTTGGGCGCTTCTTTAAAAATAAAAATTATAAACATGAAAAACGAAAAAGTTATAATAAGTATTTTTGATCAGAACTCACTCATACGAAACAATTTTCAACCATATCGATATAAGAAACTACGTAGAAATTCAGTTAGGTTCGAGCCGGGCTATGATTTTAGCTTTTTTCATGCCGGGCCGAACTTATCTTTCTATGGGTCTAGATATTTCGGCCCGCGCAAATTTCCAGAGCAGACCACCGGCATATTTTCAAAGCAGGTTTAACGTAAAATCTATTTTCTGCTATTTTATGTCCAAAGGATACGCACTGTCTTAAATCGAAATTTAATAACGGGCAATTTGTGGATAATCCCTATTTTGCATTCAAAATGAGTGAAAAACCAGTCAGCCAGAGGCATGGTTAAGTGGTGCAAGTCACGAATTTTGGATTTTAATACCTCTGTGAGATTTGTAGACATCGATATGATTTTTTTTCTTTGTTTAATTCAGGAATGAAAAAGGAAAATTTTCCTAATTGGAAATTTTATTCTACAGGGACCGTATAAAAATTAAACTTTTGTATTTTCTCAAATAGACCCCCCCCCCCCCCATGCTGTTGCAACTTATGTAACCACATTACCCACTTTTTTTTTTTTTTTTTTTTTTTTTTAAAGGTAACTTTGCAATATGGAAATATGGGTCTAGGAATAATATTTAAGGAATTAGCCTGCTGTTTTGATAGTTATGAATCCCCTGTGTATATATTAGTATGTGTGTGTGTAATTAATGTCCATCTAGCAAAAAACATTTCTATGAAAATTTTTCAGAAAATGTTATGCATCATTCCATCTCCATCTCTCATGTGTGCGACACACTAAGTCATATATAAATGTTTTGATAGAAAAGAATGCTGAAACTTGGAGATGGCAGAAACAGGAAAGAGTAATTTATGCTTCAATTTTTGTCACTCAGGAGCCCTGTTTTTATCAGCTCCAGTAAATTCCAACCAAACTTTAAATATTTATTAAAGACAGAGTACGGGAACTGAGATCCGGTGTTTTTCGGGGCAAACTAAGTCCTGGTTCTACAATGTAATTTTAAAAGTGTAGGAAGTGTGACTTTTGCAGATATTTACATCACTTGGGGAAAAATAAATAAATAAATTAGAATTTTTTTAAAAGCCAACTATATTTTCTTTAAATATTTTTTAATAATGATCTTCGTATTTTTTTAAATTAGCATTCAAATATATCCGATAAATTTTGGTGCAAACTGTGAAAGCTTTCCATAAATCTTTTAGTATGCAAGCATATCTAGTATTCTATTTTTTCTTCCACAATAATGGTTTTTAAAATGTAATCATTTTGCGTTAAAACGTGTAATAATTCTTACACTTATACATATTAATGGAAGTCTTTAAAATATTGTGGAATCAATACAATAATTACAATAATTTTCGTTGTTGAAACCAGGGTTTATTCAATTAAAAATACATAATTTCATTCGAAGCCTGACCTGGGTTTTGTTTTTAATGTAACAACAAAGAAGATGAAAATCTTCAAAAGGCTTACAGAATGAAAATAAATAAGTGCTGATATTTGCATCTGGTGGGTTTTAAATTTCATTTATTGTAAAATTAAAAATAGTTCAAATTTCTGCCAATAGATGGCGCTGCACAGTCTTAAACTATTATAATGCTAAATAAAGAAATAAATAAAAATAATTATCTTTTCATGTTTTTATTCCTAAATAGAATAAATAATACAACCTGAAAATTTTTTATGCAGATTTACACGTTAGTTTGAGCATTGTTGTAGTCTGAGACTGTGCAACGCTATCTATTGACGGAAATTTGAACTATTTTTACATTTATAGTACATGAAATTTAAGAGTCCCCAGATGTAATTTTTACTCATTTCATATTCCTGTTTATTAAAGTTAAGGAATTATTGAATTTTTAAATTGGGACGTTTATTTCTCTTCACCTTGTACTTTGCTGTCTGTAAATGGTCATTGTCGACGTCCCAACTACACTGATCTCGATTTTTTGAAATTCGGACTATTATTCGCAGTGCATAGGATAATACTAACCTTTTCGGGTCTGGTGTACTAGCAATAGTACATGTCTTTTAATTAAGTATTTATTTTGTTTTGACAAATTCTTTTCTTACTGTTTACATGTAGTAATGTTAAATGTGGCTCTGCATTTACTGTATGACCTCATTAAGGTTTAGACAATTAGTAATAATAATAATAAATATTTGCTTAATTTTCTTATGCGATTCTTTTATTTTAAACATATATTTCACTTTTTAAATTTAAAATAAAGTACTTTCCTGGAGGAATCATGTGTAATAAAGCGCAAAATGTATTAGAAAGTTATAATATCAGTTAAATCTTGTTGTAATAATAGCATTTTCTAAACATCTTCAAAAACTCTTCCTTAGCTTATTGTCATATGAATATGAATTGAATAGTACGCAAAACAACAACATTCGTTATGTTTCCGACAAGGGAATATTCGTTAAATTCCAATTAATCTATTTGGATACCCTGTGTTAATGTTATAAACGTAAAAGTAAGTTTTTCTAAAAATTGGGGGGAAAAAACGAATCTGAAAGGGCTATAACTTTTTGACTGCAGGATATACATTGCGTATGTCCTTTCATACTACTATAATCTACGATCATGCCGTACACCTCGTGTGTCATTCACTACACAGTATTGATTGAATATTTGAGCCGGAATGATCTGTAATATACAACTGATATAACAGAGCACTGGTCGAAGGTAAGTTTTAAAACATAAACGTTTTATACGGCATAAACATGGCGAGTAGCTTTTCACCTGCGAAATTAAGTCTGAAAGTCAAAGGATTAAGCAGGCCACACACCAAGGAAATAAATGACAAAAATACGATTCATATAGGAGACAAATTCTGAAATTAAAAAAAAATTCTTCTTTTCAACGTGTTTCAATCTTTGTTCTCTGAAGACGAGCGTTCCGTTTCGGTGTGCGGCTTTACTCAGAGCAATTTCAACACTTTCTTTGATGTCATGACATTTCATACAAATTCAAAACAGAAGAGTAAAGTTTATGATTCTGAAGATTTTTCCAAAATATGTTAAATATTTTTACAATTTTGAACGAAAATATAGATATGGTTTGGTTTGAGACATTCTGTATCTTTAATTAAATAAATGAATTGAAATCCAGGATTCTTATGCAGAAAGTTATTTGTGATTACATGTATTATAGTCTTTGTAGTTCTGACACCCACTTTAGATATACACTCGGTAGAGAAACTTCTGTTGCAACGTTAAAATTGTATGTATGTAACCTCACTGAGTGAGTAGACGCATTAGAAGTTATGTAACACGAGATTTGTGGGGGAAAACATAACAAAGTGATTAGATACAGAAATAAAATTTGATTTCCAGCGTCACCAAGAAAGCTGTTCATCTTCGAGTAATAAACAAGAACGGAACACGAACCGGAAACGACGCACGTGATTTTACGAAAAAAAAATATCCAGAATTCTATACTAGAAATTTAAAGGAGTATTATATTGCTGCTTTGTAAAGCCATGCAAACTAAGCTCATTCAAAAAAAAAAAAAAAAAAAAAAAAAAAAAAAAGTGGACATGTAATGCCTTCGGCACCAAGAATTACTTGAGTAAAACTCATTTTGGACTGGATTCCTATGTAAATGCATTTTTTAAAGAACTTTTTGAAGAATAGTGCATTGTTTGAACTGATAGTTGAATCACCATTTAAAGTTTTTCACATAAGAAAAAACTTAAATGTAGTACATTTGTAAAAGAGAAAATAGCTTGAAATCCTTAAATAAAAGGTGGGTTGATCGCCAGTAAATTTTTTAATAAGCAAGCCTCTGCGCAATATTTTTTAAAACAAGGGTTCTTAATGAGGCTGGTCACTAGCTCAGTTTCCGATTTCCCCTCACTAATGTAAAGTCTATGGGCGGTTTGATCCATGCGTATATTTAAAATATCTACTCGGGAAATTAATATTTTAAACTTATATTTTAGTGTATACTTCTTAAAAGATGCCACTGTTTTTCTTAGTTCTCAAAATATTTCTAAAATATATAGTAGATAGATGCCGTATTAAATTGTAATACGGGTCAGAATAATCTAGCAATTTTAAATCGGAAGCCATTTTCTGGGCCATACATCAGTTAATCAGGAGGAAAGTTATTGAATGATCTGTGATCCGTTTTCATATGTTAGTTTGAACATCCTAACAATTTGAAATAGTGCAGCGCCATTTATTAGTTATATCAGTAACTAAAACAATCAAACATAATGAAATAATTCCTGCCTTTACACAATCATGTTTTGCTAAAATATTTCCAGTGCCTGTCTTCTTTTTCTTTGTTTTGAATTTAAAGGAAGAGCGAACAATTATGCATTCGGCATAGATTATGAAAGCCTCACTAATATAATATTTTAGGGAAATTTATTTTTTTTTTACATACAATGAAATGAACAGTCTAAATAAACATTTTAAAAAGCATAATACTTACAAGGAGACGGCAAGGATGTGGGGTATCTAAATCAAAGTAAGTTTTTTTGTGTAAGATAGTACTCAATAAGAGAACTCGTATGACCAAGTCGTGGCACGCAATACTTAGTAGTTATTGAGAAAAAAAATAACTTTATTTTTTTAATGTGTGTTTACTTTGAACGGATGTCTTTTGTTATTTGTGTGATGTACAATCTACCATTTTTTAAGCAAAACTGCGACCAGCAAAGATTTTTCTGGCTTCTCTTTACATACAGATCCTATTCCTGAATCATCTTTGTGCAGTGATAAGTTAAAATTGTTATTGAAAAATACAGTAGTATATTATGAAAGTCTCCTTACTGAAAATAATTTAATTGCATCAAATTCTTCATCTGTTATACTTGAAGATGCAGTGTTAATTGGCGAAGAATTGTATGATAAGACTTTGAAAATCTTAAATGAAAATGAATCTTTCCAAGAATTAATACATATTAATGAAGAATGTGAAAAAGTTATTTTTGATATAATACTGTTGATTCGTCACCAGAAAAAAACGAGCTTCAGTATAAAAAAAGTAATCCTAAATACAACATTTCATGGGATTATAAAACAAAAGTTATTAACACTGCTGAGGCGCATCCTGCTTATAATTTGTCACAAACGTTTTGAGGCTTTGAAATCAAAATCTTCAAATTGTGCAGCATCAGCCAGTGGCCATTGTTATAAGTTTCTCGTTATGACATGTTGGTATACTTGTTTCGTTTTCAACGAAACGATCATAAGTCCATGAGTCAATTATAGTATATTTATCAAAGGTAGTTCCCCCTTTTTTAACATCTTCCTTCCACTTCGAAAGATACTTTTTTTTTCAAACGGTTTGGCTGCAGCCATTTTTTTTGTAGAGTTGTCAAGCTCCATGTAGGATGTGTTTCAACAATTTTAATAACTTTTGTTTTATAATCCAATGAAATGTAGTCATTATTATTATTATTTTTTTTTTTACTCGGGTTTGTATTGTTCTGGTAACCAATCATTGTACCATCTCAAAAATCACTTTTTCACATTCTTTATTAATATGTATTATCCAAGAATTAATACATATTAATGAAGAATGTGAAAAAGTTATTTTTGATATAGTACTGTTGATTCGTCACCAGAAAAAAACGAGCTTCAGTATAAAAAAGTAATCCTAAATACAACATTTCATGGGATTATAAAACAAAAGTTATTAACATTGCTGAGGCGCATCCTGCTTATAATTTGTCACAAACGTTTTGAGGCTTTGAAATCAAAATCTTCAAATTGTGCAGCATCAGCCAGTGGCCATTGTTATAAGTTTCTCGTTATGACATGTTGGTATACTTGTTTCGTTTTCAACGAAACGATCATAAGTCCATGAGTCAATTATAGTATATTTATCAAAGGTAGTTTCCCCTTTTTTAACATCTTCCTTCCATTTCGAAAGATACTTTTTTTTTCAAACGGTTCGGCTGCAGCCATTTTTTTTTTGTAGAGTTGTCAAGCTCCATGTAGGATGTGTTTCAGCAATGTTAATAACTTTTGTTTTATAATCCAATGAAATGTAGTCTTTTTTTTTTTTTTTTTTTTTTTTACTCGGGTTTGTATTGTTCTGGTAACCAATCATTGTACCATCTCAAAAATCACTTTTTCACATTCTTTATTAATATGTATTAATTATTCATTTTGGAAAAATTCCTTTTCATTTAATATTTTCAAAGTCGTATCATACAACTCTTCGCCAATTAATATTGAATCTTCTAGTATAACAGATGAAGAGTTTGATGTAATTAAATTATTTTCGGTAAGGAGACCTTCATAATATACTACTGTATTTTTCAATAACATTTTTGACTTATCACTGCACAAAGATGATTCAGGAATGTGATCTACATGCATGGCTGCCAACTACTACGCCTATTTACAATCAAATAAACATATTAGAAACACAAATTTTAGTAAATTATTAAGAATATCTATGCATAACATTGAATATATTTGTTATATATTTTACTAAAACTTTTTTGTGGTTTTAATCATGTTTATAAGATTTAAATAGGCGTAGAAGTTGGCAGCTCTGTACATGTAAAGAGGAGACAGGAAAATCTTCGCTGGTCTCCATTTTGCTAAAAATAAATGGTATAATATGTATCATACAAATAACAAAAGACGTGTTCAAAATAAACACACATAAAAATATAAAGTTTATTTTTTTTTTCTCAATAACTACAAAGTATTGCGCGCTATGGCTTGGTCATAAGAGTTCTCTTACTGAATACAATTTACACACACACACACACAAAAAAAACTTACTTTGATTTGGATACCCCACACCTTTGCCGTCTCCTTGTTAGTAAAAATGTATTTGCTATCCATTTGATGTCCATACCCATGTGTTCGATTCATTCCGTACAGCTCTGTATGTGGTCTATGGAATTTAAATTTATCGTCTTACTGTGACCAGAGTAAGTACTTTAATAACTGTTTAAAAAAAAAACTAAACACTGCACTGAAAAAGAAAAAAAAAGATAGAAAAATGCAGATACTTTATAAAATTGATGGCAGCCTGCTTAACTCAATTGTGTGAAGTAATTTATGTAATGATGTAATTTGTATTACTATAACTAGTGTAATGTAACACCAGTTATATGAGTTAAGTTACTCAATAAAATGAAGTAGCAAGGCTACCCCCAGTTTTATAGAGTAAAATTACGTAATTTTTCTACAGTTTTTAAAAAGGTACAATTCATTTCAAGACCATGCTACACATGTACACATTATATGCATTGCCGTTTGTTCAATAGTTATTAATGTTACTATATTGCTCTTTTTAAACTTTATTTCGCCATTTTACTTGGTAATGGTATTTAAGAGTTGCTGATTTTATTCCTTTTCATTTAAAGAAATATTAATTAATTTATAGTTTTGCGATCATTTTTAAATATGAGAACCTATCTTAGGGACAAATAAATTGCTGATCTCTGGATTATTCAAATATCACTAAAGAAAAAAAACTATCGCAAAATATAAACATGAACTCAAAAATAACCATTATAGAAAACACAAATTTAGTTTTAAAATACGAAGGTCATGTCAATATACATTTCGTGATTTACTAAGTAGAGACCCTCTATTACCCTCTTTGAGAATTTTTTTCCTCTTTTCTTTTTCGTTCATGTGTGTCAGGTGGTATCACCAACAGGTGAGTGATGAGAGTAATCGAATATCAGCGATAACCATGTAAGCGGATCATTATGAAGCTGATAATAAACTACACGCTCTGCCTGGTATGCCGGGAAGTCGATACTTTATGCTTAATAGATAAACAAAGCACATTCAGGACGCAAAATGTGCTTTTACCGTGACTAAAAACATGTTGCGGATAAGATGAAACCGCATTTTAGCAACTGATTGCCTTTAATCTTCAGAAGTCGGATTTTATGTTTTTTTATTTAATTTTATTATGTGTATATACTGGTATATACATACAATTTTCAAAAATCAATGATGAATGTATTGAAATTGCAAATAAGTTAAACTCTATTCTGCTTAAGGTACACTATACAATGTGTCCCAAAAGTTTACACAGTCAATAAAATTTGCAATAATATAAAAATTAATAAGGTTCAATTAAAATTCGTAAGATAGGTAATAAAAAAATCAGTTTTTATGTTATACATATCTATATTATAAAGGCCAAACGTATTTGTGCGTAACGCATACGTCATATTGCGAATGGCAACACTTTCCCCTACAATTTCGATTCTGCAATTTTCGCTACTGCAATTTTATATTTCTAAAGATCGCACATTTTAAATTTTTACACCGTCGTATAGAAAAAAAATGTATTTTTAAATGCAATTTGTTGAAGGCTGTATCTCAATTTATTTTTGAGATATTAATTTTTTATAGTTTTCAGTAGAAATTATGTCATTGTGGCAACAGAATCACTCCATTTTCTTTTAAAATAGAAAAAAAAAAAAATAGAAATTAAAATGCGAAACACTTTTATTGCAATTTCGGTTTTGCAATTTTCGGTACTGCAAATTTTACACTTTTAAACACCGTACATTTTAAATATTTACACCGTCGTATAGAGAAAAAAATGCACTTTAAATGCTATTTGTTTCAAAGCTGTATCTCTTTTTTTTTTTTTTTTTTTTTTTTTTTTTATAATTTTTAGTACCAATTTTGTAATTGTGGCAACAGAATCATTCCATTATCTCTTAAAATTAAATATATATATATATTAAAATGCTTATACTATTTTAACCCGGGAGAACTCGCTAGTAAAAATAGCTTAAGTTGATAATTTATCTGTGCGTGAAATTGCATCAATTTCCAAAATTTCAAAAAGTACTGTACACAGAAGAATTAAAGCTTCAACAAATATTCATTTCATCTCTGCGAAAATGTTAAAATTAAGATTTTTTTTTTTTTTTTTTTTTTTAATCCAAAAGCCGCTTTAAAAAAAGAAAGAAAAATGCTTTTATATGACACGTTGTGTAAATCCTTTTAAAGTTTTTCTTTCTGAAACTATGTATTAGAATTATTCCCTACACTTTCTTAAAAATCTCTAAATTTGTATCATGTACCTTTCTAAATCTCAATATTTTCTTTTGCATGATTACTTACAGTGTCTCACAAAAGTGATGGGACACTTGTGCTTTATAAAAAGAAACTGCAATAAAATAAATAAACAAACATGTGCAAAAAATTTTTGGGTGTGTTTCATATTTAAAGTTAGTAATAATTATTACATAACATACATTTTGTCAAAATATTAAAATATTAATTTAGTAAAAACACAATTGTTCAGAACGGAGCAAAAAATGGCTCACATAAGTGATGGGACATTTACTTTTCCATCAAATATTTATCCAAAAATTTTACTTTTTAAAAAGTTTTAATATTTCGTTGGATTTCCTTTTACTTTTAAAACATGATTTAATCTTTTTGGGATGGATTCGACTAATTTTTTTGTGATTTCTGGAGTGATTTTACCCCATTCTTCTTGAAGCACCGATTTTAGTTTTTGTTTTGGAGAAATGGTGTGTTTGCGAATTCTTGATTCCAATTCTTGCCAAATATTCTCTATGGGATTTAAGTCTGGAGATTGTGGTGGTGTTTTTATTATTTCAGGACAGTTATATAGCAGCCAGAGTCTAACGTTCAGAGCAGTGTGCTTGGGGTAATTGTCCTGGTAGAATTTAAAATCGTTATGAAGGTTCAATTTTCGTGCTGAAGATTTCAAATTTTGCTTTAAAATATCAAAATACTTGTACTGATCCATTATATTGTCAATAAAAACAAGATTACCAACTCCAGCGGACGACATACACCCCCATACCATAACTCCTCCTCCTCCATGTTTTACTGTTGGTACCAAGTTCTGTTTGCGAAATTCTTCCCTGGGTTGTCTCCACACCAAGATTCTACCGTCAGAACCAAATATATTAAATTTACTCTCATCAGCAAATATAACTTTATTCCAGTAATCAGAATTCTTATTTATGTTGGATTTTGCGAAAGCTAGTCTGAGTTTTCTATTCTTTTCACTTACGAAGAATTTTTTCCTGGCTACTCTACCGTGATATCCAGCAGATCGATTTACCCTTCTAATAGTCTCAGGATTAACAATTATTCCATATAATGCTTGTAAATCAGCAGCAACTTTTGAAGCACTATTTCTTGGATTTTTTTTATATTTCGAACATAATTCGCTTTATTCCATTAGATTGCTTTGATGGTCAGCCAGGTCTTCTTTTATCCTGAATCATATGATTCTTTTTATATCGTTTAATGATAATGAAAACTGTTGAACGACTCAAGTTAACTATTTCAGCAGTTTTTCTAATAGATTTTCCACGTTCAATATGCAAATTAATAACTAATTTTCGAATTTCAGGCGAAGTTTCTTTTCGTTTAGCATTCATGGCTACACAGAGCTAAAAAACACAAAAATTCCAAAACAAACTGGAAATACTGCAGACGATTTTATAAATTATTGCCAAAAAAATAAAACCCCAAAAAATATTTTTATTGCTTATTTCAGGCGATTTTTGTTGCATACAGGGTGTATCTAAACTACTGGGCAAAACTTTAAGGGGTGATAATACACATCAAGACAAATAATATTAAATGAGAAACTAAGGGTCCCAAACGTCTTCCAAAGGAGATAGGGGCTATCAAATTTTAGGGTCCAAAATTTGAAATGATTATAAAAAACGGGAAAATTGATCGATTCGTTTGCGGTTTTCACTAAAACTATTCTTTATGTCACTATTGTCTTAAAAATAAATTATAAAGATAAATTTCAAAAAATGCCGATAGAGGTCGCTTTAGACTTTGGAGTAACGAACAACTATTTTTTTACCAATATTTTTTGCATCTCATTAATTTTTTTAGAAGTTTAGACATAAACTTAAATTTTGAGCTCAAAATCTGGGGTTAAGAAGCGCAAACTGAACTATGTTGAATGGGAGTGGGTAGGTTCAAATTTCAAATGATTATAAAAAACAGAAAAATTGGTTAATTGATTTCCGGTTTTCACTAAAATTATTCTTTATGTCAGTATTGTGTTGAAAATAAATTATACAGATAAATTTAAAAAAAAATGTCGATAGAGGGCGCTTTAGACTTTAGAGTAACGTGCAACTATTTTTTACCCTTATTTTTTGCATCTCATTAATTTTTTTTAGAATCTTAGACATAAACTTAAATTTTGAGCTGAAAATCTGAATCATTGAGAGTGGTTAAGTACCGCAAACTGAACTTTGTTCAATGGGGGTGGGGAAGTTCAAATTTCAAATGATTATAAAAAACGGAAAAATCGGTCGATTCGTTTGCGGTTTTCTCTAAAACCATTCTTTATGTCAGTATTTCCTTAAAAATAAATTTTAAGAAAAATTTCAAAAAAACTCCGTTAGAGGGCGCCTTCAACTTTAGAGTAACCATCTGTTTTTAACCGTTATTTTTTTTATCTAAATAAAAGTTTTAAAAGCTTAGACTTAAATTTTGAGCTCAAAATCTGAATCGTTGTGGGAATTAAGTAGAGAAACGTGAACTGTGTTCGTAGAGTGGGAAGGGTAACGTTTCAACTCCTAGACAGCGTTGCGTTTGTGCTTCTTAAGCCCTCCTAACGATTCAGAATTTGAGCTCAAAATTTAAGTCTAAGCTTTTGCAAGCATTTATTTAGATACAGAAAATAACAGTTAAATACTGTTGTTGGTTACTCTTAAGTTTATGGCGCCCTCCAACGGAATTTTTTGAAATTTATCTTTAAAATTTATTTTCAAGGAAATTCTGACATAAAGTATGGTTTTAAAGAAAACCGCAAACGAATCGACCAATTTTTCCGTTTTTTATAATTATTTGAAATTTGAACTTCCTCACCCCCATTGAACTAAGTTCAGTTTGCGCTACTTAACCACTCTCAACGATTCAGATTTTTAACTCAAAATTTAAGTTTATGTCTAATCTTCTAAAAAAATTAATGAGATGCAAAAAATAACAGTAAAAAATAGTTGTACGTTACTCCAAAGTCTAAAGCGCCCTCTATCGACATTTTTTGAAAATTATCTGTATAATTTATTTTCAAGATAATACTGACGTAAAGAATAATTTTAGTGAAAACCGCAAATCAATTGACCAATTTTTCTGTTTTTTATAATCATTTGAAATTTGAACCTACCCACTCCCATTGAACACAGTTCAGTTTGCGCTACTTAACCACAGATTTTTAGCTCAAAATTTAAGTTTATGTCTTAACTTCTGAAAAAATTTAATGAAATGCAAAAAATGACAGTAAAAAATAGTTGTTCGTTACTCCAAAGTCTAAAGCGCCCTCTATCGGCATTTTTTGAAATTTATCTTTATAATTTATTTTCAAGACATTACTGACATAAAGAATAGTTTTCGTGAACACCGCAAACGAATCGATCAATTTTTCCGTTTTTTATAATCATTTCCAATTTTGGACCCTAATCTTTGATGGCGCCTATCTCCTTCGGAAGACGTTTGGGAACCTTAATTTCCCATTTAATATTATTTGTCTTTATGTGTACTATCACTCCTTAAAGTTTTGCCCAGTAGTTTAGATACACCCTGTATATAATGGTGTCCCATCACTTATGTGAGCTATTTTTTGCTCCGTTCTAAACATTTGTATTTTTATTAAATTAATATTTTAATATTTTGACAAAATGTATGTTATGTGTAATCTTTACTAAATTTAAGTATGAAACACACCCACAAAAAAATGTGTGCATGTTTCTTTTAATTTATTTGATTAGTTTCCTTTAGTAAAGCACAAGTGTCCCATCACTTATGTGAGACACTGTAAGAATAATTTTCTAGTTATTTAAATGCAGAGTTCTAGTTTGAGAGATGAAATATAAAAAAAGCCCTAACTACACACAACGATTGCATAAAAAAAAAAAAAAACCTTTTGGGATAGCAAGTTGTCCTGGCTTTCAACTAAGACAGTAAAATAATTTTACAATATTTTGTAGAAATTAGCTATCTAGCTATTAATGGGACATCTTAAAAAAGCCTTTTATTCTATAAATATTGCAGTTTTTGTGATTCTTTTAGCATGTTTTTGTCTCTTATCCTTGAAAAAACAATGCAGCTTATGTATTCCCAAAATCAGAATTTTTGCCTTAATTTTCTGTACATAAATGTTTCATAATTCACTGTATAAATCCTTATAATAATCAAAATCACTGGTAATAATCAAAATTACTCGAGTTTTTTTTTTTTTTTTTTTTTTTTTTTTTTTTTTTTTTTTATATAAATTATAAATCTGAAATTTAATTCACATAGCTAACAAGGCATAGAACCAATAGAGTGAAAAATTATCCAGGCCAGATGAGTGGAAGTACCAGGCTATAGGTATATTCTACACTTTTAAAAATTTCTGTAAAATCACAGAATAAAAAGCGAGACTCTCTGTAAATTTACATTAGTTCTCGGCTAAATGCATTCTATAGAGTTTCTCGGTCAACATTTTACCGATTTTTTTTTTTTTTAATCAATTCCTTGTAAGGATTTCGTCTTTATTTAAAAAATATTTTGAACAAGTAATAAGAGCTCCTATATCCCAGTCAGTAGGGTGTTCTTCTTCTGTCAAAATGTTTTGGGTTTAAACCCCAGGACGAATAGAAACAAATAGTGTAATGAATAAGTAGTAGAGCAGTTCAAAATTACCCGAAGTATTCAAATTCTTCTGGGCTCACTGACGATTGAGTGATTTACTGATTTTGGAAACTAAATTAAATTATTGTCATTAAAAATAAATCCACAGTCTTGTGTATTTTTAACGATGTTAATTTACAGAGTCTATTGTAAATTTACCGAATAATTTCTCTGTTGTTTAACAGAGTCTCTGTTTTTCTTATTTCTGTAATTTTATATAAGACTTAAGATTATGGTCTACTCATAGATTCTTTCTAATTTCACAGACATTTTTTTTTTTAACCGTATAGTAGCTCAGTTGGCAGAGTATTGATGCGTTGAGCCAATGACCCAGGTTCAAATCCTGGCCTGGGTCATTTTTCACTCTATTGATTCAGCACTTCGCTAGAAATGTGAATCAAATTTCCCAATTTAATTAAAAGTTCAAATATATAATTTCTCGGGCGAATCTCATCGTTTAAAAATTAGTCGGACGTGGCAATACCCAAACTTTCTTCTATTTCATAAATTTTAATACTTCCAGAAAAATTAAGCAAAACAGTGTCACTGGATAGGTGAGTTACAATAAAATTTAATCAGCTACAACTTACTGAATCAGAAGTTTGAGGAAAATCCGTGCATTAGTTTTTGAGATAGAATCATTGCAGAGGTCGTAAATAAATCTAGATAGAAGCGCAGCCTGTTGAGTGATTTGCTTCAAAAACTGAAGAATACTAATATACAGGATGATTCAAAATAACGTGGACAAACTAATATCAGAAATCAGTCATACGACAAGGATAAAAAATCACATAGCAACATAGGGCCGCAAACCACTTATCGAGCCACAAATACAGGGTGTTTCATCTTAACTCGATTTGGGTTGATGGTAATAAATTTCAGAAAACTAAAGTATATTATGATAAAACATTTTACAGACATTCTCACCTTTGTTTTAAATGTGATAACACCTAGCAAAAGTGGTAGAAGCTTTTGTTATGCGCACCAGCAATATGCACTTGGCACCTCACATTTTGTACTGTGACAATCAGTTTATACAGCATCATCGATTACTTGAGAAATATGTTTTTCCAGATCTTTTCGTAACGTAATCACATTTCACACAAAATAAGGTACATATCGTTGCATTTTCATTACAATATTTTTATTTTCTTCGAAATTATTACTTTTAAACCGTGTGTAGCTAGAATGAAACACCCTGTATTTGTGACTTTATAAGTAGTTTGCTACACTATATTCCTATGTGATTTTTTATCTTTGTTATATACTTGATTTGTCATATCAATTTGTCCACGTTATTTTTAATCACCCTCTATATCAGGGACTAATTGAATCTGCAGTTTGATGAAAATCCATGTATTAGTTTCTGAGATAGAGCTATTGCGATAATCATGAATAGTGCTGCATTGCAGCGCCACCAGTCGAACAATTTACATCAAAAGATAATCATACCATATTATATTAAGAACTAAAGGAAACTGAAGTTTTATGAAAATCCGTTCATTAGTACTTGAGATCTAACTATTACGGAAATCGTGAAAAAGGCAGTATAGCAGCGCATCTGTTGGGCGACATACACCAAAAACTAATAAGATTCAATTTATATCAAAATCTAACAGAATCTTTGGTTTTGTGAAATTCCGTGCATTAGTTCGTAAGATGGAGCTCCCACAAAATTTTTGTCCCATACAGGAGTGACAGATTCTCAGACAGACATTTTATAAAAACATGTTTTTGGGTTCTATGATCTTTAAAACATCGAAAGCCGAAATTCGGAAATTTGTATGAATCCAATACTTCCTTCTTGGAAAGATTGAAGAAATTAATAATACATATGATAAAGGAGTTTGCATAGTACCTAAAAATTCTATAAGGTCAAATTAATTCGAAAAAAATAATGATCACTCTGATTTAGTATCACAGCATCTTTACCGATTTTCTCCGAGTTTTTTGTTCTTTAACGCGAAGACTATTTTAAGAATCGCTGCAGTTATTTTATAGCATGCGGTAAAGATGCAGAAAAAGTAAATTGTATGCGTTTGAAGGGATATATAACACATTTATGAAGAAGTAGAAAGCATTTAACAGCTCTGTAAAAAAAGAGCAAAGATGCGGAAGTGAAAAAAAAAAAAAAAAAAAAAAAAAAAAAAAAAAAAAAGACTGAAATATAAACCATGATTTTAATACAGAAAAAGTATAATATAAATAATTCGGACTTTTTAAGTACACAAGTCCATTTTCCCCCCAAAAAGTGCTTTGTTATCTTACAAATGTGTCTATAAAAATAAGTTTACGTGTATGCAGAAAAATTGTATAGATTTATCTATTCGTTGTTTCTTAAAAAGCACATTAAAATAGTCGTCCATTCCACGTACGACATTAATCAATTAATAAGTTGCTTAATTATTGAGTGTGTGAGCTCTTGTAAAGTACTGGACTTAACAATTAAATGTTTACAATAAATTTAGAACAAATAGTGTTGGTGCTTTTTATAACAAAAGCATTATATAATGATGCTAGCGTGGACCTTAAGAAGGCTTAGAGTTGAATGGAATTTCGCAATACTATTTTCTGTTCCAAACAATCAAATTCTGAGAGCAGTGATAGGAAAGTAACCCTTATGAAGATATCGGCATCCCTACGTCATATATTAGTAATCTGAAAATTAATCAATGTATGTTTACTAATATTTGAATGTGTTTATATATATGATCGAAAAAAATATGCACATAATATTGCTACCTCTGTTGTTCATGACTATTTACCAAATAAAATATTAGTTACCAATAAGGGATTTATTATTTAAAGTTTTTTTTTAATGTTTTGGTCTAAGGACACCAGAATCTGGGATTATCATGTCATAATGATGGAGGTCACGCAGAATTTTTATTTATCTTTATAATCTGTTTCCATTAAGTTATAGATTCTAAATATAATTAATATACCCAGTGAATTTTGAATTATAAGCAAAAATAAAGGATACGCATTTATTACACAAGGTAATGTGATTGTCGGGTAATTGATTCCTATATAAAAATATTATTTAACTTCATTGTTTTTGAAATGGTTGTCTCAAATCGAACCAAAGTGTGTATAAACGGTTAAATCCTTTAAAGATATAGAAATGACGGTCCTCTATATTTCATCATATAACATCCGATATTACAGGTCTTCTACATGTCTTTGCGAAAAGGAGATATTTGTTGAAGATCACATTTTTCACTTGACTTTTAACTTATTAATGACTGCCGCAAATTAATATATGTGAAAATTTTGATTCACAATTCACCATTCATCTCTTGTTAGGATGAGTTTGATAGTGGTAATTTCCACTACATGTCCATCTGTTCACATTTAAAAAAATCAATTAACGTGCCAGTGTTTAAATAGCAAAGTGTTGTCATCCAACATCTCTTCAAGCTTCACTTTACTCTGACGTGTATTTTCGCATGAGTAACTGCAATTTTCAGGCGTGAATTCCGCTTAGTTTTCTCGGATTCCTGAAGCATGGTTTAACGAATTGATTTGTTTATATGTTTCTATAAGATAATCAATGCATATACAGTCGACTCTCTTTAATTAGACATCGGATAATTCGAATCTTTGCTTAGTTCGAACTAAACATGAAGTCCGGAAGTTCTCAGTAGCAGAATAACGTTAAACTTTTTCATTAATTCGAACTCATTTTTGTTTACATCGTTTAATTCGAACTAAGGAGAATTCCAATTTTTTATTCTTCCTTTCTTTCTCTCGAATTTCAGGTCATTTGAATAATTTTCTTTCTTTGATTTTTGTGAAAATTGTTCCAAACGAGTATACATATAATCCCATGCATTTGATATCCACTTTCCAAGTGTCCCGTCTGTCCATCAGTGATGCTTCAAATTTTTCTTCCATTGTGCTTAGTGTAAGTGCTTGTTAGTGTGTTTGTTAATCTTTTGATTAGTTTATGTATTTATACCTTCTAATTTATTATTAAGTCATATGCTGATGATAACAGACATAATAAATTTTAAAAACACTATAACATTAATTCCTTTGTAATAGTACCATATTAATCATGTTCTCATTTCATATTTTCCATAATTCGAACTTCGGATAATTCGAACATTTCTTGTGGTTCCGACGAGTTCGAATTATCGAGAGACGACTGTATATTCTATAAGTTGATAGTGTTTGGTATAGTTCTTAAAATGTTCTTCAAACTCATATGCTCCATTTTCTTTGCTGTCATCTATATATAAGTATTATAACATTATTATCATAAGGTATCATGTGACCCTCATATAAAATAACGATAAAAAGATTAAATAAATAAAATAACGATAAAATAAATAAAATAAAGATAATCCTTTTTTATGGTATAAACAGACAAAATACTGTTTGGTAGTTAAAACTCGTGATTAAACAATGCCGCAGAAATTCTATTTGGCACTTAGTGTGAAGATTTCTGTTTATTTCTTTACCGACTCCCGGTGCATCGGTAGCGTTAACTGACAACAACAATAAATCATCTATCCATTTCTTCGTCTGATGCCATGGTATCATTCTCAAGACCTTTCTGACTGTTGTATTCTTGGATATAAAACTATTCATTTTGAGAAATAAATCCTTATCCGACCTCAATATGCCGTAATAGTTTTTGACATTTATAACGGTCTTTTTTTAATTATAACATTAATTATAATTGACATATAAACGATAGTAGAATATTTAAACCGTTAAAGAAGAATATTACAATGTGAGTTGAGTGATTATTTTTGTGTCAGTTATATGCTTTCTGTAATATTTTATCAATGACCATTTTCAAATCAAATAATTAGTTTAATAATATGCTTAATTATGAGTTTGACATATTAACGCTTTATGATTTTTGATTATGTATTTAATCTAAGGAATGGATTCGTATCTAATAAATAAATTCAAAGATAGATTCTGCGCATTACATCATTAGAATACAGATATGTACGTTTGGAATTCTAATGAATTGTCTTCAAGTTGTTCATTTGAATTTTTAAAAGAAAAGAAAATTATCTATATTATAAAAGCCAAACGTATCTGTGCGTAACGCATACGTCATTTTGCGAATGCCAACACTTTCCTCTGCAATTTCGGTTTGCAATTCTCGCTACTGCAAATTTTACACTTCTGAACGTCGCACATTTTGAATTTTTACGCCGTCATATAGAGAAAAAAATGTACTTTTAAATGCAATTTATTTGTAAACTGTATCTCAATTTATTTGTGAGATATTTTTTTTTTTTTTAGTTTTTAGTTCCAATTTTGTAATTGTGGCAACAGAAACACCCCAGTATCTCTTTAAAAAAAAATGGAAATTAAAATGCACAACAATTTTCCTTGCAATTTCGGTTTTGCAATTTTCAGTACTGTAAATTTTACAATTTTAAACATCATACACTTTAAATTTTTCAACGTCATATAGAGAAAAAAAATATACTTTTAAGTGCAATTTGTTTCAAAGCTGTATCTAAATTTATTTTTGAGATATTAATTTTTTTCTAATTTTTAGTAGCAATTGTTTCGTAATTGTGGTAACAGAATCACTCCATTTTTTCTTAAATTTAAAAAAGAAATAGAAATTAAAATGCGTTTGTTATAAAGTCCGGTGAATTTCAATTTTATTTCGTTTAATAATTTGGATAATTGAGTTTTATAGTATTTTGTTAATTTTAGCTTAAAAGGATATTTGCTTGGGAGTTAGACTAACCAATATAAGATATACTTTTTATTGTAACTAATTTTTTAGATTTATTATAAAGAAAGGAAACAGTTCTTTAAAGATTTTCTTTCGTCGAATTTCGACGGGTTCCACCTCGTATTAATAAAAGAAAGATGTTTGCCTTTCTGATGCGGAAATATGTGTGTGTGTGTACGCGATGGCTAGGAAATTCTATAGAGCATGAAGTTGGGAAAAGTTGTTTTTGGAAAGACGAAGGCGGGTAAGAATTTATCTGACCTTCAAATTTTCTATTTTTCAATTAGACTTTTTATTGCTTTATATTGAATGAACAAAATCCGTCTATTTCGTGGTTTTCCAAATTCGCCGGCGATTTTGACCCACTCATAAAAGCAATCCAAATTCAACTTTTTAGCCCAATATAGCTAATTTTGTCATCTTTTAAATAAAGTTTATTTAGAATTTGTAGAGTGATTTTAAAAATTTTTACGATTTTTTTAAAATCCCATTTTGCTGAAAATAAGGACTATTGCTTTTTATTATCTGATATATATTCAGTTTTACATTTTGGGAATCTTAATTTTTCTTGGAATACTCGAACCGGACCAGGTCTTCAATTATCATTATTTATTTATTTATTTTTGCTTCTTTCTTTCTTTTTAGTTGCGTTCGTAATTATGTAAATACAATACGACCTATAGTTGTCGTTCAGTCCGTCCGCATATAACAACGCAAAAACTACCCAACCAAATCGTTTGAAATTTAAAATATATAATTATTACATAATTTTGTCGGGTCATTTCACATTTTAACAAAATCGAATGCATAGATCAATTACAGGGACAATTAAAAGTATTCCATTACATTACGGTCAATAGGGAAAAAAGTTTCAAATGTTTTTTTAATATTTTGAATACATAATTATTACATAATTTTGTTGGGTCATTCCAAATTTTATCAAAATCAGATTCATAGATCAATTACAGGGACAATCAAAAGTATTCCATTACGTTACGGTCAATGGGGAAAAAGTTTCAAATGCATTTTAATCTTTTGAAATTTAAAATACATAATTATTACATAATTTTGTCGGGTCATTTCAAATTTTATCAAAATCGGATTCATAGTTCAATTACAGGGACAGTCAAAAGTATTCCGTTACATTACGCTCAATTGGGAAAAATGTTTAAAATGCATTTTCATGGTGTTACACTCATTCGGTCATAATAAAACTGATATGCAAATATAATGTACTTATTACAATATACATTTTGCATAATCTGTGGTGCAAAAAACATTTGTTATTGATTTACAACGCCCCACAAAAAGTATTCCATTACATAATGGTATGGGAGAACATTGTTTGGTGCGCATTTTAATTGTAATTAACTATTTACAATTTTATGAGATTGATATATGTGAGTGATATTTTAAAAACTTTGTTATCGTACGAACGCACCTCATTTGCCACGCTTCACGTGCAATTTCCAACTTGTTTTAATCTTTACTGGACTGAGGCTCTGTCTCGGCTTTAATATTTCTGTCAGACTTGCACTGAGCCTTTCAAGATTATGTGGATTATAAATAAATAAAAAATAAATAGCGAAGTTACAGAGTGGGATTACATCGAAATTCATCATAAATGATAAATAATTATGTCTGCATATATATATCTAAATGGTATTTTTAAGTGCAATTTTTTTATTATTTTCCTTGTTTCTCTTTTAGGTAAGTGTCAATTATCATCTTCCTGCCTATTTATAAATGAGTTGGTAAGCAATCACATAAATAAAAAGCTATTTTTATTTTAATGTTAATTGATTTGTAAATAACATTATACAGTCGACTCTCGTAAATTCGAACTCGTCGGGACCACAAGAAATGTTCGAATTATGGAAAGTATGAGAGGAAAACATGTTTAAAGGGGTACTTATTACAAAAAAAAAAATTAATCTTGTAGTATTTTTTAATATATTTCGGCTGTTATCATTAAAATATGACTTTATATTAAATTAAAAAACATAAATACAGAAACTAATTAAGGGATTATAAGCAAGCACAAACGAAGATTGGGTGGAGGCCATTGATGGTCAAACGGAGCACTAAAAAAGGGGATATCAAATACATGGGTCTACTATGTGTGTACTTGTTCAGAACAATTCCGACAAAAATGAAAGAAAGAAATCATTTCAAGGATCTGAAGTCCGGGAGAAAGTAAGGAAAAATCGAAATCTCCTTAGTTCGAATTAAAGGAAGTCAAGAGAAAATGAGTTCGAATAAATGAAAATTTTAACTTTATTCTGCTATTGAAAATTTCGGGACTTCAAGCTTAGTTCGAATTAATGATAGTAGACTGTATGTGCTTTAAATTCGCCTTATATAATTTGCACCTAATTTAAATAACTTTTTTTTTTTTTTTTTTTTTTTTTTTTTTTTTTGTTACTGACGCTTTTTTACAGCGGTATTAATTACAGGCTGATAGACCAACACTAGGGTGGAGCGAAAAAAATTTTTTTTTGAAAATCAAAAACGGGTAGGTGCCAAAAGTTGCCTTTATACTAGTACATCAACTGCGTGAAATTTTACCGCTGAAAAAAAATGGCTTGAGTCTGCGCTTTTGCTCCAAAAATCGAAATTTTGGGTAAAATTTGTCATTTTTTGACATTTTTTCAAAAAAATTAAAAAAATTCTACAGAGCTAGTTAGTATTTAAAAGTGTTGCTTAGACCTTTATATTTATCTGCTTAACATATCTAAACTATAAAACAATGTTATAAAACAATGTATATAATATGTTTATTCCCTATAGCTGGAGCAAAACAGACAACTTTTAGTAAGAAAACAGCATTACCACTCTATTGGGTCATATAACGAATTGTTGTTTTTAATACAGCTCTTGTTTTCAAAACTACCTTGGACATGCGTCGTGGAGGTGGCTATATTTCCTATACCATCCGGCCCAACTATTAGATCATCTTAGTACAGTGTTTTATTTGTACATTGATTTGTGATTTTCTTTATAAAAATTTGGCATGTTTTCGATGCTTCCAACTTGTTCATCAGTTCTTTGCATCCACATGCTGCTGTAACTATCTTCATGTATATTTTTACAGTTTAAACAAAAAAATGACAAGCAGAGTAATGCACGGGAATATTATTAAAGGGATCTATTCGGCCATCTATTATATTTATTAAACTTACATTCAGTTGATGAATAATGATTGGAAGTTCTGTTACCACAACATTTTTTCAGTCAATTGTATTTTTTTTTTTACGTAATGATTTGCTTCAAAGATGATTTCAGATATTTCAACTATAAGTATGCCATCATTTATTCTACTTTTGCATTTTGTATATGTTGAGAAGCGAGTTGTTTAATGTGATGGTGATCGTCAGCCAGAATTGCAATGAAAATTTGTTCACCATGTGTAAAGCAACCGCTGTTGTAAATAACTTTTTTTGCATTAGTTTTATGCCGTTTTCTAAGTGTTTTCGTATCCAGTTAATTTCCTATTAACTTTTAGATCCCCTTTTTATGAGTGGACAACATTTGATGGTGAAATGTCCTGGGCATAAACTTATAATGCATTGTGCTTTATAAGGGAATGGACGGATATCGACTATAAGTGCTCATTTAAAATTAGGAGAATTTTATTTGTCACTGTGAACCATTTTGCATGGGGTAAGCTTAGAATTGTCTATATAATATTGAAACATTCGCTACTTCAACTCCAGTGAATTTCTTCTGCGTCAATTATTAGAGAGGTCGATATAAAACGTTCTAAGCTACATGGATTCACTGGATCAATAAGGAAAATCTTTGTCTACGTAATATCCACTTCCTATTGCAATTTTTTTTTATAAAATAGAGAAATTATTTTCTCAAATTGAGAAAAAGATACTCAGAACAGATTAGAAATTTCTGTCGGAGATTGCAAAGCTAATTCATAAGAAAAGCTATTTCTCAAAGAATGGGGAATAGAAATTTAGAAAACGTCTCACAGAAAAGACAGCTCATAAAGTTAATAAAATTTTCCGCTTTATATAAGCACAGATTGGCAATCAGCGTCTATATGTTCACTCACCAAATTTATAATCCAAGTTTATACCGCGGGATGTTTTATACCAAATGTACTACACACCTAAATAATAGATCTAAAATCTTATTAGAAATTACTAGACTACGGAACAACACAGGAAACGACATAAAGCATACTAAAACTTCTTTAGAATATTGTTGTTTTACACGCAAATTTTGTTTGTAATCCTCTGTGACGATCGTCATAATATTAAACAGCTAACTTCTCAGCATATATTCAATGTAATAGGTTCGATAAATGATGGCATACTAGAAACTGAATTCATACAATCAATTTTTAGGCGAATCATTGCATATAATATGTAATTGATTGAAAGAATGCTGCGATAACAGAACTTCCAATCATAATGTACTAATTGCATGAAATTTAAATGAAGATAATAGACTGCTGACTAGGTTCAATTAAGAACATACCCAATACATTACTCAGCTTCTCTTCTGTTATACATGGTATAAAAATATACGTGCAACAGGTCACACCAGCATGATTCAAATCATCCAAAGTCTATGAATACAAAGAAGAGATAAATTACTTTGATATATAGAAAACTTATACTCGTCTTCGGGAAAAAAATAACAATTCAATACATAAATAAAACACTGAGCCTAGATGATTGGGTGGTTGAGACGGGTGGGATAATGCAACCACCTCTATGAGTTATATACACAGTAGTTTTGAATGCAGCTAGGTAAGAAATGCATTCAAAAGAACATTTCGTTGTATGCTCCAATAGAGAGATTAACGCTGATTATTCACAAAAAGTTGTCAGAATTGCTCCAATTATACAGACTACAGATATTGTTTTATAGTTTAAATATGTTAAGCAGATAAATATAAAGGTCTAAGCAACACTTTTAAATACTAACCAGCTCTGTAGGAATTTTTTAATTTTTTTGAAAACATGTCAAAAAATGACAAATTTTACCCAAAATTTCGATTTTTGAAGCAAAAGCGCAGACTCAAGCCATTTTTTTTCAGCGGTAAAATTTCACGCAGTTGATGTACTAGTATAAAGGCAACTTTTGGCACCTACCCGTTTTTGATTTTCAAAAAAAATTTTTTTTCGCTCCACCCTAACCAACACCCCTACATTAGAGGGTGTTGAATAGACTCGATATATTAATTATCCTTCGAACTTCCCTTTTCCCAGCACTTTTAATATTAGTAAAACATATAAACTATATACATTTCAAAAATACATGTTATTTATCCAGTAGTTTAATAATTAAAGAGTAACGCTCACAAGACATTATTCAGTAAAAGTTTGCATTATTTCAAGATTTATCCTGTAAAGAAATTTTTGAAATTCTAAACTGAATTTTAAACATATATATTATAATAACATTACTATTTACTTTTATAAAAAATAAAATAATAATAAAAAAAAAATCTAAAATTTTTACGAAAACGGTCATTTTAATACAAGATGCATACACCTTACTATACTTAACGTTGAATCGTGTACTAAAACAGTTCAGTATGTCTATATTTATTTTAAATTCTGCTTTTAAATTTAATAAACAATAACAACAACAGAATAAAAAAAAAAGCAAGGACATGTCCGTAAATACGTAATTCTTGTTTTCCTTGGAGATTTTAATTATATGAGAAAAAAAAAATCAAGGCCTCAAAATTCAAAAGCACTTTTTGTTTTAAGAACTAACCCATCGCATCAGTTATCTAGTAAAATCCCATACCATAATAACTTAATTACAAAATCATTACCATTGCAGCAAAAAAAAAAAAAAAAAAAAAAAAAAAAAAAGTATCTTATATATTGTTTGATATATTTCTTAGCCTAGCTTGAATGAATAAACGTAATCATTTAACCAAGAAAAAAAAGTGTTCCCGTGACCAAAATCTTTTTGTTTGTTTTCCAAACATCAATCATACGCCTATCACTTTGAAGTACGTACATAAATGAATAACAAAATTATTTTGTCACAAGAAATTAAGATGTAGTTGATAAGGTAAGTAAGCATTAAACTTTCATATCTTGATTAACGATTGATTAATGATATCCGATACCCGATACCTATTGAAACGGGTAAGAATTGAAAAAATAATGCTCCAATTTGTTTGGGTATTATTATTACGTTTTCGTTGGAAGTCTATATGAAATTAATCTGCCTTAATTCATGACCGCCTTTGATGTATTGGAAATCTTTTGTCAGCACAAAACGCGTGATTCCTATTATTAACTTACTTCTTCACGCTAGCAAAAGCGAATTGAAAAATAATTGTTTGTAATATGTGTAATAATATGTACACGTTACGCACATCTTATGTTGTACGATAATGAAATATAATTATGCGAGGTCTGAGATTCATTGGAATATTTAAACTATAACTTCATGCATTATTTGTTGGAACTTATTCTATACTTAAGGAGGTCTGGAACACAAAAATCTCCAAATTTCCTAAAAATGTTTTATTGCATTAAAACTTTCTCTGTTTTTGTATGCTTAAAATGACATTTAAATAATTTTTCTATCTTAATTAGAAGGAGAAATATTAATTTTTTCGTTTTGATATGTTTTCAAAAACTAGCTTTCAAGCAATGGTTGTAATGAAGTGACTTCTTGTGAAAATGCGTTTTTCTTCAGGATGGATTTTTTCACAATTTCGCGGGTTTAAATTCTTATAACTCAAGAACCATTAAAAGTAAATACTTAAAACTCGAAGCATGTCTTTTTTGACTACTTCACTTTAATTTTGATTCAGGAAATTTGAAAAAAAATATTTACTTTTGAAAATATGATATTTTAAATAAAAGTTACAGCATTTTTTTTTTCAAATTATTACTTTAAATAATTTTATTTTTATTTTTTACTAATATTTTTTTAAATGCTGAATTAAAATTAAAATGTGGATATTTCTGTTTATTTAAATGTAAAAAAAAATGAAATTCTACAAATAATATTTTGAGTTATAATAGCTTTATATTACCCCACTTTTTAAATAAATTCTAAATTAAATTTTTTTAGACAAATTAAGAGAAGTTTTATCATGTGATTTTGTTTACAAATGACGTAATTAACCATCACAAAAAAATTCAAAATTTTAATACAATAAATAAAAAATAATTTTAAAAGTATCCCGGACCCCCTTAAAGCTAGGCAAACATAATTGAAACTGAATATCTAAAATATCATTAAAAGATTACATTTAAAGTGGCTCTTTTTTTTTCTAATTCTCATTTCTTTATCGAAATTCCAATTATTATGAATAAGTATACAAAGACGAGATTTTACATAGACTTTTATGGGAAAAAACCTTTTCATTTCCATACTTTTTTCATGAATTTCTTTTATTGGAGGGGAGGAAGTGTATAATGAAGATTAAAAATTCTTATCGACTATCCTTATTTATTTTTCTTAGATTTTACCATTTAAGGAGCTATACTTAAGCAACGTTATCAACACTTTGCCAATTTTGGACTCCTTCCTAAATAAGCGGGATTTTTAGAGAACAAAAAATTAGCTCACTTCTATCGCCGAAATTTTTCTAAATTTTCACGATATTTGGCATGATTTTTTATGAGTTGTTTCATAGAGTTAACTAGAATTATGTAGAAAGATCGTTGTTATCGTTCACGCACGCGCAAATAAAAATTATTTCATACAACTGCTCATATTTCATGAAATATGTATGTAAATTTGTATTCCAATTGCGTTGCATTGTTTCTACTATATTCCTGGAACTATATTTCTGGAACTGGCGTTAAATTTGACTAAAAACATTGCATTATATATGCTTGATAATCTTTTGAACTTA
Source organism: Maratus speculifer (assembly GCA_964019185.1). Lineage (NCBI taxonomy): Eukaryota > Metazoa > Arthropoda > Arachnida > Araneae > Salticidae > Maratus > Maratus speculifer. The sequence goes on from OZ025289.1 coordinate 281,487,056, forward strand.
AGAAAAATCGCTATATCTCCATGAATATAGTTGCTAAAATACAACTTTTTACAAAAATAAGTGGACCTGTTGTACAATATTCACATATGCATTCTCTAGAACGGTAGATAACTTCGACATTTTAATCAATAGGATGATACCAAATATAATTATTTTTCTTAGATTTTTTGTCGGTCCTCTAATCGTCCTCTTTATCAATGGACGTTGATAAGTATGAGGTCAAATATAATCTTCATAATCCTGAAATTCCAGAAGAATTCAACAGGTATATTTTTGAATATTCGACAAAATCTCTAAAATTGAAAATGTCCGATCATTAATAGCCATGTAGTGTACATTCATTAAACATTTAAATATGTAGTTTTGTTGCATTTGAAAAAATATTCAAGACATTTTTGGAAAAATTGAATCAACTTTGTCATGCGATCTCCGTTCGGGTCGGATTGGTTTTGGGTAGAACTGAGTTATGAGCCTGATAGAGAACTCAATTCCTCAAAGACACTTTTTGGGGGGAGGGGGGGGGGTCACAATTTGCATTCATACAAAATAATAATAGTGATAATATATACACACACACATACATACATATAGTTAAAAAAAAAACTATTTTTGAGCTTTTTAGGAGTGAGAGCTCTAGCCATGCTTGCCCTTTCGGGACTCAAGACTCAAGTCATGTATGTCTTACAAGAAAAATAAAGCTGTGCTTATAACAATAAATTCTCTTAAAGATAAGCATGCAGAAATTAAAAATATATTTTAGTTGAATCTTGCATAATCTCAGCTTTATTATAAAATAAATTATGAGGAGGAAATAAATAAATAAATAAATTTAAATAAAAGTAAATTATAACTAACTTCTGATCAGCCCTTGAAACAGGCAATTTGCATATTAGAAATAGTGTAATCGGCGCCAACTTGCCATAAATGATAAAAGCAGTAAAATTTTACTATAATTGTATAAGCTTTTATTTATCTTACATGTCTAAAAAACATAATGTAGTTAAAGCTAACTGAGAATAAATTATGTGCTAAGATGTACTCCGAACGTTGATAACGAGAAACGCATCGGCGTAAAACCAGGAACGCATTTGTTACTTATACATTAACGCAGAAATTCAAAAGAACCGTCAGTAGAGATTAGAGGATCATTAAATATATAAAATTAATGTGTCATTAAAATTCGTTATAGTGAACTTGAATTAAACATCTGCATATCCATACTTTTACCCGTTTATAAAATTTGACGCCGATAATGCAAATATTTTAATTGTATTTATCCTCTACATGACGAACGTCCTTTATAGATTTTTTTATTTTATCACCAGTTTATCAATGTAAACATTTTTGCACAATTTAAGAGGGTGCGAAACATCTTTTAAAAATATTTTTTATTTATTGAGTTAAAATTTTGAATTTTTTTGGGATGGTTAACCATACCATAAGAAAACAAAATCACATAATAAAACTTACCATCTTTTTTTAATTTAAAATTTATTTAAAAATTGGGGTAATTTAAAATCACTATAGCTCGAAATATTATTTGTAGAATTTATTTTTTTTTCATTTAAATAAATAGAAATATATAAGCTTTGATCTTGATTCAGCATTTTTTAAAATATAAATTTATATAAAAGTTTAAAATATTTAAAGTAATTTTTAAAAAATGATGTAACTTTTTAAAAAAAATCATATTTCTAAAAATAAATATATTTTTTTTTCAAATTTGTAGATTTAAAATTAAAGTAAATCAAATTAAAAACATGTTCCAAGTTTCAACCATTTGACTCTCACGATTCTTGATTTATAACAGCTTAAATACAAGGCATGGCGAAAAAAACCATCTTGAAGAAAAACGTTTTTCACAAGAAGTCATTTCCATGACAACCATCTCTTCTTAACTAGATTTTGAAAACAAACCAAAAAAAAAAAAAAAATAAAAAAAAAAAAAAAATAACATTTTTTGTTCCAGTTAAGATAGAAGTATGATTTAAATGTCATTTTAAGCAGAAAAAAAATAATAATGCCTTTTTTTTTTCTTTTTTCTTTTCTTTTCTTTTTTTTTTTTTTCAAAATTTTTGTGTTCAGGATCTTTTTAAACGCAAGACACGTTTTTATTAAATAAGGCAAAAATATTTCAGTTGAAAATCACTGATCAGAATAATAGAGGATTGGAAACACTTTATGACTCAGATAAACGCGAAGCTTGTCGCGAAAAAATTAAAGATAAGTAAGGACTGCATGCAACCATGGGAGAAATGCGAGGTTTAAGACTAAGTTTCTGGAAAAGAACTTGACCGATTTTAATGCAATTTGGAATTCATATTCATTGTATTTTAATCAAGATTTATGGCTGATAGATTTTTTATTTTTCTGCGGCTAAGACTTTTTTATTTTAGAGCAATGACCACTTTTCAGAATTTTTTCCAATTTTCAGAAAAAAAAAAAAAAAAAAAAAAAAAAAAACAATATCTTAAACAAATTACCGTATATTTCCGTATATAAGCAGAGAATTGTTTCGAGAATTACTGTTTTTTGACTCCAAATTTGGGGAGTTCGGCTTATACACGAATATGAGAAAATTTCAGAAATTGATATTCAAAAATGAAAAAGAAAAAATTGTAAATATATATTTAAAAAAAAAAAAAAAACTGTAAAAATGCTTACAAATTTCTATAAACACTTTAAAGCTGCATCCTTTTACAATGAAAAATGTTACCAATCCTCATTTAATATCCAAATCCTTATCCTAATTTTCAAGCAACTCATTAAAATCGCTTTCTTTTAATGGTACATCAGTATGAATATCGGCAGTGTCTAATTCATCACCTCAATTGGCAAAATAGCAGCATCGCCATTTCTTCCATCGCATTATTGATGCAATTTTTTTTTAATCAAACGATCGTCTTTTTTTTTGTGATTATTAAAGCCAAAAATAGAACATTCATTTTTTGTGAACGAGCGAGTCATAACAGCATGAGCGGGGCCGAATTAAACAGATTCGGCAAAGCGTCCGGAACAAAATAAGAAAAAATTAATAATTTCGGAGCTCCCATTTTTTTCCTGTTATCTATGTAGAAAAAAAAGTGCTAACTTTTCGTTCGCAGAATTTTCCCTCACAATTCTTTAACATCAGCTTATATAAGGTTTTCCGATTTTGGAAGATTTTTTACTGAAAAGTTGTATACTCGACTTATATATGGAACATACGGTAATTTTTTTTTTTTTTTTTTTTTTTTTTTTATTGTCTGCCAGATATGATCTTATATTTATACTATACCATCTTTTTTTTTTTTTTTTTTTTTTTTCCGAAAAGTACAATTTTTAGGAGAACTAAAAAGCTTAGACGCTTCAAACCTGTGTGAAGTTCTTTCACAGTTTTGTCAAATATAGGAATTAAATATATAAAAATTAAATATATATGTAAAATCTTCCATAAAATTTAGTTACATACATTAAATGAATATAAAATGTTATAGTAAAATAATTGTGAATAGGCGTGGAATCCCAGCTGTGTCTTCCATTATATGAATCAATAAAGAATAATCACTATTATTGTCAATAGCCAAATAATACAAAATAAATTTGTAAAAAGGTATTTTAAAATAGCTATAGCTAAAAAAGTGCAAGTTTTAAGGGAAGAAAAAAGGTTTTTACTAAATTATAAATAATGGAATTTTTGACTAACTCTTAGTCTAAGTCTAAATAATTGTCTTATATTGTCCTATTTTTTTTAAACATTTCATAAAATTGCCTATTTTTGCTTTACATTCTCTTATTTAACACGCAAGTAAAAATCGGATTTTGTAATGGATATTTCATTCATTTCCTGACATTCTAGAATTTAAAAATAATATGTTCAGTCATGGGAAAAAAACGTCCCGACTAACTCTACAATTAATTATAATAAAAGACAGATTACTGATAGTAAACGGTTAGAAATAAGGTCTATTTTCACTTGATGTATATAAAATTTTCTTGAGAGGCCATCGATGTGAGAAGATTGGGAATTAATTTGTTGGGAAAATATTTACAGTCGTGGAAAAAGAATAAACACTACCTACTAACTCTGCAACTAATTATAACAGAAAAAAAATTACTGATACCAGACGATAAGAATTAAAATCTGCTTTTAAGTGATGCATATGAAATATTCTTGAAGGGCCATGTAGAAATAAAAACTAGTTCACATTTTGTATTTTTCAAAATGCATTTTTCAATATTTCACATCCAATTTTGACAATATATCATAAATCTTCGGATGAAACTGTACTTAGAAGCGAAATTTCAAGTCATTTGGATGGATTTTTGAATAATAAACCTTCAAAATTTGGATCTTCTACAATTAAATTGCATTTTCACATTTTTGTTAATGTCTGATATAATTATAATCCTAATGTCATATTTTTTGTGTGAGTTTGTAGTTTAAAATTTTTTATATGAATTATGAAATTAATATTACCAGAAAATATGAAATACAATCAATATATTTTTTTAATATATTTATATTTATTACGTTCTGCTTAATGCAAATTCTCAGCTTCAATTTACCCTTGGAAGTAGTTATCGAATTGTGATTAAAATATACATATATAAAAGATGATTTAAGGGACAGCCTGCATGAAAGTACATTTCAACGTCTCTGGAAATTATTCCTTTAGTTGAGGGATCAATGTTCCCACCAATACTTTTTTACATTCGACTTGATTCATCATGCCATCCACGATGCATAGACGATCTGTACCTTTTCCACTGAAGACAGACAACACCATGATCTTAAGGGCTTCTTGTTGGTCTTTGCTATGCAGTTTGGTTGGCATATTTCGTCTTTTCTGCCACGTACAAATGAAGATTGACCCATTGTTATTTAGATGTAAGACTCGTCGGCAAAACAAACCTGAAAAGTTACAAAATTAATTCAGAAGAGCATAATGGGAATGGCGAATTGAAATATATATAATACGCAAAAAACAAAAATAAAAAACTACTCTTTTGTCTATCATCATTTTTCCAATCTTCAGCGGCCATGTGTTGATGTTGTTTAGTCAGAGCCAAAAGCTTCAACTTCGTAGGCGGAGTCCGTTTGAGTTTCTTGGCTGGTCTGCGGCATTTAAGTCCCAATCTACAACACAACATCTTGTTGTACTTCCAGAAATAGCAATGAAAGCTTTATTTTTTAACCTTGTCAAATCTTTTGTAAAACTTTGTCTGTTTTCATGACAAAAGAAAAGAATTTTTCGTTTATCTCGAGGCGTCGGCGAACACAATTTTCGTTCCTCTAACTCCCTATGATAGCGTTTTTATCAAGTTTAGATTTTATTCTGCTTGTAGTCATAGAGGATACATAAAAATAGAAATCTGATTTTGTAAATATTGGGACTGCTTTAACAATGCAGTGTTCTCTGAAATTTTCTTTAAAGACAAATCGTTACTTTTCCCTATTTCTAACAACTGTTGTTGACCTATTATGTTGTTATTGACTTACGTTACAATAAATAGGGAATTACAGTAATTAGAGTCATCAATGCACTATTTATCAGATAACTGAATGGGATTCGTCATAATCAATCGAAACCATGTGTTCTTATATCATCTCTAATGAAAGTTTTTTACCAAGATACATTTACACAGTTAATTATACCTGCCAAATGGTATCTGCCAGTTGCGTTAATACTAAAAAATTAAACAAACATCGTCAGCATTTAAATCCAAAGACATGTAAAGAAATAAATACAAATTTGCGCCAATTTTTAAGAGTAGAATTTTAAAAAATACAGAAAAATTGCAATGTAATAAATAATTTGGCCACCTATTGTATTAAATATTAAATATTTTTTGTGATTAAATAAACTGTAGATTTATTAATAAAAAATAGAATGTTTAAAAAAAAAAATCACCTTTTTATTTAAATCCAAGAGCAAAAATTCTTTGATGAAATTTTCTCTCATCCAGAACAGAAGTAAATTTATAAAAGACAGTTTTTTTTTATTGACTATTACAGTAAAATGTTTAAAAAAAGGTAAGATAAAAATTCTAAGAGCTATTTCATTATCGAATCTACAAAGAAAAAATAATTTAATTTAAGATTTACTTATATTTTAATAAAAATATCTGAAAAGTTCTCAGACGCTCAAAGGGTTAAAAAATATTTTCTTTAAGTTTATAATTAATTTAAATTTAATTGTTTTGAATTTAGTTTAAATAGCTCGTATTCATTCAGTAGCACATGTCTTTCAAGTAGAAATTGAATGGTTATTTTCAGATATACGGTTATTTTTTCTACATAGCTGATCTTAATCTCATATTTATAGTTCTTTTAACACCGTAATAATTGCAATGATGATATGTAAATTACAATAATATTTTATTATCTCTGAACAAGTCAGAAACGTGATCTAGATTTAGATAAAAAATATTATATATTGCTAAGCAATTATACTTCATTAGCATCAAATACACGCTTTTTTCTTTAATAAAACAGCTACTGCTTTGCAAAAGTTATTACTTTTTACCTTAACGTTAATATGTATTTTTTAATATTTTTCATCTGCATATTCTTATATTTCTTAGAAGTTAATTGAGATGTAAAATATCTGGATAATTGCTGCTAATAACATTTTATCTCAGAGTTACATTGATTTTGAAAATTAACTATCGCACTCAAAGAAATTCCACCGCTCAATTGCAATAAAAATTCATGTTCCGGCATTAATTACACGTGAAACAAGATAATATTGAGTAACGTAAATCAGCCTTAACAACTTACCTATTTGGTTCTTCATATATTTTGTATAGATAAATTTTCGTATTACAGTTTTTCTTTTGGATGAAAATACTACATATCTAGATACCGTCCTACATACTGAGTTAAATTATTGCTAGCCGCATTTGGCGATCAGTTTGGTCTCCCTTAAATGTATGCTAAACGCAGGGACATAGCTACAGGGGGGAGGGGAGGTGTGACCCCCCACATTTGGTATACTTATTCCATTCGGTAAATTCATGTTCATTCAAAAATTGCATCGTTTCTCGCTGTATTTTTCCCTTCTATATTTTTTTAATGTTACAAAAATTATTACAAAACATAAACTAATGTACAAAATATATTTTAAATATTTTCGGAATACTTATAACCCACATCCGCAATACTCATTACAGATTACATTCGGTAATTTCAGTTTCGTTCAAAAATTGCATCATTTCGCGCTGTATTTTTTCCTTCTAAGAATTTTTAGAATAGTATTACAAAACATAAAACAATTGAAAACATATTTAAGACTATTAAATATTTTCAGCATAGTCATACCCCACATTCGGAAAACTCATTACATTCGTTAATTTCTCTTTCTTTCATTCAAAAATTTCATCATTTCGTACTGCATTTTTCTCTTCTATTTTTTTTAAAAATATATTAAAACAATCATTAGGAAGCATAACACAATATCAAAACTGATGGACAAAAATCATCAATATAAATATTTTCGGAATACTCATACTCCGAATTCGGAATACTCATTATAATGAGTATTCCGAGTATATATACTCGGTAATTTCACTTTCGTTCAAAAATTGCATCATTTCGTCTGTATTTTTTCCATCTAAGAATTTTTAAAAGTATATCAAAAAACTTATTACAAAACATTAAACAATAGCAAAACATTTAAAACTATTAACTATGTTCTGAATACTCATTACATTCGGCAATTTATTTCATTCAAAAATTGCATCATTTCACCTGCATTTTTACCTTCCAAGAATTTTTTAAAAATACTAAAAAAATTTAGTACAAAACATATAACAATGTCAAAACATATTTAAAACTATTAAATATTTTCGGAATACTCAACTCCAAATTCGGAATACTCATTATATTCGGTAATTTCATTTTCATTCAAAAATTGCATCGCCTGTATATTTTCTTTCTAAGGATTATTAAAAATGTATTACAAAAATTATTACAAAACATTTAAAACTATTAAATATTTTCGGAATACTCACTGCATTCGGTAATTTATTTCATTCAAAAATTGCATAATTTTGTGCTGTATTTTTTTTTCCGTTCTGAGAATTTTTTTAATATATTTAAAATTTTACTATAAAACACATTTGAAACTGCTAAAATAAACGCTCTACTATTTACATTATTATTATTATTATTATTATTATTATTATTATTATTATTATTATTATTATTCATGCTGAATCGACTTACCCTTTTCCGCCATACTCTCGTAAAAATGCAACAAGAAATCTTTTGTTTTGATTTCAGAGCAGTAATGATCACTCCCACGATCCGTAATTTACTTTTTTGCTATCTTTAAACTGCAATTTGAAAAAAAAAAAAAAAAAAAAAAAATACATGTTTGTAAATTAGGGATGTACAGCTTCTGTCCCCGCTATGGGTTAATGATCGGACCGCGAATTTCGTCAATTTATAATGGAAAAAATTGCAATTTTCGTCCGTAGCTCGCAGGAAATAATCTTCAACTTGCGATAGGAAAATTGAAAACTTCGTCAGTTACTTAAGAATAGCAAATTTTGTTAATTGGGCAGGGAAAAAAATTCGCTGTTCGAATGCAAAAAAGTATCGAATTTCGTCCACAAAGCACCAAACATAATAGCAAATTTCGCCGATAGGGAACAGAAGAATCACGAATTTTGTCGATAAGGCATGCAAAAATCACGCATTTTGTCGATCTGACGCGAAAAATCTCAGATTTCGTTGATCGGGCAAGGAAAAAAATTTTACATTTTTTGATGATGCGTGAAAGAATTTTAAATTTTGTTCTTAGGTTGCGGAAATCTCACCTGTTTTGTCTTTTTAATTTGCGAAAAAAAACGCGAGTTTCATTTACGGGCGAGGAAAAATGAAAAAGATAGTCTATCGGACATCGAAAAATCGCGAGTTTTGTCGATTGAGCACGAAAAAAAAATCGGAAATTTTGTTGATCTGGAACGAAAAAAATCGCAAATTTCGTTGATAGGGCACGACAAAATCGCCAATTTCGTCGAACAGGCACGGAAAAATCGCGAATTTTGTCAATCGAAAAAAAATTGCGATTATGGTCAATGGGCTTTGTAAAAAGCGCGAATTTAGTCAATTGCGAACGAAAGAATCCCGAGTTTCGTTGATATGGCACGCAAAAGATCTCAATTTCGTCCATCGAGAACGAAACAATCGCGAATATGATCAACCGGCTTCGTAAAAATGTGCGAATTCGGACGATCAGGTACGAAAAACTCGCGAAATTTCTCGATTTGGATAAAAAAAATCTCTAATTCCATTGATAGGGCACGAAAAAAACCCACACATTTCGTCGATGATGCGGCTAAAAATTGGAAATTTCTTTGAGAGGCTGCAGAACAATCGTTAGTTTCGTCAGTTTATCGCGAAAAAAAATCTGGGATATCATCAATTTACAGTGGAAAAAAATGCAGATTTCATCTGTCAATTAAGAATCGAGAATTTCAATGTTCGTGCGGGGAAAAATGCGTATTTCATCGATCAAGAGCGGAAAAAGGCGCTAATTTCGTTGGCCATGAAAAAAATCGCGAATATGGTCAATCGCCTTTGTAAAAAGCGAGAATTTAGTATATCGGGAACGAAAACTACTCGTTGAGGGGCCCCGTAATACTTACCCATCACGGATATGAATACTATAAAATAGAAAAACAAAACATGTGTAAACTATTCATAAAATGCTTCGCAATTCCAAGATAAAGTTTAGACGTGTAGTTCAATAGTTTTAATACATAGTAATGCTCTATTAATGAATTACTGATGAACCAATTTTGACAAATTATATAAAACGCCAAGCTACTCAAGTAGTACATAATTTTGTAAAAGGAACAACCTTATAACTCCAAAAATAATAATCATATTAACTAACAATTTCCTGTGTCGGATTAAGCGTCTTATATCCAATTGAAGTATATCTTTGAATTGAAATTTGAATGAAATACAGGATCATGGAAAATCGAAAGGTGTGAATAATAGGATCGGCAACTAATTATTCGATCGACTTCATTCTTTATCCAAAATTTGTGTTGTTTTATTGTCTTTTACGTCCATTTCTTGAAATAAAAAAATTAGAAAATTTTTATATACCTTTCATTAGTACGAATATTTCGAGAGTCCGACAAAAACAGATCCGGATAATCGAGGTTACTGAAATTAAATAGGCTTCTCTCCATTATTATATATTAAGTACGCGCCGAATTTCAAGTCTCCATCTCAATTTGTTCGGGAGATGGAGCGTTTAATGACACAGAAATAGACAATCGGCATTTTTTTTTCCAATTTTTAAAACGATTGCAAGATTTACCCTATACTACGTATGATGGGTAAGTAAAATCGTGAATTTTGTCGATCTAGAACGAAAAATTTCGAATTTCGTTGATATGGCACGCAAAAATTGTCAATTTCGTCGATCGGGAACGAAACAATCGCGAACATGGTGAATCGGTTTCGTAAAATGTGGGAATTTGGGTGAACGAAACGAAAAACTCGCGACTTTTGTCGATTTGGATATAGAAAATTGCTAATTTCGTTGATAGGTTGCAGAAAAACCGCAGATTTCGTCGATGATGCGCCTAAAAAATGGAAATTTCTTTGAGCGGCTGCAGAACAATAGTGAGTTTCGTCAGTTTATCGAGAGAAAAAACCTTGGATTTCATCAATTTACGGCGGAAAAAATTCAGATTTCGTCAATCAGTTAAGAATTGCGAGTATCAATATGTCCGTACGCGAAAAAAAGCGTATTTCACCGATCAAGAGTGGAAAAAGGCGTTATTTTCGTCGATTGGGCAGGGGAAAATGTAAAATTTTGTTGATCACGTGAGGAAAAATCGCAAATTTCGCCGATCATTCGCAGAAAAATCTCAAATTTCATCGATCAGACCCAGAAAAATCGTGAATTTCGTCGATAAGGCTTGGAAAACGTGAATTTCATCAATAAAGATCGAAAAAAATCGCGAGTTTTGTTGATCAGTTGTGGAAAAATTGCAAGTTTCGTGGATTGGCTTCGCAAATATCGCGCATTTTAGCGGTTAGGTGCGAAAAAAATTGTTGATTATGTCGATCAGTCACAGAAAAATGGCGTTGATTCTCGATCATCTCTGAAAAAAGCGCAAATCCTTTCAATTAAGTGTGAAAAAATTGAAATTTTCATTGATCGGGAGCGGAAAAATCGGGAATTTGTTAATGAGCTCCTTTGTCCTTTCTACCTTTCGTTCATTAAGTTCCCATTTTTAATTCAGCATTAGCCACTTATGTTTGTTTTTTAGCCCTTTTAACGAAACAAAATTTACTTTCCTGAAAAGTCAAGGAATATTATTACATCTTGAAAATAATCCTTGCGATATCTGTTATATATACAAGAATAAAAACTGTTGATATATGCTTGCCAATTAAATTGGATATTTTGACTGGGTAAGTAAATCTAGAAAAGTACCCCATCCTTTTCCTATGAGATTATCTTTTTTCCTGGTTATAGACCACAGATTACCTTCTCTTGAAAAGGTTGTGCATCTTTACCGTAGATACAGTTATTTTCACAGTATTCATTCTAAAATATAATAAGGCATAATATATAAGAATAGAAGATTCAAAATTTAAATCGCAAATTCGATCTCCACCCCCCACCCCCAAACAACATGCTCTAGCTACGCCACTGGCTAAAAGTTGTATCATATTATTTTAACTCATAATTTAATTTACTTGCTCAAATTTTTGACAAATCAGAATATTCTGCTTGAGAAATCAAGAATTCGGTATTTTTATGCTAACCTGGCCCAAATAAATCGCCAAAGTACCTGTGTCATTTTTTCGTATTTCATTTAAAATATAATCCTTTCACTTTTTTCATTTGTAATGCATAACTTTAAATTTAAATTGAACCGTTTAAAATTCATGATTTTTTTATTTATATTTTTAAGTAAATAGAACAAAAGACAAAAATAATGATACTTTGAAGCTCCATAATTGCAGCGAAAGAGCAAAACATAAATAAACCCGATATACCTCAGCCTAAATCCTGTCAAATGATTTTTATTCAATAACCAATCAGATGCGTTTCATTCAGACCTTGCCATTAAACAATTAACAAATAATCGCGATTCCTGTGCCACGTACGATGGATAATATATATATATATATATATATATATATATATATATAGTCGAAAAATATTAAAGTATTAAGTAAACTTAAGTTCACAAAAATTTCATTATGGCACGGGACTTTGGATCTGCCGTTACACATTATTCTTAAAGTGCTATATATATATATATACAAAAAATTAATGATAACTTACTTGCCAATAATCGTAAAATTAAAGGATTCTATAAATTATTAGACATTAACCCTACTAACTTTAAATATCCTTATCTAGTCCTTATACCCAAATTTCATAAGCATCCTGTTAAATTCAGAACTGTTACAATTGGTTGCAATACTTATAATAATGCTGCTAACAAACTTCTATTAGTAATTCTTAATCAAATATATAATATTACAAAAAAAAAAAAAAAAAAAAGTGATAATACACATTGCATAAAAAATAGTTATGAACTGGTCCATATTATGAAAAATCTCAAAATGTATAAAAAATATCACTACTTATGATTTTAAAGATTTATTTAATAATATCGATTTATCGGATTTACATAATATCATAAATGAGCTTTTTAAACAATATCAACACGAGTTGGATATATCACATAATATAGATTCTGATTATTTTCATACCTTAACCAATTTCATTATCTATAATAATTTTATCATGCATGATAACAATATATATATTCAAAATGTTGGTATACCACAAGGTGGTAGTACATCTAGTGTATTATCTGACTTATACTTATATTACTATGAACGTCATTATTTAAATAATAAAATACATTTATATCGATATATAGATGATGTAATTTTAATTGATACTGATAACACCTGTATATCTCAATTCCCTGTTGATTATCCTTCTAATCTAGCACTTTCAAAAAACCTACTTTTTAATAATACAATCAATTTCTTAGATATTAAAATTATATTAAAAGAGAACAAATTTATAACTGATATTTATGACAAAAGGAAAGAATTTAATTTTAAAGTTAATACCTTTACTAATTTTAAATTATGTCTTCATAATTCTGTATATCGTAATATAATACTTAACCATTTATATAGAATAAAATGTCTATGTTCTTCCCATTTAATTAATACTAATATTAAAAAGCTTGTATATGATGCTATAAATAATGGTTATCCTAAAAAAATCATATATTCTTTAATTTATAATTAGATATTACATGATCTTATAATTAATTCTTTGCGTAAAAAATGTATAAAAAAATTATAAAACATGAAAATAATAATAAAAAATTAAAAATGTTAAAAAGTAATAAAAATATATATATATAGGTTGGTTGGGTGGGTAGATGTTAGAGTACGGAGAAGGGTGGTGTTGTCTGGATAAAAACGCAAAGGTTAATTATTTAAAAAAAATGTGTATGTATGTATATATATCTTATACTATAATGCGAGCAAAAATTGTGTGTGTGTGTGGGGGGGGGGGGAGGGGGGTAAATTTTATCTCAAAAACGGCTCTAACGATTTTCGCAAAAATTTGGATTTTACCATTTTCGGGCACGAGAAGACCATTGGGCTAGGTCACATGTTCGAGAAAATTCGATTATTGGGTCATTTTGGGTCATAATGGGTCAAGATCAAGCTATATATATCTAGAGAACGGCTGGATCGATTTTAAGGAAATTTACTATCCAATCGTTTTTTGGCACGAGAAAACTATTGGGCTGGGTCACATGTTCGAAAAATTTCGATTAGTGGGTCATTTTTGGGTCATTATGGGTCAAGCCATTTTTATCTAAAAAACGGCTCTAACGATTTTGACCAAATTTTATATTGTATCGTTTTAGATTACAAGAAGACAATTGGGTTAGGTAACATGTTCGAGAAAATTCGGTTAGTGGGTCATTTTTGGGGTCATTGTGGGTCATGCTATTTTTATCTAGGGATTTTCTCACGCAATTTTGACTAAAAATTGCATTCTATGGTTTTCGGGCACGAGAAAAACATTGGGCTAGGTTACATGTTCGAGAAAAAATTTTAATGGGTCATATTGGGTCATTAAGGGTCTGGGTCAAGCTATTTATATTTAAAGAACGGCGTGATGGATTATAACGAAATTTTGTATGTAACAGTTTTTTGACATGAGAAAACTAATGGGCTTAATCACATGTTTGAGAGATTTCGACTATCAGGGTCATTTGTGGGTCATGATGGGTCATAATGGGTCATGGTCAAGCTATATCTAAATAACAGGTGGATCGATTTTAATGAAATTTTGTATGCAATATTTTTTGGCACGATAAAATCATTGGACTAGGTTACATGTTCGAAAAATTTCGATTAGTGGGTCATTTTGGTTCATTAAGAGTCTGGGTCAAGCTATTTATATTTAAAGAACGGCGTGATGGATTATAACGAAATTTTGTATGTAACAGTTTTTCGACATGAGAAAACTAATGGGCTAAATCACATGTTTGAGAAATTTCGACTATGAGGGTCATTTGTGGGTCATGATGGGTCATAATGGGTCATTGTCAAGCTAATGCTAAAGAACAGGTGGATCGATTTTAATGAAATTTTGTATGCAACATTTTTTTGGCATGATAGAATCACTGGACTAGGTTACATGTTCGAAAAATTTCGATTAATGGGTCATTTTGGATAATAAAGGGTCTGGGTCAAGCTATATATAATTAAAGAACGGCAGGATTAATTTTAACGAAATTCTGTATGTAACAATTTTTAGAAACAAGAAAACTAATGGACTAGTCACATATTCGAGAGCTATCGATTATAAGGGTCATTTGTGGGTCTTAATGGGTCAAGGTCAAGCTATATCTAAAGAATGGGTGGGTCGATTTTAACGAAATTTTGTATACAGCATATTTTTGGCATGAGAAAATCATTGGGATAGGTCACATGTTCGAGAAATTTCGATTAGTGGGCCACTTTTGGGTCATTCTAATTTTATCTAGACAACGTTTCGCGCAAATTTGACTAAATTTTGTATTTTATCGTTTTCGGGCACAAGAAAATCATTGGGTTATGACAGATTTTTGAGAAAATTCGATCAATGGGTCATTTTGGATCATAAGGGGTCAGGGTCAAACTAACTATATCTAAAAAACGGCTCAATCGATTTTATCTAAATTTTGTATCTAATGTTTTTCGACATGCTAAAACTAATGAGCTAGGCCACACGTTCGAGAGATTTCGATTATAAGGGTCATTTGTTGGTCATGATGGGTCATCCTAATTTTATATAGAAAATGGTACTCACCATTTTGACTATACTTTGTATTATATCGTTTTTGAGCAAGAGAAAACCATTTGGATGGACACATGCTCGCGAAAATTCGATTAGTGGGTCATTTTGGGTCTTAATGAACTAGGGTCATTCTAATTATATATAACAACGACTCAATCAATTTTACCTAAATTTTGAAACCAAACGTTTTTGTCACGAGAAGACTATTGGGCTGAGTCGAGTGTTAAACAAAATTATATTAGTGGGTCATTTTGCTTCATTGCTGAATGCTGCCAAGCTAATTTTACCTAAAAATGGCTTAAAAGATTTTGATTCAATTTTATATTCTACTGTTTTTGATTACCTGAAGACGATTGAGCTATGTCACATGCTTGATCAAATTTGATTAGTGGCTCATTTTGGGTAGTACGGGTCAGGGTCACGAGAATATGGCAAAAGCCAATAACTTGGTGATATTTGAAAAAATATCGGCGACATATGGCTAAAAAATCGACTATAAAAATTACGAAAAACAAAACACGTATTTGGAGCCAAATGAAAGAATGCCTCCAAATTTGGCTATATCTAGCAGAAAATATAGTCTTTCAGAATGTAAAGAATTTTTTTTATACATTCTTAAGAGGATTTTAGATGCATGGTTAAACCAATCAGAGTCGAGCTAAAAAAGTGATTTATATCGATGTCCTTTCGTTGTAAATTTTAAAATCAAGTAAAATTTATAAACATGCGTATAAAAACTTAGTTTTTTTATTGATTGTTTTTCTAAATAAACAACATGTTTTACAGTAATAATACCGAGTGAATGACACAGGGAAAATACTATATCGAGTTGAACACAAAGTTAATTTTGACCGAGCTAAGCTCGGTCTCACCTGCTAGTATATATATCATTGAGAGTGGGTTATTTATTTTAACATAATTTTTAAACTGTTTAATTGACACCAATATATAGATATTTGTTTAGTTATATCTATAGTTAAATAGCTAATAAATGTTACTGATTAAAGTAAAAAAATGGTATTTTAAGTTATATGTTAATATGAATGTTATCTCTTAATTCTAATTTTAATTATTTTATTAATTTAATTTTATGTTAATATCGATTATTAATTATTTTCTCCGGTTCAATTGTATTTCCATTCAGCTTTATCTTATTTGTTTGTTATGGATAACTATTATTTTTACTTAATTTCAATTCCTTTTTTGTAAAATATCTTTGTTCCTTGTTTAATAATTTGGTTTTTTTGTGCTGGTAGCCCCAAATACGTATTATTTTGCTATTTCATGGCTAATACGTGGATGAAACCGCACACTTCATTTGTATAGTTCCAGAGCATTTGGGGCCTGATGATTCTGCTTTTGGGGCTACAAATTCCATTTGCATTCATTTTATTTATTTATTTTTTCAGATTTACTCGTTACACTAATTTTTTATTTTATTATAATTCAATTCAATTCTAATTCTTTGTTTTGGTTTATTGTTTTATTGATAAAATCCATTGGTGAATCTTGTCTACTTTTAATGGTATTATATATATATATATAGATAGATAGATAGATAGATAGATTGATAGATAGATAGATAGATAATTATTGAACATTTATATATTTACTAAATAGCATATAACTTATATCCTTTAATTTGCGCAATATTCGATTTGCACTTTCGGCTTGACAGAGTGAAACAGTGCGAATTTATTTACAGAATATTTTCAAGGCGGAGCTAAATCAATAACAAAACTAAAGTAATAATAAATGAAAAATGACAATTTGTGAACAATGACAGGGAGGAAAGTGAAGACTAGTTTAAAAATTTTTCGCAGTGGCCAAGTTTTTCTTTTTTTTTCTTTTTTCTGTGTCTTTTACTATCTTTTCTCAATTTGGTGGTTTCGAATGTAAACAAATATACATTACTTTGAAAAAAGTAATTATTTATTCAGTGTTTAAGTTCGAGTAAAATACTTAAGGTTTATCATTCGATAATTACAAGAAGTTGCAGACTCTTTCTAATGTGGCTTTGCAAACACACTGGTCCTTAACATTTCCGTTTTTTATATATTCATTCATAATATGACAGTGTAACGTCACATTGGAAAGAAAATTTGTTTTGGTACTGATTTAACTATACTGATAGATATGATCTTTAAAAGTTTATGTATATGTGTTTATATGTATTGATTTATGAATCTTTTTTAATAATTAATTGAAAAAATATTTTTAAACATATTAAATGCCGTTTGCTTAGTCAACATTTTTTAAAAATTATATGTATCCCTATTTGTGCGACAGTTGTGTATACCTTTCTAAATAAGAACATCAACTAAATGTTATTCCGAATTATTTAAATTTGCACTATATATTTCTGCATTAGAAAAAAAGACTTATTAAAAAATTAATTTTATTTCTAAGAATTTGAAAAATTTGCATTGTTATATTATTATGTTTTATTCTTATGGCTAATGTTGTTTATTAAAGTAGAACATCAGTCACAAGAACAGAATGGAACCAAAATCCTTTACGTCACTATTTCTAAACAACAATTTTCGCTGCATATTTATACAGTTATAAAGAAAATCTATTACGAAATACTATATTGAGTTATAATTTGTGTTAAAACTTTAGCAACATTTGTTCTGAGACAAACGTCCAATCTTACTGATAATATTAAATTTGTTACAGTGCTTTGTTAAACTAATTTTGTTACCTTAATATTATAATTACTTTTTTTTTTTAACATTATTAGAAGTAAAATGCGGCCCGCTTAAGGTCCCTGTCCCTAGCCGACGAGACGCTTGCGAGCTAATGCTATTCCTATGGGGAGGTTATTTTCTAACATCTGGTTTGAAATTTGATCTTTTTAAATAATTTTTGTTTGCATTGGATAGCTGAGATGCATGATGGCATCGTTCTTTTTTTTTACTTTTTCGATTTTGGTTGCAGATATTTTTTAAAAGGCACTTTTACTTTCGAAATCGGTTTTGAAAGTGAAACTAACTTTATAAAAAAAAATATCTGCATTCAAAATCGAAAAAATAAAAAATCATGGATGTTGGCATGCACCTGAGATATCCAATGCAAACAAAAATATTTTAAAATATGAAAAATAGAAAATATTAGAAACCACATATTAGAAAATAGCCTCTCCAAAGGAATAGCATTTGCTCCTAAGCGCTTTGTCGGCTAGGGGCTAGTAGCCTTATCGTCACAGACATACATTTGCGGTCTACGAGAAAAAAAAAAAAAAAAAAAAAAAAAAAAAAGGTTGAGCACAGCTGCTTCTAACTAGTCGTTCCTAATCGATAGAAATTTAAATTTCTATCTTTGCTATGTAAAGAATTTATGGTGTTGTTATCGAATGTAGTTTAGATCAAATTTAATAAATGAATAACCACTTAGGACAATATATATATATATGTGTGTGTGTGTGTGTGTGTATATATAGATATATATATATACACACACATTTATAAAGAGTCTTTAAAGAATCAGAACGGTGAAATATTTTTTCTTACAATTTTATTTTACAAACAAATTTCTTTTCAATTAAGTTGAGTTCTTCCAATATGGATCGATTTTTAGTGCATTTTAGAACTATTATTGTTGTAGTTGTTTAAATAAATCTTCTTCTTCTTCTTCTTCTTCTTTTTTTATATATATATAATAGAATTTACTGGGCTTTCATCCAAATGTCTGAATATTGCCGCATAAAAAGCTATTAATTCTTATTTAATCTTTATTTAAGCTCTCCTGAAGTTTCATTACGGTCGGTTCATACAGTAAAGCAGTGTAAATGATTGCACTGTTAATAACTTCTGGAAAAAAAAAGAAAAAAAAAACACTTGAATTCTTAAAATGCATTGAATTAGTTGGATGCCAAATCTCGAATAGTTAAGATAAAACAAAATTTTACAAAATGACAGCTGTTTGAAATTTCAAATAAATTTTTGGCACTAATTTTTCATTTTCGGAACTGTTTAAAAGATTTTAATTAATAAAAATTATATTATTTCAAAGTTCGCTCTCGTATGAACAAAGACTAGTCTATTTTTCAAAAAATGAAATGTCAATAGTGTGAAAGGCTAAAACGGGAAAACGTGTACCGATTTAAAACGATTTATTTCCAGATAAGTGCATTTAAAGCTCTTGATCAGTTCTTTTGTCAGCATTAACACACATCCTTTAAACTGGTTATCACTAATTTTTAATTTTCTAAAACATGCATCTTAAAATTTTTCCAAAAACTTTTTTAAATATGGTTTTATATTTAAAAAAAAAAGAAAAAAGAAAAGAAAAGAAAAAAAACTCAGTTATGTCTATTTTACTGAAATGTTGATATGATTTATGTAATTTATAGATCTAAGATGTAACTAAGTAACATTACTTGACAATGATTATATCACAACTTATTACGTCACAATATTACTGAACAATGTGATAAATAACTGTTTTAATGTAATCTACATATTTTTAGATTTCATTTTTTAACGTTCCTAATTGAACTGAGAAGCAGGAGAACTCATATTTTACTATTTTCTAAGGTATTTCCAATGATATTCAATGCAGTAAGTTTTTGTACAATAAAGGGATTTTCAAAATTCTGACTTAAAGACTTTAAACTGTTTAAGAGTAACATTAAAAAAATGTTTTTAAAAATATATCTTGTGTAGTGTAAATATTAAAGAAAAAACAAACAAATATAAGTTACCTATAAAAATATGTATTATATATTTTTTTAATTTTATTATTGATGTGCTATTTTAAATATTACTTGAGTTTCCTATAGACCGATTTGAGTATCCCAACTACTACAAATGCAGAATATGTATGACTATATCTGACTGTATAATTATGGTTATAAAGTTAAAAGTAAAGAGAAAATGTCAGATTTTTCTCTCATCTCAATTTGCAGTAAACTATAATTATTCAGAAAACTACTGCATTGTTGTGCAAGTTGAAGATAGGATTTATCACTCATTCTTTTGTGATAAATTTTGAAAAAGAGAAGAAAAGTGAAAGCTTAAGTTCAGTAATTATTTATTTTTGTTGTTTTGAACATAGTACAATTGCTATTCATATCTTTAAAAATCACAACAACAACAAAACTCTTTAACTTTCGCCCAACAAAATTTAAAAGACTAATAGAGATATCACTTTTAACAATAGTTCTGCTGCACAATACAAAATGGAAAAAAGGGGGGGGGGGACTTGGATTTTGCTTTTACAAAAAAGAATTAAACAGTGAAGCCAGTCTTGATACTTATCAGAAACAGCACATGGAAAAGATTCTGTGATGCAGTTGGCTTCCCAATTAAAAGGACACAGTACTTTTGAGACCATCTCTTCGGTTTTGAAGATATGTGGTGTATATGGTGATACAATACTTAATCCTAAAAATTAAATAAAATAATAATAAAAAAATCTTATAGAACATCCTCTTTTATTAAAATTTAAATAAAAAATATCAATTGTAAAAAAATCCTTTATATATACATACATATACATGAATATTTTTGTTTCGATTTTTTTTCCACATTCATTAGAATATATTACATAAAACTATGCATGGATTTTTAGGTGTATGGAATTTTTCATTTAATAAGATTTTTTTTCTGGAGTATATTAAAAAATAAGGAAATTCAACCGACTCTCAATTTAACCCTTTCAGGACTATAAGTTTGCTAAAAGTGAATATTAGTACATAATTGTTTATTTAAGTTTGTTTAGATGTAGAATAAATAAAAATAAGAAATAAGCATAGCAATGTGTAGGTTATTATTATTATTACTATTATTTTATGAGAAGTATTTTTCCTAATGAACTATAAAGGTAACAAAAAATATAGTTAGTCTTATTATGCAATGTCTCTTATTTATTGGCTTATTATAAGAAAATATTAATTAAAGTAATACTATATTGTTGTAGTAAATGATGTGTTAATTATGATATTTTATGAAACAAAGATGGACATTTCACATATTACGAATATCCGTCTTATTTTCTATGCAGCGTTTAGCATAATTTGCACATCTTTTCCATAATTGCATTCAACATATGTTTTATTTTGACATTCCGTATAAAAAATGCAGATAAGGTTATAATTAAATACAAAAATCATCAATTTTAAAATGGGAAAAATATTTATTTTAGTCGTGAAAGGGTTAAATATTTTTTTTAAAATAATTATTAAGGGGCTATCTATAAATGATGCCACTTGAAGGGGGGGAGGAGGCTTCATGAAATGGGGACAGTTTGTGAGAAGGGGGTGATAGGGTTAAGAAGAAACGTGACATCACACATTTTGGTTAAAATAAAAGCATTAAAATTCAATAGATTAAATTATGAAGCATGAAGTTATTTTTAAATTAAAATATTTTGCTTTCATAAAGATAAGATTTAAAGCCAAATATGTTAAATTATATTTCAAATACCAAAATACTACAGTTTTCAATTGCTCTTTCACATTAATATTTTACTACTGTGCTATAATAATAATTATTATTATTGTAAAACTTATTTCATGCAAAATACGAATCATTTTTATTGTTCAGCTCACAAAAGTCATTAAAACACATAGTTAAAGTTTAAAAATAAAACTTTAAATGTGATCTAAAACATAGTGCTTTATTTCTGAACTGCAAGTATATGTTTTCACAAAATAGTGTGACATGTGACAAGAGGAGGGATGGGGCTAAAGTGAAGTGTGACACTTTGTGAAAAAAAGGGGGGGGGGAGTCAGAAATATGGAAAAAATGCGTGACCTCATTTATGGACGACCCCTAACATGAATGCTAAATTCATGCACATAAATATTAACTACGCCATGTAGAACAAGTCAAAAAATCAAGCCTCTATCTAAATTAGCAAAAATGCCTTAGAGTTTATCAAACAAGCAAGTTATGAAAATATGAATATGGAGAAAAATCAGTTTAAGTTTTAAATTTGTATAAGAATTGCGCTGGATCCATTAACAAAATTTACAATATATCACGATATAATTTTCATATAGGTAAAAATGAGGCGACAAAATATTCACAATTAAAGAAGTTTTCAGTTAATATTAAAAAAGAAAATAATTTGCAAAGATTTTGAAATTCTTTTTTCAGTGGTGGTTTGTAGCTAAACTTTGGGATGCTGCTGTAAAAATTTTTTTAGCCATTATTTAATATTATGTACAAATTTCATACACTTGTCAAAAAAAAAAAAAAAAAAAATAATAGTTATCATTAGAAAGAAGTCTCTTGATTTTAAAAAAAAATCTAACATTAAAAATTTTATGAGCTCTGATTAAATGTCAACGTAAATGATAGCAATTTTCAAAAAAATATTTTAAAATATGAAATAAACAAAAATATATAAGTTTTAAAACTAATTTAAGCACTAAAAATTAACGCAACATGAAAATACTAGATATAATATATAATTATTTTTATACAATCATCTAGAACAGAAGCGGAAAAAAAAGAGTGAGATAAAACTTCATACTTTTTAATTAAGGATAAACTAAAACAGGTTTTTAAGACTAAAACTAAATTTCTGTAGCTCTTTATTTTTTGGAAAAATACCTTTAAAATCTTTAATCATACTTTGTTTCACTTAAATTCCATTAATTTTTCTTGATACATCTTTACTTACGTGCTAATAAAATCCAACATATCAGTAACATATACGAAAGATACAGAAACTTGTGTTGTTTTGAATGTCAAACGATAGAGCTTAGTTAGGCGATTACAACGATATACCGGGGTATCCAAAAGTCAGAAGAAATTTAAAAATGAACAATTCGAAAACGAATCAAGATACAAAGATACGATTTGCACCAGACGTATGGAAAAGAAACCGAATTTTTTGTGACAACGAAACAAAATGGTTCTGTTCACGACTAACGGCATAACTAGCAGCACTGAAAGATGCCATCCGCCAAAATGTGTCTGCCATAACGCAAGAAAGTCTCACAGCTGCACTTAAGAATGATGGACAGCACATTGAACTTTACTGTAGTACTAATTAACTGTAACTAAGCTAACTTGTGGGTTGTCAAAATTTTTTCATTTGTAAATCATCTTTTGGTGCAATAAAACACTATAGCGCTATTTGTTTGTCACCTACAAAACTTTTTTTTTCGTTGTTACACAAAACCCGGTTTCTTCTCCATCCGTTCAGTGCAAACAGTATCATTGTATCTTGATTCATTTTCGAATTATTCATTTTTAAAGTTCGTCTTGAATTTTGGATCACCCGGTATACGTAGTGACAAAAAATCAACTAGCGTTCTTGTCGAACGCACGGCTTCAATTTGTTTCTGAAACGTAGTCATGATTTCATTCTCTTCCCTATCGTGAACGTGGTTTGATTATTCACACATTAATCTTTGTCCCCCTTCCTTTTTTAAACATAATTTAAAAAAATAATAATAGTTTTTAGATTTTATTAGTTTGTTGAAATAAACCAGTTTTGAATAACCAGGAAAAACTCCTTGATAATAGATTAACAGAATAAGGCTGACCTTCTGTGTGCAATAATCACAAATTAATTATCATTCCTCCTTTGAATAGGGTCTTTTTTTTATATATCTTATTTGAAAATGGAAAGAAAATGTGTATCTCTTCGGGGTACATTCTTTGACATTGAGCGGTTCATTGTAATTGGAGCTTTATGAAATTGCTGGAGGGACACTCGAAATGATTGCTCGAGTATCAACTCTGCGATTTTTTACTTGACTCAACCAGTGATTCTTATCGGATGTTCATCGATAGCATAAAAAATCAATCATACTGAATTACTGACTTACAAGCAATGTGTTTTATTACAGAAATGAAATTACCAATGATTGTCTAAATCTAAAGTAAATTGCCCTGTATAATGACATGCAATTGTTCATTCTAGCCCTTTCGAATCTGGTGTACTATTAATAGTACATGTCTTTTAAAGGAGTATTATTTTCTTTTAAGAAATACTTTTGGGACTAATTACGTATAGTAATATTAGTATATGTCTATGCATTTACTATATGACTTCATTCATGCTTAGGTATTTAGTAATAATTATAATAATTATTTGTTGCTTAAGTCTCTTTGCGGCCGTTAGCCATTCTTTTATTTTAAACCAATATTTCACTCTTTAAATTTAAAATAAAAGTTACTTTCCTGGAAGAATCGTGTGTAATAAAGCGCAAAAAGTATTAGAACGTTGTAATATTAGTTAAATTTTATTGTAATTCAATAGTTACTAAACATCTCTGAAAATTCAGTAGTTTATTGTCATATTAATATTAATTGAAAAATGTGTAAAACGACGAAATTCTTTATCTTTCAGTCAATGAAATATTCGTTAAACACTAATTAATCTAGTTGGATAACTAGTGATAATGTTATTAACGTAAAAAAAAGGAAGAAAAGGAGGAAAATAAAGAAAAATAAACCTAAAGCTGAAAAAAAATTCTGACCTGAAAGTGTTAATTTTTATTTTGTTATGAAACCATCGCATCAGCGACTTACGTTTCAAGTGAAATCGCACAATTCTATTTGTTACCGCAGGTGGGATAGAATCTTCCAGTGCCGTACTATTTGCCTCCGTCCATCGGAGATGATTTTGTGAATCACGGAATTTTCCTGCATGTGTCTGGCTTATATAGAACCAACTCCTACTTGTCATAAAGCCTCCAGGCACATTTCATAAGCCACTTTTTGAGGACCTTATTCTCCGATGGAATTTCGCGTTTTTCTCAAAAGTTAAATAATAATTAATTCATTTTTATCTTATGAGTTTAAAATTAATTAAATATCTATTTTCTTTTAATTTAGACTTTGTAAATAAAGAAATGTATTAAAATTTTTGTCTTTTATTATTATTTTTTTAAATGTAAAACAAGTTGTATAAAGAATTTTCAAATTTTATCAAATGCAGTTCAGTAAAATAATAATAATAATAATAACAATAATTTAAAAAATAAATAAATAGTTTGATAGAGATGTTTATTTGCACGAGTTAAATCATATTAATTAATGTTTAACGGAGTCTGGGACACATTTTAAAATATTTTTATTTATTGAGTTGAAATTCTGAATTTTTTTTTTTTTTTTTTTTTTTTTTTTTTATTATTAACCATATCATTTGCAAATAAAATCACATAATAAAACTTCTCATATTTTTTTTAAAAAAAATAAAAAAAAATAAATAAAAATTTGTCAAAAAATGGGGGTAATTTAGAATTGATATAGCGCAAAATATTAGTTGTAGAATTTCAATTTTAAAATATAAATTTAAATGTAAATTTAAAGAAAATAAGATATTTAAAGTAAAAATTTGCAATATATATATATATATATGTGTGTGTAATTTATTTTTAAGAAATCATATTTTTAAAAGTACATATATTTTTCAAATATGTAGAATCGAAATTAAAGTAGAACAATAAAAAAAGACATGTTTCAAGTTTGAAACATTTATCTTTAACGGTTCTTGAGTTATAATAATTTAAATCTGAGAAATTGTGAAAAAACTAATCGTGAAAAAAACGCATTTTCACAAGAAGTCATTTCCATGACAATCTTTGCTTAAAAGCTAATTTTGAAAACAAACCAAAACGAAAAAAAAATTGTTCAAATTAAGATATAAACATGATTTAAACGGTATACAAACATAAAAAAACGGAGAAATTTTTGATGCAATAACTTTTTTTAGAAAATTTGAAGATTTTTTATGTCCCGGACGCCATAAAAGACAGAAGAAATAAAACATTGATGTATTAAACACTAATTAAAAGATTAATGAAGAGAATTTGTAGATTTATTTGCAATAATTCTGTCCCAGATGTATCTCGAGTAGATGTTATCAGTACATTATCCTTCCCCTAGGAAAAAAGAATAATAACCATGAAGGCCATTACTCCAATTCTAAAAGTCACAGTTTCTGTTTGCACCAAAAGTCTTTGTTTGTTTTTTATAACATTCTACTATAATGTATTTTGCTTGAGGGGTCATCTGCATATGCTGAAATTGTATCAAACTGTAAAATTTTGAATGGAAACAACAAATTTAAGAATCATATATGGATTTTCCTGTAAATTTTACCTTTGGATATCAAACAGAAAGCCATATGGTCGAGTATTTTAGTAATTAACAGATTAAAAGATTGGAACTTTCAATGTTAATTCCCTTTGAATCGTTGCAAAACAGAGACTGATTGCGATACGGATAATATTTTGAGCACAATTAAAAAAAACTATTTGATGGAATGGCCTATAATTTTATATTCGCATGTTTGGAATGTCTAGAAATCGATTAAAAAATAGGTTACAATCAATTTTTTTTTTTTTTTTTTGAAAAATGATTTAATATACCGTCGGTTCTCGTTAATTCGAAATCGGATAAATCGAATCTTCGCTTAATTCGAACTAAACACGAAGTCCGGGAACTTTCAATGGAAGAATAACGTTAAGAATTTTTATTTATTCGAACTCATTTTCTCTTGAAAACCCTTAATTCGAACTATCTGGAATTTCTATTTTTCTTTTTTTTCTTACTTTCCCGCGGATTTCAGATCCTTGAAATAACTTTCTTTCATTTTTGTCTGAATTGTTCTGAACTACTATGTATATAATCTCATGCATTTAAAATCCACTTTCTTAGTGTTCCATCTGTCAATCCATGACATCTCCATCACTGCTACCAATGTGCTTGATTGTAATTTCTTAATTTGTTTATATATTTATATATTTTAATTTGATATTATGTCATACTCTGATGACAACAGTGGAAATACATTTTAAAAATACTATAATATTAAATACGTTGTAACAGTATACCCCTTTAAACAAGTTTTCCTCTCATACTTTCCAGAATTCGAACACCAGATAATTCGAAAATTTTTTGTGGCCCCGATGCGTTCGAATTAACGAGAGCCGACTGTACATATTTTCGAAGTTGATTTTCGAAAAAACATGAGTTGTAACCTATGAATGTTTCAATAGAAATTATTTTTTAACAACTTGAAGTATGCGAATAAAAAATTACAGCTCATTACATCAACTAGTTTTGTGTTACAGTTTACAATTATAATATGAAAAAAAAAAAAAAAAAAAAAAAAGAAAGAAAGAAAGAAAAGAAAAAAGAAAACTTACGCTTTACAATCTTTTTTCCAAAGATTAAAAATGAATTTAACATTAGAGATTCTAACCTTTAAATTTACATAATTCCTAAAATATTTGGCCGGAAGGTCTCTACTTGGTATCCGAAGATAAATATTGGAAAATCACAGTGCGATGTTAAAAATAGGTGTAGTACTGGAAATTTAAAAATTCAATACTATTTCAGTATAGACGACCTGTCAACAAAATATCACTATACCAGGTCTGTATAAATAATAATGCTCTCGTACTTATCATTTCATATTATAGGAGAATTGTGTTTTCGAGGCAGATTACACTGGTTTACAAATTTAATTTTTTTATACACTTTTGATGAAACACCTATTTTCTTATTATAGTACATTTTTACTAATGAAAGGCGGTATTTATGAAAAATCTATCACGTCACACTTTTTACTTTTCTCTATACAGGGTGGCAACTCTCAATGGTGTCCAATGGCTAATTCTTAAATTATTATTTATAGATATATAGTTCCAATTAGAAAAATGTTTTAAATTAGGTAAAAAATTATTTTACAAGTGATTAGATTCAATAAAAATCTTTAAAAATTACAAAATTTAATTTTTTAAACTATTTTTAGGTCTTATAAGTTATATTTAGTAAAATTTTCCTGTTACGCTGTCAAGTAAGAGAAAAAGAAAAAGAAATAAAAATAAAAATAATAAGTCCCGTTGTTTTACGATTAAAATTGATCGAATAATAACTGTTTAAAGTTGGAGCACATTTTTTTCTGCAAATTAGAGCTCATTCATTAATTTAGTAGAAAAATAATTTTGTTGGATATGTTTTTTTTTTTTTTTTTTTTTTTTTTTTTTTTTTTTTAAGGTTGAGAGTAACTAATATTGCAATATAAATTTGAAATCTTTAATCATTTTGAGATAGTAATGCAAAATATACAATTTATATAAAAAAAAAAATTAAAAAAAATAAGACAGATAAAAACCCCAGAATATTTGTTAAATAAATTGATGAAAATGTACAGTCTCGGCTCTTTACAAAATGATACATATTTTAAAATGTTGTTATATTACACTAGCTTACAAAAGTTGGTTTATGTCATGTTTTTTAGTTTTTGTTAATTGATTCTTTTGGACTCTGTATCGCTGAATCCTAAGAGGTCTGCACGGGCTGGAATTTCCAGGCCCGGGCCCGGTCCGGCCCGTAGGAAAATTTTTTTGGCCCGACCCGGCCCGTTGTAAAACTCAAAAATTAAGCCCGGGCCCGGCCCGTTTAAATTTTTATATTTTAGGCCCGGCCCGGCCCGTACAAAAATCAGTGAAAACAGGCCCGGCCCGTTACAATTTTTAGGATTTCTAAAAAATTCAGATTTTTTTTCATATAATTAAGATTTCTTTAAAGAATACTGCATACATATCTATGGAATGATTTTACAGTATATTTTAGAGGAAATACACATTAGCAACATTAGTGATTACAAAGATCCTTAGGCTTTCAACAATCAAATAAAGATTCATCAAAAAATTAATATGGCTTAGAATAAAACAAAAAAGAAAGAAAGTTAAAAACATCGTAACTTTTGAAGCTGTTTAATAAAAGAAGATTTATAAAAATACTAGCAGCCTTACGCCCGCTACGCTGGTCGGATACTTTAAAATAACCTTGTATCAAACAAAATGCATCTAGTAACGGCTAAAAACTTAATACCTAATTAAATAGCCCAAATCGTTGTCTTAATCGTATAATCTCACATTACCCGGTTCAAAATATATATGGACGACATAATACACAAATGTTTAACTATTTTTTAGCAGATTTGCTATCTTGAATTTCGCGCTTCTACCTATAACCGCTGCAAAGATGTATCGAAATGTCTATTAGTGAAAAAGAAATGAAATGGTATTCCCTCGATGTAGAAAGTAGAAAAGGAGCAAGTAAGTGTAAAAAGATAAATAGTTTAAGTAACAGAAATTAGAATTTTTTAGCAATTAGTACCAAAACAGCCAAAGAAATAAGAATTAAAAGCTGCCCTTGTGGCAAAAACAGAATCTAAAACGATGATGAATGAGGTCAATATTTTTTATTGAGTTTTTTCTTCGTTATTTAAGTTCAGTTCCATAGTTTAACTATTATTAGAAGACATTTTGCTTAAATACGTTAATGTACCCCCAGGAAGGGCAAGGGAAGTGCATAATATGAATAAATGTAACAGAACTAAACAACGATATATCACATGAAAGGTGTCAGCTAAATTTAAAAAAATGCTCTCTCTGGGTGCAAAGTCGGGGAAGGGACTTTGGAGGCGTATAACATAAAATATTAGTCACAGAACTTTACAATGATATGTCACATGATTAGTGAAGACAAAAGTTAAAAAAAAAACCGGGTTCCAACTATCGTGCCACTCCCCGAAAAACATCATCCTCTCTTTCTTTAAAATTTTCATGTATTATAAATACTATTTATCAGAAGGCTGCGCAAAAAAACAGATTTAAAATGATAAAAACAATTCAAAATTCAAAAAAGTTCGAAAATTGCCCCCGCCCGGGGGTCCGAATTGGGGAGGGGGAATGAAAGGTACATAATTTGAAAGAGTTATCCGAATGCTTTAAAACGATATATCACATGACGGGTCCAAAAAGAGTTTCAACATTTTCGACCCCCACTTTAACCCCCCTACAATTCAACACCTCTCAGGGCTGGAAATTTTAAAATCGCTGAAACACGCGTTTAATTATTTTTATAATAGATTTGTTTGCTGTAATTTCACGTTCCTACTTAAAACGGCCGCTGAGGTGTGCCAAATGCTCTAAACTTTTCGAACCCTTTTCGAACTTCTTTTTAATTTTTTTTAGTACATTCCACGTTCGTACCTATAACGACTGCTGAGATGTAGCAAGATTTCAAAAATTTTCGACCCCCCCCCCATTTAACCCCCTTACGGGTTTTTTTTCAAAAATCTTGTCTTAGTGCACGCTTGCATCGTAAGAAGTATATTTTCCCCAATTTTCATGCATCTAGGTTCAGTAGTTTGGACTGTGCCTTGATTATCATTCAGTCAGAACAAACTATTTTTTATAAGTATAGACTATTATTGGCATTTTAGTAAAGATCCCTAATTTAAAATAATATATATAATGTAGCCTATGCTCATCAGAAATAGTGTAGCTTTCCAACGGTGAAAGAATCTTTCAAATCCGTCAAGTAGTTTTGGAGCCTATTCAATTCAAACAAACAATCAAATCTTTCCTCTTTATATTATTGGTATAGATGTGACGTCATTATCTACCGATTTTTATTAGTTACATATATCCATGCATCTTGTTTTTTTACCAAATACTTCAAAATTCCTATGTTATTTAAAATATAAAGTCATATTTTTCCAATTCAAATATTTTATTAATAATTTAATTCTTCTTCGTTCACTTTACTTCTAATTATGTCGCCCTTTTTACAGAGAACCTCTTATTAACATAACCGATATTCGTGCGTCTTATATAATAAAATACTTTTTTTCCAAGTATGACGTCATATTTATTTTCCTTTGAATTCTTTCTATTTTAATTTTTCACGTGGATACTATTCAACTGAAAAGTAATTGCCGAGGGGAAATTATTATTCCCGATTTTGATTTTCTTGGCAACAGTGAAAAAAAAAGGTTATTTTCTATCGGAAAAATGTTAATTAATTCTGTATGAAAAATAATGAAATTTTGAATTATCAAGGAAAATATTTGAATAAATCGATTAAAAATTAGCCTATGTTCATCGGAAATAGTGTAGCTTTCCAACGGTGAAAGAATTTTTCAAATCCGTCAAGTAGCTTCGGAGCCTATTCAATTCAAACAAACAAACAAACAAACAATCAAATCTTTCCTCTTTATAATATTAGTATAGATAAGGATTGGAAATTTCAGGTTTTTACGCCGAAGACACCGCCAAATCAGGAAAATGTGAAGTATCTCACGAACTACGGAACTTAAAAGAATTTGATCAGTACCATTCGATTGAGCATGAAAAAATACACTAAGATATGTTATCAGTTGAAAAATAACTACAAAAGCCGATTTTTAAGGAATTTTTTTAAAGTTCGTTCCTTTTTTTAACCCCTTTAGGGGTGGAATTTTCGAAAATCCCTTCTTAGCGGCACTCGATGTTATCAGAAGTATTTTTACCTCAATTTTCAAGATTTTAGGTTTCGGCAGATTTTTTTGTGCTGTGATTAATACGAAATTCAGACTTTCTTTTATATATATATTTCTATGTCACTTTATTAAAGATTTTAAATCCAAATTCATTCGTTAACTCAAATATGCGCCTTTCTGATACATTTCTAAATTCATTTTTTTCTCAGAAACGCACAGCAGGTATCTTTATTCAGAAACTATATAATCAAGTGGCATTATCCGGTTTTTGATACAAGCAATTTAAGAATACTGAAAGGAAATAAATTATTGTTATTTTTAGCATTTTCAATAGAATTTCCGGAAGCGATAGCATGGGAAGGGAGAAAAACCTGCAACCATTTGAGAAACTATTGTATATGAACAAATTTATGCAAGTATTTTATTCATCAAAAATGAAAAATGCTATTCGATTCCAAATGCTTCAATAGTCAGGCTTATCACTTTCATATTTTTACAATTAAAAATTAATCTGAAAATGTGTCACTTTCGCGTTATTGAGAAATTAATTTAAAAACCATCATGAAGTATATATCCAAAGATTAATCTAACATAAGTTCTTTATCGCTGTTAATAATTTTACAAATCATGTTGTCTGCCCTACAAATCTTGAGAACAATTAAGTCTTGTTCCGGTCCGGCAAGTCTATATGTAGAAAAATAGTGCAAGCTTGATCTCGGCCCGGTATGAGACAGCTAATAAAATATTAAAACGGGTTACACACAATTTAACTGTCCGATGCCGATCTCACACTGTACAAATTACATTTTTATATTGATGCTGTCAAACTAGTATGGCTCGTGACGCACATTTATATTTATTCTCGTTAAAACCATTTGCGTTGAAAATAGATCATATTTTATCGTTTCTGCGTAAACTTTCAAAACGGGCCGGCAGGCCCGAAATTTTTTTATCGGCCCGGCCCGGCCCGTATGGCCCGTTCAATTTTTTGCCGGCCCGGCCCGGCCCGTTGAGAAAACTATTCTGATTCTGCCGGCCCAGCCTGTTAGATAATTTGAAACGATTCCGCCGGGCCGGGTACGGGCCACGGGTGAAGCCCGGGCCCGTGCAGACCTCTATTTTTTACCAACACATAAAGATTTTTTGCAAATCGTAAATTTTCAAGTAAAAAAAAAAAAGGAAACTTAGTAGGGGAAAAGAGGGCAGATTGGACAAAGCCTTTGTCTCACAATTTCCAAGCGTGTAAAACGCATAGATTCTTGGGCAATCATAAAGATTGAAAATTATGGGGAAAATATTGCTGTTTATTAAAAAACTATCATGCAGTGGGTGTGAATATGTCTTTGAAGATACATTTTCTCCATTCACACCTGGATTTTTTCCTGAAAACTTGGGCATCGTGAGAGACGAGCACCGCGAGCGTTTTCACCAAGACCTTAAACTTTTTGAAGACAGATATAAAGGTTTTGGGGGCAAAAGGATGTTAGGGCACTGCTGCTGGTTTATTTTAAGAGATACAGATAAAGAAAATTATAAAAGGAAGAGTAAAATCATCAGTTCTAATTTTTATTTTTGTGAAAGTATATAAATCGTGTAAACCAATGTTTTCAATGCTAGATAGCCCAAGAGCCGACCGTAGAAAACTCTAAGTCATCGAGCACAAGAAAAATTCTTTTATTTTATGGAAGAGTAGAAATAGAGGAATCTAATGATCCATGTCTGCCGGAAACAAAGTGGTGCATAAGCCAATGATTAATATCACTAGTCGTTGACTTGTAGGCTTAGCATTGTGTTTGCCATACAGTCAAAAGTATGAAACCTTGAAAAATTGGGTGCAGGGAAACATAATGCTAAGCCTACGAGTCAACCACTAATGGTATTATTTTTTGGCTTATGCACCACATTCGCTTACGGCAGCATGGATCATTAGATTCCTCTATGACTATTCTTCCATAAAATAAAGGAATTTATCTTGTGATCGATGACTTAGAGTTTTTTGCAGTCGGCTCTTGGACTAAGAAAATACCATTTAGTACATTAAAAGAGAGAGGTACTAGGATCCGTTTTCTAATATTTAGGTTTTTTTTTTTGTTTTGTTTTGTTCAGGAACTTTTGGTCAGAATTTAAAGTTTAATGTGTCTAAATGTCATAAATTAGATTAGCAATCACTGCAATGGTGACACTTAAGTTCGTTTGAGAAAAAAATTTCGTTTAATAAATATAAAACCAAATGTCAGATTCATTTGCAAAAACGCACAAGAGCATGTTTAGCCCCCAGTGTACAAAGACAGTGAGGCTCTGAACTATAGGTTCATTTGGATAAATTTACATTTAAAATTATAAAATCCTAAAAATCCGACGATCTACACTGTCAAAAGCAGTAAGGGCTGAACATTATTCTCATTTGGAAAGATTTTCGTTTAAAAAAATAAAGTCTTACAAATATGAGTGTCGTTTTCAAAAAACAGAATTTTAGGTGTATCTAGCCAAGGGGCGCCCCGAACTCTGGGTTCATTTCGGTTCGTTTCGAAATAATATAACAAGAAACAACTCAGAGAGTGTACGCTGTCGACGGCATTGACGTTAAATGTCTACCGAGAAAATTTTTCTGAATACAGCATTATTAAGATATGTATAACGTTATTGTCCTGAGCCCGGGCAACGCCGCACGGGTCAGCTAGTACCATATATTTAAATGAACATGTAATTAACTGCATTCATAATGTATGCAATAATTACTCTTGTGAAGGTAAACACTCTTTATAATGTCATTAACACCGATGCGACATAAAATGCCGCGGCATTTCTTATTACAAACACCGTTTTAAGACAGACAACATACTTCAAAATACCATTTCCTAATTAACCCTTTTAATTGTGAATAATCATATACCAGAGCAGAAGCTGTTGCGAGCTACGTGCCGATTCACTTTTAATTTGGCGTGGAATAGATTAATATTTTTTTTCCCTCTCTATGATTCAGAGATGACAGGAGCTGTCTATCTTGTGTGACAGATAATCTCCAAAGCCGAAAATTAAGTCGGTTTTATGGAATAGATTGCTATTATGTAGTATTTAGTGTGTAATGATAGATTGGGTGATGAGCTTAACATGAGGGGAAGATTATCGCACTTCCTCCCGTTTTCCTTTTTTTGTCATTTTTTGTCATTTATAATAATAGCGTTTTGCAGCAAAACTGCGTTGGTAGTGAACTTGACAAGAAAGTAAAAGTTATTTTATTCTTTGTTGTCGAAAATTATTGATAGGAGATGGAAATTTTTTGATTAATTATCTGCTGCGTAAAAACACAGATCTACGCAAACTGCATGCGCCGTAAATAATTACAATTATTTGATTTCGCATTTTATTTATATATTGTTTAACTTATGTATTATTATAAATCTCATGTTCTGTAATTTATAATAAGCGTTTTGCAGAAAAACTGCGTTAGTAGTGAACTTCACAAAAAAGTAAAAGTTTTTTATTACTTGTTATCGAAATTTATTGACAGGAGATGGAAATTTTTTGATTTACTATCTACTGTGTAAAACTTCAGTATGCGAAAATTGCATTCGCCATAAATAATTGTAATTATTTGATTTCGAATATTATTCACACGAGTTGGAACCCGGCGAAATTCGACGAAAGAAAAAATTTAAGAAGGAACTGTTTCATTTATTTATAACTAGCTAATCTACCCGGCGTTGCTCGGATTCGTCAAAAAACAGCAAGAAGTGTGAAAAAAAGTTTAAAATCAAAATAAAAAAACTCGAAATATTTAAAAATTGTTGCACGAATTTCGTTTAACATTCTCGAAAAGAGAAGGGCTAGAAAATTGAAACTGGATGCTTTTTACTAATGTGGAAAAATCTTACAAAATTGCAAAAGCATTAAAAAATTTATAAAAATATAAAACAAATTCAAAAATTGTATTTCGAAATTCGAATAAACTTAGAGGAAAAGAGGACAGAATTTACTACATTCGGTCGAAAATTGAACGTCTAAAAAATCGAAGCGGTTCGCGAAAAAACGTAAGCATTGCATTAATAAATTTAACTTTTTCAAAAAAATGTATAACCGACTCCAAAAAAAAAAAGCGCTAACAAGAATTAAATAATTCTATAAAATTCTCTAATGACAAATCGTTATCCAATAACCACACATTGACTATCATGTACCGGTATAAAACGGTTAAATTTAATATATAGAATTTAATATCCACCAAACATAGGTTTTCCAGAGAATATTTTTTACAAGAGATTAATTTACATATTTTTGATTTAATTTTTGAATATATACATATAAAAAGTAAGGAATTACTTTTTGAAGTTGGTGCCAAACAATCATAATCGATAATGATTTCCCCATTTTATTTATGGTTCTAGACATAATATATCCACAATTCTTACTATACTTAAGATAATTTGGCACCAACTTCAAAAAGTAATTCCTTACTTTTTATATGTATATATTCAAAAATTAAATCAAAAATATGTAAATTAATCTCTTGTAAAAAATAGTCTCTGGAAAACCTATGTTTGGTGGATATTAAATTCTATATATTAAATTTAACCGTTTTATACCGGTACATGATAGTCAATGTGTGGTTATTGGATAACGATTTGTCATTAGAGAATTTTATAGAATTATTTAATTCTTGTTAGCGCTTTTTTTTTTTGGAGTCGGTTATACATTTTTTTGAAAAAGTTAAATTTATTTCCTACTTTTTAGTTATTTATACCGTAATACATAATTATGTGTACTGACATATGATGGCTCTTTGCAACGCATTACTAATGAACGCACTTTACTGAGTTCTGATGTATTCGCTTTACTTGTCACTGTTTGATTGTCAACTTTTCAAAAGACACTTACAATATCGGTTAGTATCGTTGTGAATCTTTAGGTTTTCTGGATGTGGTAACTTCTTCAGATCTGCCACGACGAAAAGCTACCGTATTCATGAAATCTTAAAGTCAACATCTAATCGTACGGACATCGGAAGTGGTTATCGAAAGGTGACAATGCCTCAAGTAAAGTGTCCTTACACATAAGCGCGCGGCAAAGCGCTTCCATATATGAGTAAACAGCAAAATGACTCCATGTATCTATGGACGTGTTCAGCACAACTTACCGGTTACTTACCGACCACTTACCGATTGTAGACAAGTACGAAATGAAAATCAAAGGGAAGTGTGACGTCAGCTACAATTCAACAGCATAGTTTTCATTGGTGCCACAATTCTCTTTCGTACTGCCCTACAATCGGTCGGTAACATTGGTTACTTTGGTAAGTTGCGCTGAACTCGCCCCATGAATAGTAAAATGCTTTTCTAGTGTAGTAAAAAGTACTCCCCCTTCAGTCAGAAAAAGCAAAAAGAAAGATTTTAACAAAAATCGCTCTATGATTCAATAGATAAACAACAACAATCTAATTCCTATAAATGCAGTAAAGGCATCGGAAATGAGCGGTGATGATTCGACGAGGAATCTGAAAATCATAACCTGTACTTGGCTGCATCTATAAGAGAGTGACAGCATTCGATGCCCAAATACTTTTTTCACGGACGCTTTTGTCCCAACTAAACTGCTAAAAATTTGAAACTCATTCCACCGCTTTTATGGAAAACGATTATTTCAGCCTATCATGGAGCATTCTCATGGGTCAAAAGACAAATATTTTATAAAAGCGGGGGAGTGACGATGCAGAAAAAGGGTAAAATTTTTTACAGTGTATGTATGAGATATTCCATAAAAGGGATGGAGTGACGATGCAGCAAAAGATAAATTTTTAACAATGTATCGCAATGCTAGGCATTTTCTATTAAAAAATTTGATGATGATTTCCTGGTAGAATTCGATTGTACGCCGAAAGATCCTTTATTTCTACACAGACATAAATACATAATCCATATTATTTTACAAATTCGTGGACATACAAGGACAAGATAGCACAAGGAAGTATTACGACACACGAAAAGTACAACCGGGAGCTACACATAAAGAGTGTGTGCAACGGAGCCAGTGGGATTCGAACCCACAATCTCCTACGCTCTCAAGAGATTAGCAGCGTGGTGTGTCTTAACCACTCGGTCACAAGGACTCCCTTGATGACTCATTTTTGTCCAGAATCTTTTCAATCAATCGTATACTGTGCTCCATGTGTTGTCATATTCACATCGAGGAATCCTACATGAACAAAATCTGAAATCATTCTGGTGTCTAATCCGGTAACAAAATCTGAATCTAAAGATAATTTTGCTACACATATCTATGCACTTTATTTTGCATTGATATGTAGAGATAATTTTTTCCTCGGGAGCAAAATATATACGAAAGGATTTTCATCTTTTCAACAACTTAAGGATGTCGATTGGTATCGATGTCTATTTCCGCTTTAGTGGATGCGAGAACTTGTCCATTTAAGCTTTAACATTTCGGAAATTTATCGCATTCAGCAAACTTTAAGGCCCCACACTAGGCACAGAAAAAGACCCGGGTGATAATGTGAAGTCTATGGGGGCGTTCTTTTCAAATATCTTGCTCAAATTTTAAAATTTTTACGTGATTTTTTTTTTTTTTTTTTTTTTTTTTTTTTTTTTTGCATAGGATAGCTGAGGATATTCCACAACCGACCTAGTTTTTACTTTTTCAATTTTGGTTTCAGATTTTTTTTTAAATATTTTAAATTTCAAAACCGGTTTAAACGGTTCAGTAATTGAAACTATCATTATATAAAACATACATAAGCAAAATCGAAGAAGTAAAAACTAGGCCGGTTGAAGAACATCCTCTGCTATCCTATGCAAAAAAAAAAAAAAAAAATCATGTAAATATCTTAAAGTTTGAGCTAGATATTTGAGAAGAGCACACCCATAGTCTTTACACTAACATCCGGGTATTTTTCTGAGACTAGTGTAGTGCCTTAAGGTCCACATTGAAATCTACAGACTTCGTAAATGGGCATTGAAAAGCTGGTACACAAAAACAAAGGTAATTTTACACAATAATTTTAACGTATACTGATGGAATACGTTAAAATTATTGTGTAAAATTACCTTTGTTTTTAAAAGCTATCTATTTTCTGACTAATGAGAGCGATCTAAAAAGTCTATGGAGCGTTTTCAATGGTCAGAAAATAGTCTTGAAAAACAGAGGTAATTTTTCAAGATATTTTAAACAGGGTACACTGTTAAAAATTTTACCCTTTTGCTACATCGTTCCTCCACCGCTAATATAGAAAACGATTACTTCAGCCTATTATGAAGCATTCTCATGGATCAAAAGTGAGATATTCTATAAAAGCGGGGTAGTGACGATGCAGCAAAAGGATAAGATTTTTTACAGTTTAAAGTACGCGTACACAATCAGAGCGCGTCAAGTTGCTTCTATGATTCAATGCATAGCAAAGTAATTCTAAATGTCCGTATGTATTAAAATACCCTTTTCAGTCATAAAAACTAAAAAGGAAGATATTATTAAAATCACGCCATGATTCAACATGCGTCTATATGAAAGTAGTAATATTTGAAGTTAAGAATGTTCTTTGATATACGCGGTTTTCCAAGGAACAGAAAATTTAAGAATTTTTATTCCAGAACTTGGCGGTAGTCGCCTGAACGAGTTTGTTTTATGGGTGAAAGAAGTTAACTAGCTTAACTTTAATGGTAAGCTTATCAAAATTTTTCGCCATTTATATTTGTCCAAATGTAAATCTAGCACATAGCAATGTACTTTAATCACTTTGTGAATCCGGCATGACAAACACCCTGATACACAGACACTCTTGCTTTAACGTGTAAGGCTTTTTAAAGATGAATTTCCAGCTTTTCGATATCGAATTCTCATGTCTGGATCGATGTGGATCTTTCACTTTGGTGAATATGAGAATTGTTCCAGCTAAGATTTCGTACTTTGAAAAAAAACTAGTATCTCTGCAACAGTGGTTAGGATCCAGAAGAATTATTCGCTGGTAAGCAAAACAAGATTGACCAATCATAAGCCTTCATTTTTGAGAACTTTTCATTGTTCGAAGGAGAGAGTCTGGAATACATGGAGTAAAAATCTGCTATAGACACTGTAAAAAATTTGATCCTTTTGCTGCATCGTTACTCCATCGCTTTTATAGAATTTCTTTGTTTTGACCAATGAGAATGCTCCATAATAGAGCGAAGTAATCGTTTCCTATAAAAGCGATGGAGTGACGATGCAGCAAAAGGGTTCAATTTTTTACAATGCAAGCAGTGCTAAAAATTTGTATCCTTTAAATGTGCAACGATGCTACTGAATTCCAAAGTGTCGATCACAGCGACATCTGCAGCATTTTCGTGATACATTATCTAGACTAGCAATAATTCTTTCATTTTTAGAAAATGTCCTGCAGATGTCGCTTCTATCTTTAAATTTCATTAGCAATGTTGCACATTTAAAGAATAGAACATTTTAGCGCTTTTTTTAAGTGTTACAGAGGGTGTGTTCAGCACAACTTACCGGTTACTTACCGACCACTTACCGATTGTAGACAAGTACGAAATGAAAATCAAAGCGAAGTGTGACGTCAGCTACAATTCAACAGAATAGTTTTCATTGATGCCACAATTTGCTTTCGTACTGCTCTAAAATCGGTCGGTAACATTGGTTACTTTTGTAAGTTGCTCTGAACACGCCCTGAGATAGCCGATTTCCACACTATATCCCTTAGATGCAATATTTCCGGTTTCTTGCATAGGAGAACTTGTCCGGAATCCAGGTAGAATTTGCACTGTTAGCGAAAACAGATTAACGAATCAGAAGCCTGAATTTTAACAAATTTTTAAATGTTTTAAATAAATTTTGTTGTTAATAAATCTCGTTTCGCAAACAGCGCAAAATTTATGTGAATCCTGGCCCTCGTCCAGTTAGGATTTTCACTTTGAACACTATTAAAAATTTGAAACTTTTACTTTATCGTCTATCCATCGCTTTTATAGAAAATGATTACTTCATTGTACTATGGTGAATTCTCATTGGTCAAAATAGAGATATTCCATAAAAGCGGTGGAGTGACGATGCAGCAAAAACTTCAAACTTTTAACAGTGAAAAGATCGTGTGTCTATGTAAGTGTAACGTAAAAGCATGCAAAAGGAACACTTCTAATTGGTCGATTGCTTCAAAATGAATTTGAAATTTAAAGTTTTTATTTTTAAAAAAGTTCTAATTATCAGATTTTTATGAAATTCGAATGGGACCACATGGGCCTCATACGCTTTCAAACAAAAAAAGAATTATCAAATTCGGTTCATATTTGCAAAAGTTATGCGTGAACAACAAATACATACAGGTCGAAATCATAACCTCCTCTTTGAAGTCGGTTAAAAATGGCAAAAATTTCAAAAATCAAGGTACTAAAAATTTACTCTATTTGGATAAAAGTTTTGGATTTAATTAGTGTAATAAAATGGCAAGCAGTGCAATGCGAATAAAAAAGTTAAAAAATCGCTATAAAATCCTTTAAAAATCAAAAATCGCACAGGAGAAAAATTTTCATATTAGAAAGAAGTTTAAAACCGAATTCCTTTTCCTTATCAAAAAAATCGCCGTGGACTCAAACAAACAAAAGAAAAAAAATCTAAAACATTGCATTAAAAGTCTCTGAAGATTAAAATAGGAAAGCAAAACAACTACCATAAAGACTAAAAGTTTGAAACCAAATTCCTGTTAGGCTAGAATTTTTAAATCGAATTCCTTTGAAAAATGTCAAAAAATGACTGTGAAAACCCGAAAACTGCACTGAAAAAAACATTAAAAATCGCAACATATTAAAAGATCGCAAAATATTAAAAAACCGCTAGGGTAAAAATTTACAGTTAAAAAATAAAATAGTGCAATCAACAAATTAACTATATTAAACACAATGTTTGAAATCGAAATCAGTTTCCGAATGTCAAAGAATCGTTACGAAACTTAAAGAAAGGCTAAAAATCACATTGAAAATTGCATTAAAAATCGCTAAATATTTGGAAGTCAATACCTAAAAAATTAATATGAAGGGAGGGGGGGTGTAACCAGAAATTATTCATGAATAACAAAATGTTGACATGGAACGCTGAAAATCCTATTAAATGATAAAACAGTGCAATCGAAAAATAACTATATTAGGCAAAAAGTTTGAAATCGAAATCGGTTTTCGAATGGCAAAAAATCGCCAAGGAACAAAACAAATGGCTAATTATTACAGATGTCATATATGCACTACATTGGTGCGCTATTTTTCAGGCGCCAATTTGGCGAAAACCAGTTACGTGCATATTTTTTAACAAATTTCTATTTTAAAGGGGAATAATCATAAAAAAAGTTTAGTTAATAATTATAGAGTAAAACAATTTATATCATTTAAAAAAGAAAATAAAAATAAACAAACGGTTTATTAATAAATAAGTAACAACAGCAGGGTTACCATGTGAAGCGCATATAATTGCTATTTTGTTTTAATACCACCAATGTGGTGCGTATATGACATCTTGTGTCTATTTCTCTGGCAGAATCTTCTAATTTGGCAAAAAATTAAGCAATTAAAATAAATTATGAATAAAAGAAATATGATTTAATGGTTAGTTTACATTAAAGGGAGATCAATCTGATCGCCAAGGGCAGCTAGTTTACTGTATTTGGGTAAAACACTATAATAGGAAATCATTCACGAATGATTAAAAAATCGGCTAAAAGCGTAGAAAATCCCGAAAAATCGTATTAAATATGATACATAGAAAAATATAATACATTAGGCTAGACGCTAGGGTGTATAAGGGTAAAACAATGCAATGGAAAACTTTCATGAATGGCAAAAAAATTGACGCAAAATGTAAAAAATAAAAAATAAAAAATAAAAAAATGCTAAAAATCGCATTACAAATTGCTAAATTTCAAAATTCGTAAATAATTAATGTGTGATTTAATGGTTAGTTTACATTAAAGGGAGATCAATCTGATCACCAAGGGCAGCTAGTTTACTGTATTTGGGTAAAACACTATAATAGGAAATCATTCACGAATGATTAAAAAATCGGCTAAAAGCGTAGAAAATCCCGAAAAATCGTATTAAATATGATACATAGAAAAATATAATACATTAGGCTAGGCGCTAGGGTGTATAAGGGTAAAACAATGCAATTGAAAACTTTCATGAATGACAAAAAAATTGACGCAAAATGTAAAAAATAAAAAATAAAAAATAAAAAAATGCTAAAAATCGCATTACAAATTGCTAAATTTCAAAATTCGTAAATGGCAAAATTTTTTAAAAGAGTAAGGGTAAAATTTTGAAATTAAATTCCTTCTAGAAATTCTAAAAAATAGCCGTGAAATTCTAAAAACCACTAAAAAAATCATTGAAAAATTTATTAAAAATCGCTAAATGTAAATGCATCCCGAGAATAAAAATTTATTGTAGTCGGGTAAAACGTAGTAATCTCATTTTTCATGAATTACAAAAAAGTCGACGCAGAACACAAAATGCATCCAAAAATCGCATTGAAAATAGACAAAATTTTAAAATTGTCGATGGTGAAATTTACTAAATTAGTCTAAAAATTTGAAACCAAATTTCTCTTTTAATTGCTTAGACATTACTGCGGGGATCGAAAAAATGGTACTAATCGCATTAAAAAGTTAATTAAAAATAGCAATGAAAACTGCATTAAAAACGCACTAAAAATGCACCAAAAATCGCTAGTTAATTTTAAAATCGCAGTGATCAAAATTTTCTCAAATGGATAAAACATTCTAATCGGCAATCAGTACTATTTGATTATCTCGTCGGTCAAGAATCTAATTGTCAAACCATAAGATTAAACGCCAATAATGGCTGATCGTAAATGTCACA
This sequence comes from Maratus speculifer, assembly GCA_964019185.1. NCBI lineage: Eukaryota > Metazoa > Arthropoda > Arachnida > Araneae > Salticidae > Maratus > Maratus speculifer. Next base: position 281,530,521 of record OZ025289.1, read on the forward strand.
TTCACTTGACATTAAACACGTTACACAGATTTGTTACGTCATCAAGTGATTTTTACTTCGTTGTTTTATCTGTATTTTATTAATGTTTTTCTAATTTATTTGTTCTTTCATTGTTAAACATAAAAATTACATCAATTTGCATAGTTTGGGGAGTCGTTTGATTTTTTTTATATAATTTGGCGAAATTGATCGACTGCATAATCAAGTATTACACGGAAATATTTTATGGATGATAAAAAAGCGACGCGGCACGCGAAAAATCTTTTAAAAAATTTATTAAAAAACTCTAAAATTACATACAACTAAAAGTTTAATAATCAATTTTTGTTTCGAATATCAAAAATTACCATAGAACTCGAAAAAAAACTCGCTAAAAATCTCATTGAAAAATGCATAAAAAAAATCACTAATATTTAAAAATAGCCGGGTTAAAAATTTATTCTAATAGGGTAAAACAATGTAATCGGAGATATTTTATGAATGACAAAAATTCGATATCAAGCGCAAAAATCTTGAAAAATCGCATTAAAAATCGCTGAAATTCATGAATCTTAGAAGACAGCACCTTTCGAAAGGGGCGATTTCCCCGGGCGCGAAAATTTAGTTGGCGCCAAGTTTATACTATCAACGTCATTTTTGATCTATCACAAAACAAAGTTCGAGGGGGGGGAGAGCGCCAAATTGAAACTTTGGGTCGGGTGAAATTTTATCTTCGCATGCCTATGTTAGTAGTCAAAATTTAGTACATTAAACTAAAAGTTTGAGTCAAAATTCCTTTTACTAATATCGAAATACAGCGCAAAATACGAAAAAAAAACATTAAAAATTGCACTAAAAAATTCACTAAAAATCCAAAAGTCATTACGCGAAATCCAAATAAATTATATTGAAAAGAAAACAAAATTCATTATATTAGGTTAAAAGGATGAAACCGCATTCTTTTTGCTAATGGGGAAAAACCGCCTCGAAACATTATGAAAACCTGCTAAAAATCAAATAAAAATTATATTAAAAATCAAAAATTGGCCTTCGAGGTGCTAAACTTCATATATGGAGGAACTTTTCACCAAAATTTTGTAGCTCTTCGTGCAGCAGTCTCTCCAGGACATCGTCGGCGTTTAAAATTTTTTAGTATGTATTATAAGCTATCTTAAAGTTTCAAACAGGCCTTCTTGTTATATTTCCTAATTTTGTACGCACCCTGAAATATGTTACACCATTTTTTTTAAATTTTTTATAATGTATTATAAACAATCTTACAGTTTAAAACAAATCATATATTAAGATTTCCCAATTTTAACAAAATCGCTGTCTATTGGTTCCATATTTCAGCACCAGGGAGAGCACTCTATTCTTATCAAAACTATATCTAAACGAAACTCCATTAAAAAACCTATCAGGAGATATATTACTCGAGGGGGTGGCGGTCTTAAGCAAGAATTTAAGATATTTTAAGAAATTGCTATTTGAAAACAGTGGTACCTAAATTTTTCACATTTTAGGTAGATTTCGCAAAAAATACTACTTATTGCATTCTCAACAGCTCAAGTTTTTGATAAAACAACTATGAAAAAATAGATGCTAAACGCAAAAATCTTTAAAAAAAAAGTTAAAAATCGCATTGAAAATCGCATTAAAAATCATTAAAATCTAAAAATCGTAACAAACACAAAATTTAGGGCATTAGGCTAAAAGTTTACAACGATTTTCTTTTTATCAATCTCAAAAAATAGCCGCAAAATGCGAAAAAACACTAAAAATCGCATTAAAAATTTGTTAAAAATTAAAAAATCCTGTACAAATTCCGAATAAACTTTGTTGAAAAGAGAAAAAAAATTGCTATTTTTGGTTAAAAGAATGAAACCGTATTCTTTTCACTAATGGGATAAAAACTCAAAAATAACGCTAAAAATCGCCTAAAAAATTATTTTAAAAAATCTAAACAAAAAATCGAAAATCGGGCTTCGAGGTGCAAAACTACATGTAAAAAGGTACCTTCCCTCCAAATTTTGTAACTTTAATAATTGGCTAAAAGCGTAGAAAATCCCAAAAAATCGTATTAAATATGATACATAGAAAAATATAATACATTAGGCTAGGCGCTAGGGTGTATAAGGGTAAAACAATGCAATTGAAAACTTTCATGAATGGCAAAAAAATTGACGCAAAATGTAAAAAATAAAAAATAAAAAATAAAAAAATGCTAAAAATCGCATTACAAATTGCTAAATTTCAAAATTCGTAAATGGCAAAATTTTTTAAAAGAGTAAGGGTAAAAATTTGAAATTAAATTCCTTCTAGAAATTCTAAAAAATAGCCGTGAAATTCTAAAAACCACTAAAAAAATCATTGAAAAATTTATTAAAAATCGCTAAATGTAAATGCATCCCGAGAATAAAAATTTATTGTAGTCGGGTAAAACATAGTAATCTCATTTTTCATGAATTACAAAAAAGTCGACGCAGAACACAAAATGCATTTAAAAATCGCATTGAAAATAGACAAAATTTTAAAAATGTCGATGGTGAAATTTACTAAATTAGTCTAAAAATTTGAAACCAAATTTCTTTTTTAATTGCTTAGACATTACTGCGGGGATCAAAAAAATGGTACTAATCGCATTAAAAAGTTAATTAAAAATAGCAATGAAAACTGCATTAAAAACGCACTAAAAATGCACCAAAAATCGCTAGTTAATTTTAAAATCGCAGTGATCAAAATTTTCTCAAATGGATAAAACATTCTAATCGGCAATCAGTACTATTTGATTATCTGGTCGGTCAAGGATCTAATTGTCAAACCATAAGATTAAACGCCAATAATGGCTGATCGTAAATGTCACATTCACTTGACATTAAACACGTTACACAGATTTGTTACGTCATCAAGTGATTTTTACTTCGTTGTTTTATCTGTATTTTATTAATGTTTTTCTAATTTATTTGTTCTTTCATTGTTAAACATAAAAATTACATCAATTTGCATAGTTTGGGGAGTCGTTTGATTTTTTTATATAATTTGGCGAAATTGATCGACTGCATAATCAAGTATTACACGGAAATATTTTATGGATGATAAAAAAGCGACGCGTCACGCGAAAAATCTTTTAAAAAATGCATTAAAAATCTCTAAAATTACATACGACTAAAAGTTTAATAATCAATTTTTGTTTCGAATATCAAAAATTACCATAGAACTCGAAAAAAAAAACCGCTAAAAATCTCATCGAAAAATGCATAAAAAAATCACTAATATTTAAAAATAGCCGGGTTAAAAATTTATTCTAATAGGGTAAAACAATGTAATCGGAGATATTTTATGAATGACAAAAATTCGATATCAAGCGCAAAAAATCTTGAAAAATCGCATTAAAAATCGCTGAAATTCATGAATCTTAGAAGACAGCACCTTTCGAAAGGGGCGATTTCCCCGGGCACGAAAATTTAGTTGGCGCCAAGTTTATACTATCAACGTCATTTTTGGTCTATCACAAAACAAAGTTCGAGGGGGGGAAGGCGCCAAATTGAAACTTTGGGTTCGGGTGAAGTTTTATCTTCGCATGCCTATGTTAGTAGTCAAAATTTAGTACATCAAACTAAAAGTTTGAGTCAAAATTCCTTTTACTAATATCGAAATACAGCGCAAAATACGAAAAAAAAAAAACATTAAAAATTGCACTAAAAAATTCACTAAAAATCCAAAAGTCATTACGCGAAATCCAAATAAATTATATTGAAAAGAGAACAAAATTCATTATATTAGGTTAAAAGGATGAAACCGCATTCTTTTTGCTAATGGGGAAAAACCGCCTCGAAACATTATGAAAACCTGCTAAAAATCAAATAAAAATTATATTAAAAATCAAAAATCGGCCTTCGAGGTGCTAAACTTCATATATGGAGGAACTTTTCACCAAAATTTTGTAGCTTTTCGTGCAGCAGTTTCTCTAGGACATCGTCGGCGTTTAAAATTTTTTAGTATGTATAATAAGCTATCTTAAAGTTTCAAAGAGGCCTTCTTGTTATATTTCTTAATTTTGTACGCACCCTGAAATATGTTACACCATTTTTTTAAAATTTTTTATAATGTATTATAAACAATCTTACAGTTTAAAACAAATCATATATTAAGATTTCCCAATTTTAACAAAATCGCTGTCTATTGGTTCCATATTTCAGCACCAGGGAGCGCACTCTATTCTTATCAAAACTATATCTAAACGAAACTCCATTAAAAACCTATCAGGAGATATATTACTCGAGGGGGTGGCGGTCTTAAGCAAGAATTTAAGATATTTTATGAAATTGCTATTTGAAAATAGTGGTACCTAAATTTTTCACATTTTAGGTAGATTTCGCAAAAAAATACTACTTATTGCATTCTCAACAGTTCAAGTTTTTGATAAAACAACTATGAAAAAATAGATGCTAAACGCAAAAATCTTTAAAAAAGTTAAAAATCGCATTGAAAATCGCATTAAAAATCGTTAAAATCTAAAAATCGTAACAAACACAAAATTTAGGGCATTAGGCTAAAAGTTTAAAACGATTTTCTTTGTATCAATCTAAAAAAATAGCCGCAAAATGAGAAAAAACACTAAAAATCGCACTAAAAATTCGTTAAAAATTCAAAAATTGCTGTACAAATTCCGAATAAACTTTGTTGAAAAGAGAAAAAAATTGCTATATTGGGTTAAAAGAATGAAACCGTATTCCTTTCACTAATGAGATAAAACCGCAAAAATAACGCTAAAAATCGCCTAGAAAATTATTTTAAAAAATCTAAACAAAAAATCGAAAATCGAGCTTCGATGTGCAAAACTACATGTAAAAAAGTACCTTCCCTCCAAATTTTGTAACTCTACGTGCAGCAGTCTCTTCAGAACAGCGCTGACAGACAAACATCCTTCTCTCTTTATTATTATAGATAAATCTACAAAATTTGTTACATTAAAAAATACGTCTTATATTGGCTCAGTCTAACTCTCAAGCAAATATTATTTTAAGATAAAATTAACAAAATTAATAAAATCGAAATTTACCGGATTTTATAAAAACGCATTTTAATTTTTTTTTTTTTTTTTCAATTTTAAGAGAAAATGGAGTGGTTCTGTTGCCACAATTACAAAATTGGTACTAAAAATTATAAAACAATTAATATCTCGAAAATAAATTGAGATATAGGTTTGAAACAAATTGCATTTAAAAGCAAATTTTTTAGAAGTGTAAAATTTGCAGTACCGAAAATTGCGAAACCGAAATTGCATTAAAAAATGTTGCACATTTTAATTTCTATTTTTCTTTTCTTCTTCTTCTTCTTTTTTTTTTTTTTTTTTTTTTTTTTTTTTTCAGTTTTAAGAGAAGATGGAGTGATTCTGTTGTCACAATTACAAAATTGGTTCTAAAAACTATAAAAATAATTAATTTTTCAAAAATAAACTCAGATACAGCTTTCAAACAAATTGCATTTAAAAGCAAATTTTTTTCTGTATACGACGGTGTGAAAATTTAAAATGTGCGGTGTTTAGAAGTGTAAAATTTGTAGTAGCGAAAATTGCAAAACGGAAATTGGAGAGAAAAGTGTTGCCATTCCCAAAATGACGTATGCGTTACGCACAGATACGTTTGGCCTTTATAATATAGATATCGTGTTGACTATATTCTGTAATTTATAATAAGCATTTTGCAGCAAAACTGTATTAATAGTGAACTTGACAAGAAATTAAAAGTTATTTTATTCTTTGTTGTCGAAAACTATTGATAGGAGATGGAAATTTCTTGATTTATTATCCGCTGTGCGCTTGCTAATTTATCTTTTCCAAGATGATTTTTTTACTTTCTTCTATCTTCAATAGAAGAAATTATTGTAATCGAAATTTTTTTCGACTTCCGGTTTTCGACGGATTTACACGGGTCAGAGGTTCCAAAAAACATGTTTTTACAAAATGTCTGTCTGTGCGTGTGTCTGTGTGTCCGTGTGTCTGTGTGTCTGTGTGTATGTCGCCATTCTACCATCAAAAAGTGTATGAAGTTATGTATAGAATTGAACTAAATGTTTTGTGTAAGTGTATGGCTATGGCCAGTTGGATCGCCCTGAATCTGAAAAAAATCTGGGCGCTGCAATAGCGAATTTTATGCCATTTTCAATATTGCACCACATAAAAGTGTATGAAGTTAGTTCTAGAACTGAACTAATTTTTTTGTATATGATTATTTTTTGGTAAGACAAGTAGGTCCTCCCTGAATTTGAAAAAAAAAAATCTGCCTATCATTCTATTGTCCATCGGCTCGTGCAGAGACGGAAATTCATTTTTACCCCGATTAATTGATTGAAGCAGAAATTTAAGATGAAAATCAAAGTTGGTAGGTATTTAATTAAAATTATTAAAGTACACTGCTCGACATTGAAAATGCAACACCAAGAAGGAGTGGTCAGAAATTTATGCAAATTTCAGAGCAGGCGCATGTCACTGAGTTATGCAAATGATGTGAAATGCGTAGGTCTCCGACGCACGTGATGTAAGATATAATTGAAGAAACTTGTGGAATGGGCAATATTCGTGTCGCTATTTCTGCCTGACGAATTATCGAAGAAATTTTGTTTTTGTCTCGGAGGATACGTGTATAGAGAAGAATGCCAGATCGCCGTCAACGAAGGCACTTCCAGCAGATAGACGATTTTACGAGAGGTATGGTGATGTACAGAGAAGGGGGGAGGGTTGGTCTGTAGGTCAAATCGCAGCTGATACCCACATGGATGCGAGCACGGAGCATCAGCTATAGCGAACATGGTTGGAACAAGAAATGTGGCAAGATTGAGGGGTGCAGGTGCAGCCAGAGTGACGTCAGCACGCTTGGATCGACACATCCACCGACAAGCTGTGGCGGGCCCTCAAGTCACTTGTACCTCGATTCTGCAGCATGTACAAGATACCCTGGATGTTTCCGTGTTGACCAGTACCATTTTCCGTCGATTGGTTGAACATGGCCTGCACTCACGGCGTCCGTTAAGAAGACTGCCATTGACTCGACAGCATAGACGCCAACGTTTGGAATGGTGCCGGACTAGAGCGAATTGGATGGCAGAATTTCGAAACGTTGCGTTCTCAGATGAGTCACGCTTCTGTTTATCCAGTGACAGTCGCCGCATACGTGTGTGGCATCTACGTGGGGACATATCAAATCCGGCAATAACTGTGGAACGCCCCACCGCGCGACAACGTGGCACAATGGTTTGGGGCGCTATTGCGTATAATTGCATGTCACCTCTAGTTCGTATTTAGGGCACTATGACGGCCCAACGATTCTTGGATAATGTACTGCGGTCAGTGGCAATCCCCTACCTTCAGGGTCAGCCTAATGCAATTTTTAAGCAGGATAACGCCCGACCACACAGTGCTCGCATGTGCCAACATGCTCTGCAAGGTATACAGATGCTTCCCTGCCCACCGTACTCTCCTGATCTGTCACCAATCGAACATGTGTGGGATGTGATTGGACGCCGTTTTGCGGACTCTGCCCCTGCCTCGTTCAGAAGATGAACTGTGGCAAATGGTTGAAAGGGAATGGAAAGCGATCCCTCAGGACACCATCCACGCTCTTATTGACTCGATGCCTAGACGTGTTTTTTCGTGCATCGCAGTTCGAGGTGGTCCTACATCCTACTGAGCCGACGCCGTTCTCGTTCTGTATTCTGACTATCATTTTGAAATAAAGATCACTTAATGCTCCTTGCTGTCTCTGTCTTTTCCCCAAATTTCATCACTTTCTGACCACTCCTTCTTGGTGTTGCATTTTCAATGTCGAGCAGTGTATTAAAATGAGTAACTATTTTTTTTAAATATTAAAATATATGTATGAGATAGAAGAAAGTTTTGGGATTGATACATCCAACTAGTTTATTTATTTATTTACTTACTAGCTGACCCGCCCGGCGTTGCTCGGGTCCGTAACAATATTAAACGAACTTGAAATTTGTATGATTTTATCATTAACTCGTTACATGCAGAAATGCATTGTTTGAAATACGTAGCCGCTGACTGTGTGAAAAATCGGTTTTAAAAACAACAACTAATATTAAGCTCTAAAAATACTCAAAATGAGCAATGAAAAACGCGGGAGGGAATATGTATCCAAAGATTGCATGATTTTCGTGTTAAAAAGTTGATATTTACCCGTAAAAATCACTGTTAAGTCACGTAACTAATTATTATTTTCACATACAAAGCCCAAGTGAAATATTTTGAATTTCAAACTAATTATATCACACTTAAATCCGACTATACAATGAATGAAATCGATACACGATGGTAGCTAAAAGATTGGTGTATAGTATTATAATTTCAGAGCTATTTAACGAAAGTAAGTGTTATTTTTAATCAAATCTTGCGTAATGTTCACTCTGTGTATAAATTCCTAATCTTAAACTTTTGTACCGTAACCAGAACCTGTCTGTAACCTAACAGCGACTTAACAGTACCCTACGTAAATTAAATATAACAGAAATGTAACATAGCCTTCACTTTATTGTAACATATCCTTATTCTAACCATAACATAAATGCAATTTAACTTTAAACTAACTTTAACCTAAATAATATAATAGAAAGAAAACATTTCAAAAAAATACTATTTCTTCGTAAAATATGCTTCAGCTGTAATTCATTTCTTTCAATTCGTTTTATTAATACAAAATTCCTTCCTCGTGCTTTTGTTTGAGACATTAAAATTTCAGCGATAAATGGTTTAATATTGCAAACCTTTTTTCAGTTTACTTCGCCTCCACCTATCTTTTTCTCCATGGTACAGCAGCTGTGATAAAAAAAAAAAATAAATAAATGAATTAAAAAAAAATAAAAATAAAATATCCTCATTTAAACTGACAGTTTGCCAGTCTATGAATTTTAAAGGTCTGTCCCAGCTTTTTTAATTATTTCTGCGAAAATTTTATGCAACCAATCAACCATAAGAAAATGAAAGGGAAAAAAGTGAAAAAAGGCGATTTTTTATGAGAGTGAGCTTTGGAATTTAATTAATTACTCAGTTAATAAATAGAATTTTGAAATTCTGAGCTTCAGGTGCATCAGGAGAGACATTGGGATACTCTCAAAAAATTTTTGAGCTTCGTACGTGCTGTAGATTTTGCTAGCCATCGCAGACACACACACACACACACACACGCAGGCAGACAGAGCGTTTTGTTCTTTTATTAGTGTATAGATTTATTTATTTATTTTATTTTATTTATTTATTTTTTTTGACTAAAAACAATGTCGTATGCCGATTTTTTAATCAATTCAAAGGCACGTCTGAAGTTTTTTGTTAATAATAGCTTTAGTTTAAAAATGTTTACTAATATATTATCTTTTTAAATAATATTGTTTGACACAAAAACATAAATCAATATCCATGAACAGAATAAATATAAAATTGATTAAATAAAACAATAAAATTAGAATAACGGAAATGAAAATTTATTCCTCTTTTTTTTTCTTCTAGAAAACGAGTATAAAATTTCGAGTTCTCGAAAGAAATTTAAATGATCTCCTATATATATAAATATAAGCAAATTGGGATCATCAGAAGTGTTTCTATTATAAAATATGATAAAAGTTTAATTACACATAATTTTAACTATCGAAATCTTTTGCTTGATAGACGAATTTATTCTTTTTTAAATGTTATGTGAACGAAGTCACGGGTTACAGCTAGTACTGCATTAAAAAAAGTCAATTTTAAACAGCACAAATTACTAAATAACAATATAAAAAAATTTCTTTCATTCTTTAAAAACAGTATTTTCTTCATCTGCTCTTGAGTCACAAAATTGCGATTTCATACCCGCTTTCAAATAGTTTTGAAGATGTTTAGCATTCTTCCACCTTTGTAAGTGATATGTCAAGATATGATTTCATACTTTTTTTATCACAGTTTTCCACTGTAGACAAGGATGAAATTTCCGCATTTTTGCACATCAGTATTTTGCTTAAGAAAACATTCTTTCATTTAATCGAATATTTTTGCGATGTAACAGAACAACAATATTGGAGAGCAAAAACGCGGAAATCCCATACCAGTGTAAAGAGAGTTGAGTTGAGGTCTTCTTTTTCGCTTTATATTCACATTTTTGTTTGCATTCTCAATTGAAAGAAAATATCAGATTTCTCCAATGTGTTTGTAAATGAAACATATATACTACCTCTGACAATAAAGTTCGGTGAATGAATTCAGAACGACCGATCTGGCAACACTGGGGAAACAAAACGCTGCACCTTCATAGAGGCAAGTATTGACCATCTTCCCACACCGTTGTTCAGTTGAGCGTCGTTTACGTTCTGTGTAAGTCATGCTTTACTACGTGCTTGTTCAGTGTGTTGGTTCTTAACTGAGAACGAACAAAAAATCAATTTAAAGTTTGGTGTTAAGCTTTGCAAGAACCGAAAGAAATTCATGAGGGGTGATACAAATTGAACATCCACCGTACTCGTCAGATCTCAATACTTCAGACTTCTTCCTATTTTCACGACTCAAACTCTCTTTGAAAGAGATTTGACCATATTGCTCACATCCAATGAAACGTGACGATGCTTTTGAACTCCATCCCAAAAGAAGACTTCTTGCGAATTTCTCAGGACATGTATAGCAGATCTCAGCGGTGCATAGTTATGGGAGATGACTATTTCGAAGGATAGTATAGTAACTTTCGTTAATATTTCATGTACATTAATGTTATAGGATTATTCACCGAACTTTATTGTCAGAGGTAGTATATATATATTTTTTCAATTTCATGTTTGGTTGATCTTTTTGGATTGAGTTGAAGATTTTTGAGGTGAATTAATTAAGTATTATATTTTAACATTGTGGTGATGGTGACCAAAGTTCTAATTTTGGAGAAATTTTCCATTAGTAATACAAAAGACATCGTGTTTTTTTTTTTTCATTTTATTTATTTATTTTTTCTTTTGACATGCTGGATGATAATGCTATTGGTGAATTACATGGTGGGAAAGAAGAGTCGATCTGGGTGCGTATGTGCCTTACAAATTTGATTGCTGCCTGAGTAAATTTAGAATATAAAACTCCGACAAATGAGGTTCTGGATTCAATAAGTTTACGAGTATCAGGGAAAAAACAATTTTGAGTTATTTTAACAGAAAATATATAAATATTTCTCCACGGATTCAGTTTGAAAAAGAGTGGGAGAAGGCTTCATGGTTATATTTACAGTTTGCACTACGCTCAGCTGTTTCATAGACTTTACTGACATGGATAGATTTTTCAGGTGCGCTGGTAGCAGAATCACAACATGTTATTTTACTATGGTCATAATGCTGACAAGAGAGAGCTGAGCAGCTAAAGTAGCCAGCATTAACTATAGTTCAGGATATAGGGTTATTGAAAATGAGAATAATGTGCTTTGTAGAAAGCACTTACTCATTCCAACGGATAATAATACGACGTGCATCTATGATATCATGTTCTTTTAAATTTGTTAAAAGTTCTTCCTTCAGTGAATAAAAATTCTGGTTCTGATATTACACTACGAATTATGTTTAAAGTTTGATATATTTGTACAGAGGCTGACAAGGAAGCTAAAGGTGTGCAATTTAACTGAAATTATGAGTGCCTGCCTGTAGACACTTCTACTAGCAAATCGCCGAACTACATTTTTTTTTTTTTAAAGTTTACAACCACCTCCGAAAATAGATTGAAAACTTTTGCAATTAGAAAAGGTGAAGTTCTTTAATAAGAACTATCAGAAAAACTACCAATGCGTTTTATTATAAAGAAACGATGATTGATAAACGATTCATTCTGTACAGTAGGGTGGGCCGAAAAAAACTTTTTTTCGATTTTTGATTATGGCGGGTGCGGAAAAGTGGCCACTGGTGACACTCAGTTCACACAAAAAATTGAGATTTTTTAGACTTTTCCTTACCCTGCCGCAAATGGCTTGAAAATTTGCAAAAAGCTGATTTTTGAACTTTTTTAGCTAAAAAGTTTAAAATGTTAAATTAATTTTTTTTTGGCTGTATTTACTTGAAAAGGCAGCTTTAACGTACCAAATGCTTAAATAAGTTCTGATAATGCATTATTTAGCTGCTAAGTGTATTTTAAATAAGCTGATTTTCATAGCTTTTTCACGTATAACAGGCGAAAATTGTGTTGGTTTGAATCGTTCGTTAATTTCTCTCTTATTTATGTTCCTTGGTCTTTAAATTTTTACTATGCATAAAAGGTCATATATTTAGGCAACGGACAGCAGTATAACTCAAAAACAAATCTGGAAGGTGAGAAGGGATGAAGCAGGACTCTAAGAGTGCGCAATGCCTCATCGTAATTTTGAGGGAGTTAAGGAGGAAATAAGAGAAGAGAAAATTGCGATAAGGGATTGTTATTATTTTACTATGCTCAAAACCTGCGACATATATTCAGTGTGGCCGTGAAACCTTTTCCTAGAGAGATTCGGTACTTTTTGGATCATTTGGCGTACCATTACAGTGTTTTGTGCGTTTTATTACGACAAGCTTAGAAATTGCTAGTATGAAGGTCCATGGCAATGTAAAAGACATGCATCAGCATGAAAAGTATCTTTTTTGGGGCACCATGCTTATTGAAAGACTTGCAAATGCCAATTTATACTGATATCATGCGCCACTACTACTAGTTGCGAAGCGATATGGCAGAAAATCGAGAAATCCAATATTAGTCAATAGATGATGTTATTAAAATGGTAGGTGAAAAAGTTACCGAAATCTGAAAAAAAGCTTCCATACCAGTGTTTTCCCAACGATCAATTTACAAAAAAGATTAAAAACTACTAAAAGGTTTCACAATATCGTACGAATTCTTCGCGGGTTGTCATTACTTTCAAGCCCATACGATTACAGGATTTCTCTAATGATCGACACTGCTTTAATAGTGATAGTTTAGAATAATAGTTTAATGGTAGGTGAAAAAGTTACCGAAATCTGAAAAAAAGTTTCATACCAGTGTTTTCCCAACGATCAACTTACAAAAAGATTAAAAACTACTAAATGTTTTCATCATTTTGTACGAATTCTTCACGGGTTGTCTTTACTTTCAAGCCCATACGTTTTCAGGATTTCTCCAATGATCTACACTTCTTTTAATATTTTTAATCTTTTTGTAAATTGTTCGTTGGGAAAACACCGGCTTTTATTACCAGATTTCGGTAACTTTTTCATCTACCATTTTAATAACATTATCTATTGACTAATATTGAATTTTTCGATTTTCTGCCATATCGCTTCCCAACCAATAGTAGTGGCATATCATATCAGTATAAATTGGCACTTGTGGCTTTTTTCAACAAGCATGATGCCCAAAAAGGATACTTTTCATGCTGTCGCTTGTCTTTTACATTGCCATGGACCTTCATAATAGCCATTTCTAAGCTCGTCGTAATAAAACGCACAAAGCACTGCAATGGTACGTCAAACGATCCAAAAAGTATTGAATCTTTCTAGGAAAAGGTTTCACATCCACACTGAATAAATGTCGCAGGTTTTGAGCATGGTAAAATAATAACAATCCCTTATCGCAATTTTCTTTTCATTCTTATATCTTCCTTCACTCCCTCAACATTACGATGAGGCATTGCGCACGCCTAGAGTCCTGTTTCACCCCCTTCTCTCCTCCCAGCTTTGTTTTTGAGTTATACTGCTGTCCGCTGCCCAAATATATGACCTTTGACGCATAGAAAAAATTTAAAGACCAAGGAACATAAATAAGAGAGAAATTAACGAACGATTCAAACCGATACAATTTTTGCCTGTTTTACGTGAAAAAGCTATGAAAATCGACTTATTTAAAATACACTTTGCAATTAAATAATGCACTATCAGAACTTATTTAAGCATTTGGTACGTTAAAGCTGCCTTTTCAAGTAAATACAGCCAAAATAAATTTAATTTAACATTTTTAACTTTTTATCTAAAAAAGTTCAAAAATCAGCATTTTTGCAAATTTTCAAGCCATTTGCGGCAGGGTAAGGAAAAGTCCAAAAAATCTCAAATTGGTTGTGTGAACTAAGTGCCAACAGTGGCCACTTTTCCGCATCCGCCATAATCGAAAATAGAATTTTTTTTTTTCGGCCCACCCTACTGTACAGTTGGTCGCTCTCCACATGAGAAAGGATAGAAGAAAATGAACTACTTCTCTCCATAGTTAAAATAAATAAATCAGATTACTGCGCACCTATCACTAGTGAATCCATTAAGAGCTTTCAAATTCGAGCATCGGTGCCATCGGACCCATATGTTCCTGAGACACTCCTATGACAGTCTCCGTTCTTAACGAGATGGCTATTAAGTTCTCTCTCACTTGATTCCTAGCCAGTGACAAGTCAGCTGATCAGATGCTTGATACATACGTACCAATATGCGCCTCTCGTCTACCTAAAGCAGAAGTCAAAACAGTTTATTGGTTTTCCGTAACTACCAGGATCCCCCTTTCCAGGGACACGAGTCGCTACGCACGGCAAACATGGTGGGAGGTTTACAATCCTCCAAGTCGATATCGACAGAGTGATATTGGCTTATGGTGAATTGCTCTCACCTCAAAAGAGGAAACCACAGGGAGTGTGAAACAAAATAAAAAAAGAATACATGAGAGAAGGGGTAAGGGAGAGGGAAAAAAAGAAAATTATCGCTCAGTTGCTGGGGGTTGCGAAATCCGTGAATACCCAACGAAAGAATCCTGGGGGGCGAGGTTATTAAATAGGAAAACTGCATTATAAACTCTTATTATTCAAGAATGTTTCAAAATCGCTTTATGTCTTACAAATGGAGCTGCTTTAACTGAGACAATATCAAAGATATCCTTTCTAATTAACCACACTTTTTAGAATTGTTGTTCTTTGAGAGAGATGGAATGAATGTTCAACAGCTCATTCCGGTTATTTTTTTCTTTCTCATTTATATTTGACGATTAACACATTCATTATCGTCAAAGATGATACCAGTCGTCCATTTATAATACCTGCGTTGAGTCAGAAAGAAAATAAAAAATTAATCCACCAATTATTGTAAAGGATGTAATTTGCCACAGCTTGCACCACTAACTGATTTTGAGAAGGTAATACATCCTAATTATACTGTAATCTTTTTTTGCTGAGAAATGACCTGCGCTGAATATTAAATTCGATCATATTAGCCATTTTTAGAAATATTATTCAATATTTTTGTAGCTTCTTACTCACTGTCCGCTACTGTTCAAACCTTGGATTATTAATAGACGAGCCACGATGGATTGCTGTTCTTAGTGTAATTGATATAAATAATGTAATACATTAATATATTCGAAATTCCGTTTTAAGACTACTTATTTGCCTGTTTTAATGATTTTCAATATTTTTTGGTGTGTTCGTAATTATGTAAATACGAAGCGACTATAGTCATCGCGCAATCTGTCCGTCCGTATATAACAGAGCAAAAACTACCCAACCGAATCATTCGAAATTTAAAATATAAAATTGCTGTATAATTTTGTCAAGTCATTTCAAATTTTATGAAAATCGGATGCATAATTTAATTATAGGGACAATCAAAAGTATTCCGTTGCATTACGGGCCAATGTGACAAAACAGTTTCAAGTGCATTTTAATGATGTTGACACTCTTCTGAATATAATACAATTGACATGCATCTATGAAGTATATATTAAAATATACATTCTGTACAACTAGCAAAAGCCATGCTTTGTTTGGATTCGCGAAGTATTATGCTATAAGATAAATATTTCAAAGTCATAATGTATTTTTAAAATTACTTTTGCATCTTTATTAAGCAAAAATGTAATTTTATGTTTCGGCGCATTTTAATTTTAAAATGTATTTCAACCAAATAACTAAGAATTTCCTGAGATTGTTTATTTATGATATAAGACTAATTTATGATATAATCTAATTTTCCTAGCGCGGGCAAATTTTGTTTGGTAATTTAACATGAGACTGTTAATTTTTGGTGACAGGAGACCCCCCCACGGTGAGGGTCGAAAAATTTAAAAGGCTTATAACTCGCGATCTAAATTTCGTAGCTCGGCCAAATTTTGTTTGGTAATTTATTATGAGACAGTGTTAATTTTTGGGGACATTAGACCCCCCCCCCCCACGGTGAGGGTCAAAAAATTTAAAATGCTTATAACTCAAGATCTAATTTTCCTAGCGCGGGCAAATTTTGTTTGGTAATTTAATATGAGACTGTTAATTTTTGGTGACAGGAGACCCCCCCACGGTGAGGGTCGAAAAATTTAAAATACTTATAACTCGCTATCTAATTTTCGAAGCGCGACCAAATTTTGTTTGGTAATTTATTATGAGACAGTGTTAATTGTTGGTGACTGACGACACCCCACGGTGAGGGTCGAAAAATTTGAAATGCTTATAACTCGCGATCTAATTTTCGTAGCGTGGCCAAATTTTGTTTGGTAATTTATTATGAGACAGTGTTAATTTTTGGTTACATTAGAACTCCCACGGTGAGGGTCGAAAAATTTTAAAATGCTTATAACTCACGAACTAATTTTCGTAGCGCGGCCAAACTTGTTTGGTAATTTATTTATGAGACAGTGTTAATTTTTTGTGACAGGAGACCCCACACGGTGAGAATCGAAAAATTTAAAATGCTCAAAAGTCGCGATCTAATTTTCATAGCGCGGCGAAATTTTGTTTGGTAATTTATTATGAGACATTGTTAATTTCTAGTGACAAGAGACACCCCACGATGAGGGTCGAAAAATTTAAAATGCTTATAACTCGCGATCTAATTTTCGTAGCGCGGCCAAACTTGTTTGGTAATTTATTTATGAGACAGTGTTAATTTTTGGTGACAGGAGACACCCCACGGTGAGGGTCGAAAAATTAAAAATGCTTATAACTCGCGATCTAATTTTGGTAGCTTGGCAAAATATTGTTTGGTAATTTATTATAAGACAGTGTTAATTTTTGGTGACAAGAGACCCCCCACGGTGAAGGTAGAAAAACTTAAAATGCTTATAACTCGCGATCTAATTTTCGTAGCGCGGCCAAATTTTGTTTGGTAATTTATTATAAGGCAGAGTTAATTTTTGGGGACATTAGAACCCCCACGGTGAGGGTCGAAAAATTTAAAATACTTATAACTCGCTATCTAATTTTCGTAGCGCGGCCAAATTTTGTTTGGTTATTTAATGAGACAGTTAAATTTTGGTGACAGGAGAACCCCCACTGTGAGGGTCGAAAAATTAAAAATTCTTATAACTCGCGATCTAATTTTCGTAGCGCGGCCAAATTTTGTTTGGTAATTTATTATGAGGCAGTGTTAATTTTTGGGGACATTAGATCCCCCCACGGTGAGGGTAAAAAAATTTAAAATGCTCATAACTCACGATCTAATTTTCGTAGCGCGGCCAAATTTTGTTTGGTTATTTAATGAGACAGTTAAATTTTGGTGACAGGAGAACCCCCACTGTGAGGGTCGAAAAATTTGAAATGCTTATAACTCGCGATCTAATTTTCGTAGCGCGGCCAAATTTTGTTTGGTAATTTATTATGAGACAGTGTTAATTTTTGGTTACATTAGAACTCCCACGGTGAGGGTCGAAAAATTTTAAAATGCTTATAACTCACGAACTAATTTTCGTAGCGCGGCCAAACTTGTTTGGTAATTTATTTATGAGACAGTGTTAATTTTTTGTGACAGGAGACCCCACACGGTGAGAATCGAAAAATTTAAAATGCTCAAAAGTCGCGATCTAATTTTCATAGCGCGGCGAAATTTTGTTTGGTAATTTATTATGAGACATTGTTAATTTCTAGTGACAAGAGACACCCCACGATGAGGGTCGAAAAATTTAAAATGCTTATAACTCGCGATCTAATTTTCGTAGCGCGGCCAAACTTGTTTGGTAATTTATTTATGAGACAGTGTTAATTTTTGGTGACAGGAGACACCCCACGGTGAGGGTCGAAAAATTAAAAATGCTTATAACTCGCGATCTAATTTTGGTAGCTTGGCAAAATATTGTTTGGTAATTTATTATAAGACAGTGTTAATTTTTGGTGACAAGAGACCCCCCACGGTGAAGGTAGAAAAACTTAAAATGCTTATAACTCGCGATCTAATTTTCGTAGCGCGGCCAAATTTTGTTTGGTAATTTATTATAAGGCAGAGTTAATTTTTGGGGACATTAGAACCCCCACGGTGAGGGTCGAAAAATTTAAAATACTTATAACTCGCTATCTAATTTTCGTAGCGCGGCCAAATTTTGTTTGGTTATTTAATGAGACAGTTAAATTTTGGTGACAGGAGAACCCCCACTGTGAGGGTCGAAAAATTAAAAATTCTTATAACTCGCGATCTAATTTTCGTAGCGCGGCCAAATTTTGTTTGGTAATTTATTATGAGGCAGTGTTAATTTTTGGGGACATTAGATCCCCCCACGGTGAGGGTCAAAAAATTTAAAATGCTTATAACTCACGATCTAATTTTCGTAGCGCGGCCAAATTTTGTTTGGTTATTTAATGAGACAGTTAAATTTTGGTGACAGGAGAACCCCCACTGTGAGGGTCGAAAAAATTTGAAATGCTTATAACTCGCGATCTAATTTTCGTAGCGCGGCCAAATTTTGTTTGGTAATTTATTATGAGACAGTGTTAATTTTTGGGGACATTAGAACCCCCACGGTGAGGGTCGAAAAATTAAAAATGCTTATAACTCGCGATCTAATTTTGGTAGCTTGGCAAAATATTGTTTGGTAATTTATTATAAGACAGTGTTAATTTTTGGTGTCAAGAGACCCCCCACGGTGAAGGTAGAAAAACTTAAAATGCTTATAACTCGCGATCTAATTTTCGTAGCGCGGCCAAATTTTGTTTGGTAATTTATTATGAGGCAGAGTTAATTTTTGGGGACATTAGAACCCCCACGGTGAGGGTCGAAAAATTTAAAATACTTATAACTCGCTATCTAATTTTCGTAGCGCGGCCAAATTTTGTTTGGTAATTTATTATGAGACAGTGTTAATTGTTGGTGACTGACGACACCCCACGGTGAGGGTCGAAAAATTAAAAATGCTTATAACTCGCGATCTAATTTTCGTTGCGCGGCCAAATTTTGTTTGGTAATTTATTATGAGGCAGTGTTAATTTTTTGGGACATGAGACCCCCCCACGGTTAGGGTCGAAAAATTTTAAAATGCTTATAACTCACGAACTAATTTTCGTAGCGCGGCCAAACTTGTTTGGTAATTTATTTATGAGACAGTGTTAATTTTTGGTGACAGGAGACCCCACACGGTGAGAATCGAAAAATTTAATATGCTCAAAAGTCGCGATCTAATTTTCGTAGCGCGGCCAAATTTTGTTTGGTAATTTAATATGAGACATTGTTAATTTCTAGTGACAAGAGACACCCCACGGTGAGGGTCGAAAAATTTAAAATGCTTATAACTCGCGATCTAATTTTCGTAGCGCGGCCAAACTTGTTTGGTAATTTATTTATGAGACAGTGTTAATTTTTGGTGACAGGAGACCCCACACGGTGAGAATCGAAAAATTTAAAATGCTCAAAAGTCGCGATCTAATTTTCGTAGCGTGGCCAAATTTTGTTTGGTAATTTATTATGAGACATTGTTAATTGTTGGTGACAGAAGACACCCCACGGTGAGGGTCGAAAAATTAAAAATGCTTATAACTCGCGATCTAATTTTGGTAGCTTGGCAAAATATTGTTTGGTAATTTATTATAAGACAGTGTTAATTTTTGGTGATAAGAGACCCGCCACGGTGAGGGTCGAAAAATTTTAAATGCTTATAACTCGCAATCTAATTTTTTTCGCGCGGCCAAATTTTGTTTGGTAGTTTATTATGAGGCAATGTTAATTTTTGGGGACATTAGAACCCCCCCGGTGAGGGTCGAAAAATTTAAAATGCTTATAACTCACAATCTAATTTTCGTAGCGTGGCCAAATTTTGTTTGGTAATTTAATATGAGACTGTTAATTTTTGGTGACAGGAGACCCCCCACGGTGAAGGTCGAATAATTTAAAAGGCTTATAACTCGCGATCTAATTTTCGTAGCTCGGCCAAATTTTGTTTGGTAATTTATTATGAGACAGTGTTAATTTTTGGGGACAGGAGACCCCACACGGTGAGAATCGAAAAATTTAAAATGCTCAAAAGTCGCGATCAAATTTTCGTAGCGCGGCCAAATTTTGTTTGGTAATTTATTATGAGATATTGTTAATTTCTAGTGACAAGAGACACCCCACGGTGAGGGTAGAAAAATTTAAAATGCTTATAACTCGCGATCTAAATTTCGTAGCGCGGCCAAACTTGTTTGGTAATTTATTTATGAGACAGTGTTAATTTTTGGTGACAGGAGACACCCCACGGTGAGGGTCGAAAAATTAAAAATGCTTATAACTCGCGATCTAATTTTGGTAGCTTGGCAAAATATTGTTTGGTAATTTATTATAAAACAGTGTTAATTTTTGGTGTCAAGAGACCCCCCACGGTGAAGGTAGAAAAACTTAAAATGCTTATAACTCGCGATCTAATTTTCGTAGCTCGGCCAAATTTTGTTTGGTAATTTATTATGAGGCAGAGTTAATTTTTGGGGACATTAGAACCCCCACGGTGAGGGTCGAAAAATTTAAAATACTTATAACTCGCTATCTAATTTTCGTAGCGCGGCCAAATTTTGTTTGGTAATTTATTATGAGACAGTGTTAATTGTTGGTGACTGACGACACCCCACGGTGAGGGTCGAAAAATTAAAAATGCTTCTAACTCGCGATCTAATTTTCGTAGCGCGGCCAAATTTTGTTTGGTAATTTATTATGAGACAGTGTTAATTGTTGGTGACTGACGACACCCCACGGTGAGGGTCGAAAAATTAAAAATGCTTCTAACTCGCGATCTAATTTTCGTAGCGCGGCCAAATTTTGTTTGGTAATTTATTATGAGACAGTTAAATTTTGGTGACAGGAGAACCCCCACGGTGAGGGTCGAAAAATTTTAAATGCTTATAACTCGCGATCTAATTTTCGTAGCGCGGCCAAATTTTGTTTGGTAATTTATTATGAGACAGTGTTAATTTTTGGGGACATTAGAACCCCCACGGTGAGGGTCGAAAAATTTTAAAATGCTTATAACTCACGAACTAATTTTCGTAGCGCGGCCAAACTTGTTTGGTAATTTATTTATGAGACAGTGTTAATTTTTGGTGACAGGAGACCCCACACGGTGAGAATCGAAAAATTTTAAATGCTCAAAAGTCGCGATCTAATTTTCGTAGAGTGGCCAAATTTTGTTTGGTAATTTATTATGAGACATTGTTAATTGTTGGTGACAGAAGACACCCCACGGTGAGGGTCGAAAAATTAAAAATGCTTATAACTCGCGATCTAATTTTGGTAGCTTGGCAAAATATTGTTTGGTAATTTATTATAAGACAGTGTTAATTTTTGGTGACAAGAGACCCGCCACGGTGAGGGTCGAAAAATTTTAAATGCTTATAACTCGCAATCTAATTTTTTTCGCGCGGCCAAATTTTGTTTGGTAGTTTATTATGAGGCAGTGTTAATTTTTGGGGACATTAGAACCCCCAAAGTGAGGGTCGAAAAATTTAAAATGCTTATAACTCACGATCTAATTTTCGTAGCGTGGCCAAATTTTGTTTGGTAATTTAATATGAGACTGTTAATTTTTGGTGACAGGAGACCCCCCACGGTGAAGGTCGAATAATTTAAAAGGCTTATAACTCGCGATCTAATTTTCGTAGCTCGGCCAAATTTTGTTTGGTAATTTATAATGAGACAGAGTTAATTTTTGGGGACATTAGACCCCCCCCCCCTACGGTGAGGGTCAAAAAATTTAAAATGCTTATAACTCATGATCTAATTTTCCTAGCGCGGGCAAATTTTGTTTGGTAATTTAATATGAGACTGTTAATTTTTGGTGACAGGAGACCACCCACGGTGAGGATCGAAAAATTTAAAAGGCTTATAACTCGCGATCTAATTTTCGTAGCGCGGCCAAATTTTGTTTGGTAATTTATTATGAGGCAGATTTAATTTTTGGGGACATTAGAACCCCCACGGTGAGGGTCGAAAAATTTAAAATACTTATAACTCGCTATCTAATTTTCGTAGCGCGGCCAAATTTTGTTTGGTGATTTATTATGAGACAGTGTTAATTTTTGGTGACAGAAGACACCCCACGGTGAGGGTCGAAAAATTAAAAATGCTTATAACTCGCGATCTAATTTTCGTAGCGCGGCCAAATTTTGTTTGGTAATTTATTATGAGGCAGTGTTAATTTTTGGGGACATTAGACCCCCCACGGTGAGGGTCGAAAAATTTAAAATGCTTATAACTCACGATCTAATTTTCGTAGCGCGGCCAAATTTTGTTTGGTAATTTAATATGAGACAGTTAAATTTTGGTGGCAGGAGAACCCCCACGGTGAGGGTCGAAAAATTTGAAATGCTTATAACTCGCGATCTAATTTCCGTAGCGCGGCCAAATTTTGTTTGGTAATTTATTATGAGACAGTGTTAATTTTTGGGGACATTAGAACCCCCACGGTGAGGGTCAAAAATTTTAAAATGCTTATAACTCAGGAACTAATTTTCGTAGCGCGGCCAAATTTTGTTTGGTAATTTAATATGGGACAGTTAAATTTTGGTGACAGGAGAACCCCCACGGTGAGGGTCGAAAAATTTGAAATGCTTATAACTCGCGATCTAATTTTTTTAGCGTGGCCAAATTTTGTTTGGTAATTTATTATGAGGCAGAGTTAATTTTTGGGGGCATTAGAACCCCCACGGTGAGGGTCGAAAAATTTAAAATGCTTATAACTCGCTACCTAATTTTCGTAGCGCGGCCAAATTTTGTTTGGTAATTTATTATGAGACAGTGTTAATTGTTGGTGACAGAAGACACTCCACGGTGAGGGTCGAAAAATTAAAAATGCTATAACTCGCGATCTTATTTTCGTAGCGCGGCCAAATTTTGTTTGGTAATTTATTATGAGGCAGTGTTAATTTTTGGGGACATTAGACCCTCCACGGTGAGGGTCGAAAAATTTAAAAGGCTTATAACTCGCGATCTAATTTTCGTAGCTCGGCCAAATTTTCTTTGTTAATTTATTATGAGACAGTGTTAATTTTTGGTGACAGGAGACCCCCCATGGTGAGGGTCGAAAAATTTAAAATGCTTATAACTCGCGATCTAATTTTCGTAGCGCGGCCAAATTTTGTTTGTTAATTTATTATGAGACAGTGTTAATTTTTGGTGACAGGAAACCCCCACGGTGAAGGTAGAAAAATTTAAAATGCTTATAACTCGCGATCTAATTTTCGTAGCGCGGCCAAATTTTGTTTGGTAATTTATTATGAGATATTGTTAATTTTTGGTGACAGGAGACCCCCCATGGTGAGGGTCGAAAAATTTAAAATGCTTATAACTCGCGATCTAATTTTCGTAGCGCGGCCAAATTCTGTTTGGTAATTTTTTATGAGACAGTGTTAATTTTTGTGACAGGAGACCCCCCCCCACCGTGAGGGTTGAAAAAATTAAAATGCTTATAACTCACAATCTAATTTTCGTAGCGCGACCAAATTTCGTTTGGTAATTTATTAAGCTATTGCATAGCTATTATCGCGGGCTTTGAGCGCGGCGACCGAATCTAGGAATTCCGTAACGAGAAAAAATTCTAACACTCCGGCTAACGACGTTTGAGTTTGGCAGACTTCGGCGCGGTATCCTTCGATAGACTTCAGCAGACATTGACGCGGTATTTTTGCATAAGTTGATAAAAAGTGCTATGCAATAGCTTTACCGCGGCAGTCCCCGAGTGCCACACATATTTTTTTTCTAAAGTTTACGACAAAATGTCATTTGAGTGGCCTAGTAGAGGATTCGCTTCGCTCATCCTAATCAGTGGTGCGAAAAATACTTGTTATTAATTTATAAGGCTATACTAAAAGTATTCCATTACACAATGGTATAGGGGGGGAACGAACTTTACTTAGGACGCATTTTAATTATCTGAAATTATTTCACATTTTATGACATTGATATAAGTAGCTCGGGTTTACTACAAGCTACTCCCTGCATAATAGAAAGCAGATAGTATTTACAGGGGCGCACAAAAGATTTCGACCGAAGTACTGTATATCATTACACCAAGATCTGAATATCTTTAAAACTTCATTATAGTACGTACGAATCGCGTTTGCTGCAATTTCCGACTTGTTTAGAATACTTTGTGGAAATGTTAATTAACGGTATTACATATTAGATTGCTAAGTGCAAGACATGAAATATTGAATTAATTAAACAACTATGAGACGTAAGTTAGACTAAGAATGGTTTTAAAGAATGGGTTCAGATAATGGATTGAAGTAAGTTAAGGTAATTATTCTATAATTATGGAATTTTGAAACGTCTGCAGTCATTTTGTTTTTCCAATGATATTTTTCCCTATTGTTGTACTGAATCATTATCTAGAGATATTTAAATACAGACATAATTTTTATTGAAGTACTCAGATTAGTGTGAAACTTAAATGAAATAAAATTAATTTCCTTCCAGTAATAGGTGTTTCACATTAAATTTATGATCAAACGCACACGTGCAATGTCTTCCCTCTAATGATAAATGAACTATAATTCAATCTCTCACATAATCTTCAATCTTCAATCTCTGCTAAATTCAATCTCTCACATATTTATTGTTTCTATGGTAAAATATTCTTATGACTAGATGTAATGCATGTTTATTTAGGTATTAACTGCTAACTGATCCTGTTAAATATAAGAAATCGAATCAAAAGCGTTATACCAATCTATACAGCTTTAAAAAATTTCAACGTTAACATATCATAGTAATTTTAAATTTCCGTATCACAAAATTCATCAATTTTTCAAAGTTTTATGGTGATTATTGGCTTCTCTTATTCGAATGTACCACTAAATTATTAAGTATGACAAAAATTTTTAAATAAATATGTATAGAAATTAAGATTGTGCAAGAGAGGACCGTGTACAAGAGTACGCACGACGTTTATCTAATCCCAAAACAGAGTGTTCATGTGTCTGCAGTTGTAAAAGATCTAATGACATAATAAGTTTCTGGTGAAAAACAAATGGGAATCGTAATAAAGATTACAAGGCTAATTTACTGTTTTGGATTCTTATAACTTAGGTTATCATTGGACTGCTTGTCACCTAAGTAATCTGTACTTGTTTATCAAAAATGGCATTACTGATGTTTCAAAGATATTTAGTGCCGATAGTGCAAGAGTGCGCAGCATCAAAGTGTGTTAGAGTGCGCATCTGCTTTTGGAAAAGTTGCTACCGTTGCTAAAGCAGGATTTAAAATAATAATTCTCTAGCCTTTCCGAAGTTACATTTTTTATATACGGAATTTTCAGCAAGCAGCTCACTGGAAGGCCATTAGAATCTAAATTTGTTGAATCAAGTATGTCATTTGAACCACAGAATATAGAAAATAAAGTGAAAGGGGGGGGGGTTGCTTTCAATAGAAAATTATATTTCAGAAAAGGCAGAAAAGCTACGTAAAGAAAATACATGCGCTCAATGTGAAATAAATGCAGCATCGGTTTCGCAAGGTATAGCTTCTACTTCAGCAACTTCATCTCACCTCAAATGAACAACTTTGTTGTTGCCACCGTATCCAGAACTGTACTGCGATACTACAATAAGAGAAGCAGAAAGTCTGATATATGTTAAGCAGTTCACAACACAAATGGAGTCTTGAAGATGGGGCTGCGCAAAAAGGCCAAAAGTCTTTACCAAAAAAAAAGTATATATGTAGATGGTACTCAGAAATCTATAGAGACCTAATTGTAGATGATTGAATCCAGTGTTGAATTCAGATACTTTTCTCCGAAAGGAACTTCTGTGGCTCCGGGGTGGATATTATAGAGTTCTGGGGGTGGAAAATTGCATTTTGTCATCATTAAAAACACAAAATCTCAAATTTTCCGGGGGGACATTTCCTTTCTCCATCGGGGAATGTCCCCCCTCCAGGTCATGCCCTGAAAGCAACACTTATTGGATCAAGTGCATTTCTTGCAAAAACTGGTGGCATTGACTTCGCAACCGTGGTCGATGCAAATGTGGCATTTGTAAATGAAACCCTTTTTTATGTTGCTTACTCTTGTACACTTGACTAAACACTCTTGCCCTTAAAGGTTATAAAAGTGTTCTCATTCAGGAGGATAATTTTTTTTGGAAATAATATTGAAAATTTCTTATAAGTTGATTAATGCATTTTTTTTTCGTTAGCTTAATAATCTAAGATTATAATTAAAGTATAACTCTATCCCTTAAATGTTAAATCCATTCATTTATTATTATTTAAAATTGAATAGTTAAAATGTGAAATCCTGCGCCATCTTACCCTATATCATCATCATCATAATCAACCGTTTTCGATCTATTGCTGGATGTAAGTCTAACCCAGATTTTTCCAATGTTTCCTGTTTACTGCTTTCGTCATCCAATTTACGCAGACCACTTTTCTGATTTCGTCCGTCCACCTTACTTGGGGTCGTCTTCTTAATCGTTTTACATCTCTGGGATTCCACTGTAGGATGTTTGTGCTCCACTTCTGCTATCCACTTGTGCTATCTTCTTGCAATATTCCCAGACCTTTTCCTTTTTAGCTGTTTTATTCTTTCAATGATGTGAAAATTTTTTGTCTGTCTTCTTATCCAGGTTAACCCCTTTCTCTCTCCTCTAGTCATACCTAGCATACATCTTTCCAAACTTCTCTGTGTTATTTTTAGTCTTTATACCATTCATTTTGTTAGTGTCTATGTTTCTACTCCGTATGTTAGTGCAGGCAAAACATATTGATTAAACACTTTTCTTTTCAAATAGAGGCATATTACTCTTCAGAAATAGACTATATATAAATATATATACATATTATATTGATGTTCTAGCAAGATTTAACCTAAATAAAACAATCCATAGATTTATTACAAAAATGTGAATGGGATATGGATAAAAAAAAATTCCTTTTTCGGCCAAATTGCTTAGATATATATGTATATATATATAATTGACAATTAATTTTTGATTTTTGTGCTGGTGTATTTCTGACACACCGGAAACGGAATGTCGATATTGAAAGAGTGCGTTGTTTTATGCATTTCTTTTCTTATTATATTTCTTTTTATGTTCTTATTATATAAGTTTTCCTCTAATTTTACCTTTAAATTTGCCATCTAATATGTAAATTCTTTTTTCTTTATGTTTCGTTTGCATGCCCAAGAATAAAGATTTTCCTTTAAAATTTTTCCGTTCTCTCTAATTCTGCTAGAAAAATTAAAACTTGCTTCTGAAAATATAGTTTTAAAATTTTCATGAATCATTAAATAACTATATTTCAAATATAGTATATAATACGTCGATAAAGTTATAAAATTCCTAAATTTATTTATATTTAAAAATACACAATCTGTAAAATTTAACAATTACTTGAACTCATTCATCGAACGTAGCAGGATGTTTGGAAATCTTTATTTACTTAAATAAACATTCAGAGTACTTTTGTGGGTTCATTGAGTGTCATGACCTAATCATTTAGTATATACTATAACTTAATGGCTAAATTATGCAGTCAAATCAATTAAATAAACATTTAAATAGACCCTTCAATGTATCTAATTCCTAAAATATGAGATTGCATTTATATTCCTTTTGATTTTTTAATTTCTTTCATCCTGTCACAATGAAAAGGTTAATTAAGTTAATTTATCGCAATTCATCTTCTCTGAAAACGTTCGTCTCACAAACATTAAGAGTTGAGAAGAAAGTAGCGTTGGGCGTGTGCAATTTCAAAATTACTCTTGATGAATAATTGTTTCGAAGAAAATGACGAATTCTCAATGCTGTTGTGTTGGTATTCCTAGATGAAATTTCTTGTGGTGATTACGTAACTAGGTATTTAAAACACATTAAGGGGGTTTATAAAACAGCATATTAGTTTTTCGGCTTCAAAAAATGCATCCCCCTTCCTTGTATTCCCTGAATAGCTGTCTTTTTCTGTATATTGTCCTTTTGAAGTCGCTTTAAAATTTTAAATACATACAGATGATAAAACAGCGTGCTGAACGCTCAATACACGAGTAAGCGGTAGTTGTTTCAAAACGTAAAACATTATCTTCTTAAGACAACGATTAGAAGTAAAAAAAAATATATGCACGAAATAACATGCGATCAAATTTTTATCTTTTATTTATTTATTTATTTATTTATTTTATGAAAGTGTATATGTTTCTTTGTTGTTAACCCATAATTTTTTTTTCTATAATAAAATTCGCCTTCTTTTTATTATTATTATTATTTTAAGAGTTGATTAAGGTCTATAAAATTACGATAAAACTTCCATTTAATGAAATCTCATCTTTACACTTAATAACTACGTTTTAAAGGTACATACAAATAATATACAGACATACATATAATAAATACAATAAAACCAACTGGAGTGAAAAATTAGCCAAAGCCAGGAATCGAACCCGGGATCACAGCATTCCAGGCTGTTGCTCTAACCACTAATATTCCGGCCGATCCCTGAGTCTGCAATTTCTCACAAATAAGCCAGGTTAGGGTTCGTTTTAAATAAAAATCGTGAGATAGAAATCAACTTAAATTCGTGAAATTTGCATAATAAAAAGACATATAAAATGAAAAATACACAAAAAATACACAGGAAGTATTAGGAAAATGTAGTTTAATTAGTAAAGTAATTCTTTTTACGTAATGTGGCTATATGATAAAAAATTAATTATAATAATAATAAAAAAAAAACGCGTTATAAAGAGAGGTGGACAAAAACTGAAACGTAGCATACCTTTTCTTTATTTTCTTAGTATTGTCGACCTTTGGTTTTAAAAAAGTCTGTAATATCACTTTGTACAGATATCTTATTAAAAAAAAATACACTGGTCATTAAAATTTTGCGTATCTGCACATTTCATTTGTAACATTTTGGTGAAACTGTAATCCCCTTCTTATGTATCAAAGGCTTCTTTTCCACTGTCAGCATTAGAGTGTCTATATGAGAGAATGGTGATAGCAAATGTTTAGTTTAATGTGAAACAAATTGTATTTTTAATACCAAGAAGAATACAAATGAATATATAAATAAATAATTTCATTTTCATACAATCCGCGGAGATAAATTCATGCATCCATAGCTACAGCAACCTTTCCGTTTAAAAGCTATACACGCACGAAGTGGAATAAACTTTGTTATATAGAATATAAATTTCGTAATATGGTGTTTAATTTACATGTTAATGGTGCTCAAACCAGAGTTCAACAGGAAATTTCGTTGTATTCTGGTCTGCTTTTGTATATTGTAAATCGTTTTTCAATCTTTTTAAATTTCAAAATATTTTAGAATTTTTTTCAATAATTTTTAAATGATGAATAACCACAATAAATATTTCATCCAAAATTAGAGCTTTTTTTTTTTCCAAGAGTGGCATTTAGGGAGTTTAAATTTTATAATCATATGTTTAAAACAATTTTATTTATTAAATTTTATTTTTTCGCTAGCACATACACCCTAAAACTTTTTTCAGAGGTGAAAAGTACTAGATCAACCTAATTTCCTACATTCAAAGCTTTTATTATTATTATTATTATTTATGAATTCCTTTTTATATTGTTTAAACAAGGGAGACATTTCTCTAAAGCTTAATGCATTTTTTATTCCCTTCCGTTTCGTGTTTTTGACACAATTGTTTTCATAATTTAAGCAGGAAACCATAATTCAGAAAGAGAGGAAATAAAAAGAAAAGGAGATATGATGCCCAAGAATAACACTCCTCAAATCATGGAGTGTCGGCGTAGCTCCATTCGGAGTCGTACGAATTTAGAGCTAATTAAGTGGTGCTTTCTTCCTGTGATAAAGAAACAGTAAAAGAGGCAGAATGGATGAGCATTTTACAAGTCGAATAAAGAGGCTCATTGATTATGTATCTAAACCTAAATGTCTCTAACCGATCTCTAAGTCTTACTCTCCCTTTTATCTTTATTTATATTCTTTTTTATTGTTAAGCTATTAATAAATGAAATGTGTTCGAGCAAGTAGAAAAACATCATAGACGATAAAAATGATTTTTAAGCGAAGCTATGTGAAAATAGTCATCAGTACTACAATAATACCGTGTTCGCACTAGGATAGTTGAATCACTTAACTTTAAGTCACTTAAATTTTTTGAAGCGGGATATCCGGAATTAGGCTTCACCTGTTCGCACTTGCTAAATATTTTAAGTGACTTAACTTGGCCAAAATGACATCTGGGCATGCGCATAAGTTCGGAAATTTGTAACTGCAACTTCTAACTGCTTTTTTGTTTACATAGAAATTATCTTGCCATATTTCAATTAAAAATTAATTTTGTCATCCTCCCAATTTATTTTGCAGGAGGAAATAACAGGTTAAACATTTTCCATTTTTGACCTTTGATTACAAAAAACCCCCACAAACACATGTGTTAAGCAACTGGGGCAAACAAATAACAACTTGAAACAATTTATAATTATTTGTAGGACTCAACTCCAGCTATTTAACAATCGGAATTAAATATTCTAAAATTCAGAAATAATAATTAAATATTCAGAAGGCACATTTCAACTCAACTCAAAGTTAAGTGAGCATCTCAAAAGTTAAGTGAGTTTCAGAAATTTGCTTAAGTGAGAATCTTGATTCCGGGTACGACCGCTTCAAAAAACTTCAAGTTAAGTGGCTTAACTTTCTCAGTGCGAACAGCGTATAACAGCGCTTTCTTTTCTTTTCAACACATTCCAACAAAATTGAAAAGCATTTAGGATTTCGATTTGTCTGGCCGGCTGTCATCTGTCCGTGCACTAATCCCGTAAATGTATTCGGATTGCCCTCAATTTTTTGGACGTTATTGACGTTTACCCTAACACAAACTCTATTTCAAATAAAGTTTCTAGCAGGGATGTAGTGGAGAGTATACGGGGGTATACGCCGTTTACCTTCTGGATTTTTAAAAGGAATACCGTATACCCCCCTGTTTCTCAATAGTATACACACTCTAGGGTATACCCTCTTCCTTGAGCGTACACCATCAGCTTAGAACCTATATCCTCTGTTATTTTTACCACTACAACCCTGATTTCTAGCGTGGTTAGTTTATTTACAGGGACAATCAAAAGTTTACCGTTACATTATGGCCTATGGGAAAAAATCGTTTCAAATGAATTTTAAAGATGTTACACCCCGTCAAGCATATTAAAATTTATATGCATTTACGAAGTGCACTAAAATATGTATTCAGTAAAATATGCGGTGAAAAAAATAACTATTATTCATTTACAGGGCCACACAAAAGAATTCCGCCACATAATGGTAACAGGGAAAATTGTTTACGACATTTTTTAATTATATTAAACCATTTTATGAGTAATAAAATTTATATACGTCGATGAGGCTTAATATAAGTTACATGATATACTCATGCATAATACGAAGTGCATAGAATTTACAGGGTCACACAAAAGATTTCAAATAGTATATTCTTTAAGATGAATTTTATTTTTATTAACATAATCAAAATAGCTTTGTCTGAAAAAAAATAATAATAAGGACTTCATTTAGATTTATAAGAGAACTGAAAATCCCATTAGCAGATGTATTGTTTAATTTCTCACGAAAACAAATTTTTGGCATATTTTGCCAGGTGTTTTGATGTTAATTTAAAGCACTTAGGTGACAAAAATGTATGCTTTTCTTGTCATATAGTTTTTTTTTTCATTTTTAATTGTTAGTGATCCCAATGATATTTAAAATAAATGTTAATGTAATTATTTATAAATGAAAACTTATAAGAATATAATTTAATAAAGTTATTTATAAAATTATAGTTAAATTTTAATAATTAAAACATTTTCCTAGAAAAAGCAGAATTTTATTTCGAATTATCATATTTTGTATCCCTTACACACATGCACAATAAAAGAAAAAAATGTGTCTTATTTTATTCAAAAATCTTTTGAGCCCACCCAATATTTTTGAAAAGTTGGAGCTACTAAAAGCCCATATTATAATTAAAATGCATTTCATTCATCCATCAGCCATCATCGGATAGATATACAATGCTAGGCCTTTTCTTGCTAAACTAAATTTCCCCATCATATATATATCAACCGACAGATTACGGGGTAGTAGTAGGAAAAGGAGAGTACGGGCTCAGCCGCAGGTGGGGCTGTGGGGCCGTCCCGCCTGCTCCTCCGGCTGCCCCACCTGCTCCTCCGGCTACCCCACCTGCTCCTCCAGCTGCCCCGGGCCTCCTCCGGCTGCCCCGCCTGCGGTCCCTCCTGCTCCCACCATCTCACCGCCGCCCTCCTGCGCCCCCTAGTGGAAAAAAGGAACATTCTATTCTAACAGGATAGGTGAACAACCTTCCCTAATTAAAAATATTATCAATCACATCTCAACTCAGACAATACCTCTCTTTAACTGACATTTCCTCTCCTAAACGACCAATCCCTCCCTGAAACGGTCATTACCTTGTAAACAATCATTTCTAAAGCTATATAAATCTATGTTTTTCGATATTATTTTTAAAAGGATGTTAAACATCGAAGTGATTAGTGCTTTATGTGTTTACATATTGATGTGTGCCGTTTTTTCACTTGTTTATATTTTTACTAAAGTTGATAGACTAGCAGTAGATTTTATATTAAATTTTAACGATACAGAGAATTTTCCTCATTAATATCATATTATGGAGAAAAGTTATCAGGATCCAAGTCAAATTGCTAGTTTTGGAGGAGTGGACGCTCTTCATCGAGCAGTTCACGGTAAGATATCTAAGAAAAAAATTAAATCTTGGTTAGAAGGGGTTGATGCTTACACTCTTCATAAACCTGTACGCAGAAAATTTCAAACAAATCGAGTGATTGTGTATTCTATAGATCAGCAGTGGCAAGCGGATTTGGTAGATTTATCTTCTTTACAGAAATTTAATGACGGGTTTCGTTACATTTTAACATGCATTGATATTTTATCTAAGTATGCATGGGCTTACCCTTTGAAATCGAAACGTGCTGAAGATATAGTAGCGGTGTTTGAATCCATTTTTCGAACAAGGAAACCAAAGTATTTGAATACTGACGCAGGTAAAGAATTTTTAAATTCTCGTTTACAGAAGTTTCTGAAGCAACAAGGTGTTCGATTTTTTAGAACTTTTAACAATACGAAAGCTTGTGTAGTGGAAAGATTTAACCGCACTCTGAAAACTAAAATGTGGAAATATTTTACAACACATCACACTTATCGATATATTGATGTATTGGATCAATTTTTAGATAGTTATAATCACACCTACCATACCACCATTAAGAGACCCCCAAGTGAAGTGAATAAGGATAATGAAAGTGAAGTGTGGTTTTCTATTTACGGTAATATGTCAAAACTGAAAAGGAAACCTTGTGTTTTTAATTCAGGGGATTTAGTACGTGTTTCTAAACATAAAATGACTTTCGAAAAAGGATATGAAACAAATTGGACGGAAGAATTATTTTTAGTAACAGAATGTGTCACGAGAATTCCTCCAGTTTACAAAATCAAAGATTTATTAGACGAACCTATTGAAGGAACTTTTTATGCAGAAGAATTACAAAAAGTACAACCGAAAAACCGCTTTGACGTTGAAAAGATTCTGAAAAAACGTAAAAGAAAAGGGCAACTTGAATATCAAGTTAAGTTTAAAGGTTATCCTTCTAAATTTAATCAGTGGATACCTTCGTCAGATTTATTTTCTCTATAAAACACCCATTTTTTACAACGAATGATCATTCACAATCATGTCATTCTACGTGACGCTACCTTCTGACAGTTCAATGAACTATTTTCCAGAAAACAAAATTTCACATTATTTTACAAGATTACCTATGCCTTTAGATTTAAAAGGTGAATGGGAAGTCGGTTTAACTGAATTGATTTATCCTCATACATGGCATAATATTACTGAATATGGTAACGAGTATGAATATGTGTTAGGTAATAGTTTAGAATTACCAGATGGAAGACCTAGAAACGGTAATGAATATGAACAGGATGATAGTGACACGAAAAAAATTCGAATCCCATCAGGATATTATGAATCTCCTAACGACATCATTAAAGTGATAAATTATCAAAAATTTGGTGATAGAATTTCGGTTAGCTACAACAAACACACTAAAAAAGTGAAAGTTTCTTTGAAGAGATATGCACAATTGAAATTTTTATCTGGTTTAGCCGAATGTTTAGGATTCTTACCAGGTGAAGTAATCTCAAATGTTTCGACTCCCTCATTATCTTTTGAAAGTCCCTTTATAGCTGACCCACACGCAGATTTTAAATTGCTCTACTTGTATAGTGATATTGTAGAACCTCAGATTGTTGGAGATACAGTGGCACCCTTATTGCGAGTGATTCCTGTAAAAGGGGAGGACGGAGATATGATTCATGAAGTGTTTGACAGACCTCATTACATACCAGTAACTCGAAAAAATTTTCAAACGATTGAAACTGTTATAAGAACACACACAGGACGTTTAGTGTCATTTGATCGCGGGAAGTTGATTGTGAAACTACATTTCCGTCAGAAATATCTTTCATAATGCTTGTTCCTTACCAATGCTGTAATCAATCTTTTGAAGATTATTATACACATCAAACAGGTAGCGGATTGAACTATTATCAAGGAAATACTTTCCAGAAAGGTTATGGTTTCGGAGGACTTTTCCGTTCCCTTTTCCGTGCAGCTGTACCTTTATTTAAATCAGGTGCTAAAGCAGTTGGAAAGCAGTTATTTCATACCGGTGTAGATGTGCTAAATGATATTTCTCAAGGTGATAATATTAAAACAGCGGCTAAACGACGATTTAAGGAAGCCGGGAAAAATCTGACAGACAAAGCAGCAATTAAAGTGAAATCTATGATTGGATCAGGTCAAAGGAATAAAAAACGAAAGAGACCTCAAAGTTCTCTCAGTCGCCCTAAAGCCAAGAAAGTGAAAGCACGCGATATTTTTGCTTAAAGATGTCTGGTCTTATTCATA
This sequence comes from Maratus speculifer, assembly GCA_964019185.1. Classification (NCBI taxonomy): domain Eukaryota; kingdom Metazoa; phylum Arthropoda; class Arachnida; order Araneae; family Salticidae; genus Maratus; species Maratus speculifer. Next base: position 281,565,652 of record OZ025289.1, read on the forward strand.
AAGATTCTCCCGTTTGCGTCAAATCTGAACTAGACTTGTTTATGATTCCACCTACGCAAACAGCTATAGAAAAAGGTCACTTTGTAGAATATCATCCACTGGCTACTATATCTGAGAGTGGACCAGTTGAGTTTAACATTACAGGCAATAGTGAAGATTATATTGATTTATCAGCATCTTACCTTTACGTGAAAGTAAAACTAACTAACGCTGATGGAACCCCCTTACCCGACAAGACACCTGTAGCACCTGTTAATTTATTTTTACAAGCATTGTTTTCTCAAGTAGATGTGAGTTTGAACGAAAGAGTGATTTCCTCTTCTAGTAATACTTACCCGTATCGTGCTTACATCGAGACTTTACTGAATTATGGAGAAGATGCTAAGAAAAGTTTACTTTCTTGCGAATGTTTTTTCAAAGATGAATGTTTGGATACAGTCAATCCTACACTTACCGATAACCCAGGACTTCATAAAAGATATGAATTAACTTCAAAAAGTAAAGTTTTGGATATGATAGGCCCACTACATTGTGATATTTTTCAACAAAATAGACTTTTATTGAATATGGTAGATTTGAAAATTAAAATGACACGTAGCAAACCCAATTTTTGTTTGATGGCTGATAAAGTCGGAGATAAAACACCTGATTATAAAGTGGTGTTACAACACGCCTCTTTGTTTATTCGAAAGGTGAAAGTTAGTCCAGGTGTTTCTATCGGACACGCTAAAGCGTTAGAGAAAAGTAATGCTAAATATCCTATCGATAGAGTTTTGTGTAAAACATACTCAATATCGAGTGGAAGCTGGTCTTTTATGCAAGATAACGTATTCTTAGGATCTATGCCTAAGCGTGTAATTATAGGATTATTAGAAAATTCAGCCATTAACGGACAGTATGACCTTAACCCGTTTTTCTTTAACCACTACAACGTCAACTTTTTAAGTATTTACATTGACGGACAACCAATACCATCTAAACCATTAGAATTAAATTTTAACGAAGGAAATTATATTGCAGCCTACCATCGATTGTTTCCCGGCTTTAACCGAGATAATGGAAATTATCTATCTCGAGAAGATTATGCTAAAGGACACACTCTATATGCATTCGATTTAAGTCCAGATTTATGTGATGGACCACACTTGAATTTACAACATCAAGGAAATTTAAGAGTTGAAATTAAGTTTTCTTCAGCACTTTCATCAACTATTTCCGTTCTGATCTATGCAGAATTTGAAAACATTATCGAAATTTCTAAATCAAGGCATGTGTTGTGTGACTTTCCAAACTAGACAAAGATGAACTCTCAACAGATTAAAGACATTTTATCTCATAACAAATACACTAAGAAATATTTTTTAGATGTGTTTCCCAGCGATATGCTTCCTAACACAATTAAGCAATACCCCTGCTGTTTCGTATGCAACGTCGATTCTTCTGATCAACCCGGTAGCCATTGGCTTGCTTTCTACATAACTTCACCTAGAAGAGTAGAATTCTTTGATTCTTACGGAAATACTCCAGACTTTTATCAAGGACCTATTTTAGACTTTACTTTAAAATTCTCTCAAGTGATTTTTAACCCTTTAACATTACAAACAAATGTTACAGCTGTTTGTGGTCAATATACAATTTTTTTCCTCCTCTGTAGATGTAGAGGTGAATCTCTGAAAAAGTTTTTGTCACAGTTTGTATCTGAAAACTTATGTAACGACCAAAGAGTGTATAATTTTGTTGCCAAACGATTTCATGTGTATGTGAATTTTTATCAATAAAAAGTCTTATAAAATGTCATATCTTTTGTGTCTGTTTTTATTTGTTATGGATTTCCCAAGCCTTCAACACCCCTTCACAGCTGTTTTAGCAGGACCTTCGAAAAGTGGGAAATCTTTTTTTATAAAAGATTTCATCTACTTTAAAACATACATGGTAAAACCTACACCCGATAAAATTGTTTGGTTTTACGGCATCTACCAAAATTTATATGATGAAATATCTGACGTTACGTTCATTGAAGGTTTCCCAACTAATTATGAAGAATATTTAGGAACCAATACACTGTTCATTATAGATGATCTTATGTGTGAAGTTGGCGGTGATCGTCGACTTACAAATTTATTTACCAAGGGGAGTCATCACCACAATTTAAGTATTTTTTTTATCACACAAAATTTTTTTCATAAAGGAACGAAAGATCTTCGATTGAATGCTGACTATCTTTTCCTATTTAAAAACAGACGTGATTTAAATCAAATCACATGTTTAGGAAGACAATTATACCCACGAAATCATAAATTTTTCCAAGAAGTTTACGCAGATGCTACCCGAAAACCTTTTACCTACTTATTAATTGATTTGAAAAATGAAACAGATGAAGAACATCGGTTAAGAACACAAATCTTACCGAATCAAAATCAGTATTATTACACTCTGAAATATAAATAATTGCGAAAAACGACAGACTCATCATTCCATAAAATGTCACCGACCCGTAAACAGGTCAAGGATTTACAGCTAATTCACTCATGCCCAAAAGCATTGCGCAAGCAGTTACTGAAAAAGCTACCTTCAAAAGTGGTTAAAACCATCTGTGAATGTTCTTTAAACGTGTTAAAAGGAAATATACCAATTTCACATTATCAGAAGAAGCAGCTTGGAAAACACAAATATCTTCTAAGAAAATTAGCCTCTAAAAAAGGTAGTCTTTACCAGAAAAAACGTTTAATTATTCAAAAAGGAGGTTTTTTAAATATTTTGATACCAGCTGCTGTTACAGCTTTGTCAGCGCTTATAAATGGAGTTTAGCAAAAAGTTTGTTTTAGTCCCTGAGAGTGATTTTTCTAAACATACACCTTCTCAAAAGCAACTAAGTGAGTTTGATAAAGAAATGCAGAAAATTTTGAATAGTAAATTACAAGATTTTGAAAAACTGCAATTATACTACGACTTGTTAAAAAGAAAAATGAATTTAGAAGATTTTAACCCACCATTCAAAATGGATGTTACAGAAAAGGATGAACCTCCAAAACCGGCTGAAGATGAAACTATGCAAAATCCTGCAAATTCCGAAGACAACATTTTAAAAATGATTCCAACAGGTGTTCAAAAACAAGGTGAACAACTCTTGCAATATTTGAAAACGTATCCAAATATTTTACGTTGGAATGAACGAGGAGAGATTATTTATAAAAACCAATTAATCCCTAAGTCTAATCTAACTGATTTGATTGGTTTAATACTCACTCAGAGAAAATCTTATAAACATTTATCTGGTAGAGAAGAATTTTTAAAAGCGTTGAGTTCTATGAATACTCCCAAGCTTTTCTTCAAGAACAAATATTTAACTATAGATGATAATGTGTATTCACCTATAAAAAATGTTAAATCGATTGTTAAAGCTAAAAAGACTCTTAAGTCTCCTGTAATACGTTGGCAGAAATTATATAAATAAATATATTTTTTCACTAAATTTATCATGTGTCATCTTTCTTTCTTTCTTAAACACCCACTTTCTTATACGTAAACAAACATTTTTTCCTCATCTAATATTTTTAAACAAAACTTTTTTTTTTTTTCATTTGAAATATTTTTTTCACTTTGAATTTTTTTTTTCATTTCGAATTTTTTTTTTTTACTTTGAATTTTTTTTTTTTTTTCACTTTGAATTTTTTTACATTTCGAAATTTTTTTTTTTTTTTTTTTTTTTTTTTTTTTTTTTGTTTGGAAAGTGAAAGTTAATCTTTGAAAAAATTTTTTATTCAAAATCTGTTCAAAGATTTTAATGTAGAGTTGATTTTTCTGAAAAAGAAACTTCTTTTTTTCCTGAAAGAAAAAGTATAAATTATTTTAACACATTAATTACACCATTTTGAGACACACCAGTTTATTTTTCTAAAATTTACAAATCATCAACTGTTTTAAACAGAACACCAGCTAACACTTTGTAATTTACATTTTGAAGGAAATAATGTGAAACAGTCCGTGTTTCCTTGATAAAAAGTTCTGATAATGCTTTAAAGTCGATTGTACAGAGAGATAATTCTCCTAAGCTTAAAAATTTTTCTAAGTCACTGGAAGTCATACAAGCATGGCGAAGTTGTGCGGGTGAATTGTAGACACATCCAAGACATTCATACTCTGATTTAAAAACTTTTTGCAGTTCTACTTCTATCAATGCTACTAAGCGTAGTTCTAATGTTGTAAATTCTACATCATATGTTTCCGAAGGTAAGAGGTTATGAGCAATTAGAGTTGGTAAGTGATTTTCATACAGATATGTAAGCACTGTTTCATTGAAGGAGCTTAGATGGTGTTTTAAATTCTCAAGTTGATATTCATCTAACCGAATGCAACAACCTTTCTGAATGCTGCTGATTTCAGCGATACCATCTTTAGATAATATGAGGATGGAGTTGTTTGCAATGAAAGATGATGTTGTATAAATTAAATTGAAGTCAAATATTTTCTGAACGAAACGATACCATGATTTTAAATTCATGGAAACACCATTTTTTGTAGGAGTTAGTGGTTGAGTTTCAGAAGATCGAAGAAATTTTCGAATGTGGATAATGACAGAACCTTTGAACAGTTCACAGGTTAAATAGATACTATTTCCAAGTTCTTTTAAACAGATCCGCTGATTGGAATAGCCATCGTTCATATCCATAGATTGAGAGCTTTTCTCATTTCCGCTAGATAATGTAGGAATTGCATCGGCGATTGGCGCAGATGAAGTCTGGAATGTAGTTGAAGAAGTGGGTTTATCAGATGAAGACTCAGCTACAACTGGAGAGGGGGGTTCATCAGACAAGTCCATAATTAGTTTATTAAAATCGATGCTTTGAAACACATCATCCAAATTATCAAAAACATCTTCTAATTCACATTCATTTTTCGATTTTTTCTCGCAACCATTCTGAGAAGAATTATTAGATCGTTTCATTTTTTCCAAGAGAAAAATTGATGCGACTTTCCACAACAAAATATAACAGAGTTATGTTGCCACGCACAAATCGAACTCACGCATAACTTCTGTGACGTCATATTCAAACCAATATCTTAGTTCATATTTTGTGCACCTGGTGTTGACACAAACCGAAAAATTCTTTCTCACGGTTTTTGAAAACACCTGCTTCTTGTGACGTCATATTCGAACTAATTTTTTTTTTCCTTTACTTTAAGTTTCTACACCTGGTGTTGTCATGAATCGTAAAATACTTTCTATTTAAAAACAACATCTGCTTCTTGCAGTTTTATGAGCCAACCTTGAAAACATGTTCTGTAACCGGAATTTTAATCTTTAAAACTGTAAACAAATTAGAAAATTTCATGACAGAAAAATTAATTTTCTGAATGCGAATACAAAAACTCTTAATTAAATTAATAAAACTAGATTTTTATTTAGAAATAGTCTTCTTTTCAACTCTGAATTTAAAAATGAAATGTATGTTTAAAAAGAAAATATTTTTTTTTTATGGGGTCCCTCCGCCTCCCGCCACATCTCCTTATGTGGCGCCCCACTTTTTTTATCCAGATCTTCATTTTCTTTTCTTCATTTTTTTTTTCTTTTTCTGTTTTTTTAAATTTAATTTTCCTGTTTTAAATTTGATGATGACCATAAGCGAGACTTGTTATACCATCATCTAGAATAAATCGTTTGTCGTCAAACGGGCTGAGTGCTAGCTTCTGTTGCTGTATAGTGTACAATTGATGGTGATCTTGCTGGATTCTTTTGTTTATTGTACAGAGTGTTTTCAGATGATGTATGCATTCGGAATATTGTGAGTGTTTTATTTTCTTTCGAACGATAGATGTAGGTACTCCTTTAGCTCTTTTTTTCTCTCCATCTTCTGATAGGATGCTGTACATTTTCGCTTTAAGGCCAACAAATTCAAAAATAGTTTTTCCATTCATCTCATCCTTAAATTTACCTATTGTTTTCTTATTTTTTACAGAGTAGAGGGGGTGGTTCTTAGGATAATCGGAGAAGTCGAATTCGTCTTGATGTTCTTGCATATCTTGTAGTATATTATCTGTTTGGATGTGGTAGGTGAGTGAGTCAGTGTCAGTGAAAAGCAGTTGAGCACGATCTTGATAATGTTTCTTAATTATGTTGTAATGGAATTTGTACATATGTAATTTAGCGAGATCTAGAATAGCGAACCCTACATAGATTGGACGATTCATAGTCAGAGTGGTTTTGACTCGTTCCACGGCTACCAGTCCCTCATTGAAAATCTTGAAGTTGTTAAATGCTGGAGATGCGACAAGTTTTTTTGACCTCTTCTCGTTGTTACACAACTCAATATTCCGTCTCAAGCGGAGATTCTCCATTGTTTTACCGAAAACTGAATTGTTCAACAATTTGAAGAAGTCTTTCTCGAAAGAACTGGTAGCTTGTTTCCTCTTATCAGTGTTGAATTCTATGTAGGGCTTTAGCCAAGGTGCTTGCCTAAATTTAATTATTCTGTGAATGTTAATGAGTTCGAGACCAAGTTGGAGATAGAGTTTCAAGTTTCTGTAGTGGATGATGTAGTGTTCTTTGTCTTTTAAATTCGGTGAGAGCTTCGAACTTCCTTTGTAGGGTCTGTTGTTTAATAAAGATTTTGTGTAAGGGGATAACATGTCTTCAGTGATGTGAATGTTTTCCGGAGCAAGTGGGTATTCGTTGTGGAGTAGATGAAGTTCTGGGGGGTAACGCAAGTCCACCTCCAGGACATAGCCGTAATCTGCATTATCTGGATGGGAAAGGATGCTGTTTATATCTGTTTCAGATGGTTGAATCCATTGAAACTCCCCAACAGGTAAGTATTCGGACATAGCCCAGCCATATAAGTTGTTAGCGTCCCAGTACATGATATGGCTTGTTTTATTATTTTTGTTATAATTAGGGACGTTGGGATTGTTCGCTTTTGCATATCGTTTGGTGATAGCACTCACCCCACCTCTTACACCCTTCTCAAAAAACAAGAGCATGTCAATGTCTGTGAGAAGTTCCAATTGTACCTGAGTCATTCTAAGACAAGCTTGCCATGCGAGTCCTGGAGATGTGAACATGTGTGTAGGATCAATTTTGTAATATTGTAGGCAAAGTTTTCTGAAGTTTTGGAAGATGTCAGCTAGAAGAAGGACATCACATTTAACATATAAATCGTGATATTCACCGAGATTTTGAATGTTAAAAGTTTCCCAAACATTTTGAGCATGTTCATAATCTTCTATGGAAATGGGTTCATCTGTTAAATCGTTATGAAATGATGAAGGTGGAGGGAGTTGTGTTTCATCAAATTTTTGGAAGTCTGTAAAATAGGTGTATGGGTATATCCCTTTTCGAGTGAGGAGTGAGAGGTCTGTATCTTTAGGGAAATTAGCTTTAAGGAGGTGAAAGTCTGTTGGTTGCAGATTAGCTGTTAATTTTTCAAGAGATGTAGGTAAAAATTGGAATGAGTCGAGAAATCTAAGTTTTATGGGACAGTCTTGTTTTTTAATAGTAAATGATATGTATTTTTCCATTGTATTTGCGATGACATCTATACCGTAACTTTTAAATTTTCCTAATTCCGTCATCAGATGGTGACCGTCGTAATGTTTTAGATTGTGAAAAATAACTGGGATGACTTTAGGTTGTTTATATTGTAGATTGCAATTCATATGGGCAGCACCACGGTATGCACCTGTTATATGATCATGTTCTCGGCATCGCTTGTTGCCTAAGGGCTGATCGCAGATGCAACACACAGTCGCTTCTCTAAAGGCTTTTTCTTGTTCTTTGGATGGTTTCAGAGGTTTGATGGTGATTAATGTTTCGGCTAACTCATCTCTCTCTTGAAAAATATTCTTCAAAAAATCTGATACGGCATCTTCTCCCCGATACGTTTTCATCTTCTTATATGTTTTCCCATCTTGATCAATTATTATGTAGGCATAGCCGCAAGGGATATGTTTTTGTGTGGGGATAGTATAGGAAGTGCTAGGATTAGGTTCTGTAGTGTGAATTGGGACGACAAGACTTTCAAAATCAGCTATGATGATGTAAGGTGTTAAGTGTTGGAAATGATATCCATTAAATTTTAAAATATTTTTCTCTGGATCAGGCATCTTGATGTGTTGAGGAGCGTGTTCTGAGCAATATGGAAGGTGATTGTCTAGAAGTGTCTGGGTCTTAAAGCGATGGAGACATCGATAACAAAAATAGACTTCTCCGTTATGATTTGTGAGATGGGAAAAGAGTCTTGACATATTTTTTATGTATATATAGTGGGTGTTCTTATCTTCATCCCCAATTAATAATAAATTAATCGCTTCTTGATGGGTTCGATTTGAGATGTGAAGCATTGCGAATTCATCTTCTTCCTCGTCATATGAATATACATTAATTCTTAAATTGTTTTTTTCTTCAATATCTTTAATTTTATGGTAGGGGACAGGGCAAGGAATATCATCAATGATTATTTCATGTTCGAAAGGCGTGTAGTTGGAAACACGTTCTGCATTTTTGTCTATTTTCTTTTTATGAGCTAGTAGGCACCAAATAAGACATTTATTATCGGTAAAGTTTTGAATATTAATAAGAGCTTCTTTTCTTTTTAATTTTTGAGGGGTTTCAATATAACTGCTTCCAACTAGCGGCTTGTAATGAGCTATGTATAGGTCTGTATGTATGATTTTCTCTAGCACCCAGCCCGACCCGAGTTGAACAAATTCTTCAAAATGAGTTTTAATTTTTTCTAAATTTTCGATGATGTGGTTTCTGACTGTTTCTTCAATATGTTCTGGACAGGGATCAGACCTAAAATACCCTAACATTGATTCAACTTCATTATCTTCATTAAATCGAGTAAACTTGATGGTGTGGATAAGATGCCATTTAAGGGATTTCAAAGTATTTAGAGAATTCAATATATGGTTTTGGATTTCTTCTATAATCTGGCTATTGAAAATGTCAATGTCATGAGCGTTTTCTTCTGTAGCTGGAATCGTAATTTTCTCAAATGTATTTAATGCTTTTTCAGTGGATCTTTTTTTTGTGTTAACAGATTTCGCTTTCTGTGGGGGGACTGTTTTTTTCGTTGTGTGGTGCGTACGTTTATGTTGATGGAGATTACTTTTCTTCCAAAAAGATTTAGAACATGCTTCACATTCATGAGAAGCAGATGAATTGGTGTGTTGTTCTTGATGTCTTCTAAGGTCAGATTTACGAGTAAATGTAATTTGACACTCTTCACAAGAAAACGATTTTTCATTGTTGTGAATCTTTAGATGTTGGTTTAAATTATCTTTTCTGCTAAAGGAGTCATTGCAGACTTTACACTTGAACTGTTTTTCACTCTTGTGTGTTTTCAGATGTCGATTTAAAGCATCTTTTCGGTTAAATGATTTTTCACATTGTTCACATTTAAAAAAAATTTCACTTTTGTGAGTCTTCATGTGACGATTTAAATGATATCGACGGTTAAAGGTTTTGCTGCAGATGGAACATTCCTGGAAGGAATAAAAGTGTTTTTGAGTATTGAGTATTTTGAACATGATTATTTTTTAATTAATTGCATATGGAACATTTCTGCAAGAAATAAAAGTGTTTTTGAATATTTAAATAGTTAATATATTTTTTTTAATTGATTTTTTTCTTTAATTTAGAAATAAAAGTGTTTTTGGTATTTAATGTGATTATTTTTAAATTCATTTGTAGTGTACTTTTTAACTAACAATTTAGAATTTTTGTACTTGTTTTTAATACTTAAAATCTAATTTGAGAGGTCCTAAAAATTTCCTACCTAACAGAGAGAAATTCGGGTGAGTTAGGCTTAACGCGCTGAAGTGTCTCGAGAGTACTGTTGGGTCAGTCATACCTCGATGTAAACTTCGAAATAGAAAACAGTACTAGCAGAATAAACTTCTCCTAATACTATCCCCAGCTAATCTCACCAAAGAGAGATAGGTTTTGAAAAAATACTTACATGAGATGAAGCTTGCATCACTTCGCTACGACTCTCGATGGTTCCATCTTCTTTACTAACTTCAGGGTGTTCCTCATCTGATGCCTCGTTGTCGTGCCACCTGATGTGTCTTAAAAGATGACGTTTTTGTGCGAATTGACATGCACAAAGTGGGCAGCTCTAGAAATAGATAAAAGAAAAAAACATAAAAAACACTATTTTTACAAATTAAAAAGAAATTTTTTCAAACTCATTTTTCTATTTAAAAAAACTTACTAAATATTTGTTATCATTTTTGATGAGATTTGATCCACTGGGGCCCGCAACACCTTCCGAATCTCCTAATTTCCTTTTCTTAGAAAGTGGGGTGGTAGAATCCTGAAAAGAGATAAAAAAAGAACAAAAAAAAATTATTTCAACAAATTGTAACTAAAAGAAAATTTCAAATTAGTTTTCTATATAGATATTAAAGAAAAACTCTTACCGAAGAGTCTTCTACATTCACTCTTTTAGATGGCGTAGACGATGAAGAATCCTCCTGCTCAATTTTATTACAAATTTCGTGTAATTCGGAAGGGGATATTCCAAAATCGAAAAAAATGTCATCCTATAAATAAATAAAAATAAATTAAGATATCTAATTATTTTCAATTTCATTTAAAAAAATGGTTACAGAGCTTTTTAAGAAAACGTAGAAAAAATATAAAATAAAGTTTACCTCTGATTGGGTGTGCAATTGAGATGACATTTTGCGTAATATAAGCTTAGAACTCTTCACTCAACAGAAAAAAAGAAGCAGGTCTTTATGTTACCGAGACGAAAGCAGAATAAATTCTAGATATGTTTTCTTTCCGTAACACAAACCGAAATTCAGCACATACCCGGATATATGAACTGGAGTGACGTAATAAGTGAATGACCTCTTTTTCATCACCCCACGGAAGCAGATGTTTGCGTGGGGGAAAAGAACATCCTTCGCCTCTTGGCAGTGGGGGAGATTTTTTTTTTTTTTTCTTTTTTGCGAAGATGTGATTGAGCAACATTCGTTTGAGAAAAAATACACAGTTTAAATATATAATATTTTCATTTATGAGATGAACTTTTCGTGTGTAGAATTGAAACAATTCTATTTTTCTAAAATCAACTTTAGAAATGTTGTTAGCTAATTAATAATATTTTTAATGAAAGAAAGAAAAAATATTTACTTTTCATGCGTAAAATTTAAACAATTCTATTTTAAATATCTAAAATCAGTTTTAGAAATGATGTTAGCTAATTAATAATATTTTTAATGAAAGAAAGAAAAAATATTTACTTTTCATGTGTAAAATTTAAACAATTATATTTTTAATTTCTAAAATCAATTTTAGAAATGATATTAGTGAGTTTTAAAACAAAATTAAATAATATTAACAAATTTACTATACTTTTTAATGAAAGAATAGAGAAATTGTGTTTGAATAAATATTTTCATTTATATGATATTGAATTGGAATGTATTGGTCGTTTAGGAGAGGAAATGTCAGTTAAAGAGAGGTATTGTCTGAGTTGAGATGTGATTGATAATATTTTTAATTAGGGAAGGTTGTTCACCTATCCTGTTAGAATAGAATGTTCCTTTTTTCCACTAGGGGGCGCAGGAGGGCGGCGGTGAGATGGTGGGAGCAGGAGGGACCGCAGGCGGGGCAGCCGGAGGAGGCCCGGGGCAGCTGGAGGAGCAGGTGGGGTAGCCGGAGGAGCAGGTGGGGCAGCCGGAGGAGCAGGCGGGACGGCCCCACAGCCCCACCTGCGGCTGAGCCCGTACTCTCCTTTTCCTACTACTCGGGGTTGTTCAAAAGTGCTGGAATAAATTTTTGGCTATATACAATAACCTTATTTTCAATGTTGAATTCAGACACTTTTCTCCTGAAAGGATATTTCTAGCTCCGGGGTAGACATTGTAGAGTTCCCGGGGGGGGGGGGATTGCCCTTTTGACCATTGAAAACACAAAATCTCAAAATTTTCGGGGGAACTTTTGAATGCTCCTAGGGGAGGGATGTCCCCCTTGAATTCAACTCTGCTTATTTCCCTAAATAACGAAGTTTTATTAAAGATTTCAGGAAGTGTTGGAAAGTGTTTCATGCTTAACGCATAATTTTTCTTTTTCTTTTCCTTTTTTTTTTTTTTTTTTTTGAGTTTTATTTTTAGTTTTGAACATATGTAAGCAGTTATAGAGAATAGATAAACGTTCATAAGGAAGTTCATAGTTGTATTAATTATAAAACTTTTTAACTTTTATGAGATTTAGCTTCTTTGATGCTATTGACAAAAACATTATAAATATATTTTTTTAATTATAAAAATTTATATTTATAATACCAAGGTATATGCAATTATTTCATTCTGTATCATACCGAAAAAATACCCTTCCGCTGTCCACTCGTCCTTCAAAAAAAAAAAAAAAAAAAAAAAAAAAAAAAAAATTTGCATTTTAAATTTTTATAATTCTTATAAACAAGCAAATATTTTAACTGATAGAACATTTCTTTAATAAGATGCTATAATCGAAAACAAATTTAATGTTTTTGCTTGCCCATTATAAAGCTATAAAATAAACAAAAACATTTTGAAGTTTGTTTATATTTCGAAAAATTTATTGATATTTATCTATTACTAGCAGTTACCCGTGACTTCGTTCACATAACATTTAAAGAAGAAATAATTGATCAATCAAGCAAAACATTTCGATGATGAAAAGCGTGTGTAATTAACTTTTTATCGCGAATTTATGGTAAAAAACTTATGATAATCCCTATTTGCTAATTTGTTTGCTGGTTAAAATTTTCCTTTCAGCGATTAATACTAATAGATAGAAACATTCTTGAATTCTTTTGTTCAGCCCTGTAGTTTTCCAAGTGCCTTTAATACACGAAAGTATCTTTCTAGAATTTAGTTCAAACAAAAACATTTCTTATTACCACATAAATTATATTTTCAGAAATTATCATCCGAAGACAATCTTGTATCCAGTTCTTTGCGGGACCCTGTATATCATTTTATATATATACTACAAACATTTCTTAGTTTACTAAATGCAGTTCAAAATAAAAATGCAGGTTTTATTTAAAAACCACCTTTAAGTAAATTACGCTCATATTCAGTAACCTTTCCGAGATCTTTTGTGTAACCCTGTATATCTAAATTTAACTATTTATACTATTACCATACATACTCGCCATTTAATATGCATACATTTAGCGAAACTTAAAAGCACATATCATAATTCAAAATGCATTTCATCCATGCAACAGTCATCATCCATCATATACAGTACTTCGAATAGAATATATAATATTTGAAATCGTTTGTGTGTCCCTGTAAATGCTATGCACTTCGTATTATGCATGAAATAACTCACATTAAGCCTCAGCAACGTATATCAATCTGATAATACATGAAATCGTTTACCATAATTAAAATATGTCGGAAATTGTTCCTCTTTTTATTCTTATGCAATGCAATTCTTCTGTGTAACCCTGTAAATGAAGAATATGTCTCCTTTTAACTACATACTTTACAAAAGCATAGTTTAGTGCACTTTGTAAATGCATGTAAATTTGAATATGTTTCACAGGGTGTAACATCGTTAAATTTAATTAAAACGATTTTCCCCATAATGCCGTAATGTAAGGAAATTTTTTGACAATCCCTGTAAATAAACTAATCATGGTAGAAACTTTATTTTCAATAGGTATTCGTGCTAGGTAAACGTTAAGAACTTCCGAAAATTTCATGGAAATCGGAGTATATTTACGAAAGTTAGAAAGCGACCAGACAGACAGACAAACCGAAATCATAATAACTTTTCAACTTTGTTCGAAAGTGTTAAAAAATCGAACCAAAAATATATTAATCAGTAGTTTCATTTTCCGCCTTTTCCCCACAAAAAATTTCTTCCATTGATAATTATGAGTTTTGAATAAAAATATTCATTTGTATGTAACTTATTAATTAATATATAAGTAAAAAATATTCCTGATTCATTTTAAATATGACGTCATTATTTATCTCGCTCCATTAGCTACTGATATTCATACCCCTTGTATTTTTAACGACTGCTATAAAGTACCTGTTTTATTTCAACTATGACGTCACATTTTCATAAGTGAACCATTTTATTAAAAATATAATTCTTTTTCATTCTTTTTACTTTTAATTTATGTCGCCATATTTTACACAAAAATTCCCATTAACTAAACAAATATCCTTGTTAAATATATTATAAAAAATATACCTTTTATTTTTATTTCAAACATGACGTCATATTTATTTTCTTTTAAATTATTTTATTATAGTTTTTCGCGTGGAAGTTTTTTATTAAAAGTTCATTGCCGCTGAAAAATTATTATTCCAATTTTTTATTTTCTTAGCAACAGGAAAGGAAAATGGTTAAATTTTATCTGAAAAATGCCTATTGATTTTGTATGAAAAATAATTAATTTTTCAGTTATTAAGGAAAATATTTAAATAAAATAAATAAAAATTAGCCTATGTTCATTCCACTCCTATAATCTCTACATATGCAAAGATTCAAAGACATTAATCCATCCATTTTGAAGCCAAGTTCATTCCAATTTTCGGACACACTTTCACATTTATAATATATATAAGGATAATGATGTAAAATAAACAGAACATCTTGAAGCTTGTTTGTATTTAGAAATGATTGTTGCTATATACCTAACGCATTTCTGTGATTAAAGCGAATCAGTTTTAAAAAGATTGCATGAAACAGCTAGAGGAAATTTTTCAGAATTCTTACACCCCCCCCCCTCCTTCCCTCCCTGCCTTCAAACACACACACACCATCTTTGCTAAATTCTTCTTCCTGGCATGTCTTTCACTGAAATCTATCGAAATTCCATTTGTCATTGTGTTGTGTTTTTATGGTATTTTCGTTTGCAAATAAACATTCGTTTTGTGAGTAAAGAATTTTTGCTCCGACATCTTTTCACCATATCAAATATCCTCCGAGCAGCCGTTTTGTCAACAGTGAATATTAACTTGAGCATCTTGAATGATTTATATGAACAACAACACATCGTCAAAAACGTAAGGCATTTGAAATATAATAAAATGGAAATTTATAATTAATAATCTATGTAGTATATTCGAGAACCGGCACATTATTTGGATAAAATGAATAGTAGTTTGAAAGAAACCGATTATCATTGTTTTCATATGTATTAGAATAATTTGGCGTCCTTGATTAGAGCATTGAAAGAAAAAGAGGAAATAATGTAATTGTGTGATTGAATTCTGGTTATTTTACCCCCAATCTCACTTTTAATTCTCATTCCATATGAATCAGCATTATGTATGTATTTTCTACCCAAGTTTAAACAAATTTGATTAGAAAACGCTGCAAATTTCAAGTTTAAAGCTCGGTAGATTCGATATCTTTTAGAATTAGCTACTTATTTTGTATCTTTGAATTAAAATAATTTCGATTTTTTTTTTATTATTATTTATGATTTTTTTAAGAGTTTGAACCCAACAAATTTTTATCTATGCAATTCTACTCTTTAAAAAATAAATTAAATTATCTAACACAAAATATATCTTGTAGATCCATGCTGAATAACTTTTACAGTTTTCTGTCTAGATTTTACTCACATTATTTTGTTTTTGTTGTGAACATTGAACAGTTTTTTATTTTCTTCTATCTTTACAAGAAGAAAGTATTGGATTCATGAAAATTTTCGACTTCCGGTTTTCGACGGATTTATACGTTTTAGAAGATCCTGAACACGTTTTGAATATTTTTAGAAAATGTCTGTCTGTGAGTCTGTCTGTCTGCATGTGACAAAAAATTTGTGAGCGCTCTATCTCAAGAGCTAATGCTCGAAATTTAGTAAAATTTTTTTTTCAGTTAGACTTTGATATGAATTAGTGCCTATTGGTTTTTGGGGAAATTTGGCCTGCAGGTGGCGCTGCTATACTGCGTTTTTCATGATTTTCAAGATTGCTATATCTCAAGAACTAATGCACAGAATTTCACCAAACTTCAGATTCTGTGACCCCTTGATATACATAGACGTTGATTAAGTTTGGGTGTAAATTGGCCAGCAGGAGGCGCTGCTATGCCCCGTTTTTCATGATTTTCATGATAGCTATATCTCAAGAACTAATGCACAGAATTTCACCAAACTTCAGATTGCGCGATACCTTGAAATACATGGCCGCTGATAAGGTTTTGGTGTGAACTGCCGTATAGGTGGCGCTGCTATGCTATATTTTGAACGATTTTTGCGATAGCTATATTTCAAGAACAAATGCAGAGAACTTCATCAAATTTTAGATTCTGTTACACTAGAATACATAACATAATTAGACGCTGATTACATTTTGGTATTAACCTTGCAACAGGTGGTGCAGCTATGCTGCATTTTGCACGATTTTTCCGATAGCTATATCTCAACAACCAACGCACAGAATTTCATCAAATTTCAGATTTTGTTACAAAATGACATATAACATAATTACACGATGATTACGTTTTGTTATAAATCCTTCAACTGATGGTGCTGCTGTGTTATATTTTACACGGTTTTTTTAAACTAGCTATATCTCAAGAAATAATGCACAGAATTTCATCAAACTTCAGATTCCTTCACACCATAACATAATTAGATGCTTTTTTACGTTTTGGCATAAATTGTCCAAGATATGGTGTTGCTGTGCTACGTTTTGCAAATTTTTTGTTATAACTATATCTCAAGAACTAATGGACGAAATTCCATCAAATTTCAGATTCTGTTAGGTCTTGACATAAATAGATGCCTATTAGGTTTTAGTATAAATTACCCGACATGAGGCACTACTAACAAGGAAGGTCTCCATTGGGGGCATACTCAGAATTTTTTGAAAAAAATACGAATTAAACTACTCATGTAGATAATAAAGGATCAGTGAAAATTAGCGGCGGAATTACATTATTAGATATGTAAAAAAATAAAATAGTTTGGAATAATTGGCGTGAAAAGCTGAAAGCGACGCGGGATTTGGCGAGTAGTGCATTTCCTCGCCAAAAGCAGACGGTTTTAACGGATCTGAAAATTGATTTTAATTGACTTCACTGTTAAAAATCTGCAGCATTTACTGCAACGTCACTCCACTACTTTTATAGAATATCTCTCTTCTGACCAATGAGAATGCTCCGTAGCACGGTGAATTGACCGTTTTCTATAAAAGCGGTGGAGTGACGCTGCAGAAAATGGTGCAGATTTTTAGCGGTGTTGTAGCTTGTGCAACACTGTTAAAAATCTGCTGCATTTTGCTGCAACGCACTCCACCGCTTGTATATAATATCTCTATTCCAACCAATGAGATAGCTCCATTTCACGGCCAAGTAACCGTTTTGTATACAAGCAAGGGAGTGAGTTGCAACAAAATGCAGCAGATTTTTAACAGTGTATTTTTCAATTTGGAACAATTTTAATCGATTTAAATTGTGTTTTAAATGATAAAATATGTTAATTTCATTTTGTTATAAGTACATGTAAACGTATATGACAAAATTACACTTAAAGTAAAGTAAAAATGCAAAACTAAAATTACTTAAACTAAACTTATTTAAATAAACTGAACATAGAAATTTTTTTCTTTAAAAAGTATTCGAAGCGTAAAAGCGTATTTTTCAAAATTTCGTTTTTTCGCCAACCGGAGATAAATCGCCAAATAAACGAAATTTTTATTATTTTTTTACGGACGTTATAAGGAAGTTCCGCCGAAATTTTTTTTATAAACATACATAAGTATATAAGAAGAACATTCTGTAATTTTTTCAGATTTTTCTGAGTATGCCCGTATGGAGACCTTCCTTGTAAGCTCATTTTCTCAGAATATTAATTAAATTTTGCGTTTTAGGCTTTTCGGATACCAGAATCTCATTAGACTAGGTCAAATGTTCGAGGAAATTTGATAATAAATAACTTTGGGGTCACCACGTTTTTTTTTTTTTTTTTTTTTTTTTTTTTTTAAATATTAAAATGTATTTATGAGATAGAAGAAAGTTTTGGGATTGACACATCCAACTAGTTTTTATACATATTTGTGAAAAATTTAAGTCATAATTTTGTGAATTTGAAAGTATCGTTGCATGCAGATTCCTGATTATTTTTAATACTATCCTGTATATCTGTGTTTAAAAACTATAAATAACAAATTATTTGGAAAATTCAGCTGTTTTGTAAAAGTAGACTTTATTTAAAAATGGTTAAATTTGGGGAAAATTTCGTTTGAAGATGAAACTGTTTTATGAAAAGTCCATATATAAGACAAACAAGTTGGAAATTGCACGTGAAGCGTAGCAAATTAGGTGCTTTCGTACGATAGCGAAGTTTTAAAAATATTACTTTCATATATCAATCTCATAAAATTGTAAATAGTGAATTACAATTAAAACGCTCATCAAACAATGTTCTCCCTATACCATTATGTAATGGAATACTTTTGTGTGGCCTTGTAAATCAATAACAAATGTTCTTTGCACCACAAATTATGTATGATGTATATTATAATATGTACTTTATAATTGCATATAAATTTTATTAAGTCCGCATGAGTGTAACACGATTAAAATGTATTTGAAACTTTTTCCCCATTGACCATAATGTAATTGAATACTTTTGATTGCCCCTGTAATTGATCTATGCACACGATTATCAAAATATTTGAAATGACTCGACAGAATTATGTAATAATTGCATATTTTAAATTTCAAACGATTAAAATGCATTTGAAACTTTTTTCCCCATTGACCGTAATGTAACGGAATACTTTTGATTGTCCCTGTAATTGATCTATGCATCCGAGTTTCATAAAATTTGAAATAACTCGACAAAATTATGTAATAATTATGTATTTTAAATTTCAAACATATAGAATATATTTGAAACTTTTTCCTAATTGACCATAATGTAATTGAATACTTTTGATTGCCCCTGTAATTGATCTATGCACACGATTATCAAAATATTTGAAATAACTCGACAGAATTATGTAATAATTGCGTATTTTAAATTTCAAACGATTAAAATGCATTTGAAACTTTTTTCCCCATTGACCGTAATGTAACGGAATACTTTTGATTGTCCCTGTAATTGATCTATGCATCCGAGTTTCATAAAATTTGAAATAACTCGACAAAATTATGTAATAATTATGTATTTTAAATTTCAAACATATAGAATATATTTGAAACTTTTTCCTAATTGACCATAATGTAATTGAATAATTTTGGTTGCCCCTGTAATTGATCTATACACACGATTATCAAAATATTTGAAATAACTCGACAGAATTATGTAATAATTGCGTATTTTAAATTTCAAACGATTAAAATGCATTTGAAACTTTTTTCCCCATTGACCGTAATGTAATGGAATACTTTTGATTGCCCCTGTAAATGATCTATGCATCCGAGTTTCATAAAATTTGAAATGACTCGACAAAATTATGTAATAATTATGTATTTTAAATTTCAAACGATTCGGTTGGGTAGTTTTTGCGTTGTTATATGCGGACGGACAGACGGACGGACTGAACGACCACTATAGGTGCTACGTATTATATAATTACGAACGCACCTAAAAAGGGACTCGTTTTAAGGCAAAAATTTTTACGAATGATTCTTTTTAAAATGTGAAAAAGCTTATTAATCATCCTTTAAAAGACCCAGATATACATACTATATGGCCAAAGATGACCGGTCACTTGCGAATTTAGACATTTTGTTAAATATCTAGAAAAACACCGGAGGAATTACCCTGAAACTGCTAGATAGAGCTCCCTGATATTTAACAAAATGTCTAAAATCGCAAGTTAACGGTCACCTTTGGCCATATATATATATATATATATTTGGGAAGGAATATGTATTTTGTAAGACATGATTTTTGTGCTAGTAATATGAAAAAATAAAAGGCTCCGGTTTTGTATGCTGATCTAATATGTTAAACGTTATTATACAGCTCATATTTAAAATATTAGAATAATTACCTTTTTTTTAGAAATTGAAAATATCGTTTGGTAATTTAATGTCTTTTAATGAAAATATGCAAACGATATTTTTATTAAGAACTTATTGTTGATTAAACTTACTTGTTATCTTAAATTTAATATCATTTTTGAATAGATTAATTGCAAAAAAAATTATTTTGAAAAGTCAAAATATTAGAATATTTATTCAAGTGGTTCAAAATATTAGAATATTTCACATTAATTCTCCTTTAATTATTACCAGTTCTTAACTGGTGGCATCATTGATTAAATTCAGACTATTTTATTTAAAATCAGTATTCTTTTTTGCAGTTTGTTTCTTTTTCGTCTTAAAATGGGCCGTGTGAGTGATATTCCTGAATCTACTAAACTTCGTATGGTTGATTTGTATCGGAACGGTAAAAATCAATGTTTTATAGCGAATTATTTACATTGTTCGCAATTGAGCGTTAGTAAAATACTAACACAATATTCAAAAATTGGAAAATTTCTAAATAATCGCCGAACTGGTGGCCGAAAACCAAAAACATCTGCTAGAGATGACAGGAAACTGAAGCGTAAAGTTAAGAAAAACCGTTTTAAAAGTGTGCGATTCTTGCACCGAAAATGGAAAGAAGAGGGAGTTGAAGTTTCTACATCGACAACATTAAGACGTCTCCATAAATTTAAATTTGAATCTCGTGTACCGAAAACAAAACCTCTCATGACTGCAAGACAAAAGCGTATAAGATTGAATTGGTGTAAATCAAGACGTTTATGGAGCAATGAAAATTGGAAAAATATATTATTTAGTGATGAAAGTATGTTTTGTGTTTCATATGGTAATCAAGGTATTCGAGTTTGGAGAATGAAGCAAGAAGCATTTGATAAAGAATGCCTTAAACGTTCCGTAAAATTTGCTGCTAGTGTCATGGTTTGGGGTTGTATGAGTGCAGAAGGACCTGGAAAGTTATGCATCGTCTACGAAAAGGTTAACTCTCTGATATATCAAGAAATTTTAGAATATTACATGATTCCATCATCAGAAGATTTATTTGAAGATGATTTCATCTTTCAACAAGATTTAGCGTCCCCGCATACCTCGGTGTCAACTAAGAATTGGTTCCGCCAACGCAACATTAAGGTACTTCCTTGGCCACCAAATTCACCAGATCTTAAGCTCATCGAAAACTTATGGTGTATAATGAAGAAAAAACTTCAAGAAAATCCTCCTTCAAGTAAAACTGAGTTAGTGGCACGTATAAAGTCTATTTGGGCTAATATTGATAGAAATGTTTGTAAAATCATTGTATATAGTATGCAAGATCGATTGTACGCTGTTATGAAAGCTAAAGGGGATGCTACAAAATATTAACTACCATTTACTTCATATTCATAAGGTAATATTGTTGCGTAAAATAAAATATTCTAATATTTTGAACCAATCTAAATTTTATTCTAATATTCTGGTGTGTTTAAGGAAGCTGTATACCTAATTTTTTGTGCTGTATTTTATATTTTATAAATGTTAAAATCTTATCTAAACATTCCAGATTTAATTTATAAGAAATTTAAGAGCGAGAATCTGAGAGAGTGTCACACCCATGATTCATGCCGTCTCAGATTTTCTCCAAAAAATTACCAGTTGTTACTTATCTTGTTAAAAGACTAAATCTAGAATTTTTTGCTCCAAAGTTGAGTTGTTCATTTTTTATGGCCCCCTAAAGGTCATCATGTCGTGAAAAAAAATAAGCGTTTTTTTAAGACATGGATATTGCCATGACTCATAGCTCTTTGCGCATACAACTTGCCACCAAATTCTTTTTATATCTAGAATGTAAGAGGATTGAACTTTATATAATAGATGAAAAACCCGTGGCAAGTTTTTGCCGCAAGGGCACAGAAGGTCACAAAAAGATTCATTTTTGCTGTTTTTTTCCATTTTTAAGACCCTATAACAGCTTGCGCGTTCTATTTGCCATGAAAAATGAGGTGGCATTTGAAAGCCATGTATTAGCACTTTTAAAAATTGCATATATAATTGAGGCAAGTTGGATGCGCTTTTAGTTACAGAGTGCCAAAGTCTGAAAAATGTCATTTTTGACCAATATTCAAACTGTCATAATTACTTGCGGCAACAACATTTTGAAAAAATTCTTTTGTCATTGTTTTAATCTATTATTGTCCTTTTCAAAAAAGTAAACTCCATTGAGGCAAGTTGCTTTAAAAAAATTAAATGATTTTTTTTAAATATGGCTTTTTTTCAATAGTCATGGCTATTTTATTATTTGAAACAACTTGACTGGATAATAAATTCATATTCATGCAACAATAGGCTAAGGAAGAGTTTTCGGAGAGGGTTTTAAAATATTATATTGCAACAAGTTAGTGATGTTGCAATTTTCTAATACTTTTAGCGCTTTATTACAGATAATTCTTTCAAGGAAGTATCTTTTATTTTAAATTAAGAGGGAAATACATTTAAAATAAAATAATCGCAAACAATGCAAAGAAAATTAAGCAAATATTTATTTATATTACTAAATGCCTTAACATTAATGAAATCATATAATAAATGCACAGACACATAGTAACCTTGTTACAAGTAATTAATAACAAAAATATTTCTTAAAAATAATAACACTCAAAAAGACATGTATTATTAATAGTACACCAGCTTCGAAAGGGTTAAAACAAAAATATTTGACATTTACAAATTACAAGTAATTAAAATACAAATATAAATACAATCAGCCAACACTGTTAATGTATTTACATTGATTTATCAGAGAAAAGAAAATCAAAAACATAACTGTATCTTGAGAAAAGAAAATCAAAAACATAACTGTATCTTGTAACATATATGAAGATGCCTTTTAACAACAGTTATGGGATTCTTTTTTCAACTTTATACAATTGTCTGGTGCCAATTATTTTACTGTTACATGCTTAACGTGTTCGTGGCTGCTGTACTATGAATAATATGTGGTTTTTATTGAGTATTATTTTATCTTAACTATTACTTTTCTTATTATCTGCATGCAGTACAAGATAAAGTAAAAAAACTAAAACCCAACTACGACAAAAAACTACGCTGAAAAAGTATAAAAGTACCCCATGAATACAGGTAAAGTCACAAGCAAATGCTAGTAATATATAGATATATTCAAAATGTACAAGTAAAGCGCTTTTGAATGATACCAAACACGGCATATTTATCTTAACTTTATTTTTTGACGTATGACGCTTCCAGTATTTGGTAGTAGTGACGCACATATCCGTCGATGGCAGCAAATGGGTAATGGACCGATTAGTGGATGAGGTCGTTAGTGTAATGTGTAAATGTGTAATGTAGATTGAAGGTTTCATGTATTAAGATGACCTAGGAAGATTTCTTAATCTATCTAATACTGGTGATATAAAAATACTGGTGAAGCTCTTTCAAGTAATACCAAACACATTACATATATTTTTATTTTATACTTTTTGTCCGCTAGAGGGCATAATAGTAAATTTGGTGACAAACTTTATAGCTCACATCCAACAGAATATCAAGATCAAGACCCTTCTAATGGCACTGCAGTGGTCTTATTCTGATTACTAAGTACCAAAGAAATTAAGAACGAAAAGATGTGAATTATATGCAATTAGCCCATAAATGCAAGTAAAGTCACAAGCAAATGCTAGTAATATATATATATTCGAAATGTACAAGTGAAGCGCTTTAAAATGATACCAAACACGGCATATCTAGCTTAACTTTATTTTTTTACTCTGTATATTTTGTCCGCTAGAGGGCGCCACATTGAATTTGGTGAAAATCTATATAGCCTATAACCAGCGGACAATTAAGACGCTTCTAATGATATGTCATTTGTCGAATTCTGATTAGTGGTTTAGAAGTTACGAGGGAACAGATGAACATACATACATACATACATACATACATACATACATACATACATACATAGCCTGTCAAAATCATAACCCTCCTTTGGCTTTGCCGTAGTCGGGTAAAAAGTAGTAAATTTCTATGTATTTTTTATAATGAATTTGTTTTGGCATTTAGTAATATGTAATAATAGTTTCAAAAAATTTTAAGTATATATTTTCATGTGAATATGAATAATATGTAAAATAACTACTTTTAATAGATTTCAGAGGAGGACATATTCATTAGTAATCTATTCATGTATTTCAGTTAATATATTTGGATAGCTATTAATGTAAAAAAAAAAAAAAATATTTTTCGCATAACTGAAAAAAAAAAAAAAAAAATCTCATAAGGGTTAAAAACGTCTTGAGATATCTTAAAAGAAATGGTTATATTTTTGATTTTCTTTTCTCGTACTGATAAATCAAATGTAAAAATATTAACAGTGTTGGCTGATTGTATTTATATTTGCATTTTAATTACAAGTTGTAATTTGTAAATGTCAATAGTTTTCATTTTAACAATTTCGGAGCTGGTGTACTATTAATAATACATGTCTTTTGAGTATTATTATTTTTAAGAAATACTTTTGTTATTAATTACATGTAACAATGTTAGTATGTGTCTGCATTTATTATATGACTTCATTAATGTTAAGGCATTTAGTAATAATAATAAATATTTGCTTAGTTTTCTTTGTATTGTTTGCGATTATTTTATTTTAAATGTATTTAAAATAAAAGTTACTTTCCTGAAAGAATTATTTGTAATAAAGCGCTAAAAGTATTAGAAAATTGCAATGTCACTAACTTATTGCAATATAATATTTTTAAACCCTTTCTGAAAACTCTTCCTTAGCCTATTGTTGCACGAATATGAATTTAATAGTGCAGAAAACAACAACATTCGTTATGTTTCAGACAATGAAATATTCGTTAAACTCTAATTAATCTATTAGGATAGCTAGTGTCAATATTATTAAAGTAAAAGTAATTTTTTCTAAAATTGAAAAAAATTGGACTCGAAAGGGTTAAAATTAAATAAATGCCATCATCATCATATATATCTCACAATATATTAGAACATCAATTTATATAGTGTGGTATTTTATACTTTTACTTTTCAGGTTAAACGGTAGATGGCGCCCCTTGTCTATTCCATGGAATTATGTAAGGAACATAATGTATCTACGTTCCAGATAATTGTTCTGTGTTTACAATATGTGTATATGTCGTCTGTAGTGCCGTCAGTTTTATTAAATATGTTTGTGTGTAAAAAGTCGCCCACCTCGATTATTTTAGTACTGTTCATTGCCTTACATTTAAATGCTTAAAGATAGTATAATGGCGACGAGATGTTAAAAGTTTCTACCGTAAAAATTTTAAAGGAATAACGGCGCGCCCAAGAGAAATGGCTTCTTCTTTCGTTTTTGCGTTCGACAAACATACAAGGTAACAGCAGCTTTCCAGAATATATCAGCAGCTTTAAAACAAGGGGGTGGTAAGTACATTGAATTTTAAAGTACTTTTTTTTTTCCTGTGTTATTGCATAAAGAATACGATGTTTTCATTCAAGGAATATGATGATAAAGTAGAAACATTTCAGGCTTATATTAAACGCCTGGAACAGAATTTTATTCTGAATGAATTAAAAGAGGAAAAAAAAGTTGCAGCCCTTTTATCTTGCATGGGCCCTAAGCTGTATAATTTACTGAGTAATTTATGTTTCCCTAAAGAATGTGAAACATTAAAATATTCGGAGATTGTTGATATATTGATAAAGCATCTAAGCCCCGCCCCCAACAAATTTATTGAAAGAATCAAATTTCGTAAGTGTTACCAAAATGAGTCGGAATCAGTTCAAGATTTCGCTGCTAGATTAAAGAAAAATACAACTTTTTGTTGTTTTACGGGTGATACATTAAATGAAAGTTTACTTGAACAATTTTTACGCGGTTTGAAAAGCGAAAGCATTCAAAATAAATTGATTACGCAAGTAGAGGATTTAACTTTTGAGAAAGCAGTGGAGAAAGCTTTATCCTTACACAATGTAGATATTGAAATTTCTGAAATTAAAAATAAAAATTTCAGTATTAATAAAATTTCCAGTTCAAAAAATGTACACCCAAAGAAATTTTCTAACGACTGTCAGAAGTCAAATGTCAACAATCATATAAATAATACAATTCCTGAAGCAAATAAAAGTAAATTAAAATGTTATAGATGCGGAAATACTTCCCATCTAGCCAATTCATG
The DNA here is from genome assembly GCA_964019185.1 of Maratus speculifer. Classification (NCBI taxonomy): domain Eukaryota; kingdom Metazoa; phylum Arthropoda; class Arachnida; order Araneae; family Salticidae; genus Maratus; species Maratus speculifer. The sequence continues at coordinate 281,591,800 of OZ025289.1, forward strand.
TAGATTTATTAATGCTACTTGTAAAATATGTAAGAAAAAAGGCCATATTGGAAAGGTTTGTAGAAGTAAAACTTTACAAAAACACGTAAATTCGGTAGATACAGTAAATGTATTAACTATAAAAAATACAGGTGCCAATCCTATTAAATTATCTGTGTTAATTGAAAATAAAGCCAGAGCGGATATGGAATTGGACACCGGTTCGGGAATTTCTGCTGTTCCTTTAAAAAGATTTCGCAGAATTTTTCCTGATTATAAAATATTTCCTCCAGATGTTCAGTTAAAAACTGCAACTGGTGAAATTTTTAAACCTGTAGGTTATGTTGAAGTAAATGTTACTTATGAAAATAAAACAGAAAAGTTAAAATTATATTTGATAAAAGAAGATACTTTTCCATTATTATTTGGCCGCGATTGGGCCTCTGCATTCGATATTTTTCCACATAATTTAAGATCTGTTTATGTTAATGAGACTGTAAATTATTCTGATAAATTACAAGAATTGTTAAATGATTTTTCTGATTTATTTTCTGATAAAGTAGGGGAAATTAAAGGGTTAAAGGCAGAGCTTTACCTTGAAAAGGATGCTACACCCATATTTTGTAAAGCTAGGACTGTTACTTATGCACTACGTGCTGCAGTCAATGAGGAATTACAAAGATTAGAGGAAGCAGGTATAATTAAACCAGTTACAAATAGCAAGTGGGCAACCCCGATTGTTCCAGTGGTAAAATCTAATGGTAAAATACGCTTATGTGGAGACTTTAAAGTCACATTAAATAAATATCTGAAAGTAGAAAAATATCCCTTGCCTAAAATAGAGGATATGTTAGCTACTTTAAGTGGTGGTGTTCATTTTACAAAAATTGATTTAAATCAAGCATACCTCCAATTGCCCGTTGATGAGGAATCCCAGGAATTATTAACCATTAATACACCTAAAGGATTATTTCAGTTTCTTAAATTACCAATGGGTCTTAATAGTTCTCCTGCTATATGGCAAAGAAAAATCGAACAAATTTTAAGTGGAATTGAGGGAATTACAATTTTTATTGATGATATAGGAATAACTGGGGAAACGGACGAAATTCATTTGCAAAGGTTAAAGCAAGTATTAGAAAGGTTAAGAAATTTTTTCAATATTTGTACGGTAACAGATTCACTTTGTTTACTGATAGTAAACCATTAGTTAAATTTTTTCACCTTCTAAAAGTATTCCGGTTTTATCAGCTGCTAGAATGCAAAGATATGCCATATATTTACAAGCGTTCCAGTATGACATCCGCTATAAGAAAACTACTGAACACGGTAATGTCGATGCACTCTCACGTCTTCCATTACGTAGTGAAGATTTGCCCCACGAATATAATTCAAATGAAGGACTTGATGAATCGGAAATCATTCAAATAAATCAACTTTCTGTTTTACCTTTAAATGCTAAATCTATTGCTTCAGCTACAAAAACCGATCCTCTTTTGCGACAAATTTTTCATCACCTCATTTCTGGTTCAGAAATTCCTAAGAATTTACTTTTTGGTGGTAAACAAGAAGAATTTACTCTTCAGCATGGTTGTATTTTAAAAGGTTGTAGGGTAGTTATCCCAGAAATCCATCGACAACAAATATTAAAGGAATTACATTTTGGTCATTTTGGTATAGTGAAAATGAAATCTTTAGCCCGTAGTTTTGTATGGTGGCCAGGAATAGACCATGATATAGAAGATATTGCAAGAAATTGCTCTATTTGTGTAAATTTGAAAAATAATCCTCCTAAAGTTGATACACATCATTGGGAATGGCCTACTGCTCCATGGCAGAGAATTCATATTGATTATTTTGGTCCTGTTAACGGAAAAATGCTTTTGTTAGTGGTTGATGCTTATAGTAAATGGCCAGAAGTATTTATAGTTCCTAGTACAACTTCAGAAAATACAATTATTTGTCTTTCTTCTCTCTTTGCACGATACGGTTTTCCTATTTCTTTGGTATCAGATAATGCTAGGCAGTTTACATCTGAAGAATTTGAAATGTTCTTAAAAAGTCATGGTGTAAAACATAAGTTTAGTGCACCGTACCATCCATCTACAAATGGACAGGCTGAGAGATATGTGCAAACGGTCAAACGTGGATTAAAAGCCTTAGCGTCTGAACCAGGTACTTTACAAATGAAGCTGAATAACTTTCTTATGCAGTACAGGAAGATGCCACATGTTACAACGGGGGAAAGTCCTGCATCTTTATTTCTAAAGCGTCACATAAGAACAAACATAGATTTGATCGTGCCAAATGTTGCAAATTTTGTTCATGAAAAGCAAACTGCAAAGAAATCTAAAGTTAAAGTAAAAGAATTTGAAGTCAACCAGAAAGTAGCTGTAAGAAATTATACTCCAGAAGCCAAATGGAAAATTGGTCGAATTGTAGCAAGAGAAGGAAAATTACATTACAGAGTTCAAGTTGGTTCGAATATTTGGAAAAGGCATGTGGATCAAATAACTAATGTAGGAGAAGATATTTCTTTAACCAATGATCCAAATTCAGAAGAAAATGTTACAGAAAATTTTAGAAGTGAAAATACAAGTGTGAAGCAAGATGATTTTCCACCCTTACAGTCAAGTTTCACAGATCCGCAACCAGTTGACTCTCATGTTCCAGTTGTTCCAGATCCTACTCCAACTGACTTTCATAATCCTGATTCTTCGAGTTCTAATTCAGCTAACTCTGATAATATTCACCAAAAACCGTCGGTTCCTACTAGTGCTACAGTTGATGCCCCTGAACATGTAAAAACTAATTCTTCTTCTTCTCCACAGGTACTTAGAAGGTCCAGAAGACATCGAAGAGCTCCTGACCGACTTCATTACTAAGTGGGGAAGAGCTGTGGTATTTTATACTTTTACTTTTCAGGTTAAACGGTAGATGGCGCCCCTTGTCTATTCCATGGAATTATGTAAGGAACATAATGTATCTACGTTCCAGATAATTGTTCTGTGTTTACAATATGTGTATATGTCGTCTGTAGTGCCGTCAGTTTTATTAAATATGTTTGTGTGTAAAAAGTCGCCCACCTGGATTATTTTAGTACTGTTCATTGCCTTACATTTAAATGCTTAAAGATAGTATATATAGACAAACAAATGTATAAAATATTGCTATCCAGTCAAGTTGTTTCTAATAATAAAATAGCTGTGACTATTGAAAGAAGGCCATATTTTAAAAAATCATTTATTTTTTTTAAAGCAACTTGCCTCAATGAAGTTTATTTTTTTGAAAAGGACAATAATAGAATAAAACAATGGCAAAAGAATTATTTCAAAATGTTGTTGCCGCAAGAAATTATGACAGTTTGAATATTGGTCAAAAATGACATTTTTCAGACTTTGGCACTCTGTAACTAAAAGCGCATCCAACTTGCCTCAACTATATATACAATATTTAAAAGTGCTAATACATGGCTTTCAAATGCCACCTCTTTTTTCATGGCAAGTGGAACGCGCAAACTGTTATAGGGTCTTAAAAATGGAAAAAAACAGCAAAAATGAATCTTTTTGTGACCTTCTGTGCCCTTGCGGCAAAAACTTGCCACGGGCTTTTCATCTATTATATAAAGTTCAACCCTCTTACATTCTAGATATAAAAAGAATTTGGTGGCAAGTTGCATGCGCAAAGAGCTATGAGTCATGGTAATATCCATGTCTTAAAAAAACACTTATTTTTTTTCACGACATGATGACCTTTAGAGGGCCATAAAAAATGAACAACTCAACTTTGGAGCAAAAAATTCTGGATTTAGTCTTTTAACAAGATAAGTAACAACTGGTAATTTTTTGGAGAAAATCTGAGATGTCATGAATCACCCCATAATGTTAGGTGTGACACTTTCTCAGATTCTTGCTCTTAATTGCATTTACTTAGTATAAAAAATAAATAAATGACAAATAATTTTTTCTTATTACTTTTTCTCAATTATTCTAATATTTTGAATATGAGCTGTACATTTTCTAAACTAATGTGGGTGTCATCAAATACACTTGTATCTTTACCAACACAAACGATTAGAGGAAGCTAGCGAGTAGTACATTTGGATAATCCTCTAATGTTTTTTTATACTCAATTAAATCTTCTATTTTATGTTCTGTTGGCCTCATTTTCTACCACTTAATGTCTTAAAATTAGCTTCTGACACACTAACACTCAAAACTGTCATCATTAAGACAAATTGTAATAAATGTTTTTTGAATAGATTCGGATTACATTACACACAACCAAAAAAGAAAAAAAAAGTGATGGAATTTTCCTACATTGCATAATCATTAATTGCTGTTAATTTAAATGAGTTCATTTTAATAACTTTGTAATTTTTTCTTAATGGATGAAAATTTCTAATTAACTTTTCTGAGAAGACCTAAATAAATTATAATGTATAAAAAAATGCCTAAAATATCTATTCCTTTATTATTTTTATTAAATGAAATTTGACTTTAATCTTTCTTATGTATATGTAGCAGAAATTTCAGAGTTGTTACCCTCAATAATATGGAAGTTAGTATGCTTTTATTTCAGAATGACATATATTCAAGAGCCATTAATAATGTCCTTTTAAAGTGTAATGTCAAACATACTGTCTCAAATATCTTAACCAATTTTAATAAAGCTTTAGTTGTAAATGAAATGAATTATGGATTTATTTTATTTAATATTTCGATTTTTATTTTGTTTGGTGCCTAAATAGAAATCTTTAAATTGGATTCATTTTATATTTACTTTTATCAACTTTTTTATCTGACATTTTGTAAAATCCATGTTAATTTTATTAACTTTGTTTATGTCACAATTGCGTTCATTTTTAGGCTTAATTTCTTATTATAGAAACTTCCTACCTAATATTTCAGATGTCTTAGAACCTTTACATAGATTATTAGATAATAATGTTAAGTGGACATGGTCAGAAAAGCATGATAAAGCATTTCAAAAAGTTAAAGAATTATTATGTACATCACCTGTTTTAGAATTATATGATGTGAGCAAAGATATTGTTTTGAACTGTGATGTTTCAGAATATGGCATTGGTTCTGTATTAAGCCATATTATTGAGGGTAAAGAGAAACCCATAGCTTATGCTTCTAGAACTTTAAATAAAACTGAAAGAAATTATGCAATGATAGATAAAGAAGCTTTATCTGTAATATTTGGTGTTACTAAATTTCACCAATATTTAGCGGGTAAACAGTTTAAAATTATAACAGATCACAAACCTTTAATTAGATTGTTTGATCCTGCTAAAAAGGTACCTGATACATTATCACCTAGAATGCTGAGATGGTCGCTTATGTTAGCAGGATATGATTATACAATTGAGTATCGCGAAGGTAAAAATAATAAAAATGCGGACGCATTAAGTAGATTACCTCTCCCAGAAACTGTAAATATAGTTAGTAATCCTGCTGAAATAATGTTTGTTTCAAATAATAATGATTGGCCTGTTACTTCTAAAACGATTGCAAAGTGGACAACTGAAAATCCTGTAACTAAACAAATTTTAGGGTGGGTACTACATGGATGGCCTCGAAAGGTTAAAGCAGAAGAATATCAACCTTATTTTCGTAGAAGGGATGAAATTTCCTGTTTAGAAAATTGTTTATTATGGGGGCATAGAGTAATTGTGCCAGAGGAAGGTAGAGAATATATATTGAAATTGTTGCATTCTGTTCATCATCATCAGGGTATGTCTAGCATGAAAACTAAAGCTAGAGGGGTGGTTTGGTGGCCAAACATGGATAAGGAAATTGAACAAATGGTAAATTCATGTAGTAGATGCCAAATGTGCGCGAGGGATAATCCAAAAATGAAACCCTTAGAATGGAAGTCTGAATTACCCTGGGAAAGGATTCACATAGATTATGCAGGTCCGTTTGAAAGGAAATTTTTTTTAATAGCAGTTGATTCTTATACAAAATGGTTAGAAGTAGAAGTAGTGCCCAGGACCGATAGTAGAAATTGATGGAAAAGACTAAAAAACTTATTTGTTTCCAAAGCACTCGCCAGATGGAAGCACCATGAAACTCTTGTCCTGAAACCAAGAAAAGAACTCTCTAAAAACTTTCTTTGACGTCACATTTTTCTGCGAAGCTACACTCACTCGAAAATGATTCTAAGCTGGTGATGTTTACATTTTCATAACTGAAAAATTCGGAAGCAAAAATTCTCAGCTCCGATAATATTTCTTTTTAAAAGAACTTTAAGATTTAAACATTTAAATTCTACTTATTTTGTGTTTACGTAAATTGTGCTGTGAATTTTTCTATTTGTGTAATTAAAGAAGTCATCTTTCCCAAAACGGAAGTGAACAAATTATTTGTTCCATAATACACAGTAATAAAATAATAATATATTATTATTCCAGTAACTTCTAAGCAGGCCTAAAGAAGATGAAAGTTATTATGTCCGAAGAAGATTCCTAGAAAGGTAGGCCTGAACTTATGTATTTTTCTTTTTATTGAAATATCACTTAACTGAAACAGAACTCACCCTATAGATTATGAGTACTGAGATGTTCTTATATATATATAAGTAAAAGAGCTTGCCCATGATTCTATTATTTGAAAATATTAAACTATAAACAGTCTTTTGAAAATATATATGATAATTGAATAAACGATTGAATTAATATAATTGAATAACGATTGAATTGATGTTGATTTGAATTAATATAATGGCTACCAGTAATATAGCCCTCATTGAGAAGTTGAATGACCAAAATTATAGTAATTGGTCATTTAAGATTGAAAATCTTCTCCAAAAGGAGAATGTGTTCTCAGTAATCAAAGATCCTCCACCGGATCCTGTCACTGCACAATGGAATAAAGATAATATTAAAGCGAAATCTATTATTAATCTGTGTATAGAAGATTCGCAAATAATTCATGCGAAACATCTAGTAAATGCTAAAGATATTTGGGAGGCTTTGAAAAATGTTCATTTAAGGAGTACTCTTTCTTCCAAACTTTTTCTTTTAAGGAAATTATATTCTCAAAAACTGAGTGAGGGGGGAGACATGATCTCCCATATCAATAATATTTTATCTATCAAAGATAAATTATTTGCTATTGGTGAGGAAATCCCTGACTCGCATATATGTGCCCTCTTACTGTGCTGCCTTCCTAGATCTTATGACCCAATGGTAACCGCGTTAGAAGCCAGCGAGACGGATCTAACTTTAAATTACGTAAAAAATAAATTGATCGATGAATATAAACATAGATGTGAAAACAGAGACGCGAGTTCAAATTCGCGAGATTCGGCTTACAAAGCAATAAATAAACCTGAGAATCGTGAAGCTGTTTCGAGCTCACGCGACTCAGAATATAAGATAGTAAATAAAAATGCTAGAAATAAGAAATTTTGCACGTTTTGCAAACGAGACAACCATGTACGCGAAAATTGTTATCATTTAAAGAATAAAATGCAAAATGATAACCCGAGAAATAATCCGAATCGAAATAAGTTTTATAATAATTCAAACTCTTTCAGAAATAATTCGGGAAATCACAAAGGTAATCAAGGTAATGTAAGGGATACTTCCAACTTCTGTTTTAAAGGTAATGTTGACGCAGAAATAGGTACGAATAATTTTTCTACCTCAACGAATTCGGAAGAAAACATTTATAAGTTCTCCGAGCAAAATTATCCCGCGTGCGATTTAATGTCTGCTAATAGCGCACAAGAACTTAATGTAAATAAATTCGTTATCGATTCCGGCTGCACAAGACATGTAGCATTCGCAAAAGAAAATTTCATAAACTTTAAAACCGGAAATTTTGGTAGCATAATGATAGCGGATGGAAATAAACTGGATTCACATGGTATGGGTGATATTAAACTTTGTAAAAATTCACCACATCAAACTATACTTAAAGATGTTCTTTACTGTCCTGAATTACAAAGTAATTTATTATCTGTAAAGAGAGCAACAGAAAACGACTTTAAAGTCATTTTTGAAAAAGATTCTTGTAACTTTATTAAAGACAATAACATAGTTTTAACAGTGGAGTTAAATAATAATCTATATGAAATTTGTCCTAAAGATGAGTACGGATATGCTGTCAAAACACAAATGTTTTGTGATAATCCGAATTGTATTACAACTTGGCATAAACGCCTAGGACACAAAAATTTTGAATCAATCAAATATCTTGTGAATCATAAGTTAGCGGATGGTATAACTTTAAGTAAGAGTAAACATGATAATATATGTACTAAATGTATCGAAGGGAAAATGTCACAATTACCTTATCCAAAGGTAGCATCAAATAGATCTAACGAAGTCCTTTCACTAATCCATAGTGATATCTGCGGTCCCATGAAGACGGAAACATTCTCAGGTAAAAGGTACTTTATTACTTTCATTGATGATCTTAGCAGGTTTACTATGGTTTATTTACTTTCACACAAATCGGAAGCCCTAGAAAAATTTAAAGATTTCTCCGCACTAGTAAAAAAATAAATTTGGTAAACAAATAAAAGCCTTTAGATCGGATAATGCAGGGGAATATCTTGGGGAAAATTTTGAAGATTATTTAACCCTTAACGGTATCGAACGCCAATTAAGTGTACCATTTTGCTCACCTCAAAATGGTGTTGCTGAAAGAAAAAACCGCACCCTTGTAGAAATGGCGCGCACAATGCTGTCAGACGCAAATCTACCAAGACAATTTTGGGGTGAAGCAATTCTCACTGCCACTTATTTAACAAATAGGCTGCCAACCAAAGCAAACAATAACATAACCCCATTTGAACTTTGGAATAATCGTAAACCAAATTTGTCACACATAAAAACATTTGGTTGCAAGGCATACGCCTATGTAGAAAAATCTAAAAGGGCTAAATTCGATGAGAAAGCCATTGAAGGCATTTTCTTGGGATATGACCAAAGGAGCAAGGGATATAGAATATATATCGGGGATAATAGAGTAATGATATCTAGATCAGTAAAATTTCTAGAAAACGTAAAAATGATACTAAACAAGACGAAAATGATATTTCGACCCCAACCGAAGTTGCACAAATTGAATTAGATGGTGATAAACATGACGCGGACGCAGTTCCACATCAGAGTCAAATACAGCTTAGAAGATCGGGAAGAGAAAACAGGGGAGTACCTCCCGATAGGTATGGAATTAGCGCAAACATGTGTCAGGTTGAGGAACCCAAAACTTGGGAAGATATAGAAAATATGAAAAACCGAAAAATTAAAAATAATTGGCTAGCAGCTACAGATGAGGAATTCAATTCACTTATGCAAAATAAAACTTGGGAATTAGTCGACCCACCTCCGGGAAAACATATTATAGGTTGTAAATGGACTTTTAAAACAAAACGCAATGCACGCGGAGAAATAGAACGCTATAAGGCCAGACTTGTTGCGAAGGGTTATTCGCAAAAATTCGGGTGCGATTATGATGAAACTTTTGCCCCTGTCGTGGCACACACCACAATAAGAAGTTTCCTAAACGCTGCTGTATATACAAATTTAGATATAATTCATTTAGATGTAAAAACAGCATTTTTGCACGGAAACTTAGACGAGGAGGTATTCATGACACAACCCGAGGGATATATAGTAGAAGATCAAAAGGAAAAGGTGTGTAAACTGAATAAGGCTATTTACGGGCTAAAACAGGCTGCTAGAGCCTGGCACCTAAAAATTAGTCAAACACTCAAAAACATGGGATTTAATCAGTGCACATCAGATTTATGCTTGTTCAAACGAAATAAAAACGGAAACTTGTCTTATATTATAGTATATGTCGACGACATTTTAGTAGCAGGAAAGAAAAGGGATACCGAAGAGATATACAAAGAGTTATCAAGGGAATATGAAATAAAATCGTTAGGTAAAGTATCGCATTATTTGGGGATAAATATCAAACAAACAGAAGATGGAAGTCTAATGTTAGATCAAGAAAATAAAATTGACGAAATTGTTAGGAAATTTAACTTAGTAAATTCTAAACCAACTTATACTCCCATGAATACGGATTATTTTAATTTAGATCCTGATAGTAAACTAATGAGTAATAATACCCTTTATCGACAAGCAGTGGGGGCACTCTTATATATCTCCACCATCACTAGACCTGATATATCTGCCTGTGTGAACATATTAGGTAGAAGAAATGAAAAACCTAGAGAAGTAGATTGGTTAGCAGTTGAAAAGGTTATTCGATACTTAAAAACGACCAAAGATCTCAAACTACAATTGATAAAAATAAAGAGCCCGTCTTAACAGCATATTGTGATGCTGATTGGGCATCAGATAAAAGTAACCGGAAGTCCACTACCGGCAATATCTTCAAATTGGGCAACAACTTGTTAAGCTGGACAAGCAGGAAACAGTCCAGTGTCGCACTCTCCTCCACTGAGGCAGAATATATATCTGTCTCAAACACCTCTCAAGAAATGGAGTGGTTACTCGCATTATTAACAGATTTGGACCTACCACAAACCTTACCGATTTCGATCTATGAGGATAATATTCCATGCATAAAAATCTCAAAGAATGAGAAACATCTATCAAGGAGCAAACACGTAAGTGTCAAATACTACAACGTAAAAACTATGATAGAAAACGAAACAATGTGTCTACACTATTGCCCTTCAAAGCAAATGATTGCTGACATAATGACAAAACCCCTTGCGAAACCTCAGTTTGAAACTTTGAGATCTCAGCTGCAACTGAGGCTAGCACTTTGAAAACAAAAGTGGGGGTGATGGAAAAGACTAAAAAACTTATTTGTTTCCAAAGCACTCGCCAGATGGAAGCACCATGAAACTCTTGTCCTGAAACCAAGAAAAGAACTCTCTAAAAACTTTCTTTGACGTCACATTTTTCTGCGAAGCTACACTCACTCGAAAATGATTCTAAGCTGGTGATGTTTACATTTTCATAACTGAAAAATTCGGAAGCAAAAATTCTCAGCTCCGATAATATTTCTTTTTAAAAGAACTTTAAGATTTAAACATTTAAATTCTACTTATTTTGTGTTTACGTAAATTGTGCTGTGAATTTTTCTATTTGTGTAATTAAAGAAGTCATCTTTCCCAAAACGGAAGTGAACAAATTATTTGTTCCATAATACACAGTAATAAAATAATAATATATTATTATTCCAGTAACTTCTAAGCAGGCCTAAAGAAGATGAAAGTTATTATGTCCGAAGAAGATTCCTAGAAAGGTAGGCCTGAACTTATATATTTTTCTTTTTATTGAAATATCACTTAACTGAAACAGAACTCACCCTATAGAAATACTATAGAGTACTAAGAAGAATTTTTGCGACATTTGGATTACCAGTAGAATTAGTCAGTGATAATGGATCCGCGTTCACAAGTGAGGAATTTGAGGAATTTCTTAAAAATAATGGAATTAAGCATACACCTATTCCACCATATCATCCGTCGTCGAACGGACAGGCGGAAAGATACGTGCAAACTGTGAAAAATTGCCTTAGGAAACTGGATAAAAATGACATAACATTATCAATTGCACGACTTTTGTTAGAAAATCATTCAACTCCTCATTCGGTGATTGGTAAAACTCCTGCTGAATTAATGTTTGGAAGGCCAATTCGAACAGCCCTTCATTTAGTATTACCATCAAAACCTAAAATACAGCAACCCCTGCACAAATTTAAGCTTTATGAATTAGTTTTTGTTAAAAATTTTGGAAAGGGGGAGAAATGGGTAAAAGGAAAAATTATAAAATTATTAGGAAGTAGATGGGTTTTAGTAAATAGATGTGACGAAATAATGTGTAAGCGTAATGTAAATCAGTTGAGACGTAACAGAGAGATAAGTTACGAAAAATCTGAAAGAATTGAAGAAAATGACCACAATAACAAAAAAATGTCAGAAAGATTTGAAAATATGGGTTATAGTGGTAAAAATTACAATGCTTATGATAATTATGAAAGGGTTAATAAAAACCGTTTTTCTGAGATTAATGGAAAAATAAAAGACCAACGTGATAATGAGAATATTATGGAACTAAACAAATCTCAGCCTTCACATGATATTGTAACAGGTACTGTTGTGAGTAATAAAAATGATGCTATGACAGATATATCTGTAAAGGACACTGTGATTAAAAATAATGATGAGGACTCGAAGAAAAGTGTTCCAGTTCGAAGAAGCAATAGACCAAGATTGCCTGTAGTTCGTTTGAACTATGAGGAGAGGGGTGTGATATCTTCGAATAGTAGCACTCTCTGAATGTAGATGGCGCAACGATACCGTGATCTTTTTGTGAGGCAATGCATGTTGGCCAAATAAAATCGGAGATGTAAGAATGTTTTTGTTTTTCGGATGCTGCGTGAGCGGCAATTGTATTATAGTGTAAATAAATGATGGAACTATAAAGGTTGTTTCCCTGGTGGAATTACAGTACAAGTAATTCGAACCCACACGATATTATAAAGTGTAATAAACAATTTTGGCTTTTCAAATTAAAAATGAAAAAAGCAAAAGTAATTTTATAAAATCTGGAATTTAAAATAGAAAATGAAACCAAAATCTTTTAATCTTTCTTTAGTGAAATTCATGCAGTCATCATTCACTTGCATATCAAATATACGGTGCGCGTTACATACCAGTTTTTTGAAAAACGCCATTTTTTTCTTGTAAAGTAGGGGGTGTGCGTTATACATGCGTGCGCTATATACACGAGTAAATACGGTAATTAATAAGTCTAAAATCTATGAAGAGTTTTGTAATGCATTTTAGAAAAATTAAAACACAAATTTTAAAGTAAAATGTAAAAAAAAAATTAAGTAACAAATTCATTTAATTGAATATTTAAATGTATAAAAAAGTAGACTTTTTTAATCAGATGTTTACGTGCATTAAAAAAATCTCCAGTTACATGCATAAAAATAATACTTTCCAAAATATAAAATAAATAAATAAATCCGTGTAACATTATAAATTCTAACGATTATTTAAAATAATTTAAAATTTATTCGTTATACAATTTAAGTTTTCTTTAATCTCCTCCCCCATCAAAAAATAAATAAACAAAATAAAAAACTCCCATAATCTATACTATTAACCGCAGTAAACGTCTGTCTGTCTGTCTGTCTGTACCGCTAAAAACTTTTCTCAACGGCCGAGTGGAGTGGCGCTTTGGGTGTCTATCGACTCGGGACGATTCGGCCTTTTGTGATAATGAATTTCGAGAAAATCGCCCGGTAATTACCCGAGATATTAATTAAAAACTACCTTGGAAACGTGACAAAAAATCCAAGTTCCGAGACGGTTCTCTGACGGAGCTCTCCGGTCGAAACTAGCTTTCGCGGATGAAGAACCACGAAGGTGTCGAAAATACGAAAATTAAGGAGTTTTATATAACGTCGCATCCGCGCTGCAGATTCATGGATTTTAAAACAAATTACATATTCTTGAAGGAAATTTAAAGACCTTTCTGACGGTCTATTCGGTTTCAAGAAATACGAACATTAACCTTTTGAAAAAAACGTTTTCCCGAAAGCTTTCATTTTCCATTTTTCTCCGCAGAATTTTCGACCGAAAACTATCGAATTTTAAAACGATTCCATCCTTTTTAATTTTGGGGGCACGACAAAGAAAAAAAATACCCCCTCAAAGACGCTTCTGTCTAATTTCCAACGGTGCGTTTATTTTTGAAATATTCTAATATTAACCCTTTGAAAAAAAATCGAGAAAAAGAGTCTCCGATCGTACAATTTTGTTTGCTTTTTCGACACTTTTTCCGCTCATATTTATATGAATAAAATCCCTAATTTTCAATATTTCTTTTCCATCTTTATACTCCTTTTAGTGAATACATAGTTTTGAGTTGTGTCAAAATTTCAAAAAGATACAACGGTTAGAAGTATTTTTAAATCTGTAAAAACCGCAAAATTATGGCGTAAAACGGGCGATTTTTTTTTTCTGCCATATTTTTAGATAAAAGTAGCCCTTAAATCCTGTATTCTTCAATGATCTTTATATGTGTGTTTGGGGTACTGGTTTTACACCTTGCATAAAATTTTTGAAAAAATCGGGAGGCCGTAACTGTATTTTAAATAATATAATAGGCGAATTTTTTAATTTAAATTATTAAATGTGAAAAAGGAAAAAACTAAAAATTAAAATTTTTGTACAAAATATGCATATTTTTACACGAAAATTATACTCGAGGTTTTTTTCAAAGTGTATAATAGTAATACATTGCGACCTCACTAATCCGACACTCGGTAATCCGTATATTTTTAAAATATCGTTAGAGAACATTATTGCAAATAAATACATTTTAAAATTTGACATTTCTTTAAAATCTTCATAAAAGCAGTTAGAGAATACCGTGGTACAAGTTGCATCACTATTTTGAAACGATACAACAGTTAGAAGTATTTTTAAATAAATAAAAACCGCGAAATTACGGGGAAAGAACGAATTTTTTTTTTTTTTTTTTTTTTTTTTGAGAGATTATTTTTTTCAGAATGGGGCCGCTAGCGGGCGAAGCTCGCTAGTTTAACATTATTTACTAAGTGCAGCTACATTACATGTTATTGTATCTGTCAAACGATATTTGTTTAAGTTCATATTGATGGCAGCAGCACTTTCTTGGTTGCTATAGTTACTAGGTATTTATGTTATGTTTATTCTTTATTCTATATTTTGTATTTTGACATTGCGCTATGTTTTATTTCAAGTTTCAAACAAATATTGTGATTTTAATATTAAGAAAAGAAGAAATAATTATTTCGACATTCAAAGTAACACACACGGCCACGACAGTTTTTGGCGACGAGAAGAAAAATGTAAGTTATCTTTATGATAAAATTAATTATTTAATGTTTCAACTGTTCAGTGATACAGTGTCTCACAAAAGTGATGGGACACTTGTGCTTTATAAAAAGAAACTGCAATAAAATAAATAAACAAACATGTGCAAAAATTTTTTGGGTGTGTTTCATATTTAAAGTTAGTAACAATTATTACATAACATACATTTTGTCAAAATATTAAAATATTAATTTAGTAAAAATACAATTGTTCAGAACGGAGCAAAAAATGGCTCACATTAAGTGATGGGACACTTACTTTTCCATCAAATATTTATCCAAAAATTTTACTTTTTAAAAGGTTTTAATATTTTGTTAGATTTCCTTTTACTTTTAAAACATGATTTAATCTTTTTGGGATGGATTCGGCTATTTTTTTGCGATTTCTGGAATGAATTTACCCCATTCTTCTTGAAGCACCGATTTTAGTTGTTGTTTTGAAGAAATGGTGTGTTTGCGAATTCTTGATTCCAATTCTTGCCAAATATTCCCTATGGGATTTAAGTCTGGAGATTGTGGTGGTGTTTTTATTATTTCAGTACAGTTATATAGCAGCCAGAGTCTAACGTTCAGAGCAGTGTGCTTGGGGTCATTGTCCTGGTAGAATTTAAAATCGTTATGAAGGTTCAATTTTCGTGCTGAAGATTTCAAATTTTGCTTTAAAATATCAATATACTTGTACTGATCCATTATACTGTCAATAAAAACAATACCAACTCCAGCGGACGACATACACCCCCATACCATAACTCCTCCTCCACCATGTTTTACTGTTGGTATCAAGTTCTGTTTGCGAAATTCTTCCCTGGGTTTTCTCCACACCAAGATTCTACAGTCAGAACCAAATATATTAAATTTACTCTCATCATTTATTCCAGTAATCAGAATTCTTATTTATGTTGGATTTTGCGAAAGCTAGTCTGAGTTTTCTATTCTTTTCACTTACGAGGAATTTTTTCCTGGCTACTCTACTGTGATATCCAGCAGATCGAATTACCCTTCTAATAGTCTCAGGATTAACAACTATTCCATATAATGCTTGTAAATCAGCAGAAACTTTTGAACAGGGCTGCGGAGTTGGTGGGATAAATGGCCGACTCCAACTCCGACTCCGACTCCGGAATTTTTACCGACTTCGACTCCGACTCCGACTCCAACTCCCACTCCGGAAATTTTAACGACTCCGACTCCGACTCCTGGCTTCCTGGCTAGCTAATATACTGATGTTGATGCTGGTTAAAGTTATGAGGGAACGAAAGAAAAATAAGGCAAAAAGTCATTATTTCGGTATTCAGTTCTTAAAGCTTTGGAAAAAAAATATTTTCTGTTTTACAAATTTTTTAATTTTACGTACCACAAACCAAAAAAATTAAATTACCGAAATCTAAAAGAGATAACAAAACGGATATTTTACTATTTCGGATCCATGGCCTCGAAAAGGAGAATCCTGTACAATTTTTATGTTATTTAGTGCTCTCCAGAGCAGAAAAATTTCAATGGAAAGGAAAAAAAAATAGTCAGATGTTTTAATCTTAGAACTTTCTTCTTCACATGTTAATACTTACTGAAAAATGCAGCATAGCATAGCAGCACCACCTCTTATGTAATTTACACCAAAATCTAGTCAACAAGTTACATCAATTTCTAACTGAATTTGAAGTTTGGTGAAAATTAGTACATTAATTTCTGAGATAGGGCTATTGCTGAAATTTTAAAATTCTGCATAACAGCGCTACATGATGAGTGATGTACATCAAAAACGAATCAGGATCAATTTCTATCAGATACTAACTGAATCTAAAGTTTAATGAACATCCATGCATTAGTGATTGAGCCACAGCTGTTTCAAAATCGTAAAAAAATCAGCATATCAGCGCTATCTGTAGGGTGATTTACACCAAACACTAAACTATACTAATCTAGATTACAAACTAATTAAACATAAAGTTTGGTGAAAATTCGAGCATTTGCTTTTGAGATAGTGCTGTTGCAATATCATGCACAATGCAGTATAGCAGCGCCACCTATTGAGCGATTTGCACCAAAAAATTTGAAGTACCTAATTATATCAAGGACTAACTGAATCTAAAGTTTTATAAAAATCCATGCATTAATTTTTAAGATATAGCTACTGTGTAAATTGTGAATAATGCAACATAGCAAAGCCACCTGTCGAGTGATATACACCAAAAATTAATCAGATCCAGATTCTATCAAGATCTAACAAAATCTAAAGTTTTGTGAAATTCCATCCATTAGTTCTTGAGATAGAGGGCTCCAAAATTTTTGTCCCATTCAGACTCACGAAGTGACAGACACTGACAGACATTTTCGAAAAACTATCAAATCATGTTCAGTTCAGGATTTTCTAAAACGTATAAATCCATCGAATGCCGGAAATTGAAATTTTTCAAGAATCCAATACTTTATTCTTGTAAAGATAGAAGAAAATAAAATTGAAGATGAAAATTTTTCTAGTTCGCAAATAATCGGTGATCTACTAGAGCTTTTAATTAAAAACAGTTTTCCTCTCCTGTATACTCTGGGCAGTTTATTGGGATTCTTTAACTTGGGTAGTCCGATATAATCCAAAAATAACAATAAGAATTCCTTCTATGGATTTAAAATTACATTTTATTGGTTTAATTTCATTTCAAACTGTCTAAGAAAAAAGCCGGAGTCGGAGTCGGAGTCGGGTTAATTTTTACGACTCCGACTCCGACTCCTTTTTCTCAAAAATGGGCCCGACTCCGACTCCGACTCGGCAGCCCTGCTTTTGAAGCACTATTTCTTGGATTTTTTTTAATATTTCGAACGATAATTCGCTTTATTCCATTGGATAGCTTTGATGGTCGGCCAGGTCTTCTTTTATCCTGAATCACATGATTCTTTTTATATCTTTTAATGATATTGAAAACTGTTGAACGACTCAAGTTAACTGTTTCAGCAGTTTTTCTAATAGATTTTCCACGTTCAATATACAAATTAATAACTAATTTTCGAATTTCAGGCGAAGTTTCTTTTCGTTTAGCATTCATGGCTACAAAGAGCTAAAAAACACAAAAATTCCAAAACAAACTGGAGAGAAATACTGCAGACGATTTTATAAATTATTGCCAATTGCTTTTAAGTAAAAATAAAACCCCAAAAAATATTTTTATTGCTTATTTCAGACGATTTTTGTTGCATATATAATGGTGTGCCATCACTTATGTGAGCTATTTTTTGCTCCGTTCTAAACATTTGAATTTTTATTAAATTAATATTTTAATATTTTGACAAAATGCATGTTATGTAATAATCTTTACTAAATTTAAGTATGAAACACACCCACAAAAAAAATGTGTGCATGTTTTTTTAATTTATTTGATTAGTTTCCTTTTGTAAAGCACAAGTGTCCCATCATTTATGTGAGACACTGTATATGAAATTCTACTCATTGACTTTGAATCCCATTTTATTTTGTGATACGTTGCATTAGATTTTCAATATTAATTTCGAATTTTATTTTGATAATGGATCCTAATCAATTTAAAGAATTTATGTCTGCGTTTCAAGCGCAACAAAAAGAATTTTTGGAAAAACTTTTTCCCGTATCAGTTTCAAATGCGACGGAAATTAATAGTTCAAATACGCAAACAGTAAATCCGGTTTTGCTTCAGACATTTGAAAACTTTGATTCTAAAAAGGAATCATTTAAATATTATCGACAACGCTTTGAAAACTTTCTTGAAATGAAGAAAATTAGTTCAAACAGCGAATTAAGTGCTCAGTTAGTTTTAAATTAGATAGGCGCATCTAATTACAATATGTTAGCCGCTTTGGTTTTGCCCAAAACTCCACCTGAATTGACTTACGATGAAATAATAAAAACTTTTGAAACGCACCTTTGTCCTAAAGAAAATATTCTTGTGTCACAGCATCAATTTCTTTCTACTTACCAAGCTGAAAACCAATCATTTGTCGATTATATTGCTGTACTTCGCCGTGGTATAATAGATAGCGAATTTATTTCGCCGTGTGACTGTAAGGCTTCAATAGCCGATATATTTTTGTTTTCACAGTTTGCAAGAGGTCTCCGCGACAACGCAATTCGAGAAGCTATTTTACAGTCAGACATCATTACATTTGATGAAATTTCAAAAAAAGCGATCGCATTGGAAGCGTCAAAAATAAGTAGCAGAGAACTTTCAAACAAAACTCTTGTGATTAAAGGTATTAACAAGATTTCAAGTTCTCGATCTTCCAGACGTAATTCGGATAAATCTAATAAAACGTGTTCTAATTCTCAGATCCGCTCCAGAGTTAATCTTCGCTCGAAATCTCAATCTCGAATTGACTATGAAAAATTAGGAATAAAGAATCTGTGCCTTCGTTGTGGCAGAGACAATAACATAGGTAAAAATTGTAAATGCGACCGTAATCAACTGAAGTGTAGAGCTTGCAAAAAAAAAAAAAAAAAAAAAAAAAAAAAAAAAAAAAAAAAAAAATGGGTCATGTACAAAAAGTATGCATTCGAACTCTACTAGAAGAAAAAAGCAAATCGAACTTCTCAACCCGAAACCGTACGAATCAATTAACCGATGATGGATGTTTTTCGGATTTTGGTGTAAATAAGGTTATAGATATTTTTCAACACCGAAAAGAAGGTTCTCCAGATGTTGATAAATATTTCGTCGTTGTGACTATCGAAGGACAAAATCAAACTTTTGAAGTAGATTCGGGTGCGGAATTTACGTTCATTCCACGAAATCAGTTCCATAAACTGAACATTTCAGCGGACCTTCAAAAATCAACAGTCACTTTTCGATCGTACACTGGTAACGTAGTTTTACCTGACAGGACAGTTGAAGTAAATTTAACGTACAAAGACAGAACGTCACGAGAAGAATTGTATGTCGTTCCTAACGAATATGACGCATTATTGGGGCGCATTTGGATTCGGCATCTCGGTATTAACCTTCAAGAAATTGATTTTAAAAAGCATAATTCAATTAATTTAGCAGTACAAGCTATAAATAGCCTCGAAGATGTTATTTCTATGTATCCAGAGATTTTCAAACGGAAGGTAGGGTGTGTTCCAGATTTCAAGGTTTCATTAAAACTCTGTGAAAATAGTAAGCCAGTTTACCATAAGGAAAGAGAAGTACCATATGCTCTTCGTGAAAAAGTTGAGAAGGAATTAGAGTCACTTGAATCACAAAGAATAATTTCGAAGGTAACTACGAGTAATTGGGGTTCACCTCTGGTAGTAATACCAAAAGCTCATGGAGGTGTACGACTCTGCGTTGATTACAAGGTTGGTGTCAATGAAAGACTTGTAAGCTCTAATTACCCAATACAACGGATAGACGAAATTCTTAACAGTCTCAGAAATTCAAAGTATTTTTGTCGACTAGATCTATATAAAGCTTATCTCCACGTTCCAGTTGATGAGGAAAGTAGTATTATTCAGACTATAACCACACATCGAGGAACCTACCGCATGCATAGATTGTCGTTTGGTATAAAGATTGCTCCTAGTGAATTCAGTCGAATTCTAGATCATATCCTCCGTGATTTACCAAAAACTTTAAAGTATTTCGATGATATTATTGTACACGGAAGAACGAAAGAAGAGTGTAGAAGAAATTTAGAATTATGCCTTCAAAGATTTAAAAAAATATGATCTCCATTTAAATCGTTCCAAATGTTTATTGTTTCAAGAAAAAATCGAATATTTAGGTCATGTTATTGAATTGAATAAAAAATCCAGAAAAAGTAAGAGCGATTAACGATATGCCGAGACTGTCAAACGTGGAAGAATTACGGAGATTCTTAGGAATGGTAACATATTATTCTCGTCTTTTGCCAGATAATTCAACAATCACATATCCTCTACGACAGCTTCTTCGGAAAATTTTCAGATTCCGATGGACCGCAGCATGTGAAGCAGCCTTCATTAAATTGAAAAGTGAAATTTCCAGTGAACACTTTCTTGTACTATACGATCCGAACTTACCAATAATTCTTACATGTGGTGCAAGTCCCGTAGGTGTTTTAGGAGTACTTTCTCACATAATTGATGGCATGGAACTTCCAATTACGTTTGCTTTCAGGTCACTAACAGCGGCCGAACAAAATTATTCACAGCTTGATCGTGAAGCGCTTTCATTCTATTATCTTCTCAGTAAACCACTTCTTTAATTATGTTTTTGGAAGTCATTTTAAATTGCGAAAGGATAATCGACCCTTGACCAGAATTTTTCACCCAAATTTAAATATTCTACCTATGACATCAGAACGTTTACTACGTTATGCTACTTTCTTATTAGCTTTCAATTACGAAGTAGAATTCAAGAAAAGCAGTTAATATATAGATGCTGATTGTCTTTCGAGAACTCCAGTTACCCAGAACAAAACATCGAGCGACATGACTATAAATAACGAAATCAATCAAGTGTGTATGACTTCAATTAATTAAATTTCAACTGTCCTCTTAAATGCAGATACGATTAGAAAAGAAACAAATTCTGATGCAGAACTATTAAAAATTAAACAAGAAATTCAACTTAATCCAGAGTTATCGTACGAACATACTCTTGAAGATGGAATCTTATTCAAGGGACATTGAGTGATGATATCAAAATCATTACAGAAACATGTCTTAAATGAGTTACACCGGACTCATATTGGCATCACTAAAATGAAACAGCTAGCTCGAAGATACGTTTATTGGAAAGGTATTGTTAAAGATATTGAGCGCATCTCAAGAACATGTGAGCCTTGTGCTGAAACAAAATCAAATCCCTCGAAAGTTCCATTTCATCCCTGAGACGAACTTAAAGAAAATTGGGACCGTATACACATCGATTACGCAGGAACTTTTCAAGAGCATTTTTTATTATCGTAGTAGATGCAAAATCAAGATGGGCTGAAATAAAACTATGCCGCAATGATCCTACTTCTACCTCTACAATTGAATTATTATCTGACATTTTTGCATTTCATGCATTTCCAAAGGTCATAGTCTCAGATAACGCGAGCATTTTTGTAAGCGACGAATTCCAATTATATTGTGCTAAAAGTGGAATTTTTCACAAGCTAACTGCTCAGCCACAAACGGATTAGCTGAAAGAAATGTGCAAACTCTCAAAAATCGCCTGAAAGCAATGTCCTCTTTATAGGTTTTAAGAAATATGTCCCCTTCACATTATTTTAGCAAGCTTGAAAATTGCAACATAATACTCTTTGGCTATCAGACAACCTATTTCTATTTTGCCAGATACAAATTCGATTGCAAAGTAAATACCAGAAGGCTTTATATCTGGCAACGAAAGTGCCTGTTTGATGCCTGTTTGACGAGTGGTTTGTAGGTTTAAAAAAAAAAAAAAAAAAAAAAAAAAAAAAAAAAAAAGTCATCTTTTTGTTATTTTAGCGAGCTTAAAAATTGCAGTATATTACTCTTTCGCTGTCAGATTTGAAGCCATCTGGCATTAACTTTTCAACCGAATTTTTATCTGGCAAATTAATTATAGGTTGTTTGCTAGCCAAAGAGTTATAATTACACGTTATAATTTTCAGGCTTGCTAAAATTATGTGAAGTGAACATATTTCTTAACCTTTAAAACACTCTTCAAAGCGGTACTTTAGTTATCAGATTTAAAGCCATTTTTCATCAACTTTGCAACCAAATTTATGTCTGGCAAATTAATAATAGGTTGTCTGATAGCCATAGAGTAATATATTGTAATTTTCAGGCTTGATAAAATGGCGCGAAGGGGTCATATTTTTTAAACCTATAAATCATTCTTCAACCCGACACTTTCGTTGCCAGATTTAAAGCCTTCTGGAATTAACTTTGTAACCGAATTTGTGTCTGGAAACTAAATTATAGGTCGTCTGATAGTCAAAATGTAAAATGTTACAATTTTCAGGCTTACTAAAATGACGTGAAGGAGGCATTTTTTTAAAGCTGTAAACTATTCTTCAAACTGGCATTTTCGTTTCTTATTTAAAGCCGTCAGACACGAACTTTGCAACTGAACTTATGCCAGGCAAATTAATTATAGGTTGTCTGATAGCGAAGTCATATATTGTCATTCTCAAGCCTGTTAAATTGACGTGAAGATGACTTATTTTTTTACCTATAAATCTGGATCTGCCAGTGTCTCAGCAATTTTGGCAACGTCTTGCAATAAGGGATTAATATCACAAATACTGAGTAGAAGCAAATGATATAAGCAAAAGTCATGCTAAAATGACGTAATTTTGATAAAGCGGAGGCGCATATAGAAAAACGAGTCTTCGTTCAAGTGACTTAAATGTTGCTAGCGCTTAGACTATTGATTTAAAGAGTTTGTCTCTCTCTTTCAGAAAATTATTTATTCATCCTTTCTTACTTCTTCTTTTCTTTTCTTTTTCATTTTTTTAGCCTCCGAGGCTATTTCTTTCAGACAAGCTAAAAATGTCGTGTCATCAGTCCTGAATTTTCTAGTCAACCGATTTTGATAATTATTTTTTTAAATGAAAGCTATTTATTTGTAGTTGTGCCCATTTTAATTATTTTTTAATTTATTTCCATTTTTATATTTTATTTTTAATTTTAAAAGCTTTTTCATGACATTTCTTCAAAATGGTGGCAACACAGTTTAGCTTTTCTCTCGATAATAAAAATTTATTTTCTAAAATGATTGCGTATAATTATACACTAATTGAGTTAAAAAATTATATTTACTGAGAAATAATATTAATAATGTAAATAAAATGACAGAAAATAATATATGATAAAAATTAATGTCTAAATCAAAATAAGAGAAATTTCAAATGAGGAAAATTATGTCATTCAGCAACCAGATAAATGGGAATTACAATATTATTATGGATGCCTTTTTCATAAACAGTAACTTTTAAAGAACATTTGAAGAGAAAATGACGTCACTATTTAAAACATCGTATTTTTACTCATAACGATATTAGGTACTACTCTGTTATCCCGTCGACCAATTTCGCCAAATTAATAGCCAAATTATACATATTGACATAATTTTTATTTTAAATAACGAAAAAATAAATAATCAGTAGAATATTAATAAAAATATTAATAAAAAGTCGAAATAAAAATCACTTAATGACATTTTAAACACATGAATTGTATTTAATGTCATTGAATGTGACATTCACGATCATCCATTATTGGCATTTAATCTTATAGTTTGTCGATAATTTTTTGGCCGATGGGATAACCTAGTAGTACCCGGTATTACTTTTTTTTAATAAAGCTATTTTTCTGTGAGTGCATATAAAATAAAATTTCTGGATTTCGCCGGCACTCATATTACAGTTTTAACTGTACTTGTGCGAATATTTGCATGCAAAATTGTAACTGGCAAATTTGACATTTACTTTGTAAATATATTTATTATATATTGATTCAATAATGTAATTACTTTTGCTTATTTTTTAAACCAAATCGATCGGGTCTTTTAAACATTTCATTCGTCGAATTCGATGGGACTCCATTCGTTTTATTGTTAAATTGCATTTCCTTTTACTCAGAGTCTATAAAAAAGCGTTTAAACTAAAGAAAAAATCCGTTTTTGATGAATCTATTCAATGAAGAAGTAGCACGTCAAATTGTATCTCTTTATTATTCCGCAATTCAAATGTCTCAGAGAGAAATTGCTATTCAATTGGGTATTTCACGCCATTCTATTTGCTATTATATTGATAAACACAAGAAAAATGAAGTTAGTTCATTGCAATCTAAACGGGGTCGCCCTTCTAAAAAACTTCTGTCGATTTTTTTTTTTCTAGTCGGAGGCGAAACTGAATTCTGCAATGGTAGAATCTACATTCATCTTGTTTTTCATTTTTTTTCAAACGAATATCTTTTTTGAAGTACGTTGACTAAGGAAAGAGATAATGAAAAGTGCATGCATGGCACTGTGGTTTTAAGTAGCTTTCATTACAAAAAGTAAAAAGCTACCTATTGCAGCTGTCCGGAGGAAAGCACTTCCGGAAAATTTTGGTATATTTTCACCGATCATGACCCCCAGACCCCAAAACCACCCTCCATTCAAATGTTGACATGCATATATATATATATATATCTGATTTTTGTCATGCGATAACTATCGTATTAATGAACCGATTTGAATGAAACTTCGTATGTACATAGTACATACAAATGTCTCAACCGAGTTCGTTGGCCAGCATCATACGCCATCTTGTTTCAAATTGGCGGCCATTTAAATAAAAAAAAATTTAAAATTTAAAATTAAATGCGAAAAAATTACAAGTTGAAAAATATTTTTCTTTTATGTGTTAGAACTTAAAACAACGATTCCAGAACACTTTCTGTTTCGTCTATATCTTAAAAAATGACTAAGTTATAGCACTTTGAATTTCTAGTATGGCTGACATTTTGAAACGATCTGATATTTGTCATGCGATAACTATCGTATTTATGAACCGATTTGAATGAAACTTGGTATGTATGTAGTACATACAAATGTCTTGATCGAGTTCGTTGGCCAGCATCATCCGCCATCTATTTTCAAAATGGCGGCTATTTAAATATTTTTTAAAAATTTAAAATTTAAAATTAAATGCAAAAAGATTACAAGTTGAAAAATATTTTTCTTTTATGTGTTAGAACTTAAAACAACGATTCCAGAGCACTTTTGTTTTGTCTATATCTTAAAAAATGACTAAGTTATAACACTTTGAATTTCTAGTATGGCTCATTTTCAAACGATCTGATTTTTGTCACGTGATAACATGCGGATTTATGAATCGATTTGGATGTAACTTTGTGTGTACATAGTACATAATAAGACTTGAACCAAGTTCGTTAGCCAGTTCTATACACCATCTTGTTTCAAAATGGCAGCCATTCAAATTAAAAAAAAATTTAAATTTAAAATTAGGTGTTAAAAAGTGAGAAATTGAAAAACAGTTTTCTTTTGCGTGTTTGATCTTGATATAAAGATTCCAGAGCGTTTTTTTATTTCATCTATATCTTTAAAAAATTGATGAGTTATAGCACTTTAAATTTGCATTGTGGACATTTTGAAACGGTCTCAAATTTTTCACGTGACAATACGCATATTTATAAACTGATTTGGTTATAACTCCGTGTGTACATAGTACTTACTGAAGTGAATATTTATATTAATTATCATCTGTGATATTGGTACGGAGGGACCTCTGTTGTAATTTTATTTCTATAGTATCAAAAATTATAAAGAGATAAGGAAAAATCGCTTACCTCATTCGTAGTCATCCCAGATCTCAGTAAACACGACTGACGATAAATCCGTTTCAGCTACAGCGTTGGGCTTGCAGCTGTAAGAAACTTAATTATAGCATTAATAACTGTGTTTTTGTAACTTCAGTACACACATCAAAGACGGATGTCATTTCTTTAAATTTTATATTTAATATAATAAAAACACATAATGATTTCTGAATTAAATAATTAAAGGATAACAATTTTAAGGGAGAGAGAAAAAGAACGTCTCTTCGACTGCATATTTCACAACAGAAGAGAAAGAGAAAGTGCGTAATACAAAAATATGAAGAGTCAAAGTGTTTCAAAGTTCAATAATCAGTTCTTTTACTGTTCGGAAAAGGGTAGATGAATGTAAACCGCAAAGTGGCGAATTTAAAGCTTGGCTAATTGAAAGAAATAAAGTATTAAAACAAAATCTTGAATAATGTTCTCAGTTCTTGTTTTCTTCGATTCGAATATACAATACCCCCGCTGAATCGGAGGAACAAGTGTTTGCTCATGGGTTCAACAAGCTTTCGCCGTGTAATTCAAATTGAGTCTTTGGAAGGGGCTTTGTTAAAATGTCTGCTGTCATTGCAGCAGATTGTAGATACTGTAGCTTAAAAATTCCCTCTTCCACTAAATTTCTGATTAGATGATATCGAATGGAAATAGGCTTGGTCCTGGTGTGACCTTTTTCGGATTCAGTTAGCTTAATACATGACTGGTTGTCCTCGAACAATATTATGGGTAGTTTCTGATTAAGATCGAGTTCTTTAAATAGTTCGAGAATGTAAACAGTTTCTTGAGCTGCACATGCAGCTGCAACATATTCGGACTCTGCCGATGATAGAGCAATGCAGCTCTGCTTTTTCGAAGTCCACAAGATGGTATTTTTTCCTAATTTGAAGAGATTTCCGGATACTGACTTCCTGTCCGATTTATCAATGGCCCAGTCCGAATCGGAATATACTCTCAAGACAGGTTCCTCTAAATTAGTGTAAGTTAATTTTAAGTCTGTTGTTGCCTTAAGGTATTTAATCAGTTAAAATTTCTAATATGGGTGACATTTTTTAAAAAATCAATTTGCCCGCGACAGCACTCGTATATATTAATCGATTTAAAAATGAGTGTGCGTGCTTATGAATTAAGATTTCGACCAAGCTCATTGGTTTGTTTTATCCATCATATTGCTTTAAAATGACATACATTTCATGATATCGCGAAATTTGGAGACTCTCTAAATCGCTGAAAATAAAACCTGGTTGAATAAAAGATGACTAATTTCTGAAAATTCCTATTAATATTCAGTATTGACTAAAACTAGTATTCAATCTTATATAATAGGGTTCCACTAAACTGAGTTTCATATGTTTGAATAATATAACTTAATTTAAAATAAATAAATAAGTATATGAAAGCTACCTCTTCCTCCCGGCATTGCCGGAAGGACTTTTATGAATTTTAAGTCACATTTTCGTATTAATTTGATCTGCAGGTTAAGACAGTTTCGAAAGACCACCCTTAATGTTACAAATGATAATTTTCTTTGAATAATTATTTTGTCTAGTCTCTTAGATAAATAATTGCACTAATTAAACATATACATACATTTTCTTTCTTTCAACAGCTTTCTTGTCTCCATAATTAATATCTATATGCCTTAGCTATGAAACTTTATGTACATCTCCATACTTTCTTTATTTTCCCTAATAAAGCCTACTGGTTACTAGATTCTAAAATAAATCTTTTTTTATTATGACATTTTGTTATTTAGAGGACTTTGAAAATTTATTAGGCATCTAATTACATTTGTATAGACATAAATTCAAACTCATCAATTTAGATTTGAATAAATTTTACTATTAAGATGGCAAATTACTAATGCTTTGTTTAAGAATTCAAAGAATTCTTTGTCAATCGTCGAATTTTGCAACTCGAACGCCATCCTGTTCTCATACGGACTGCCATATCATTTGGACGCCGCTTTTGATAGGAGCCTCTGCTCCTTACTGTGCATACGGACGCCCGCGCATGCTCCGATCCCAGACAGAGACTCCAATCGCATCCCGAAATGTCTAGCTACATACTCCCATGACGGAATATGCAAATATTTATCTGTTACGTTTTTACGGCGTTTTGTTCCTTTTCATTTAATCACCCCTTGTAAAATTGTAATAATTTATTTTTAAAAATCTCGAAACCAACGATTTCTATGCAATTTAAATTGAATAAAAATATTTTTAACAGGTTTCGAAAACTATTGAATTGTTATACAAAATTTCGGAGAAATTTCATCCCTTCTACACTTTTGGCGTAAAATTTACCAGTACACTTTATATCTAAAACATTTGAGCTTACGAAGCATTTATTCTTAAATTAGTAACAAGGAGAGGATACGAGGCTTGTGTCACCGAATTGGATGAACGTTTGTGTATCGATAGAGTATAGTTAGTACATAAATATATGACAGCCATAAAGCGCAATACCCAGGGGGTCTCGAGAAAATAACCCTTAAAGTTCATGCTATAGTTTATAATCGGATAATTTTCTACTATCAGCAAGCACCTCCGTGGCTTGATCGGTAGAACGCTGGACACGAATTTTTTCCAACTGGGATCCCGCTCCAACCTTTTTTCGGAACGAAAATTCACAGTGATTATCTTTAAACCGCAATTGAAAAAATATGCATGACAATTGAAATTTACGAAAAATATAAATTAAATTGACCGTTTTGTGAGATATAAATGCATTTTTAACGGCGAAATTTTGCATGTTTAAATAATTTTTGTAAAAAAAAAAAAAAAAAAAAAAAAAAAAAAAAAAAGTAATTTAATTTATTTGTTTATAGACCACAATTTTTATTTTGTTATTTAAAATTGTTTACAATCTACTAATTATTAAAGACAAATAAATTAAATTCGGGAAATAAATGCGTGAATAATAATATTTTAATTTGTTTCATTATAGAAATATAATGAAACTGTATTATATAAACATATTAAACAAGAAAAAATTCCGAAAAAAAAAATACTTTATAGACGCTTATTCTAATTAAAAATCCAGAATCCAAGATTTAAAAAAAATCATTTTAAAATATAAAAATCATATTTCAAAAAACCTGGAAGTATTTCAAGTATTTGCACGGAAAAAAATTAAAATAACATATTTGTTTGCATATTTTAATTTATGTCTCTATTAAAAATAGTAGCAAATCACAGAAAAAAAACTAAATAATTTTAAGTAACAACAAAAAATTTCAAGTCTATACATATATATAAAATAAATATGCTTACTTAAGAAAAAACCATGTGTACACATTTAAATATGCGAAATTTCGCAGTTAAAAATGCATTTATATCTCACAAAAAAGTCAATTTAATTTATATTTTTCGTAAATTTCAATTGTCATGCATATTTTTTCAATTGCGGTTTAAAGATAATCAATGTGAATTTTCGTTCCGAAAAAAGGTTGGAGCGGGATTAGATTCCAGGTGGAAAAAACGCGAGTCCAGCGCTTTACCGATCAAGCCACGGAGGCGCTTGCTGATGGTGGAAATTTATCCGATTATAAACTATAGCATGAACTTTAAGGGTTATTTTCTCGAGACCCCCTGGGTATTGCGCTTTATGGCTGTCATATATTTATATACTAACTATGCTCTATCGATACACAAACGTTCATCCAATTCGGTGACACAAGCCTTGTATCCTCTCCTTGTAAGATAAACCTATTTAGAAATGATATGTATCAAATAGAAAAGAAAAACTTCGTAAAAATTTAATTGTTATTCTTAAAAAATAATTCATATGTTTTTAATTGGCTATGATAGTGCAGTTTTTCTTTTAATAATTAAGTTAACATAAGCATATTCCATCTAAAATTTTTCTTTGTCATCATAATTTATATGCGCCATGTAAGCATAAAACTAAAAATGTTCATAACTGCATTAAAAGCGCACCGCAAAATAAATAAATAAATAACTATCGAGTATGTAACAAAGAAACAAGAAAAGGAAAAAATGAAAAATTCTTTTTGATAAATATTCTGTAAAGTTAGTTATTGATACTTCATTAATTCTCATTTTAAGCTAAATATTTAAAAGAAAAATTGAATGCCTCATATAAGTGTAAAAGATAGCCACTTGAACGGATTTCTTGTATAGACGTCTTTCCTTTTTATATCATCACTTAATATTACGGGTAGCTGATATGCTGGTACTTCACAATGGGATCATTGTGTAGTTCCAAACATCTTATTGATTTAGAGTTGCTTTTCACTTCGAAATTCTCATATATAATTAGCCGGTTGATAGCCAGACCTACTTTTATGCACCGAGATCATCATTAAATTAAGATTTGTAGCCCGAGATGTTCGGATATACTCGTTGAAATAGATTTTCTTCAGAAGCTTATCTAGTGCTTGACGAAAGATGGATTTTTATGTTGGTAGAAGAGACAGAGAAAAAAAAAAAAAAAAAAAAAAGAAAAGAAAAGAAAAGAAAAGAAAAGAAAGAGAAGCATGGTAAAACAGGCCGTTAAATTTAATATAATGAATTCAGCGATGATAGAATAAAGTGGTCTCATTACAGACAAAACTGTATAACAAACCACTTCTAATATTAGCTGAAAATTCTATTTAAATTTTGACTTATTAAATTATCTTGTAATTTTTTAAATCTTGGTTTGGAAATTTTCAAAATAAATAAGCAAATAAAAATCATCATAAAATTAAAAAATGGTTTGTGTTTTATTCTTATTTTTAAGGACTTTCTTAAAATATTTTTAACATGTTATTTTGACCGCATTTATTTAGATATGTTTGCATTTTTACTGCATTTCAGTTGATGCCAAAAGTACAAATGCATAAAATACTCGAGTTATTTTTTAAAGCTATTTATTGATACTTATTTTTTATCTGGGAAAGTTTGAAGTATCTAAGCAATGCTTTTTCCTAAATTCGAATAAGAATGTTTTAGTGAAAAGTTAATTGTACGTAAGAAAAGAACAGATAAAGAGCTATTTTAAATGCTTTTAATTGTGACATTTTAGGAGATATACTTTATTTCTACCATTATTTAGAATTCTGTAATAATGTCTATAATAAGTTGTGTTTCTATTAGTTGTTATTCCTTAGATATATAACCACGAATTGTTTCTTCACCGTTGCTTAACTTTAATTGCTTCATTTCTCTGTTTCTATCGTGATCGAATAAGTGTTTCATGTATACCAAATTTACTATTTGAGATCATATTACAATTTCCTTATAAAAAAATTGCAATAATTAAACATGTAAGAAAAAATATGCGTTAAGCATAGATTAAGAAACACTTTCCAACACTTCTTGGAATCTTTAACAAAACTTCGTCATTTAAGGAAATAAAGTTACTATCTATAGACAATTATATGTTCCAATACTTTTGAACAGCTCTGTATTTGATCTGGCGGTTATTATATATGCTATATAATGGGGAAATTTAGTTTAGCAAGAAAATACCTAGCAGGTTGAAATTTTTCTTTCATCAATTTATACTAATAGATGAAAACATACTTGAATACTTTTATTCAGCTCTGTATTACACGCCAATATTTATTTAAAATTTATTTTAAACTAAAAAATTCTTAAAACTACTAATATCATATTCTCAAAAATTACCATCCATAAGCGACCAAATTATCCAATGGTTTGCGTGGCCCTGTATATCCTTTTATAAATACTAGTACACCGAACCCGGGGTTCCCGGGTTACAAAGTAAAGGTGAAAATTTTTTTTAAATTTTAAATTGGAAAGTCTAACATTTTTTTTTTTTTTTTTTTTTTTTTTTTTTTTTTTTTTTTTGCTTAATAGGCTTTTTAAACTGCCAACTAATTCCAAATAGCAATTTTATATGAAACATATTATTTATGTAATCATATACAGCTTTAAAAATTATCGGTACTTCCGTATTAGCAGGGCCGTAACTAAGGGGGCGCTATGGGCTGCTCAGCCCCCCCCTCCCCTGGAAAAGATTCCAAGGTCACTCAATGAATGTCTGTTCCGAAAATTCAAATGAAATATTGTTTAAAAATCTAATTTAGTTCTGAAACCTTTTCACAGTTTTGCAGAATTACTAAATTGTATGTAAAATAAGTGTTTCAACACTCTCTCATCCTATTTGTACATATGAAGCTAACATGATGGGCTATTTTGCACCAGTTATACACTCAAAACTTCATCATCATATACTTTTCTAAGCATAAAATGAAGTTATTTTAACAGTTTAATAAGAAACAGAGTACCTACAATATGAATATGCACTAATTTATCTTTCTGCGTCAGAGAGAGAGAGAAAAAAAACTATGAGACTACATTCTACTACATAACTACATTCTCTTGAGCCCTCCCTATTGCTCACTACGGCCCTGCGTATTAGACGCAAGATAGCAGTTATTAGCCAAAGATTTCGCCAAAGAATAAAATTTTATTCTCAGTTTTTAAAAACAACTAAGAAAATATGACACCCAGATATTCTTTAAAATACATTTTTGTAAAGGTTAATTGATGTATCTTTTGTAATGTAAGTTTACTAACGAACTAAAAGTCACTAAATTCATAGATAAACACGAAATAAAACCAACATTCAGCGGGTTTATAGCCGACGATATATTGACATAACAGGTTTTTAATTACTATTTTTTTTAGTTGCTATGAAAAAATGACAACTAAAATGTACAGTGATCTGTTATTTTCCATGGAGAAAAGAGATAGATGGAGGTGCAGTATGCGATTAAAACGGTTTGATGGGCGTTATTCTTCCAATATAAGTCTCTCATTCGACCCAAACAAAACAATCACATGGAACAGAGACCGAATTTTTTAACATCATTTTTTCTCTAAATGAAAATGATCTGAATATATTTTAGTATTATAAAATAGCATTTCATTGTATTATGAATTAAAATTGCACCGCTAAAAGTTTTTCTTTTTCGTGAAAGCACGCCGTTGTATTTGATGCAATGCAACGAATTTTAGAGTTACATTTTTGGCGTCACCTCCAGCCACTAAACTGCATCTCTATTTTTTTTTCTTTTTTACTCTATGACTATTTTTTCTCTTTTTCCCACATAAATGCGATACTCAAG
Organism: Maratus speculifer; assembly: GCA_964019185.1. Taxonomy (NCBI): domain Eukaryota; kingdom Metazoa; phylum Arthropoda; class Arachnida; order Araneae; family Salticidae; genus Maratus; species Maratus speculifer. The sequence continues at coordinate 281,625,035 of OZ025289.1, forward strand.
TTGCCACCATTAGAAAAATTTAATCAAAAACTGCAAAAAAATTAATATCTCAAAAACAAATTGAGATACAGTTTTCTAACAAACGGCATTTAAAAGTGCATGTTTTTCTCTAAACGATGGTATAAAGATTGAAAACGTGCAATGTCTAGAAGTTTAAAATTTTACAATTGCGAAAATTGCAAAACCGAAATTTCATCGGAAAGTGTTGCCATTCAAAACATGACGTATGCGTTACGCACAGATACGTTTGGCCTTTATTATATAGATTCTACAGCCATTTCTTAGTAAACTGAATGCAGTTCAGCGTAAAAATACATAACTTATTTAAAAACCACCTTTAAGTAATTTACGCTCATATTCAGTAACGTTTGTGAGCTCTTTTGTGTAGCCCTGTATGTCAACTATAGCATTTATACACACCAAATAATATGCATAGATTTAGTGAAACTTAAAAACGTATATCATAATTAAAATGCATTTCATCCATCCATCAGCCATCATCGGATACATATACAGTATTTCAGAAAGAATATTCTATTTGAAATATTTATCTGTTCCTGTAAATTCTATGCACGTCGTTTTATGCATGACTATATTATATACCTTATATTAAGATTCAGCGGCGTATATCATTTTCATTATTCATAAAATTGTTTAATATAATCCTGTCAAAAACATGAATGTGAAAGAATGCCAAGTTCGTTAAAGGTTTCGCTAATAAAAGAAGTGAGATGTAACTGCAAACTATCACATATTATTTTAATATGTGAACTAAAGATCGATTTAACATCATTAACAAGTGATATGTACTTTGGAAGAATAATACTTTCATCTTACTAAAATAACTTATTTAATACGGACACATTATTTACAGCAGACGATCACAGATACACACAATCGGCATAGAACACAATTGCCGCTTACATAAAAACATTCTATTTACATTTTTACTTAAGTTGCGGTTACAGTTAAATACACCACATCTCCTCCCTTCCTAAACTATCACTACAAGTCCAATCGCTGAGGAGGTCTCCGGATTCTAGTAGATCGGCGAACTGGTTGTGGTGTTGGAGTTGAACCGTGGACACTGAGTGGAGCATGCTCTGATGTAGTAACTGAGACTGGCGTTGCATCAGTCGTCTCCGCCTCCACACTAGTGGGTGATTGTGCTGACTCAGCACTAGTTGTCGGAACATCAGCATCTTGCACAGGAACGGCAGGTTTTGAAAACGATCGTCGGAGCTCTCTTTCTTTTTCCTCTATGTCTCCTCCATCCCGTATTTGATCGACATGTCTACGCCACAATTGGCCATTTACATCGACAGTGTAATGTAGCTGTCCATCTTTTCTAACGACTTTTCCAAACCTCCATCTCTTGTCGCCTTGTCGGTAATTTCGTACAGCGACATTGTCGCCAATTTGGAATCCTCTATCCGAGAATTCATAAGTTCCTTTACGAACTTTTTCTTCCACTCTGCGTTTAAGATCAGGACGCAGCAGATCGATTCTCGTCCGAATCTCTCTGTTCAACATAAGCATAGCAGGACTATGAAGTGTCGTGAGGTTCGGAGCTTTCCTGTATTGCATAAGGAACGTACTTAATTTTTGTTGTATTGTGCCACCATAATTTTGCATTGCTCTTAGAGATTGTTTGACTGTAAAGACGTATCTTTCGGCCTGCCCATTGCTAGACGGTTTAAATGGCGCAGTGGTCTTGTGTTTGATACCGTTATTACGCATAAACATCTCAAATTCCAATGATGTAAATTGTGGACCGTTGTCACTTACCAGCATGAGTGGCAATCCAAATCGGGCGAAACAATCTCTTAAGCATTCAATGGTTTTGGTTGCTGTGGTGGATTTCATTGGATAAGCTTCCAACCACTTGGAATGAGCATCTACTATAATCAGGAACATATATTCAAAGATAGGCCCAGCAAAATCTATGTGAATACGTTGCCACGGTGCACTAGGATACTCCCAGCAATGCACCTTTACTCTCTGTGGGTCGGTTTTGTACCGAGCACAGTCTACACAATTCTTTGAGCAATTTTCTATATCCTTATCGATGTTCTTCCAATAAACATACGATCTAGCGATAGCTTTCATCTTAACAGCACCCAGATGACCATGATGTAACTCTTCAAGCACCTGAGCCTGGTACTTTTTGGGAACGCACACACGCTGGCCTAACATGACACAGCCATCTTGTAGACTATATTCTGCTTCTCTCCCTCTTAAAATTCCTCCATTTTGTAAAATATTCAGCAATGGGGCGAGGTCTGCATCCAACAGAGTTTCTTTGGCTAAGTCTCTGGCTGTGACAGGAAGAGTTTCGATTTGTGCTAACTGAAATAGATCAATTTCATCTTTAACGTCTAGCTGTTCAGAGGTGTATGGCAGCCTAGACAGAAAGTCAATGTTACCATGTTGTTTTGTATTACGATACTTAATGTCAAACTGGAAGGATTGTAATACTAAAGAATAATGTAACAATCTTGTCGCTGCCAGAACTGGAAGACCTTTCTTCGATCCGAAGATGGCTACTAAAGGTTGGTGGTCAGTTAATAATGTGAATCGTCTCCCTTTAAGGTAAAGATAAAATTTCTTGACACCCCACACAATTGCTAGTGCTTCTTTATCAATCTGAGCGTATTTTTGCTCAGTTTTTGTGAGGGTTCTGGAGGCGAAAGCTATTGGTCTTTCCGTTCCATCAGGTAAAGAGTGGGAAAGAACCGCCCCTACTCCTACAGGAGATGCGTCAGTTGCCAATATCAATGGCAGTGATGGATCATAATGCATTAAGACACGCGGAGAACAAATTTCATTTTTAATTTTTTCAAAAGCCTCCTGACAGTCCTTTGACCAAACCCATTTTACACCTTTCTGTGTTAATTTATACAAAGGATTCGCTATTGTAGCCAAATCAGGACAAAATTTTCCATAAAAGTTAACAAGCCCTAAAAAACTTTGTACTTCCTGTACGTTAGTGGGTCTAGGAGCTTTTGAAATCGCAGAAATTTTCTCATCAGTCTTATGTATACCGTTTGCATCGATTTTGTGCCCTAAAAATTGAATTTCTTTTTGAAAAAATTTACTCTTATCTAAATTTAATTTTAGCCCATGATCTTTACATTTCTGAAAAAAATTTCTTAAGGCCTCTAAATGTGATTTATCATCTGATCCAGTCACTCTAACATCATCCATAAAAACTTTGATTCCTTCCATCCCCTGGAAAAGCCCATCAATATATCTTTGCCAAATTGCTGGAGCAGAATTTAAACCATACATAAGTCTTTTACATACATATAATCCCTTATGTGTATTTATCGTTAAGATCTTTTGACTATCCGGATGTACTTTCATTTGCAAATATGCATGTTTAAAATCGATTTTTGAAAAATGTTTACCTCCATTTAAGCTTGAAAAAATTTCCTCTAATTTTGGTAAAGGATGTTGTTGTACCATAATATTTTGGTTTACGGTAACAGAATAATCTGCACATAGGCGTATAGACCCATCTCTTTTTACAACCGGGACAACTGGTGTTGCCCAATCAGAGGTCTCTACTCTCTCTATGATGCCTTCCTTTTCAAGCCTATCAATTTCTTGTTCAATCCTATCTTTTAAAGAAAAGGGTACAGGTCTAGCTCTACAAAATTTTGGCACTGCATCAGATTTAAGTTCCAACTTTACTTCATAATTATTAATTTCCCCTAACTTATCGTCAAAAAGCTCTTTATACTCTTCTAACAATTTACTCAAATTATAGTCATAGGATGTTCTTACAGCTTTTATAGAATTCCAGTCCAAATTTATACTATATAGCCATTCACGGCCAAAAATTGTATCCAAATTTTCCTTAACAATATACAAATTTAATTTAAATTTTTGATTTTTGTATTCAACATCAACGGTGACAAAACCCAAAGGTACAATTATTTCACCTTTATATGTTTTAAAAACTACTTTTGTGGGTTGAATTCTTTTTTTCGAAATCTCACGAAATTTTTTTATGCTCATTACCGAGACGGCCCCTCCAGTATCAAGTTCCATACTCACAGGTTTATTTTCAATATTTACTGTTAACATAATTGGAGGTTTTCTTTGCTCCTCCTCTTTCAGCGAGTTCAAATCAAAGGAATACATTGGGATAACATTTTCACTAGAATACAGGGTATCTACCTGCTTTTGTTTTACCGTATTCCCTTTTAACTTTTTTTTCGCTGCAAAACAAGCTTTTCGAATGTGCCCGATTTTTTGACAAAAATGACACTTAGCTAATTTAAATCTGCAGGAATATTTATCGTGATCCGTTGCTGTACACCGTGTACAGCTCGTTTTTACTTTCTTTCCCGAAAGATTTTGTCTTCCAAAGTTTTTCTTTTGCGAAACAAATTTTGACTGCTCATTATTTTTCCTCACGCTAAATTCTTTAATTTCTAAAGATTTACCCATTATCTCATTTGCCCCTTTCATAGCTTTCTCCATAGCTAAAGCAATTTTCAAGGTATTCTCAATATCTATATCATCTTCCTCAAAAAGTCTATCTAATATTGCTCTATCCCTCAACCCGCTTACGAAAACATCCCGTAACATCGTGTTCAACATTTCTTGTTTATACTGACAAGGAATTGCCAAGGAGCGAAGTTCAGCCATAAAAGCACTGACACTTTCCCCCTCCCGTTGCTTACGATTTAGAAACACATGCCTGCTAGGAATTATAAGCGGCGTCGGAGTGAGATGAGCTTTTAATGTATTTTTTAGAATAAGGTAATCTTTATCGGAAGGATTGTCAGGAGCTAGAAGGTTTTTCAACAAATTATATAATTTTGCTGACAAACTAGAAATAAAAACTTTCCCACGTTTGCCATCCGGAACATTTTGAATATCCATGAAAGCTTCGAAGCGTTCTAAAAAAGAATCAAAAGCTTCATTCGTTTCATCAAATTTTTCAAATTGAACTGAAACTTTAGCTTCTTGCGTTTTCGGATCGGCAAAAGTGGTTAATTTCTCTAATAAAATTTTATTTTGTTCTATTAAACTTTGAACCAACTGCTCCATTTTAAATCTTCTTTAAAGATAAATACAAAAAGAATTTTTTACCTTGGCAGTCTTCGGCATCTAATGTTCGTGAATCCGATCCTTTTTCATTCCATACATCGTCGCCAGATATCACATATTATTTTAATATGTGAACTAAAGATCGATTTAACATCATTAACAAGTGATATGTACTTTGGAAGAATAATACTTTCATCTTACTAAAATAACTTATTTAATACGGACACATTATTTACAGCAGACGATCACAGATACACACAATCGGCATAGAACACAATTGCCGCTTACATAAAAACATTCTATTTACATTTTTACTTAAGTTGCGGTTACAGTTAAATACACCACACAAACCAAGTTCTTTCGGAGCTCCTTAAATCATAACTCCTGTCATGCATAATATTATTCAATTGCTTAAAATGATTTGTTAAGTTACTTGTTATTCGATAGAGCGACTTAGCAAGTTTTCTCTTATTCAATTTTTTCTATTTAGTTGATCAGAAATTAAAGTTGATCCCTTCCTTAATTTATCAGTACCTTAACTTCAATATACTTATTCGAACACTCGATTGACTAGATCTTTGTTAATCAGATTCTAGATTAAATTGTACTCCGACTTAAAGATTAAAGTTGGTAACTGAAAACTTGCCAAGTCGCTCTATTGAATAACAAGTAACTTAACAAATCATTTTAAGCAATTGAATAATATTATGCATGACAGGAGTTATGATTTAAGGAGCTCCGAAAGAACTTGGTTTGCAGTTATATCTCACTTCTTTTATTAGCGAAACCTTTAACGAACTTGGCATTCTTTCACATTCATGTTTTTGACAGGATATCATTATTTTTTGTCAAATAAGTAGGTATTTGTTTCCTTTTTGAAATAAGTAGGTTAAATTAGTTTTATTTAATATTAATTTCAGCTTTTTCCTGCATTTATTCACTGTTTTTTTCAGTCAAATTAAAAAATTTAACATTAGGACTGCTTATGTTCCTTTAAATTCCACTAATAATGATGTTTCTTTTACGTGATTGGGTACTACTTGATTATTTCGTCGACCAAAAATGTTTGTAGCCAACTTGGCGAAATATCGCTATATTGACGACAAAAATTACGCACCAAAAGTCATACTAACATGGCTCTATTTCTGGTATTTTGCCAAATTCCCATAGATTCCCATTGTAATCTGGTAATTTATCCAATAATTTTGTTAGAGCAAGGACTGTCGCCATCATTTTGGCATCTTTTTTTTTCTTTAAATCGGTTCGCTAACTACCCAAGATTGCTTAAATATTGCTATTTAGAAAGTTTTTAGAACGCTTTTCGCGCATTTTTACCCCTTTTAAATTTTGTATTTGTTAACAAATGTTCTTAGTGATCATTTATATCTTATAATTAATGAACATACCAAATTTTATGTTTTTAGGCCCTTAACATACAGACATCGCATTTTTAGAACGCTTTTACTTACCCATCATACCTAGTATAGGGTAGGTCTTGCAATCGTTTTGAAAATCGAAAAAAAATTTTTGACGGGTTTACACGTTTTAGATAGTGGAGATTCCGAAAAACATATTTTTAGAAACAAAATTTTGCCGTCCGTCTGTCTGTCTGTCTGTAAACGCTCTATCTCCCGAACGAATTGAGATAGAGACTTGAAATTTTGTATGTAGTTAGTATGTAAGAATGGAACGAAACCTATTAAATATCAGCAACCTCGATTATCCGGAACTATTTTTTTCGGATTCTCGAAAATTTCGTTCTGATGAAAGGTACATAAAAATTTTCGAATTTTTTTGTTCTAAGGAATGGACGTAAAAGGCAATAAAATATCACACATTTTGCATATAGAACGAAGTCGATCGGATTATTAGTTGCTGAGATATTTTTAATCCTGTTTTCCACATTCTTCGATTTTTCATGGCCCTGTATTTGATTCAAATTTCAATTCAGAGGTATATTTTAATTGGACATAAGACGCAGTTAATTTTTAGTTAATAGAGTTATTATTTTTGGAGTTATAAGGATGTTTCTTTTACGCAGTTCGGTACTACTTGAGTAGTTTGGCGTTTTATATAATTTGTCGAAATCGGTAATCATCAGTTCTTTAATAGAGCATTACCATGCATATTAACAATATTTAAATTTTGTTTATGAATTGCAATGCATTGTATAAATAGTTTTCACATGTTTTATTTTCATATACATATCCATGATGGGTAAGTATTACGGTGGCCCCCAACGACTAGTTATCTATTTTACCCCCTTTGGGTTAGTGGAATCGACATAAGATATAGCCTATATTGGAGCAAGGACTATCACCATCATTTTGATATCATTACTTTTAAGATCGTTTGTTGTTTGCTGAAATTGCTTAAAAATCCCAATTTAGAACATTTTTAGAACGCTTTTCGCACATTTTCGCACATTTTCACCCCTTTTTAATTCCGTATTTTTTATCAAATGCCCTTAGAGATCATTTATATCTTATAAATAATTAACATGCCAAATCTTATAGTTCTAGGTCCTTCAGTAACACAAAAGTTGCATTTTTAGAATTTTTTTGCTTCTTCACCCTCTTTTGGTTAATTGTATACGCATAAAATATAGCCTATGTTTGAACCGGGGCGAATACCATCATTTTGGTATCATTAATTTTGAAATCGGTTCGGTGGTTTCAGAGATTAGCCCCGATACTTGCCAAAAGTGTCGCCAACTTGGCACTATTTCTGATATTTCGCGAAATAACTCTAAAATGCCAAACTTTATGTTTCCAGTCTAGTCCGTTAATATACAGACATCGCATTTTTAGAATGTTTTTATGCTCTTTTACCTCCTTTGGGTTAGTGTAATCGACATAAGATATATCTTATGTTGGTGCAAAGACTGTCATCATCATTTTGATTTTGATATCATTACTTTTAAGATCGGTTTGTTGTTTGCTGAGATTGTTTTAAAATTGGTATTTCGAACTTTTTTAGAACGCTCTTCGCGGATTTTCACCCATTTAAATTTGATATTTTTTTAGCAAATGTCATTAGTGATCATTTACATCTTATAAATAATTAACATGCCAAATTTTGTGCTTCTAGGCCCTTCAGTAAAACAAAAATCACATTTTTAGAATGTTTTTCGCTTCTGAACCCTCTTTTGGTTAGTGGCACAGACATAAGATATAGTCTATGTTTGAACCGGGGCGAATACCATCATTTTGGCACCATTACTTTTGAAATCGGTTCGGTATTAGGTTCGGTATCGGTTCAGAGATTAACCCTGATACTCGCCAAAAGTGACGCCAACTTGGCACTATTACTGGTATTTTGTGAAATTCTCATAAGCTTCCATTGTAATCCAATAATTTATCCTCTAACCAACCATTAATGTTTAATTAATGGTGATTTCTGATTTTTTCCTATTTATAGATCCAATAACCTACCTTCACACCAAATTTCAACTTCCTAAGTCACGTGGAAGTAGTCAAACATTTCTATGAGTGAGTGAGTGAGTCAGTGGTAAAAACAGTGGTTTTCAGGCGTCAATTTCTCGCCATCGGTAAAAGATTTTTTTTTAAAATTTTAGATTCGGAAATTAGAAGATGGTCTTACACGACACAAAAAATTGCAAGTGTGTAGGTCAAATAGAATTTAAGTTATTGAGGGGTCAAAAGTGGTTCGAAATGGTTCGGGTAATATAACCCACGGCCGGTGTGTCGCCTTTTACTTTGTGAACTTGGCTGACACACTGCCGTGTGTCTAGATTAAAATATGTTGCACACAATCCCCCTCCCCTTTACCATTATGCAATGGAATCTTTTGTGTGGCTTTGGAAATGAATAATAGCTATTTTTTCACCAAATATTTTACAGAATGCATATTTTATTGCACTTCGTAAATACATATAAATTTGAATAGGGTACACGACCCTTCGGTCCCGAGACATTTCGGTCTCTGGCCATTTCGGTCCCGTGACAATTCGGTCCCAAGACATTTCGGTCCCGAGACAATTCGGTCTTTTGCCATTTTGGTGCCCAGCAACTTTGTTCCCTTGCCATTTCGGTCCCTGATATTTCTTTGTTCGATACCTTATAAGTCGGATTCTAATTGTTATGGGCCTGCCAAATGGCATAAGTTCAATATTATTCGGGCCTTTTTAAAAAAATTTTAATTCTCTCCCTCCCTCCTCCAAGTTTTATAAAATGTTGAATATAAGAGTCCAATAAATTAAAACTTTTATAACTCTTGATAATAAAATCAGATAGAGCTGAAAATTTTGTTTGATTAAACAACGTGATATAAGTTTAGGGGATATTGTCTTTTGCTTTTAGTGGTATTATTATTAATCAGAATAAATATTTTAAATTTTATTATTAATTATTAGTATCAGTGTTTTATATAAGCTTCTATAAACTAAAAAGTATTTTATATAAACTTCCATAAATATTTTTTTGGCTGTTTGCGTACTTTTTTTAGAACATTTAAATTAGCATTAATTAAATAATTAAAAAATCGTGCTTATTTTTTTTCTTCAATTAGTTTAATAATAAATGTCTTTAATAATTCAATTAGACAGCTATATGTTATAATATATACATATTTCCTCAAATCACCCATCTACACCCTCTCCTTTGATAATTCAGAAATGACACATATTTATTGAAGAACAAATTTTTTATTTTTCTTATTATTTTTATAATACAAAGTTGCATCTTACAAGTTTGTTTTCATAAGTTACTTTCCATTATTAACATTGCAAAAGCAAATATGATTTCGTAACTGGGCATGCTATGAAAATAAATTTGTTTTCAGAAATTTACCTCCGCCACTATTTTTTTTTTTTTTTTTTTTTTTTTTTTTTTTAATAATAGTATTTATTGATTGCATTTTTTAACAGTCTTCTCACGCCATGGAGACAATTTTTGTGAGTTAATTTTATTGAAACTGGGCCTATTTCATTTAATAAGATGATTATTTTTTTTACATGGAATTAATATAATAATATAAATATTATACATAAAATATAATATATAATTTAAAAAATATATATTGAAATGTAATATAATATTTTAAATAATTTTATTTTCAATTTTTAAGTGACAAAACTAAGCTTTTATTTATTTATTTGTATTACCTTTTTGCTCCTACTTTCCCAGAAAAAAAAATCTTATTTTAGTTTTATTTTTAAGTATACTAATTGTTTTAAATTTCTGTAATTTTAAATATACAATAAATAAACAAGTAAATTTTAAATTTCAGTTTAGAACTACTAGGAAATATAATGATGTGTTGAATATAAAATGGATTATGTATTGAGTTTATTTTAAAGTAAAATTCATTATGTAAGTTAATAATGTTATTAATTAATAAAATTTTATTTTTATATTAAAATTACGAACTGTTTTGAGAATTAGGATTACCAATTATCATTAGGATTACCAATTATGATTAGAATTACCATACACAATTTGTGTGAATTATAATATTTTGGATAATAGTTATACGTGTGTGCGTTTTTCGAGCACTTTTAATCGCATTATACTAAAATTTTATGGCCTTCGACTTAAAAGCTCTGGAATGTTCCCTATAAAATTATGTCTTATTTCACAAATTTTAGTTTGCAGGAGAAAGGACCGAAATGTCTTGGGACCGAAATGGCTAGGGACCGAAAAGTCTTGGGACCGAAACGGCTAGGGACCGAAATGTCTTGGGACCGAAATGGCTCGGGACCGAAGTGTCTCGGGACCGAAACGGCGGGACCGAAATGGCAGGACCGAAACGTCCTGCTTCCATTTGAATATGTTTGACAGGTGTAACATCTTTAAAATTCAATTGAAATGATTTTTTCCCATAGGTCTTAAGTAATGGTAAACTTTTGACTGTCTCTGTAAATAAACTAATCATGCTAGAAGATGCATTTGAAAGAAGGTTCGTGCTAGGGTAAACCTTAATAACGTCCAAAATTTTCAGGGTAATCCGAGTATATTTACAAGAGTTAGAAAGCGGACAGCCAGCCAAACAAAGCAATATGGTTCTAGCAAGGAAAATAAATAAAACCGCATAAATCAAAATTGTGAATTTGCTCTTTTGGATATTTGGAACAAAACAGAAACACTGTCTGTAAACATATTATAATAAATTGCATCATAACACATGCGATTTGATTAATATGAAAATCTGTTTCAACCCTTTAAGTTGTTGTATATTCTCTTGTTTGAAAATTATGTACATTTTCATTGAAGTCTCCTGTCAGAAACAGTTTGTTTCAGAAATGTGTTCTGGTATAAATAATGCTAGAAAGGCAATACTTCATGTCCTATTTATTTTAAAAAAAAATCTATATAACGTTCAACATTTAAATTCAAGTAAATTTTAGTCATTTTTTTTAATTTTTGCGGTTCTAAATTAAGTGTGACCTAGTTTTATAGAAAATAATCAGAATACTCATCTTTACTGAAACTGCTTTGAAGATCGCAGAGACATTGCATTTCAACAACGAATTCCATAAATATTTTTCTTTATCAGTAAAATAGTACGACGCGACGTGGACACCACAAAACATTTTCTATATTTTTCTAATGTATTATTTTAAGAAGATCATTTACGCACCAAGAATTGTGAATGCGAAAATAACCATACATTGGAATTTAACATGCGGTTACGGTGATCAGTGAATAATATAAAAAGAATATTGCCCAGCTAAACTGACAGTATTAAGCTCACGAGTTCTTCACATATTCTATATTACAGCCTTATTTTTTCAAAAAATAATGTCCTTCAAAAAAAAAAAAAAAAAAAAAAAAAAATTAAGTCGGTGATTGTTTCTCCTATTCACCCTCTTTATATTTAATCAATGGATACTCAAAACAAATCAGGTAAGTGCATTATCAGATTGAACTTACATTAAATTTGAAGCAAAACGGTGAATTCTGCGTGAAAAAGACATTTGCCTAAATTAGGGGGAGTTAACCTCGCCTATTCTCACATCCTTTATATTTAACCAATGAAAACCCAAAACTAATCATAGAGGTGCCTTATCAGAATGATCCTATACATAAAAATTGAATGAAATCTGACAATTCTGCATGAAAAAAACATTTATCTAAATTAAAGAGGGGATTAGCCCTCCGTTTCCCCCTTTTACCTATATAATAATCTCTCAAAATTAATCAGGGAAGCGCCTCATCAGAATAAACCTATATCCAAAATTTGATTCAAATCGAGCATTTTTATCATGAGTTATCGCGTTACGCACATACGTATATACATACATACGTATCTACAGGACCTGCGGGTTCATTAGCTCTCAGGTTTTGATAGCCTGTTAGCTGAAAAAAAAAAAAAACTCAATATACTCTCTGTTGAACGTTCGAACTCAAAATTATGTTAACATATATATCTTTAATTAATAACTCCCGATATAAAATGTGTTTCATTTTACTCTATAGAGATTAAGATAGAGCTGTAATGTTATCGCAAAAAGCATAAGTCAACACTGCTACCTGATGAGGTTTCAAAGCCAAAACTGAAACAGCATAGTTTTTCATAATATGTATTTTACATATTAAATTTGTTGTGGAATTTTGTCTCATAGATGACGAAGTCACAGAAATCTTGAAAAATCCAGCACAGAATCGAATATAGATTAAAATAAAATCAGCCCCTGTTTATGTCAAGTGTAAATATCTAATTGAATATAAAATTTGTTGAAATTCCATATATTATTATTTTTAGTTGGAGAGGTTATGTGATATTTGTCAGATACAGACAGACATTTTTCCAAAATGTAAACAAGTCGGATGTGCCAATCCCAAAATTTTCTTCCTTCTCATGCATGTTAACGTTTCAAAAAGTTATTACACATGTTAATACTTCAGTTTTATTATTTCAATATTATATCAGTTTTGATTTTCATCTTAAATTTTTGCTCCATTTTATTTATCGGAGTAGGAACGAGTTAATCTCAATCATAATATTTAATAAAATCAATATTTTTTTATCTGCTGCTTCTCAGCTTCAGCTGCTTAAGAATCGCTAGATACGAATTGCCCGTCGCTGCAAAAACAGCCAATGTACAGTAGAACTTCGAAAAATCGAAAAAAAAAAAATGCTGTTACAGCGCCTTTCCCCTACCCTTCCGGGGATTGTTACAAATTCACGTGGGACCTGCTAGCTACAGCCAAAAAAAAAAAAAAAAAAAAAAAAAAAAAAAAAAAAAAAAAATTGCTTTAATTCTATTTACAACTTTTTGCATTTTTCGATGGTACAATAATGAAAACGGCACAAAAATCGCTATTACAGCGCCCCCTTCCGGGGGAATATTTCATGTTTCCAAATTCTAAAAGAACCATCTGACAATACCCGAAAACATAGGCAAATAATCTGGCTCAGTTCCATGCATAATTTTATACACTTTTCGATGGTACAAAGCGGAAATATGGACACACGAACATACAGACATTTTGTATAAAATGTTTTTTGGAATCTCACATCCCTAAAAAATGTAGTTCCATCGAAAAATGGAAGTCTAAAAAAAACCTCGATTATAATACTTTCTTTTTTAGATGGAAGAAAGTAAAAATTGAAATCGTACAACCATATATAATTTATTCTAAAACGTGTAAATCCATCAAAAAATGAAAGTCGAACATTTTTATCGCTTCAATACTTTCTGTTTGTGTAAGTAGGGAGAAAAAAAAACAATTTCTGACGAAATATAACCCTTTACTTTTCATGTAATGTTTGTATTTTGATGGTATTATACAACCCCTATTTAAGACATTTCTCGCGATCCAAAATTCCTATATACTCTCAAATAATTCAGTATTATGATTCTTTTGAAATATTTATGCATTAATATTAACGTCAAGGCGAGCAACTTCCCCTCTGAGAAATGTATGCTTTTACTCTTTAAAAGCTTTTTTTTAGTTTCGGGGAAAGATAAGACTTTATATTTGACAGAGTTGGAAACAGACATCTTCTTTCTTTACCTAAACTATACTTTTATTATTCTGATACTATCTTTAAAAGAAAAAAAAATGTACTTTAGGTAGTTTTTGAATGACATGACAAATGTTTATAAGATTCAAAGAAGCGATATTTTAGATTTTCCTCATATATTTTGAAATAATAAAAAATAAAACCTAGCCAACTCATTCCCTTTTCATGTAGTTTAAATATATTATCCTTTTTATGAAATAGCTGTTAAAAATATCTCATGTAAAAATGAGTAGAAATTTGGGATAGTAAAAATAAGGCAATTATTTTGAAAAGAAAAAAAAAAGTCAGTTTAGAGGGGCACTGTACCTTTAAAGGCATCTTTTCAATTTTGAATAATACTGTTATATATTTGGTGGCAAAGTACTTAGTACTGAAAATAAAATAAAATAAAATCTCGTAAAATAGCCTATTTTACTAAAACTTATTTTTTTTTTTTTTTTTTTTTTTTTTACTTTTTAAAAATCTTTACTACTTTTTTTAAATATGAATATTTTTGCTTCGATTTTTTATTATATTCGCTAGAATATACTACATAAAACTGTGCATGGATTTTAAATGTATGAGATTTTATATTTAATATGATTTTCTTTCCCTCACGTATAGTAAAAAAATGAAGAAAATTCAACAAACTCTCAATTTAAATATTTTTTTAAAAAAATAATTATGAACTTGAATGTTAAATACATGCATAAAAATATTAAAAACACCATGGAGAACAAGTAAAAAATATTTCAAATCTCTATCTAAGTCAGCAAAAAAAAAAAAAAAAAAAAAAAAACAATATTTTTCGAACAAAAGAGTTATGAAAATATGAACAGGGAGAAAAATTAGTTCAAAGTTTTCATTTGCATGGGTCATTGCGATGGGCCTATTAACAAAATTTACAATATCTCGCGATACAATAGTCGTATAGTTAAAAATGAGGTGTCAAAATAATCACAATTAAATAAGTTTTGAATTAATATTAAAAAAGAAAACCGATATTTTGAGCAATTTCAAGGTACTGTGTCCCCTTAAACAATAAAACGATTTATTAGTTTGATGGAATTCAGCCATAAGTATAATTGTGTATGTAGTATAATCGTATGAGAGTTTTATTTAATTAAGAATCATTAAAAATAACTATTAGTAAAAAGAAAAAAAAACATATAAATAATGATTACGCATTTGGTACATTCATTTAGAACTTTTCTTATTAAATGTGCAAATAAAGAAAATCTTAATAAGATTTTTTTTTTTTTTTAATCTAATAGTGAATTTTTATAGAACATTTTAGAGAGCTTCGCGCCCTTAAAAAGGTAAAAAAAAATTAGTGTGCTAACTCAAGGACTTTTCCAGACTTAAACTTTACAAAATTTTATTCCTATTTCATTCCTTCACTGAGAAACATTTGTGGCCAAACGTTACTCCGTAAAATTGGTGGCAGCATTGCTGCCTGTATGGAGTATTTTAACCGTTAAAACCGGTGTAACATTGTCATGTTACACCAGTAATATATGTTTAAATTACACCATTGCATATGTGAAAACAATTACTGAATGAAACTGGAGGCAGCATTTGCCACCATTTTTACACCAATTGTATGGAGTAACGTTTCTACAAATGTTTTACAGTGTTGTTGGAAATACACTGTAATCTACCTCAGTAACAAACATAAAAATTTTAATTTGAGAGCATTTCTGTGTATTTCAATTCTGAATAGGCGAAAAATCTGGACAGTTAATTTTATATAACTGTAATTGGCGATAAAGGGTAATCCATTTGAATTATTTTATGTTATCTTGTAAAACAAACATAGATATATCATTACACATTTTCAACGGAGAATATGCCACAATAAGCGTTATTAATACATACAGATATCATAGAGTTTTAAATAACATAATGACACTAAAATGCATTTTAAGTAATTTCCTCTCATAGGAGGTAGAGTATCTGAATTTTTGTTGTGCCGCCCTATAATTTAATTATAAGAACTATATACATCCTTTTGAAGGGAAAAAATGGAAAATCGCACACTAAAATTTCCATCAGTTGTTCTACAAATTCCACATTTAAGCGTTTTTTAAAAAGTTTGGTTCTATAAAGTCGTTACACGAATTGTTACATTAATTGGTTTCAGAATATCATTTCATTAGGATTTTATACGTTTATAAAATAGATAATAAAATGTTTCTGGAAATGAATTCAATTCAATTTCAAAGGTTCTTTGAAAATAAATTATGGAGTCATATAAATTTAATTACTAAGAACATAACCTCTACATAAATAAGCTTTTTTAAACTTAAAATTTATTAAGCAACAATAATAAACTGATAATAAAATTTGAAATAGACTCACTTTTATTAATTAGTACTTATTTCACTTTCCTTATTCGTATTTATTATAATGCTATTTTAGTGGGGTTTTTTTATTACTATATATTTTTTTCAGTGAATGTGATTCGTGATGTAAAGCGGTCTAAAAAGTTTTAGAAAAAACGCATTGAGACAGAATGTACATTTAGTTATATAAACTTATTTTCATTTATATTTTTCACTGAAAGTTTGAACATAAGTCATTTAGAGGACTAGAATACAACTAATAATGGCTATCACTCTGCAAAACATAGTGTTCGAAATTATCTGTAGCTGTAATGTATGACTACTATGAATACTGTGTAGCATAATGTGTTTTATTGTGTTGTTATTGAAAGATAAAGATTTCTTTTAAAAAAATCATTAAATTTCCAAAAGTTTATTGCTTATAGTCATAATGTTTTCAACAAAATTTAACACCATTTCCAAGAAATTTGACAAATTGCAATAGAAACAACAAACTACAACTGAAATAAAAAATATATTAAATATTTGATGCAATATGAACATTTGTTTAAATTAACTTTTTAACTTTGCATGCACGAAATTTTTTTAAATACAGAATGAAGTTCAACGCATCTATAATAGACAATTAATTTTTAAAGTTTACAAACAAATCTAAAACGCATTTCGGAAAAACGACTTAAAGAAATCAGAGTAACTAATATCCTTAAATGTTAACTTTTCATATACTGTTTTTTTTTTTTTTTTTTTTTTTTTTTTGTGTGTGTGTGTGTGTGTGTGTGTGTGTTTCCAAAAATATATTTTGTGATATGCAGTCGGCTCACATTAATTCGAACTCGTCGGGACCAGAAGAAATGCTTGAATTATCCAAATTTCGAATTATGGAAAATATGAACAGAAAACATGCTTAAATTAGTACTATTACAAAGGAATTAATATTGCAGCGTCTTTTTTAGTTTATTTCGTCTGTTATCATTAGAATATGACTTAATATTAAATTAAAACATATAAGTATATAAACTAATTAAGGTATTAGAAACAAGCACGATGGAAAAAAAATTATGGTGCCACTGATGGACAAACGGGACACTAAGAAAGAGGATATTAAATGCATGGGATTATGTGTATACTCGTTCGGAAAAATTCTCAGAAAAATCAACGAAAGAAAGT
The DNA here is from genome assembly GCA_964019185.1 of Maratus speculifer. Taxonomy (NCBI): domain Eukaryota; kingdom Metazoa; phylum Arthropoda; class Arachnida; order Araneae; family Salticidae; genus Maratus; species Maratus speculifer. Next base: position 281,642,581 of record OZ025289.1, read on the forward strand.
TATTCAAAGGATCTGAAGTCCGTGAGAAAAAAAGAAAAATTGAAAAATTTGAATTCTCGTTAGTTTGAATTAAACGAAGTCAAGAGAAAATGAGTTCGAATAAATGAAAAATTTTAACGCTATTCTGTCATCGAAAATTTCGAGACTTGATGTTTAGCTCGAATTAAGTGAAAATTCAATTTATCCGATTTCGAATTAACGAGAGTTAACTATATTATGAACTTTAACTTTTGTAATTTTATCTACATGAAGTTCCAGAAGAATGCATCAAGTATTTCTCTAACTATTCGAGAAAACACCTTAAATCAAAGAAAACGAACTTAATTCGGCCTTCGCATGAAATAATTAAATATTGCATTTGAATAATCAAAAACCGGCATAAGTATGAGTTGCATGAATTGGATTTGGCCAACACGGGTGAAGAGTTCTTGTAATCGGTTGTCATCGAATCTTTCGAATAATAATATTTGTGTTCGTCTCATAAAATCATCCAGTTTTTTAAACACACAGTTTATTCTTCACAAAACATATAAACATACACTGTACTTCACACAAAACATATATTAAATAATAGTTTTCTCGGCATTTTCGCCGGATCAAAACAACTTCCATCCAAGCGGGAATCAAAACATTCTAAACTATTTTTTCCCTCGGGTCGGGATGACGTCACGACAAAATCCCCATAGGGATCATTTCTTTCCCCAAGGAATGAAGTTGAAGTCGTAACATCCTCCCGCCCCGATGAATACATTCATCAAATTTGGTAGTTAATCATTATGAAATATGTATAAAATATCACTAATCATTTACTAATACTTATGAATACAATACAATTACTATAAATCACAGTACATTACAGTTGAATTATATAGAATTAAGCAACAACAATACTAAATTAATACTAATAATGCTAACATAATGGCAAAATAAAATAAAGACAAAAATATATAAACAAAAACCGAACCAAACCAAGTTTTATAGGTCAGTCGAGTTCCATAGGGTAAACCATCTGGACCGCGCGTTTGAGAATTCCTGTGGCAGTCTTCAGAGTTAAGCTTCTTACTTTTCCATCGCGGCCCTGATGAACTTCTAAGACTTTCCCGATTTTCCACATTTGTCTTGGCAACTTGTCCTCACCTATTAAAACTATGTCATCTACATTAAAACATTTTACAGCATTTACAGGTTTAGAAAAATGTACACTTTTAAGTTGCAGGAGATATTCCCCCTTCCACCTATTCCAAAATTTATTTAACAAAGTTTCGCGATACAAATATCTTTTAAGGAGTAATTTTTATTACTTTTCATATTTTTATCATCTTTGACAGCCATGGGGGGTAATGTAGTCAACCTCTTTCCTGTAAGGAAATTGGCCGGAGTGAGAGGGAATGGTTCATCCGGTTCATTATAAACATAAGTTAGGGGTCGCGAATTTATTATTGCCTCTATTTCAATAAGAACTGTTTCGAGTTCTTCCCGAGTAACTAGTGCCCGTCCCAATACCTTTCTTAAAGCACCCTTGGTGATTCGAACCATTCTCTCCCAATATCCACCCCACCATGCTGCACGTTCCACTATAAATTTCCAAATTATGCCTTTTTTACTAAAATAATTTTGTACAAGTTCAGAAGTTAAATTAGAGTACAATTTCTGAATTTCACGATCAGCATTTTTAAAAGATTTGGCATTATCAGAATAAACAGTATTACAAAGTCCTCTTCTTGATATAAATCGTCGAAAAGCTAATGAAAAGTATTCAGTACTTAAGTTGGACACAATTTCTAGATGGATGGCACGAGTCACAGCACAAGTAAATAAGGCAATGTACAGTTTATTCATATCTTTAGTATATAACGGTCCAGCGAAGTCCGTACCAACGATCTCAAAAGCACTTTCAGCATAAAGTCTGTCCGCAGGCAATGGAGCTACAGTTTGATTACCTGGTTTTACCTTGTAGCGTCTACAGATGAAGCACTTATTGAGGCACGATTTAACTGTCTGTCTGCCCTTCAGAATCCAGAAATTTTCACGAAGTTGGGTAAGTGTATCTGATACACCAGCGTGGCACAAGTTCTGATGCTCCCTCATTATTAGTAGCTCAGTGAATTTTGAGTTTCCTGGAATTATTAAAGGATGTCGTTCTGAAAATTGGAAATTAGAATGTTGAAGACGTCCACCCAGAACTATAAGCTTATCAGGAGTCATACTGGGATTTAGACTATAAAGTCTTGAATCGTTGCTGATTGGTGAATTGTTCAACAGTTGCAAATATTCCCTTTCAAATTCAGTGTTTTGAATGAAGTGAATCCAATAATTTAAAGCATCGGCCAATTCTTCTGCAGATATGGGAGCTGTCCTTTTCTCAGATTTATACTTACAGTTTCTAATAAAACGAATAATATAAGCAGTGACCCTCAGCATTTTATTAAGGCTACTATATTTGTTAATATCCAACAAGGGATCTCTAGGTTCCTGCGAAATTTGAAGGAGAACTTTAACATCCTTCATTTCTCTTTTAAGTTCCATTATTTCATCATCAGATTTAACTCCTATTTCATCAGAGGGCAATTCGTCCATTTGCAACCAAGCTGGACCTGAAAGCCAGACTTCGTCCTTTACGAGAGTGAAGGAGTGCATACCGCGAGTTAGTTTGTCAGCCGGATTTTCCTTCCCACTGCAATAACGCCAATTGGAAGGGTTAGTTTTTTCTTTGATTTCAACTACTCTATTTCTCACAAACTGTTTTAAGTTTTCAGAAGCACCTCGTATCCAATGCAGACAAATTTGGGAGTCACACCACAAATATACATCGTTCTCCTTAATAATTGGAAAAATATTCCTCAGATAAGATGCTAGTCTGGCCGACATTAAAGCACCTAATAATTCAAGCCTGGGCAAAGTTATTGGTTTCAGGGGAGCAACACGTGATTTAGCTATCACAAATTTTGTCGAAATTTTGGTAGGATATTTTATTCTAAAATATGCAACTGCACCATAAGCCTTTGGGCTCGCATCAGAAAATAAGTGCAGTTCCAAGTTTTCAAATTTAGAGTCATCGAAATACTGTCGAGGAATAGTCATGGCTTGGGTTTTCATGACTTCTTCAAGCCACTCGTGGAATATAAGGTGATATTCGAGTTTGAGAGGTTCATCCCAGGGAATTCCAATTTCCCAAAGTTGTTGCATAAGCAACTTTATACGAATTGTAAAAGGGGCAAGAATGCCCAAAGGGTCGAATAGCATACCGCAGGCCTTTAGAACAGTTCTTTTAGTTGAAGGGTTGGCACTTATCGCTTTAAAATGCTCCGTGGCAACAGTTATGTTATCGTTCACATTATCCCAAACGATTCCTAACACTTTAATTGGGATTCCTAGTACTTCAGTTGCTTGTTTGCAGTCAATATTTTCATTTAACCACATATTTCGTAAAATGGGAGAATTAGTTACCCATTTTCTTAAATTCATAGAAGCTTGATTCATAATGTGAATAGCGTCTTTAGAAATAGAGAAAGCATCTTTAATTGTTTCGCAGCCACTTATAAAATCGTCCACATATAACTCATTCAGTAATTCAGTAACATCTTTGAACTTATTTTTAAATTTAGAAAGATGTAATCTGATAGTTGCAGCTAATATAAATGGGCTGCATTTTACTCCGAAGGGAGCTCGAGTGAACTGCAGGACTCTGATATCATTGCGACCCAAACCTAAATTTGTCCCCTGATCCCTTCCCCACAAAAATTGCAAAAATTTTCTATCTTGCTCAGCGATACCTATTTCCAAGAACGCTCGTTCAATATCCGCGCAAAATGCAATTGGGTTATATCTAAATTTCAATATAATCTTAAGCAAATCGGGATTCAAATTTGGGCCGCTCTCTAAACAATCATTTAGGGAAATTTCTCCCTTTGCTTTAGAAGAGGCATCGTAACACACCCTGAGTTTAGTAGTTTCTTTCGACTCGCTAACTACTCCGTGATGGGGCATGAAATATGATTGTCTGTTTTCATTCGGATAATAACCTATTTCCTCGATAATATTATCTTTTAACTGATTTTCGATAATATCTTTGTATCGCAAATATAAATTTTCATCTCGCTTAAATGTATTATTCAAACTAAATAAACGTTTCCTAGCAATTTCATAATTACTATTTAATTCCGAAAAATCATTTTTTCCAGAGCAATCGCGTTTCATATCTTTTATCGTTATACGATGTATTCTGACTAAATTGTTCTAAAATATCTTCAGTTGTTCGTGAAACATCATTTTTTACATTAATTCCTATCGATTCCAATTCCCACAAGTCTTTAATTCTTTCATAATCCAGTTCACTACCCGCATGAGTTATTAAATGATTAACGTGAACTTCCTTGGCATTTGATTCTCTTCCCTTACCTTGTATAACATACCCGAAAATGCTATCTGTCGCTACCAATCTATTACTAAGTCTTAAATTTCTTTCACTTAAAATTTCCCATATTTGATCTGCGCCAATTAAACAATGTATTTCTGTTGTAGTGCCAAGATCAGCCAATTCAATTTCCTTCTCAAGGGCAAGATGTCTCACCCAATTCGAAGGTACTTCAACCTCTCCACACGTAATAGAATCTATGACAACTGCATTTATTTTCTTTCTTTGATCGGGATTAATTCTGCTTTTTAGAACCAATTCTACGATATCATACATCTGTTTTTCGGACTGTTTATTTCCAAACGGATAAATTACAAGTGATTCTCTGTTAATGACTTTTAAATTCAAGAAATCAGCAATTTCCTTTTTTACGAAAGTCCTCGTCGCCCCTCCGTCTATCAAACATCTAATTAATGTTCCATCATTTGACCTACTTTCTACCAACGCGGAAAACGTTTGCAAAAACACTGTATTTGAAATTTTGTTGTTTACTTTTTTCTCTTTACAAAATAAACTATTTTCTATTGCCAAATCATCACGTTTATCGTTTGAGGAAGGGGGGGGGGGTTGCAATTTGATCACAAATTAAAATGTTATGAGGTAATTTACAATTGCGACACACGTTATTTTTCTTCCAACATTTCTTCATTACGTGCCTACGTTGGAAGCAATTAAAACAACGGCCCTGTGTCATTAAAGCTTTTTTTCTTTCTGAAACATTTAAATAACAATTTTCATTCGAATGAGAATTATCGGAACAAAAAATACATTTATTCCCGGCAGTCGCCAGAAAGGCGGAGGTTGTAGACATTGGTTTCTTTTGCGGATTATTACCATATCTGGATTTGTTAAAATTAGTAGGATTGTAAGAATTATTACTCGCTTGTTTTTGTTTCAAATTTTCCGAACCGCTACTCTGTTGATTTGATAGTAAAAGTGATGTTTCACGACAATGAATTTCTTTCCTTAAAAATTCCATTAAATCACTTATATCAAACTGATCTTCTGAATTTCGTTGTCGATTATATTGAAGTGTTATTTCATCGGGAATTTTTTGTAATATTACGGGGCAAAGTAAATTACTGTATGTTCCGGCAGCTACGCCTAGCGATTGTAGAGATCTAACTTGAATTTCAATTGCATCATACATTTTTCTGAGAGCCTTAATATTACAAATTAACTTAACTGGTTCAATTAATAACAATTTATTCATATGTGAGCTAGTTATTAGGTCTAAGCGACCAAACCTGTTTTTAAGTAACTGAATCGACGAATCATAATTCTCGTTAGTTAAAGCAAATCCTGAAACTGCGGATAAAGCAGTTCCTTTTAAATAAGTTTTCATATACGCGAATTTCTCTATCTTACTTAAGGACTTATTATTATGTATCGCTACTTCAAATGAATTCCAGAAATCTAACCATTCACTACAATCTCCATTAAATACCGGTATGTTTAATCGGGGTAAATTAAGTGTTTGGTTTTCATGCGAAACAGGTAGTCTTTTCATCATGTCTGTTACTTTCTGTTTGCGGTTTCTTTTCTAAAGATTTTAGACATCTATCTAGTTTTGTTTTAAAGGTTGTACCCATTTCCCGATATTTATCACTACCTGTGATTTCTTTTTTCAGTTCTTTAATTTCAATTTCAGATTCAATCGAACTGTCTAACTCTTTCAATTCTTTAAGTTTTTCATCTAACTGATTTTTTAAATCGTGTAAGTCTTCAATTTTAGCTTCGACTAAATAAGTTTCATTAACTGGATTTTCTAATGTATTATCAATTTTCGTAGTTAATTTAGTAAACAATTCTCTTACCGCGGTTCTTTTTAGTTTAGTTCGTTCTATATCCATTTTCAAAATTATTTAAAGAATTCAAGTTAAATAATTAAAGGGACTTACCTCGATCAGGTCGCACTGACATCAGAGTCGCCGCGTGGAATCAATAATCTTAAATCCAATAAAAAGAATAATAAATCAAGTATTTTAAAGAGCGTGTTCTATCACGTCCGGGTCACCATGAAGAGTTCTTGTAATCGGTTGTCATCGAATCTTTCGAATAATAATATTTGTGTTCGTCTCATAAAATCATCCAGTTTTTTAAACACACAGTTTATTCTTCACAAAACATATAAACATACACTGTACTTCACACAAAACATATATTAAATAATAGTTTTCTCGGCATTTTCGCCGGATCAAAACAACTTCCATCCAAGCGGGAATCAAAACATTCTAAACTATTTTTTCCCTCGGGTCGGGATGACGTCACGACAAAATCCCCATAGGGATAATTTCTTTCCCCAAGGAATGAAGTTGAAGTCGTAACAACGGGTAAGGAATTATTATCAATTTTACACAACGTGTAATTTCAGAAAAGTATGTCAGAATATTGATAAAATATGGGCTTTCGTTTTGGTATTATAGTATATATATAAAGAAAAAATCTCTCTCTTCGTAAAACTTTTATTTATTCATGTCAAATTATTATTCTAAAGTATGGATAGAAACATTAAATGATTTGCAGAATTAATGATTTTATTGTTCTAGCTAAAAGCTTCAAATAGTATGTTTCGATGATTTTACAGGCTCCCTCAGATTCAAAATAGAAATAAAGGTCGGGATTTTCTTAGATCTAAGATTAAATGCCACACTTTACTTTTTATTTGTGTTTCCTGTTTCTGATAAATTAATTTTTACGACTTCCTGGCTTTGAGTATCGAAGAATATCCGCACCCTCGCATAAAATATAATTTTTCATAGAAAGAAAGAAAGTGTATTTCGTGTTTAGCTCATAGACTCTAAGATTGTTGATAACAAAAATGTAAAGAAATATAACTATCACACCCTGTCTATTATTCAACTGACAAACACGGATAGATAAAAGTGTAGAGTTATTTACTAAGTACTTAAGAAAAAAATATATACAGATAAGGGGTCGTTCAAATATTACGTAAACATATTTTTCGCCATTTTGTATCCCTCCATCCATTTTATAAGAAAAAAAATGCAAATGCTAACCCCCCCCCCCTTTTTTTTTTTCTTTTGTCGTTATTGTTTACGTAACATTTTATGACATTCTAACATCAATACTAATTTCTATAAAAAATTACAATTAGTGATAAATTACATATTAATCCAGCAAATTTATACATAAACAGGCATTAGGGGTATGGTATCGAGGAAAAACAAGATCGGTTTAATATACTATTACTTATTGCACTAAACAATTCATTCAACACAAAATGATTTTAAATATATTATTATTAATCGCAATGAATTAAAAAAAAAAAAAAAAAAAAACTTTAAGAAATTTGAGCAGGCCCTAACATATTTAAGCACATAGCAAAATTTTTTAACAAGAATCATAGGAATATTATATGTTTGGCGTTCGGATTTTTAGTCTGGTGTCAAAGAGCTCGGAATCCACGTTTTTTCATTGTTTATTATTGCGTTTTCAATGTAGTGGTGGATTAGAATATTCCACATTTCTAGCTTTAGTTTACTCCATATATTTCCCCTCAGGTTGTTCAACATCCGCAGAATACTCATCTAAATCATGCTTTTTTGTTTTTTGTTATTAAACTATAGTTGTTTCATTGTCTAATATTTACAAAAAAAATTCTCATGACCCCCCCCCCCCCTTCCCCCTTGTCAGCAAAAATAAGTAGGCACTGGATCTCCTTCCCCCTCCCCCATTTACTGCTTACGTAATTCTTGAACGACCCTTAAGAAGTATGTAGGAAACTTTAACAATATGGTGTAACTTCATAACAGTCAGAATATTTTTACTAGGTCTCAAGTAAACTCAGATATCGGCAGAGTCCATCCTTTACAAAGACTTGTAAAAAAAAAAAGGGGGAGGGTGGAAATTTTTAAGTCTGTACCAAATTAAACTTAAAAGGTTCTTGTTATCAAGAGTAATGCTACAACTTTTGTTCATGATTTAAACTGATTTTTAATTTGTATATTTAAAAAATTGCAAGCATTTTATGAAATTGTAAATTTATTGAATTGTAGCTATGAAATTCCAAATTTAACGAAATTGTAGATTTCATGAAATTCGAAATTTAATGAAATTGTAGACTTCACGAAAATAAATATATAACACTAAGGTACACTTTAAAATACATTGTGTTATTTACTATTTCTGTAACTTATTGACGATAACGTAGCGGAAAGTGCTATTATACTTAGAATGTTATACTTAATATAAAGAACTTTGACTTTTTGTAACATTTAGTACTTACGAGAGAAAAGGCACTATGTATACAAAAAGATGTTATTTTTTATTTCTCTCCAGTCTAAACTAAGTTTTAAAAATATTTTACATTTGTGTTGCATAGAACGGCACTCAGCAGTATAATAATATATTTTGAATGGAATATATTTTTATGGTAACAATAAAATTTCTATAAAATTTCCTGAGTGAAATTTTCTCTTAACTCACTTTTAGCGATATCTACGATCTTATCTAGAGATTTGTAAAAGATGAAATTTGTCATTAAAGATAAAATTTATCCTTTTATTTATTTATATTTTTTAATTTTTCAATTAATTTTTCCAGTGACATACATACATTTTTTTCGAATTTTCATACCTATAAATAAAAAAAAAGTGAAGGACATTTTTTCAAGATGTTATCAGCATCTTTTTCGACTTTCCGACTATTGGAAATATAATTTAATTTCTAACCCCCTCTTCCTCCCCCCGAAATATCACACAATACGCTAGTTCTCCCACAGCACCCTCTTTATCATAACCGTGATGGTTGAAGCTGTTGGGGCGTTCTTGACCTCCCCCCTCCAACACTCAATCCTGTTAAGGTCGTGAGATAAGGTTAGAACATTTGAAAGAATACTCTCAGCATATCCTAATCGATTGGGCCAACTTTGGGGAAGATTTTATTTAGCTGTTTAGAAATGCAGTCATTGAATTGTTTTCTCTCCCGAACGTTTTTTAATCATACATTAGAAATGCTCTGACCCAAAGAATGTCAGGAAACTACGAAAGTCATTTTGTTATTGAGCATTATTTTTCCTTTCCTCGTGAACGATTCTAAAGGTATTTCGAATATGGTGGTAATGAAATAACTGGCGATTAAAATGCATATATCTTTTTTCACGCAAATAAAAATATGCTAATGTAATTTCCGTAGCAATTAATTAATTAGAGGCAAAGCCAAAATTAGCCTCTTTTTTTTTTTTTTTTCACCCAGAGAAAATATAGATTTTGTCTCCCCGCCCACCCTTCTCCACCGCAATGTACATTTACAAAGAGAATTTTACTAATTTTATAATAGATTACTTATTTTAAAATTTAAAATATGTAATCATAAAATATGTAATGCTGAACTACATTATCTGCTTTGTCAAGTTATGATTCATTAAAATCTTAAAAACGGAATCGAAAAAAATACCGCTTTATACAGAATTTTAATGCCATATCATTCCTAATTTTTTCTATGTTTTGACATACTCCCGACAGGACGATTTTAATAGTACTATGCTAAACACAGACGTGAGAATAATCGACAAACAAAATCTGCATCGTCCTGGCGCTCGGGACAGATGCCCTATCTGCCCCCTCCCCACCTAGTTTTGACACTAATTGGAAGCTCTTATCATAAAGTGATCAGTAGCACAGAACAGTTAACTCAAAATAAATTATGTTATTTATTTCCTCTAATTTCAGAAAATCAAAAGATTTAATGTTCAGTGCATCGTACACAGTTGCTTATTTGTGTAATTACCATGAAAAGATACTCTCAATGAAAATTTTCATCGATTCTAATATTTCTTATGTTCTTTTTTCTCTAAAATCATTGTTAAAATTATTAATAAATTTAAAATTAAAATATTTTTTACCTTATATAAATAAGTGCTGGAGTTCTCTAATTATATTATTATAAGAAAGTTAGTTTGACAGGGAATTCAGTTTGACGAAGACGAAAGAATTCAGTTTGAGAGGCATAGAATTTAATTCATATTCAAATATTTATAGTTTTTCATTTATTTATTATTTTTTAAACACAATGATTGATAAATAATTCAAATAAGTTGTGTATTATCTATCTGAGCGAAAATGTGTCCAAGCTAAGACACGAACCCAGAGCCCTTGGCAATCATTGCTAATACCGTTTTTCTCTTGTCATAACCATTAGAAGGAAACAAATTGGATCGGTATTTCCTCTAATTTCAGAAAATCAAAAGATTTAATGTTCAGTGCATCGTACACAGTTGCTTATTTGTGTAATTACCATGAAAAGATACTCTCAATGAAAATTTTCATCGATTCTAATATTTCTTATGTTCTTTTTTCTCTAAAATCATTGTTAAAATTATTAATAAATTTAAAATTAAAATATTTTTTACCTTATATAAATAAGTGCTGGAGTTCTCTAATTATATTATTATAAGAAAGTTAGTTTGACAGGGAATTCAGTTTGACGAAGACGAAAGAATTCAGTTTGAGAGGCATAGAATTTAATTCATATTCAAATATTTATAGTTTTTCATTTATTTATTATTTTTTAAACACAATGATTGATAAATAATTCAAATAAGTTGTGTATTATCTATCTGAGCGAAAATGTGTCCAAGCTAAGACACGAACCCAGAGCCCTTGGCAATCATTGCTAATACCGTTTTTCTCTTGTCATAACCATTAGAAGGAAACAAATTGGATCGGTACGGTATAGATATATGTATATAAACATTATACAATACTACTATTTAACATCTTCAATGAATATATAATAACCCAATAAATAACAAACTTAAACAAGACAAGAGGAATAAGCAATATTGGAACAATAACGAATTATTCGAAACTGTGGTACTTGGCTCGTTTTCAAGGGTATTACCAAGTAGGCATATCAATTACGATTAATTTCTGATTAGAAATCAGGAAAATCCTAAAAGAAAATTTCTAAAAATACCCGATTAATCGTAAAACTAAAATTTAAGCCAATGAAAAAACAAGACATATATTAGACCAATAATAATAGAATGAGAAAAGAGAAAAAACTTACATTATACAATCGCCAACATCTCGGAAAAAATTCAAATATGCAATCTCATTTCACTAACAGTTAAGAGATGAGATACAGTTAATGGTAATTTGTAAATAACATAAACCAATATATATATATATTAAATAATATTAAACAGAACATGTTCTGCAAATTAATTGAAATTTAATTTTATTAAAATGATAAAAAGTTTAAAAAGAATGACGTTAGAAGTTTTCAAAAATAAGGATTTAAAAAAAAAAAAAAAAATCCTTGATGGCACCATCTACGAGAGACAGCATAAAAACTGGTTTCACTGAGCTTTAGTTTTGGTAATATCTGAGTTACTTTGAATTTTTTTATGAAGGTATTTATCTATGCATAGTGCTATATATATACATACAGTGGCGATCAAAAGTTTCCGGCCAGTTAGTTTCTTCGATTTATTTACCAAAAGGTTTCAGCAAAGAAGAAGCATAATTGCTTCAAAAGTTAGGAATATGTGAATGACCTCTGACCACGTGATCATTTTGATTAGATACTGAATATGCTTTATGCCAAGGGATAAAATTCGAAGTTCGCTTTTGCAAAAGTTACCGGCCGTTTATCATTCTTTAGTTTTTTCCCTATCAGTAAACTGTTTTTTGGTTGTGTTTATGAATGAATCAACATGTATAGCATAGTTTGAATTCAAAATTGAAAAGTTGAACAATTATTGTTCCTAAATGAGTGATTACTTTGTCGCTAAAAGGCCAATCTTCTCGCGATATTGCGGCAAAGTTACCGATCGGTACAATCGACCGTAAACGATATTTAAAAATTATATTAAGATGACCATGGCCTTCAGGACTTTCAGAGGTCCGGGAGACCCCGAAAAATTACTATTCCTGTGGACAGAAATATCAGGAGAAAAACAATGGATAATCTGCATGAAAATTCTGTTGCAATGTACTGCGATTTACGGAGTGAAAATATTGCTGAAATAAGTTGGTCTACCGTGTCATGATGCTGACGTGATACAGAACTTTTTGGATGAATCGGTTTTCAAAAATGTTTCATAGGTTAAAAAAAAAAAAAAAAAAAAAAAAAAAAAAAAAAAAAAAAATCAACGTACCGGTCTGGCTTTTTCCAAATAACACAAAGTCTGGTAAAGTGAAAACTGGACAAAAGTACTATTTTTCCATCAATCGAATTCGAAACAGTTTTGGAAGTGATGGCATACACAACGTCCTATGACCTAACAACAAAAGATATGAATCGACCTATGTTTTTCCTACAATGAAGCATGGCGGAGGGCACGTTATGCCGTGGGGAGTTTTTCCTTAAAAAAATGTCGGTCTGTTATTTGAAATCCACAGCCAGGTGAATGATACAATGTATAAGGATATCTTGCAAGACCATTTTCTGCCTTATTAGAGAAAAAAAATTTGGTCGCAACTATTTTTCTTAACATGATAACGACATAAATAATGTATGCAAGCCTCGATAAGCAATGGTTTTCGCACAAAAAAATTCGTTTTTGAAATGGTCAGCCCAAACGCCCAACATGAATCAAATAGAAAATCTTTGAAAAGAAGTTGGCAAAAGTCTACGGAACTATAAATATTCCAACTCAGTCGAAATTTCGCCAAAATTACAAGAAATGTGGGAAAAACGTACCATAGACGATCTTTAACTCTTGATTGTATGAATGTCACGTTTCTGCGCCTCAGTACTTATTACTAAAGCTAATAAAATAATAATACGATAAAATACTAATTGTAAATGTTGTCGATCACTGTAATTTTCTATTATAATACCACTTTTTTACAAACTTGAGAAGGTGACCGGAAACTTTTGAGAACATGCGTTTTCATTTATACTTAATTTTGTCAATTAAATTCATTGATAGTAACACGTTTTTCTATAAGTACGTTACTAACTATTATGTCAATAAAATATATAAATATCACTTTGAGATTCCTCTTCATATGGGTATACTTAAAAATTAACTGAAAAATTTTTGCTGGCCGGAAACTTTTGACCGCCGCTGTATGTATGCATATTTAGGGATGCAATATGCAAATTTATTATTTATTTATTTAAAAAAAGCGAAAATTTTGATTCAAAGAAGTTTAACTTCGCTGTAAAAACACACAGCATAATTGAAAACATGCTTTCTACAATTATTGCTCATAGAAAGTAATATATTTAATATATCTCTGTCATATATATCAATTTCAATATATTTGAAATAGTGTAACATCCCTGAAATACACTGGAAAGGATTTTTTCCAACAGGTCTTGATGTAATGAAATTATTTTGAGTATCTTGTAAACTTTACTATAATTGCCCCACACTTCATTTTAAATACCGAACCTACCATAGTAAATTCCAATAACATTTATCCATTACGTGGCAATCAGATTATATTTACGTGAGTTAGTTGACGGCCAGACGAATGATAGGCACTCCTTAACATGTTGGAAAGTGTTAAAATGCAGCTTGGAAATATTTCTATTTTAGAAAATTACATTTTAAAATAACATAATTTGAATAAAACAAAAATTTAAGCCACAATAACCTTGATTAAATAAAAGAATCTTCTTAATTTTAATTTCGATTTATTACATTGCTTGCACAAAACACAAGTTATCAACAATATAATTCAAAAGCAGATAAGCACAAAAACGTCTATGTTATTGCGCCAGTTATTTAATAAATTGCTTAAAATAAATCTCGCTAATAAAATACCAGTTTGTCTTTATGTCGACTGTTTGAACTATTTTTTTCAATTAAGTCTTTTTTAAAACGAAGTAAACCATTTTTTGTTCCTGAAAAGTTAAGCAATTATTTTCTAAAAAACAGAATAGTTCTTTTATGACATGTAAAGCTTTGAAGAAATCCATTGTTGATGCTAATAACCTTTACTTTTGATGTTTTACTTTCTTTCTCCATTTTTGTGTGAGAAACAGCTGTTTTTATCAATGTGCACCATCCTTAATAATCATTTATGAGACCCACAATTTAGGATTTTCTGTGCGAACTCATTTTTCTCTTGTCAAAGTACAGGGGACTATGGAGGGGGAAGTTATTTAAACACCACGTAAGCTTTATTAGCAACTCTGAAAAGATGATTATCTAAAACATTTTTGGGCTATTCAAGAACGATAAAGAAAATATTTCAGTCAAGTCCTACATTTTTTCACTCTTAGAGATGTTATGGATCGTTCTTTCTTTCTGTATATATAGTGTATGTGTTTAAAATATAATATGATTATATCTTTTTTATTGACCCAACAAAATATTCTATAATGGAAAAGTGTGACCGTTAAATTCTTATCGTCTTTTTTTGTTTTTTCTTTTTGTCGTGATTTTCATTTAATTATGATGTGGTGAGATAAATGTAGAATACCTTCACAAATCTTCCTCTTTCCAAAAGAAGGAGGGGAAATAAATATTACAATCATATTCCCACTTTTAAAAATCGTAGAATAAAACAGTTAGCGCTTCCATTTCTCGAGCATTGTTTTCTGTATTTCTGTTATAGTTATGCTTCTTAAAATACAGGCTACACAGTTCGATTGGTAAAACTATGATTATAATTAATAATAATAATAATAATAATAATTACTATTCAAACCTTCTAAAATGTTATTACAGCATTAGGGCAGTGTTGTAGTCGTAAAAAAATACAGATGGTATGCGCTACAGCAAAGATTCCGTACTCCCTTCCAGGGGGGCATTTTTAAATTTATAATTCATTTATTCGCTGTGGGGATTTTGGAACAGTAATGTTTTTGACCAAAAATAAAAGTACAGTAGATTCTTTCAAATCCGCGACTCTCTAAAATTCGCTGCTCTCTAAAATCCATACATAATTAACAGATGTAAATAATGAAACTTTCAATTCTGATGTAGGCACAAAATTTGACTTTTTTATTTTTATATCAATTCTATGTATATTTTAATCTATAATTTTCATTAATATTACTGACTTTATGCTTTAAGGTCCCTGTCCTCGCTCGAGGAAACGCTCGCGAACTAATGCTATTCCTATGGGGAAGCATTTTTCTAATAACTCTTTCGCTTTTGACATTTTTGAATATTTTTTTTTTTTTTTTTTTTTTTTTTTTAATTGGATAGCTGAGTTGCATCCCGACAGCGCACCTTTTTTTACTTTTTCGATTTTGTTTGTAGATTTTTTTTAAAAAAGCACTTTCAGTTTCGAAACCGGTTTTGAAAGTGAAACTAAACTTTGTAAAATATATCTTCAACCAAAATCGAAAAATTAAAAAAGGTGAGCTGTCGGCATGCACCTCAGCTATCCAATGCAAAAAAAATGATTCAAAAATGTCAAAATGCGAAAGAGTTATTAGAAAAATGCTTCCCCATAGGAATAGCATTCGTTCGCGAACGTTTCCTCGAGCGAGGACAGGGCCTTAAGAAAGAAGATTAAATTTCTTTCTTAAAAAATTCAAGATATTGCTGATATCACTGCTAATTATAATTTTTTTGCCAAATGAATTTATGCTTTAATCAAGTTTTTTTTTTTATTATTATTAAGCCTGGCTAAACATGAAATAAAATTTCCTTATTTTATGATTTTGATATGAATCAGTAGTGCACCTTTATGGAGCAAGTTTTATTGAATAATTTAGAAAAAATGCATCCCTTTTTTATAATTTATATTTAATTATACATTATTGACAATTTGCTTCACATTTGCTTTTAATATTTTAATCATCTTAAATTATCAAAATTTTTATTAGTTTAGTTTATTATCTTACTTAATTATTTTAATTTTTTACTGCATTGTAAGCATTATAATTTCGATTGCATTACTAATTACACTCAAATTACTGTTTAAAAAATGTTAACAAACCCATGACCAGAAATCCGCAAAATTCTAAAATCCGCACAACCTCTGATCTTAAGCTGTTCGGATTTGGGGGAGTCAACTGTATTAGATGCAAAATCCAAAAATAAAATTAAAGCTATACACAATAAATTTGGCTCACCAGTGTATAATAGATGTCAAAAAACTTTAATTAAAATCTCTTACTACTTACAATACAATAAAGTAGGATAATTTTCCAACAATTTCGAGCAATAATATTTGTTCATTATCAAGAAAATACTAAGAGATAAAAACTAACACGCCACAATATTTACATTGTACAATATAAAAAACAAATCCCATTTTATTATTGTACAATGTAAATAGAGTGGCGTGTTTTTTTTTTTTTTTTTTTTTTTTTTTTTTTCTCTCGTAGCGTTTCCCTGATGATGAACAAGTATTATTGTTCGAAAGTGCTGAAAATTTATTCTATTTTGAATTTTAAGTAGTATGTAATTTTAATTAAAGTTTTTTAACATCTATTATACACTAGTGAGCCGAATGTATTGTTTATTTATTATAAAACAGTGAAATAAGCCCTTTTAATAATAAAATTAAAGAATTTTTTGTTGGCTTTAAAAAATGTCTATAGTGTTTTTTGCGTTACAGTTTTTCTTGTCTCATTTTTTTTTATTCTGTTAATTTATTGTTCTAGATAAATTAGTAGAATTTCATAATAAGAATAGTTGGAATGACTTTTCACTTAATATAATTAACATTAATAATTTATTATTATTATTATTTTACTATATTAACTTTCTTCATTAAAATGAAAAACTAAAATTTAAATGTAAGTTATTGGAACATAGATGAAAGTGTATTCCAATATTTTCCCCTCCCACTGTCTTTCTAATTGACTAAAAAATAAATTAAAAGAATTCTTCGACATGCCCTACCCCATTTTGTCATCTAAAATCCCCGATTTAATCATATATCGGCTGTTATATAATGTCAACAGTATGTGACAAATCTCTGTGGCAAGAATTCCAATCTGATCATATTTAAGACACTTAATGTTAGCTGAAGCTCTGTAGCCTACTTTTAGAAATCAAAAATAGCATCCCATGCTCCCAGATGTCTGCAATTAATTAATCTTTTTTTTTTAATTATAATTTTTATTAAGCTGGTGAAGCCTGATATTCATAATTTAAATTCAGTCGTAAGCTTCAGATAGCCCAATTTCATTTTCTTTTGAAGAAATCAAAGAATTTTTCAACAATTTGTTAACATATTTAATTCCTTATTTGTATTACTGCGATTAAATTTCTCAAATGGCCTACATTTAAAGCTTTTGAGATTCGCCTGCGTTTGTAAAACTTTTAAAAAATGTATCTATAACAATATCCTATTACGGACTGTTAATATCATTTTAACATGCCTTTTTTAATAAATTAGTACACATTTTTCATCTATAAAGTGGTAACGATGATACCTAAATAATAATAATAATAATAATAATTCATCCGGTCTAAATCGCAGTACAATGTTTGTTTAACTGGCTAAATAAATGTCATTCAATCCATAATGATACAAATATCATTTTACAGTAAAATGAATCGAGATAACTTTAAATTTCAATCTAAATACCTGTTGTTTTCTCCTCCTCCCTTTTTAAACTGAATGTAGTGTGATATGAAAATGTAAATACTTCCCTGGTGCTAAAAAATAATAAAATAAAATAAAATAAAAGTAAGCAGATAAGTGTTAAGCTCTTAAAAATTAATAAGACTAAATTTAAATTATAATGTTAATTTTATTTATATTGAACAAAATTCCAAAATTATGTAACCGAAGTTAAATTTAAAAAATAGATATCGAATTATATCATTACGTCCTGCATTTTTTAAACTATATTTTCTTTTTTATATAGATTGTCAATAGATGGCGCCAAAATAGTGTTGGTTTATTTATATCAGTTTATCCGTTGCTCACAACTTGTTATATGTTGCTCGTAACAGCTTGTTATCCATTATTTTTAATTTAGAATTTAAAACATTGCAAATAAATAGTTTTTGAGGATTTTTTAGAAAAAGGAAGAGAATAGATGTAATACAATGCAGATTATGTGTATATTTTCATTTGTTGAATAGTCAGATACTCGGATACTTATGGCATCTAAATACTTAAGCCTAACGTGACAGCCATATGTTGCTTTTCTCAAAGATGAGGTGAAATCGTCCCATTAACGTATTATATAAATAGATAACAATAGAAATAGTCATTAAATACCAGTAGTTACTTTCTATTCATTATCTAACCTTTATTAAAACAAAAGTTATTCTTTTACAATAACAGTTAACTTTTAAAATATTAAAAGGATTATTCTTTTTATTTACCATTTTAACATTAATGCTTCTTACACTTGACCTCATTTTAAAAAAAAGTTCTATAAGCTATTTAATAAATACTAAATTTATCTGATAAATCAGAAAGTCGTTATTACTGGAAGAATACTGTGTTCTCGTGATTGATTTTCAGCGATAAGATACTGATAAATGTATGGAATGTTACAGTGCAATTGAATCCAATAACGAGATAAAGAAGGTAATTCTACACCAAATCATGTAATTTAAAAGTGTTGATTTGATGTTCGTGCCTCCAAACAATGATTTCCTTGCTCAAAGGTTTACTGTCCTACTATTAAATGCTAAGTATTTCTAATGGTACACCTGCTGAATCAATTTTCCTTTCCGTTGTAAACGTGGTGTTCAAATATTGATTTTGTTCAGTCGTTTTAAAATACTGTTTTGGGACATTCCATTTGTGGTACAGCTGTAAATTTACAAGAAATCAATTTAGAAGTACAAAAAACGGTTGTTAGAGAAATGAATAAAAGATGATAACACTAAATAATGAATGTTTTCGTTTTGTTTTCTTTCGTAATGAATGTTTTGTAATGCTTCGTTTTTTGACCAGCCATATTGAACCTGCGGTCCCCGCGCTGCATGTGGCCCGGTGACCTTTTATATGCGGCCGGGCGAGACACATAATCATTAATCCGTATTTATAAAATTGGCGAAGATGTGCGAGTAAAAAGTAATGACGTCGGTTTCTGTTGCTGTTTTATATAAATTTCATGCGAAAACAAAACCTCTCTTGTTATTTATAATTAATTTAAAATAATCTTAAGACACTTTAAATGATGTTTTTTTACATACGTCTTTCTTCTAAATTATATGTCTTTGTAGTCTTGTTTGTGCCACAAAACCGTGTTCATTTCTTAAACGTCAGCATCTAATCAAACATTATTCTAAATTATTTAAATTTGCCTTACATTTTTGCAAATATTTTTTTTTTTTTTTTTTTTTTTTTTTTTTTTGCATTGAGCAAAAGTATTATAAAAGAAAACATAATAACTTATTTTCTTTAGAAATAGAAAATTCTGCATTATTATATTCTTAGTTTTTACATATTATGCTTATCAGGGCTTTAAGTTTTTCACGGAAGAAAACTGGTACAGTAAAACCCCGATAATTCGGATTAATTGGGACCAGACCCAATTCGGATTATTGAAAATCCGCATTATCCGGAGAATTAGAAAAAAATGAAATAAAATAAAACATACTTACAGAAAACTAACCTTTATGTTAAACTTATTGAATATTTGCATATTTACAATGTTTACTTTGTAATAAAAATGTTTGTAATTTTCTGCTGTGCCAGTTTTCTATACCTTTTGCGAGCTGTATGGTCACGCATCCGCTTGAGCATAAGTAGTTCGTTGGGTGTAGTCTCCACCTGAAGTTTAAAATAAACCATTAATTGTTCTAGATTTCATAAAAAAAAATTCTTATTCAGAATACGACGCTGAAACAATTTCATGTTATGGAAATTAGCCAATCACTTCTCAAACTTGAAAAAAAAAATTGACCAAACCGATCCGGATTAACGGGGTCCGAATTAGCAAGGTTCTACAGTACCAAAAATTTACTACATCATTGTTACCAAACAACAAATTTTGCTGAACATTTCTACAAAATTCGCCATAGAAATCTACCAAAAAGTTTATTGTTTTGAAATAATGGTGTAAGAAATTTTTGGTAACATTTCTTTGAAGGCCAAATGTTCAACGTTACTGATAATATTGACTTTTTTGTAATACCTATATCTTATCTTATATTTTAAACACACTCTTTTTTTTTTACTTTTTATTCTTGCGTTGTGCCCGCCTCACGTCGCAAGGTAATGTTTGTGGACCGCGTAACATCGCAATATTATGACTGCGGCCCGCGAGAAAAAAAGGTTGAGTTTCTCTGGTTTTGACTATATAAACAAGAATCTGAGTATTTGTAGTAATTCAAATCAAATAATTCTATTTCACTTCTTCCACCATATATTTCATTTTTAACACGTGATGTTTAAAATTAATAGCATAATTATTTTCATATTACCTGCATTTAATTGTTAGTTTTAGGGTGAAGATGGCCTAAGGAAAAAATGTATCTTTTGCATTAATTTTGGTCTCGATTATAATACGTTCATATTTGAATCAGAAATATCACTTGATTGCAATTCTGTTCAAATATATCTAATTAGTCTCTCTCTCCCTCTCTCCCTTTTTCTTTGAATTAAGTAACTTACGTATTGAAAATTAATCAAATTACTAAAGAAACAACACATTTTCGCTGAACTTCAAGATTTATTTCACAACATATTTCTTAAAACAGCAAATTATAATACCGAATATTAGTTCAAACTGGAGTTATCATGAAAAATAATTGTCATTACATACTACAACTTCCAGATACTGTTTTCTGAATAAAATGATTCGAAGTACTTTCTCTGTTAATAAGGAAAAAAAATATTTTAAATTGTATAATAATTTTTTTTTAAAGATTTCTTTTTTTTTCTTTTTCTTTTTTTTTAAGATTAAGTATTACAATCGAAATACTTATTTTAATAGGCAACTTTAAAGACAAAAAAATTACTGAGTGAGAAAATATAAAACGCATCTCTCTATTCTAAAAAAAAGTAACTAACACTGTCACCGCCGCTGACAATGAATTTTTTTGTGACCGCAAGTCTTTCTTTATTAATATCAATAGAGCTGTTGCATACAAAAATATGAAATTGCTGGTATTATAGAGAAAGGTTTGATAAACATGCTGGTGCAGGCAGTTTTTAATTCGAATAATTATTTTAAGAGATATTTAATGTTAAAGTTGGTCGAAATCGTTCCATTAAAAAGATTTTTACAGCAGCAAAAACTATGCATAGGAATTTAAACATTTTTAGATCATTTTGTACATTAGAGGTACCCGGTGTGCAGACAGGTTTTATTATTATTATATATATATATTTTAATGTGAGTCTTTTTTTTTTTAAATTCAAAATTTTCAGCAATTTTAGAGACATTTTTTACATATATTAGAAAAAGCTTATTATTTTTAATTGTTGCCAAATAATCAAAAAATAATATTTCGTTCAAATAATAAAAAAAAAAGTATATTTACACGCGACTATCACAAACAGAAAAAAAAACTATCAAATGATAACTAAATAATTAAGAGTTAATAGCGGGAAAATATTGAAAACTGCGTCATAAAACTATATTTACATGTGAAGATTAAAAGAGAAAGAAAATTGTGAAATAATCAATTCATTAATATGCTTTTACATTCGTAAATGGAGAAAAATTACGATAGACTTAAAAAACAAAATAAGATAGTGCAAATCGTAATATATCCTTTCTAACGATAAAAATGTTTTCTTGTGTATATAAAAAAAGAAAAAAATTTTGGTGAAAATTACATCAGATTTAAAACTTTACATTTAAGAATCTCTTGTTTAAAGACATCACCTTGCACCATTGTTAAAAAATACCGGGATGCTAAGACTCCGTTGACTAAGTTCATTTTATATTAGCTGATTCTGAAATGTTTAAATAATCTTATTTAATCAAATGCGAAAACAGACATTAACAGCAGCTCATTCGGTCGTAAACCTCCTCCGTTATACGGAAAAGAATGAAAGACTCATTTATAGGGCGATCGCCATTGTTGTATTATTTTTATAATTATTATTATTCAATATTTCGTAATTCTTTTTAAAAAGTTGATCAAATTAACTGATTTTTTTAAGGCGGGACGGTGGATTGACGACCGAGCTCCCTGGTTTTTAAAAGTATAACAGCTTGTCATCATATATATATATATATATATATATATTATTGTATTCATAATATTCTAATTAGAACCGGGTCAATTTTAAATTAACAGTTAATAATGTATATGTAATTTAAATCAGGTAAAATTTAATAATTTAAAACTGATTTTTAAACTATGAATTCGTTTTTCTCAAAACTTTGTTTTTACAAGATGCGTACTTTGTTAAATAAAATTGTTTGCAGAAAAGATAATTACTTTTGTTATTAAGATATGTACAAAATGGTCATACCGTAACAATCTCCATATACTGTTTTGTCAATTAAACGATGCAAATTTTATTTGTTGCAGGTAAAATGCACTTTTTAAAGTTCATCAATATTTATTAATATGAAAATATCTTGTACAATTAAAAACTATTCCAGATTGCTGGACTTCATTATCACCCACAGTTACTTTTTTTTTTTTCATGTTTTCTTATAATTTATTCTGAATTGCCTGGGAAAATTAAAATGTCATTTTTCTCATTTCACATGCAATTTTTTTACTTTTAAAACATTATTCATACAACATGAAATCGTATTTTCCTATGCCAAGTTCACCAATTCACAAATAGGTAGGTGATAAGGTACGTCTTGCTACACAACAAGTAAGGTTTATAAATGTGGCACATTCAAAATGGCTTTATTAGGCTATATCTCCATTTGTGACCATAAAAGAGTGGGGAGGTAAAATCACCCAAACCTTTAAACCTCGTCATACGTCTTCATTCTTAAAGGTTTGGAACTTTAAGCATGTTTTTATTTCTTCATGCAGTGTTAAGTGCTATAATTTCCTGTTACAGTAGAATCATGCTAATTTTCTTTCTCATCTCCTGCGAAATTCACTTATTGTCGAGATGCGTCACTTTTCTTGAGGGCGATCAATATCATCGCCTATAATTTCCTTTTCGTGTTTTGCATTATAACTTATTTCGTAGTGCTAACTATATCCTCCATTTTCAAAAATATTTAAGCTCATTTACAAAGTTGAGTAAAACTATGATTTCATTTTCATCTCTGACGAAATAACTGGTGTTCCGAAACAATAATAACGACACCTGGTCTTTCTGTTGTGAAAAAAAGTATTTTTTATTGATATGTCTTGTTCCATATATCTCGGGCAGATAATTAATTGGCCGTCATAAACAAAACCACGGCGATATGTGTTGTTATCCCGCAAAATGTTCAAAAAATCTCTTTTAGTATTGTTTTAACTTAAGAGCTTAGCTGCTTAGTTGAAATATTCTTGACTAGAACTAGTCTGTCTTAAACATTATCAGTTTTTCTAATTTTGAAGTCTGAATTTGGATCTAAAGGTCATTCTCGCTGTCTATCAACTTTAGTCAGCCATTAATTTGAAATACTAATTGTAGTACTATGTATCAAAAATTTTCTCAGACAATTTTAGAAATTAGATCTCGCAACTAGGACATTACAGCAGTATTTAAAAAGACAATGTAAATTAATAAAAGACGATAATAAAAACATTTAAAGAAAAAGTAAATATGATTTAAAAATAAAGTACACTGTGCACATTTTCCCCCAAGAAAACTGACAATTTACTAAATTTTGATCAAAATAATAATAATAAGTGTTACGTAAGGAACACAAATGTACACAATCAGAAAAAATACCCTCCTTAATTACCTTACGATTATTCAATAACAAAAGAAAAAAAATACGTAATGCCGCTGTCAAAAGAAAATGCATGAAAAAGAAGAAAGCGCACGTAACTGTTCCCCAACTTGGCAAACACACGTTGCCAAAAGGAGAAATATAAAAAAAAATCTTCGAGGGCCAACAAACGAGAACTATCACAAAGGCGGCTTCGTATTACGTGGAAAAAGACCACAAAGACCGCCGCATATATTAAAAGACTGTGGCGTGTGGATGTAGAAGACATGTGTTCGTTAGGGCGTATTGAAATTCTGATTGTGGGTGCTATAGAATTTCGAAGAAATGACAATAGGAGGGGGTAAGCATGGGAATACTTCAAAATTTTTGATATTCAGAAAAAAGGGGAATATAGAGCAAGTGAAATAGTCCAAAGGAACAGTTCGACATCGGAGGCGACATTGGGTTGAACAAGAAATCAGATACGAGAAGAGTGCTTTCTGAAGAAAGAATGAAAAAAATCTTGCTTTGACTGAGTGGTAATATTTTTTCGTGGAGTACAATGAAAAATTTTTATCTATCACGTAATCATTGAGTACAATTTGAAAAACATTTTTCAAATCTGTTCATTTTCTTCTGTTCCGTTTTCTTTAACCTATTTTTCTTGCTACTGGTCTGATTGTAAACTAGGCAGACAAATTATGTTTCTCCTAACATTTAGAAAAAAAAAAATCTTCAAAGCCAAAAATCTTATTCTATGCATAATTCTCTAACGCAGTTTAAATCCTTTCTCTTTCAAATCGGAATGCTTTTACAAAATAAAAAAGTATGTAGTCAGGGCTGGTGCAACATCGTGCGGGACTCTGGCAAGTCACTTAGTGGGTCCCAATGTTTCTAACTACAATATTACACTAATAAAACTCATTTTTAAATTCCATATAGTTGAAAATAAATTATAAGATATATTACAAAATGCATGAAAATACCATGCCAATTCTTTCGCTTTGTAATGTGCATAATTCTCTAAATTTTCTACTATTTTCTGTCATTTACAATATTTTGAATATTTACCTATTTATTTATTTTGCCTTTATGATCGTTTTCCGAATTCTTAAATATAATATCTATCCTCCATTTATGTCAATATTTTACGCAAGAAATAAAGTTAATATTAGATTTTTTTTTTCACGGAAAAAAAATTCTAAAGACAAAGTTAGTGAAAAAAAAAATATATTATTTTACACAGAAGTAACGTTATTACGAACTGTATTGAGAAGGGAGGCTTTGTACCCCTAAGAAGACTACAACAGGCGTGGACCCATTTTGCCGGCATTGCATGCAGTTATAACATTATCTATCAGTTACTTAAAAAGGTAGAAAGAGACAAAATATAATTTCATGATACTGCATAGTAAATTGTGAATAATTGTAAAAAAAATTGCTGTAATTTTGAAGTTTCAGTTTTTAACTGAAATTTATGTGTATATAAATATCGCTTAAAATTGCCAAAGTATTTATATTTATGTATATTCTGTATTTTTTACATTGAAATATTTTTTCGCATAAGGATATTCTTAAATCAGTAGAACGTTAGTAATTACTATGAGTATTAATGGATAAATATTCCCCAAATGCATGAATCTAAGTTTTGAATGATTTTATTCAAATTCATAATAAAATTAAATTTTTAATAACTTATCGCTGAAACTTACTTTTGGTTACATTTTTATATCTTTATGAGTTTGTTCAAAGTTATCTGGTAGAAGTGAAATAATAGTATTGTTGAATTAACTATGCAATTTTTTTTTTATTAGTAAACAAACTCAAACTAGTTATTTTGTACCTAAATTAGGCTCGCTGAAAGGGATTTTAACTTCTAAATATTTTCTTAATATTTCTATAAACTTACATAATCAAAACCATCTATGTAATACACAGCAAACACAAAATAAATTATCCAGACTAGAAAAAATTACACAAAGAAAATAGAATCCAAGATGTATTTCAGCTACACCTAGAGCAGTTATCTTATTAAATTTTAGGAAAATATTATCTTTACTCTTTAGAAAGAAAGATTTAAAACGACATTTTTCATACTAACATTTCTTTAAAGATAGAAAACCAACGCATATAAATGCACAAATAAAGTATGAGAAGGTAGCAAATAGCTATTTCGAATCTACTAACGAGATTCTTCATCAGTGCAAAACTCAGCGAGCTAAAAGTAGCAAAACTGAGCAAAGAGACAGAGAGTCGCAGGCTTATATACCCGCTATGGGAACAATCCCGCCTAAAGAAAAGCAACCAATGAGAAGAAAGCAGCCAAAACCAACTGAGTGGACAAGTAGCGACATCTATCGGAGAACAAGCAAAACAAAAACTAAAAAGCGAGGGAAAAAAAAGTATTAAATTAAAGATTTCCAAATACTTGGAAAATAAGGAGTACTAGATAAGTCATTGACTAAGGAGTGAGAATTTTTATGATGTGGTAAGCTTCCCAAAAATCAAGATCAAGAATAGAAGGACATTTATGGATGATGGTGGCTGAAGAAAAGTTAAACTTATGTTGAGAAGACCAACAATCGAATTAAAGTTCTTACTTTCAGATTGTGTGGATTTTGTCAATTTTCTATGAATAGAATCTATAATATTAGGAGAATAACCACGATCAACAGCAATAGCTTTTAGGTAATTAAGTTCATCACTGAGTAACTGCAGTTACTCAGTGATGATTGTGCACAAAGGCTTTATTTGCTATTTTAACATTTCTTTGTTGAACATTGGGATTCTGTTCTTTATCCGTTTGTTTACTGTTGCAGCTAAATATTCTTGTAATTTTGTTGTAAATTTACTCAAAAATAATTAAAGGAAAAAAAAGAAAGACAAGTTATTTGTTCTAAAAGTAGAGAACACGGGAGTTTTATTGCAGCTTTTTGGGCATTCAGCAAAATGAAAATTGGAAACAATTTTTATTCGTAATATTTTTGTTCTTCTTTATGTCAAATTAACGGGAAAACAGAGGGATATATGAAGTTTTTTGCTGTTGTTATTGCTTCTGTTTTGTTTGTGTGAGTCTTATTTATTTTTTTAAAGATAAATTTATTTATTTTTTTATTAATTTTGTAAAAATTTTGTAACGAATGATTAAAGTTGCATTTACTTGAAACCAAACTAAGAAATAATATCAATTTTTAAAGTCCTATTTGACTTGTCTAATGGAATATAGTTTTGTGAAGTGGCCTCTTTTTTATAAAATAGAATTTTGTATATGGGCATCAAAGACGCAATTTCTGCCTGTATCGACCACTGAGTAGTAAGTAAATTATGTATAATAATAGAATTATATCTGTTGGGAAACCTGTTGAAATAATGTTGTAGGAAAAAATAAGATTATTACTTTTATTAGTCTTTTCTCAATAATCAGACTGTAAATTTTCATAAAACATTTTGCTTTCTAATGATATTAAAAAAATTATTCTTTATAATTGTGTATAATCAATAGTTACTATAATGTTCCCACTGTTTTTCATAGGACCATTAGAAAGTCATCGGTTTTAAATCTTCAGAAAATTTATTTTTTGTTATCCATTCTTTTATTATGATTTTCACTTTTTACACAATTCTGAATCAAGTAAAATAAATCGCATGAAAATATTTGGAAATTTTCAAATTTGACATGCACTTTAGAAAGACATACACTCTCAAACACATACTTTGAAAAATCTGAAAGTGATCGTCTGTAAAATAAGCTCAAAATCCGTTGTTTCCGAAATGAAGCAAAAAGATGAGGAGCTGTATCCGATTATCCATTGATTTACGTCAATACAGAATACACAATATGGCACGTACTACTATATTTGGACACAAACCCTCATTTTTTTACTTCATTGAGGAAACAACGGATTTAACACAATATGCAAATGAAATTTTGATAGCGTTTATGCATGCACAATGAAAAATTATGTAGTAAACCTGCTCATTTTTCATACAATTTTTGTTATTTTTTAATTCTGAATACAGGATATTATGTGCAATGTTGTTTGTCATATTTTTTGAAAAGAACATTATTTTATATTATAAGCAAATTATAAGCAAAACAACTTGAAAATATTGGGTCTGTTTTTATAAAAACCTTAATTTTTCTATGAGTATAGATGCTATCCGCATAAAAATGAACACAGATCATTAAAATAACACTTTTAATTTTAATTTACTGTTGGAACATTTTTTCTCCATTAGTTTTGACAGGGTTATACAAAATATATTCGTTCTTTTTCAATTTATTGACGGTACCCTATGGAGTTTTGGGGAAAAAAATTCTTCACGAAAATGTTTGATCTGTACTATTATGTTTACAAACTTAGAGTTTCAGGATGTATTTTTCTCCTCATGTATTTTTTTAGATATTCAACAAAATGTCTAAAATCGCAAGTGGCCGGTCACCTTTGGCCATACAGTATATGTGTAACAGAGTTACAAATTTTTAGTATAGCTTTTTTTATAGGATAAAAACTATACATGTTAGAAATAAAGGTGACGAACCGGTTGCATTTGACGCCCAGGGGTGAAAAGGTTAAATCACTTGGCACCAGCGGGCTTGAAAATGTGTTTGTGGTGCCATTGGGTGTTTCACGCTAATTAGGGTGCAGCGCAATGCATACCGTTGGAAGATTTTCACCCCTTAGTCATTTGCGCATGCTCTGTAACGTGTATCCTTGCACTTCAACTCGCTGTCACTGGTGGATCAACACAGCAATTTTTTCCTACGATGACTATCACCGCTATACGCTATCCCAATTTTGTTTAGAACTTCGGATGGCTAACTTTTGGCGAGCTTTTTTATATAAAGCAACCTTTGAATTTCAGGACATATGAACATTTCAGGGAGACTTTCAAGGTGAGCTTGATGGCCGAGTGGATAGGGCGCTGAGCTTGTAATCAGACGTTCTACGTTCGAATCCATCGAGGGCCGAAAGTCGGTTAGTATATTTTTTATCATTGGCCACTCTGGATTAAGGATGCCATATTTTCACCCTAATTAAAGGTGCTATTTTAGCTCATTTAGGGGTGTCACCAGTGAGACAAGCCTTTCACCCTTAAAAGATGCAATGTGTCACCATTAGTTTTAACAGTGTACCTTATTAAATAGTTGAAACAGTTACCACATTAAAAAATATTTAGCTTCGACTATTTCATTGTGCTTAATATAACTGTGCAAATTATTTTAGATGTAATGTGCAATCTATTTTGTATTAGTAGGCGAATTAAATAATTTTTCCATTGAATTTTCTTTAAAGGTACTTAAAAGTGACATGATGATATAAAGGATTAAATATTCGAGAAATATCTATATACAAGAGGCAACATTGCTTGCGTGTCTTTAAATAATCTTGCAAAAAGATATTACTCTATTTACGCTAGTTACTAGTTATTACTGTTAGAATCATATCAGAAGATCCCAATGTAAACAATACACAAAAAATATTTCACAGTCATTTATTTCAAATTGTAAAAATCTTCTTTTAAAATGCGTGCAAGATTTCTCTTGAAATATTTAAAACTTTTTACTTGAAATCTTCACGGATTTATAGATTATAACTCTTTCTTAACCCCTTGCAAGGCAGTGGGATATATTATATCCCACTTAATTTTAATTGCGAAATGCCAAATTAACACTATAATTTTTGAATGGGAAATTTAATTTTAGTAAGCGCGTGAAGAAACGTTTTTACCCGTTTTGCTATAAATTTGTTTCTCAATTCTGGTGTCATTCAAAAAAATCCCTTTCGGCATGGCCTATAGGCGGAGGTAGATTTCGAAAAGTTTTCATCTCAAAAAAAAAAAAAAAAAAAAAAAAAAAATGCCTATCTCTACTTAAATGCCCATTTTGGCAATATATTTTGAATTATATTCTTACTTTATTTAAAAAATTGACCAATATGCTCATTATATAGTTCCTAAATAACAAAAAACTGTTAATTAAATTCGTTTGACAGCAAAATTGAATTTAAAAATGAGTCATAAAATAACCAATTTATTATTTTAATACATCCACAATTCTTTAATCAAGATCGCTTTGAGAAATTTTGTGCGACGTGCCCACTTTGACAGATTTTTTTAAATATATATTTAGCCTTTATCAAAAATCTGACCAATACGGCACATTACACAGTTCCTAAATAACAAATAACTGTCAATTGAATGCGTTTGAGAGCAAAATTGAATTTAAAAATGAGTCATAAAATAAACAATTTGTTATTTGAATACAACCTCAATTCTTTTATCATGATCGCTTTGGGAAATTTTTTTGCGAAGTGCTTACTTTGACAGCTTTTAAAATATATATATTCACCCTTTATCAAAAAATCGAAGAATACGCACATTATATAGTTCCTAAGTAACAAAAAACTGTCAATTGAATGCGCGTCAGAGCAAAATTGGTTTTAAAAATGAGTCATAAAATAACCAATTTGTTATTTGAATACCCACAGTTCATTAATCATCTCGCTTTGGGAAATTTTTTGCGAAGTGCCCATTTTGGCAGCCTTTTTTGAAATATATTCTGCCTTTATCAAAAAACTGGCCACTCCGTCACATTATATAGTTCCTAAATAAGAGAACCTGTAAATTGGATGCGTTTGAGAACAAAAAAAGATTTAAAAATGACTCGGTAAAAACGCAATTTCTTAAATTTCCTCAAATTTTAATCACGATAACTTCGTGAAATTCTGTTCAAAATACCCTTTTTGGCAGCCTTTTAAAAAATATATTCTGCCTTTATCAAAAAACTGGCCAATACGTCAAGTTATATGGTTCCTAAATAATAGGACCTGTAAATTGGATGGGTTTGAGAACAAAAATTAATTTAAAAATGACTCATGAAAAACGCAATTTGTTATACTTAATGAATTTTTTAATGATGAAAACTTCGGGAAATCTGTTCAAAATACCTCTTTTGGCAGCCTTTTTAAAAATATATTCTGCCTTTATCAAAAAATTGGCCAATATGTCGCATTATATAGTTGCTAAATAAGAGGATCTGTCATTTGGATGCGTTTAAAATCAAAAATGAATTTTAAAATGAGTCAGAATATAAGCAGTTTGGATTTAAAGTTTTTTCTCCAACTCCTATTTTTGTTTAATTTATTTTTGCTATAAGAATTGGTTCTATGAAAAACTTGTCAATATAAAAGTTGTAGATATTATTCTGAAGATGTAAAATAAATTTAATTAGATTTAATTGCTTAAGAATTGAGTAAGTTATGGGTTTTTTTCTTTTTCCTCCCCCCTTTTTCTTTTCGCTTTTAATTTTTTTCATCGGTAAAAATTGGTCCTATCAAAAACTTGTAAATACAAAAGTTTTAGATAATATTGAGTACATTTATATAAAATTTAGTTGGATTTGATATCTTGAGAATTGACGAAGTTATGATTTTTTTTCTCCCAAAAACCATGTTTTTTTCGCCCCTTGAGCCCATTTTTAACTTTATCAAAAATCTGTCACGCATAAACTTTTTCCTCATCTTTTAGAAGTAATATAAACTTTAAACCGATTCGATATCTATTTTAATTAAAAAGTTATCGCATTTTTTCTGTTTTCACAAAAACCCTCCTAACTTTGACCCCCTTGGTCCGATTTTGCCCATTAACGAACTTAACCGAGATTTTATGCCCCTTGATTTTATGTAAAAGTTTGATGAAGATCTGAGCATAATTATGGAAGTTATCGTGTCTAGAAGAAAGTGATATACACCGATAGATAGATAGATAGATAGATAGATAGATAGATAGATATATAAACTTTTTTACTGATGGTAGTTTTGGGGTCTAGGAGTCATGATTCGTGTAGATCCGCAAAAATTTTTCAGAAATTCCAACATGGGAGACAATGCAATAGGTAGTATTTCATACGAAATCTACCTAAAAATTTCAGCTTTTTATAAACAGAAGTGAATTGGCCCTCAAAGGGTTCAAATTGAATCTGAAACTTTATATATTGTAGCAAAATTCATGTTTTAACACCAAAGCGGAATGTATTGTTTATATTTTCTTCGAGTTTATTTTATTTATTTATTTTTTAGAGGGAAAACAATAAACATATTTAGGTCAGTTTTAAAATATAGTTATAATCTCTAAGATCTAAAAAAATCAAGTTGTTCCAACGATATCTTGCAAGGAGTTCTGAAAAATTTCATTTTGAGATAATCACTTTAAAATACATTTTATTAAAAGATGAAACTTCTTGTGTTCTAGTATACTTGTGTTAGAATTGTTTTGAATTGATAATAAACATATACTTTATGAAATATATTATTAAAAAATATATTTAGGAACTCAAAAGGGTACATAGCTATCTTATATGGAATATTGTTGAAAGACGATTTTCTATGAACAATAAAAGCCCCGCCTTCTTCTTTGATAATTATGAGCTTAGACAGGTTTACAGGTTCACGTAGGGCCCGCTTAAGACTTAGAAGAAGAGGAAGCTCGACATCACACAGGGGGCCCCCTATTACTCAACCAATTGTTTTTTTTTTTTTTTTCATTTACTAAATTCATTTTTCATATACTTAAATAATTTGAAGTTTTACTAAAAATTTCGAAAAAATAATATTTTTAACATTAAACTAAAAGTGACTATATATATATTGCACATATAAAAAAGTATTTTATTAAATACATAACTACACATAACCAATTAGTTTTTAAAAGACAAATATGGAGCTACCGTTGGGAATATTTGAACGTAAAAATATCTATTATGATTTACAAATTGCAGCAGAGCAAGAAAAAAAAATGCTTCGGAAGAAAATAGATTGCACTCTTTTAGCCTGATTGAATTTCCCCCTAAAAACTAAATTTGAAAAGTAAAATTGGGGGCCCCTTTTGTATTTCAGTGGATAAGCACGGGCTTCAGGGCCTATTCGCTAAACAGGCCCTGGTTCACGTGCCAATAAAAATGTCCCAATACAGTGGGTGACCAGTTAACGAACTGTTCGGTTTACAAACACTTTTTCGCGAGTTTTTTTTTTTTTTTTTTTTTTTTTTTTTATGTTCAACGAACACCTTACAAGGCAAAGCCAACAAGAAGCAATGCTGTTTCAGATTTGCCGAGCTGTATTTAACCCTCTCAGTTCTGAGACAAATATTACGAAGGACCAGAAAAACTAGTTTAAAATTATTATGTAGCATCGCCAAAGATGTAGAAGTCTATATATTGTTTATTATGATGTGCATGCATTTATTAAAAAGGTCTAGAAGTAATTTTTACATTTCTGGAAGGATTTAAATTTATTTAAAGGGTGTTCTTTTGTGAACTTTCCAGACAAGGATGTAAGCGCTGCGCTAGAAATGACCTATAGGTGCCACTAAATTTTTAAAGTATTTATCGTCTTATTTAATGAGAAGATTCCTGAGATTTAATAAAGCAAAGAATACTATTAAACTTTATTAGTTAAAATCGGTCATTTTTGGCATCCCTGCCTCTGGGATCCATGCATTTTGCATCCCTGCCTCCAGGTGACATCAGGACTGAAGAGGTTAATTGCATCTTTTGTCGATTTAAAATATGCATATATAGCCTAATTAATTCATGGGAAATGGGGGGGGGGGTCAGACATTTGTAGGTCCCCAAATTAGAATTAAAAAAAACCGTAATTTTTTATGTTTTGTGTTCTTTTTATAAAAATAGTTTTAATTGTAAATTTATTATTTTTATTGATATTTAGTTCACAAATTATTAATAAAGTCTAGACTTCATTTTAGCTTTATCGGACCCTACAGTAAACATGATTTTTTAGAGAAGAAAGAAATTTTTAAAGGTCAATATGACAAATTGATATGATTTAATGTCATAATTAGTGCACAATGAAAAATTATGTAGTAAACCTGCTCATTTTTCATACAATTTTTGTTATTTTTTAATTCTGAATACAGGATATTATGTGCAATGTTGTTGTCATATTTTTTGAAAAGAACATTATTTTATATTATAAGCAAATTATAAGCAAAACAACTTGAAAATATTGGGTCTGTTTTTATAAAAACCTTAATTTTTCTATGAGTATAGATGCTATCCGCATAAAAATGAACACAGATCATTAAAATAACCCTTTTAATTTTAATTTACTGTTGGAACATTTTTTCTCCATTAGTTTTGACAGGGTTATACAAAATATATTCGTTCTTTTTCAATTTATTGACGGTACCCTATGGAGTTTTGGGGAAAAAAATTCTTCACGAAAATGTTTGATCTGTACTATCATGTTTACACACTAATGCTCTTATTCACCAACTACTTTGACCTCGAGTTACATCGAAAACCTCGGTCGAACGCTCAAACAGTATTCATCTTTAATCCTGATTGGACGTCTCCTTGATAATGACCAATCAAATGTTATCATGAATTTCATTTGAGCGTTCTACCGAGGTTTCCTAGGTTGAGGTAGATGGTGAATAAGAGCATTAGAGTTTCAGGATGTATTTTTCTCCTCATGTATTTTTTTAGATATTCAACAAAATGTCTAAAATCGCAAGTGGCCGGTCACCTTTGGCCATACAGTATATGTGTAACAGAGTTACAAATTTTTAGTATAGCTTTTTTTATAGGATAAAAACTATACATGCTAGAAATAAAGGTGACGAACCGGTTGCATTTGACGCCCAGGGGTGAAAAGGTTAAATCACTTGGCACCAGCGGGCTTGAAAATGTGTTTGTGGTGCCATTGGGTGTTTCACGCTAATTAGGGTGCAGCGCAATGCATACCGTTGGGAGATTTTCACCCCTTAGTCATTTGCGCATGCTCTATAACGTGTATCCTTGCACTTCAACTTGCTGTCACTGGTGGATCAACACAGCAATTTTTTCCTACGATGACTATCATCGCTATACGCTATCCCAATTTTGTTTAGAACTTCGGATGGCTAACTTTTGGCGAGCTTTTTTATATAAAGCAACCTTTGAATTTCAGGACATATGAACATTTCAGGGAGACTTTGAAGGTGAGTTTGATGGCCGAGTGGATAGGGCGCTGAGCTTGTAATCAGACGTTCTACGTTCGAATCCATCGAGGGCCGAAAGTCGGTTAGTATATTTTTTATCATTGGCCACTCTGGATTAAGGATGCCATATTTTCACCCTAATTAAAGGTGCTATTTTGGCTCCTTTAGGGGTGTCACCAGTGAGACAAGCCTTTCACCCTTAAAAGATGCAATGTGTCACCATTAGTTTTAACAGTGTACCTTATTAAATAGTTGAAACAGTTACCACATTAAAAAATATTTAGCTTCGACTATTTCATTGTGCTTAATATAACTGTGCAAATTATTTTAGATGTAATGTGCAATCTATTTTGTATTAGTAGGCGAATTAAATAATTTTTCCATTGAATTTTCTTTAAAGGTACTTAAAAGTGACATGATGATATAAAGGATAAAATATTCGAGAAATATCTATATACAAGAGGCAACATTGCTTGCGTGTCTTTAAATAATCTTGCAAAAAGATATTACTCTATTTACGCTAGTTACTAGTTATTATTGTTAGAATCATATCAGAAGATCCCAATGTAAACAATACACAAAAAATATTTCACAGTCATTTATTTCAAATTGTAAAAATCTTCTTTTAAAATGCGTGCAAGATTTCTCTTGAAATATTTAAAACTTTTTACTTGAAATCTTCACGGATTTATAGATTATAACTCTTTCTTAACCCCTTGCAAGGTAGTGGGATATATTATATCCCACTTAATTTTAATTGCGAAATGCCAAATTAACACTATAATTTTTGAATGGGAAATTTAATTTTAGTAAGCGCGTGAAGAAACGTTTTTACCCGTTTTGCTATAAATTTGTTTCTCAATTCTGGTGTCATTCAAAAAAATTTCAGCTTTTTATAAACAGAAGTGAATTGGCCCTCAAAGGGTTCAAATTGAATCTGAAACTTTATATATTGTAGCAAAATTCATGTTTTAACACCAAAGCGGAATGTATTGTTTATATTTTCTTCGAGTTTATTTTATTTATTTATTTTTTAGAGGGAAAACAATAAACATATTTAGGTCAGTTTTAAAATATAGTTATAATCTCTAAGATCTAAAAAAATCAAGTTGTTCCAACGATATCTTGCAAGGAGTTCTGAAAAATTTCATTTTGAGATAATCACTTTAAAATACATTTTATTAAAAGATGAAACTTCTTGTGTTCTAGTATACTTGTGTTAGAATTGTTTTGAATTGATAATAAACATATACTTTATGAAATATATTATTAAAAAAAATATTTAGAAACTCAAAAGGGTACATAGCTATCTTATATGGAATATTGTTGAAAGACGATTTTCTATGAACAATAAAAGCCCCGCCTTCTTCTTTGATAATTATGAGCTTAGACAGGTTTACAGGTTCACGTAGGGCCCGCTTAAGACTTAGAAGAAGAGGAAGCTCGACATCACACAGGGGGCCCCCTATTACTCAACCAATTGTTTTTTGTTTTTTTTTCATTTACTAAACTCATTTTTCATATACTTAAATAATTTGAAATTTTACTAAAAATTTCGAAAAAATAATATTTTTAGCATTAAACTAAAAGTGACTATCTATATATTACACATAGAAAAAAGTATTTTATTAAATACATAACTACACATAACCAATTAGTTTTTAAAAGACAAATATGGAGCTACCGTTGGGAATATTTGAACGTAAAAATATCTGTTATGATTTACAAATTGCAGCAGAGCAAGGAAAAAAAATGCTTCGGAAGAAAATAGATTGCACTCTTTTACCCTGATTGAATTTCCCCCTAAAAACTAGATTTGAAAAGTAAAATTGGGGGCCCCTTTTGTATTTCAGTGGATAAGCACGGGCTTCAGGGCCTATTCGCTAAACAGGCCCTGGTTCACGTGCCAATAAAAATGTCCCAATACAGTGGGTGACCAGTTAACGAACTGTTCGGTTTACAAACACTTTTTCGCGAGTTTTTTTTTTTTTTTTTTTTTTTTTTTTTTTTTTTTATGTTCAACGAACACCTTACAAGGCAAAGCCAACAAGAAGCAATGCTGTTTCAGATTTGCCGAGCTGTATTTAACCCTCTCAGTTCTGAGACAAATATTACGAAGGACCAGAAAAACTAGTTTAAAATTATTATGTAGCATCGCCAAAGATGTAGAAGTCTATATATTGTTTATTATGATGTGCATGCATTTATTAAAAAGGTCTAGAAGTAATTTTTACATTTCTGGAAGGATTTAAATTTATTTAAAGGGTGTTCTTTTGTGTCCTTTCCAGACAAGGATGTAAGCGCTGTGCCAGAAATGACCTATAGGTGCCAATTTTTAAAGTATTTATCGTCTTATTTAATGAGAAGATTCCTGAGATTTAATAAAGCAAAGAATACTATTAAACTTTATTAGTTAAAATCGGTCATTTTTGGCATCCCTGCCTCTGGGATCCATGCATTTTGCATCCCTGCCTCCAGGTGACATCAGGACTGAAGAGGTTAATTGCATCTTTTGTCGATTTAAAATATGCATATATAGCCTAATTAATTCATGGGAAATGGGGGGGGGGGGTCAGACATTTGTAGGTCCCCAAATTAGAATTAAAAAAAACCGTAATTTTTTATGTTTTGTGTTCTTTTTATAAAAATAGTTTTAATTGTAAATTTATTATTTTTATTGATATTTAGTTCACAAATTATTAATAAAGTCTAGACT
This sequence comes from Maratus speculifer, assembly GCA_964019185.1. Lineage (NCBI taxonomy): Eukaryota > Metazoa > Arthropoda > Arachnida > Araneae > Salticidae > Maratus > Maratus speculifer. The sequence continues at coordinate 281,680,362 of OZ025289.1, forward strand.
TCATTTTAGCTTTATCGGACCCTACAGTAAACATGATTTTTTAGAGAAGAAAGAAATTTTTAAAGGTCAATATGACAAATTGATATGATTTAATGTCATAATTAGTGCACAATGAAAAATTATGTAGTAAACCTGCTCATTTTTCATACAATTTTTGTTATTTTTTAATTCTGAATACAGGATATTATGTGCAATGTTGTTTGTCATATTTTTTGAAAAGAACATTATTTTATATTATAAGCAAATTATAAGCAAAACAACTTGAAAATATTGGGTCTGTTTTTATAAAAACCTTAATTTTTCTATGAGTATAGATGCTATCCGCATAAAAATGAACACAGATCATTAAAATAACACTTTTAATTTTAATTTACTGTTGGAACATTTTTTCTCCATTAGTTTTGACAGGGTTATACAAAATATATTCGTTCTTTTTCAATTTATTGACGGTACCCTATGGAGTTTTGGGGAAAAAAATTCTTCACGAAAATGTTTGATCTGTACTATTATGTTTACACACTAATGCTCTTATTCACCAACTACTTTGACCTCGAGTTACATCGAAAACCTCGGTCGAACGCTCAAACAGTATTCATCTTTAATCCTGATTGGACGTCTCCTTGATAATGACCAATCAAATGTTATCATGAATTTCATTTGAGCGTTCTACCGAGGTTTCCTAGGTTGAGGTAGATGGTGAATAAGAGCATTAGAGTTTCAGGATGTATTTTTCTCCTCATGTATTTTTTTAGATATTCAACAAAATGTCTAAAATCGCAAGTGGCCGGTCACCTTTGGCCATACAGTATATGTGTAACAGAGTTACAAATTTTTAGTATAGCTTTTTTTATAGGATAAAAACTATACATGTTAGAAATAAAGGTGACGAACCGGTTGCATTTGACGCCCAGGGGTGAAAAGGTTAAATCACTTGGCACCAGCGGGCTTGAAAATGTGTTTGTGGTGCCATTGGGTGTTTCACGCTAATTAAGGTGCAGCGCAATGCATACCGTTGGAAGATTTTCACCCCTTAGTCATTTGCGCATGCTCTATAACGTGTATCCTTGCACTTCAACTTGCTGTCACTGGTGGATCAACACAGCAATTTTTTCCTACGATGACTATCATCGCTATACGCTATCCCAATTTTGTTTAGAACTTCGGATGGCTAACTTTTGGCGAGCTTTTTTATATAAAGCAACCTTTGAATTTCAGGACATATGAACATTTCAGGGAGACTTTGGAGGTGAGTTTGATGGCCGAGTGGATAGGGCGCTGAGCTTGTAATCAGACGTTCTACGTTCGAATCCATCGAGGGCCGAAAGTCGGTTAGTATATTTTTTATCATTGGCCACTCTGGATTAAGGATGCCATATTTTCACCCTAATTAAAGGTGCTATTTTGGCTCCTTTAGGGGTGTCACCAGTGAGACAAGCCTTTCACCCTTAAAAGATGCAATGTGTCACCATTAGTTTTAACAGTGTACCTTATTAAATAGTTGAAACAGTTACCACATTAAAAAATATTTAGCTTCGACTATTTCATTGTGCTTAATATAACTGTGCAAATTATTTTAGATGTAATGTGCAATCTATTTTGTATTAGTAGGCGAATTAAATAATTTTTCCATTGAATTTTCTTTAAAGGTACTTAAAAGTGACATGATGATATAAAGGATAAAATATTCGAGAAATATCTATATACAAGAGGCAACATTGCTTGCGTGTCTTTAAATAATCTTGCAAAAAGATATTACTCTATTTACGCTAGTTACTAGTTATTATTGTTAGAATCATATCAGAAGATCCCAATGTAAACAATACACAAAAAATATTTCACAGTCATTTATTTCAAGTTGTAAAAATCTTCTTTTAAAATGCGTGCAAGATTTCTCTTGAAATATTTAAAACTTTTTACTTGAAATCTTCACGGATTTATAGATTATAACTCTTTCTTAACCCCTTGCAAGGCAGTGGGATATATTATATCCCACTTAATTTTAATTGCGAAATGCCAAATTAACACTATAATTTTTGAATGGGAAATTTAATTTTAGTAAGCGCGTGAAGAAACGTTTTTACCCGTTTTGCTATAAATTTGTTTCTCAATTCTGGTGTCATTCAAAAAAATTTCAGCTTTTTATAAACAGAAGTGAATTGGCCCTCAAAGGGTTCAAATTGAATCTGAAACTTTATATATTGTAGCAAAATTCATGTTTTAACACCAAAGCGGAATGTATTGTTTATATTTTCTTCGAGTTTATTTTATTTATTTATTTTTTAGAGGGAAAACAATAAACATATTTAGGTCAGTTTTAAAATATAGTTATAATCTCTAAGATCTAAAAAAATCAAGTTGTTCCAACGATATCTTGCAAGGAGTTCTGAAAAATTTCATTTTGAGATAATCACTTTAAAATACATTTTATTAAAAGATGAAACTTCTTGTGTTCTAGTATACTTGTGTTAGAATTGTTTTGAATTGATAATAAACATATACTTTATGAAATATATTATTAAAAAAAATATTTAGGAACTCAAAAGGGTACATAGCTATCTTATATGGAATATTGTTGAAAGACGATTTTCTATGAACAATAAAAGCCCCGCCTTCTTCTTTGATAATTATGAGCTTAGACAGGTTTACAGGTTCACGTAGGGCCCGCTTAAGACTTAGAAGAAGAGGAAGCTCGACATCACACAGGGGGCCCCCTATTACTCAACCAATTGTTTTTTTTTTTTTTTTTTTTCATTTACTAAATTCATTTTTCATATACTTAAATAATTTGAAGTTTTACTAAAAATTTCGAAAAAATAATATTTTTAACATTAAACTAAAAGTGACTATATATATATTGCACATATAAAAAAGTATTTTATTAAATACATAACTACACATAACCAATTAGTTTTTAAAAGACAAATATGGAGCTACCGTTGGGAATATTTGAACGTAAAAATATCTATTATGATTTACAAATTGCAGCAGAGCAAGGGAAAAAAATGCTTCGGAAGAAAATAGATTGCACTCTTTTAGCCTGATTGAATTTCCCCCTAAAAACTAGATTTGAAAAGTAAAATTGGGGGCCCCTTTTGTATTTCAGTGGATAAGCACGGGCTTCAGGGGCCTATTCGCTAAACAGGCCGTGGTTCACGTGCTAATAAAAATGTCCCAATACAGTGGGTTAGAGGTCTGCACGGGCCCGGCCCGCGGGCCGGGCCGGTCCGGTCCGGCGGAATGGTTTCGAATTTTCTAACGCGCCGGGCCGGCAAAAAAATTGAACGGGCCAGACGGGCCGGGCCGGGCCGATAAAAAAAATTTTCGGGCCTGTCGGCCCGTTCTCAAGATTTAAGCAGAAACGATAAAATATGAGCTATTTTCAACGAAAATGGTTTTAACGAGAATAAGTATAAATGTGGCCATACTAGTTTGACAGCGTCATTATAAAAATGCACAGTGTATCGGCATCGGAGAATTACATTATGTGTAACCCGTTTTAATATTTTTTAGCTGACTCATGCCGGTCCGAGATCACGCTTGCATTGTTTTTCTACATATAGACTGGCCGGACCAGTACTAGACTTAATTATTGGCAACATGATTTGTAAAATTATTAACAGCGATAAAGAACTTATGTTAGCTTAGTCTTCGGATATATACTTCTTGATGATTTTTAAATTAATTTCTCAATAATGCGAAAGTTTGGCACATTTTCTGATTAATTTTAAATTGTAAAAGTATAAAAGTGATAAGCCTAACTATTGAAGGGATTTGGAATCGAATAGCGTTTTTCATTTTTGGTAAATAAAATACTTGTATAATCTTGTTGAGATATAATAGTTTCTCAAATGATTGCAGGTTTTTCTCCCTTCCCTTGCTATTGCTTCCGGAAATTCTATTCAAAACGCTAATTATGACAGTATTTTATTTGTTTGCAGTATTCTTAAATTGCTTGTATCAAAAAATGGATAACGCCATTCGATTATATAGTTTCTGAATAAAGATATCTGCTAATCTTATGGGATTCTGAGAAAAAAAAAATGAATTAGAAATGTATCAGAAAGGAGCTTCTTTGAATTTAAGAATGAATTTGGATATGATATCTATAATAAAATGATATAGAAATATATTTATAAATCTTCTTTTATTAAATAGCTTCAAAATTAACGATGTTTTTAGCTTTCTTTCTATTTTCTTTTATTTTAAGCCATATTAATTTTTTAATGAATCTTTATTCGAATGTTAAAAGCCTAAGAATCTAAGTAATCTTTAATATTGTTAATGTGTATTTGCTGTAAAATATATTGTAAAATCATTCCATAGATATGTATGTAGTATTCTTTAAAGAAATCTTAGTTATATGATAAAAATCTGAATTTTTTAGAAATCGTAGAAATTGTAACGGGCCAAAACGGGCCGGGCCAGGCCGGGCCTGTTTTCGCTGATTTTTGTACGGGCCGGGCCGGTCCTAAAAAATAAAAATTTAAACGGCCCGGGCCGGGCCCGGGCCAAACTTTTGAGTTTTACAACGGGCCGGGCCGAGCCGAAATAACTTTCCTACGGGCCGGGCCGGGCCTGGAAATTCCGGCCCGTGCAGACCTCTACAGTGGGTGACCAGTTAACGAACTGTTCGGTTTACAAACACTTTTTCGCGAGTTTTTTTTTTTTTTTTTTTTTTTTTTTTTTATGTTCAACGAACACCTTACAAGACAAAGGCAACAAGAAGCAATGCTGTTTCATATTTGCCGAGCTGTATTTAACCCTCTCAGTTCTGAGACAAATATTACGAAGGACCAGAAAAACTAGTTTAAAATTATTATGTAGCATCGCCAAAGATGTAGAAGTCTATATATTGTTTATTATGATATGCATGCATTTATTAAAAAGGTCTAGAAGTAATTTTTACATTTCTGGAAGGATTTAAATTTATTTAAAGGGTGTTCTTTTGTGTCCTTTCCAGACAAGGATGTAAGCGCTGTGCCAGAAATGACCTATAGGTGCCAATTTTTAAAGTATTTATCGTCTTATTTAATGAGAAGATTTCTGAGATTTAATAAAGCAAAGAATACTATTAAACTTTATTAGTTAAAATCGGTCATTTTTGGCATCCCTGCCTCTGGGATCCATGCATTTTGCATCCCTGCCTCCAGGTGACATCAGGACTGAAGAGGTTAATTGCATCTTTTGTCGATTTAAAATATGCATATATAGCCTAATTAATTCATGGGAAATGGGGGGGGGGGGGGTCAGACATTTGTAGGTCCCCAAATTAGAATTAAAAAAAAACGTAATTTTTTATGTTTTGTGTTCTTTTTATAAAAATAGTTTTTATTGTAAATTTATTATTTTTATTGATATTTAGTTCACAAATTATTAATAAAGTCTAGACTTCATTTTAGCTTTATCGGACCCTACAGTAAACACGATCTTTTAGAGAAGAAAGAAATTTTTCAAGGTCAATATGACAAATTGATATGATTTAATGTCATAATTAGTGCATGCAATCCTAACATTTTTTATAAAGGGCATATCATTTATATTTTTAAGATACGCCAAGAAAAAGCCATAAAAATACGACCCATCCATATGAAATAAGGACGTATATTAAACCTATTACAAAAGGGAGATTTATATTACTTTTGATACATTATTTAGTTTTAAGAACGAACTAAATGAATCCTTATACAAATCTGTACTAAATTTATGATTGGTAAATGAACAATTCGGTTAGTGAACCCTTTTTTGGGACGGATTAAGATCATTAAGCGATAACCCACGGTATATAGATTTAATACAAAATTAGCTGCAAGTAAATTATAAAGGCATTTGTTTTTGGCCAAAAACTTAAAATCATTTTAAGCAATAAATAAAATAACAAAATTGTAATTTAACAAATTACAACGACTATTTGGAAAAGGGTATTTTTATAGATTCAAATTTTAAACACTTATAAAGTCTGGATTTAAATTAATAATGATAATAAACATCATTTTTATGATGATCATAACGAATCATATTATCTACGCCATGCATTAAACATTAATTTCCCTAGACCAAAGATAAAAAATCAATAGTTTATAGATATACAACTTTAACTGTTTAAACTGTGCATTTTTATTGGATGGAGTTAATCAGACTGACTTCTGAACGCCTCCTATTACGTACAATATGGATTAAACATTAACATTCCTGGTCCATCATAAACGAATTTTAAATGAAATTTAAGTTTTAAAATTTCCGGAACTGCAAATTTTTAAACTTCTAAACATCGCACATTTTTAATTTTTAAACCGTTGCGCAGCGAAAAAAAATGCACTTTTAAATGAAATTTGTTTGAAAACTTTATAACAATTTATTTTCAAATTATTATTATTATTTAATGTTTTTATTACTTTTTTTTATCACCGTGGCAACAGAAATATTCCATTTTTGGCATTAAACATGGACCAATCAGAAAACGAATAATAATAAAAAAAAAAAAAACAGAAGCATTCCATTTCTAGACATTAAACATGGACCAATCAGAAAACGAATAAAATAAAAAAAGTTGCGGAATTCAAGCAATAAAAAATTCAGACATACTTCAGATTTTCCAGTTCTCTACCGAGGACAACAACTATTTTCCAAATAGTTAATAAATAAACACATATAGCTGGATCTAAGAAGCAACCGTTTGCTGTGGCATTTGCTTAAAATAGGTTAACGAATAGTCTAAAGAATTGTTGTCTTGGAAATCAATATACCTTTTCTATACCGAAACATCCTAATAGGATTCAGAATCAGTCCTTAAGCAATACTCAGCTGTGTTTGCGTTCTGAAAGTTATAAGTGGGCATGGCAATGACCCTTTTAAAGATTGTTTACAGAGAATATTTTTATGTTTTTAGTCATAACTAGGAAACTTCAGGAAAAATTTTATGCGATTTGTTTTAAAATGCACAGAAAATGTTGCTATTTCGTTTACATCTTCCTAGAAAGCTTGAAATTTGTGCAAAATTTGAGAGTAGTATGAAGATTTGTTCAACGATACAAATGAGAGTTTCTCTAAATTATAAAGGCAAAAGAGTTATAAAACGATGTTACTTCAATTTAAAAATCTGTTCAAAAGTAGAAAATTTCCAAAAATAAATTTTTTTTAATCTGTTGAAAATTTTACAAAGCTTTTGAAAAACTTAGTATTTTCAGTAACTTATAAAAATATTAAAATTGAGGCAAAAGTTGAAAAAAAAAAGCAAAAAAAAAAAATTATATATAAATGAGTAACTAAATAAATAAATATAATAAAGCAGAGTGTATTCGGTGCAGGCACATCAAATGAGCTATGAGAGTATATGCTACATCTTTATTTAAGACACAGGGAGGAAATGAATTTCCTTAAAAAATCCAGAAAGTATAAACCTCCATTACAGCTCTGTTTAACTTACTTACAAAACTTATAACAATGCATGGCAAGCAAGTATACATAAACCACAGAAGTATATTTAATTTGTCTTCCTAGAAATAAAATTGAATGAAACAATTTTTCTTCTGCGATTAGGTTTATTCAATATTACTCTCCATGATAAAGCAGTTATAATTAGTGCTGAATGTAATGATTGTAAAATCTCCTTTCATTTCTTTATAAAACTTTCAAATTAACAGGGTTCGTACGGGTACCGTTATTTTCAGGTGAAATATCACTTTCTGTTTTTAAAAAATAAATCTAGTTCAAACGCGAGAAATTTCGTCTTATTTTAAGGAAAGATTTTTAATCGGAAAATATTGGTACCGAAGAATTTTCTGATCCGGAAATTCCAGGACCTTTACGGACACTGATCATTATCAATATATTGAGTCTGTATTTACATGGTGATTATGAATACAATTAAAGTTTTGCTATCAAAAAGCTGTAAAAAAAAGAGCCACTGGTCCGAATGACCAAATATTTCATGTGAGTATACATGGAGCAATGGGAACTTGTTTTGTGAAAAAAAGTACAAAAGTTGACCGATAGACGGCGCTGTACTAGTTATATGATGCTAATTAAAAGACGTGACATACTGTTACGGCACTCTTTGTTCAAAGCATATCCACCACAACATGGTGGTGCCTCAACCGATAGGATAAAATAGGTTTTTAATCCTACTTAGGCCAAAAACCGTGTAAATAGCAAAAATGAAAATTTATCAATCAACGTCTTTAGATCGAATACAGTCATCAGGGCCAAAGCGCTTCTTAGACCCTTTAATGTTTTGAATTTCTTCAATTTAATTGCCGCACAGTCACCGTTCTTGTAAAAAAAAAACTTTACAAGCTGAGCTTTATCCTTCAATGATACAGCCATTACTTACCTCCTAAAAAGGAGAATAAGAGAAAGTGCATGTTTTCCACCTTTATATCACAAATGCAATGTACATGTGCAACGCGCATGTCATGTATTTTTATTAGCTTCTTATGACGAGTACAGTGTCATCTATTGGTCAACTTTTGTATTTTTTCTTTCTTTCGCTAAACAAATTTTCATTAGTTCACGTATACTCACATGAAATACCAGATCATTTTGACCAGTGGTTCTTTTTTACAGACTTTTGAAATTGAAACTTTCATTATAATAACCCTGTATACAGACATCTCTTAAATTTTCAAAGAAGTGATCGAGTTTAGTTTGTTTTATACACGTGTTACCTGCCAAATTAAACATTATATTTGTGCAACAGATGTAAAATAAATGCTTTTTATGAAACCAGGTGTGTTTTATTTCTTAATCATAAACGGTTTTTTTCCAGAACCAGCTGCCACTCTTCTGATCTGAAGCGGCTTATGATTGGGAACATGTGGGGAGCAAAATTTACAAGAAAGGCCATAAAATGGGAAAAATATAGTTACCTGTTATTATACGAAAATGATTTTCAATTTAAATCAAGAGAATACCCAGGAAAAAAAAACATTGAAATGGTTGTACGAGAATGAAAAAAAGTATTAGAAAAGATGTGATGATTTAGTTGCTTAAAAAAAAAAAAAAAAAAAAAAAAAAAAAAAAAATATATATATAGTGATTTGTGAGTGTTTTTTAAATACATATGTATGTATAATAGAGCATTCTATGACACAGAAAAAGTGGGGAGGTGGGAGGGTAAAAAAAAATGCATGTTTTTGATAAAATTTCAGATTTTTGAAATTTTAGGTAGAGTGAAAAGTATTTTTGCAACTTATTTTCGTTTCTGCACGACAATATAAAGGATGAATTGTTTGCATTGCATTTTAGTCTTTGCAGTATCTGATGTTAAAATGTTTACAAGCTGTGCGGATGAAATTATTAAAAAATATAGCTGTTTTTTTTCCGCTACATAAATTTATATCAGTTTTAAGCGATGAAGAAATTTTTGCGTAAGACAACTAAACTGCTGCTGACAATATCCGACCGTTGAGTTTATAAAACAAAATATAATATAGTAATTTTACCTTTAACGATATAAAAATATATGATTCCTCAGTTTTATTACTTTGCATATAAATATTTACCTTTGAGATTATCATTATTGAAGCACCTAGAAAATAAACATTGTTATGCTCTCTTATGAAGAATCATTAATTACAGAAAAACATATTTTACCTGATATTTAAACCCAACAGTAAAATATAGCCACAGTGCTTTCATCCATATCATCAACTAATTTTCAAATTTTTTTTATTGTTAAATTTTTCAAAATAGTCTGGTTTTCGAATTTTCCAGAGAAAAAAAATTGTTAAGTAACATATACTGATGAATCCTATGATACCTCTATACTGATGATACTTATATAGAATCACGACTGTCTTTGTCAACGAAATTCATCGATTGTAGCCTCAGACTTATTGGAATTTCGACGCATTTGAATATATTAAATAACATTCGAGATGTGCAGTTACCAGTTTCTACATGGATGTGTTTCTTTTATGCAGATACGGAACATACTACATACACGATATTACATAGGATGCAAAGTAAAGTTTGAGATCACTCAAAAAAAAAAAAAAAAAAATTAAAGTGAAAAAGGGTGATACAAGGAAAATAACTTTATGGCTGACTAACGAGACTCTAGTGGCGAAAGAGTAATTGTAGCGCCTCTAGTGGCGAAATTTGTAAGTTATTAACTTTATCTCAAAAACCATGACGATGATTTAAAAATGAATTACTAAACTGTAGTTCATTTTGAATTTGTGTAAAATGACGTCTCATACTTAAAAATTTTTATTTAAATCCTCGAAATATTTTTTTTAAATTTAGATAACCAATTACTGGCGGAAATAAGTTACTAATTGCTTAAACTAATTAATTTTCAACTATGCATTATAGTTTTTAAGAAAGTGTAAATAATTTCTAAATTATACAACTAAAAACACAGAAAGATGTTAACGCATAGAATTTTTATTATGGATAGACATTTGCTCTACAATTCTAGATTTATACAGTTCAAGAATAATTTGAGCATACTCAGATTTTACGTTACTCTCTGTATGCTATTCAGTATTTTAGAGAGTTGCAAAAAGTTTATTAGTGTGTCAACAAATACTTTGGTCTCATGTGGTTGTATTATCTGTATTTTTTTTTACATAAAAACTTTATTTTTATATTCGTAATATACTTGTATACTGACAGCATAGTTTGTTTTGGAAAAATGTATAATTTCCGAATGAATGCTTCTTTTAACACTTATTACTTATGCAGTTATGCGTAACCTTTTCCTTTTGTTATTGTTGTTACTGTTAGTTTTTATTAATCTCTAAAATAAACATTATTGGTTAAGGGGTCTTGTACCTTTTAAACGGGATGAAAATCAACGAAAACATCCAAAGTTCGATTCAGTGTATCTTTAAAACTTTTATACATATTACCATGAAGTTTTCACCGTTCAATAGAAAAGATTATGGTTTTTAAAAAAACTGTCATTAAACATTTAACAGTCTTTCATACAATTTATGGATTACTGAAATTAAAAAACCTCTATTTTTTACTTCGTCGTACTTTGCGCACATCCTAACGACCATATAAATCAATATTTTTGCACATATATATTTTTTCTGTAAAGAAGAATAATGAATTTTTAAAATGAACTGCTCTTAAATAAAAATTATTTCATTAACCTTGTAAAAAAAATTTCTAAATAAAAGAAATCAAAATTTTATATTTTTTAATAAATAAAATTATTCATAACTAAAAATTTTATCGCTACAAATACATAAAAGTAGTTCATTTTAAGCATACGTATGTGCTTATTAACTAAAAAAATTTCATAACGATTCATACATATGTTCTCAAGATATCATGGGCGCAATGTCTAAAAACGCAGTTTTTGATAAACCTATGTGTAATTTTGATAAACATATTTCAAAGTTGTAACTTAAGTTAATTACCAAACAAAATCAGCATTTTATTTTTGCTATAACTTCAGTTCGAATGGGAATTTTTGCAGGTGGTTTGTTTTAAAATATTTCTAATGAATTATTTTATAATAATTAATGCAAATTGAAAAATCGAATTTTAAAAAATTGAATTAATTGAAAAATTGAATTATCGAAACCTTAAAAGGTACTAGATCCCTTAAAATTAATCCGATTTGACATAAACGAAACTGTTTTATTGTAGTTATTCAGTTATCTTGTCAGTTATCAGTCTTCTTTCAATAAAAAATATTTAAATTTGATTAAACATTTTTTTAAATTCATTTATTTCATTAATTTAAATTCATTTAAAATTATTTCTCAAAAGAAACTTATATTCTTAGTGTATTTTTTATACATATTTATATTAATAAGCTTCTCTTCTTTTCTAGGTAAGTGTTTTATTTGTTCCCTCTGGTAATTATTTAATGGATTGTCTTTACGTAAGTAACAAACATCTACTTATTATAAATCAAATATATTCCTTCATGCAAATAAATCACTATTCATTTCAAATATTAAATTTTATTCACTATTTAACAATACAATAAAATACACAATTTGAAATTGTAACTATTGAAATAGCCTTATATTTCTGATAACTTTTCAATTTGACTTGGAATTATTTAGGAATTTGTTTTTATATAATCGAAACATCAGTTAATGTTGAACCTTCATCATTGTACCTTATTTTCTTCTGATTTCTAAATGGCAAAATGCCGTATGACTATATGGTACTACTAGGTTTTCTCGTCGACCAAAAAATTATCCCCAAAATAATATCGCCAAAAATTGTCGCAAACTAGAAGATTAAATGCTAATAATGGATGATCGTGAATGTTACATTCAATAACATTAAATACGATTCACGTATTTAAAATGTCATTGATTTTTATTTCGACTTTTTATTTGTATTTTTATTAATATTCCACTAATTATTTGTTTTTCGTTCTTTTAAATGAAAATTATGTCAATATGTATAATTTGGCTATTAGTTAGGTGATTTGTATAATTTGGCGAAATTAATCGACGGGATAACAGAGTATTACCGACTATATACAGTGTATCCTTTCTTATCAATCAGGGTGCGTAGTCTGGAAGCACCTTGTAAGCACCTTTTACCAGAATTTTTATAATGTAAAATCTGTTTTATTTAAGGAAAAAAAAATTCTTTTTTATATGTAACAACCAGTACTTTAAAGAATTTCTGGTACTAAAATAATTAAAATCCTCTGAGTTTTTTTATGACTACGCACCCTGTCAATACCGAAAATTTAACTTAACAGAATGACCAAATTTAACTATTTAACAAAATGACTTTCGCATCCGAGCAGATAATTTACCGAAATATTCAAATAGGATAACGACATTTAAATTCTGCATTAAAAATTGTAATGTTTTGTAAAATTTCTGTGTGTAGACTATAAGCAAACTTTAAGTAAAAGATTAATTAGAAGACATTATTTGACAAGCATTGAAGACTCTAAACATTAATTAGTAGACATTATTCCTAATAAATTGGCACTAGTTACTTTTTTATACAATGATTTGCGAAAAAAATATAGTAGGAGTAATCTTTGTTTCTTCAAATGTACATTCTACTCAATGTTCAAGCATATCTCGCTCAATTTTAGCACTTTTATGTTAGCTAATTCTCAGTTCAGCAACTTCAAATAGGCTCTTTAGCCAGACAGCTGTAATCTGAAGTCTTTATGTAAACATGAAAATCACAAACCTTTGATATTATAACTTCAAATCATTTCAACTGATTTGTTGTACTGCAAGAAATGCAACGAACGCATTCGTCCAACAATAAATTTATACTTTCAACATTTCGAAGCAGTATTTATAATAAACATGTTATAAAAACGATAAATTAAAAAACTGCATTAGAATTTACATACTTTTAGAAATTTTTCGATTACCTTCCAATCTACTTTCACTATAGCACTAAGGCCTCGACAACCCTGACATATGGACACTAGTTGTTTATTTGATTAACATATCAATATTTAAATAGAAGAATAGACATATATATAAGTTTTCATTTTTCCCGAAAATTTAAGTAATCCTGAATTTAGTCATATTTCCGTAATATGACGCATTACTGTTAAGGGAATCCTAGCATTTTTAGCAACTGAATTCGTCATCAAATGCATGCTTTATCAGACTTATCGAAACGAAGATTGTATCATTATTTCACATGTCATTATTACTTCGATGTAAAGCTTCCGCCTTTTTTTGTTCAATTTCTGAGCACCCCGATTCTTTATATTTTCAGCCATTTACCGATGATTCAAATCTCTCACGGTGTCCCTTCCTCATTTTATGTGTTTTGAGGGGAAACAGAGAGAGAAAGAGAAAGAACTCAAACCATTTCTGTTACTTCAAACTACTGTTACAAATGACATAATTTATGTGTGATATTCATTTAAATTTATCTAAAAAAAGAATTATTTATAATAAAAAAAAATCATATGCAATTATTATTTTCCAATTCTGGAGACATTCGGCATCTTTTATTTTGAAAAGATTATGACGAAAAGGATTCATCGATTAACTTATAGAAGGCTGTACAGAGACATTCTGTACTAAACCTTATGTACAAAACTATTAAACATGCACCAATTCAGAAATCTCGAGCAACAATACTAAGGCTTCGAACGAAGCAAAATTTTATTAATATCTTCCTTAAATTGAAAAGGACAAGTTAAACTAATAAAACTGAAAAAAAAAAAAAAAAAGCAACGGCTGTAAAACAGATAAAGAAGTTTAAGGTTTAAATGAATTTGGGCCATCTGTACTGTGTTCTGACGAAGCACAATAAAGAAACGATCATTAACCATGCACAGTATAAATTTTTACACTTTATCACACACCTCAATGCACATTGTCAAATAGAAAAAATAATAATGTTTATATGTGCAAATACAGTTTGTTTGAAATCTCTATCTCATCTTGCTAATATTTTATGGTTTTTAAAATAATTTTTGTGCTGCAATTTCTTTTAAATCTGCGTACATATCTTAAATTATTATTATATTGACGCATTTGCACTTAAAATAGAGTAATTAATTCATTATTTGTTTGTTTTTGTATTCCATATTTGTTCCACTATTCCATAGCTAAACCACCAAACTGAATAAAAAATTAATAGATAAATAAATAAAACGTGAATTTCATCAGATATTTAGTCGAATTACACTCTTAAACAGTAAAATAATCAGACTAACAGAAGTTGCTTGCTTTAAATAGCAAAATGTTTCTCAATTGACTGCAAACACATGGCTAATATAAAATTACCAAAAAGGCTTTTTTTAATTGGTGAAAAATCTAAGAAATATATATAAAAATTCTATTAGAATTTCCAGTTAAAAACTATTTTCATCCACATTTTGTACACTGTAGTATATTGGGCATGTGTAACCCGGATAACCCTGGTTAGATTGCCTGGTAATAATAACATGCGAAGTAAATTTCTGATGTTTTCATATAGCTAAAATTGATAATATCTTGCACCAAATACATTTTTCAATCAGAAAATTATCTTTAATTTGATTTTTTTTTTTAATACGTGAAAACAAACATGAGTATAACAATATGAAGAGTAGATAAGTAATGTGTAATAACCGACTGTTTTTCTTTTTTTTGTGAATATCTTCAAGATGTGTAATAAATATTTAAAAGCAATGATTATGTATTTCGGACATATCAAAATCAGTTTTCACATATCTTATCTTTTAGTTGAAAGAAAAAATTCAGTATTATTTTTAATCTGTTTAGAAACAGTTCATACTCAATAATTTTCGGTTATCTTATGATTTAAAACAATAAAAACTTTTATTATATTTTTTATAAATATGTAAAAAATGCAATTATTGTAATGGTAGTAATATAATGGTAGTTTCCTATAAAATAGTAACAACTGTTGAAGGATTATGAAGATTTTTCACAGTTTATCATACATCAAATATTTTTGAACTACGCCGTTGTTCGCATTTCTCTCACATTAGATCTTGCACATTCTATATGACAGCGCGAAATGAAAATAGTTACAAAAATCTTTCGTTAGATTGAATACAATATAATTTCTATTTAAAGTAGAACACGATAATTTTAAATTAAATACACGCTTTTTAATTTTTAATATGAAAGAAATACACAAAGCACGATCCCATTAGTATCATTTCTGCTGATGTGTAGCTCTTTAATTTAAATACATTTTTAAGCTGCTAGCTTTTCTGAAATCCATATTATTTTATTAATATTTTTTTTCTTAGTATCATAAACTTTTAGCATGTAAAGAATTTTCTTACTGTTTTACATTGTCACTATTTCAAACTCAAAGCTCTTTAAGTATTTAGTCGATGCAAACTTCCTAAAAGCCTGTTCAGTTCTTATATCTGAGCAACAAAGCGGTAGCTTGTGCAGTGATATTTTAAATTTATACCAAAGTATAAAATAAATACTCTTATGTCCACCCAACTCCAGATATCAGCTACAATGAGATAAAATGTTTTATTAACAGTTTGGAAACCTATGTTTTATGTGACATTTCTGCCAAGAACTTCCACTTCCTCAACACAGGCGCCAATAATAATAATTACAATAATCCTTATTTTTCATTTTTCTATATACAATTTCTTGGCTAATATTATGTAGTTCCTATATTAAAGGCAACTAAGGAAATATTTATACATAATTATATAATATGATAAAGATATTTATATTATATTCATAGATATAATATGCGTATCTTTTATATATAATATTTTTATTTGAATGAGCGTAATATATCTCCGAAAACAAAGCTATCATCATAAATATATTTTATCGCAAAAAATCGCTGACAGTCTGATGTTGTATGTTTAATAAATGTATACTAAATTACTGTCTTGTATTATTTTAATTTGCTTTTATATTATTAACCGTTTTTAACGATGATATGTAATAATTAAAAGTTCATTTAATTACTGTTTTCAAGACGGTCAACGATTTTTATCGATCTATCTTCCTAACATACGAATAATATGGAAGATTACAAATAGTTTATTTTTGATTTAAATTGAAATCGAACAATTTTTTGAAGTGCAGCCACCTTTCACAAATCACCAACCATAGTAATCAGCCATTTATATTTGGTTGTAGCAAGACGGTTATAATAGACGGATTTTTGGAGCTTTTACATTATTATCATAATAATTGAATCTTTCATTTCAAAAACCACATAAGTCAAGCTTATTCCTAACATAAACTTGGAACAGTTTTTCTGTTATTCTTCTTTTTATTATTCAAAAATTATAAAAATCGTTCAATATCTACAAACTTTTAAGCCGAAGTAGACGTTGAAAAACACGAAAATGTGCATGGAATATTTTAAAATATGGCAACTATTCGTTATTTTAAAAATTTTATAAATTCAGTAATATAAAAACTTTTTATTATTTTTCACGAAATTTTGAATATAACTATTTAAGCTTTCCATTAACACTTCCACCAATTTTCAAATTAATCCATTGAAAATAGAAGGATTTGGTTTATAATGTCCACTGTTCCCTTAAGTCCAAATTCTATTATCCCCTCCCCCCACCCTCCTAAAAAAAATCCATAAAAATTCGTTTACTTGTGAATAATGCAGTTCTATTTTTATTTTTGAAAAAATTTGATCCTGTGGCGTATGTGGTTTTTGAATCGACTCAATTGTTTAAACGTGAAAAAATATTTGTCTGCTCTAGGAATAGATAGAAATAATTCTTTAACTGTAAAATTTAAAAGTTATTCCTTTCAACCATCCCTTTTTACGAATTTTTACAGTTATCGTTTTCGTTATAAAACATTATTTCCTGCTGTTTAGTGATTCTGTTTTTATTATATGGCAAGAGTGGAAGCGCTATCGAAGAAAATGCATATTTATTGTTTTGAATTGCATTATTACTATTTTTGCAAACTGTATAACTCCTTAAAGAATTTGTCAGTGACTTTTAGAAGTCAAGCTATCTGTGCTTTGAATTTCAAGTAATACTGTTTACCTTTGCTTTATTGTATCATTAAAGATAGCTTTATCTATCGTTTGGCTTACCCCCCCCCCCCCCTCCCCACCACATTCTGCCCTAAAATACACCCAACTGTTTCTTCAAAGTTTACTAGTTGTGTGTATCAGACCTTTAACTACAAAAGTGATTTATATATAATTTTTTTTTCCCTAATTGAGAATTCGGAACACGACTAACTTGTGAAAAAATACTCAGGACATCGAACGCTGTGTGAGAGACAATTGTCACAAAACCTTTTCTCTTGTTTAATCCGACCTTGAACTACGTTTGCCCACACACATAGAAACGCTATACTGGCGGATAGAGAGAAAAAGTTGTTCTGATTTTTTTTTTTTTTTTTTATGACATAAGATGGACACCTCTGAATCTTGGCACAAGCACGTTATTTAAAAAAGACGTCAGATTTCGGAGTGCTACCATGTAATTTAGTTATCGCCGCTTTCAAACCGCATTACTCAATCTACTTCCTGAAAAATATAATGAATAAGATAAACTAAAAAAGTAACAATAATAAAAAGACAGAAGTGAAAGAAATTTACAGAATTATATGGTGGAACCTATCTTTCTTTTGATGTAGCTTGTCAGCAACTGTCTTAACTCTGCTTTGAAGCAAACATGGAAAAATATAATCAATCAGTAGTTTTGTTTCTAACGTGACTCGCAACATTTTAGAAGGTACGAATCGATTTAATGTAAGAATCGAAGTTAATGGATGAGATTGTGTATAAGCCAAATTGGTAAATTTTGTCTCTGTTGACAGCGGTTGATGGATCGCACAAAATGTCACAGCTTATCATTCAGTTGATTTTATGTAAAACAAGCATCTATGGAGAAAGATAAATATCGAGTTTTTAGAGATGATTTTGAAATATGATATGCTTTTCTTCTTTTTGTATTTGAAGAATTCTACAGCAAATTTGATAAGTCTACTTCTATTCTTGATTTTTCATAAATTAATTTTTCTATGCGGATTCTTCAACTAACTTCAAATATTTTTACCTACGTTGTAAAACTTACGCTATATAAATCTAGGCTGGTATCGTGAATTTAATCTTTTGTCCAACTTTAAAAAGAGAAAAAAACACTAATACCGATTGAATACTAAACTTAAATTACCTGTATATGCCAGTTATAGTGTATGCATATAATTTTTCTTTATCGCGTAAAGTTTAGTACACCAGACTGCATAGTTTTAATTTTAAATGAACGGCGCTAAGTTGTCGAATTGCAGGAACATAAATATTACTTTTAATGCATCTAAAAATTCCATTAGTTTAATAACATTAAGTTCTAACATTGTTATGTTTTTGTTAATTGTTTTGTTTTGTTTAAAAATTGAGTGCAAAAATTTTTGTAAATTTGAGAAAAAGTGCCTATTTTAATTATAGCTTTAACAAAAGAGCTGCATTTTACTAACATAGTGAAAACTGCAAGCTTTCATAATACATCTTTAAGATTTTTTGATGAGGCATCATAAATGTTTATTCCACCTTGATTCACAACTTTATAAAAAGCTGTCTTATTGGTATTTTCGAAATAATAAAATTGTTTTTGTTTATAAAATAATCAGTTGTGTTTAGTTGTTGTTTATAAAATAATCAGTTGTGTTTAGTTGTTATTTATAAAATAATCTCGATTACTAATTCTCTTTCCATATTTTGTCTTTTAAAAAATAGCAAAAATATCACATTGCAATGTAGAATATTATAAAAAGATGTAGTTCCTTTATTGAGTGAGTGTTTATGTGAATAGGTAACTAGTACTTAATAGGAAATTTCGAAAAAAAAATTAAATTATCTGAAAATTAGATTTATTATTTAATGGGTAAAAAATTATTGTACTTAGATGCTTTCGCAATATATAAAAATAAAAATAAATAAATAAAATATTAAACCTAAGACTTATGCTTTTATTTATCTCAGTTTAATTGATCATTAAACAAATAAAAGGATATAGCATGAAAAATATCAATTAGGTTAAAAATCAAGTGATTGCGTATTTCGGGTCTTCAATTGCATTAAATTACATTACCTGTTTCCACGAGTTTCGCTTTAAAGCAAGCAGGATAGTCATTCTTTATATTTAGTTCATTTTTCATTTTATTATCTTTAAAATGTGATTCAGCCTTCGGGTAAAAACAGATTGGAACCAATAATGTCATTTTATATTACCACGAAGGAGGATGAAGTGACATTAATTCCTTCAGAAACTAACTCGGTGTGTTTAAAACAAGGGGATAGTCTCGACTTCCATGTATTATTGTTGCCAAATCGTGGAGGTGGATTATGTATAACTTTTATTCCTTTCATTTTTTTTCTTCAATTCCTCTTATCAGGTTCGATATATCACAAAATGGTTTTCATTCACCAGATTTTTCCATCATCCATCAAGTCATGTTAGTACTCGATCAAGAAGGCGAGGAAACATGACAAACTGCCGCGATCCTCTGATCAAACAGGTCCTCTTGTCTTAATCACAAAATACCCCAAATCTCAGATTTCTATCTTTGATACAAAACGATCTCTCCCCCGCAGGTTTGTCATCATAGGTTATGATAAATAACTTATTGAGGTATATCATCTCTAGATGTATGGCGCGATAACAAACACAAAACAGGCCGACTAACCGCATCTCTAAATTTAAGATAGATAACAGAAGGTTGATTTATTGTTTTAGAATAAAAAAGGTATATACTAAAATGAAATATGAACATGTTTGTTGACATGACTCTAAAGCTTTAACAAGAATATAATAGGATGTATCGTAGCGCTTCTCTTTGTCTAATATATCAATAACACAGCTTGTGTGATCATTTTACATTGTATTTTTAACATTTCGTATTTTGAATATTTTGTTATGCTAACGAAAGTAGTCAAACATATTTAAGTTTTGTTTTCGGATAATCTTTAACTGCTGTAAGGAGTGGAGACGAGAGGATAAAGGCTCAGAGGTTTTGGATACGGCTACTTTAAAGAAATATTTTTCGCTTTATCTGAAAGCAGAAATTTCAGCGATTAAATAAGGCACAATTAATTTTACGAAATTAGTGGTATCTAGAGCATCTAACTCTCACCTTGACTACGCCATTGTTCATAAACCAAAATGTGTTATAATTTAGTGATTTATCAAAATAAAATTATTCATTGGCTAAGTCAGTTGTAATTTGTACTTACATTTGTTCATATATTGCCATCCGTTGTCCACTTCTACCGGGCAAGAAATTGTTGTGCAAAATTAGCAAATAGAACTCCTGCACATGATTTATCTTGAATGGATAACAGTGCAAGATGTTCTGTAAGACTTTACGCAGGGCCTGATTACTAACGGGACACTCTCTCACCAGTAAAATTTTATAGAATTTTTCAACTTGTTTAAACGACCTTTTCGTGCGAAATTACTGTCGTCATGAGTAAGGGAATAATTCTATTTCTTTTTACTGGTAGGAGAGTGCCCCTTTGATAATCAGGCCCTGACTTTACGCACCATGCTGTTGCAGTTAGCCCCACAGTTATGATTTTTTTCATAGACTATATACTATTATAATAAGTTCCTTTTTTATAATAGGGTGAGTTTTAGATATTTTTTTAATTAATTCTAATTCATACAATATGCCATTCAATGTAAATAAAATTCTCAAAAATAAAAAATTTCAAGAATATCTAGTTTTAAGGCAAAAGTATTTTTACGAAATTATTAATATCCAGAACATCTGACTCTCAACCCCGGCTACGCCACTGTCTGTAAGTCAACAGATCTAATAATTTTGATTTGTCAAAATTAAATTATTTTTAGTTTACTGATAAGTCAATTGTATGAAGTATTACGAATTCGCCCATATGTAACTGTTAAATCCTAAAAAGAACTAAAAAGAAATCTGCAGTAAAAAGACATTAATTATTTGGATATATGACTGTAGATGGCAGCACCAAAACTTTTGATCTTGATAAAACGAGACTATTTTGACTTTAATTAATATTATATTTCATTAATTCTCATTCATTTGTACTTTAAAATTCATAATATGTTTTTTCATAGATATAATTTGTATTTATTCATCTCTAATCCATCTTTTTAGATTGTATTCTTTATTCTGAGTTGACTGCGGAACTGTTTTAGAATGTTCTGATTCAAAAAAGAATGTTTACGTTTTGCTAAGTCTATTAAACCTCTTTAAATCCCTCTAAATCATAATTTTTTGTGTGTGTGAAGAACCATACGTAAAAGGTATAATATTGCCAGTAGGCAAAATTCATAAATAACTATTTTCAAGATATGAAGAAATCGTAAATTCGAAGACTGGAATTCAAGTTATGAAACATACAATTGCTTATACAAGTCGCCGACAAGAAGAATTGCTCAGGTAATAAATCTCTCTTTGACTATAAGAAATCAATTCCCTAAGTTTAAGCAATTAAATCTCTACATAAATAAATTCTCTGGTCTGTCGTTAGCAGGAGCGTTCAGTGAAATAATATTTTTAAAGTTTAATTATAAAAGTTAATTACTTCAGAATGAAAACGAAAGTAGAAATACAAAATGAACAGAAATTTAATTTCACTATAAAAGAAATTAACAGATATAACATTCAAGTAGCTGAAGCAATAGAAAATAAAAATGTTAAATTAACTGAGAAGCTTAAAACAGAATTAATTAGCTTAGAAGCTGATTTAAAGAAATCTTATTTTGGAATAGCCGAAGAAAGTATTAATACTTTATATCATTCATTTACAAAAGCGAAGGACATTGTTGTTGACGATTTAGTAAAAATCGAGGAATTTTTGGTTGTAAAAATACAAGAAATTACGAGTGAAACCAGTAATAATTCAATTTCTGTTAAGGATAACGCTTTAAAGTTACCTAAATTTGAGTTGCCGATATTTTATGGAGATATCAACAATTGGATTACCTTTAAGGAAACATTTCTGACTGCAATTCATAATAATGAAAATTTATCAGATCAGTTAAAATTTTCTTATCTAATAGCGAGTGTAAAAAATTATCCTGCTAAATTAATTTCGGGATTTTCAATTTCCGGTGATAATTATAAAGAAGCGTGGGAAACTTTGGTTAATCGCTATGATAATCGTAAGAATTTGGCATATTCATTACTGTCAAAATTCATTAATGCTAAATCATTAAAATCACCTACGCAAAAATCAATTCTAGAGCTATTGGACACTTGTAATGAAGTTATTCGGAATTTGAAATCTTTAAAATTTGAATTTAATGAATTTGTTGATTGGATTTTAGTTTATTTAATTCAAACAAAATTTGATGATAATTTAAGAAAACAGTGGGAGTTATCATTAAATAATGATTGTTTTCCAACTTATGAAATGGTAATTAGTTTTCTTGAAAAACAAGCACGTAGTCTGCAGAATTGTAATGTTGAATTTATTAAAACTGAATCCAAGTTTAATAATAAATTTGATCCTAAATCTCAACATTTTCCAAAAAGATCGGTATCGAATACTGTCGTAACGGATAATGTGAATAAATCACAAAAAATTATTTGTCCAAAATGTAATGAACCGCACCAACTTCATAGATGCCCATTAATGCAGAATTTATCTGTTGAGCAACGCTGGCATTTAGTAAAATCTAAAAAGTTATGTACGAACTGTTTGCGTTCTAACCATTTTGTTGCTAATTGTTTGATAAATACCACATGTAAACATTGTAATTCGAAACATCATACACTCCTTCATCGTGATCAATCTGCCCCTGCACAACAACAAATTATTGGACAACAAGATCATGTAACAACCCCAAATGCTGTAGGTAATTTAAATGAATCAAATTGTTTTACTAATCAATCGTTGAGTGGAAATTCTCAAACATTGTTGGCTACTGCCATTATACGTGTAAAATCCAAATCAGGCAAATTCATTCCTTGCAGGGCGATGATCGATAGTGGTTCTCAAAAGAGCCTACTTTCTAAAACTTGTGAAAAATTAGGTCTTCCATCAAGGCCTACAAATCATAAAATCTCAGGTATAAATAATTTAGTTGCAGAAACATCTCTTCAGGAAGTTTCTTTGACATTCTCTCCTCATTTTAATGATGAAATCTTTCAGTTAGACGCGTTAGTTGTTAACCAGATAACAACAAACTTACCAAATTTTCTGATTACGACTACGTTTTGGCCACATATTGAAGGCTTGAATCTTGCGGATCCAAATTTCCATGTGTCCAGTCCCATTGATCTTCTTATAGGTGCAGATTTGTTTGCTAATATCATAATAGGAGAGTCTATTTTAGGACCTAAAGGATCACCGAGTGCTATTAATTCTAAACTGGGTTGGATACTATCGGGAATTATTTATTCGAATGAATCAAACCAAAATTCATCTGTTAGTTGTCATGTTACTACGCAGATTACTTCTCAGCTGCAAAAGTTCTGGGAACTTGAGTCGGTTCCCAGTTCTGATCCAATTTCTGTTGTTGAAGATAATTATTCTAAAACCGTTTCAAGCACAGAATCAGGACGATATGTTGTAAACTTGCCGTTTAAATCTAAGCCAATCCTCGGTGATTCAAAATCTCAAGCTCTAAAGCGGTTTTATTTATTGGAGAAGAAACTCCATCAAAACCCTTTGCTTAGAGAGCAATATTTAGCATTCATGCAAGAATATATCGATTTGGGGCACATGGAACTTGTACCAAATTCAGAAATCTCAAATCCGGATCATTTTTATCTTCCGCATCACGGGGTTCTAAAGGAAGATAGTTCAACTACACGACTTAGAGTAGTATTTGACGCATCTGCAGTTGGTTCATCAGGCCGCTCTTTAAACGATTATCTAGAGATAGGTCCAAAATTGCAGCCGGAAATATTTCCTTTATTATTAAAGTTTAGAATGAATCCAATTGCTTTTAGTGCTGATATCGAAAAAATGTTTCGGCAGATCCTCGTTAATCAGAATCATATTGATTATCAACGCATTCTTTGGAGATTTAATTTAGAAGACACTATCAAATCATACAGGCTGTTGACCGTTACATACGGTTTTACCTGTGCACCCTTTTTGGCCATTAGGACATTACGCCAATTGGCCATTGATAATGAACAATCTAATCAAAAAGCCTGCCAAATTATTCAAGAGGAAATTTACGTTGATGATCTCCTTTCTGGATCCGATTCAAGAGAAAACGCTCAGAATTTAGTAACAGAGCTAATTAAAATTATGAAAAGTGGAGGTTTTAATCTACGAAAGTGGGCCTGTAACGATCCTGATGTAATTGCTCACTTACCTGATGAAATGAAGGCTTCCTCAAAAAAGGTCATTCAGGAAGATGATACTGTTAAAGTTCTTGGTTTATTTTGGGACTCTTCCAAAGATATTTTACAAATTAGGTTCGCTGATTTAAAGGATGTACAAACAAAACGAGATTTGTTATCTGTAGTGGCTACAATCTTTGACCCTCTGGGTTTCCTAGCTCCTACAACAATAAAGTTAAAAATTATGATGCAAGATCTTTGGAAGGATAAGATTTCTTGGGATGAGAAAATCCCACCTGCCATACAACATGTTTGGAATGAATTTTCATCTGAAATGCATTTATTGAAATCGTTAGAAATTCCCAGATACATAAATTTATTCAATGAAGCAGTTGTTCAAATTCAACTGCACGGTTTTTGCGATGGTTCGAATAAAGCCTATGCTGCTGTTACATATTTACGTGTGGTTACTCCTGAAAAGGTATTTGTTAATTTGATTGCTGCAAAAACTAAGGTAAATCCAATTAAACCTCAAACATTGCCTAGAATCGAGCTTTGTTCAGCTCTTTTGCTAGCTAAGTTATGTTCTGTAATTATCGACACATTAAAAGTAAAATTTGACAATATTTATTTGTGGTCGGATTCCCAAACTGTTCTCAGTTGGCTAAAAGCACCACCTTTAAAGGGAAATCAGTTCGTACTCAATCGAGTATGTCAAATACAGGCATTAATGCCTTCCCATGAATGGAATCATATTCCAGGTGCTTTAAATCCTGCAGATGTAGCTTCTAGGGGAATTCCTCCACGAAAGCTTCTTAATCATTCTTTGTGGTGGCATGGGCCTCCATGGCTACTGTCAAATGAGCAAATCCCAATACCTAAACTCACTGTTCCAATAGGTGAGTTAAATCAAGTAATTGACTCTGTCAGTAATGTAACACAAGCAAGTGCACCTCCTGACTTTCTTCTTAAGTTTTCGAAATTCTCTAAACTGTCAAGAGTCACAGCCTATTGTCTTAGATTCATTCATAATGCTAGACATAATACATCGAAAAAATTTGGAAATCTAAGTTCAGAAGAAATCTCTAATTCAATTCAATGCATTGTAAAATTAATTCAAAGTTCTGAATTCAACACAGAGAGCTTAAGTTGTTAAAAGAAAGAAAACCCTTACCAAGCAATAGTAAACTATTACCACTAAATGTATTTTTAGATTCAAGTGATATCATTCGAGTAGGTGGTCGTTTGTCACAACATCAGTCTTTAACCTTCGATAAAAAATATCCGATGCTACTCCCAAAAAATAACTTTGTCACTAAACTATTAATAAAGCATGTACATGAGAAACATATGCACGCAGGTACACAGCTAGTACTTTCTATTATACGTCAACAATTTTGGTTTGTTAATGGTCGTTCTACTGTGCGACAAGAACTCAACAAATGTGTACTTTGCAAACGCCTAAAAACACAAGCTTGTCAACAAATGATGGGAGATCTTCCCGTTGACAGAATCACCCCAATTCGTCCATTTTTCAAGGTTGGTATAGATTTTGCCGGCCCCTGCATAACCAAGCCAAATTTGCCTAGAAGTAAGATAAAATTAAAAACATACATCGCTGTATTCGTCTGCATGTGCACTAAGGCAGTGCATCTGGAAGTGGTATCAGACTTGTCTGTGCAAGCCTTGCTAGCAGCCCTAAAGAGATTTATTGCACGTAGAGGCCTGCCGTCTGATATTTATTCAGATAATGGGAAAAATTTCGTAGGCCTAGCAAATCAACTAAAGCAGTTATTCCAATATTTGAGGGACAGAGAAATTCAAGATTTTCTTTCGAGCCAAAAAATCAATTGGCATTTCATTCCTCCATATGCGCCGCACTTTGGTGGGCTATGGGAGGCAGCTGTAAAGCTTACAAAAAATCATCTGTTAAAGGCATGTAAATCCAGTATTTTAAATTTTGAAGAATTATCCACTTTACTGTGTCAAATAGAAAGTTGCATAAATTCCAGACCTCTAACGCCGATGTCTTCAGATCCATCAGATCCGCGAGCATTAACTCCAGGTCATTTTCTAATCGGAGCACCGCTCCTTGATATTCCAGAAGCTTCTAATTCAGGAGCTCTATCATTAAATGCTCGTTGCGCCTTATTGAAAGCGCCAAGAACCAATTTTGGTATAGATGGTCAAGAGAATATCTCCAACATCTACAACAGCGTCCTAAATGGACTACTCCAAGTGTTAATCTACAAGAAGGAGACTTGGTAATAATTCATGAACGATCCGTGCCCATGAGATGGAAAATGGGCCGCATTCTACAAACTTTCCCAGGACAGTACAATCGAGTTCGTGTCGTCTTAATTAAAACAGCAGACGGTGACATCAAACGTCCTATTACAAAGGTATCCCCTCTACTGCCGGGGGGGGGAGGATGTTAAATCCTAAAAAGAACTAAAAAGAAATCTGCAGTAAAAAGACATTAATTATTTGGATATATGACTGTAGATGGCAGCACCAAAACTTTTGATCTTGATAAAACGAGACTATTTTGACTTTAATTAATATTATATTTCATTAATTCTCATTCATTTGTACTTTAAAATTCATAATATGTTTTTTCATAGATATAATTTGTATTTATTCATCTCTAATCCATCTTTTTAGATTGTATTCTTTATTCTGAGTTGACTGCGGAACTGTTTTAGAATGTTCTGATTCAAAAAAGAATGTTTACGTTTTGCTAAGTCTATTAAACCTCTTTAAATCCCTCTAAATCATAATTTTTTTGTGTGTGTGAAGAACCATACGTAAAAGGTATAATATTGCCAGTAGGCAAAATTCATAAATAACTATTTTCAAGATATGAAGAAATCGTAAATTCGAAGACTGGATTTCAAGTTATGAAACATACAATTGCTTATACAAGTCGCCGACAAGAAGAATTGCTCAGGTAATAAATCTCTCTTTGACTATAAGAAATCAATTCCCTAAGTTTAAGCAATTAAATCTCTACAGTAACATTATAAGAAATTTTTAAACATTTTTAGGGCATCGTGTCATGTAAAATTTTGATACCTCCTTAATTAATCCGATTTCATATTGTAATGTGCAATTCAATATACAGGGTGATTATAATTAAAGTTACGATTTCAAAAATTGATAATTTTAAAACTACTGGACAGAATGACTTTGATATTTTAGCGGAACAATCGTGGGACGATGGAATTTTATTTGGCAAAGAAAAAAATAGTTCCAAAATATGCCGGTAGATGACGCTGTCGAGGTGATATCAGGGGAAAGACCAAATATGTATTCGTTAAACACAGGAATGTTACTAGCCAAAAAATAAAACTAATTCGGGGATTTGCTACAAATTTATAATCGAAAAGACAAGAAACGCATTTATTAGCGTCTACATGGAGGAGCGCCATCTTGGATGAATATTGTGCGATTCACACACTGACGCTGCTGAAGTGCCGGAAGGACATGGTTACGCTAAAGTGCTTCATACCGTTTGCCAGTGGAGGTAACGCGACCCGCTGGTGTCATCTTCTTGAAAAAAAACTGATCGACGATAAACGCTGCCGTTATTCCGCACCACACAGTGATCTTTCACACTGAAGAAGTAATGGCTGTAGCTGGACGGATTCTCAGCCGCCCATATCCTGCAGTACCGAACTTTGCAAATGAAAGTGGGCTTTGTGAGATCACAGACTGTTCTATGGCCACCCGTTGTCCACTTCTACCGGGCAAGAAATTGTACTGCAAAAGACGGACGTGCTGCCAGGTAATCAGATAGAACTACTGCTCATGAGTCATCTTGTATGGATGTTCCGTAAGACTTTGTGTCATGCGGTTAGGCATATCCAGCTTTCGGTCAATCCCCCGTGCACTACTAATTCTAGAATCATTGCCAATCTGTTTCTGTAATGATGTAGCCACATCTTCCACTACTGCAGCCAAAACTAGTTTCCTAACTCTATCCCGTTGAACATCAAACGAGCAAGTCTCTTCGAATATGGCAATCATTTTTCGTAGACCATTTGTGGTTATTGGATACCTATTTATGGATTTTAATGTCTGAAACTTCCTAATAGCTGTAAATGCACAGTCACCGTTCTCATAAAACAGCTTCAAGAGCAGGGCGCAATCCTTCATAATCAGAGTCATGATGAAGTATTCAGTCAGCGAGCTAGTGCTCTGACTTTTTATAACAGCTGTACCTGCGATACGCATGTCAAGTATTAGTAACTTGCATGTTTCTAGACAATGAAAACCGGTACAGCACCATCTATCGGCACATTTTGGAACTTTTTTTTCCTTTGCCAAACAAAATTATATTGCCTCACTATCGTTCTGTTAAAATATCAAGTCATTCTGACCAGTAGTTTTAAAATTATCGATTTTTGAAATCGTAACTTTAATTATAACCACAGGGTATATTAAATTCTCAAAATGGGAATTTAAAAAAATATCCACTTTAAAACATAAAATCGAAAATTGTTTTTTCTTAATTTTGCGTTTATTCAGAATTAATTTTTAGATTCTTTTATTTAACTTAAGTTGGTTTATGTATTATGTATTATGTACGGCAGATTTAGAATAGTTTTTTCAACGGGCCGGGCCGACAAACAAAATAAACGGGCCGGGCAGGCAAAAAAATTGAACGGACCAGACGGGCCAAGCCGATTAAAAAAAATTTCTGAAGATTTGAGCTGGAACGATAAAATATGAGCTATTTTCAATGGTTTTAACGAGAATAAGTATAAATGTGCGTCACGAGCCATACTAGTTTGACAGTATCAATATAAAGATGTACAGTGTAGGGATCAGCATCGATAATTACATTGTGTGCAACTCGTTTTAATATTTTTTTAGCTGACTCATGCCGGTCCGAGATCAAGCTTGCATTATTTTTCTACATATAGACTGGCCGGACCGGAACTAGACTTAATTGTTCTCAAGATCTATAGGGCAGAAAACATGATTTGTAAAATTATTAACAGCGATAAAGAACTTATGTTAGCTTTATCTTCGGATATATACTTCTTGATGGTTTTTAAATTAACTTCTCAATAATGCGAAAGTTTGACACATTTTCTGAATAATTTTAAATTGTAAAAGTATAAAAATGATAAGCTTAACTATTGAAGGGATTTGGAATCGAATAGCGTTTTTTATTTTTGGTAAATAAAATACTTGTATGACCTTGTTGAGATGTAATAGTTTCTCAAATGATTACAGGTTTTTCTCCCTTCCCATACTATCGCTTCCGGAAATTTTAATCAAATCGCTAATTATGACAGTATTTTATTTGCTTGTAGTATTCTTAAATTGCTTGTATCAAAAAATGGATAACGCCACTCGATTATATAGTTTTGAATAAAGATACCTGCTAATCTTATGCATTTCTGAGAAAAAAGTGAATTGAGAAATGTATCAGAAAGGAGCTTCTTTGAATTTAAGAATGAATTTCGATTTAAAACCTTTAATAAAATGATATAGAAATATTTTTATAAATCTTCTTTTACACTGTAAAAAAAATCTGTAAAGGTACTAAACATTTTCTAGGAAACTGGGATTCCAAGAACTTTTCATGTAACGGTAACAGGAAAAATCCATGTAACCGATTCTAAAACTTGAGTTTTTGTTGTTACCGTTACAGGAAAAGTTCTTGGAATCCCAGTTTCCTAGATAAAGTGTAGTACCTTTACAGATTTTTTTTTACAGTGTATCAAACATCTTCAAAAGTAACGATGTTTTTAGCTTTCTTTCTTTTTTCTTTTATTCTAAGCCATATCAAATTTTTAATGAATTTTTATTCGAATGTTGAAAGCCTAAGAATCTAAGTAATCATTAATGTTGTTAATGTGTATTTCCTGAAAAATATACTGTAAAATCATTCCATAGATATGTATGCAGTATTCTTTAAAGAAATCTGAATTATATTATAAAAATCTGATTTTTTTTTAGAAATCGTAGAAATAGTAACGAACTAAAACGGGCCGGGCCTGTTTTCATTGATTTCTGTACGGGCCGGGCCTAAAATATAAAAATTTAAACGGACCGGGCCGGACCCGGGCCTGGAAATTCTGGCCCGTGCAGACCTCTAAATCGAATTGTCGCTCACTTTCTAATGTGATAAATTAAAAATATATACACTGTAAGAAAATGTTCCGTTAAAAAACGGAAATAGTACTGGTAATCTAGACGCCAGTACTATTTCCGTTTTTTAACAGAAAACAATTTCCGTAAATTTCAGAAATAGTTCCGTATTTTCACAAAATATTTCCGTTTTTTTTAATGTTTTCTTACGTAAAAATTTTCGTTTGAAAGTTAAAAGAATTTTTCAAGGACAAACTAACATCTTTATGATTTTTATTTTTTACTTTACAAAGACACGTTAACATCAGGCACACATTATATACATTTAATTTAAACAACAGTGAAGAAATGTGACTTACCTTCCTTGGGGATCGAACCTGGGACCTCTTCTGTCGTAGCCTGCAGTGTAATACTATTACAAAAGGATTACACAAAACACCTTTTCAAATATCTTTTCAAATATCTCTATCATTTCATAAAGTAAAGACAATATTTTCAACGCGGGTTTATTTTTGTAGAGATATTATTATTATTATTATTTAATGAGCGGACAGTTCAAAATCATGGTTTACAGATTTTCTTTCTATAATTTCTAATATTTAGCTTTTTAATTTCAGCTTTATATAAAAAAAGTTTAGCCTTTAAAATATTACATGCATGAATGAAAGTATTAAAAATTTTTGTTTTCTTCTTTTTTGGAAGAGTTTTAAAGTTCTATTGTAATATTATTCATATTCATTTATTTATTTTATAAAAAGATACTAACACACTTAAAAAAAAAAAAAAAAAAAAAAAAAAACATGTATTTTAACAAATATTTTGTATGACGATCTATTGTAAACTCAATAAAGATAATTAATATGAGTTATTAAAATTAATTACATTTATTGATTATCATGACTTAGGTAATCGCCGAAATATTAATAATTTTGGTAATATATTTCGATATATTTTAAATTTTATATGCGAACTTCTTAATTTGAATAGATTAAAAATATATGTAATAAAATTAAAAGAAGATTTTTTTTCCACTTTATAATATTCAAAGCACTTTTTATATTATGATATAAATAAATGAAACATTATTTTAAAATCATACTGAAAAAAAACTTTCCTTAACTATATCAAACTTAAAAAGAATTAATAAATCTTATTATTATTATTATTGTTTTAATAGTGTAAAAATATGCTATCTTTTTATTATTAAAACAGAGAAAAATAGAAAAATGTTGCTACAACATTTTTCTCTATTTTTCTCATACAGATGGCACCACGACACTTATCAGTTAAAAATACCAATAACTTGCGTTGTTTAAAACGGAAGTTTTAATGTTTCGGGAAAATTGATGGAACAGTTCCGTGATTTGTAATCTCAAAATGAGAAATAAGGAAATACAACTGTTTTCTCGGAAAAATGAAAC
This sequence comes from Maratus speculifer, assembly GCA_964019185.1. Classification (NCBI taxonomy): domain Eukaryota; kingdom Metazoa; phylum Arthropoda; class Arachnida; order Araneae; family Salticidae; genus Maratus; species Maratus speculifer. The sequence goes on from OZ025289.1 coordinate 281,712,562, forward strand.
TATCCCGTAAAATTTTACGGAAAAGTTTTTGTATATTAATGGATATTTTTTACAATGTATGTACTTAGATGTGTATAGTGTTTTAAAAGCACAACTATAAATTAATAAATTAGTTTTAAAGACTTTCACCGCTAGCCAAAGATGCAAATGATAAATTGCCAAACCTTTAGGATTACAACTGCATATGACTTTCAAGAACAATGGAGTAGCTTATGCCTCAAACCCCGCTTGTTAAAAAAATATATGGCAAATCTACTGTGAAACTGCAACTATGCAATGTTTTAAGCTCTAAAAAGTAAAAAATAAAGTGTAAATACAGAATAAATAGTATTAAAATAAAATTTCTGTTTTCACAAAAACGCTCCCTATTTCCACGGCCCTTGATCCGATTTTGTCCATTAACGATCTTAAGATTTTCTGCCTCTTGATTTTATATATCAGTTTGTGCAAAATTATGAAAGTTATCGGGCCCATAAAATAGCTACATAGGTAGATAAAGTTTTGAACTGGGAGGTGGTTTTGAGTTCTAGGAGTCATGATCGGCGTAGATCTGCAGAAACTTTTCAGAAATTCTAACATAAGGGAGAATGTAATCGGTAGTATTTTTTACGAAATTACCTAAAAATTTTCAAAAAGAAATAAAACTTAAAATTACCTGTTTTTATTTAAATAATAGACCTTATCAAAAAATACTTCAAACAAAACTGTCTGATGAACAATGGACTTTCTTAATAAAACACAGTTTTGCATGTATATAGAAGAATGGCCTTTGAAAATGACAGCTATTTGATTTATAACACATAGATATTTTTTAACCTTTTGTTTGATAAAGTGTAGCTTTATTTCGGAGCATTTGTATTAGTTTCACTTTTCTTTGTTTCTAAATTCAATATGAATTACTTTTTTTTTTAAATCAATGTTAAAAATAATGGTATAATGCACAATATATCATTAAGGTAAAGAAAAAAAATACTCACACTTTTTTGCCATTTTCTTATTAAAGGAAAAAAATTGATTTCTAGATTGATACCTAGTCGTGCTCATACACAGTTAAATTCGACGGTGATGCAGGACTATTGAAATTTTATAGCGCATGTACCAAAGTTTGGTATGCATTGCTTTAAAGCTAAATATATTTACATCGTCACTTCTATTAAAAGTGGTAATTATCTATCTGTCTGTGTGCAAAAACCCTTTGAAGCCTCAAAAACTTTTTTCCTATTACACGCTTGAAAACACGAAATATATCCAAAAAAGCTAATTTTTCGGTATACCCGAAAATGATTGTCTCGAAAAAAATCCGGCTGTAATTAACGACGAGATTTATTAAAAACCTCTTTTTTAATGTATTTCAGCTTAATTGGATCAAAAGCAGGTGTCAATTTAACAGATCGCTCAAGGATAGTATTATAGATGAATTCTTTTATGTGTTTCGGTAAATAAATGATAAATGCTATGTACATTATGTTTTACAGTATACATATATTTTCATGTATCTCAGTAACGCATATCAATTTCATAATTTTTGAAATTGAATATGTTTGATGAATTATATTTAAAATATGTTTGAAATTAACATAATTAAAATAAACCGCGAACAGTTTTTCCTGGCATACAGTTGTGTAACTGAATTTCTTTGTGTGACCCTGTAATTGAATGATAAATGCTTTCTATTCCATATCCTATACGAAAACCTTGTTTTAGTGTACCTGAGAAACTCATCTCGAATTCATATCATGTTTGTAATAATGTAAAACCATTAAATACACTGTAAAGGATTTTTCTTTATGGTGTGCCATGGGTATATAAAAAAATAATATTATTCATTCGAGTGTCCTTGTAAACGAACTGCAAATGCTACACATTTAGTTTTCAATAATGATCATTCCTTGGTAAATCCCAGTAACATAAATCAATTACATGACAGTGCGAGTATATTTACAAGAGTTAGAGCCATTGACAGACAGCAGATAGACAAGTAGACAGATGGCATACAGGCAAACCAAAAAACGGCCATAATTTATTTTTGTGAATTTGGACTACAAGGGATGATTGCATTCAATAACAAAAAGCATAAGCTTCACCATAAGTGCCAACAAGGGAGAAGGAGAACGCTTCTGTCCATTTCTGGATTTTGGAATTCAATTAAGGGAATCCAGGACACAAAAGTCTTCAAATTTTCTAAAATAATTTTACTATCTTAAAACTTTTTCTGTCTTTTTATCTTTAAAATGACATTTAAATCGTGTTTCTATCTTAATTGGAACAAAAAATATTAAATTTTTCGTTTTCGTTTGTTTTCAAAATCTAGCTTTCAAGCAATGGTTGTCATGATAATAACTTCTTGTGAAAATACGCTTCTCTTCATGATGGGTTTTTTCACCATTCCTCGTAGTTAAATTGTTATAACTCAAGAACCGTTAGAGATAAATGTTTCAAGCTTAAAACAAGTCTTTTTCTATTGTTTTATTTTAATTTTGATTTAGCAAATTTGAAAAAATATTTACTTTTGAAAATATGTTTTTTTTTCTTACGTTACATCACTTTTTTTAAAAAAATTTCTTTAAATATTTTTTTAAACTAATATTTTTAAAAATGCTGAATCAAAATTAAAGCTTAAGTATGTCTGTTTATTTAAATGAAAAAAGATTGAAATTCTACAAATAATATTTCGAGCTATAACAATTTTAAATTACCCTACTTTTTTAATAAATTTTTACTTTTTAATATTAAGAGAAAAAAAAATATGAAAAGCTTTATCATGTGATTTTGTTAACAAATAACATGATTAATAAGCACAAAAATTTTCAAAATTTTAACTCAATAAAAAAAAATATTTATAAATGTGTCCCGGACCCCCTTAATTGATTTATCTTTTACTGATGATTTTGAAAAACTAGCAAAATTTCTTTCAATAATTTAAACTAATTAAACATTAAAAGAAATAGGAACTCAGAATTTTTTGATTGGGGGGGGGGGGCTTCCCCCAATTTCCTGATGGAAGTCAGTTTTAGCTCATTTTATGTTTATGCGTTTACAATGTATCGTAACAGAAGGTTGGAGGATAGAGCAGCCCCCCCCCCCCACCCTTCACACACACACACACACACCCCAGGTAAAAACAAAATATTATTTCAACTCTTTTTTTTTTTTTTTTTTTTTTTTTTTTTTTTTTTTTTTTTTTTGTTAGAAACTTACTTTTGAAAGTTTAATATTTATTAATTAATAAATTTCTGTATCGATATTTATGGGATGAGAATTTCGCATTTTCGATTAAACCTTGTGGCGTGTTTATATTCTCCATTTAAAACAAACTCGCTTAAGGTTGTGGGTTGCAGGGACATCTATTTTAAAATCTAGTGCCTCCCTGGATTTAATTCTGCCAGCACCCATGATTATACAGAAAAACATATTCATTGTTGTGAATTCAGATTGCGATCTAAGATTGCATTGAGAAATTGAAATGTTAGTTTTTACTACGTCTCCTGTCTCTAAAAGTCACTAGCCTCTCATCTATTACCCAAAGAAAGAAGAAAAATACGATATTCAATGATAAGCTTCATTACATATAGTAATACATAACCAGCTGAAGAACATTTGATAAAAAAGACCTCATCTTTTCATAGAAAATAAAAAAAAGGGCGAAGGAACCCCATTCAGCAAAAACCATAAAATCATGATAAAAGTGTCAGAAAAGGACCATATTAGAGATTTAAACGGCTCATTGTCTATCTGAAATTATCTTTTGTTGAACGTTTAGATGCGTTCCGTCACTGATTCTTTCGCCTTTTTTTTTTGCGAGATATACTGTGGATAGGGCGCAATGGGACAGAATGATCTATTTTAATGTGGATTTACTTATTTTTCGATGTTGTTATTAATGCACTTTAAAAGCTTGTACTCCTACATTTCCAACCCAACCCTTTCAGTTATCCTCTTTCTCAAGACGAGGGCGTGTTAAGACAACACCCACTCGTTGCAATTGATAGCATTTAAAAACTTGTAATGCATTACTGTATGGTTTAAATTCATTTGAATTCTCTTGAAAAAATAAAAATAAAATGTAAGTTTTAAATGGTAAAAACGATTTATACTTAGGAGGTATTTAAAAATACCATATTTTTTTATGTTTAATTTATTTAATGCGTAAAATTTATTTAATAAAAGTGGATTTTATATTTAATGCAAAATGTTTTGCTTTAGCATGTTTGGAAAATGCAATTAATTTTAGAAAGCCAAACATTTTAAAAAACGAAACTGCAGTGGAAAATTTTACACGCATCAATCAAAGTATACCATTTTCAGAAAAGCTCAAGCTGTAATTACTTTTATTACTTCTTAAAGATTAAAAGATTTAAAAAACATATTAATTGTTAACACTAGGAATAATGATTTTGATGTTTAAGAAATCAACACCATTCCTTTTCGAAATACGCCCCCTGAATGCAAATATGACCTTGACATTGATTTTTATAGACCCGGGTTTTAAGATGCACTAATATGGTCAATGATGACAAGTAACTTGCAGTTTGTTCATGTAAAGCATAAAAATGGAGTGAAAAAGAACTTTCGATGTTTTAACTCAATAATATATCCATAGTTACAATAATACATAGGGGAGATTAGGGCATATGTGAACAGTTTACATAAACATAGTTGTGTCTCATAGTTAGGATAATTTCTATATACAAAAACTACTGAATATAGTAAACAGAACTTTTTTACATGTGGTATTTTTTTTAATTACCTTTATAGTTCTAATTTTTTAATAGTTTTATAAATTCAAATAATTGTTCACATTTGCCCCAACTTTGGGCAGTTGTGAACACACGTCGGGCACATGTAAACACAAGGGAAAATTATCCTTTGACATGTTTTTTATTATCTTATTCATATGTTACCATAATCATTACTTATATTATTTGTTAAATGCTCCATAAAGAAAAAAACATATGTATATTTCTCTAGTTTCTAGGTGACATGCTTAAGCAAAAGATTATAAAATGAAAATAAACAGATTGGAGAGAGGGATGATTGGTAAAATATTGTTTGCAATAAAATGAAAAAATAAAGAAGTAAACTTTGGATTTTGCTTAGGGGTTTTTGTTTGAGAGGGATTTTAGGGACTGGGTAATTAAGTTAATATTTATCGGAAATCTGCCGAAATATGAAAGATTCTTACCCTAAATTTGCCTTATTTACCTCTAAATTAAGGATAAAAAAGTGTTTTACGATTATAAGCTCCCTCCAAATTTAATTTCTTTTGGTTTAAAAAAAATGAATAAATAAATGAAGTTGTTCCCTTAGCAAGTTGGAACTGAGATTTTACTTTAGACATCAATAAACAGTGTTTTGGATCCTGAGGACAAATAAACTGCCGAAGAGCTTCAAAATATTTTACCACATGTGTACCCATGTGAATGGTAATTTTTTTGAAATAAAAAAACATACATTAGCTAGTGAAAAATGGCAACGTTCACATCTGTCCCATGTTCACATGTATCCCAGTCTCAACTATTGCATAAAAAAAAAGCTTTAGAGTTTCTAATGAAAAACAATTTTCGCCTTTATTGTGTACACTGGGTAATGTTTCGTAGTTCATCTAGTTTGAATTGAATCCATGTTTTATTCAAAACTCTTAAAAAAATACCCATGCTGTTTCATGTCATAAAATTATTTTTTACATAAGATTTTTATTTCTTTTTTAATGATGAATCATAATAATGCGAAATCGTCGTTAACAACAGCTTTATTGCCTAAAAAAAAAAAAAAAAAAAAAAAAGTTTATTATGCTTGTGAAAATTTTGAATATGTATTTATAATTATCACAGTGCATTTAGTAAAGTGTAAAACATCTAAAAATTTACATCTAAAAAAAATCTATTGGAAATTTTATTTAGAAACGACTTTCAACTATGTTCTGTACACCAGACAAAGTACGGGTTGAATCCCCTAGTAATTATTGTGCAAATATTGTCTTTTCAATCTTTAAATTACATATCTTTTAATTAATTGATATAATATTCCCTTTTGTTAAGTTTTGATATTGCTTCCTTATTCATAGACAATTATGAACTTCGTCAATTACGTAACTATATTATGTCTGACTTAACTAGTTAAGAATTGTGTGTTATGTCTAACTTCTCTATTATTCTTGTATATTGAGTCTACTGTAATTTTATGGAAAATGCTTTACGCGCTTGAAACATGTTGAAATTTCATTTTCTAATACTATGCATTATGAGGTGCATTTTAAAGCATTTTTAAATGAAGAATAGTGAATTAAAGATATTTTATTTTCTGTTCTATCAGACAGAAATGAATTGTAACCTCTATATATTCTTTGTTTTACAAACTAAAACAACTTATGCCAGAAAAAGTTTTAAAATAATAACGCTTTTGAAAAGATTTACAGTGATTTCACGTAACTACCACTACATATTTAAAATCTTAGCTGGTGAAGTGGGGTGTTTTGAAACCCAGAGAAATTGTATATGTGTTTTACATTTACAAACAAAATTTTTGTGCTATTTAGATAAGGGAATTTATAAGTGGCCATAAAAAAGAATATCTTCTATATCACATTCTAATGCATTAATTTATCCCTTTCGGTACTGGTGTACTATTAAAAGTTGCATGTCTCTTCACCGAGTACTATTTTGTCTTAGCAATTACTTAATTACTCTCGACATATAAAAATGATAGTTTATGTCTATGCGTTTCTTATTATGACTTAATTTATGTTTTGACATTTAATAATAACAATAATAATAAAATTTTACTTAATGGCCTTTGCATCGTTGGGATTCGTTTATTTTATACGTATATTTCACTCTTCAAATTTAAAATACAGGTTACTTTTCAAAACGAATCATGTGTGATAAAACGCAAAAAACATTAGAAAGTTGTAATATTGTTAAATCCTATTGTAATACGATAGTTTCCGAACATCTAAAAAACTCTTCATTAGCCAATTATCATATAAATATGAATTGAATAAAATACAAAATAAGAACATTCGATGTATTTGAGACAATGAGATAGTCCTTAATGATCAATAAGTCCATTTTGATTGCTCGATTACCATTAATAAGTAAAAATAATTTTTTTCTCAAAACGGAAAAAAATTTGGACCCCAATGGATTATAGTAACATCAGTAATCATAGTGTTTATTTTTTAACCTTTTCCAAACAGTTATAAAGTGTTTATGAATTCGGTTTTTCTATCCGTGCTCTGACTGTCGTAAACATAGTTCAATTTCCAATGCATTGATATATGCTATTGCATTTTACAATAGCATGTCCGGTATTGAAAATGAAATGTGTAGCATTTACGGTTCTTCCACAGCTACACTCTATAGAATTCCGTTACATTGCAATCTATGCGGAAAAATCTCGTTTACAATGTATTTATTTCAATGATATTACACTATTTTAAACATATTGAAACTGATAACTGAGATGTACTATAAGTAAGAAATTCTTATTATAGAATATGGTGCACATAGAATTTATCGTTCATTTACAGGCCCACACAAACGTATTTGCCTACAGAAGAAAATGCACAATAATTGATATGTTGAAACATACGAACAATAATTATTGAGAATGCGTTTTCAGTTGGGGTATGTGATATTAGGTTTAATTATTTTTTAAATATTAGTTGGTGTTTATACGTTCTACACGTCATATACAAAATCACAGAGAATTTCTCAACAAAATCTATTTATTGTTAGAATTTACGGAATGGAAATTTTCAACTATGTTATGCATTTAACTGAACTTACTTTTTTCATACTGTGTATAGTATACATACATGTCCATGCATTATATACAGGGAAAAAATCGTATATTTTGTCGATTTTTTATGATAATAGCAGAAATTATATTTTCAAATGCGTTATGGTTATGTGTTTTCCAAATTATTCACTTAAGCATCATCTTTCACTTTAAAAAATTGTAAGATTTCATTATAGTATTGAGAATGTGTGGGAAATTCGTTTTTCTGTTTAATTTAACATAGCGTTATAGTGAATTTTTCACATCTTTTCGTTTTGAAAATTATTCGTCTGTATTTGTATTTGTATTTGTATTTTTGTTTAATGAATAAGTCTAAGTTTGAAGTAAAGTACTAAAAATAATGCAAAATAAGCATTTTAACTCTTAAATGGGTGAGATGATTTTTTTTCTGTCATAAGGGATATCGGGTGTATGTAACCCCAATATTTAATTTCATATGCATTGATAAAAATATAGGTAATTATAATAAGGTAATCTCTTGTAAATTTTGCATTATTTACTTGTATAAAAACAATTGAATAAGTACTGTAAGTGTACACACATAAACATATAAATTCACTTATCTAAATACCACAAAAATTTTGTTTACAAATGTAAAGCACATATACAATTTCTCAGGGTTTCAAAATATCCCACTTCACCAGTTAAGGTTTAACCCTTTCTGGCATACTGTGCCCGGTCTGGGATACCTGATTTTAATTCCAAACTTGCAAACGGCACCAGTAATATTTTAGCAAAATTTTGCTCTTACATTAAAAGCGTAAATTAAGGAATTCAAGATATTTTAAAAATTCATTTCTGAATTCCGGTGTCAATCGATTATTTCTATTTTATTAACAGATTTTGCCCGTGCCGGGAAGTGTTAAATGCGTACTTGTAATTACGTAAAGCCACTGTAAATCTTTTCAAAAGTGTTATTATTTTAAAACTTTTTTCTGGCATAATATTCTAATTAATATTTAAGCAACATATTTATTTTGTCAATAGTTCCCCCCCCCCCAATTTCACAACTAAAACAGAAAAGAAAATCTACGAAAAAAACCCAGAAAAAAAAACATAACTAATGCTAAACATAGGAGACTATCCCACCTCATTATGCAGAAGCATGATCAAGACCTCTTGAACTCGGTACTTAGCAATCGTTTCGTAGTATTTTTATGTATGTACCTTTTTTTTTCAAGGATCATTTGAAAATAGCCGAATGAATTTCTATTCATGTAAATTCGCAAAAACTTCTCAAAACCGCTTTCGAAAATGTTGCAAAGCAGAACTTATAAAAAACTGTAACTTATCTACAATCTTTTAAAAAAAATAATAAATGTCTCTTAATGTACAAAAACATAACGTAATTAAGTGCAATAACATACAATAATTTCTTCCAACTTACCCACAATCCCTAAAAGCAAACTTTATTTTTAAAAATCTTGGAAAACAATATATATTTTTTAATTTAGACAGGCACGTATAAAAAACAAAGTTTCTTTTTCAATCACTCATTAGCGGATTAATCAATTTTCTCAAATAGGAATGGTATCGGGTTTTTGGATGCTATATATTGTTCTTCATTTTTTTTAGTTGTGCAACTGAATTTATTGCATGCAAGGACAACCTTATATATTCAGTGTGTTCCATCGAAATAAAGCCACCGTAATTTATCTCGAAATAAACCCATGAGAACTAAACAAATATATTAAGAAAATCTAAGAAATGCATATTTAGATTGAGTAATTCACTACCATCTCCACTTGATTAGGAAAAAAATGAATGTATAAAAAGGGGGGGGGGGAAGTGACCCGTCGAAATAAAGCCGGTACTGTTAATATCCAATATATCCGTCATACTTATATAAAACTTGAAATATATGATGTGACATATCATTTACCAATCCCTAGAAGACAGTAGCATCAATATTATCCCAGGCCTCTGTCGCAAATTATTTTTATATGGACTATTTATATTAATTGCGTCGAGAGATATACCTTTAGGAATAATGCATTCATCTTACTAAAAGAATTAATTTAATTACTATCACAATATTTACAGCAGACGATCACACATATACAGAATTGGCATAGGATAAAATTGCCGCTTACACATAAAAACATTCTATTTACTTTTCTCATTAGTTGCTGTTACAATTAAATACACCACATTTCCATCCTTCCAAAACTTCTATAAGTCCAATCGTTTGGGAGGTTTCCGGATTCTAATGGATCACTGGACTGATCGTGGTGTTGGAGTTTAACCGTGGGCACTGAGTCGAGCATGCTCTGGTGTAGGATCTGAGACTGTCGTTGTATTAGTCGTCTCTGCCTCTACACTGGTCGGTGATTATGCTAACTCAATACTGGTTGTTGGAGCATCAGCATCTTGCACAGGAAGGGCAGATTTTGCAAACAATCGTCTGTGCCCACTTTCTTTTTCGTCTATGTTTCCTCTATTCCGTATTTGAACTACATGTCTACGCCACAATTAGACATTTACATCGACAGTATAATCTAATTTTCCATCTTTTCTAACGACTTTTCCAAACCCCCATCTCTTGTCTCCTTGCCGGTAATTTCGTACAGCGACATTATAGCCAATTTGGAATCCCCTATCCGAGAATTCATAAGTTCCTTTACGAACTTTTTCTTCTACTCTTCTCTTAAAATCATCAGGGCGCAGCAGATCGATTCTCGTCCTAATATCTCTCATTAATATGAGCATGTCTGGATTATGAAGTGTAGTGAGGTTTGGAGTTTTTCTGTATTGCATAAGAAGCGTACTTAATTTTTATTCCATTGTTCCACCATAATTTTGCATATCTTTTAAAGTTTGTTTGATTATAAAGACGTATCTTTCGGTCTGCCCATTGCTAGATGGTTTAAATGGCGCAGTGATTTTGTGTTTAATGCTGTTGTTAAGCATAAACATTTCAAACTCAAATGATGTGAACTGTGGACCGTTGTCACTGACCAACATCAAAGGCAATCCAAATCATGCATAATAATCTCTTGAGCATTCGATCGTTTTTGGTTTCTGTGGTGTATTTCACTGGATAAGCTTCCAACCGTTTGGAATGGGTACCTACTATGATCAGAAACATATATTCAAAGATATGTTCCATAAAATCCATGTGAATACATTGCCACGGCGTATTAGTTTTTCTCCAGCAATGCACTTAAACTCTCTGTGGGTCGGTTTTGTACCGAGCACAGTCTGCACAGTTCTTTGAGGAATTTCCTATATCTTTATCAATGTTCTTCTAATAAACAAACGATCTAGCGATAGCTTTTATTTTAACATCATCCAGGTGTCCATGATGTAACTCTTCAAGAACCTAAGGCTGATACTTTTTCTGGAACGCACATACGCTGGCTTAACATGACACAAATATCTTGTAGGCTATATTCAGCTTCTCTAACCCTTAAAATTCCTCTATTATGTAAAACATGAAGTAATGTTTTATAGAATAGAGGAATTAAGTTTCTCTTTGGCGAGTTCTGCATCCAACAGAGTTTCTTTGGCTAAGTTTCTAGCTGTGACAGGAAGAATTTCGATTTGTGCTAACTGAAATACATCAATTTTCATCTTTAACGTCTAGCTGTTTGGAGATGTATGGCTGCCTAGACAGAATGCCAACATTAAAATGTTTTCTGGTATGACGATACTTAATGTCAAACTGGAAAGATTGTAATACTAAAGAATAATATAACACTCTTGTCGCTTCCAGAACTGGGAGACCTTTCTTAGACCTTTCCTTTATCCAAAGAGAGCTACTAAAAGTTGGTTGTCAGTTAATAATGTGAATTGTCTTCCTTTTAGATAAAAATAAAATTTTTTGACACCCCCATACAATTGCGGGTGCTTATTTATCAAACTGAGCTTACTTTTGCTCAGTTTTTGTGAGGGTTCTGGAGGCAAAAGCTATTGGTCTTATCGTTCCGTCAGGTAAAGAATGGGAAAGTGCCGCTCCTACTCCGACAAGAGATGCGTCAGTTGCCCATATCAATGGCAGTGATGAATCATAAGGCATTAGAACACGCGGAGAACAAATTGAATTTTTTAATTTTTCAAAAGCTTTCTGGCAATCCTTTGACCAAACCCATTTCACACCTTTCTGTGTTGATTTATACAAGGGATTCGCTACTGTAGGCAAATAAGGACAAAATTTTACTATAAAAGTTTACAAGCCCTAAAAAATTTTGTACTTCTTGTACGTTAACAGGTCTAGGAGCTTTTGAAATCGCAAAAATTTTCTCATCAGTCTTATGTAAACCATTTACATAAATTTTGTGCCCTAAAAATTGAATTTCTTTTTGAAAAAATTTAATCTTACCTAAATTGAATTTTAGCCCATGATCTTTATATTTCTGACAAAAAATTTCTCAAGGCCTCTAAATGTAATTTATCATCTGATCCAGTCACCCTAACATCATTCATAAAAACTTTGATTCCTTCCATTCCCTGGAAAAGCCATCAATCTATCTTTGCCAAATTGCAGGGACAGAATTTAAACTATACATAAGTCTTTTACATACCATATAATCCTTTAGGTGAATTTATCGTTCAGATCTTTTGACTATCTGGATGTACTTTCATTTGTAAATATATATCTTTAAAATCGATTTTTGAAGAGTGTTTACTCCCATTTAAGCTTGAAAAAATTTCCTCTAATTTTGGTAAAGGATGTTGTTGTACCATAATATTTTGGTTTACGGTAACAGAATAATCTGCACATAGGCGTATAGACCCATCAGTTTTTCAGCCGGGGCAACTGGTATTGCCCAATCAGAGGTCTCTACTCTCTCTATGATGCCTTCCTTTTCAAACCTATCAATTTCTTGTTCAACACTGTCTTTTAAAGAAAAAAGTATATGTCTAGCTCTACAAAATTTTGGCACTACATTAGACTTAAGTTCCAACTTTACTTCATAGTTATTAATTTCCCCTAACTGATCGTCGAAAAGCTCTTTATACTCTTCTAACATTTTACTCAAATTATAGTCATAAGATGTTCTTACTGCTTTTATAGAATTCCAATCCAATTTGATACTACATTCACGGCCAAATATTGTATCCAATTTTTCCTTAACAATGTGCAAATTTAATTTAGTTTTTTTATATTTTTTTCATTTAACATCAAGAGTAACAAACCCCAAAGGTACAATTATTTCACCTTTGTATGCTTTAAAAACTACTTTTGTAGACTGAATTATTTTTTTTCGAAATCTCACGAAATTTTTTTATGCTCACTACCGAGACGCTCCCTCCAATATCTAGTTCCATACTCACAGGTTTGTTTTCAATAATTACTGTTATTATAATAAGAGGTTTTCTTTGTTCCTCTTCTTTTAGCGAGTTTACATCAAAAGAATACATTGACAAGAATACATTTATCATTTTATGACCAAAATTTATCTACTTGCAATACTTTGAATATTATTAATTTTTTGTAATTCAGGGCGCTAAATTTTCCATGTTTTGAATTTTAGTTCTGTGGTAAGTAGTTAGGTGTATTGCTAATTTTCGTCATAACTAACCAGATGACAGCAAAGTCGTATACAGGCAAAGTTTCTCAAATACTGGTAAAAATCCGGAAATGAAAGTAACACTCCTTCTTTGAACTTCTTTGTATTATTATATGTCAATGTCTTTAAAATACATTTTCTTCACCTTTGTTGAGTAAAGTTATGGTATTGCAGTTTAGTTTAACACAAATCATTGTGATTTCAGATGTTTTGAAAGTTAATAATTTTTACGGTTTAAAACAATGCACTAAAAATTAATTTTTTCTACACATAGTTTTTAGTATTTCTTAAATCCCATCAAAACGTTCCAAAACAGTGTTGAATTCAGAGGATGGACCTGGGGGAACATTCCCCGCTAGAGCAATAAAATCCCCCCCCCCGAAAAATTTGAGATTTCGTGTTTTTAATAGTCAAAAATTGAAAATCCCCCACCGGAACTCTATAATTTCTCCCCGGAGCTACAAAAGTTTCTCCCGGAGAAAAGTGTCTGAATTCAACCATGTTCCAGAACTACTTCTGGTTTCTCTTAGCGAGATACGACTCTTCTCAAGATTGTAGAAAAAATGTAAGTCAGAACCTGCTCTGGCACGTCCCGTCAAATATAATGAAAGAAAGACAGAGCTCAGTAGCTAGTTGGACTAGATTTGGGGGCATATAGGCTTCTAAAATATTCTAGCCCCCTTCAAAGCGTAATCCTGGATGCGCCACTGAAAATTTGGCATATTGCATAGCGACTTACGTTTAGGTTTGGCGTGCACAGGGAAGTGTCGTGTCACTTTCCTAGACGCATAAAAAACCGATAAATATGATCTCTCTTTGCAGAACAGAATAATAGGTTAATGACGCGATGGCTTTGTTTCTTCAAATAAACATTTTTAGCAATAATTTTTTTTTATTAATTGTAATATTAATCATCTGTTTAAAATAATCCAATGACTGAAAACGTGTGTGTAATAACTGATTAAATTACAACTTGTGATTTTCTTTTTTCATTGCGTAGCTTTCTTTAAAAATAATTATTATTATTCAATCAATTTCTGGTTGCATTTTTCAAATGATCTGAGATTAAAATAAGCGTTTAACCATTCTTTATATAATGTTTCAAATCTGAGAGAAGCTTTTTAAGATTTGAAGGCGTATTGACAACATTACTATGAATCACCACACCTTAAAACCGCCTTCTTTGGCCATTAAATTGGTTAATAATCCAAAACTAAAACGAGGAGACAACTACTCTATTCGGTTATGCCTGTTTAATTCCACCCACTAGCTTCATGCTGAGCAAGGAGTATGATCATCACAGAAGCGCGCTATCGAACTGCTGTATAATTACTATATGTTGTTTTAACAATGGAATTGCGACCAAATAACTGGCACTCCCCCATGACTAGCTGATTGCTGCGATATGTGTATGGAAAAGCCCGTCGGTGATGGATGATAACTGCTGCAGAAACAGAAGTGATGCTGGGTGATTTCGGCTGACCCAGTAACGGGAATCTGAGGCGTGGCAAGACAAGGAGCCTCTATTAATAACGCCCAAGGTGAGAAAAGATGAAAGTTCCCGCGGTTTTTTACACTTTCTGATTCCCTGGTTGTTTTTAATGGTTTAATCTTCAGGGTGCTTCTATTAGCTATAATTCCAGTCTAGTGAGATTCATGGTTGAAGTTCAGTATTCAAGTTTCGCACACTCCTTATATTTTTTAAGGACTCCGGCACCACTATTAAAAATAAGAAACCTTGCATTTAATTTTTAAAACACAGAATTCACAACCCCTTCATTCACAGATTTTACAATATTTGTCTGCAGTGGCAGTGAAGTACTTTGAAAATATTCTTAAAATTGAGTGATAGAATTGTACGAACCCTGGTTTTAAGCTCAGCCAAGTCACCAGCGTCCAGAACAAGACTGGATCTGTACATAACTGTTATTTATATAGAAATATTTACTACTAGTGTTTTAATAAACTTTTGGTGCATCTCTGTATTGCTTTCTCATCATGAACCTATTTTTTTTTAACTTAATTATTCTTTAATTGCCTACTCTTCCGAAACTGCAAAAAAAAAAAAAAAAAAAAAAAAAAAAAAAAAAAAAAAAAAAATGAAAATATCTAATTCCCTAAATAGCAGTTTGTATGCCTATTAAGATAAGCATCTTGTTGAAATCTTTTATTATTATTAACTATAAATTGACATCTTCTTTTAACTAATGCTTTTGAGGTAATGTTTATCAAGATCACATATCATAAACCTATAACAAACATCATCCATTGGCAATCAAAAATTGTCTGATTGGAACCATCAATGCTGTAGATGATGATGGGAACTAACACTTGCAAATCGGAATTGAAACATCAAGAGCAAATTCATAAATTTAGTTGAAAAACTGCGTGTTAAAAAATTAAAGAAAAAAAAAAAAAAGAAAAAGAAAATTCAGATGGCAAAATGCCTAACAGTACCTTGATCTCTAATCTTTTCCTTAATGGGTCTAGATTCTAATTTAAAGGTCTGCAAAGGTTCAGACTTGGTCTGGGGTTAATACTTGGCCTGGTAAAATGAAGGACAAACTTTCGAGACTGTCTGAGTCGGCTAAATTAGCTCAATTCTTTAACGGCCCGGAATAATAACAACAATAATAAAATAAAATAAAATAAAATAAAATAAAATAAAATACGGAAAGCAATCGGGCCAGCGGACCGATAAAAAAATTAAGCGAGCTAACTAGCCCGAAAGGAAAATTTAAACGACCAATAAAGTATGAACCATTTTCAATGGATATAACTTTCTCGTAAGTAAGTATATAAATGTGCTGCACCAGTCAATGCTGGTTTGACAACATCAACACAGAAATATAACGTTCACAGTGTATAGATAGGCATCTACACCGTGACTGAGTCCGAGCTTAATTTTTTAGCAGACTCGCACCGTGGCGAGATAAGGTTTAAATATTTTTCCTACATAGACGAGCCAGGCTTGCATAAGACTTAATTGTTCCCTAGATGTGTCAAGGAGACATTTTTTTTTCTTTTTTTTGTAAAAATAATAATGAAATGTAATGATAATGTAATTCGGAAACGAACGTTAACGGAATCATTGGAAACACATCTCAAGGCGGTTTTCAAATTCCCTGCACAACAACACGACACTTTCTGACAAGTTTTTTAACTACAAAGGCATAAAATTTACAGGCCTAAATATTGAAACGATTTAGAATTTAATAACGTTTTCCATTTTTTGATAAATAAATTGCTCATCGAGTTATAAACTAATATTGTCATGTAGCATGTCAACATGCCATGTAATGACATGTTTTTCATGTAATGACATGTTTTTCTTGTAATGACATACTTTTCTTGTAATGACATGTTCTACGTGCTTTCGCGTCCAGAATTTTGATTCAAAATGCCAACTTGAACATGTATTTTCTGAGAGATTTTTTTGTCTTTGTCAAAAAATGAAAATGCCTTTCGATTACATAGTTTCTGATTAAGACTATCCGCCCATTTTACTCGTTAATGAAAAAAATGATCGGGAAATATGTCAGAAAGTAGTTCCTTTGGATTTGCTTTGATAATCTACAGAGAAATGTTTTGAAAAATATACTTTTTACTATACAACTACAGAAGTTGCGTTTTTAACTATCTATTTTTTTTTTTTTTTTTTTTTTTTTATCAGAAACTACATTAAAATATAATTCCGAATAATCGAGGTTACTAATATTCAGTAGAATTCTTGCCATTATAACATACTAACTACGCGCCAAATTTCAAGTCTGTATCTCAAATTGTTTGGAAGATAGCTAATTTGCAAAATTACAGACAGACTGGTGGCAAATATTTTTTTTTTTTTTTTTTTTTTTTTTTTTGTAAAAATATGTTTTACGGGATCTCCAGTGTCTGTAACGTGTAAATCCATAAAAACATTTTTTTCGATTTTCAAAACGATTGCAAGAGTTACCCTGTACTACGTATGATAGGTAAATAAAGAGCATTGAATAAACAAATCTTTCAATCTATTGTTCGAATAAATTTATTACAAGTTTCATTTTGGTTGCCAATTGATAATCAGCCAATGGCAAAAGTATTTCTTGCCACTCCTTTCATTTCTCGATGCCCTTATTTATATATATCTCTATTCAAGATAACATTCTAAGCTAGTTTTAGTATCAGAGAACAATAAAATAACAAAACAAATCTGTTAGAAAAGCAAGAAGATAGATGGAGCAAAAAAGGAATTTATCAATTTCTTGTTTGCAAACTGATGTTCGAAAGTTTTTTGTGGGCTTGACTGTCTCAAAGTTATTGTTGGTTTCTTATTCTTTCGACAGTTGGCAACACGGGTGCTGCTTTGTAATTATTCTATTGCTTTTCTTTTTGCCGCTATCCACAAAGGGTGGGGTTTTCTAGCTTAAGGATATGATTAGCGTATGATTCATGAAATAATTTGATTCTGTATATTTGGAAAAATTCGAAGAAAAGGTAAAGTAAAATAACAAAATAAATAACAAGATTGGTCAAATGAAGAGAAATTTGCGTGTTTGGGGTTTTAACTTGATAGTAGAGTGGTTATGTTTAAATGCAGAACAAAATGCATTTTTGATGACAAAAGCTTTTTTTCCCCTGTTTTCACTGACTGAAATAAATATACATAATATATATATGCTTTTCCACTTTTTTTCAGCGAAGTATATTTTTAATATTTTTAATTTATTATTAAGAAGATATAATATGAAAATTTGAAAGATTATATTCTGTTGCTTATTCTGTTTAGCAATAACAAAATAAGATGACAATAAGTTTTTTCTCATCGAGAATTTATGAATGCAGCGTTACATAAACAAGTGGATAAGTGTTATCTCAGATCGCATACAGCATTTCGTTTAATATTTCTTTCAAAATAACTTATCCTTTAATTAATAAATCAAAATTATTAATTTATAATTATTAAATTCTTAGTTACATGGTAGCACCAACAAATTTAATTTTAAAATAATTATAAAAGGAAGTCATTTTTATCAAATTAAAAATGTTCAAATCAAATTATCTATCTATATAAACGTATCTGCGTGTAACGCATAATGAAATTTCAGTTTTGCATTTTTTACTACTGCAAATTTTTAAACTTCTAAACATTGCATATTTTCAATTTTTACATCATTGTATAGAGAAAAAAATGCATTTTTAAATGCAATGTGTCTGAAAACTGTATCTTATTTGTTTTTAAGATATTACTTTTTTGTAGTTTTTAATACAATTTTTATAATCGTGGTAACAGAAGTGAAAATAATTTTTATATCTATTTAAACTATCGTGCAACAATTCGAAAAAAAATGAACTGATGATATTTAAAAAAATATTTTAATTAAAGTAATAGCCCTTTTCAAAATTTTATGATTTGTTGTGTGACAAGAGGTATTCAGCTGTAAGTGCACAAAATTTGAACTCTCAGACTTATATAGTTTTTGTGCGCGGAATCTGTGACGGACAAACTGACAAAGAACAGCGACGAATAAAGTTTCGTCAGATGAACGAAACCTAAAAACTAAAACGGTACTGTTGTTTGAAAAGCTTGAAGTTGAAAAACTGAATCCAACTTTATCAAGTCGTGTCATATGCAATAATAAATTTGCCACTGCTATTAAATTAAAAGAATATATATTTTTAACATTAAGTTAAAATGGAATTCCGTTTTTTCTAAATTTTCTCATTTGCTTAAAATCAATAGTGATAGATATTTATCTTTCATTGATAATGAAATAGTTCTTAATTTACAGGCGACATACTTATAATTACGCTACAATAATAAATTATAAATAAAAGTAAAATAAATCATAAAACTGGTTAACGTAGTAAAAGAATGTTTCACTGGACAAGATGAAGATGTGAAGATAACTTTTTTAACTCCCGTGAGCCATTACACAAATTATTACTCTCTTGCATCTTCAAAACAGAAGAAAGTATTGAAATAGAAAAAATGTTCTTCGACGTCCGGTTTTCGACGGACTTAGGGGAAAGAGACCCCCAAAAGCACGTTTATACAAAATGTCTATCTGTTCGTCCGTATGTACATGTGTTGCCAATCATACCACCGAAAAGTGCATGAGTTTATGCATAAAACCGAACAAAATGTTTTGTGTATATTTTAGACTGTGGGAAGCAAGCCTTTCTTCAATTTAAAAATATTCCGCGTAATAATTCTGTAATATTAATTTTTGTGCCATTTTTTAGATTGTATCACCGAAAAGTGTATGAAGTTATGGATAGAATTGAACCAAATTTTTGTGTATGTTTTTGGCTGTGGCCAGCATGTCCTCCCTGAATTTGAAAAAGACTCCGCTGGAAGTGGCACTTTAATAACGGTGTCTGTGCTAATTTCATTATTTTACCATGATAGAAAAATATAAAGTTATGCATAGAATTAAACCAAATATTTTATGTATGTTTTTGGATACATCCGGTATTTTCTGCTTGAATTAAAAAATATTCCGCGGGAAAAGGGTGCTGTAATATCTATTTATTATAATTTTTCCGATTTTTCGTAGTTTTATAATCCATTGACGGCTTTCTTTCTTTCTAACCGATGACCAGGCCCCTATTTTCCGAGTTACCTCAGCTTAACGAGTTAGATACCTGGTATCGGGGCGAGTGACCGCCTAATCGCTGCGTAGCGGCTATAAACCCGATAACTTCGCTTCTCACGTTATCATATTTGCAGTCGTTTCTTTTCATTTGAGCATTCTTTGTTTTGTCGGTTGCTTAGTGTTACATCCTGTTGTTTGTACCACAAATAGCTACTCAAGTTGGTCACGTAATTTAGAGCCTTAATCAGATGACGAAACCTTCACCTGGACAATCCACTGGCGGCTTAGGCAGCGACGGGAACTCGCGTCCTATTACGCCATTTATTCGCATACAGCTGATGAATTCAGAATATGTAAAACTATTGATTTTAATAAACATTATGATCTATAGATTAACACACTTTTACTCCGATTAATAGACTAAAAGAAAAACTTCAGATAAAATTAAAAATGTGTATAGTACTGAACTAATAATATTAAAATATTAACATGTGTCATTATTTTTTGTACCATCAAGATGAATAAGATAGAAAAAAGTTTAGGGATTAAAAGTATATCAATTAGTTTTTTTTATGTTTTCACTATTTGATAATTTATCTCCCTTTCTTTCCCTCTCTCTCTCTCGAAAAATAAATAAATTAATTAAAATGAAAGCTTTTATTTACAACTATATTCTAACAGGGAAATAAGCAAATCTAGGAACTGGCATTAACTGCGAAAGTGTCGTATTTTTATTTTGAAAGTTTCATACCCTCAATGTTTAGTATTATGTATTCATTCAATCGTTTCATCTTTTGTACTAATCAGTAGTTTCAGGTGATTAAACTCTTCCAAATTGTTCTGCGGAATAGGGTTGCTTTTATCTGGCATTTCAAGGCTCTTTATTTTCGACGAAACCTTTGAATTATATCAGGATTGTAAAGCACCTTTGAACTGAACCCTCATTCTCTGATTAATTTAATAGCTACAGCTCACTAGAATTCCATTTATAAAATCTTGTCTTAAATAATTAAAAAATGGATTTTAGAATGATGGCATTGATGATTAATTTGAATTGTTAGCTGTTTTCAAAAATGTTTTATTAACTATTGAAAAATCCTAATCGTTCCATCCATTTGAAAACGATCTCTGGAAGCCCTCTCACAATTTTGTAATCGCTGCACCACTTCTAGCCACAAATGGCTCTGAACTTCGTGAGAAATGTTCGTGCTGCTCGAAACACCCTTTAACACCTTTAAACTCGAGATATTCAGATGTAAATCACAATTTATCTCCCACCTATGCCACAGCTTAATTTGGATGATGCCGCTCATGCGTGTGGAGTACACGGAAAAAGACACAGATAATATCTTCACTTCATCAGCATATCCAATAAGCCAATTAGTCACCTCGCGGGGTTTTCCTCTTTTTTTCGTCATCCAGTGCTGCTGGTTTAGCTACTGACTGGCTAGATTCCAAACGATGGACGAATCTGTCTAGAAATCTCCACTTCTGAAATAAAAGTACATAACTTCTTTATTTATTGGCAATATATTTTATAAACGTCTGCAAAATTAACTATAATAAAAATCAAATAATTGGTTAAATAATAATGAAATGTGTTTCTCCATTAAAACCAAAGTATAGAACTAATAAAAATCATATTGCAAATGAAAGGCTTGTGAAATTGTACGGAAAATATTAAAAAAAAGAAAAACTGCGTAAGTATATACATGTACTTTTTTGCTTGGAATATTGTACTTTTCTTTTACCTATTATCAAAGTATAAAATCAAAATATGATTTTCATTTTCTTATTATTAAATATAGATTCTGTATAACTTACCAAAATAAACATATTTTTAAAACTGACAAATCGAAACTAAAACGCCAAAACTTCCACGAATCATTCCATTATTATTTGTTTTGATTAAATAATAGAAAATCAAAGAGATTATTGCATAAAATACATATTTTTTAATAATAATATAACAATTCTTCGTTTTTTTATTAATTCAGTTTTTGTAAAGTATTAAAAGTTATCTCTGTGGTTAGAATTTCAGGCATTTTTCGAAAAATTTCCGATTTTATATTATATAAAAATATTCAATATCTTTTCGAATTGAACCAATTGGGAAGTTTCGCATTCCGACATTTCTTTCTTTATTTCTTTTTCTATATCGTAAAAATATTTACTTTATCAACAGATACGTTTAATTTTATTTGAAAGTTTAATTTATTTATATGCTGCCTAAACGTCAATATTAAATAAAAATGTTACATGCAATAAAAAAAAAAAAAGGAAAATACCTTCAATTAAAATAATTGTTATC
Source organism: Maratus speculifer (assembly GCA_964019185.1). Taxonomy (NCBI): domain Eukaryota; kingdom Metazoa; phylum Arthropoda; class Arachnida; order Araneae; family Salticidae; genus Maratus; species Maratus speculifer. Next base: position 281,734,764 of record OZ025289.1, read on the forward strand.
AAACATTTCAAACTTTGTTTTTGCAAAAATTCTAAAATTTTGTGATTTTTTTTTTTTTTTTTTTTTTTTTTTTACATTTATTCACAAAAGCAGGCTTTTGTGAATTAATCATTTCATTACTATAAAAGCTTTTTCACTTATGCTGCTAACCAGTATAGAATTATTGTTATTTATTAAGTGCGTTTCATTTCACTAAAATAAAAGTCTTGAAGTTTACCAAGCGCATTATTCATGCAATATGGTTTATATATTGCTGAAAAATAATCACTTTTTCTACCTCATTTGTAAGTCAGTTTAAACATTTTTATTCGAATATTGAAAAACAAAAATATCTCTTTCGAAATTTTGGTGTTTGATACCTCAAAATAAAAAATCCCTGTCGGCTTGGCCTATAGGCCGAGGCAGATTTCGTTAAGTGCTCATTTCAACAATAAAAAATAAAATGTAATTTGAGAAAAACCCAGTTTAACAATTTTATTTGGCTGCTTTTGAAGAAATTTTAATTTCATTTTTCTGTAAGAGCCGGTTTTATCAGAGTCATCTTAAGCTAAATTTGGCCCAAATGCCCACTTTGACAGCATTTTTTAAAAATATATTCTGACTTTATGAAAAAATTTACCACTATGGTAAATTATATAGTTGACATGATTGACTTTTTTTACATTTTGCTGTAAATCTCTCAAAGTGGCACTGCTATGTAGATTTTTTGCGATTTTTGCAATTCCTCTATCTCAAAAATTAATGCATGGATTTTTATCAAACTTTAGATTAAATTTGTCCTTGGTATGACTTAGTATTATTTATATTTCGGTGTAAATTATCTTACGTTTCGCGCTGCTTTGCTGAATTTTGCATGTTTTCTGCAATTGTATCTCAAGAACTAATGCTCGAGTTTCATCTAATTTAGAATTCAGTCAGACGGTGACACAAGTTTCTACTGATTAGGTTTTGGTGCTAATCACCAAAAAGGTGGCGCTTTTATGTTGCATTTTACACAATTTATTTGACTTTAAAAACAATCATATCTGAAGAACTAATGCACGGAATTTGATATCTTTAGAATATTCATGATGAGCATAGCTTTCCATATAAGTTTGTCACTGTAATAGCGGCTTTTGAAGTATTAACATGCATGAAATAGAAGAAAGTTTTGGGATTTTCGTAAGTTGGGATAATTGTTTACAATTTAAAAATTCATCTGCCATCATTTTATACCTAAATGTTCATTTATTTAATCACTAACATTATGATTGAATACGAAATACTAGTGGGGTCGGAATTGCTCAAGCAATATTAAACATTTAACAAATAAAAATACCCATTGAAATTGGGAACAGATTTAATGTTCAATTTTGAAATGACACTCTGTCATGGTACGAAGTATCCAAATGGCACGGATGACTTAAACATATAGTTGTGAAAGATATGATGGCACACAAAATGTAAACCAGCTCTATTGAAATAAAGAGTGACAAAGTTTTCACACAAATATTTTTTTAGTATTTATGGGATATTGTGTGTGTCTATTTTCTTCATGAGCATCATATAACTAATTCAAATTAGTATTGTGAATATTTAAATAAATTAAAGCAATACGTCAGTTCTAAATATACCCAGAGCTCTTCTGTAGTTCAAAATGCAAGGGATATAGTGAATGATATACGGTGGTATACTCCATATATCACCTGGAGTTTTTTAAAGAATTCCTCTTACCATCTGTTTCTCAGGTAAAAATATAGCGTATACTCTCTGCGTGTAGCGTGTATCGTCTGTTATTACGTAAAGCTATTGAGGATACTCTCTAGCATATACCACTCTGCCTATAGCGTGTATTATCTGTGTTATTTTACGATTGAATGCAAGATTCCACAATGTTACTGTAATAGAAATAAAAGAAAACTTCATTGGACAACCCTTGATCATCTTTATATTTCGAACTTAGCATATTAGGATTAGCATTTGTTTGCATTATTACAAAAAACCAAAGTTGTGTAGAAAAATATAACAGATATAACTTTGGTAAATAATAAGTCAAAAACACTTTTTTTTTAAATCTAATTGTGTTTGATTCACCCTCGTATCCTTATAATCAAATTCATTCTAGATGTCTACTTCACTTGACAATATCGTATGGGAGTGCCAACTCTACAGTCACCTTCGTTCGGTCATAAAAGTTAATAAATAGGCTTAAATGAATGCAAGTATAGTTTAGGCTCATTCACATCTTGTGTGGGCGCATGTAACCGCCTCCTAAAGGACGCGAGAAGATTGGGAGAGATGTTTTTTTTAATGTCTCTGGCAATGTCGGCAAACCTGCCGATTTCGCTCGGATAAAAGGTGTGGCGAATTGAATGGTGCGGCCCTGAGTAACAGGGCCTCTCTCATTGCTTAGCTTTTTTTGTACAACTGTGTAATTACCTCACAGTTTCAAGTAATTTAGGATTTGTGATAATAATAGTAAAGGTAGACGAAAAAAACAGGAGATGTATCCGCAGGTAATTGTTTTTGGCGCTGTTTTCATGGAATCTTCGATGGATATTTTTCTCTCGTTGAAAATTAGAAAGAGGGGAAAATCTGGAATCTCTTCGCTAGTAGTAATTACAGTGATTTGTTCCGTGCTTTATTTCTATTAATGGAACAAATGTCTTGGAATTTTATAATGAAAAAGTAGTGGTGTGAACCCGCCACTTCAAAATGAGATTGCAAAGAACATAGACGTTCGATTTGAAAAAATAAAAAGAGAAAAAACAGGGTATGCGTATTATTTTGATGGGCATAACGAGGTCTTCATAGAGTTCACGTAACAGACATACATTCTTAATTTTGCTGCTCATCCTTTTCACCCTACAATCTTATAATGATACAATACATATAATGAACTTAGGAAATTTATAGAACAGAAATAGAACAAAATAACCTTTTCTTTCGGAATTAAAAGAATATTATCGTAGCAGTTAAGATGTAGAATGATAGTTAATAATAAAAATTACCTAATCGGAAATTAAAAACTAAAAACTTTCACATTAAAAATTATTATATAAACCATTGAAAGAGTAAAACAAAAAAGAAAAAATCATGCGTCAAGCATAGATTAGAAAGCACTTTCCAACATTTTCAGAATAATGTAACAAAACTGCACAGTTTAAAAACTTAAAATTTTATGTCTCATTGCAACATATGAAAATATATTCAAAACAGATACGCATTTCAAAACTGAATTTCAGTTGTTCCCATCTAAAATCGGAAAATTATCCGAATTTTTTAGAAGCCCTGTGTATGATATAGAGATTTGTATCTATTAACAACATGCATTCCAAAATTTAGTTCATTTTAGAGATAAATATATTTCAGTTGAAAATTCCCCTTCAGCAATTTCCTCTAATAAGAGAATTGCTTTTCTGCAGCCCTGTATATGAAGTATAGAACTTATAGCATAAAGAGTAACATGCAAAAGACTAATTAAATCTAAAATCGCATATCGATTTTTAAAATATACTTTCCAGCTATTATTATGCAAAGACAATATTGTAAACGATTTCTTTTGTGTGTCCCTGTAAATTAATAAAAAATGTTATGAATACTCTTTTTTAACGTCATCACAGTGAAATTCAATAATTTATATCAGTTTCAATAAATTTGAAATAGTGTAATGGCGTTAAAATATTCTCCAAACGATTTTTCCCCCATGTACATAATGTAATCGAATTTTTTGAGCGTACCTGTAAATTAACCATTAATCGTAGATACTTCATATTCAATACCAAACATGCTTTAGTGGTCCTAAATAAGCTTTATCAGTTGCATGAAAATCAGAGTATATTTACGGGAGTTAGAGTGTGGTCAGACGGACAACCAAGCAGAATGCATAATCACTTTTCTACTTTGTTGGAAAGTACTAAAAAGAGGCCGAACAATTTCTGTATTATATGTAAGTTGACTTATGGAACAGAAATGGAACAAAATATCCCTTCCCTTATTGTACTAAAAAGCTATTATCATAACAATTAAGATATTGAATGAGAATTAATAATAGAAGGTATCAAAAAATAAATTAAAAAAACTCGAAACATTTCCATAAAAATTCTTATATAACTTCCTTAAAACATTTAAAAAAAAAGAGAGACCAAACAGTTTCTATGGTACATGTAAATAGCACTGTTTCCAGTAAAACTTATTTTGTACACTGTAAAAAAAAATTGGGAAAATTACAAAAATTTTTCTAGTAGAATTATATTCCAAGAACTTTTTATGTAACGGCAACAATAAAAATTCATGTAACAGATACAGATTTGCACTTTGAATCAAACAAATTTTAAGGTTACTAAGAATTTTTTGGGGAAATCGTATTCCAAGAACTTTTTAAGTGACGATAACGATCATTATAGATAAAATTTTAGTAAAGTTACCAAAATTTTAGTAAATTCTTTTGTAAAGCTACAGATGGTTTTAGTTTTGCTTACAAGTTTTGTAGATTGACATCATTTTCTTGTACAGTGTACACATAAAATTTTAGTAAGCATAAGAGATTTCGGTTAATTTAGATTACTAAGGTTACAGATTTTTTTACAGTGTATGCAATACAATTTCAGACGTACTTTTCTGAAAACTATTGATCATAAAATGAGTTCTAGAATTTTATTTTATCACTTTCTTCTATCTTCAATAGAAGAAAGTAGTATTGTAATCGAATTTTTTTTACTTCCGGTTTTCAACGGATTTACACGTTTTAGGGTCAGAGATTCCAAAAAACATGTTTTTACAAAATGTCTGTGCGTCACCACTGTATGTCACCATTGTACCATTGAAAAGTGTATGAAGATATGCATAGAATTGAAACAAATTTTTTGTGCATGTTTTTGGCTGTGGCAAGCAGGTCCTTCTCCAATTTTGAAATATTCTGCAGAAAGGGGGCGTTGTAATAGCGATTTTTGTGCCATTTTCAGTACTGTATCATCGAAAAGTGTATGAAGTTAGACATAGAATTGAAAACAAATTTTTTGTGTACATGTTTGGTTATGGCTAGTTGATCCTCCCTAAATTTGAAAAAAAAATCCGCCGGAAAGAGGCGTTGTAATGGCAATTTTTGTGCCATTTTCGGTATTGTACCATCGAAAACTGTATGAAGTTATGCATAGAATTGAACCAAACTTTTGTGTAAGTGGTTGGCTATGGCTAGTTTGTCCTCCCTGAATTTGAAAAAATTCCGCCGGAAGAAGGCGTTATAATCGCGATGTCTGTGTCATTTTCATTATTGTACCATCAAAAATTGTATAAAGTTATGCGTAGAACGGAACTTAATTTTTTGTGCATGATTATTTTTGGATATGGCAAGCAGGTCCTCCTGAATTTAAGGGGTCTCAGGAGTCTTACTTTTTACATGGTAGTGCGATTTAGCAACATATACATTTGATTTTTTTTCTCAGTCCCTATTAAACTTAAATGCATAAAATTTTTAACATAGACAATTTAATATTTCTTCTATTTAAAATAATTTTTTTAACATTCTATATTGAATTTTTATTATATATTTTTATGTTTAATTTTGATTTAAAATTTAAATTGTTCTTTGACTGCGCGCAACATTTCTCAAAAAATAATAAAGCAATTTGTATGAAACTTGGTAAATATCTTCATTTTAAGTTTAAGAACAACTTATACCTCAAATTTAGAATTTTAATTACATTAATTATTGATAATTGGCAATTTTTTTAATAAAAAATGATTTTTTTTTTCAATTTTTTCAATTTTAATTCATTTTTAAATAAATAAATGCATAAATTGCTTTAAAATGAGGTATAAGTTCAAGATACATTAATTTTATACCATTATCAACTTTTTTAGCGGTTCTTGAACTAATAGTTTTGCTAAAATCCTGCGCGCAATGGATACAAGTCTAATTTTTCTAATCAAAATTAAACATTAAAAAAATAAAATAGAATTTCAATGTAGAATATTTTAAAAAATATTTTTAATAGAAGAGATATTCAGTTGTCTATATTAAAAATTTTATGCATTTATGTCTTATAGGGACTGAGAAAAAAAAATCAAATGTGACATGTTGCTAAGTTGCACTACCAGGTAAATGTAAGACTCCTGAGACCCTGAGAAATCTACCTATCGTTCTATTATTAATCTGCTCGTGCACAGACGAAATCTCGTGTCCCATTAAGCCATCAATTTGCAAACAGCTGATGATAACAGAATAAGGGAAAACTATTGATTTTAATAAATATCATGATCCACATTATCTCGTTTTTACTTCGATTAATTGAACTGAAGCAGAAATTTAAGATGAAAATCAAAGTTGGTATAGTATTGAATTAATAATATTAAAGTACAAACATGTGTAACTAATTTTTGAAATATTAAAATGCACGTATGAGATAGAAGAAGGTTTAGGATTCGCACATCCAACTAGTTTTTTTTTATTATTCGGAGTGTGGATTCATGAAGTTTAAGTGTTTTTGATAGGACACTCTATATATGCATTTCAGTTGTGCAACATTTATTCGAATTTGTATTCACTAAGGCTATTGTTGATAACAGTTATTGAAATTTTCATTCAGTAGGAATAAGAAGGTGTTCACCTTCGTCGATAAATATTGTTTTGATATACATTGTTGGCCATTTGTACATAAAAGGAAAAGGGATGTAGTAATATTCATTAAATGTACTTTCAATCAAATAAAAATCTACAGCTTAAAAAAAAAACCTTAAAAAACTGTCACCACATTTTGTTCTGGCAGAATGGAATAATATAAAGAACTAAATAATATAAAGAATCTTTTTTCAGAGAAAAACTAAAAGACCTTCAAACAGTCTTTTTCAATCCAGTTTTTTAACGCACTTTTTTATGGATATGCAAAAAAAGATCCTTTTAATATCAAGGTCTTAGGTTTTTTTTTTTTTTTTTTTTTTAATCTGGTAAAAAAAGATTCTTTTCCGCGGAAGCTGTTTTGTTTCGGTATACGATTACTAGATGCAACAGCAAATTACTTTTAAGGGAGAAATAGAAGCGATCGAAAGAATGAAAGGTATAATTTAACATGAACTAAAAAATTGCACTAAACATACGTTTACGTTTCTGACTAAGTATTTGAACCATTTTTATTTCTGTAAACTTTGCTTAAGAAATAATTTAATTAAGTGCGAGAAAAGCATTTTATGCGCTGTAAAAAACAATATTGGAAAAGGGAGATTTTTATAGATGAAAATTTGTCTAAATTTATCAAAAAAATTTTAATATTTTGTACATGTATATACTATTAGTTTACTAGAAAAAATAAACGTAGAAAGTGGCTGATCGATCTATGGGCCTATCCTATGAACAATAATCATATAGCATCTGGTTGCTTGCTTCTCACTGTTAAAAATTTTAGATAAAAATGAAACCAATTGACGATGTCGGCGTAAAATAATTAATTTTTAAAAAAATCTTCACTATTTTACTCGAAAATGATTTCAATTTTCACCAAATATCACCAGCCAATCAGAACAACTATGCACTGCAAATATATCGCATTATAGCACCACACATGATACCACTTCCTTATCTGATGCTTAGAATACTTGCTAAAAGTTAAAAAGTGTCAGGCTTATGTAATGTAATTGTAGTGCATCGGATTCTACTTTAAACAGAGGTCCAGGTTTGGTTGCCTTTTGATAGCAAACCATAAACATAATCACTTTACGGTTCAATATTTTATCAGTTTGCTCTTCCACATTTTACTAATTTTTTGTTCGACATTTTACCAGTTCATGGTTTAATGTTTTACCAAATAATGACCCATCCTACACATGTTTATACTTTAACATTGAACAAAATTATTGTTCCGTATCGTACCATTTTAAGGTTCAAATAAAGTGCCAAAATCTTCTCACTGTATTATGCTTCTAGCTACTGCATCATAAATTTGTTTCAATCTAATACATAATTTTTAACGATCACGATTACCCGCAATGTGTAAAATGGTTAATTTTTTATAAACTTTATTTTAAACTGTTGTTTAAACGATCAAAGGAGCAAGTGCCTGTTAAAAGATAGTATTGCAAAGATAGTATTACAAAAGATAGTATTGAAATATACTTTCTATTTAAATATCGCTTTTTTATCTGGTCAAGGATCTGGTTACGAACGGGCCGGTTAAGAATGTATCTGCAGTATTAATGTGTCTAACTATGTCATATAACTATTTCTGGATGCCAAAATAATTTTTATTTACCTAAACAGCAAAATTATGATTTCAGAAATGATTAGGTACAACTGCTAAAAACACCAATAAAACTTTTTTATTTAGGTACCATTTTTATCAAATATTAATCTGTGCTTGATTAAATTGCAAAATAATTACAAATTTTACGACTGAATACTATTCTTAAATAGTTGTACTCAAACTTAATACCTTACAAACTTAGTTATGGTGTTATTGTAAAGGACCTAGGCATAAAGTAGGAAGATCTATAAATTTAGAGATTGTGCAGTTAGTAACATCATACAAACCTGCGATGTTTTTTTTTTTTTTTTTTTTTTTTTTTTTTTTTTTTTTTTTAACTTTTTTAAAATTATTTATCTATTGATTTTCACGTATTTTTTAGCTGTGAACGAAAATGGCATCTAATGGCAGTTTTTAAACATCATTTCAGAATTTTTTACAAATCTTAAATTTTTAAGTTAAAAAGTAACAAAAGAGTCAATCCATTTCAAGTAATCCAGAAAATATTTTTTTTTTTTTTTTTTTTTTTTTTTTTTTTTGGTTGCTTGATCATTTTTAAAAACCTGAATTTTTTTTGTACAACAATCCTAATATGATGGAAGCTCAAAATGATTATTATTTTAATTTTACTATTTTTTGTCTGTGTATGGTCTTTGTTTCACCATGTACAGCAGTTTTCTCACATTAAACAGTTTATGGAAATACAGATTGTAAATATCTCTTTTATTTCTCCGATTCAAATTGGGTTCGCAAAAAAATGTTCAGAAAAAAATGAACAAAAAATCTGGCAATAGAATAGTTGTCTGAGCGAAGCGAAGTCTTTATACTCAGAGATACGTAACGATATTAAAAGTCAAAAAAATTCTTTCGTCAAGCAAATCTCAAAAAGTACTTGTCGGATTTTGATTCTGTTTGTACCAATAGGTACCTATGAAGGTAATCTGGTGAATGCACTACATACGAAAAATTAGTTCCAAATAGTTTAAAAGTTATATTAAAAAAAACTGATAAAAAAGTTCAATTTATTTGCATACGTCACAGAAATTTGTTGTGCGTGATTTTCACCAGCTGGATATTTTCGTAGATAACCGAATCAGTACATGGAGTAAATAGTAATCATTAACGCACTCAAAAATATTGAATGCAATAAAACATTTTAAAATTTAATCATGCAGGAAAATAAAACTGTTTTTTTTTATAATAAAAAAATGTCATAAAAACTTTGATTTTGAGATTTTGTGATAATCTCTTAATAGCATTTTTTGATCGCTAAAAGAATGTTTTATATATTTCGCGTGTGAAAATTAGAAACAATTACGTTTTTAAATAAAAATTTCTTTTATGACATCATTTTCCCTTTATATTTATTTTTATTGCATGTTTTCTTTTAACTTATATTTTGTTTGTGTGTGGAAGTCAATTCTGGTCACTAATTTTTCGGCACAGATACCACAAGCGCATCAGATTTGGCGCAATTTTTTCAAAGCCCATTTGGCGAAAACTCCGTTTTCAAATAACGCTTACATACACATTTTTAAATAATTTTCTATTTTCAAAAAGACCTTACAGTAAATAAAATAATAATAATAATTAATTACTATAAAAAGAAATATTTTATATAATTAAAAAAAGGAAATGAAAGTAAATAAACATTTTATGAGTAAATAAACAAATAATAAATAAATAAAGCCGGGTTACCATCTGAGGTAAAATAATGCCATTTTGACGCCAATTATGTACCCTGGTGCATATGTGACATCTTTTCCCATTTTTCATCCATTTCCTGTTGGCATACAACTTTGAAATTTGGAATATGTATGCTTACAGGGGAGCAATACTGGAATTAGACATTGATTTTTTGTTTAATTCGATCCAAAAAGGGGCAACGGGGGCTATTTTTTAAAGATTTATACTGCATAAAGGAGCCACTTACCTATTTTTATATACAAGAAGAAGTAAGTGGTATGTAAAAACAATTATAGTATGCATAAATAAAATACTTGAAATAATATACTAGAGATATAAGCATCGGGTTTGGCGAGATATTTTATGCCAATTAGGCGAAAACATCGTTTTGATTACCAGATACATATAGCATGCTATAATAACACGTTATTTATTTATTTCAAAATGAAAAAAAGGAATAAACGAAACATTTTCTGTTATTAAAAAAAAGAAATAACAATCAATAAATGATAATATTTTTAGAACAAACAATTTATTATAACATTTATATGATAACCAGCATGTTAGGCAACTGAACGCCATTTTGGCACCAATTAGGTACCTCGGTGTGTATAGGGCATATATGTGCCATATTTATTTGTAAAACTGAGCATGAACGTTTACCAAGTGTGTTTTCATAGTCGCTTATATCTTTTTGCAACATAGCGCACCTTCCGTAGCCAAAACTACACAAAAGAAAAAAAATCAATATTTGCAGTATTTTTTTTTTTTTTTTTTTTTTTTTTTTTTATGTAATGCACATTTTGTAATCAGTAGGCTCGATAATCAGGCCTCGTTTTTTTGCTTTCAAAGATGATATATCATACGACGTCTTTTTTGGATTCGTCGTTTTTCGATATTTGATAGTATGCGTCTACTCGTTTAGTAACTTTTTTTGTAACTATCTTCTTTATTAACAGCGACATTTGGATTTCCTATTTAAATAAAAATTCTTCTCAATACAAAGAATTTTGTTAAAATAAATAAGTAAATGAATGCGGACACCTCTGCTCAAAGCACAAAATTTTTCCTATTGAGTTAATAAAAATCAGTAAAAACATAATTTTTATGATAATAAAAAGGTGACTTATGTAATAACAGAGTCATATATTACGTATGTTATGGATTAAGTATGAATATTTCTCCACCATTTATATAAAAAAAAATAATAATAAAATAAAATGCGGACAGACCAAAGTCTATATTTGACTGAAAACAACAACCATTTTCTAAATGCTTTAAAAAGTGGCCAATGAAAAGTGATATTTCAAAAGTATTATGAAATTAGTTAAAAACCATTTATTTTAAACTAAATGAATAAAAGATTTATATATTTAATGAAATAAATGAGATTTGAAAAATTATTGGAAATTTATCACCATAGATGTATCAATATTACAATCAGTACTTTGCATGCAAAATGGAACAATTAGCAATACTTTTTGAACCCGAAAAATGGTCGTTGCTTTTTTTAAGGTTAAAAAGGAGGTTACGAAATATTCCTATACAGAGACGCCAAGCCCCGCTTATTGCACGGCAGAATTTTCTTATAGGAAAAGTTATTTTTTAAATCCGCAGAATGTTCCTATTTAATAAAAGGTTTTCTGTATTAAAATACCGGTATCCAAAATGCCGGCAAAATTGGCAGCTCTGCCTATAATATTTTAATTAATCACGGTACTTTTTTTTATCGGATTCAAATTTAGTGAAGACAACGTTTTTTGGCCAAAAGTAGCTTTTTTCCACATGCGTAACTACGATACAATTCCTTGATGCTGAAATAAAATGTTTTGACTTATGCTATTATTGCTTCCTCTTATTTATTTATTTGAATTTTAAATAAGATGACTCAAAATCGTGTTTTTTAAATGTACGGAAAAAATGCATTTCGAGAGAGGGCGAAAAGAGCAATATTTGGCGATTTATTACCTGCGTTTGGCTAAGTTTCTTACTACCTTGTATTTAATACTCTTCACAATACTTCGCTGTTATATGGACTTAGGCGCTTTTATAAAAAGTTTGACGTAGTTCGGGCTTAAGAAAGTGAGTATTTTACTGAATAATACAAATAAATGAAAAATGAATACTAAGAAATACTAATAAAAGAAAAATGAAGCGTTATATTGATCTATGTATATTTAAAAATGCATCTTCTAGCACTATTTAGATAATTTATGTGTATATAATAGGAGATAAATAGCTTTTGATTCTGTATTTCTATGCTTTAAAGCATTAACGTTTGTGTGTTTTTCGTTATCATTGGGAGTACCTAGCCGATTTAAAAAATAATGTGGGCAAAAAATGTTGGTAACTATCTTTGCTGCAAAATATACTATATTTTGCGTAGGAACAATAATCACCATCAATGCACGAGCAAAAAAAGTTCTAAAATTGAGAATTCTTTGATGTCGATATCACTAAAAATTTAAAATCTTTTTTCTTTTTTTTTGGTGGCAACTTTTAGGATATAATATTCTTGTTATGAACGATTTCTAAAACATTCGACAATTTAATTTCACAAATTAAACATTTTTTTTCTAGAAAAAGTTTTAAACCCAATTTATTGAGAATATTGCAATTTCTAGGATACTGTTGGGGTCAGAAACTATAAATTTGGCATCACAGTAACTTATAAGATGTAAGTGCTCGTTTAGGACAAATTTTTAAAAAAAGGATTCCTTAACTCTTATCGACAACCTCATTGCATCCGTGGAAAACAGTTATCCAACATTATAAACTATTCGGACGGATTTCACACCGTATAAAATACACTTCAATCGCTTCAAACATAATAGTTTATGTTATTTATAGTTTCTCAAATCGCTGCGAAGCTTCTATTTATGCTCATGACATCATTTCAAAGAGTTATATTTCCAATAGAGGAAAATTTGGTGTTTTATTTTCTGTATTACTTTTAACATTTTGCATATTTCCAATTTTATATCCATGCATGGTTTGCTTTTCTTTTATAAAAATAGTATATGCAACTTTATATATAAGATTTTGTAATTCTATGATTCAATATGCTCATTTTCATCATATTTTATCACAATGAACGACCAATTAAAGGTAACATCTCATTTTCTTTACTTATCGCAAGTTATTAAATGTTTATTCTCAGCAATATCGCTCAGACTAATCCCTCTGAGGGAAGTCCTAGTTTCTTAAAATAAACTCTTACTGGTAAAAGTTTAGCAAACATTTCAGGATTTTTCCCCCCAAATATGTCCGTTTACAAAAGGAAATTTCTCATGCAAGAAAAACTGTCAACATGCTACAATTACTTTTACAAATAGTTCGAAAATACTTGTACTCATACACCAAGTCCAAGATCTGGGAATTAATTGCTCTTTGCGAGAAAAGTTCCAAAATTTGTCATAAATTCCAAAAATCACACTTTTTAGGCTTTGATATGTGTGCTGGGGCACTAGATAAAAATCTGAAATTCTGGCCTTTGATAGTATTTTATGGTAGCGTTACGCACAAAAAAAATTCAAGAAGGAGATTTGACTACGAGCTGAGATACGGTGAGGATAAAATATTAAGAAATGAAATTACGAGTACCTTAGGAGAAATGAGATCTATCTCTTTTATTACAATATATACACAGAAAAAATCGTTTATTGAAAACAGTTTAATAACAAAGGTTTAATTTATTAAGACATTATATTTTCTCTACAAAGATCTGAGAAACATCTTCACACTATTTACGAGAGATGTTCTGAGTTCGACCAGTTGGTTGGTTGGTTGTGTTTATAATTGTCAATTATCAATACGAGGGATATAGGCCCTAAGGAAGGGGGTGCCCTCCGTGGGTGCACATCCCCCTTTCTAAGGAAAATTAATCCGTATTTATGCGTGAAAATCCAAGGTTCGAAGAAAACCACGGAAAAATTCCGAACAATTAGGCCGCACTCTCAGAAATAAAACTCTCACTTTTGACGATTCAGAAATCCTTGAGCTTCATTTCGTCGTTTTGACGATCATTTCGTATCAAAATCTCGTGACTTAACGAAACGTGAACTCTCAAATATTTGACGAAAGCGTTTTCTTAATCATGGCCAGACTTAATGAATTTTAAGGAACTGTTGCGGTAGCTTTTTATAGAAGGACTCGCTATTGTACATCCTTAAATCTTGCGATTTTAGCAAGCAGATATTTGTTTGTTTATGTTAGTTCCCTAATAATTTATTTTAAAACAGCACTTTTTAGCACTTTTCAGAAAATAATGAAATATAGGCAGTTATAACAGATGTAAATTTTCCAAGTGGGTGAAAAAAGTCCGGGCCAGGATTTAAACCAGGGATGTATTGCCTGAAGCCACCAATGCTCTTCAAACTGAGCCATCCCGGACACGAACACTGGGGGACTATGTCACCCAAATAACCTTCACGATCACATGATCTGGTCTGATACCATGGATGAGCTCAACAGAATAAATCGAAGGTCGATATATGGAAACTGCAGAAAACACTGCATACGAAATTATATTAGATTTATTTATAACACGATTTTTCGATCGGTAAACCAATTATAACCGATGCAAATTTTCCAAGTAGGTGAAAAAAGTTCGGGCCAGGATTCGAACCAGGAATGCATTGGCTGAAGCAGCCAATGTTCTTCCAACTAAGCCATCCCGGACACAAACACTGGAGGACTATTTCACCCAAATTGGTATGTCAATATATCACCCAAAATCCATATGTCAATTGAAGAGTCAGTATAGCATACACAATATTGCACGTACTACTATATTTGGATATAACCCCTCTTATTTTTGTTTTATTTTGGGAATAAAGGATTTTGACCTTATTCTCTAGACGATTATTTTGGGAATTTTCAAGCTATGTTTTTGAGATTTTTACAAAAGTTGCGCTATACATTTAGTTAATATAATATGCAAATGGAGTTTTGATAACCTTCACGCATGCGCAATGAAAAATTATTTAGTAAACCTGCTCATTTTTTACACAATTTTTAATATGTTTTAATTCTGATTACAGGGCATTATGTACAATGTTGTTTGTCATGTTTTCGAAAAATAACATTATTTTATATTAAAAACTCTTCTAATTATAGGCAAAAAATTGGGACTGTTTTTATAAAAACGTTAATTTCTCCTCGTGTGTACATGCTATCCGCTTTTATTACAATAAGCCACTTAATCATAATATACAGTTTGAACGCTTTTGCTACAGTAGTTTTGGCAGGGTTATTCAAAAGATTTTTTTTTCAATTTATTGGCGTTTTCTTATGGAGTTTCGGGAAAAAAATCTTCACAGAAATGTATGACCTGTACTATTATATTTATGCACTTTAAGTTTTTAGGGTAATTCCTCAACTATTTTTCTGTATATTTAACAAAATTTAAAAAATCGCAAGTGGACGGTCACCTTTGGCTATATAGTGTATATATATATATATATATATATATATATATACCGGGTGTCGAAAAATTACTGATGGATTTTGAAATTCAATAACTTGCAAACGGTGACAGCTATTTAAAAATTTTTTTGCAGGAGAGTTATGTATAATGTCAGAAGTTTTTTTACCGTAATTTTTTATTTTAGTTCGAATTTCAAACAGTAGGTGGCGTTGACGGCGATCGAAGGCCAAGTCGATGCTTCACTCGGCAGTGATCACCTGGCCTTCAATCGCCGTCAGCGCCACCTATTGTTTGAAATTCGAACTAAAATAAAAAATTACGGTAAAAAAACTCCTGACATTATACATATCCCTCCTGCAAAAATTTTTTAAATAGCTGTCACCGTTTGCAAGTTATTGAATTTTAAAATCCATCAGTCATTTTTGGGACACCCGGTATATGTGTGTATTTCCAGCCGATAGTCACATTTGTCATCGTTTGTAAGCTCTCTACTAATACTGGAGATATTGTTTGCTCCTTTTTAAATTCTTGCCTGGCACGTATTAGAATCAAAATCTTCAAAGTGTAAGTATCGTATCATGTTTGACGGCCATCATTATTAACAACACTGGCACACTGAACATGTAATCTTGCATGATGCATTGCGCACTGCCCTTGCACCATATCGACTATCCTTGGCAGATGAAATTATCTTCGTAGATACCCATGAAAACTTTGCTGTTGTACTAATTTTTTTTAATTATTGAATTATCACTTTTCGCTTATTTTCTACTACCTCGGTTTTTACCTTGTTTTATTATGTGAATACTAGCTTGCTTAGTGAATACTAACTAGCCGTAATAATATTCTCAAGTAAACCTGAAATTTGCACCTGCAAAATCTCATTAAAAAACCCAATCTCGAAGCGAATTCCCGCTGCCTACGGTGGTACAGTTTCGCAGTTGCGCTGCAATCACACGCAAAAAAAAAGGGGGGGGGTGGGGGTTGAGTTCCTAGAATCTTTTAGTTTCATATTCCACCAGGGGCCGAACTCTTTTCTTAACAAAATTGTTTCTGAACTTAAGAAAGATATTTGATGAAAGTATTATTCGTATAATAGGGCTAGACACACTTTATTTTGTATTAAATAAGTATTATTATCCGAGGGCTCTGAAAAATCCGCATCTAAAACGGTACGGTTTTAAATATTTGATCACGCCCTCCCTAAAATAGCTATTGCCTGACCCTACCCATTGTCGTCCCCTACTCTTTAAAATCTATATTATGTATTATAAATTACTTGAAAGTTTTATATTAAATAAGTAATATTTATCTCAGAGCTTAGGGAAAACTCCCCATTTGAAATGGTAGAAAACGGTACAAGTTTAAGTATTTGACCGCTTCCCCTAAAAAATACTCCGCCCTTTATTTGATGTTCAGTACTCTTTAAAATATGTACTATGTGTTATAAGTTATCTGAAAGCTCGAAAATTATCGTTTTGTAAGTTTTTTTTTTCTTTTTAAATTTTAATTAATTTGTGTTTTAGTATTTCTTTTCCTTTTTTAAAAAAATCGATTTTTTTATTTTAAGATAATCTTGGATTTTTATAAATTTAGATATTATTAAACAGCGGTTAAACATATTGCTTGATGCTTTAAAATATCAAAGTAGTGTATTTTTAAAAATTCGACAGCATGCCAAAATTTCTTAATATAAAAATCATTTATAGTTTCAAAAAACTCGTTTTTAAATAGAGCAAGTCATCCAGTAACGAATTAAAAATTAATATCTAAGGTTGTAATTGAGTGACTGTGAAGAAGTTTACATATTTGAAATCAGCGAAAAATTTGTCAACTGGATATATAAATATTAAGTTTATAAATTTAGTGTTTGAAAAAAATTACAGGTCGTCTATAAATGCCACCCACCAGAGCTCAGCTGTGTGCGATGAACAACTGCTCTCGTTTTGAAAGATTTCTCAAAAATCTGTTTCTTTAAACGGAAATAAAATAAGATTTTATAATATATTTTTAATGAATTTTTCAACTATTTATAGCTTATAGGAGTAGGAAAATAATTTTTAGAATTTCAGAAAGGTGATTTTTTTTCTGCATCTAGTTGTCTAATTTTTTGGCTCAGTAGCTTTTAAAATACAGCCCTCTATAAAGAACCCAAGTGCATTTATCGCCATGGTAACCCTCTATTTACATTAACCCTTTTCCCTCTCTTCCAGCTTTCGAAGAAATATTTTATGGTTTGATAAAAATCTATGCTTCTATTGAATTATGTTCCATTCTTCTAATTTTGGAATTTTAATTAATTTCTCAACTAATTATTAGAATTTTAAAATTCTGGGGTCAGGTGCATTAGGAGAGGCCTTGAGCAATCTTGACAAAAAAATTGAGCCTCGTACGTGCCGTAGTTTTTGCTAGCCATCGCAGACACACGGACACACAGACAGAGCGATTTGTTATTTTATTAGTATAGATTTATCCCTTTATTGGATAAGAATTTTTCTTTCTTTTTCTTTACTTTCTCTCTTTCTCTCTCTCTCTCTCTCTTTTTTTTTTTTTTTTTATTTTAAAATAGTATGATTCAGCATATTTTAGATATTTATTTTTAATTACTAATTAACATATCATGGATATTTAGAATAGAAAATTAAGTTTTCCTATATACTAATTAATGAAATATGAAAAAAAAATAATGATGAATATTTAATTAGACATGTAATAAAAGTACCTGTTTTAATTTATATGATTCTAAAATTTCAAAAAAAGAAAAAAAAAAGTTGTAAAGCGATCCTTTCAGAGATAGCCAAATGCGGGTAATTTAAAAGAAACATTATTTCTTTTCTTCCATCTTTCAAAATATGCAGCTTAACGAGGATCTTATCTGTGTAATTATTTTGCCTGGACTATCATGTCGCGATAATTGCGATTTTCTTATCGGAAAAACTGTCACTTTTATCCGAGGTAAGTGTACTGTATAAATTAATATCGAGATCGTAACTCGATTAGTTTTCCTGAAAACTATTTTAGAACTTTTGAAACTAAATTAATGATAGAGCATGTCTTATAAGCCATGCATCTGCAAAAAGTTCTTGTATAATCTTTTAATATCGCGTGTGTTTCTTTCTCCGTCGACTGTCTTTCTGGAGTAAGAAATGTGGAATTACGTTTATATGAAACTTTTACTATATCCATCAGTTAAATAATCAGTCTGTACAAAATTTGAATAACTGCGATGCTTGAGTTTAAAAATTAAATTTTTGCCTTTTGTTACAAAAATAATAATGTTTTCATGCACTATATTAATTCTTAAAATTATTATTTAACTCTATATGCTATGTGAGACCAGTATTACAAAGGACAAATGTGTCCGTGCGTAATAGATGAGGAAAGGGCAGCACAGACAATCACCTTATCCAGTTGATGGATGAAATGATTAGTTAAATCTCGACTCGCATATTAAAACGCAATCAGTCTGAGAAGTCATATCTTAGTGGAAAATGCCTGAAAACCCAATTTTAGCGATGACTCATAGATTTGCCATTATGTTTTCCTGCACTGAATCCTCCATGTTTTTATACTTTTTGGTGCAAGATTTTTAGTTGTTTTCCATAAGATATGATTTGGCGGACCGATTGCGCTTTAATATGCGAATCAAAATTTTACTAAGTGGCTATGCATATGTAACGTATCATTTTAGAGGGGAGGGTGGGTCTGACACATGATATCGTAAGATATCATGTGTCATAAATCATTCAAACATACCAAAAATCATATATAATATGATTTTTGGTATTATTAGTGTGTATTCTAAAAAATATATATTAAATGCAAAAAATGTAATACAGTTATTAATAAAATAAATAACTTTCATCTAAATTCTGTAACGCGGGAAGCTCGGGCTTAAATAAAACATCAGAGTTGAATAAACTCACAAGAAAAGGAAATGATTCAAATTCTGATTCGCTTTTTGAATTCTCTCCCAAATTCAAAATTTATAAAACGAGTCTACCCATATTATAAAATTTACTTTTTAAAAGGAATGAAACTCAATTAGTAACTTCTCCCCCAGACACACACACACAAAAAAAGAAAGAAAGAAAGAAAAGAAAAGAAAGAAAAAATAAGAAAAAAAAAAGATATTTTGCATGTGAAAGTAATGTCATGGTATAAATTTGAATAATACAAAGGGACAGTTTTATAGTAACTGTTTGTAACAGCCTTCGCGCAATTATACTATGTACGTAGTGGAATGCGTACTATAGTTTTGGATGGCCTTGCACGAAATAAAGCACATGCAGCAAAATTTCAGAATCATACTTCTGTTGTTAGAATGTCTGCGAGAATAATTTTTAGAATAAAAACATTATTTTATTTTATTTTATTTTATTTTTTGGCCACATTTAAAATAATCTAGATTTGTCAAATAATCATGCAATTGTTTGAAAATTTTTTACTCGAACATTATATCACATGCAGAAAGTTAAAAATTTCAAGTTACACTATTTTTTTAATTATTCTTCAAAATATTAATTCTAACATCGGATTTCAAACTATTTTCCTTATTTTTATAAATTCAATTAATAAATTGCGAACTTCTTTAATACACCATAAAAATAAAAGCGGAACGTTGCATTGAAATTAATTTTCTGCCGCTAGCAAATTTCACTAGGATAGGTCTGCATAACCCCGTTTTTCCCTCGGAAGTCGTTTGCCAATTTATAAAATGCAATTTTTGTCTTATTTAATAGCAAAGTTTCTGCTATTAAATAAAACAAATTATTCTGTCATAAAATAATGTTGGTTTCTTGGCCAGTGGTCGTGAACCCCTAATCTATGACTTCTCCTGTTCTTATAAGTAATTGCATGCATTATAACGTGAAGAAGAAAAAATTCGTTCCTTGGAAATGCATAGCTCTTTCAAAATTTTTATGACACTACTAAATAACTTTGTAATTTATAAAGTGTGCTTTAAACACTTTTTCTTAAAACATAAAATGGTATAAATAATTGTGTATTGAAATTGAAATAACTTTAAAACAAGAATTTTGACCATGTAAATTATTACTGGTTTATGGTAGAATCAGAATGAAAATTTAAAAAAAGGGGCGTTTGTTTAAAAGCATTTCAAGTGTTTTCCTCTATTACTATAAGAATCTTTATGAATCACAAATCTTTCTAAAATTTAAAAAAAGCAAAATATATATATATATATATTATTTTGATTACATATATAATTTTATACACATATATATGCGAGTTTTCTTATTAATCTGTTATAATAATGCTATTTTAATCATATTTAGCATATTAAATTCGTAATAATACTAATCATATAGATACTATTTGAGATAGAAAAAACTAAAAACATTTATATTGATAATGTTACACATCATTTTGACAACATGATAACATACTTTTAAGATACAAAATATACTCGCATAAATTATTGTTATAGAATTGCTGATAAATGAATGTTAGTAATTTCACCCTGTTTCCTTTCTATTTTTTAAGCAAATACAGCTATATTTATACGTTTGTTCATGTACCTCTTAACAATTTTGTTTTAATCACGTACAACATATTGATACTAGTACTGTATATTGTATTAGGTATCGTCATGAACAATATGTAATCATAAATTATCAAACAATTTTGAATATTTTTGTATGTGGAGGGGAGAGGATGCGCATAGTCTTCTTTTCCTATAGGGGAGCACTGGATGATTGTATTAACTACAAACACATTTGTCCAATCCTTCTTTTAAAATTTTCATTTTTTATTCATTCGTTTTAAACAAAATTTTTTCATTATAAATGACGAATAATCTTAAAATCAATAACTTTATTTTTTTCGTTTACGAAAATTAAGTGTACAGATTTTTTATGACTACGTGTTGAAAAAGGGCATAATATTGTTCTAGCAAATTATCTTGATTTCTAAAATTTGTCTTTTGTTTTTAATTTTAAAGTATATCTATATTTCTGTTATATACGATCAAGTATTTAAAATGTTGTTTGGTTGTCTGGAAAAGAATGAAACTTTATATGATGAAGTCTTATATCGAATATCTAAATATTTATTTATTTAAAATAAAAATAAAAAATAAAAACATACGACGGAACGCAATTTTCACCTTGTTTTTAACACAAAATATATAATATGAACTTTAAAATGTTCAGGTTTGATTAAAAGGCGATTAAAATAATCAAATGGAGATGTTAATAGTTATTTGCATTTAAAAAACATTTTAGTACATTCAAGCAGTAATCAGGCTCTTCCTCAGAGAATATTTTTGTATACATTACAAAAATATTCTCCTAGGAAGAGCTTGAAAATACTAAGATGTTTTAAAATAAAATTAACTATTAAAATCTCTATTTGATTATTTTAATCGCCTTTTTAGTAAAACTGAACATCTTAAAATGCAATGATATGTTTTATTTATTTAATAACTTTTGTTTAAAAGATTTACATCCAAGTTTTCTAGTAAGACCACTGTGGCATTTCCTTTACTTTAAAAAAGGAAGTCGCTTTTTAATGAAAGATAATATTTTCACGTAGTTTGTGCTTTTTGAAGTATCTGGGGGGAAAAAAAAACAATAGAACGCAATAATAAGATTAATTATCTCTTTGGAAGACCTTGCATATTATGCATAAATCGTTTAACGAAATCTTAATAGCTTAATAAGTGTAATAAAATGATACGTTATCGTAACAACAAAACTATATCGTACTCTCTTAAAAAGTCAGCCACAAAATAGCTCAAGTTGAGCTGAAATCCACTTATCTCAATGTTGAAAAGCAGCTTCTCAAAAAAGAGTTGGAATAACTCAAGTTTTAACCAATTTAAATGAAGTTGAGCTATTTAAATAACCAATTTAGATCAAGAAGATTTAATAGTTTGAAAAAGAATTCCTTTATGATCGAAAAAATTACAGCTCTTTCATTTTAAGAGAGTAACAACGCCGATCTTTAATTTCTCAACCGATAGTCGTAGACATATAGTTGCAATTACAAAAATGGTTTCAAATGAGGTAAATAATCATGTTGTGACATTGTTCAATGTAAAAAATCATTTTTATAAAAATTACGAAATCTAACTTTTTATCCGGTCCCCCAGTCTCTATAGTTATACTTACTAGGGAACTGCAAGAAGTGTAAGTCACCGATTTTGACCAAAGTGGTATCGTTGGGATTATCTCATCGAAAGCAGTAAAAAACTCAATGGAACTACCCGTCGCATACGAGCCGTTTTCGAGATATCCTCAATTTATGTCACGTAATTAGTGCATACTTAATGGGGGATCGCAAAAATGTTAGTCTCGATTTTAACGAAAGTGGTATCGTTAAAAAGATACCATCATAAGGGAGAAAAAACTCAATAGAACTACCCGTCGGAAATGAGCTGTTTTCGCGATATCCGATAATTTAGGTCACGTAGCTAGTGCATACTATTCTAGTGCACACTTAATCGGGGACCGCAAAAAATGTTTTCCCGATTTTGATGAAAATGGTGTTGTTGCAAAGATATCATTTTAAGAAGTAAAAAACTAAATGAAAGTAACCATCTGAAATGAGCCGTTTTCGAAATATCCAACAATTTATGTCACTTAATGCAGTTTCCCAGCAGTGTGCATTAGCAATGTGACACAAATTGTCGGATATCTCGAAAGCGTCTCATTTCAACGGGTGATTCCATTGAGTTTTCTAATCCTCACGATGATATCTTTTCAACGATACCACTTTCGTTAAAATCGAGAATAACATTTTTTGCGGTCCCCTATTAAGTGTGCACAAGCTACGTGACATAAGTTGTCGGATATCTCGTAAACGGCTCATTTGCGACGGGTAGTTCCACTGAGTTTTTTACTGCACTCAATGAGATCTTTCCAACGATACTACTTTCGTCAAAATTGAACTTACAAAATTGTGACTTACACTTTTTGCAGTTCCCTAGTCAGTAAAAATGAACACATATTATGACTGACACAACACAAAAAGTTTGATTTCCGCTCTACAAAAAATTGAGAGAGTTTTCAAAGTTTGAGATTTTTGCATTTGATTTTGTCGTTCATTGAGGGATCAATTAAAAAATAAATTAAAATACTTGGAAATCGAAATCAAGATGCTATGTTTTTTTGTTTTTTTTCGGCGAAACTATTTTTTATCCGGTATCGCCAAATCATTGTATCATAAAAGAGGGATAGAGGTCAGCTAAAATTTATAGATGAAATCACCTTTTTTGGTGATACACTGATTTACGATACCGGCTATAGGTGGTTTCGCCTTAAGAAGAACATTGCACTCTGGCTTGGATCTCTAAAATCTTGAATTCATTTCTTAACTGATCCCTCAATGAAAGACAAAATCGTGTGCAAAAAACTTAAATTTTAAAACTTTTTTTTTCTTTTTTTTGTAGTACAGAAGTTAAACTTTTTGTGCTTACATCTGTCACTATTATGATATGTATAAACTCTGTTCTGTCGTCACAACTATTGTTGGGTAAACAAATGTTGTCGAATTTATGTTGTAATTGTCAAACATTACTTCTACTCAGGAGTGGAATGCATCTTTTTTACGGATTTTGATAAACCTCTTTCGTTTTCGAAAAAATCCACCGAACTGTATCGCCCTATCTTGCATGTATTCCGTCTTCTTTAAAACTGAAAGAAGTACATGATTAAAAGGGAAGTCAAAAGAATTTTTAAATTATTTTGTATTTTACAGTTCAACAGCTTCTATTGTAGTTTTTTTGCCAATAACCTTCTCTTTTTATCTTGTCATGTACAACGATACAATAAAAGTACTTATAAGTTTTAATTTTGCAAGTTAGCACAATAAGAAGGTTTATGTAATTTATCAACTTCTTAAGTAGGAACATTAAAAACAATGTTGGCAGTAAATTCGCACTAACATAAAGGATAGCAGTTACAAACATTTAAAATAAAATTCTGAAAAAAGCGAAAATGCTGCTTTTATCACCATTAAATTTTCATTTCAGTAATGCAATTTGAATATGATCTATAGACAGGGTTTCAACTGCTGCGCATTTTGCGCATATCCGGCCGAAATACAATTACTGCGCATATCTTCGCCAAAATAACCTTTTTTTTTATTTGCGCCAAACCTGTGCCAAAGCGTACTTAGTTCCAAAATGAAATTAAGCACGATTTCATCGATGCAAGAAACAAAGAAAAATTCCATTTTTGACTTTTTCCAGATTGTTAATCTCGACAAAAAATGAAAAAATCGCGTTTGGAAGATCGCGAAAAACACTCGAATTTCTTCAAAAGATCGCGGAAAAACACAGATTTCGTCAAAAAATCGCAGAACGCACGCAGGTTTCATTTAAAAAACTCGAAAAACATTCGAAATTTATCAAAAGATCGAGAAAAAATGTGAATTTTGTCAAAAACGAACAAAATGTGGTCAAAAGACTATCAAAAGACGCAGAATTTGTCAAAATAGCGCAAAGAACTTACGAATTTTGTCAAAAGATCGCAGAAAGACGAGGATTCCATCAAAAGATCACGAAAAATACGCCACATTCGTCTAACAATGGCGTAAAAGAACATGACTTTTGTCAAAAAATTGCTAATTTCGACAAAACCGAACAAAATGTGGTCAAAACATCCGAAAAAACGCGAATTTCGTTGAAAAAAAACGCAAAATTCTTCAAAATAACTCGAAAAAAGCAAATTTTGTCGAAAGGTCGCAAAAAACACACAAATTCGTTGAATGATTGCGAAAAAAAACACGAATTTTGTCAAAGGATTCGTGATGAAACGAACAAAAGTTTTCAAAAGATCGCAAAAAAATCTGAAAATTTAGTCAAAAGCTCGCATAAAAGCACAAATTTTGTCGAAAGATCGCAAAAAAGCACAAATTTCGTTGCAAGATCACGGAAAATACGCAAATATAGGCCAAAGACCGCAAAAAATTGGATTTTACTACTATAAAATCATATTTACTATTACAAAATCCAATATTTGCTGCTCCATGGATTTTACTGCTTCAAAATCAGACTTTTGCTGCTCCAAAACTACTTCAGAATGACATTAATTCACTTTCATCTCTGACTACGAAGGAAAAAATTTCAAAAAACTAATTTCCTAGTGTTTTATTTTTCTTGGGTTTTTTCCTTGTTTTTTTTTTTATTTTATTTTATTAAAAGAAAAAACAATCAAAATAATAATTTAGAGTCGAACGTAGAAATGGCAGAAAACAAATAAACTCAAGCTATCCCGCTCTTTATGTTCCTTTTCTAATGAATCGATTAATGAATTTACCGAAACATCAAATGAAGGCTTACTATACAGACGAAAGCTTTTTTACGTCCATCAGTATGTCCCATGATAACTGTCGTAAAAAGCCTCCAATTAGCTTGATATATAGATATGTTGGAGAAATACTTGGAATTAGCAGAGCAGTTTTATGTTTAATTTGATTGATTCGTCCGAAAAATATGAAACATTTTCTTTTCTTTCATAAAGCTTTTCTATGGGGGAATCAGGCGTTTCTAAAATTTTATCCTTTACTTAAATGACAATGACACATTTGAATAACTGATTTAAATGTTACATTATGGATGGTAAATTTATCAAATCGATTTGAATTTCCCTTTTTTCAATAATACGTATTTCCTATTTCTATTTGGCTTTTTTTTTTTTTTTTTCTTTTTACCACTTAGCATTTGCTTGGAAACTGCACATCAAAGAGAGACAGAGAAAAAGAAATAATATCAGTCTTATTTGAAGAATTAAATTGAAATTTCAAAACTTTTAGTTATAAAACGTTTTGTTGTTTCGAAACTCTTTTCCTATCGAAGTCAATACGGATTTATTTCTATTAGAATTCTTTCATTTTAAGTTCTTTCTTTGTAAATAACGCAGACATATCACGATATTTTTTTTTTCGTTACAAACTATGAAGCTCTTGGACTTGATTATGTATGACTCGTAACAGGGAGCAAGAACTTTGATTTACATTAATATCTTTTCAACATAAACTTTTATCAGAACCATAGCAAACGTTTCGTTGTTGATAATAAGTAAAATTGTTAATAGTATAAGATATAATCTCCTATCCAACAAGATGACTGTGTTATGAAATTGGAATGTAAAATCTACTCACCGATATGCTGATATCCTAAAATCATAAATTTTTAACTTAAACTCTATGAGACAATAGTGGATCCAGGGGGGTACACCTCCCCATTCCCTGATAAAATGAATTTTTATTCAAAAAATTACAAGAGTAAAACATTGATCAAAATCACTGTATGAAGTCGTGTTTAAAGTAACAGTCTTAGAGGTTAGATTTTCTGAATCTCAGAGGAGTTGTGCTTACTGAAAAATACGTATAAAAAATGGAGATTCTAAAAAATTAAAAAATGCATATTCTAAGATATTAGATTCATGTAAAAAAGCAGGTTGAAGGTAAAAAAATAATAAAATGAGTTGCAGAGCTGACGAAAAGGTTCCTGATCTACAGAGTTACTACACTGTTAAAAAGCTACAACTTTTGTTGCAAAGTCACTCCACAGCTTTTATAGAACATCGCTATTCTGACCAATGAGAATGCTTCACAATATCGTCAAATAATTATTTTCTATAAAAGCGGTGGAGTGACTGTGCAACAAAAGTTGCAAATTTCTAACAGTGTTGTAATCACTGCATGTCAGAATACGCATGTTATTAGGAATTTCGTCATCGTTTAAATATCCTGCATTGCTGTAAAAAAAATACTTTTGGCTTCTGGAAGTTCTATATCAGTGTAGGGAGTAGTCAGAAAAAACACAGTCCAAAAAGGTAATTTCCAGCATTCTCTTATAGAAAATACTTCAAATAATATATAAAGTAGCCGTACTTAGCCTTTTCTTCTCCTGGGCTGCAAATGTAACTTTCCGACTTTAGGCAGGCCGTGCACACTTAAAAAAGACTTTTAAAAAAGATAATGATTAGTATAACATTGCAACATAACAAAGTTAATAATATTATAAGTAAGGTTGTCGTTTGTCGCGGAAGAAATTTTAATGGTAAATTTTATATCAGTCTTTCAATATAATAAACTTGGTGAAATTTTCTGATTGACATTAGCGCTGTAAAAAATTTCCTGTGCCAAATTACAAAATATTAACCCTTAAAAGCAGCATTAGCTATAAAACGTAATAATGTAACAATGCAGAATTTCCAAATTTTAGAGGGGGGAAAAGGGGGAATTTCTATAATAAACCAATCTTTTGCTCAATGAAAAAAATTAAAAATGTGGAGATGTATAGTGCAAACTTAATTTGGAATCATATTTTATCAATGTTGACGATTAAGAAATGTACACATCACTCTAGGCTAACAGGACTACACTCTAGGCACTCTAGGCAAATAGAACTACATGTAAAATGAGCTTTTGATTAAGGAAGCGGCTTTTTAATATAATTTTAAGTTAATTATAAATAACAGTTTTGATCTTTCCAAGTAAATGTGTAAAACAACGCTGAAGATCTTAAATAAATGATGATGATGATGTATATTGAGCAGCTTATAAAACACCACCGGGCCTCATGTGGCCCGCGTGCCGCAGGTTGAGTATGGCTGATATAAAGGAATTACAGAGCGAGAATTTATTTTTAACAAAATACTGGTATTTACCACCTTTTTTTGACTGTGTTTTTCTCTGACCAATCGCCACCCTATACATGCTATCCATACTATTTCATTTATTTCAATCCATGGTAGTCTCGCTTACCTCTAATTTCAATGAGAGACAATATTCGATGAGAATTTCGAAGAAAAAAAATAAATACATATTGCACACTTCTTTATTTTGCCTTTTTAATGTGTCAAATTTTTAAAAGTGTATTTAGTTGTGTGCATCAGACTATATACTTATATAGATCATGTGTTTTGTCCATATCCGTATAACCATGCATCATAATAATAAATACTTTTACCTTCTGAAAGCTCTGCAAGTCATTCTTATATTTATTCCAATGCGTGGGAATCTCATTTGCCTTTAACTAGAAGGGTGGATCAATAGTTCTTTTCATTTCTTTATCTCCGTTAATCTATAAATCGAAAATTGATTCGTAAAGTAACCCATCAAAGTCCAATCCGTCATCTCTTTAATAGAACTTTTAAAAGAGAATGTTTTCGAAAAGAAACAACGGCCAGCAGGATATCAAACCCAGAATTAAAAATTAATTTTCATTCAATCTATCTTCTCACCTGGATAAGACGCCCTGCTGCATTGAGAACATTTGAGACGAATCGTCTACATCAATCATTCGGAGTCTAATATCTTATCTGCTTCTTTCTTTCTTTTTTTTTCTCTTTTTACAATACAGATATTGTGGAACAGTATAATTCGGCGGAAAATAACAAAAAACTTTCTTCTCGAACTACAAATGTTTTTCCTTGTGTCATAAAGTAGAATTTTTATGAAATCCTGTTTGGCTACTGTCTTGACATAATGGTAAAATGTTGAATTATAACTCAGCTTCTGCTAAACTTCTATATCGATGTCGTCTAATTTTTTTTTCTACATTCTGTACTTGTCAAAAACTTTGAAAGATAATATAATAAATAAAACTTTGCAAAGAAAAACATTGGGAAACCAAAACATTCATTAATCTTATATAGCTCTTTTGGAAAAAAAAATTCCTCCTGAAAGGTTTTGTCTGTTTGTAGTGTCGTGAATTGTCACATTTCGTCAAAGTCTTGATATAGTTACGAAACTATACTGCAATAAACAATGTCTTAGTTAAGGCCGTTGACGTCTTGGGCAAAATATTTGTGCCTTAAAACAAAAATTTTCACTAATAGCTTCCGAAATTCAAACCACCGGAGTCACTGATCATCAGTCCCAAGCTATAACTCTGGCAATAAAAAAAAATTCCCCAAAATTATGACGGAAAACTCGTATATATATTTCTTATTTTTTCAAATTCGATAGACTTAGTGCTTAAATCAAAATTAAAAATATGAATGAGGAAAATAAGTTTTATGATATATAGCAATTGCGTAAAATAAAAGCTTTTTAGAAGATTGGTAGAACTTAATGACACGTAAAAAAATGCTTGACTTATTTCTTGAGAGTTCTTAGTTAAAATTACAAAGCACGTAAATAAAAGGCATTTATAAATTTAGCTTTTATGTTTTCTTTTTCTATATTTTACCATATTTTTGAATTGTTTGGTTCAATGTATTAATTTTATTAAATCGTGTGTCTGGGTTTCCAGGATTTTGCACCAGCCTTAAAAACTACTCATTGATAACTACCTAAAACTATGATAAAATAAACTCATAATACTTTATTTTACTCCTTTTACTCTAAAAAAAAAAAGACCATGGAGGTTTGATAGACCCTACACAGGTTGAAGAGACCTATCAAAACATCTAAAAGAGCAGAAACCAATTAATGCAAATTTCCTTTGTGTTAGCTACTAATCTTTACATGTTAAGTATACAAAGAGTCGTACTTTCGTAAATTTTGATTTATTTCTGTTTTGATAACACGAAAATCTGGGGGTTTTTTTTACCATTTTTCCGTGTTTTTACATGATAACGATAGATTTCTAAGATTACTTCTTTTTTATAATTATGTTTTGGGAACAAAATTTTGTAATTTCAAATTTTGCGGGATTGCTTGTGTAGTATGGTTTAAAACAATATAAAAAGGATAATGTAATTTATAGAGACTTTAATAACTTAGTCAGACTCGTATTAATCAAACCTCGGCCATAACAGAAAAATATTTCGGAGGGGATCTTTGGTGCACAATTTCATCCTTGCCTTATTTTATATTTGCTTTTTACTAATTGAATAGAAGCGAATCTTAAGAATTTTACTAGGCGAATATGAATTGAATAATTCACTTTAATATAACTGCAAAAAAAGTGAAACTCTTTCCTTTCAAAAAAAAAAAAAAAAAAAAAAAAAAAAAAAAAAAAAAAAAGAATATATATATATATATATATATATGGGAAATCTCCTCCACTATTAGAACTGCATATTATTTTCTACGCATCGCAACTCTGATGAACAGGCTCTCAGTGAGGCAGACGATTTTGAAGAAACTATTAATTCCTAAGAAGCCAGACGATTTAAGCGGTAGAAAAAAGAACTGAACGGAAGAAAGGAGAATGGAATGTTTTTAGTTTTAAGTTGGTGTAAAAAAGAACGTAAGATGAAGACGAGTTCCCGTATAAGATGTAATTGATTAATTAGAGTTATGATTGTTTGCTTTGTAAATAGTCTTATGTAAATATCTTTTTTGTAAATATTAACGTTTAATATAAGTCATTTAAAAGTTTAAAAACGGTGTCAGAATTTAATTTACCTCCGAGTTTATTTACTTATGTGTTCAAAAGAACTTTTTAAAGAAGAATCTCCATAAATTTTGGTCTCAGTAAGTGAGATACAGACGCACGCCCACAGAGATGGAAATATATTTTTTTTTAATATCTTGGAAGCCGATATTTTTTAGAACTGTGATGGAATGTCAAGCCTACAAAGCTATTTCAGAAGAGGTAAAATTTTGCGATGAAAGTGAAATCAAAGTGTGTGAAGCTGAGCATCTGAATATGAAGTGAGTTTATTATTTCATTTTTCTTTTCAATAATGGAAAAATTAGTTGATTTAAAGGAATTAGAGTTTTCTTTGAAAACTGAAAAATCAGCTAGTATTAAGACATTGCACAAATTAATTTTTGGAGAAATCGGTGACAGAAATAATCGACGTAGAATTCGGAATTTTACTGGGTTTACGTTTGAAGTAGATTCCGATGAATATCAAACTAAATTCAAAGAAATTAAAGATAATTTTTCTGTTAACGACTTAATTACCATTTGCAATGTTTTGTGTATAAATAATTCGGGAACTTTTGATGAAATTGCTGCCAGAATAATTTCTAGTTTATGTGATTTTAGTATTTTGAAAATTAATATGATACCAGATGAAGGTACTCTTAGTGATGACGAGAGTGCCGATGAATTTAATGATGATTTACAAGATAAAACTAAAAATATTTCAACTGTTTTTGAGAATAATATGAGAAATGATTCTGGTAGTTCTAATTGTGAAAGTAATGAAAATCAGAAAATCCTAATTCCTGATTATGTTATTAAACCAAGCATTTCTATTAATGATATTGAAAGTATGATTACAATGTTTGAAGGTACTCAAGTACAAAATATTAATAAATGGATTGCCGATTTTGAAGATATTGTTTTATTATTTAACGTTAGTGATTTGCACAAATTGATTTTGGCTAAACGCCGTATGACAGGCAAAGCAAAATTATTTCTTGAAAGTGAAACAAATATTAATTCGTGGTATAAATTAAAAGCCCTACTCATATCTGAATTTGGTCAAACGTGCAATTCAGCTGAATTACACGAATTGCTGTCCAAAAGAAAAATTAGACCACATGAATCGTTAGATGAATATTTTTTAAATATGAAACAATTATGCTCAAAAGGCAATATTGAAGATTCTGCCCTTATTCAGTATGTAATAAATGGAATTAATGACCCCATTTCTAAAAAATCTTTTTTGTATGGTTGTCCCAATATTGCTGAATTTAAACAAAAATTAAAGATTTATGAAAAAATAAGATCGGAGTATGAAAATGCAAAATTTCATAAATATGAAGGAGCTAAGCCTAAAATTAAATCCGAAGTTGACGTTAAGAACAAATTTAAGCCTGTAAAGCCAAATATGCGTTGTTTTAATTGTGGCGGGAATAATCATAAGAGTATTAACTGTGTAAATAAAGATAAAGGGCCGCTTTGTTTTGCTTGTAACGCTTATGGTCATAAATCATTTCAATGTAATAAATCTAAAGATACAAGTGTTAAAAATGCTCAGTCACAAGTAAACATTATTACATCCCAAGATTTAATTCTGAAAGAGATAAAGCTTTATTCTTTGCGTTTAATCTCTTTAATAGATACTGGTAGCCAAAAGACTTTGTTAAAGAAAAGTATTTATGATAATTTGAAGAACTTTGTAGAATTAAAACCTACGAGTATCTCTTTGACCGGTCTAGGAAAAGCCTCAATTAAACCAGAAGGTTGTTTCAATTCAGAAATCGAAGTAGATGGTTCAAAATTTAAAGTTACTATTTTTGTCGTTAAGGACAGTTGCATTAATTTCGATTTAATTATTGGCACTGATGTTATTCATCAAGGTACATTAACTATTTCTGAGAATAAAGTGAAACTGTTTAAAGCTGAAGTTCAGTCTAATGACTTTTTAGTTAATATTGTAAATGTTTTGGATGAGCCTAAAATTGATTTAACTCACATTGCTGACAAAAAATTACGTTCAGAGTTATACTCTTTAATTGAAAATTATGTACCAATTAAAACTAAAACAGTAGATGTTAAAATGAAAATTAATTTAACTGACGAAATCCCAGTTTGTTCTTCTCCTCGAAGATTACCGCCATGCGAGAAAAAAATAGTCGAAAACCAAATTGAGGAGTGGCTAGCTCAGGGAATAATTCGAGAAAGTTCTTCTAATTTTTCTTCGCGGGTTGTTTTAGTCAAGAAAAAAAATAACACAATGAGACTTTGTGTTGATTACAGATGTCTTAACAAAAAAACAGTACGCGAGCATTTCTCCTTGCCAGTTATTGATGATGTAATAGACCAATTACATTCTGCCGAAGTATTTACCACCATAGATTTGAAAAACGGTTTCTTTCATGTAGATGTTGAAAAAGACTCGCGGAAATACACCTCGTTTGTTACTCATGAAGGACAATACGAATTTTTGAAATGTCCATTCGGGTTGACCAATAGCCCTAGTGTTTTTCAAAAGTATATTTATAATGTATTTCGAAACCTATTAAAAGATCACATTGTTGTCATTTATATGGATGATTTAATAATACCTGCTAAAAACGAAGCTGAAGGTCTAGAAAAATTAAAACTTGTACTCGAAACTGCATCGGAATATGGATTAGAATTAAATCTTAAAAAATGCAATTTTTTGAAGCGTGAAATTGATTTCTTGGGGTATAGAATCATAAATGGTAAATTGTATCCCTCTCCACTGAAGACTAAAGCAGTAATAAATTTTCCCGAACCAAAGTGTACCAAAGATGTTCAAAGTTATTTAGGATTGACAGGATACTTTCGAAAATTTATAAGAAATTATTCGGTTATAGCTAAACCGTTAAGTGACCTGCTAAGAAAAGATTCAAAATTTAAATTCGATATAGAAGAACAAAGAGCTTTTAATGAACTCAAACGTATTTTGTCGTCAGAACCAGTACTTTTAATTTACAATCCCAAAAGTGCGACCGAAATCCATTGTGATGCCAGTATTGATGGCTATGGAGCTGTTTTAATGCAACAATCTCCAGTAGATAATCAATTTCATCCAGTTTATTTCGCAAGTAAAAAAACCACCGAAGCTGAACGAAAGTACACTAGTTACGAATTAGAAGTTTTAGCTGTAATTGAAGCCCTGAAAAAGTTTAGAGTATATGTGCTAGGTATCCCATTTAAAATTGTAACCGATTGTAATGCATTTAAAATGACTATGGATAAAAAAGAAATGAGTACAAAAATAGCTAGATGGGCAATAATGTTATCCGATTTTGATTATGTTATTGAACATAGACAGGGTAGCAGTATGAGACATGTCGATGCATTAAGTAGGTATCCTATTTGCATGGTAATCCAAGATAGCTTAACTTTAAAAATTATCCAAGCTCAAGAAACCGATGACCATATTAAAACAATAAAAGAAATCCTAAAGGTGAAATCTTATGATGATTATCTAGTTAAAAATGATGTTCTTTATAAATGTGTTAATGGTAATGATTTATTAGTTGTACCGGAAGACATGCAAATGAATATAATCAAGGCCGCTCACGAAAAAGGTCATTACGCAGTTGCAAGAACAGAGAAAAGTTTAGAAAATGATTTTTACATCCCTAAAGTTAAACAAAAAATTGAGAAATGTATAGCAAATTGTGTTCCCTGTATTTTAGTTAATAGAAAATGTGGTAAACAAGAAGGCTTACTTCACCCAATAGAAAAAGAAGAAACTCCATTACATACGTACCATGTTGATCACTTAGGTCCATTAGAAAGCACTAATAAAAATTACAAACATATCCTTTCGGTCATTGACGCATTCACAAAATTTGTTTGGTTGTATCCCACAAAATCTACCGATGCTGCCGAAGTAATTTCTAAATTAGAAATCCAAAAATCTATCTTTGGAAATCCAGTTCGAATTATATCAGATAAAGGTCCTGCATTTACCTCTAAAGCTTTTGAAGATTATTGCATCAATGAAAATATTAAACATATCCCGATTACCACTGGATTACCCAGGTCTAACGGCCAAGTTGAGCGTCTAAATTCTGTCATAATATCTGTTCTGTCTAAATTGTCTGTCGATAATCCTAAAAAATGGTATACACATGTAAGCAACGTCCAACAGGTCATAAATTCGACTTTTCAGAGAAGTATAAGCACAACTCCTTTTGAATTGATGTTTGGTACTAAAATGAAACTAAAAAATAACATTGAAATTACTAGTCTTCTGAATGCTGAAATACAATCTGATTTTACAAATAATCGCGAAGATATGAGAAAAAATGCTAAAAAACAGATTTTAAAAGTCCAAGAAGAGAATCGTAAAACTTACAACCTCAGACGAAAGAAAGCTAACAAATTTAAGATTAATGATGTGGTTGCTATCAAACGCACACAACAAGGTCCAGGTTTGAAGTTAAAACCAAAATATTTAGGTCCGTACAAAGTCATAAAAGTAAAAAATAATGACACCTACGATGTAAAGAAACTTGGATTCAACGAAGGACCCATGGTCATGTACATGTGCAGAGTACATGAAGCCGTGGACGGACGAAGCTTGAAAAAAAAAAAAAGAATTTCACCGATTGTGACACTATACCAACTATGACAAACCTCTGGACTGACAACTAATAGAATTTTAACTTTATTCTCGAAAAGACGAAAAGACGTAAGGTAAAAGAAGATGAAAAGACGTATGAAAGAAGACGAAAAGACGTAAGATAAAAGAAGACGGAAGACGTAAGAAAGAAAAGACGAAAAGACGTAAGGTAATAGAAGATGAAAAGACGTATGAAAGAAGAAGACGAAAAGACGTAAGATAAAAGAAGATGAAAGGACGTAAGAAAGAGAAGACGAAAAGACGCGAAAAAAAAAATATATGAATTTTTTTCAAGAAATAATCTAAGCTTTGATAAACAATTTGAATGATGACTTCTTTTTTTCAATTTAGACTTTGGATGCTGCTGTGTTTTTTTTTTTCTTTATCTTTTCAGATGATCCAGCTGCTGTTTCCAGCCAACAAGAATACATTCGAGGACGAATGTCTCATCAGTATGGCCGAAATATGGGAAATCTCTTCCACTATTAGAACTGCATATTATTTTCTACGCATCGCAACTCTGATGAACAGGCTCTCAGTGAGGCAGACGATTTTGAAGAAACTATTAATTCCTAAGAAGCCAGACGATTTAAGCGGTAGAAAAAAGAACTGAACGGAAGAAAGGAGAATGGAATGTTTTTAGTTTTAAGTTGGTGTAAAAAAGAACGTAAGATGAAGACGAGTTCCCGTATAAGATGTAATTGATTAATTAGAGTTATGATTGTTTGCTTTGTAAATAGTCTTATGTAAATATCTTTTTTGTAAATATTAACGTTTAATATAAGTCATTTAAAAGTTTAAAAACGGTGTCAGAATTTAATTTACCTCCGAGTTTATTTACTTATGTGTTCAAAAGAACTTTTTAAAGAAGAATCTCCATATATATATATATAAATACTTTTATAAATACATCCAAAGTTATTCAGACAATACCATTAAATAGAATAATGAAACCAGTCTTTTTACAATCATATTATTAAAAACAGTTGAAGTTTGAAGAGAAATAGAAGGCAGATTACCAAATTACTAAGAAATATATATATATATATAATATCTCATTTAGATTATTCTTCAGTGACATACGAAAGTTGGTTCAAACGAAATTAATATTTAAAATTTTGTACACATATTTCCAAATATTTTATTGTTAATATCCTCCTGATAACACGTGTTGTAACATCTAAGTTTGTGGATAATTTAAATGACTTTCACTGATTTCTTCAATAATATATGTACTAAAAGAGACTGGTGATCGGTATAAAGCTATTTGGGTTCGTTTATTTTCACAGCGTTAACATTCTGCTGTTACAGGATCTATTCAAGGAAATTTTAATTAATGTTACAGACTTTTTAGAATATATATTTACATATTTGCATATCAGATATTATTGCACTAAAAAACGGGGTATTTCATGCATGTATGTATTTCTTCCCTTTATACACCTGCTAAACAGTCATAATATATTAATCCTTTGCATTCCATAGGTGATTCACACTCACCATTAGTGTTGTCGGCAGTGTTCTCGTTGTCGCTCGCCAATGCGCCAAATTGCGACTAAATTCTTCATTTGGCGAGTAAACAAGAGATTAGATTCGCCAAATTGCTAGTGCTCAATTTTTGTTTTTGCTTTTTTTCATTTTCGTTTTTGATACATATGCATGTATATTTAATATATACATATTTTTTTATTTGTAGCGGATAGTTGAAATTAGATTAATAACTATCACTGTCACAGTTATAAAACTTGGGTTATTTTAAAACATATTGAAAAAAGAGAATACATTAAAGGATTAAAGTTTTTGTTTTGTGCTACATGTGTACGAATCTATTTTGCTAATATTTTTTTCATTTGGCGAATGTTTTTTATTTTTAATTAACCAAATTACTAACGTTGGTCAAATCTCAGCGAGAACACTGGTTGTCGGGTGTCTCTCGTAAATCGGAACGTCAAATGCTTTGAACACCACTAATATCTTACAGTTTATTTCGCCATCTTTTATCACAGATCATTTGGTCATTAGACAAGGCGAAGAAAGTTAGTTTAAAATACTGAAGTCCAGAGCTTTTGGAGCACTCATTTACGCGGGACAAGAGTGCTCAGTCAGAATCGCCTCTCGAATACAAAGGTTTAACCCCTTAACTGGTTTGCCCGAACGCCGTTCGGGCAAGACGAATTTGCTTATTGCATCATTTAAATCTTTATGACACCACTATTATTTTTAAGAAAATTTTCCTACTATTGAAAGACGGAAATGTTTAGACTAAAAGTTACGAATATTTTATTTAAATAATAGTGGTGTGAATCCGCTATTTTCAATTTATTGAACGGAAAAGAATTAACCAGTTAAGGGGTTAAGAAAGGCTTCACTCTAAGAAAAAAAACTGACAATTTTACGGAAATTGTACTGGTGATCGGCACGCCAGTACAATTCATTGTTTTTTAACGGAAAAAATTCAAGTAATTTCCATGAAATTTTCCGAAAAAAAAGGAAAACTTTTCGGAATTTACGGAAATTTATCTGTATGAAAACGTTGTTGTTTTGTACGGAAGTCCTGATAACCAGTAGAATTTCCATAAAATCGTCCGTTTTTTTTTTTTTTTTTTTTTTTTTTTTTTTTTTTTTTTTACAGGGAATTTAATTTATCATTTAAATTACAATTTCGTAATTCTTTAGTTACAAAAGCAGTTTTTTCGTACTCTGTTACAAAAATCTAGTAATGTTTTTAAAAAATTCTTATAAAAACATTTGTGCTAAGAAATTCATAAAGATTATTATCAAATAAAATCTAAATTCATCTAAACATATCATCTGAGTCCTTTAAAAATTACAAAAAAATCTAGAAATCCACATTCTAACTTGGTAGACGATTTTTTGAGATGAACTTTAAATTTTGTTTGAGATAATCATTATGAATTTTCTGGCACAAATACTTTTATAAATATTTTTATTATTTTTAGCATTACTATATTTTTTATTTGCAATGCGAAATTACTGGTTTTGCAGTTAAAATAAAAATGATTTTTTTGCCCCAAGAGCAATGGGACTTGTAATTTTTGTAATGAATTAAAGCATTTCTTAATACCTATATTATGATTGTTTAGCAAATATCAAGAAACGCAGACATGCATGAAGGACTCCGTTTTTTAGTGCAATAATACCTGATGAAAATCGGAGAAAATGATATCTATAATGTAATACAGGTATTAACTAAAACCTTTAGTTTTTATTTATTTGATTTTTTGGGGTTTTTTTCCAACATACTAAAGCAGTTGCATAATAAATATTTGTTAACGAAGGATTTTGAATCTTAACTGTAGTTGATTTTCAAATGACGACTGTCCTCACTGATAGTTAATTGCATATTCATAGTTATTCTGTCAGAAATTTGGGAGAGGTTCAAACTCTGGTGATCCCTCCATTGGATGCGGTCTTAATCTACTGAATTCTACTACTGTAATAATACACAGTACACACGTTGGTTGACATCTTAAGCGTGATCTGTTTCATGTGAACTCTCACTTATTTTCGCACTTCACGAACATGAACTCTGGAATGTTTGAACTCCGATATTTCTATCATTACCAGGGTCATTGCAAGGAAAAGTGATAAGAACATTGATATTCGTTTCCTGTTACTTGTATGTAGGTCATTTTTATTCTAGATATGCGTGTTTTCTATATATTTTTTTTTCTAAGCTAATATCTCTAACATTCTCGCTGTTAATACAAACAAGTTGCTGACATAATTTTGCTGTTTATCATTTTCTTGTTATGATTGTTTACGTTTTATATAGTTATTCGGAAAGGGCGGGGGGGGGGGGGACGTAGAAATCTTTGTTTATTGATTAAGTCTCTTATATTTAAAAGTATATGATGAGTACTAGCATTTATATCTTTGTTGTACACATCATGAAAATCTTTCTGTTAAATAATAATTTGAAAATAAAAAAAAACGACTTCAAGGATTTATGTCTTACCTTGTTGCATTGATACTAAATTATTGTACGTCAAATGTTCTGTTTTTTTGAAGTAATTTTGCACAAAAAGAAAAAAAAATGCCATTCAATCAAAGGTATAAAATGATTGTACGGCAAAAACAAGGATAAATCTACGGGTAAACCACTAGTGCTAGTAATTTTTGGCTTATGCACCATTTCACTTCCAACAGATATGGATCATTAAATTCCCCTATTACTACTCTTCCATAAAATAAAGGGTTTTTTTCATGTGATCGATACATTAGGTTTTTGTGCTGTCGTCTCTTGGACTATTAATAGGGATCAAATTTTGTGTGTGTGTAGTGCTAGATTTTCCAAGCCATCGAATACACACACGTACTTAGAGAGACAAATCAATTCATTTCTATTATAGATTCCTTTGCAGTTTAGGATAGAAATATTGTTTTATGCGATGTAGCTTTTAATTAAGACGATTATCTTCATAGAAAAATATTTTTTGTGTTTTATTATTTTACACAAAACTGTCAAATCCATCTAAATATTAAAATAATTATATGTAAATAATTCTTGTTACCAGAGCTCTTGATTTTAACTGTCATTATGTAAGTTGCACATTATATATATTTATGTTTCTTTACTTTATCACTTTCTAGAAAGTAGATGTTGTCATACGCAATATAACATTTAAGTCTAGTAAACTGATAAGAAAGACAGTTTGAAGCGCAGTCTTTAGAATTTCATGCCTCCTAGCATGCCTATAAAATTCAAATAAGAACTATAAATTAAACAATACTGATGGGAATCATTTTTATGCGTGTACGAAGCATTTTGGCTGATAAGGCATTTGTTGTCTACCTTTTGTATCACATTGAAAAAGAAAATTGTCTATTCTGTATACGTATATACTAAATAAAGTAATAAATTGATAAATAAACAATAAAACTGCTGGTTACCAAGCGGTTTTCACCTATTGTGTTCGTTTCATGTAGGTGTTTCGAAGCGTTTTATGGAATTATAAGGCCCTTAAAGTTCTACTAACTTTAATTTTACGGTTGGAACTTTGAACTATCGTCTTGTGGAGTTATACAGAAACCATGTTTTTTTAATACCTGTATATAATGTGTCTTTTTTTCCCTTTATTTTTTCGTTGTTTATTTTTAACACTTCTCTTCCGCATGCATTATGTTTGCTTTGTTAGTTTGCAATTTTCTATTAAATATATAATTAATCTTCTCTTGGTCATGGCTGTATATATCAATCTTCAAAATGTGCATACTGCAAGTTTTTTTGGTACCATTAATTAAAAAAGTTATATACCCTATTTACTTATGACATTTCAGTGTTTATTTACTTAATGATAAATGTTTTTTAAAAAAAGGTGTGTCAACAGAATACAATTGGTGCATGAAACACTGGCTCCGAAATAATCTACATAAAAAGTTAAAGTAATTTCATAAAACAATATTAATTAATCACTGTATATTTAATTGATTTTTTAAAATAATCAAACAAATATTTATTCCATTCAATTTTTACGAAGCCTATTTTTTTCTCCTTTATTCCGTAAATCCCCACTACTTTATTTGAGATTTCGGTCAATTCTGAAACCTTGATAGCGGGAATAATTGTCTGTTTCCGAAAGAAATGACAGATGAATGACATTAGCCTAGAATTATTTAATAATATAATTTATTTTGAATTTCTCTAGCAATATTAAGCTTTAATTCTTCGTCAATTACTTATTTTTCAAGTTATGTAAGATTGCATGGATATTTATAAAGGACCTATTTTTCTTTTATGTACCATGTATTAAGCAGTTTTATTATATATTATAGGGGGGGGGAAATGTAGGGGTTTAATAAAGAATTTATTTTTTCTTCTTGTAATCTGATAAATTAAAAAAGTATATTCTTCTTTTATAAAATACAGACACTTAAGCCATAACTTTTATCCAAATGCCATATCAGTCCAAATGCCATAAAAGTAGCGTTACGAAATTGAAAAAGAAGCTGGATCTTTTTTATTTATTTATTTTCCTTTAATTTCAATTTTTTCAGTGTTATGACAATTATTTTTAAGCTATCAAATAAATTCATTTCTATTTTCATAAAGAAAAATTCCGCATTAACATGAAAGAATAAAAAATAAATTTTAGCTAATCCTTTAATTCTTAAACATTAATAAATCTTTTTATATTTTCTAAATAAATTAAAAGTTGCAACCATGCAGTATGTCCTTAGTTGGACTGACTGTTTTTAAAATAGAATAGCTACAAAATGTTGACAGCTATTAAATTTATGCTTGCAAGAGATTATTACGTAAAGTCGAGAATATGTTAACATGTTTAATATTTTCACTTGTTTTAATAGTAAATTTCACAGCTACATCGTCTCAGATTGTAAGAATTTCCCAAAATAATCTTACAATTTTAAAATGCAAACCGCATTTTCGAGTTTCAACAGCTAAACAGAATAAAGGTTAAAAACAAAGTGAACTTTGATTATCTTAATATCTTGGTTTTTACATTTTTACAGTTCGGGACAATTCAGCATGATATTTGGTATTGAAACAAGAAAGCTTGATGTTGTGAGAATGTCTAACATATAAAGATGTATCGAAGTTTGCTCATTTTTGCATTCATTGTTTCTGCTCTTGAAGCGCAAATAGATTTGCGTATTAAATTGTATGGATTTATTGTATTTTAACAATCCGAGATAATTCAGTGGCCTCTCCCGGTGATATTTGATACAAGTAAATACATTAACGTAAATCCCGAATGTATAAAAAGAATATTTTTAATATATGCCACCAATTTCATGTTATTTCATTTGAAAAAGCATAATTCCTTAATAGTATACCCTATTTTTCCTGAATAGTACATTAAAAATAAATTACGCCGTGTACTGCTTTGCCTCCCCCCTCCCCCCTCCAATCGAACTGCATAAATCTTCTCAATTTTAAAATGATTACATTTAATAAGAGCAACATAAAAAGGCCACAAAGAAAATAATCTATGTTATATACATCATGCATCTCGTTATGATGTATAATGATGAATGACATCACGCTTTCTCTTTCTTTCTTTTCAGTTTTGCTTATATGTAAGGCTTTTATAACTTTGATTTTATTTTCTTGCTAATATTAATTATATGTTAATATTACTCTTACTTTTAGAGTTCATTATTTTTTAATATTTTGATGGATATTAAAGTATGATAAATAACATACATCTATTAGCTATCTTTTTTGAAAAGATTGTCAATTCTATTATTATTTAAAATTGCGTTTCAAGTACAAAAGCACATGTAAAATCGAAAATAAATCACATATTTTTATGTAAGATTTGACATTCTTTAAATTTATAATCATATGATGTATTTATATATTTAAAAAACAAGGTTTTTCTCAGTTTTCAACATTAAGCTTCCTTCTGGACCAATTTTGATAAATATGTATACATATATACAAGGTAAGTCATAATTATCGAAGCAATATTCTATCTGCTTAAATATTGATCCTAGGCACAGACTTCCAATTGCAAAGTTTCATAAAAAAGGCTGCAAAATTTGATGAGTTATTATGCAACTCCATGGAGAATCTATCTGAGAAAATAATAAAATTTTAATACAGCCCCCACAGGATAAAATTTCCAATTAGGAAAATTTTCCTTATCCATTCTTGAATTATACAAAAAAAATTCTCTCAATATCTACAGA
The DNA here is from genome assembly GCA_964019185.1 of Maratus speculifer. NCBI lineage: Eukaryota > Metazoa > Arthropoda > Arachnida > Araneae > Salticidae > Maratus > Maratus speculifer. Next base: position 281,777,696 of record OZ025289.1, read on the forward strand.
TCCCATAGAATTTATAAAATCCAAAATTCTTCAAAATTCGTGACTTACCCTGCTTGTGAATGGCAAGTTCTTGATACAGTTTCAACGCAAGATAGGGATCATTTAGAAAATGTACTTTAATAAAAATCGATTTAAGATAGCACTTCTGCTTTGGAAATAAAATAGCACCGTATAGTTTTTAGGTTAAACCTGCTTTGAAAATATGCTCGTGGTATCTGCACTAGAGGTCTGCATGGGTCGAAATATCTATATATTTGGTCCCAAACTGACCCATAGGGGAAAAAAGTTTCGAACGGCCTGCTAAAATGTTAATCTTAGCCCGTCTCGGCCTTGAATTTCTACATAGTTTTTACTTCGATGTGGTTAAAAATTGTTTTGTATGTAGGAATTCTGACCAAAAATATTCATGGGGATAGCCTGCTGTTTCGATAATTATGACTCACCCTGTATGTATATTTTCATGAAATCTGTTCATTTGTAGATGTGCCTGTACTTGCTATTTTTTAATTTATTTCCATTTTTATATTTTATTTTTAATTTTAAATATTTTTTCTATATTTCCTTCAAAATGGTGACAATCGGATTATTTTCATCGTGTCAGAAAAAAAGAGAAAAGAAATTTTGTTTATTTTTATTGGCTATATTCTTGTTGATGTCATTTTCTCATTATAATTAAAAATAGCATTAGAAATACATAAAGAAAGAGTCACATAATGTTTTAAAAAACACACATTTACTTCATAAAGTTATTAGATATCAATGTTTCTTCGCTTCTGTCGATACTGATGAGATGCTAAGCGAAATGCTTCATTGAAATCAGAGAAATATAAGAGAAAATATCTTTTTTTTTTTTTTTTTTTTTTTTTTTAAGGAAAAAACTGACATTTTTATTGACAAATCTTTTACCATTTATACGTCTAAAAAAGGTATAAAACTTTAGAATTTTTACCAGGCAGTACTGGTGCGAATGTTCATATAAAAGAACATTCACGAGTTCGTATGAAATACAAAAATTGTAGCTGACAAATGTGATTTCAAGTTCGTAAAAAAGTTTAGTAATAAACTATTGCGAGTGACTCGCAATGGTTACATATTGTTGATGTTCAAATGTAAATATTGTTAAAATGAGGAATACGATATGATAGATATGCGTATGTTGATTTTTAATGATAAAAATGACATAAAATTTAGATTCCATGTAGAAAAACAATTTTTGGATTGTATCAGAAGGAAATAATCTTTTCTGATTTGTCATTCCATTACACGTAGCATAAGAGCCTCAACTAATATTTTTATCATACTTACTTCATTTATTTTATTTTATTAATTACGTATACGAATAAAGTTTTATTTTTCAATAACTTAAACGACTGAAGTTCAAAGAAATAGTATTTTGGTAAAATTAGATTAAAATTATGTTTGTTTTAAGTGTCAGACTAACCAAAGTTCGATGAATTTTTTATAGCAATTAATTTTGTAGGTTTATTATTAATCAATGTAACTGTTCTTCTTAAAACATTTTCTTTTGAAAAAATTGGACAGGTTCCACCTCGTATATATTATTGCAACTATAAGAACACAAATGCTGAAAGCACGTTATAGAAACAGAAGTTTGTACTTCGTACTAAAGAATATAACTTTTATTTGAATCAAAACAGAAGTAATGTTGAAAAAAAAATTGAAATGTTTGTGGTTTTGCTTTATTAACTTCTACAACAGAGTATAATTTACCAAACATTATTACCAAAATATTGATAACGAATTGTTGATAAATAATTGTTTACAAAATATACATAATAATAGTTTCTAAAAGCTAGACAATTGTTTTTGGTCATTATGCAACCATAAATAATAAAGCATTTTTCATTTGTGTTTCTTATAATTTCTTAAAGTATATACAGTGGCGGCCAAAAGTTTCCTGCCACCAAAAATTTTTCAGTTAATGTTTAACTATACCCATATGAAGAGGGATCTCAAAGTGATATTTATACATTTTACTAACATAATAGTTAGGAACTTACTTTTGGAATAATATGTAAATATCAATAAATTTAATTGACAAAATTAAGTACAATGGAAAATGCATGTTCTCAAAAGTTTTTGGCCACCTTCGAAAATTAAAAAAAAAAAAAAAAAAAAAGTATTGTAATAAAAAACTACAGCGATCAACAATATTTATAATTAGTATTTTATAGTATTAGTATTTTATTACCTTTAGAAATAAATTCTATGACGCAGTAACGTAACATTTATACAATCAACGGTTAAAGTTCGTCAATGGTACGTTTTTTCCACATTTCTTGCAATTTTTTGGAATTTTCTGCTGAGTTGGAATATTTATAGTTCGGCAAACGTTTGTCAACTTCTTTCCAAAGATTTTCTATGGGATTCATGTTGGGCGTTTTGGCTGGCCATTTCAAAAACAAAAGTTTTTTGTGCGAAAACCATTGTTTGCCAAGGCTTGCATGCATTCATTATGTCGTTATCCTGTTAAAACATATAGTTGCAACTAAAATTTTCCTCTAATCAGGCATAAAATAATCTTGCAAGATATCCTTATACATTACATCATTCATCTTACCGTAGATTTTAAAAAACGGACAGACAATTTTTAAAGAAAATACTCCCCACACAATAACGTAGCCTCCTCCATTTGCTTCATTGTAGGAATAACATATGTTGAATCACATCTTTTGTTGTTAGGTCATCGGACGTAGTGTCTGCCATCACTCCCAAAAAAGTTTCAAATTTTATTGATGGAAAAATAGTACTTTTGTCCTGTTTTCACTATACCAGACTTTGTGTTTTTTGGAGAACGCCAGTCAGTACATTTATATATTTTTTATCGACAAAAAATTTTTTAACACCGACGCGACACTTCGATAAAGTTCTGTATCACGTCAGAATCTTGACGCGGTAGACTGACTTATTTCAACAATATTTTCATTTTGTAAATAGCCGTATATTACATCGGAATTTTTATGAGAGTTATCAATTGTTTTTCTCTTAATAATTCTGTCAACGAGAATAGTAATTTTTTGAAGTCTTCCTGACCTCACAAAGTTCTGAAGGCCACGGTCATCTTTATATAATTTTTAAATGTTGTTTGCAGTTGATTTACCGGTCGATAACTTTACCGCAATACCTTGAGAAGATTAGCCCTTTAGTGACAAATTAATCACTCCTTTACGGGCAATATTTGTTGAACTTTTCAATTTTGAATTTAAACTATGCTATTCACGTTGATTCATTCACAAACACGACCAAAAAATAATTTATCGATAGAAAAAAGCTATGGAATGATGAGTGGCCGGAAACTTTTACACACGCGAACTTCGAATTCTACCCCTTTGCATGAAGCATCCACAGTATCCAATCAAAATGATCACGTGGTCAGAGGTCATTCACATATTCCTTACTTTTGAAGCAATTGTGCTTCTTTTTTGCTGAAACCTTCTGGTAAATAAATCAAAGAAACTAACTGGCCGGAAACTTTTGACTGCCACTGTACAATGACTTCAAATGCCATGCTCTCTTTCTTCACTTTTATTAGAAGCTTGCTTGCTTATTTCTTTATTTTTTACAATAAAAAAGGCAAAACAATATTTTAAAAATGTATTTTGATTTATTAACTTTTGACAGTAAGTTCTTATAAATATTAAATACTACAAATTTTCACTGTATAACTAAAGATCAAAGCAATTTCATTGCTCGACATTGAACCTTTTTTCTGCTTCAACCAGAGCCATTGTCAGAATTTTAACATTATTACCAATACATAGAAATAACAAGTTGTTGGTAAACAATTATTTACAAAATATGCATAGTAACAGTTTCATAAAGCTAGATAGTTGTTTTTTAATTGTTATACAATCATTAATAATGTAGCACTTTAGCACTTTTCATTTTCTGCTTCTTTTAGCTAATGAAACTATACAATGATTTCATATGCTACGCTCCTTTTCTTTACTTTTATTAGTAGCTAGTTTGTTTGTTAATTTTTTTACAATAAAATGGGCAAAACAACGTTTAAAAAATATATTTTGATTTATTAATTTTTGAAGATAAGTTCTTATAAATATTAAATACTACAAATTTCACCCTCCAAGTAAAGATCAAAACAATTTTGTTGCTTAACATTGAACATTTTTTCTTCTTTAAACTGCACCATTGTCATTCGTGTCAGATTCAATTACTTTTCAATTAAGATGATGGAATTAAAATTGATGTACGGTTAGGAACTTTTTAGACTGAGTCAGTATAATGATAGAAAGAGGCCTTCTAGGGTTATGTCGAGATTTGTAATTTTCAATTTAATTGTGGTTCTTTCTATTAACCGTCACAATTTTTGGATGATTGAAAAGATTGTGTTAGGGGAAAGCCAGTAACAGCAAATAAGATACTTTAAATGTTGTAACAGATGCTTACTTACCTGTTTTCTTCGAAATTGACTGTATTGAACGATTTTTTTTCTTTTTAACCATCTTGAAGGCCACTTTTCTTTCTCCTAATTCTTTTTGAAGAATTTCTTTTCCTATTTTTTTTCCAGTAATACTGTGTTTTTTCATACTTTATTACGTATGATTGACGGACTATACATTACCATCTTGTGAACTATACATGACATTATTAACTATAGTACAAGCAAAAGTAGCTCTAGTTTTTCGCATCAGGTTACCTGGGACAACTGGACCCACAAGGTAACTGGGCCATAGGCTGTTTTATAAAAAACCGTTGTTGTGAATTTTTGTGAACAATGCTCCCTAATCGCTACTTCTTAAAACAACGTGTTTCAAATCAATCATAAATCTCTCTTTGCTGTTATAGGTTTTCGAAAATTTCGTTTTTTTTTTTTTTTTTTTTTTTTTTTTTGCACAACATTAATTTAGCTGAACTTCATCGGCTTTTTATTAAAATACTATAAATATTTTTATTAAGCAATCATTTTTTTAAATATTAGACATATAAATGCATTAATATTATTAGATATCTATACATATTTATTTCATGTTTCAAATGTAAGCCTGGTGTCCCAGTTACCCCATCAGTTTTTCAAGAATGGGGTAACTGGGACATGTATCAGTGGTAACCGGACGACATTGGGTCCTGTTACTCTTTTTTTTTTTTTTTTTTTTTTTTTTTTTTTTTTTAGTTTTTCTTATGACAAGAAATTAATTTCTCAATTGTTTTTTTTCTTTTCCTTACAATAAAGAAAATTATGTAATATCTCATTAAAATTGCATAATAAAAAAATTTTAAAAGCATATTGTTGGTATCAAATCAAATTTCTTTAGTGAGATAATTTGATTTTAACTTAGAAACTTTACGAACAAACTTTGAAATTTTACGATGCAAATTAAGTTCGAATATAATTCTGTTCGATATAAACATGGTTATATTCACCACAGGTTTATTGGACGCATCGCACTTCAATTGGAGTAAATAAAAAAAGAGAATGAGGTACTTACGTAGCCGTTTTTTCACAGATGTATCTTATTATTTTTCCCCCTAAAATATCTATGTAACTTTGGCACTTATTACTTAAACTAAGTACACAAGTACTCACTTAATTTCTATGCTTTTGGTAGAAATAAATCTAATAGTTTCACAGGTTTCCTTTACAACGATCTTTGGTTGATGTATAATTTCCATGATCTGCCTGATTTAATTTTTTTAAAGTTGTTTATACTTTTTTAAACAGGACCTAATACACTATATTAATAAACACAAAAGTGTGTGCATTAGAGATCTTCCTGGTGCAATTGTTCCATTTTTATGGGACAATTGGACCCACGAAAAAAGAAAAGTTGATCCCATTTATTTGTATTCTTAAACATTTATATAAAATGCAATTTTTAAAATTTCTGTACGTAGAGTGAACTTAACTGAACACATTTACAGAGGTCCAAACTTTAATTCAAATTATCGTAAGCTTTTGGAAGCTGAATTGCAAGAATCTCCGCAGCTACATTCTACAACCACACTGTAAAAAATCTGCTGCATTTTGCTGCAACGCACTCCCATGCTTGTATAGAAAACGGTTACTTGGCCGTGAAATGGAGCTTTCTCATTGGTTGGAATAAATATGTTATATACAAGCATTGGAGTGCGTTGCAGCAAAATGCAGCAGATTTTTTACAGTGCATGGCTCAATTGCCTTACTATTAGACTCTTTATTATTCAACGTAGCTCATTTTCCTGATATAGAGACTTAAAATCATTATTAATGTGATAAAAGAAAATAATATGAAATTTTATTATAGAGAGACTTTTATTGACTTTAAAATACCTGTAAATTTTCTAAACTAGTCTAAATTCTATAATTCGCAAACAGTTTCAGTAAACGTAATTTTTAATAAGACTGAAAAATAATCTTTCATTTCCAAACTCAAAATAGAACTAACTCTGTTTCCAAAATACTGAAATGCTTACAAGTAAATACTTACAAGTATTACTTACAATTTTTTTAAATCAACTTTTAAAATGATTAACGAATTTATATGCAAATATATATTTTTTAATTTTATACTTATCTATAAATTTAAGTGTATTTGAACAATCTTTTAAAGCTAAAATTTCCAATTGTCTTTTCAGATACGATTTCATTTAATGTCTTTGCACCTGCAATTAAAACTAATTTGTAACTAAAGAGCTTTTTAACCTAACTTTCAGCAAAAAAAAAAAAAAAAAAAAAAAAAAAAAAAGACTGCAATTTTAAAGTTTTTATATTTAGAAAAATATTCAAAATTTATAACGGTTTTATTTTTCAAAATTATCTATGTAAATTCTTTCACTGATACAATCACTACTTTAAACAAAAAGAGCCGCGAATTTCATTGGAAAAAGGCTTAAATATTGCAATTTCTAATTGTTAAAAGAAGCCGATGTTTAAATCTGGGATTCTTTACATTGAGTACTTACTTAAAAACCTTTTCAAGTGCAATAAATTTTAATGTCACTTCAATTAGCGTTTTTCCAACCACACATAGCGAAGCACTTAGGCCACTTAGCATAATTTGGCAAATCTACCGTTCTCAGAAAACAATTGTTAAACAAGATGTCGGTAATTAAATGCTATCTTTGAGAGAGACTCCAAAAGATGCCTGATCCTTTTATCTCTCACAAATGCATAAATGTGCTACTGAATTTCATCGCTGATATCAAAAGCGGTGTCCTGGATTTTGTTGTTTATACTGGAAAATGATATTTCTTTTCTTTTAAAAATCATCTGTTTGCTTGTTTGTCCTTGGATTTGCTTTAATCTGTAAACTAATGTTTCTGCTTCTCTCCAAAATTAACTGTTTTGTCGGCTTCTCATACTTGTTTTTATAGTAGTGTGGTTTTCACAATTTAAACTTAAAAATCATTACAAAAAATACTAAACGGTGATCTATTTTGCTGTTATTAGATGCATTCGTAATTACGAAAATAGTAGCACCTATAGTCTCGGTCAGTCCGTCCGCATGTAACAGAGCAAAAACTACCCAACCGAATCGCTTGAAATTTAAAATATATAATTGTAGCATAATTTTGTCGAGTCTTTTCAAATTTTATGAAAATGGGATGCATAGTTTAATTACAGGGACAATCAAAGGTATTACATTACGGCCAATGGCAAAAGATAGCTTCAAGTAAATTTTAATGTCAATGGTGTTACACTCTGGTGTTACACTGGTAAACAATGGTGTTACACTCTTTCGAATATGATAAAATTGATATGCATCTATGAAGTATGTACTAAAATATACATTCTGTACAATCTGTGGTGCAACGAATATTTGTTATTAATTTACAGGGTTATACAAAAATATTCTATTACATAATGGCATAAAGGAAAACATTGTTTGAGACTCGTTTTAATAATATTAAACTATTTCACACTTTATGAAATTTATATACGTTGCTGAGGTTTACTACAAGTTACTTCCTGTATAATAGAAAGCAGATAGTATTTACAGGGATACACAAAAGATTTCGAAGACTCTACTGTATCCGAAGTACTGTATAGTATTAAATCAGATCTGAATATTTTTAAAACTTCTTTATAGTACGAACGCACCTCATTTGCTACGCTTGGCGTGCAGGTTCCAACTTCTTTATTTTGATATCGTTTTATAGATACAGTAGAAATATCGAAAAATTTATTAATGATAATCTAATTTAGGTCAATTTAATCTGTTGTTGTTTAATCTATTAATGTATAAAGTACTGAGTTTCTGCTTGTGACAAAAAACATGATAAAATTTTCTACAGTTTGAAAATCTTTAAAACCAGTACAAGCTCTGTTTAAGAAAAAAAGATCTGTGTATAAAGATTATTTTGAGTAAAGAAACAGTTTGCCTTTCCAATATCACTGTAAAAAAATTTCCCGTTAAATAACGGAAATAGTACTGGTAATCTAGACGCCAGTACTATTTCCGTTATTTAACGGGAAAAAAATTCCGTTTTTTCCAGAAATATTTCTGTTTTTTTACAAAATATTTCCGTTTTTTTTCATAAATTTTTTTATATATATAAAAATTTTCGCTTGAAAGCCAAAAAAGAATTTTCAAGGACAAACTGGCCTTTTTATTCTTTAGACAAAAACACATCAGATTAGAACACATACATTTAATTTAAACAACAGTGAATTAATGTCACTTACCCTCGATGGGGATCGAACCCAGCACCTGTCCCATGGCAGCTTGCAGTAGTGTAATACCATTACGCCACAGTTACGCATACAGTGCTTGCAAATATCTTTACTTATTTCGAATGATTTTATAAAACAAAGGCCTTATGTTGAACGCGGCATTAATTTTTGTTGAGAATTATTTTCTATATGACGGTACAGTTTTAAATGTTTAACAGATTTTATTTCCATAATTTCGAATATTTAGTTTTTAATATCAGTTCTATAAAAAATAAATTTTAGACTTTAAAATATTACATGTATTAAGAGTTAAATGTATTAAAATGTTTTTTTTTTTTTTTTTTTTTTTTTTTTCACTTTAAGGAGATTTTTAAAAGTTTATTGTAATATTATTCATATTTATTTACTTATTTATTTTTGAAAGGATATTCTTAAAGTAATATTAAAATATATTAATATTAAAATTATTTTATTAATATTTTATTATTACTTTTATTAAAATATATTAAAATTAAAAGTACAACTTTTTTCCATTATCCTACGCACTTTTTAAAAAATATGCTATAAATGTGTTAAACATTATTTAAAAATGATAATGGAAATAAACTAACTGAAAATAAACTAACTAATCTCAAACTTAAAAGAGATTAATAAAATTTTATAATTTTTATTATTTTTTTAATATTGTAAAAATTTGTATAAGCTTTATGTTATTAATAAGCTTTATGTTATTAAAACAGAAAGAAATAAAGAAAATTATTATAGAAAGTTGTTCATAAAAGAACTTTATAATGTTTTTCTACAGATATAGATGGCGACACTGGAGTTTTTTTATGGAATTTATGCTGTTTTAATACGGAACTCCTCTGTTTTCAGAAAATTTTACGGAAAACTTACTGTTTTTATAATCTCAAAATATCAATAACGGAAATTCTGCTGTTTTTTTCGGAAAAACGGAACTATTCCGTAGAATTTTACGGAACAATTTCTATATATTAACGGACATTTTTTACAGTATATATATATATATATTACTGTTTAAATAGTTCTTAAGACTGCATTTCAATGTGTAACTAAAAGTACGTTTTAAAGAAAAAAAATTACTGCAAATGTATTAAAAATTTTATAGGAATTTAAATTCTCTTTAAATCCATACTACTTTTTAAAAAATAGATCTAAAATTAAATTTAATGTAACAAAGTTCGTAAGCTTCAAGAAGTTTCAAGAATCTTTTAACAGAAATTCCATAAAGTAATGTTTCATTTATTAATTTAAAAGAAAATTTTTGTTCAGATATAGCGAACCGTATTTTTTAAAAAAAATTCTCGTACTAAAACACCTAAAATTCCCTAAATCCTTTAATGCGCACGAACAGTGTATAATTTTGTTACGGATATATATAGCTTAGAAAGATGAAATCCAAACAACCTTCATATACTTTTTTTTTTTTTTTTAAATAACAAAAAATCTAAATGCCAATTCCATGCACAAATTTATCATACACATATAATAAAGGATATATATGTTACAGGCCAAACCCGATTTTAGGCCAAACTAGATTGGCCTAGGCCAAACCGGTCTATCCTAACGCCCATCGGATAAACTAGTTTTTCCTAGGCCAAACCGGTTTATTCTAACGCCCATCGGATAAACTAGTTTTTCCTAGGCCAAACTAGTCTATCCTAAGGCCCATAGGACAAACTAGATTTTCCTAGGCCAAACTAGTTTGGTCTAACTCTTATAGGATAAACTAGTTTAGACTGCTGTTTATTGGTCTGAACTAGTTTATCCTAGGCCAATTCAATTTGGCGGGATTTTATTGAATTCAATGACCGCCTCAACGCCAACATTCTTGTTTGTCCCAGGCTGATCTAGTTTATCCTAGGCCAGTGCAGTTTTATGTGTTTTTAGCTCACGGGCGCCAAAGCCGGAGAAATAATGGGCTCACAGGTTCTGTATGTATGTACGCACGTATGTACATAGGTGTCTACATATGTACGCAAAGCGATAACTCCTGATAGAGATATCCGACTTGGTTCAAATTTTGTATGTAGGTTCATTCTGATAAAATACTTTCCTGATTAATTTTGGAAATTCATTGGATAGGAATAAAGGGGGCGAACGGGAGGCTAATCTCCCACATTTAATTTAGAGAAATGGATTTATCATGCAGAATTATCAGTTTTCATTTTAAATTTTAGATATAGGAACATTGCGACAAGGCGCCTCCGTGATTAGTTGTGGATATTTATTGTTTAAGTCTAAATTTTAGACTTAAGCAATAAAAATCCACAACTCTAAAAGAATGGGCAATGTAGGTAACACAACATAATTTAGAGGCCTGGCGGCCCGGTCAGGCGGAGTTCTGGCCGATTAATTCCGGCCCGTGCAAACCTCTGTCAGTACTCTACAACCCTTCGAATAAAATACATTATATAAAGGTGATAACAAAACCTTTTTGCACAAGGTTAACTATGGAGCAGTAGTCGGGATCAATATTAAAAAAATATTGCCCAATTAAAGTGATGGCTTTGCATTCACAGGCTGTTTACACTAATTGTGTATTACAGCCTTATTTTTTTAAAGAATAACACCCTCGAAAAATAAAGTAAGTTGGATTACGTTTTCATATTTCCCCCAATTATACTTAACCATTGAACCCCCAAAACTAATCACAGATAAGTTTTTTAAATTAAACAATTATCCAAAATTTGAAGCAAATCAGGTAATTCTGCTAAAAAAACAATTCATCTGATTTAAGGAGGATAATCCCCCATTTGTACCTTCATAGTTAATCTTAAACCCTCAAAACAATTCAGGGATTCGCTTAAAAAACTATATTCAAAATTTACGGCAAAAAAGATAAATTTGCATAAAAACCTATTTATCTAATTTAAGGAAGGCGATAAAACGTCCAATACCCCATTATACTTAAACAAAAGAAAAACTCAAATTAATTAAAGAAGCGCCTGATCAAATGAATGCATGTCCAAAATTTTAAGCAAATTGGATAATTCTGTATTATAACCAATTTATCTAATTTAAGGAAAGAAATAAACGGTAAGTTTCTCCCTTATATTTCACCGAGGAACTATCAAAATTAGTCAGAGAAACACTTCATTAGAATGGACAAATCCAAGTTTTGGAGCAAATCGGTTAATTCTGCATGAAATACACATTTGCCAAAATTAGGCGGGATGCCCCCGTTATTCCCGTTGTTTTTATCCAATGAACCCCCCAAAGCTAATTAGGAAAGCGCTTTAACAGAATGAATTTATTTCTAAAATTTGAAGCAAATCAGTAAATTCTGCCTGAAAAAAGCATTTACATAAATTATTGGGCGTTACTCCAATTCCCCCTTCCCTTTATACTTAAACAATGAGCACTCACAACTAATCATGGAGGCCCCTCAAGAGAAATCAAACCGATCCTAACGCCCATCGGATAAACTAGTTTTTCCTAGGCCAAACCGGTTTATTCTAACGCCCATCGGATAAACTAGTTTTTCCTAGGCCAAACTAGTCTATCCTAAGGCCCATAGGACAAACTAGATTTTCCTAGGCCAAACTAGTTTGGTCTAACTCTTTATAGATACTCTCTCGATGTCCTGTATCTAAAATTTGTATAAAATATGCTAATAATGCATGGAAACCCATTTATTTGAATTAAGGGAAGGGGCGAATCAGCATCTCGCCCCCCCCCCACACACACACACTTATTCTTCTCCAATGACCTCCAAAAGTAATCAAAAAAACTCCTTATAAGAATAAACCTATATTGAAAGTTTGATGCAAATTGATTATTTCTATCAAGAATAATTGCGTTACGTACTTACGTACATACATAGATACAGAACCTACGGGCACATTAGTTCTCAGACTTTGGTAGCCTTACGAGTTAAAAACCTGTGAAATTACATTATTTCTATCAAAAGTTATTGCGTTACGCACATACGCACATACATGTGTACATACATGCGTACATACATACATACAGAACCTGTGAGCCCATTATTTCTCTGGCTATGACGCCCGCGAGCTAAAAACGCGTAAAACTACATTGGCCTAGGATAAACTAGATTAGCCTAGGACAAACAAGAATGTTGGCGTTCAGGCGGTCATTGAATTTAATAAAATCCCGCCAAGTTGATTTGGCCTAGGATAAACTAGTTCAGACCAATAAACAGCAGTCTAAACTAGTTTATCCTATAAGAGTTAGGCCAAACTAGTTTGGCCTAGAAAAATCTAGTTTGTCCTATGGGCCTTAGGATAGACTAGTTTGGCCTAGGAAAAACTAGTTTATCCGATGGGCGTTAGGATAGACCGGTTTGGCCTAGGCCAATCTAGTTTGGCCTAAAATCGGGTTTGGCCTGTAACATATACAAAAAAAAAAATTAAATCTATCTCAAACACAAAAAATCCTACATTGTAAAGGAAATATGAAGAAGGATATGAACAAGATGTTTAAAGTTTTAATTTGTAGCAGTAATTGCGCTGAGTTATTAGTAAAAATTGCAATATCTTGCGATATAATTACCGTATGAGTAAAAACGAGGTATCAAAATACTCACAATTAAACAGACTTTCACTTAATATTTATAAAGAAAAATCGAGTACTGGATCTATTTTAAAGTAAACTGTCCCCTTAAATAACGCATGTTGCAATCTATTAAAGTGAGGGGGACAATCTATTGTTGGAATCTATTATAATCTATTATTTGTTAATCTACTATCATAAAAAAAACTGGTGGAACCAGAGAGAAAAGTAGAGCTCGATCTAAAAAAAAATGCTACATTAAAATTTGGGAAATATTTTCAATCTAAAAATGTGCGTAGAAAAGAAATGGAAGCAGATGATCTCTAAAGCTCATGAAATAAACCAATTTTTTGTTAGCTGAAAATGACGACTGAGCTTTACTGGTGCCTTAAACTCAATCAGGGAAAAGAGGAATTTTTAATTCACTCCATATTCTAATTATCCATAACCAATTTAAAAATTTGGATTCATAACTATAGGTTACAGGCTGATATAATGAAGTATGAGAACGGTCCGTTCAGTACAAAGTGTGAACACAATTGCATTACAAATGTTTTAATAAGTGCAAGATCAAAGCCCCAAGTAAACCCAAAACCTTGATCAAATACGATTCAACTATGTACTAAATATTTGTGTTCAGACATACTTATCTACATCAATTCCTCACCAACCTGATTATATTAATGTTACACTTTAATTATTACTTCGTGGTTTCTATTCGTTTAGCGTTATGGAGCTCAACTGATTTGAGACAACATAACAATATATTCTATTGACTACTTTGCTCAGTTATCATTTTTAGTGGATAATAGTATAATTCTGAATAAAAGGCACCAGTAAAGCTCAGTCCACATTTTCAGCTAACAAAAATTTGGGTTATTTCATGAGCTTTAGAGATCATTTTATTCCATTTCTTTTCTACGCACATTTTTAGATGGAAAATATTTCCCAATTTTTACTGTAACATTTATTTAGATCGAACTCTACTTTTCTCTCTGGTTCCACCCGTTTTTTATATGATTTCATAGCTTTTTCAGATCCTTTCAGGAACTTTATCAATCATTTCAACTAACAAAGCTAAACTATTATTAGTATTAGTTTAAAGTTATTATTAGACATATTAATTTGGCGAAATACCAGAAATAACGCCACGTTGGCGTCAATTTTGGTGTGTAATTTTGTGTGCCAGATTTGGCGATGTATCGCCAAGTTGGCGAAAAACTTTGCGACATCTGGCGACAGAACCGTTCTTTCTCCGATTGTAGACCCACTCTAGTTTCGTGGTATCTACGCAGATTTTCTTATGATCATATGTATTTGCATAGATTTTCATTGCTTCATTTTCGAATCGTTATTTCTTTATGTATAGAAGATTTTTTTTTTTAATTAACCCGTTTTAATTGAAATATCTGTATTGTAGTAATTGTTGTTACCATGTTGTTTTAACACATATTTAGTTACAGTTGCTATATATGTTTATGAAAAATATATATTTTCTGTTTCGAATGACGTCGATTACAAAAATGCAAAAATCTAGATCAGATAATCAGAATTTTTATTGAACTATAAAAAAATACACGTATTATCATTTCTTTTTTAAATTATTGAACTGTTTTTAGTTGGTGGTAACTCGAAAGAAATAACTGAATTAGCAATTAGAAAGGAAAGATTTCTATAATGTCAAATTATAGAAAGTATAGCGTTATGTAAATTTTAAATGGGTGCCATTTCCTTAATTTTTGATATTTTTTTACCGGACCTTCGAAAGGCACGTCGCTGAACGTTTCCTGGTTCGGGTTATAATTGAGTTGTTTTTTTCTTGTTTCACGAGCAAAAAATAACAAAACAAGGGTTCTGGATCTCCGAAACTAATCGGTGGATCTGGATGAATTTTTGTAAACTTTGAGATCTAGAGTAGGACACTTCTCCTTTTCAATTTCGTCGCGATTCGATGATTAGTTTCAGAGTTATAAGGAGTCAAATTTCGAACTTTAACATAAGAGATGCATCTGAGCTCTACTATACAGCACTATCGTGCTGTATGATAAACTTATATTTTATCGGGGTGGGGAAATATAAAGATTGAAAATAATGCAACTAAAGAAATAAATTATTTAAAAAATCAATATTAAAAGAAAATGCAATCATGCATGCAATGTTACGGAATCATTTTTACATCATTTGTTTAATATAAGATTCAAATACTCGTGAATATAGAAATACAAGATAGAAATAGAAAAGAATAAGGTATTTGTGCCCTATATGGACAGGGTTCTCAATATGGACACCCCTAATATTTTTAAAGGTAATAATTTTAATCGAGAGATGGCTCAACATTTTCGCGAAGAAAAGCAGTTGAAAACATAATTAATGCTGGAAAGTGTAAAAAAGCGCGCTGTTCGTCATTTAGAGGAAACCTGTTGTTTCAAGATGTGCTGATCTTAATTACTTATAAGCTTAAATTCTTATTAGATATGGTAAAATTACATTAAATGTTGAAAAGTGGAGTATTTTAGAAAGCTAATAAAACATATTTTCGATTGCTATTGCATATTTTGCTTTAAAATATTTTCCTTATTCATTTGTTACTAGATTTAGTAAAACTACGTCCAGTTCCCAGTATGGACAGCGTATGTCCCCATCGACTACAACTGTAAGAAAGAAGAAAATATAAAGTTGCCAAGCAATACATTGAAAAGGCATCAAAGTGGCAAAATCTTTGTTCGACAAGATGCCATTTGAACAATCCCCCCAAAATCTTCCTCCAAAAAACCCTTGCAGAAAAATAAAAAGAAGCCCCCCCCCCCCGCCGTAGGATATCTGTTGGCGAAATCGTAGGCACCAATGGTATGACTTACTCAACAAAGGAGAGCTGGTACTGCTTCTTTTGCAGTATTGCTGCTTTTTCAAACATGCGGCCATGCATCACATGTGGCAGATATGTTCATGGGGATTATGTGGGACTTACTGCCCATGGTGAAAAAGTTTCTATTTGTCCATGCCGTGAGGACTGAGTAATAACAGACGTAAATTCTCAGACAGATGCTATAAAGCTAAGCAAAACCAACAATATTATTTCATAATATTAGTAACTAAGGGGCTTTGCATGAGTCTTCGAAGTGTAAAAACCGAGAATGATCCTCCCCTTTCGAAAATGCATGTTCTGGAGATATTTACTGTCCTCCTCCTCCTCCGAATACTTTAAGATACATTTTTTTTAATTCCCTCTCCTCTAAAATCCCTTGGAAAAGTGGTTCTTCCATACACACTGTATAGAAAGTCAATAAGGAAACACCTGTCCATAATAGGGACAGGTAGTTCCTTATATGGACACTTGTAAACATTTTTTGTTTTTATCATATAAATAAAACCAGAATAATTGCAAGGTCGCTAATTTTAATAATGGTAGTCAATAGTCCAAGAATAATGGACACACATTTTTGGAGTCCTCTGACTTGTACATGGGGGTGAAAAAAATACATTTTCCTTAAGGTGTTCATATAGGGTACAGGTACTATATAGCAAACACTTGGTGAAATATTTTAGCATTTTTAATGCATCAATATAAGAAAAAATAATGAAACTTTAATTTAAAAGCGCTAAAACAACACTGTCAGAAAAATTCGTCAATATACACTAAGTTATCGTTATTTTTTCACAAATAATTTCTGTTCTCCCAGAAAACGTATTTGTTCTGTGAGTTCATTCCGAGCTTCGAAAAATGAGGAAAAGTTTCCGTTTATATCCAGCACGCATGCGCATTGGGTCTGTTAGTAATAAGTTCGAATTTATTTTTAAAATGAAAAACAAAAATATTCTATTGATTAAAATGTCTAATTTAGTTTTAAAAGACAAAAATGTTTTCGAATTTAAAAATAAATAACAATTACTTTCTTTATTCGTTCAAAAATTCTCACAAATAGAACATCCATGTTTTTTCTCTAACATTCTATGTAATATATTTAAAATTCACATTTTTATACTATATTAATACTAAACGTAAAAAAAAACCCAGCCACAGTTTCATTAAAGATGAAATCTTTCCGAGATTAACTGCATAATTAAAATCTTTTTAACGAAATACACCAACCCACACCATATGAAATGAAGGGTTCTATTTTAACGCACAATCATCATGAGCAGCCGTAGCGCCGTGGATTAGCGTTGGTCTGGTAATCCTGGGGTCCTTGGTTCGATCCCCGCCTCTTCCGCATTGATTTTTTCCAAACTTTTTTCAAGTGACGGATATTTTTCCTCTTTTGACAGAGAAAAAAATAAACAGAATATCGTCAATATACAGACAATTTCTGGCAGCAGTGCTGCCAGTGCATTTTCTGTGAAAAGACGGAAGTTTTTTTGAGAGTGAATAGTAAGGTTTATTAAAATTAAAATTAAAATGGACGTTTAGTGCTGTAAACATACCATCCTATCAGTAAAAACATCGATAATAGTTTAAACAATTGCAAAAGAATCAGCCATTCAAAGTTAAAGCTATCAAGCAAACCCATTGGAGTGTGTTTCTTCGTTGATATGTTTTCTTCGATGTATTTTGATATATTTTCCTCTGGAATGGTGCAAATCTCATTCAATGGTGATTTCTCTAATTAATTATAACATCTTTTCAAAAATATTCTGCTTGCATATGGTACAGTCCGATTTCAGAACACTAATAAGGTACCTGTGCCTAATATGGACAACGTAAGGAAAATTTATTTTTTTCACCCCTATGTACACGAGATAGGACTCCAAAAATATATGACCATGATCCCTGTACTGTTGACTATCATTATTAAAATTAGCGACCTTGTAACTATTCCGGTTTAATTTAAATGATAAAAACAAAAAATGTTTACAAATGTCCGTATAAGGAACCACCAGTCCCTATTATGGACAGGTGGATCCTTATTGACCTACTACACAGAGTGTATGGAAGAGCCATTCTTCTATGGAATTTTAGAGGAGAGGGGATAAAAAAAATTATATCTTAAAGTATTGTGGGGGAGGGTAGGGCACAGTAAATATCTTCAGAAAACATACACTTTAGAACGGGGGTCCCTTTCGGTTGGGGCTCTTCGAAGACTGATGCAAAGCACCTCAGTTACTACAAAATATGAAATAATGTAGGTGGTTTTGCTTAGCTTTCAATTTTTGTGAATCTGAAGATTTTCCTGCTGTACTTCCAATGTGGACATAAGGTGTCCTTATTGGGAATCGGGAGTAGATTTATTAAATCTTGCAATAAATAAATAAAGAAAACTTTTTAAAGGCATATATTCAATAGCAATCGAAAATATGTTTTAAAATCTTTCTAAAACACTCCACTTTTCAATATTTAAAGTAATTTTACAATATTTAATAAGAATTTAAACTTACCTGTAATTAAGATCATCACACCACGAAACAACAAGTTTCCTTCTAAATGGCAAACATTGCGCTTTTTTTGTACTTTCCTGACTTAATTATCATTTTAATTGCTTTTCTTCAAGGGCATGTATCGCAATCTCTTTATCAAAATTGTTCCTTTTAAAAATGTTAGGGGTGTCCATATTGAGAGCACTGTCCATAATGGGTACAAATACCTTATTCTTTTTTTATTTTTAATTCGAAGTAAAAAGGGGTGTATGAGCGAAAAACGATCTAAAATTGCGATTTTCGTAAGATTGTTGGGGCGAAAAATTATATGTTGTGATTACTTTTGAAGATATAAATATTCACTTTGGACATTTTTTATCAACACATTGAGTGCCACAGTGACTGACACTGAACTTTCTGTTTAGGCCGCATTAGTCGCTGATGACTGACAGCGCAAAATATGGTATTAAAACTAAGAAAGATTGTATTGTTTTAAGTAATTATAAGAAAGTATAATCCTGTAATAAGTAAAAGTTAAGCAAATTTTAAATAATTTTGAGTAATTACTTAAAACAATGTAATTTTTGTACTTTTATATCACATTTCAAACTGTCAATAATCGGTGACTGACGCGATCCAAACAGAAATTTCAGTTTCAATCACACAACGTGTTAAAATTCAAAGTTCAAAGTGATACTGCTGGTGCTAAAAATTTGGAATTTCGCATGTTGGTTAATTTTAAGATGAACGGTTTCTAAGAAATTTAAATTAAAAAGATAAATGGACGAAAAACTTTCTAAATTACGATTTATTCGGATTTGTTGGTGTTAAAAACTTGAAATGTACAATAAAACTGGATTTCTTTTCCCCGCAAACGATTGAAAGAGTCGCGCAATTTAAATGCAACACAACAGATTTCTACCTAGCTAGTGTATCCTATTTTTGATAGTGCAATTTGAAAGTTAGATTTAATTTTTAAGCAGCTCATTTTTTTTTTTTTTTTTTTAGAACATAAAATGGATTTGTTATTATAATTTAATGTCTTGCTTTCATTAAGCTGTATTATAGCTGTTCTTTTTAGTTCATCAATTATTTTGTTAATTTTAATTAACATTCGTTTTATGAAAACATTTCATTATTATTTTTCAACATTTTACTAATAATAAAGAACATAGAAATCAACTTCTGAATTTCATTAATTATTTATTAAAGGTACATATATATTAAGACAGACATAAACACAGATAGTGTCTGTCTTAACATAGATAGTGTAATTTTTCTAATACGTTGTGAAATTTTCAATTATAGAATTACTTTTCACAAACTTAATTTTCTTATTACTTCCAATACTTTTGATTTTATTTATAATATTGAAATGAGATATATCTTTAACTTTGTTAAAATGTACGCAATATTATTTACTCTAAAGCAAAATTTCGACCTTAACTTATAAATATGTTTGATCGTAGGATTCTGTTGGATTGCATACTTACTTCAGTTTAATTTTCCCTAATTCGTGATTGTTAGACTTCCCCATCATATTTTCGCATAGGCTATTTACTATTTTCTATCTATTTACTAAGATATTTGTTTTAATTATTTATTTAGTTAGTTAGTTAGTTTAAGTATTTATTCATTTATTTTATTTTATTTTATTTACTTATTTGTTTATTTAGTTAGTTTAAGTATTTATTCATTTATTTTATTTTATTTTATTTATTTATTTATTTATTTAAAGTATTTATTTATTTATTTATTTATAGCTCTGTAGTAAACATAGGAATCAAATATTTAGAAATGATATAAATTGAAAACTAATTAATATCTTACATGAAACTTTAAAAACTTGAACTTCTCATGAAAAGAAATAAAAGGTAGCAAAACGCGTAAAAAATTAATAATTACTCCGTAACACTGTCAAAAAAATTCTGGTAAATATTAATTTTTCGATTCTCAGAAAATCTGTTGATTTAGGTTACAAATCACACATTTAATAGTAATTGCTAACCGAAACAAACAAAATTTAGGGAAAAAAGTAACTATGGAGTGGAAGATCATACTTAAAAAATGTGTTCTGAAAATGAGGATATTTATCATCGCCAACATTTCGAAACACAAGACGTTTGTAATTATCTCATACATTTTTCCTAGGGATAATTTCTTCTGGTCCTTGTAAGACAATAAAGTTGTTTGGGCTCCATGATTGAAACAATTAAAACACAGCATCATTAGAGCGGCTTAAATACCCTATTCTTCAGCGACAAAAAAACACTGAGAAGTTAATTATATTAAGAATGTACGCAAAATCTTTCTTTCGAACATTTTTCACCAGTTACGGTTAAAGAGCGTCTTCTAATTTTCTGGAGAAAAAAAAATAATAGAGTTTGACACTTATGAGGGCTCCTCCTCTCTCTCGAAACTAGGTGCTTTGAACGTTTTTTATCTTCTGGTGAGAAGCACTTTGTTTCTCGATATTGATGGTATATATTTATCGTCCTTACTTCTCCTTATTTTTTTGCAATCAAATTGCTGGACGTCAGATGGTAATGGCAACTGCGGGTGATACCTGGTCTCATTTGTTTCGCTATTAGGTAGGAGGGGGCTCCATTAGGGTGTGTGCCGGGACCGTGTTCCTCATTTACTGCTTTGGCTTCATTAGAGGACGTGTGTGGCATGACTAAATTAAGCTCGGTTCAGATTTATTGGAGATATTATAAAAGCAGTTACAAGTTGCAAGAATGCACTCCGTTTCCCTTTTCTTGCCATGCAAAAGAACACTGATAGTTATTGAATCCTCTATTATCCTCAATCTTTTTTTTTTCTAATTTATTTACGGTGAATGCTTTTTTTAAGAGGCTCTTAATCATGGCCTTAATTCCAAATTTTAATGATTTTTTTTTTTCATTTGACGCAAGGTTTAAATACATTTTTAGTAATTATTTATTTCCAGTACAATGAAGCCTCGAATTGGAATGGAATAGCCATTTTATCATTATAAATTATTCTATTAAATGATACATTTGATTAATCGGAATCAAATTTTTAATTATAATTAAAATAATAATCATTTTTGATACTAGGTGAAATCCGTCGAAAGAATATATTTAAAAAGGAATATATAATTTATAATAAACCCACAAGTATAATCAGAGTAGAAAATCAAGGTCAAATTAGATATATTAATTCTTAAAACAAATATTACTTCCATAAACTTTGACTTTTTAAGGTATCCAAAAAAATAATTTTGTTTGCGTGAGTAATCTGTAATATGTAATTAAGATAAATAATTAAGACGAAGTTATCAACTTAGACTCTGTATTGACTTTTGTATTACGGAATGAAACATCTGTAAAAATTATGTCACTCTGATATAATTTTTTTTCCAATGAAATCTAAACATAACATCATTTTCACATATACAAAATTTTCATGTGTACGTCACATATTCATATTCTTAATTTTAAAGTATTTCAATGGAGAATAGGTTATTAATAAGTATTTTCCCCAACTTTAGATTATGTTTGTAAGCAATTTGCATTCGTACATTGGCACTTTAGATTTGGAGTTCTAATTTCAGAACCTATGAATAAGAAAATCATGAAATGTATATTACTTTTAGAAGTATTTGTAGTAAACTAATTAGTATTATCAAAGAAAATGCCGATTTCCTTTTAAATATGTTATTTTCACTCATGGAGCATTTCGGCACCCTCTGAAGTTACCTTCTTAAATGCAGAATCAGCAGAGCGAAAATTTATTGAAATGCAACTGCTTTATGAGTTAAAATGGATGTTTTTCTTTTTTAAACATGGCGTCATTTTCTGTTCAACTTTTTAAAAAAGTTTTTTTTTTTTTTTTTTTTTTTTTTTTTTTTTTTTTTTTTTACTGTAATCAGAAAATGACACCAGTAAAGAAACAGTAACTCCAGAGTTGCCAACCTCCGGCTTTTTTTAAATCATGAAAACGTACTTTGAACCAGAAAATTTATTTAATTAGAAGTGTCTAGCATTAACTCAAAGGTCATTTGAAATTTTCTTAATTTCGTTGACTGGATAAATTTCTGGTTAGAACTATAATTGTTTGATTTTAAAAAAGCCGGAGGTTGGCATGTCTGTAACTCTCATTATTTCTCTATTCTCTGTAACAATGCAAGTAAACCGATTACTACCATATTGAAGATATTTCATTAAAAAAATTTTAATTAAAAATAAAATATAAAATCGGATTTGTTTTAATAAACTAGTGCAGACTCATCTACAAAAGGAAAAATTTTAATTTTTTTTTTAAATTAAAATTATTTTAGTAAAAAGATCCAAGCAGATAACGAAAAAAATCTGGCTTGTGTTTTTAACATATAGATTATGTCGAGATGCAATTTAATTTTCATTCAAAATACGCATCTCATAAGGAGTAGCATCTTAATTTAGATTTATATGCGACACGCTAATTTTCTGTTCTTTTTTTTTATTAATTATTCTGAACAAATCAAAGATTACTGTGCGTAATATTTTACCTCAAATTAAAGCGGAAATCAGTAGGTGCAGTTTGACAGATTGTTTTATTTTACTGCCCAAATGCCTGATATGGAAGCAAGAATCATAATTATTTTTTTGTATAACCCCTGGTGCTTGCAAAAAAAAAAAAAAAAAAAAAATTCAAGCACATGCTTTACACCTGTTCTAGGCGACTATGCCGTCGAAAACTGGGCATTCTTGAGAAGATGTGCTTTCTGAAGACAACGGAGTTTATGGGAACTGAAATCTGATGGCATATCAGACCCATCTTTGAACGGCCGTGCATTTTTTAGGGCGTTAGCTCACTCAGCATGACACCTCAACAAGTTCTTCCCCCGCGGGCGTACTCGTGAAATGAAATATCTTCATAGATCTTAATTTAGGAGCATCTTTTTATTTTATGAATGGCAGTTTTATGTAGATATTCATTCTGTTGGATGCTTTCGAGCACAGGATCGTAATTTAGTTTATGCTTGCGAGAATATGGTATGATGACGGCCGTATTGTTTCCACCTTGAAATTATATTGAGGCATTGAGCGGTACACTCATATTTCCCCCCTATAATTTCATGACTATATAATGAATATTGCGTTTGCTGTGTCTCCTTGTTTTGCGCATTATTCTCTTTGGGCATACTGATGAGAATGGTAGCGTCTGTGAACAGAAACCTGCTACAGATATATGCATCCATAATTTTTCAACGACTTTCATCTGACTGTTTCGGGAGCACAGAAGAAATAGGACTGACATTTGATATCTATATTCTGTTTTAAGAAAGTACTAACTAAAACCGGTTACTAATGGTGATATAAAAGATAAGGAAGTTTGTTATTTTTTCTATGTTTTGTTTTTTATGAATTATTCCAAAGAATTCCGTAGTCCAACTGTTGTTATTGAATATTTTTTTTTTTTAATCTGCACAAATACATTATTATTTGTAAATGTTTAATATCAAGTTAAGAATTAATCCTTGATTTTATTTGTATAAATTGTAGTACAAGCCATGCAGCTTTAAACGTTGCTCATTAAATATTAGATGATTATTGGAACACAAGATGAAATAAAATATTTATAAATGCATAAAATTAATATTACTACTGTCTCTTTTGTGTTCTTTCTGAGCATAGCAATGCATGGCACACACTAAAAAAGTTAATATGATATTTTACTCAATTTTTTTATAGTTTTATTTCCCTTTCAATTTTTTTTTTTTTTTTTTTTTTTTTTTTTTTTTTTTTGTTAGCATCATATTTTTTCACATTTTATTTAACGCAGTGATTACCACCTGTATATTATGTAGCTCAATGACAAGCCATTATTATTATACATACTAAGACATTATCAGGCGATAAAGAAGGCAATATAAAATCTATAATTTGTAAAGGTAGAATTACGATAAGATGCTATAAAACTATATGAAATTCCTACGAAATTGTTGCGTGTTTCATTTCATTTGAAGTACATGTGACGACAGGCGTGTCGTAAGACAGTAAATGTGTAAAAACAGTAAAATGAATTATAATTTTCAGATTTTTATGTTTAAGTGCTGTTTAAGGGTCCTCTCCCCTCTCAAAATGATTTAAATAAACTGAACTAAATCACTTCAAAAATGTACGAACTACATTTTTTTTTTTTTTTTTTTTTTTTTTGAATATGAAAAATATAATACTTCATATAATCTCACGTCATAAAATAAATAAATAAAGTAAATGCTTTTTGTTTAAACACATATTTAAATATTACTTCACTTTTTATTAGCAATAATATTGGAGTAAAAAAGTTGGTTAGCATGAAATAATAAATTTGGGTCAAAAATACGAAATCTCTTTCCGAATACCCCTCTCTCTCTCTCTCTCTCTTTTTATATTGTACTGATATACTATTTATTAGTTTTTTTAAGTTATACAAGTTATACATTTATTATTCACATACTTTACTCAACCAAAGAAGAAGAAGCCAACAAAATATTACTATTATGTATGAAATAACTTAATATAATAATTAAATTTTAAAAGAAATTGTTACTTTTTAAAAGTAGTTAGTAGTTTTTTGTTACATAATGCAATCAACAGCAATATTGTTTTCTTTGTACTTTCCTCCTGTATGAGGCGATGGCAAGCAGAACATCTTATCAACAAAACAGTTGGAGAAGAATAAGATTAGTTATTTTACTAATAAGCACAACTTGTGTCATTTCAAACATACTGCAGACCTGGTTTCTCCAACAGTGGATTATTTGCGCATATGGTAAAATAATAAGAAAGCCAAAGTTAATTTAATAATTTCATTAATAATTTTGTATTTTCATAAAAATAGATAACAGACTAAAAAAAGTAATAATAATAACAGACTATATTGATGTGAAGAAAATTTACAAAAAAGGGTGGGGGGAGAACAATATGATTGGATGAAATGATATGGTAATAAAATTATAATGATATCAAAAGTCAATATCCCTCTCCCTCTATAGAGATATCTGACGATATCAAGTGCCAGATCTCCCTTCCCTCTTAATGGGATAATGGTATAGATGCACAGCATAACATGCACGGGATATGTACATGTACATATTATATAAAGTCAATAAAATTAAATAAAAACGTTAAGAAAAAAAAAAGCATATTGTGAAACGCTTTTTCCAAGTACAAACATTTCACAATAAATTGTAGTAATACACGTTATTAAAAGTATATAATATATGTATATGTGTGTATAATAACTGTGAATAAACAAATAATACTAATAATTTTCATAATGTTAAAACATCATAATATACATTTTTATCAAAATTTTATGACATTATTAAATTAATCTTTTATAGAGTACAAAATACAAAATTAATCTTTTCGTGTTTTATGACAACTCTATTTGCATTATTTTATTTATTATTTAGATATTATACATTTAATAGATACAATTAATTTTTTAAGAAGAACCGCAAAAGTTACTCAAATAATTTTTGAGAAAAATCACAATCAGAAATTTAAACTGATACGCTAGTTCTACTACACATGCACATTTCATAAATTAATTTATTTTGTAGTTTATTTTGCAGTTTAACGGAAACTTTTATTCCCACAATTTTTATTTCTCTACATTTCAATGTTTCACATAAAAAAAAGTTTATTAATCAATGCACGATATGTTTATATTATATTTTCACTAACTTATATGTCGTAATAATTGCAATAATATGTGAATGACATTTTTTTTCAAATATTAATCCAAGGTCTTTCACATCAGAATAAATGACTCTATTGCAATTGTGGTTTTTGTCTTAGAGCAAAAGTAACATTTTTGGCTAATTTCTTCCAGTGCTACGCTTCTTTCCCTAAAATTATTATTATTATACCTTTTTTATACAAATGCGGTTTAGTTAATATGAGGTTAGAAAAAAATTATAGGGAAAATTACAGCCAAATTATTCTTTAATTAGTTAGAAATGCTTCTGAGTATGTTAATAAATATAATATATGCTCAGTTCTTTTTTTTTTTTTTTTTTTTTTTTTTTTTTTTTTTTACTAGCAATATAATTACAATTTGAAATCATAAAATAAATTTTCGTCACGTCAGAATCTGGATAATGCATTTCATTTCATTTTTTTTTTTCTTTTTTTAATGAAGTCGATATAAAGAAAAAATATTATTTCATGCAAAACCGTGTGTATATTCTTTTCCATTATTTTTGCTTATCAAATTTATTGAAAGTATTTATTTTAACATAGTTTATTGTCACTCATTTTTTTTTCACTAATCGTATTTATATTTCCTTGTGTGATTTTAAAGATTTCTTTTGTACCTTTCTTTTCATTCTCAGTACCATATGTTATTGTTAATATCTTCAATTACCACACATACATCAACAAATAATTTTATTAACATATATAAAATATCCTATAAAACAATATTTGCAATTGTAACAAAACAAAAGAAATATATTAATGGTAAATAAATCTGAGAAAATTTTGCATCTTTTGTTATTTATCTTTAAAGAATTTTTAATTGTTTGTAATTTCTTAATAAATAATAATACCAACTGAAAAACTGTTATTAATCAGTTATTTCAATGTTATGTAAGTTTGTAACATACACAAGTACATACACTGTAATAAAAATTCTATTAAATTTACGGCAAAAACTGCTGTCCGCAATATTGCCAGCAGTTTTTGCCTTAAAAATTGAAGTAAAATTAGATGTAGTAAAAAAAAATTAGATCCAATTTTACTGCAATTTTTACGGAGAAAACTACTGACAACATTGCTACCAGCAATTTTTGCCGTAAATTTAATAGAATTTTTATTACAGTGTATCATTAAGTGTATTTTTATGTAAATTCCACTTTATATTGTTTTCTAATTAATTTCAGACTTTTCATATTTTTACAGCGTTTCTTTTGATATTTTTTCCCCATTTAATGTATAGAAAAATAATTTTCTGGCTGAATCTACTAAGTGTTTAAAAATTATACTCGTGTGTTTTCCTTTACGGTATCAAACTACATATCAGTTGTAAAATGACTTTTGCTCCGGGTCATGAACTCAATATCTTTTCCATTTTAGTAACTCGTAAACGATTTAAGGAAAAAAGGTATTATAAAATTCATGCACCCTATAAGGTATATTGTAAGTAAATAAAATAAATAAATTCCAGTCGCATTGTTTCGCAAAGGAGAAAAGAGCATGATAAATCATTTGCACTTATGAGCTGACAGCAAATAAAAACTTATACATATTTCTTTAGAAATTCGTGCAAAGTGCACCTGTAAAAGTGATGGAAAAAAGAATACGAGAATGATAAAAGTTGTCCTTACTCATTAATAGATTTGATGTTCTATTGTCTGAACTTTTCTTTAATTAGTTCAAAAGTTTTGAATATTTTGCTCCTTATTACTTACTCATCATACGTAGTATAGGGTAAATCTTGATATCGTTTTGAAAATCGAAAAACGAATTTACACATTTTAGCAGGGGGGTAGTCGTAAAAATAACAGAGGATATACGCTCTAAGCAGAGGGTATACGCTCAAGGCAGACTTTGTATCCTAGAGTGTGTATACTACAGCTTTCTTGAGAAGCAGATGGTATACGCTCAAGGCAGACTTTGTATCCTAGAGTGTGTATACTACAACTTTCTTGAGAAGCAGAGGGTATACAATATTCCATTAAAAAATCCAGAAGTTATACGGCGTATACCCCCGTATATCCTCCACTACATCCTTGCGTTTCAGACACTGGAGATTCCGAAAAACATTTTTTTTTTTTTTTGGGGGGGGGGGGGATTGCTGTCCATCTGTCTGTGTGTCTGTCTGTCTGTCTGTCTGTATATCTGTAAATACTCTATCTCCCGAAAAAATTGAGATAGAGACTTACAATTTAGTATGTACTTATTATTTGATAGTAAAAAGAAGCCAACTGAATATGAATAACCTCGATTATCCGGAACTATTTTTGTCGGACTTTCGAAATATTCATTCTGATGAAAGTTATATAAAAAATTCCGTATTTTTCTATTTTAAGTAATGGCTGGAAAAGACAATAAAAAACTATAAATTTTGTATAAAAAAACGAAATTGATCAGATAATTAGTTGTCGAAATATTTATAATCTTATTTTCCACACTCTTCGATTTTTCATGGACCTGTATTTTATTTAAATTTCAATTCAAATATGTTTTTTATTGGAAATGAGACAATTCATCCAAGTCAGTAAACTGCTAGTTAATAGGTTTATCATTTTTGGAATTATAAGAATGTTTCTTTTACTGCTTGATTATTACGTCGACTAAAAAATTATCGCTAAACTATAAGATTATTGAAATAATGGCAATAATGGCTTATCATAAATGTCACATGACCCTGACATTAAATACGTTACATGTATTTGTATATCATAAGTGATTTTTAATTTGACGTTTTGTTTTTATTTTTATTAATTTTTTACTAATCTATTTGTTCTTTTGTTATTTAAAATGAAAATTATGACAATTTGTTTAATTTACGAGTAGTTCGGCGATTTATATAATTTGTCGCAACGGACCAATGGAATAATAAAATAGTACCCGCAATTCCGTAATACAGTATTACTATGTATTAAATATATTTAAATATATGTTTAAATCTTATTTTGGAATTGCAATGCATTTTATAAATAGTTTACACACGTTTTATTTTCATATTTTATAGTATGCATATTCATGATGAGTAAGTACGGTGGCCCCCAACGATTAGATTTTTCATTTGGTTAAAAAAAAAATTTAAAAGCATTTTTCTTTAAATGTATTATTTTGGGGGGAAAAGGGGGTATTTGTCTTTTTTAAATTCTTTGTAGAAATTTATTATTTTAATGGTGTTATACTTATTTTCAACTTCCTGTTATTGTTATCATTAATATTATTTACTTTTCTATTGTTGTTACTATTTTATATAATTATAATTTTTATTCATATTACTATTATCGTTGTTATTTCTATTTCTATTATTATTTTTATTATTATTACTATTATTGTTATACATGAAATTTGGCATGTTAATAATTTATGAGATATAAATGGCCTTTAAGAACATTTCCAAAAAAATATGAAATTAAAAAAGGCAAAAAATACACGAAAAGCGTTCTAAAAACGTTCTATATGACGATTTTTAAGCGATCTCGAGAAGTAATGAGCCGATTTAAAAAATAGTGATGTCAAAATAATGCTGACAATCCTTGCTCCAACATAGGATATAGCTTATGCCAGTGTCATCATCCCAAACGGGGGTGCAGGAGTAAAAAAAAATCTTAAAATGCGAGTTTTATGTTATCGAAAGGCCTAGAAATATAAAATTTAACATATTAATTACGTATAAGATATAAATGATCTTTAAGAACATTTTCTAAACAATACGAAATTTGAAAGGGGTGAAAATGTGCACAAAAGCATTCCAAAAAACATTCTAAATGACGATTTCTATGCAATCTTATGGAGTACCGAATCAATTTAAAAAATAATGGTGTCAAAATGATGGTGAAAGCCCTTGCTTTTATATAGGCTCTATTTTATGCTGATGTTACTATCACCTCGAAGTTGAAAAAGCAAAAAACCCTCTAAATTAATTTTTTTCTTCTTTTTTTTTGAGGGGTGGGGGGTTACGGAAAAATATAGAAACGTGAAATTTGGCACGGTAGCTATTTATAAGATTTAAATTACCTCTAAGGACATTTCCTAAAAAAAAAAATAGAAATTCAAAAGCGGGAAAAATATGGGAAAATGATTCTAAAAAACACATTCGAAATTGCGATTTCTGCGCTGTCTCAGGAATTACTGTATCGAATTAAATAAATAATATTGTGGAAAGGATTGTGACAGTCTTTGCTGCAAGATAGGCTACGGAATAATAGAAAATACCTAATCGATTTCAAAATTAAAGTTGACAAATTAATGGTGGTCCTCCCTGCTTCAACATAGGCATTTTATGCTCGTGCCGCTAGCCCCAGAGAGATGATAGATGTTAGAAAATACGCTTGGAATTTTTCACGATGGTTAATTTTAAGATGTGAATGGATGGAAGACGGTTTCTAAAAAATTCAAAACTTCAAATGAATACTGAAATAAACGTATGAATTGATAAAAATTTCAAAATATTTTCTTATCATTTATTTAGAATTAACTTTACTTCTTTTCATTTATTTCACCTCTTTTCTGTCTAATTCAGTGCAAACAAGTAGTTTAGTCAAACAGTAGCTTAAATGTTAATTTTTGAATTATTCCTAAAAATATAATTTCTTATAATAAAATTTAGACATACAAATATCACTTGGCATATTTCAATTATTATGCGAGCAAAGCCGCGGGGTTCGATAATGTCTTATAAAAGACTAAACGCAATTAAAAACTAAAATTCAATTATTTCAATTACTGACGAACTTATCTTCGGTGATATAAAATTTTCCATTTATATGCATTTATAAATGCGTTAGTCAAAAGCAAAATTTTTGCTTGCATTTCTAAGAATTTTTATTGGAAATAACCTGATTACAGAGGCGCCATAGACAATTTTTTTAATTTCTATTTCTCACCTATTTTTTAAAGCAAAAATCATTTATATATACTTTGACAACACTTGAAGAGAAATGTACTACAAAAAATATAAATTTTTTAATTGTGGTGCAAACAGGATGTAAAAATAGGCGCCTGTGGCAGTTTATAATTAGTAATAAATTCAGTCTGCATAAATTTTCTTAGTAGTTTCATAAAATAAAATAAAAATATCTTATAT
The DNA here is from genome assembly GCA_964019185.1 of Maratus speculifer. Taxonomy (NCBI): domain Eukaryota; kingdom Metazoa; phylum Arthropoda; class Arachnida; order Araneae; family Salticidae; genus Maratus; species Maratus speculifer. The sequence continues at coordinate 281,808,984 of OZ025289.1, forward strand.
ATTTTAACTGATGAAAGATTTTTGTGCATATGAATACTAAATATGGCTGTTCATTTATTAAATATATTAATACAAAGAATTGTCATACAAATGACAAAATCAATTAATTCAATTTAATTTTGAGATACACTTTATGAATATTTAAACTTCGATAAAATGTTTAATGACCGTGAAATAACCGACAAACAGCAGTCTGAGAACTATTGCATTGGACGTCTAAGAAATTGCATTTAAGATTAAGACATACAAGGTCGATCTTATCTCAATACTTGATGTACACCACCAGTTTGTCGGAGGAAAAAAAAAAGAAATAAGGTGTTAAAACTCGTATTTATGCGCTATAAAATACTCGCAACAGAGAATTTCCATTAAACGAAAAACATCTTGAGTAGACGCCCTGTGTGGAGGCGCCGTGGTGTAACTAAGTCGGAAGATCTTTTGATTCTGTTGGCATATTTAAGCACACGATAATGTACTGGCATCAGAGGGTTAAGTTAATGAATCCGCTAGCCCTGCTGGTAAAACAAATCCGTAACTTTTTTTGTTTCTTTTTTATTATTCAAGACCTCATAAATCTCGTTAGAAAAAAATCGGCGGAGAATTAAAGGGATCGTTAACAAGGCAGGATGCGGACGATTTAAGACTTACAGAAATGTATGATCTGAATATTTAACATAGATGGCCGGTGGTAAAGTTTGTTACCTTGTAAAGAATTCGAAAGGAGGCGGAAACACGTTTGCTTAAGATATTGAATATAAGCGATATATCCCATCGTAACTGCTTTTCATCAATGACATTTACAAGGCTCGTAAAGAAGCAAGGGAATATCAAATACTTTATAATCACTATCAAATAATCAAATATGCTCTTATCTTATATGTTTCAGTCTTAACTAGACACAAAAATGATTTTGAAACTCATATTTATTTATAAGTAAGTGCTATATAACAACATATTTTATTTTTCATATTCATGTTTCATTAATCATCACTTAATATTAACACGGGATTGATAAAAATATTTTTTTAAATCGAAATTAATGAAAAAATTCCTCGATGTTCTCGTCTGTGAATATAATTTCTAATCTTGACATAATTTATAAATTTTATCAAGCTTGTAGTTTGTTAGTCAATTTGTTTATATATATATATATATATTGAGTAAATGTTTAAAGCTGAAATGTAATTTGAATATGTTTTTATGTTGACAAAATATTTCTGCTTGTTATAAAGGTTATTGTACCTAAATCGTTTTTTCATTAGCCAAAAAAAGAGTTATAAATTAATATTCTTTTGCTGCTATCTTTCGAATTACATTTTTATGATACATGATTTTTTTTTACAACTTCGAATGAAATTTCTTTAAAAATTTCATTAAATTTTATTATGAATTTTACCTTTGTTTTCTTAGTATTGTTTAGACTACGCTAAACAATTTCATTTTGTTATTCGATTTTTTTTTTTGATACCACAAAGTACTTTATCGTATTGAGATTTTTAAAGTTATAACGGCCTGTAATATAATGGAGTGGCGTATTATTTTTAGGTGCGTTCATAATTATATGAATAGTAATACGTAGCATCTACTACAGTCGTCATCTGGTCTGTCCGTCTGTCTGCATATAACAGAGTAAAGGTACAAAACCGAATGCTTTGACATTTAAAATATGTAACTGTTGGAGAATTTTGTCGAATCATTTCAAATTTTATGAAAATCGGATGTATAGTTCAATTACAACGACAGTCAAAATTTTTTTGTAACTTTAAGGAACGACAGTCAATTTTTTTTTGTAACGTTACGGACAAGAGGGGAGCGGGGGAGGAGTTCGAGTGCATCTTAATGGTGTTACAGTCTTTTAAACAGAATAAAATTGATGTAAATATATAAAGTGCGCTAAAATATGCATTCTGTACAATATGCGGTGCAAAAAATGCTTATTATTTATTTACAGGGCCACGTAAAAGAATTCTGTTACATAATGGTACAAGGGGAAACATTGATTTCAGCTTATTTTAATTATGTTAAATTATTTCATAGTGAAATTGATAAACGTTGTTGAGGTTTACTACAAGTTACTTTTTGCATAACAGAAAATGCATAGTGTTTACAGGGACACACAAAAGATTTCCAATACTATGACTGTATCCGAAATACTTTTGTGTACCCCTGTAAATTCATAACAAATATTATTTGCAACACAAATTGTACAGAATGTATACATGAATGTGTATTAGTATTCATAGATGCATATCAATTTTATTATGCTGTAAAGAGAGTAACACCGTTAAAATGCACTTGAAACTATTTCTTCCCATTGGCTGTAATGTAACGGAATAGTTTTGATTGTCCCTGTAATTAAACTATGTATCCTATGTTCATAAAATTTGAAATGACTCGACAAAATTATGCAACAATTATATATTTTGAATTTCAAACGATTCGGTTGGGTAGTTTTTACTCTGTTATGTGTGCCAGACAAACGGACTGGACGACAGTTGTAGGTGCTATGTATTTACATAATTACAAACGCACCAAAAAAAGGGCTTTCACATATATTCTGCAACCCGGGGAATGCGGGTTGAATCCCTTAGTTATAATAATATAAACATCTTATTTATTTACTGCTAAAATTTTACTTTTATCTTCAAAAATAACCTTTCATGTGTGAAAAACTCTACACTTTCACTTCAGTGATATACTGATATTTTATTTGAAAATACACTAATATTTTAACTTGATTTTTCTCTATTTAATTGTTCGCTAAAATTATCTTATTCTGTTGTGTACCTAATATGTTGATAGATGTTCTTTTATAATTATTTGGGTGCCCAACCCTTAACCCAAAAGTTACAGAATATAAGAGAAACTATTTTTTTCTGTATTAGTAATAATATTTTTAGATTTCAAGCTAATAATATCAAAAAAGCATTTTTATTTTTAAAATATCAAGTTTGCATTCAAATAAAGTTTTGAATTTTTTTTTAAACGATAATTTCGTATGAGTTAATTGCTAAAAATATCGCTATTGATTTCGTTACTTACAAAGTCGATTTTAATTATCATCATTTCAGGTGTTAAAGCATATCGATGTTATTGCATGCCTGTTAATTTTCTATTTTAGTTAAATTTTTTTAATTTATTGGTTAAGTTTTAACTTCGTTTTGGAATTTCAGCCAGATACAAATGCTAAATTATTTACATTAACTTAAGCGCAAACGAATTTATCTTAAAAATAATCCTTTTTCATAATTATTTTTAAAAAATATTAAAAAAGGGTAAATTACCGTAATACAGTATTAATGTAATACAGTTTTGAAAAAATTTCATTTGTAAATACGTTTTTTGCCCTATTTGATGATGTAAAAATAAAAAATTTGCAAGGTTTATAAGCTTAAGAAATTGCGCTAAAAGCGAAATTAATCATATGTTGTTGCCAGCACCAAAATGCCATCAGCGTTACGGATGGACATGTTTGCTTTTTATAATATAGATACAACTTATCACACTGTTGTTGCATAACAAAGCAGTGCATTTATATTTAATAAATGATTATCACATTGCTAGTGGAATGCTGTAATTACATTGCTAGCAATGTGCTAACTCACTTATTATATGTTCAATGGTTTCAAGCGTATTTCACACTGCTGATAATTAAAGAAAAAATAATTATAATTAAACAGTTTATTTTAATAAAAATTTTACATTACTTAAGAAAGGTGTTATAAAAATTAAAAAGAAATGACATTGACATGTTTCGGATCCGTCTAATAAGATCTGTAATCATGATAAAAATAAAAATAAAATTCAAATCGTTTCACAGTCAATTCAAATGACACGCGACAATGAGATATAAACAACAAAAAACCACACGCTCTATTGTAAAAAATTAGATTAAAATAGACCATGATCTAAAATAATTTCCAACTTAGCACGTGTAGAGCGCAATAGAGCGCGTGGTTTTTTGTTTTTTATATGTCATATATTTTTATAACACCTTTCTTAAGTAATGTAAAATCTTTATTAAAATGTTTATATAAAAGGTGAATCTCTTAAAATCTTGTGATTTAAAAAATCTATTGGATTTAATAAACTTGTTATCATAAACAGTTTATTTTTTTTCTGTGTTGTACATTTTTGTTACTTTTGTTAAAATAGAGCTTATTAGTGTTTTTTTTTTTTTTTTTTTAAAGTAAAAACCGATTTTTAGGCCGCCTATAAATAGACCCAGGAACTTGGAGGTAACATCGACGAGTTACTTTCTTGCGTGATGCTCTTCTCCGATGACGAACTTTCAGCAGATGGCTCTTGGTGTTCTGCTTAATATATGCACACAGGAAGCTCTTTGACTCGAGCTGAAATATTCACGACCTTCGAACTTTCGCAGAGAGTGTTTGCTCATTTAGAAAAGGGGGGTCTGTGCGTACTGTATACAAATGACGTACGTGAATTCGAGAAGTTAGACATGTTTGTTTTTAATTTGATCCCTTATGTCAAAGATCCTCCATCACGTAACTGTCTAGTTATTTGAGTTATGGATTTTGGAGGCTATGCATACTCATGAATCAGCTGTTTAGTAAGCTAATGACTTACCGGATAAAAATTGATGGTTGCAGGTAGTTTTAATATGATCTTCTATTCCGATGAATTAGAATGAGTTACGTTGGATGCGTCCTTTGGTAACACAAAGTGTATAAAATATTTATTTCCACCCTTTAAGTTACAAACATAAAAGAGACTCATCTGGTGAAAGGAAAAGAGATGAAATCCCATGTTATCCTATGGGGAAAATACTTATCCTTTTTGTTCCTTCAAATTTGGAAATTTCAACAGTATTTTTTTTCACCAATTAGAGAGGAAGGTCTTTTATCCCTCTGTAAGCTTAAAATATTTTAAAGGTAATTATGAGTATTTTAAAATCCGTGCTAAAATTTCAAAAATTCCGAAAAGCGCAAAAAAGTATTCTTTACTCGTTTGTAACTTACGACTGGAAAATTATATAAAAATTTGGTGCTTACAGAGGGATAAATAACCTGTCTATTTACGTGATAAAAAAAAATACTGTTGGAATTTCTAAATTTGAACGAAGAGAAGGATAAGAAAATTTCCTGTAGGATAACATGGGATTAAACTTTTTCCTTCCTCAAGAGATAATTGCCCTTAAGAGGCCACTTCATTCAAATGAAAAGACCCGTTCGCTAATACTAATCCTATGGAAGAAATTTATAAAGATATCTCGTTTGCATTTTAATATTTAATTTTTTTTTTTTTTTTTTTTCTCTGGATAGCTGAGATCGATCTATATGCAGGTCGTTTTTTACTTTTTTGATTTTGTTTTTAGATATTTTTATGAGGAAGCTTTCATTTTCGGAACCGGTTTGGAAAGCGAAAACACCTTCATAAAGAAATATCTGCATCCAAAATCGAAAAAGTTAAAAACGGCCTGCATTCATATCAATCTCAGCTATCCAATGCAGAAAATATCATTTAAAAATATTAAAATGCACCCGAGATTTCTTTATATATTTCTCCCTTAGGATTAGCATTAGCGAACGGGGTCTTTTCAGTTGATTGCAATAGCCTCTAAAGGAAATAGCAAGTCATCTTACGAGCTACCCTTCCCCACCCCACCCCCTCTCCTTCTTACTAACAAACTCGAAAACTGTTTGAGATTTCGATTTCTCAGTCGATCTGTCTTTTTCAACTTTAAGGTATTAAAAATGAAATGTGTGGCATTTATGGATTGTTTTTAAGGACCCAACAAAACAAATGCGCGTATATGAGGAGAATCGCTTGCTGCACTGTAAAAAAAAATTCAAGAGGTTACTAAAAATTTTTTAGTAAATTTGTATTCCACAGAATTTTTTAGTAACCATTACAAACTTTTTTTGCAAGCGAAACCAGCATTTCTTTTGTAAACTAAACAAAAGAATTTTTTGTATAACTAACTTAAAAATTTTTAGTATGAGCCACCAAGCAAATTTTAGTAATAGCTCCAAAATTATTTTTAATAACCATTACGTGGGCTCGAAGGGCAGGAGCTTCCTTCGAGCTGCATCCAGACTTCTGGAGCGGAAGATTTTCGGCAAAACCGCAATAGATGGCAGCACCAAACATTGCTACTGCTCTGTCAGGATATTTATAATCCCTTTATTAACGAGTACTTACACTGCGTACATTCGGGGCGTATTTGGCAGTGGCCAGTATCGAACCCGGGACCTTTTAGCCTGGAGTCCGTTACTATAACTACTATGCTATCAAGGCCACAGCAAGTGCGTTTTAGTAATAGCTATTAAAAATATAAAATTATTAACTTTATTCGTTGCTAACTTTTTTCTAGTAATTGTTACAGATTTTCTTGTAACCGATTAAGATTACTAAAAATTTTTTAGTAATTACAAGGATCACTAAACTTTTTTAGTAGATCGACACTTTTTTTTTACAATGTGTGCATTTTAACAAGTTACACTGTCAGGTTCCTAGAAGACATCTGCCCTGAATTAGAAAGGAATGACATTTCCTCATCTGAATATTTTTATGTATTGTTAGTTGTGTATCCGTGAAGCTTTCGAAATACCTTTCTTTCTTTTCTTATAATGACAAATGACAGGTGGTTATCCAGGCGCAGGTGTGCGGATGACGCACTCGTTGCTGAATGAAAGTGATGACCGCGGGGCATGGCTCAGCTGTCATTTAGTATTTAAGTGATGTGTAAATAGTAGAGGTCATGACTCAAGGTTGGTATGCGGAATTGAACCAATGGAGGAACTCTAAGAGGCCCTGCTGGGGGAAGGAAGATCTCTGACAAGGTCAACTCTGGTCGGAGAGGTTAGACAGTTCTCGCTTGGCGTTGAGACCGATAGGTCGCTCAGGATTTGTGGTCCTGTTGGATAGTGTATATTTTGAGCGTGGGACAAGGCGTCCCGGTGGATAGTGTTATAGGCCGAGAAGTGAGGCCTAATACCCTTGTGTATTGAGATTCTGCAGTAATCTCTGATAAAGCGTATCGAACGTGCGTTGAGTGTGAGGAAGAAAGTGTAAGCTGAACGGTACACAACCAACGTTTAGTGTAGTTAATTTAATGTTGAACCGGATCATCTATATCCGAGTTGTAATTGTAGATAGTTGTAAATATTGTTTCTTGTGTACATATCTATATCTTAAATAAACTGTTAGTTCAGTTCATTAACAGCGTCAGTGTTATTTTACCCAATCCTCACAGCAGGTGACCGATATCACCCATTAATATCGGTGGTGGCAGCTAAAACTACCTAGGACATTCTTCAAAGTTTTGTGAACTGAGAGGAGCGTCCGACAAATTGGTGGCAGCGGTGGGATAGAATCGCCTGAAACCAGTGACCAGCGAGCCGTGTTGCAGTCTGTTAATGCCAGAGTATCCAGTGGAATTCTTGTGTGGTCGTGCCATATCGTCGAGTATGTGCTAAAGCATCGTGCCGGATCGTCGATTGTATGCTAAAGTGTTGTGCCGTATCGTCGAATGTGTGTAAAGTGTCGTGCCGTAGCGTCGAATGTGTGTAAAGTGTTGTGCCGTATCGTCGAGTATGTGCTAAAGTATCGTGCCGGATCGTCGAGTGTGTGATAAAGTATCGTGCCATATCGTCTAGTGTGGACTAAAGTGTTGTGCGTATCTTTATTAGAAAGAACTAAACTGAACTGTTGTGCCATATTACCGCTACATCGTGGAGCTACCTGTGATTAGAAAAGTAATCCAGCAAAGAAAGTATAAGGTAAGGTGTTTTGATCATTCATTTCTTCTGACATCTCGAACCAAATTGTATTGTTGTATAATTAATAGTAATTTAAGTAAATTGTCTACGTAATTTATGTGCAATGAAATAATTGTGTTCAGATAGGTGTAAAGAATTAGTAACCATATTGCTATTGTTTTAAAGAAAGGTCATAATAATTTGAGATGATAATGATATGCTATTTATAATGATATTAGTGAACTAAATTAATGCATTAAATCTAAATTATTGTTAAAGTAATTGTTAAATGAAGCAATACTGTTTAAATTTTAAGAGTTGCATTATCAAAATTCTAAGCAAATGAAAATTTTAATTGGCCAATACTAGTGAGAAAAAAAAAAAGGCCCAAAAGAGAGCCATAGTGAAAAAAAAAAAGGCTCAAAAGAGAGCCATAGTGAGTAAAAATAAAAGTAAAGATTTTCAGTATATTTGTTTTAAGTATAAGAACCAGTATTGAGTTCGGAAATATTTTATGAGGATAGTTGTAGAAATTTATGTATGCATGTGTTTCAATTTTTCTTTATGTGGATTTTTTGATTGACATCAATACTTCTATTCAATTTCAACGTATCAGTATTATTATATAAATTGTATGTTGTTATCTAAGGGTATATATTGGAATCTATATTGCATAGCAGTCAAATCGAATTAGTGTTTTACTTTTTTTTTTTATTGGAAGTATATTGTGTGATATCAATGGTTGAGGAAAATTAGAGTATTCAGTAGGTTAATTAGAAATGAAATGTATTGATTATCTGAAGGGTATTAATTAGTTTAATAAGTGGAGAAATATCTATACTAAGTTAGAAATTTAGGAAATATTAATTTGGTAGGTTTAACTATTCTTGTGGGGTGGTAATAACAATCGGTGAAGGTATGGCTTTCTTATTGAAACTAAAAAAGGTTGATCTTCAGGTGATAGCTGAAGAATTGGGTGTTGAATTCACGGAAGATGATACCAGAATTCAGCTTAAGAAAAAGATAATGGACAGTGATGAGTATGACGAGGGGGTTATTAAGGAATTATCTGACGCTATTGTTGCAGAACGATTAGAACAAGAAAAATTAGAACGCGAAAAGTTAGAAAAACAGGAAAGGTTAGAGCGTGAAGAAAAACAGGAAAAATTAGAACGCGAAAAGTTAGAACTCGAAAAGTTAGAAAAACAGGAAAAGTTAGAAAAACAGGAAAAGTTAGAAATGGAGAAATTGAGGATGGGACATGAATTAGAAATGGAAAGGCTCAGAGTTCAAGGTTCAGCAAATAACTCTAATGGATCTAGGGAATCTAGTAATGAAAGTAACATCGAAAAATTGATCAAAAGTGTTAAAACTCTATCTATCAAAGTACCAGAAGGGACTGAGGGATGGAATTTATTTTTCAACAGTTTAGAAAGGGCATTCCAAACTAAAAATGTACCGGAAAACCAGCAGGCCGAAATTCTACTAAATATGTTAGGAGATAAGGTGGATAATTTGTTAATTTATACCACTAAGGAACAAATGGAGAATTATGAGGAATTAAAGGAGTTAGTCCTAAGGGAACATGAGCCAACCCCGAGGGCATGTTTAGAAAATTTCCGGAAAGCTAGGAGAAATCCGAACGAAACCCATGTATTATTTGTATCGCGTTTAATAGCTACGTGGGAAAATTATTGTAAAATTAGAGGTGCGGACACTTATGAAAAGGTCAACCAGTTAATAGTTACTGATAAGCTAACGAGTACGCTAGATGAGGATACTGCAGCATATATTAGGTTAACTCACCAGGGTAAATGGTTAGAAGCTCCTAAAATTGCTAAAGAGTGTGATAATTATTTTGATGCTAAACATAAGTCTTATGCGGTTACGCATAAAAGCTTTAAAGGTAAAGATAAGTACGTAAACAATGAAAAAATGAGACCGAGGGAGGAGTGGTTTTGGTGGTTAGTGGTTTGTTTAGTGGTAGTTGGAGGCAAAATGGTAGTAATGAGTGTAATTCTTTTCCGGATAGGAAAACAGGGTTTAAGAAGACGAATGATGCTTCAGGGCCTAAATGTTTTAAGTGTGGTTTGAGAGGTCATTACCAACGTTTTTGTAATAAAGTGGGTAATGAGGGAACTAATAATGGCAATAAAGGGCGAAACCAGAAAGCAGGTGTTCATAAGATTAGGGTGAAAGAAAATCAAGAGTTACCTAATGGGGCTATTGTGGCTAGAATATCGGCAAAGGCCGAGCAGAAAACTAATGTTATTGGTGAGAAATTAAATAAACTTGAGAAAATTGAAGTTAGTGTTAATGGGCAAAAAGCAAAGGGATTGGTTGATTCTGGATGTGAGATTAGTGTTGTTCATAAAGATTTAGTACCGGAAGAGAAATTAAAGGGAGCGGGAAGTATTTATTTACAAGGGTTATTTGGTGAAGCTGTTAAATCACCGTTAGTTAAACTACCGCTAGCTATTCCGCAATTTGGGCAAACTAATATTATTCATCAGGAAGTACTTTGCGCAGTAACTGATAATATTAATGAGCAAGTAATTTTACATCCCGAGGTGATTAATGAGTTGTCAGGTGTCAATATTGAGGAGCCATTGATAGAGTCCGAAGAATTAAAAAGTTCCGAAATTATTATTGATAACTCGAATGAAAAGGAAGATGTAAGTAACGATAGCTGTAATGTTTACGTAATAGACGCGAGATCGCAAAATGTACAAAGTCAGGATCCAGAAAAAACTGAAACGGAGGAAAATAATGAATCTATTGTTAGTAACTCAGATATGTTTAAGAAATCCCAGTTGGAATGTAAAGAATTAGAGAAAGCTTGGGAATTAGCTAAAAAGGAAAAAGGGGGTTATTATATTGTAAACGGATTATTGTATCATAAAGAGAAATTGTTAGGCGAAACTATAGCGCAATTAGTAGTACCCAAGGTAAGAAGGGAAGAAATCTTAAAATTAGCGCATTCATCGGTATTTGGAGGGCATCATGCAGCCAAGAAAACGTTGCAGAGAATAAGGTATTCTTTTTATTGGGAGGGAATGGCAAAAGAAGCTAAACAGTTTTGTGAATCATGTTTAGAGTGCCAATTGACTAGAGGGGTTAAAGTAAATGATAGAGCTCCTATTTCCCCAGTGTCGCGGCCGGAACTTCCATTTCAGGTTGTTAATGTTGATTTAATTGGGCCTATTGATCCTAAAAGTTCACAAGGGCATCGGTATATACTGACTTTAATTGATCAGCATACCAGATGGGCGGATGCGATCCCTCTAAAAAGTTTAACTTCTAAAACCGCGTGTGAGGCGTTACTTCAAATTACAGTTGCAAAAAGTCGGTTTATTCCCAGGTTTATTTCCAATAGACCAGGTTTATTCCCAGGTTTATTCCCAAAAAACCGAATTATTCCAAAAAATCCCCGGTTTTTTCTAGGTTTATTCCTAAAAACCCGGTTTATTCCCGGGTTTAAACCGGGTTTTTTCTATCCTTTGCAACGCTACTTCAAATATTTATGAGAACAGGAATTCCTAATGTAATTGCCTGCGACAATGGAACCAATTTTACTGCCGACTTAACGAAAGAATTTGAGAAAAGGTTAGGTGCTAGTCCAAGATTTTCGACTCCACAGTATCCACAGTCCAACGGACTTGTGGAACGATTTAATCAGACTCTTAAACGTATGCTACATCATACGATTAGGGAAGAAGGGAAAAAATGGCATGAACAAATACCATTTATATTATGGGCGTATAGGGAAGTCCCAAATTCTACGACGGGAATCGCACCTTTCCAGTTATTATATGGTAGAGCGCCGGAGGGTCCGTTATCGATTCTTAAGTCGTCATGGGCAGGAGAAAATAAGGGAGCGCAGTTAGATACTACGCCGATTCATGAGTACTTGGATAAACTTAAGAACCGCTTAGAAAGAGCCGCAAATGAGGCAAAATTGTCGTCTGAGGTTCAACAAAATAGAATGGCGTATCATTATAATTTAAGGTCAAAAGAAAAAACGTTTGAGGTAGGCGATAAAGTTATACTGGGGTCATTCCACATGAATTCAACCAATGGGTGTTGCATCATAGTCACAGATTTTTTTTTAATTTTATCATAGATAGACATAGTAGTGAAACCCTCAAATCTGAAATTTAAAAGTAATTTTCACAATATTGGCCGAGATATGGCCATTTGAAAACTGGCCATTTTTACGAAATGGCGGCCATCTTGGAATTGTATCACTGTCTAAATATGGCCATAACTTGACAACTAATGGCTCAAATTTTATATATCTGGTACCAATTTGAAGCTATTTGTACAAAGAATGAATATTTCACATCAAAACAATAATAAATTTTCATTTTTTTACTTTTTATTATGTGCAAAGTGAAAATTTCACCGCAAAAAAGGGCAGATTGTAATGGCTCATAAAAAAAATGAATCATCATGAATTTTTCTGAAACTTGGTAAAAACGTTGCTCCATCTGTGTGCTTTAAATAAAAAAAAAATTGGAAAGGTAAAATTTGTTGTTTTAAAATAAATGGTTTTTTACACATAAGGTGTCACTAACCAAATAATGATATTTTTAGAATCTGTAAGCATTCTTGATTCAAAAAATAATGGTTAAAATAAAATTTTCTAACATCTAAATTAATGTAAAAGTATAATCAAAACCTCATTTGTACTAATTTTGTAGAAATCTGCCCCCAGCCCCCCTCCCCCCCACCCCCCCCCAAAAAAAAAATTAGACAATTCAAAAAATTTCACACTGAAAACGATAAGAAAATAATTAAGGAATATAATGTATAATTATAAAATACCTATAAATGCAGTGCATATATATATGATAATTTACTTCACATATAGGGGCGAGTGGGGTGGAATGGGACAGTAGGTTTTTCTCTTTAAGTATCATTCTAAATATTTCATCAATCACACATTAGGTGAAGTAATGGTACCCCAATCTTCAGTTGAAAAAAGTAGCTGATTTACATAAGCTTGCAATTATATAAAGAAAAAGATTATTTCAAAAATGAAAAGTAAATTTAGTTCATATACTTTTTAGGCTTTCTGTATAATGATTTGATTATGCATAGATGTAACAGTTTCTCTATATATGGAACATTATACTGTAAAATTAGAGAGGTAAAATTTGTTGTTTTAAAAATGGTTTTCTACATATAAGATGTCATTGACCCAAATAATGATTATTTTAGAATCTGTAAGTATTCTTAATTTAAGAAATATTGGTTAAAATGAAATTTTCTAGCATCTAAATTAAAGTATTGTGTTTATATTATATAATTCAATAAAGAAATATCAATTTGCAGTTATTTACACTAAATATTTATTTTTACAGTACTTTTTATTTCATTTCATTCAAAATTTTTGTAGCTTTTGTCTGCAAATAACCAAGTTTCCTCTTTGAGCTACGCCTATTCATTTTTATTGGCGATAACTCTAACATTTCACAGCTTTTGTTTAATTGTTCCATTACTACTGTGGGTTCACTAAATTCTGGATCAGAGATGCTTTTCATGTCAACAATAGAAATCATCTTATTTATTGATGAATAGCAGGAAGTACATAATTTTTTTCCTGGAATGAGGATGTCTGGATTTGTCATAGACATATCTAAAGAAATTGTTTTCAGTGATTTTGCTCTGTTACTATTTGGATGTTTATTAAATGGATCACAACACTGTCTCTGATTTAAACTATAAAATTTTAGAAATTTATCCTTGTGAACCTTGCATATATTCACATGCAAAAAACTTTTTTCATCTGGGATTATATAATGTAACCTTTTTTTTTAATAAATGTAAATCCCGTGGGGATAATTGAAGAACAGAAATAACATCAGTACTCAGAGAAACATTGAGTTTTTTACATACAAAACACTCCATCTCCACTGTATAATAAGTACAAAATAATTATTGTATGTCTAAATACACTTCATTGAAAACTTTAGAAGTGGTATATGGTATTTAAAAGGAATTACTCAAGTTTCTTGGACATTATGATGCAAGATTACATCATACTTTAATTATAGCCAATTAAGAAGCAGATGAAGTAAAGCAGCAATCTTTTCTTTAAATTGCATCAGCTCATATAGAACATGATGCAAGATAGCATCATACTTTGATTATAGCCAATTAAGAAGCAGATGAAGGTACAGTAGCAATCTTTTCTTTAAATTGCATCAGCTTATATAGAACATGATGCAATATTACATCAGCTTATAGAAACATAATGAAATTTTTACATCATGTTTCGAATTCAAAATTTAAAATTTTGATTCTTGAAATAATCTTTTTCTTTATATAATTGCAAGCTTGTGTAAATTAGCTACTTTTTTCAACTGAAGATTTCTACAAAATTAGTACAAATGAGGTTTTGATTATACTTTTACATTAATTTAGATGTTAGAAAATTTTATTTTAACCATTATTTTTTGAATCAGGAATGCTCACAGATTCTAAAAATATCATTATTTGGTTAATGACACCTTATCTGTAAAAAACCATTTATTTTAAAACAACAAATTTTACCTTTCCAATTTTTTTTTTATTTAAAGCACACAGATGGAGCAACGTTTTTACCAAGTTTCAGAAAAATTCATGATGATTCATTTTTTTTAGGAGCCATTACAATCTGCCCTTTTTTGCGGTGAAATTTTCACTTTGCACATAATAAAAAGTAAAAAAATGAAAATTTATTATTGTTTTGATGTGAAATATTCATTCTTTGTACAAATAGCTTCAAATTGGTACCAGATATATAAACTTTGAGCCATTAGTTGTCAAGTTATGGCCATATTTAGACAGTGATACAATTCCAAGATGGCCGCCATTTCGTAAAAATGGCCAGTTTTCAAATGGCTATATCTCGGCCAATATTGTGAAAATTACTTTTAAATTTCAGATTTGAGGGTTTCAGTACTATGTCTGTCTATGATAAAAATTAAAAAAAAATCTGTGACTATGATGCAACAAGTTTTCCTTAAATTGGTTGATTTCACGTGGAATGACCCACTGTTAATCCCCGATTCGACTAATAAGTTATATTCTAGGTGGCAAGGGCCGGCAACTATTGTAGAAAAACGAAACCAGCATTCGTTTATTGTTGAGTTAGCCGACGGGAGTAGGAAGCATGTGCACCAAAATAAGATAAGAGAATTTATCGCTAAATGTAATATAGTTAATATTGTTTTCGAAGGTGATGAGGAATTTGGAGAAGTTGGGGAAATTCCTATTTTGAACCGGGATCAAGAGATAGAACGGGATATTGAGAGGTTTGAAATAAAAGGGCTATCTAATAGTCAAGTCAAAGATTTAAAGTCCATTTTGAGGGAAAATAAAGAAGTGTTTATGGGTCCTGTACGACCAGCGGAAGTAGGGGAATGTCAGAATGTGTATTGATTACAGAGCTTTAAATTCTGTAACGCAGGTTCCCACTTTCCCGATGAAAGATTCCCAAGAAATTATGTATACCGCAGGGGCGGCTAAATATTTATCTTCAATAGATTTATTGAGGGGTTATTGGCAAATTAAAATGGCTGAGGATTGTAAACCTCTGACAGCTTTTACGACGCATAACGGAACTTATCAGTGTGTGGTGATGAAAATAAACACCTCCTACTAGGTACGCAATCGTGACGTGGTTAGTACGAAGGCAAATGAAAATAATATCCCTTCGGCGTTGTGAACGAAGATCGGATATTATTAATTACTGAAATTAATTCCTTAATATCATACTTAAAATTAAAGTTTTGCAATAACATTAGGATCGCCTTATTTAACGTATGAATTTGTGAAAATTGGGATTGATGAGTCAATAAAAAAACTTGAGATATTAATCTACAAATTTAAATGTTAACATTCCCTAATCGGCATCTAGAAATTACCTTAAAATACATAAAGGGAGAAAACTGGAATAAAGACAAGAATAGGTACATATATACAAAATTTTATTAAAACACATAAATTGGCATCATGCAAACACTATAAAATATAATATGCAAGGCAATAACTACTGAAATATGGTTATAGTGAAATATCCAAAATATTTTATTTCATTTCTTTTTTTTTGGTGTTGTTTGTTTATTTATTCATTTCCTATTATTCTGCTATCCTCGCAGCACATAACACTTTAGTTCACGACACAACTTATAGGCAAAGCCCCAAATTTTCATATTTTATAAAATCGAGTCCTTCATTCTTATTATTCGTATTATTTTACTGGTATTATTAATTTATTTATTTATTCATTTTACTATTAATTAAGTTTGAGCATTAAATTCTGATAATTTTGAGCCCCAAAGATAATAATAATTTTAAAATTTTAAAATAATCAAATTTTAAATAATCAAATTTTAAAAACCAAAATTTTAACACAACATTATATCAGTAAAATAAATTGGCCAGTCACATGAACAATGAAATTTTCTCACCTTACAAGTATGTTCCTGGTATTGGTCGACGTTGGCTTATAGCTGTCCATACAGTTCGTCAGTACGCCAACACAATTAAATCCGAATGCCAAGTTCCAAGTCATTTTGTTTTTAATTAACACGAATAGTAGCAACTTTTCTAATTTCACGCACTATAGTTGGCACTTTTCAAATTTCACGCACTTTCCAATCATCCGATGAATAAATAGTCCGCTCGGCAATACTCAGGTATTCCCTTTTGTATCCGCTCGGCATTGCTCAGAAATCATCCGATGAATAAATAGTCCGCTCGGCAATACTCAGGTATTCCTTTTTGTATTAGAAATCAGTCGATGATTAGTTCTCTGTGTGCAGAGCATAGCTTCGCTTCTCATCGCTTCAATCATCAGATGAATAAATAGTCCGCTCGGCAAAACTCAGGTATTCCTTTTTTGTATTAGAAATCAGTCGATGATTAGTTCTCTGTGTGCAGAGCATAGCTTCGCTTCTCATCGCTTCATCCGGGAGGCCTAAGATCACATCTCCCGATTTTCGAAGTTGCCTTATTTCATAATTTCTTCTTTTTCCCTCTCATCTTAGCGGGAAACTCACAGCAGAGAGAAGAGAAAAAATCTTTTTCTTACTTCAGACTTTCAATTCTAAAACTGGACTGACACGTGTGGCGTTTTCCTTCCGGATCCTGTACGCCCCTTTTGACCCCATTGGGTATTATATTCGGACTCCAATTGGCTTTGAATATATTTCACTGTCCATTGGTCAGGTAAAAGAAACGGGGTTGGATTTTTAGACATTATTCCTCCATTATTTATTGCCGGAGCTACAATTCCGAACCGGCCACCCCAAGTAGACCACACACGAGAGTAATAAATTTGATTGTAAATCTTTCATTGTTGCTTGTGTACGTTAACGTCACAAATGGCGACTCTAGGTTTTATTGCTTCTCGTAAACATTTGTTCCTTTTATAACTAATGGTGAGAAAATCCCTTCGCTCATGTGATTTTGCTATTCCCAGGCTTTGACTAAAAGAGAGCTTATAGTATAATAAAACTTCCAAACAAACAACACATATTATTGTTATCATTTCTTGTTTACGAAAGCTAAAATAAAAATTTATTTTAATACTTTTATATACATTAATATTATTTCATTTCCTATATCTTTCTAGATTATTTATTTATTTATTTATTTATTTATTTATTTATTTATTTATTTATTTTTATTATTATTCTTTCTCTTTCTTTGTTTTTTTTTTCTTTTCTTTTCTTTTATTTTATTTTATTCTAAGCGATGTCGTGACATTTCTTTACGACAAGCTTATCCCCTCTTACTTTAAGAAAAAAAATTATTCTATCCAAAAATAAGCTATAATATATATACAGATTTATAATATAATCACTTAGAATTAAAAGATGTGCTAGAATACAATACCATTATTATAAATATATACATGTAATGACAAATGGACATAGTAATACAAAAATTGAAATAACATACACAAATACATTAAATGTGAGAAAATTATCATTGCAATGTGTTGGCCTTTGAAAACTGCCAAATATAATATGTATATAAACATATTCACCTCCGCGATACCTATATTATTCGCTCGAAATTCCTTCTGAGACGCATTTTCACTAGAATTCACTACTGTTCATGCTACTGTTTATGACTTCATTTTCATTCCCGTTTTTATTGTTATCATACATTATTTCACGATCCTATTGTATTATTCTTCTGAAACCTTTTCTATCTTCATTTTCCTTTTTGTATAACATACCGTGTTATGAAAAATTCGTAAATATAATTTTTATATATTTGTATATATATTTTGTTTGAATCTAGTTTATTTTTATATTAGGTAATATATTACGACTATTCATGTAATGCCTATTTTTAATGATTATTTGTCTCTGTTATATATATTTTGTCTATGTATAGTCTCCTAAAAAATATTTTCCATACCATGCGAGTTATCGACCAGCAATAAGTTCTCACATCCCGGGAAGTACGAAATATATTTCGTATAAGACCATAATATAGCTCCGTTTTTTTTTTTTTTTTTTTTTTTTTTTTTTTTTTTTTTTTTTTAATAACGTTAATTTTGTATGTAATTTGCAAGATTCGAACATTTTTAGAATTTTCTGTGTTTAATTGTAAAAATTTTTAAGTTTGGCTGATATGTTAAATACTGTATATTTAAAAGATTTTGACGGTTTCAGTAGACGCTTAAAACAATTTTAACAAATTCTTAAAGTCTAAATTTTTTTTTTTTTTCGGAATTTTATTTATTTATTTTTTTATTTTGTTTTATTATTATTTTTTTTACACTTATATTTTCTAAGGAATGATTATTTGTTTTCTGTTCTGTTTGCCATATTGGGCGCAAATAATTTAGAAATATGAATTCTAATAGGTCTCAGGTCTGGCCTATATTTGTTCTTTATGAGGTAGTTATCATTTCTGAAAATTCTCTCAATATAATATGGGCCTGAAAATTTCTGATGTAATGCCTTAGGTTTTCTCAGCATTTTCATGTAGACCTCGTCACCCAATTTTAATTCTTTGTGTTTTAACTTCGAATTCTTATTCAGTTCCAAATCCGCCTTTTCTTGATTCTTCATAACTTCATATCTTATATCGTGCATATGTTTGAGCTTATTCTGTACATATGTACTGTAAGAATCCATATTATGCGCTTCAAAATTCGTGAATGGCGTTTTTATCTCTCTACCGAAAAATAACATGCTTGGAGAAAATTTTGTTATTCTATGTACAGTTGAATTATGCATAAGTACGAAATATGGAAGTTTTATATCCCATTCGTAAGTTTTATTACACATAGAGGCTATGGAAGCTTTTAAATCCCGGTGTATTCGTTCAAGTACAGATTGCGACTCCGGGTGGTACACCGACGAAGGTATTAGTTCAATATTTAAATTTTTCATATAATCTTTGAAATCCTTCGATTTAAAATAAGCTCCGTTGTCTGTAGAGATATATTTCGCTAATCCAAAAGTACTGAAATAACCATTTAATGCGTTGATTATAACCTTAGTATCCGTCGATCTAAGTGGAAATGCTTGTAGGAAGCGTGATGCTGTATCAACAATAGTTAAAACAAATTTATTCCTATTTAGAGATGTAACCAAACTTCCTACTACGTCAATAGTTAATTTATGACCAGGTATATAATTTTTATCCATTGTTTTCAGTGGAATTTTTATCGTTTTATGCTGTTTAAATGTATTGCATGTTATACATTTCGCACAGAATTGTTTTATCTCTTGATACATTCTATACCAAAAAAATCTTTCTTTTATTATGCCATAGGTTTTTAGAAAAGCGAAGTGTGGGACATGTGCGCTTTTTATAATATCTTCTTTTAAATTCTGTGGCGCAATATATAAATCATCATTATTTGAATTTTGTGATTTTCTTAGAATTAATATTCCTTCTTTATTTAAATTGTATTTTTCATATTTTTTTGCTTTTTTTTGTTGTTGTAAAGCTTGAATAATTTCGTTTAATTTTGGGTCTTTTAATTGTTCTTTTTTTATATTGTCTGCATTCAAATTTTTATTTACCGCAAAAAGGTGTTTGTTTAAATCGTCCGCTATAGTTAAGGCATTTGTTTCTCTACTACAGAAATCTGCTGGGTTATGAATACCTTCAATGTGAGATACTTCAAAATCATAATCCTGTAGCTTAAGTAACCATCGTGCTACAATTTCCAGCTGTTTTTCCAAGTGTAAGTGGTATGTTAATGCTTTTGAATCTGTTAGGAGAAAAAATTTTCTTCCTAATAAAATGTTTCTAAAATAAGTTATAGTTTCGTATATTGCCAAAAGCTCTATCTGCATGCTTGGATATCTCTTTTCCGATTCTTTTAATTTTCTTCCCGTAAATTCAATTGGTATCATTTTATCTCCTTGTTTTTGCGCGAGTATACCTGATGTTGCAATTTTTGATCCGTCTGTAATTATATAGAAATCTTTATTAAAATCTGGGGGATGTATGGTAGGTTGTTCCATGATAATTTTTTGTATTTTTTCAAATGATTCCTGTGCTTTGTCATTCCATTTGAATTTTGTATTCGCTTTAGTGAGATCTGTCAGTGGCGCTATAATTTCTGCATAATTGTTTATAGTTGATTTAAAATACGTGCATAATCCAATGAATGCTCGCACTGTTTTCTGAGATGTAGGGACTGCAAAGCTTGTTATTTTTTTATATTTTTTTCTGAGGGTGCATATCCTTTTTCACTAATTTTGTATCCCAGAAAGTCTATTTCTTGCATGTATAGTTTTATTTTAGCTGGTTCAATTGTGAGATTAAATTTTTCTAATTGTGTTAGTACTTCTTCTAGTAATGTGTGCATTTGTTGTATATTATCAGCGGCAAGTAAAATGTCATCAATAAGGTATTGAATGTTGTATTTCTTTTTTAAATCACCTAAAACTATATCGATTAGACGAGCAAATATATTTGTCGAGATTTTAGTTCCGAATGGCATTCGTGTTATTTGAAAATGGTTATCCTCCGTGATAAATGCTAGTTTATGCTTGTCCTGCTCTTTTAATTTGATTTGAAAAAATGCTGAATGTAAATCTAGAATTGTAAATATTTTTTTTCCAGCGATGCTTTGTAAAATATTTTTTGTGCTAGGGACTGGATACGGATCGCTTTCTAATATATCGTTAAGAGCTCTAAAATCTATAGCCATTCTAAGTTTTATTAAGTTTTGATCATTGGTTTTTGACGTAGAATTTTTTTTTTACGAAAATTACTGGGAAAGCATAACTTGAGTTCGTAGGCTCTATGATACCTGCATCCAATAAATCTTGAATTTCTTTCTCCGCGAATTTTTTTACATCATGCGCTAATTTGAATGGTTTCGTTTGTATAGGAAAGTCATGCATTAATTTAAAATTCGGTTTTATTACGTCCGTTTCTCCTAGAGTTTTGTATGATTTGCTGAAAGCAGTAGCATGTCTCATTAAAATTTTCAATACTTCTTTTTGTACCTTCGGTGTTAAGTGATCTATTTTAAAATCCTTCTCTGAAAGTTCTTTTTTTCGTAATTCTCTAATTTGTGTGATATTTAAGTTATTTACTTCGTAAATATTATCAGTTTTTGATTTACTTTGTTCTTTTATAAAAAAATCAGTGGTAATTTTTCCCATTTCCTGATCTTTGTGAAGTCTCAAGTATTGTTTAGATTTATTTTGTACTAATATTGTGAATAAATTATTTTCGTTTTCCTTGTTTTCATGAACTGAATTTTGGATTACTAATTTCCTGTTGTTATATTTTGGTTGGAAAAAAAATTGTTGCTTGTTTCTTAATTTCCCATCAAAAATTAAATTTACTAATTTCGATTCTCTAGGTCTCAAAGTAATGCTTTTCTTTACAAATACTCGTGTATTAATTTTCGGAATGTTATTGTGTTGATAGGATTTGATTTGTTTTGGTATTGTTTGAAAGTCATCATTTTGTTGTACGGGCTTAATTTTATTCACCTCCGTAATTTGATTTTCATTGGGGTTTAATTGTATAATTGAATTATTGAGTTTAAAAGTATTATTTTCAAAATCCATAATTATTTTATTACTTTTTAAGAAATCATATCCTAAAATAATTTTGTAATTACGGTCAAATTCATCTTTAGTTACATAAAATGTGCCATTTAAGAAAGTGTTGTTAAATCTAAACTTAAATTTTACACAGTGTTTAAAAGGAATGGATTTGTTTGATAAAGTTGTAATTTTTATAGCGTTGGCTAAATATTTAATCTTTATATCCGTCTCTTTTATTTTTTCAAAGACCCCTGGAGATATTAAACTTATACTCGCCCCACTGTCAATAAGGCTGGGTATAATTAAATCTTTCTTTATTTTTAAGTCCCATATTGGTAATTCATTGTTTTTTTCCGAGTTACAACTTGCGATCAATTTTTGTGTTATATCTTTTTTTTCTTTCTCATTTTTTTTTATCATTGTCTTTTTAGTTTGTTTTTTTTTTTCAATATTTTTAATTCCTTGTTTGATTTATTTTTTATATTATAACCCTGTTTTTTCTCAATGTTACGGGACCTACGGGCTTGTATTTCTCTCAATTTTGTAGGCCCGCTTACCGGTTTAAATGACTTTGCCCTCTGTTCCTATTATTATTATTGTGTCTGCCTCGCCTGTCTCTGTTTTCGTTAGGAAAAGTAATTGTGGGCTGATGTTCCCTATTTCCCTCATTATTTTGCGGCAAAGGATTTTGGCTATTTTGCATATTTGCGAAACCCTGATGCTGCCCTGTATATGCAATTTGTGTATTGTTTCCTTGTGTTGGATCAAAGTTTTGCATTGGAATCATATTTTGCATATTGTAATTTCCAGGATACATTTGATTAGTTCCTATTTGTGATTGGGTCAAATTTTGCCAATTTGGCATTTGAATTTGCATATCATTAAATCTAGTTTGATTGTAATAAGGTCTTGCAAAATCCAATGTTTGTGGCGCTTGAAAATGTTGTGCATAATTTTGTGGAAATCGTTGAAAGCCTCTATAATTATTATTTTGATAATAATTTTTTTGAAATCGTGGCCGAACATTGTTTTGCGCTCCCCTTGGTTGAAAAAAATTCGCACTTTTTTGATTGAAATAACAATTTTGTGTCTGATGGTTGGATTTATTACAGATATGACAAAAATTATGTGTTATCTGATTTACTTCAGCGTTGTTATGTTCGCTTTCATTTTTTTGAATTTTTAGATCTTTTATTTGTTCTTTTAATTGGTGTATTTCCGATTTTTGTTCTTGCGACATGCTAAGAAGTGCCTCGAATAATTTATTTTCGCTATTTTCAGTTAAATTGTTTACTTCTCCTGCACATTTACTGTTCAAAGCACTTTCGATATTTTTAGCTTTTTTTACTGCTTCATCAAACTTTGTGGGTGGGTATTTTTTTAATTCAAAGGAGATGTCCGGTCTTAGTGCTTCAAGATATTTAGTTAATTTAATCGTTTCTAATAATTCTTTAGCTCCATTCTTTTGTTCATGTCCTGACGAGACAAGGTATTTTTGTGCCTCAATGTTGAATTGTTTAGTAAATTCTTCAATAGTTTGGTTGGGTGTTTGTTTTGCGTTTATGAATTGCGCCTGAGCGTCAGCAAACGATCTTTCTTTTTTAAATTGTGTTATCGCATTTTCTTTGAATGTGTTATAGTTTTGTGCTTTATGCAATTCAGCTGTGTTTTTTAGAATCTCTCTCGCTTGGCCTTTAAATTTTGACTTTGCCAACACCAATTTTAAATCATCGGGAAATTGTGCCGCTGCGGCTAATTCTTCGAACTCTTCGAAAAAATATGATATATTTTGGTCTGGTTTGTCCTCAAAATTTTGTAAAGAGTTCAATAGAGTGTCTATTCCAATTTTAAATGTGTCCCTTTCGGGAGAAGACTGCCTTGCCTTATTTCTGCCTGTCATATTTATTTACCTATTTGGAAAATCTCACACAGACTGATGTTTGATACTTTTTCCTTTGTTTTTTATTTTTGAACTCTTTCACACCTCAAATTATGATATCATATACTCTCAAGATATGAGTTTTGTAATGAATTATTATAATTTATACTCATTCGAGAATAATATTTAATAGAAATTATGAAATAGCCCTAAATATTTTTATAAATACACATAAATATAATGACAAAGTAAATTTTCCGAAATACGGATATATATAGTAACGAAATTCTTTACAATCTTACAAGCTAATGTGTCGTGAGCTAAACCAACTCTTCTGTATATTTCTGTTTCATCTTCTCAACTATTATATTTCAATTTCGTAAATTTTTAGATATACACACAATATTTATAAACACAATATAGATAAATAATGTTTGTTAGTAGAAGGAGAAAAAGCTAAGAGAAGATAGGTAATTAAGAATAAAATCATAATACTGGCTATCTTTATTTATATTTAAATGCAGAAAATTTTTAATTTTGAATCCCAAATACAAATTCATACACCTGGTATGAGCACCATTAAACTTTTAGTAGTGTGGTGATGAAAATAAACACCTCCTACTAGGTACGCAATCGTGACGTGGTTAGTACGAAGGCAAATGAAAATAATATCCCTTCGGCGTTGTGAACGAAGATCGGATATTATTAATTACTGAAATTAATTCCTTAATATCATACTTAAAATTAAAGTTTTGCAATAACATTAGGATCGCCTTATTTAACGTATGAATTTGTGAAAATTGGGATTGATGAGTCAATAAAAAAACTTGAGATATTAATCTACAAATTTAAATGTTAACATTCCCTAATCGGCATCTAGAAATTACCTTAAAATACATAAAGGGAGAAAACTGGAATAAAGACAAGAATAGGTACATATATACAAAATTTTATTAAAACACATAAATTGGCATCATGCAAACACTATAAAATATAATATGCAAGGCAATAACTACTGAAATATGGTTATAGTGAAATATCCAAAATATTTTATTTCATTTCTTTTTTTGTTGTTGTTGTTTGTTTATTTATTCATTTCCTATTATTCTGCTATCCTCGCAGCACATAACACTTTAGTTCACGACACAACTTATAGGCAAAGCCCCAAATTTTCATATTTTATAAAATCGAGTCCTTCATTCTTATTATTCGTATTATTTTACTGGTATTATTAATTTATTTATTTATTCATTTTACTATTAATTAAGTTTGAGCATTAAATTCTGATAATTTTGAGCCCCAAAGATAATAATAATTTTAAAATTTTAAAATAATCAAATTTTAAATAATCAAATTTTAAAAACCAAAATTTTAACACAACATTATATCAGTAAAATAAATTGGCCAGTCACATGAACAATGAAATTTTCTCACCTTACAAGTATGTTCCTGGTATTGGTCGACGTTGGCTTATAGCTGTCCATACAGTTCGTCAGTACGCCAACACAATTAAATCCGAATGCCAAGTTCCAAGTCATTTTGTTTTTAATTAACACGAATAGTAGCAACTTTTCTAATTTCACGCACTATAGTTAGCACTTTTCAAATTTCACGCACTTTCCAATCATCCGATGAATAAATAGTCCGCTCGGCAATACTCAGGTATTCCCTTTTGTATCCGCTCGGCATTGCTCAGAAATCATCCGATGAATAAATAGTCCGCTCGGCAATACTCAGGTATTCCTTTTTGTATTAGAAATCAGTCGATGATTAGTTCTCTGTATGCAGAGCATAGCTTCGCTTCTCATCGCTTCATCCGGGAGGCCTAAGATCACATCTCCCGATTTTCGAAGTTGCCTTATTTCATAATTTCTTCTTTTTCCCTCTCATCTTAGCGGGAAACTCACAGCAGAGAGAAGAGAAAAAATCTTTTTCTTACTTCAGACTTTCAATTCTAAAACTGGACTGACACGTGTGGCGTTTTCCTTCCGGATCCTGTACGCCCCTTTTGACCCCATTGGGTATTATATTCGGACTCCAATTGGCTTTGAATATATTTCACTGTCCATTGGTCAGGTAAAAGAAACGGGGTTGGATTTTTAGACATTATTCCTCCATTATTTATTGCCGGAGCTACAATTCCGAACCGGCCACCCCAAGTAGACCACACACGAGAGTAATAAATTTGATTGTAAATCTTTCATTGTTGCTTGTGTACGTTAACGTCACAAATGGCGACTCTAGGTTTTATTGCTTCTCGTAAACATTTGTTCCTTTTATAACTAATGGTGAGAAAATCCCTTCGCTCATGTGATTTTGCTATTCCCAGGCTTTGACAAAAAGAGAGCTTATAGTATAATAAAACTTCCAAACAAACAACACATATTATTGTTATCATTTCTTGTTTACGAAAGCTAAAATAAAAATTTATTTTAATACTTTTATATACATTAATATTATTTCATTTTCTATCTCTTTCTAGATTATTTATTTATTTATTTATTTATTTATTTATTTATTTATTTATTTATTTATTTTTATTATTATTCTTTCTCTCTCTTTGTTTTTTTTTTTTTTCTTTTCTTTTATTTTATTTTATTCTAAGCGATGTCGTGACATTTCTTTACGACACAGTGGCGTACAATGCCTTTTGGATTATCAGGGGCTGCTGCTACGTTTCAAAAAGACATGAACGAGGTTCTCCAAGGTCATCGGAGATATGCAGAAGCATATATTGATGATGTCATCATTTTCTCCGATACCTGGGAAGAGCATTGTGAGCATGTCAGGGCTGTCATTGAAGAGTTGAAAAATAGAAATTTTACGATTAGACTAGACAAATGTAAATTTGGAGAGAAATTGACTAAGTTTTTAGGTCATGTTATTGGGGGTGGAACTCATGCACCTGATGAGGAGAAAATCGGAGCAATAAGGGACTTAAAGAGACCAAAGACTAAAAAGGAAGTTAGATCAGTTTTGGGATTAATGGGATTCTACCGATCTTATATTCCAAATTATGCTGAGATAGCTATACCTTTAACCGAATTAACCAAAGGAAATGTCAAAAATACTGTACCATGGGATGAAAGGGCAGAAAAAGCATTTAATACTCTTAAAGATGAGTTGTGTAAAGTGACGAGTTTGGCTACACCTATCGTAGGCCGGGAATATCAGCTTCACGCCGATGCTTCCGACCTTGCAGTAGGATGTTGTCTTACTCAAAAAGATGAAAAAGGTCAGTTTAAACCTATAGCTTTTGCCAGTCAGAAATTGTCAGGGGCTCAGCGTGCTTGGCCGAGTATAGAGAAAGAGGCTTGGAGTGTTCTCTTCGGGTTGCGGAAGTTTGAAAAGTGGACTTATGGATCTCAAATTGAGGTCATTACCGATCATAATCCATTAAAATTTCTCACGGAAACAACCCCAAGGTCGCCCAAACTCACTAGGTGGGCTCTAGCCTTGCAACGCTGGAACCTGAGCATTTCTCATCGTCCCGGAGTTCAACATTTGAATGCTGATGCAATTTCGAGGCTACAGAGAAAGAGCTGGGAAGAACAACCAGTTACTAGCCCATCAGTATCAATGTCAAAATAGTAGACAACTTTAAAGGATGTCATCACATGTCTAATTTTTTTTTGTGTGTGTGTAAATATTTTTTTTTAAGTTTTGTGTTTATAATAGTAAATTAGCATGTGTATTGTTTATGCAATAGTAGTATTAGTATAAGGTTCAGTAGAGATGTCAGTAGAGAATGTTCAGACACCTGAAAATGCCTATGTAATATTTAGAATGAAGAAATCTGCAAAGAGACTATTGAACTCTTCCGTAATATTATTATATGTTTGGGGAAAATTAGCCCCTAAGAGGCATATTTTCCGCTAAGGTGGGGGGTGTCAGGTTCCTAGAAGACATCTGCCCTGAATTAGAAAGGAATGACATTTCCTCATCTGAATATTTTTATGTATTGTTAGTTGTGTATCCGTGAAGCTTTCGAAATATCTTTCTTTCTTTTCTTATAATGACAAATGACAGGTGGTTATCCAGGCGCAGGTGTGCGGATGACGCACTCGTTGCTGAATGAAAGTGATGACCGCGGGGCATGGCTCAGCTGTCATTTAGTATTTAAGTGATGTGTAAATAGTAGAGGTCATGACTCAAGGTTGGTATGCGGAATTGAACCAATGGAGGAACTCTAAGAGGCCCTGCTGGGGGAAGGAAGATCTCTGACAAGGTCAACTCTGGTCGGAGAGGTTAGACAGTTCTCGCTTGGCGTTGAGACCGATAGGTCGCTCAGGATTTGTGGTCCTGTTGGATAGTGTATATTTTGAGCGTGGGACAAGGCGTCCCGGTGGATAGTGTTATAGGCCGAGAAGTGAGGCCTAATACCCTTGTGTATTGAGATTCTGCAGTAATCTCTGATAAAGCGTATCGAACGTGCGTTGAGTGTGAGGAAGAAAGTGTAAGCTGAACGGTACACAACCAACGTTTAGTGTAGTTAATGTTGAACCGGATCATCTATATCCGAGTTGTAATTGTAGATAGTTGTAAATATTGTTTCTTGTGTACATATCTATACCTTAAATAAACTGTTAGTTCAGTTCATTAACAGCGTCAGTGTTATTTTACCCAATCCTCACAGCAGGTGACCGATATCACCCATTAATATCGGTGGTGGCAGCTAAAACTACCTAGGACATTCTTCAAAGTTTTGTGGACTGAGAGGAGCGTCCGAGATACACTATTTTAAATGTATTGGAATTGATATCCATCAATAGGAAATGCATGAAATTAGCAGGTGTTGTTATTCAAAAACTATCAAATCGCACTCATTTTCCTGCTTTCATTTTTGTATTATTTATTTATTTATTTATTTATTTATTTATTTTGGCAAACAGACTAATTTTTTTGTTATCACTGCAAATACTTTCATAATTACGTAGTAAATTCACATAATTACTTTTCAATTTTTAATCTAATTTTTAATTTACTTTCAAATCAACATCTACTGTAATAGAATTTCTTACGATATTCACATTCCTTACAATTTATAAACTTTAAAAAACAAAAGAGTCGAGATAATTTACGAATGTCATATTGTCACTTTTTTCCAGTTTAAGATTTAAAAACTCATTGTTATTGACATATTTAATTAATTCAATTCTTAAATCTCAATTTTCAAAAAAAAAGAATGTCTAATTTACATTTATATAAAATAATACAATAACATTTTTAAATACTTCATAAAAAATAATATTTTGGGGGATTTTATTTTACGTTTTATCGTATGAAAACATGCTGACAGCTTTCAATTTACAAGATATTGTTTGGCACCAAACCTAAATGTTCGCTCGAAATCTAAATTGAAAAACAAAATATTTAATAAAACTTTTTTTTCATTTGTAAAATAATAATATGTGAGCTCTAAATAATCTATGTGTTTTTATACTCAGTATTTCCATTTAAACATTTGACAATATTCGAAGTCATTGTTCATCTACATTAATAAAAGAACAAAACGCTCTGTCTGCGTGTGTGTGTGTGTGTGTGTCTGCGATGGCTAGCAAAATCTACAGCATGTACGAGGCTCAACATTTTTTTGAGAGTAGCCCCAAATCTCTCCTGATGCACCTGAGCTTCAGAATTTCGAAATTCTATTTATTAATTGAGTAATTAATTAAATTCCAAAGATCACTCTCATAAAAAATCGCCTTTTTTCTTCTTTTTTTCCCTTCATTTAGTTATGGTTGGTTGGTTGCATAAAATTTTCGCATAAATAATTAAAAAAGCTGGAACAGACCTTTAAAATTCATAGACTGGCAAACTGTCAGTTTAAATGATGATTTTTTATCACAGCGGTTGTAAACCATGGAGGAAAAGATAGGTGGTGGTGAAGTAAACCGAAAAAAGAGTTGCAATATTAAACCATTTATCGCTCAAATTTTAATGTCCAAACAAAAGCATGTGGAAGGGATTTTGTATTAATAAGACGAACTGAAAGAAATGAATTATAGCTGAAGCATATTTTACGAAGAAATAGTAATTTTTTAAAATGGTCTTTTTTCTATTATACAGGGATGCAAGTTAGTCACTTTTCTCACTTTTAGTCACTTTTTTGAAATTTTGTCACTTTTAGTCACTATTTTTAAAAAAACTCACTTTCAGTCACTTTTTTGACTAAAGATAGGCTGTGAAAGCAGTATTGTATTTAGAAGCGTTTCTCTGTGACGGATTTCTTTGGCTTATAGGTAAACATTGTAGAATTCCGGAGTGGAAAATTGTACTTTTTGACGAATGACAGTATTCTCCCTCCCCTTTCCCCCTTCCCAAATTCAACACTCTCAGAGAGTGAAGGATCTGTGGAAACTGGTTCGCTCACTTTTCATTAAAAAATGTTACTAAAATGACATTTTTATCTTTCAGTCTTGTCGTTATCCCAATATCAATTATTTTTGATATTTTCATTGTTAATGAACTGCATTAAAATTTTCTCACTTGTTATGACATACAAAAACAGGATAACGGCTAATATGAGCAAGACATTCTTCACTTCAATTTGAGTTTCAGTGAAAAGTAGGATAGAATTAATAAAAGAATCCCTTCATATGATTTTAAGATCCAGAACGCGGAACACTCTTCATTGAATTTCCATTTAACATTTCTATCCTTTTTTTTATTGCAAGAATGGAAACAGAAAGTTCTTAAAAATTAATCATCGCCTTTATGATATTAAATTAATTTTAGCATTTAAAAGATGTGAGTAATTAATGGTATTTATTAATATATTATATATGTGTTTTTAAGATTTCTATTATCTTTCAGAGTATTGTGAGTAACCGTAGCAGTTAATACAAGGAATTTCTTTTTTATAATTTCCTTGCTTCTAGCTTCTTATATTAATGAAGTTCTACTGTAATTTGTCAAATTTTTCTTTGGATTACCTTTGATATTGTATCATTAATATAAGATTGTTTGATAGTTTCTAAATTCTTCTCATTTACTAAAAAATATTTCAATGTCCTTTATGTTAAAATATTTTTTACTATTTCATTGTTATGTGGCATACTTTCTACGCTATGTAATACACAACATTCTAGGTGGTATGGAATGTAAGGTGATAGAAAGAAATTTTCAAATGTTCATCAAAAATATGCTTTCATCTATTAAAGTGATAATTCCTTTCAAACACCAATGGATTTCATATGACAATACATTATTAAATTTTAAAAATTATCTCAAGATTATCTCATAATGGCTTTGGAAAATAATTTTGGATTTATTCAAGGGTGATTCTCGTCCGAAATTTCCGAAAATTTCAGGCATTCTCTTCCGAAAATTTGAAATTGAGTTATCAGTTCCGCATAGTTGCCAACTTGTACGGTTTTGCGCGCGGAAAAAACAATTGCGTAGAAATGCAAAATTCGTGAAAGGATCGCATGCATTTCGTCAATATTTCGCGGAAAAACGACGATTTCGTCAATGTTTTTGTAAAATAACTTTGTCAAAAGATCGATAAAAAACGCGAATTTCCTGTGCGGATTGCGGAAAAAACGGCAATCTCTCCAAATATCGCAGATAAAACGTTGATTTCTTCTGAAGACCGCGGGAAAACGCCGATTTCGTCTAAAGATTGCGGATATAACGCCGATTTCGTTAAAAGATCACGGGAAAAATCGCCGTTTTCGAGAAAAGATCGCTTAAAAATATTTTGTCAAAAGAATATTTGAAAAAACACGCCGATTTCGTCAAAAGATCGCGGGAATAAAATGCCGTTTTAAAAAAAAATCGCGTAAAAATGCAAATTTTGTCTAAAGATCGTCGAAAAAACGCCGATTTCACTTAAAAAACATGGGAAAACACCGATTTCGTCAAAAGATCGCGGAAAAATCGCCGATTTCGACAAAAGATCGCAATAAATCGCCGATTTTGTTAAAATATTGCTAAATTTCGTTTGAAGATAGCGGAGAAAAGCCGATTTTGTCCGAAGATCGCCGGCGGGGGAGGGGGGGGGGACTCACAACACCCCACTCCGATTTCCGAAAATGCTATGCGAATTTCCAAAAAAAAAATTTCATCCAGAATCACCCCTGGATTTATTAAATTATTCTGTTATATGTTGAGTTTTAACTAATCTTGCTAACTCATGAGATCTGCTTTCTGTTTCTTTCTTTTAATCTGAGATCTGCTTTCTGTATCTTAATCAACTTTAATCCTTAAGTCTACCATGTACTGCATAAGGAAGATTAATTCAAACTCAGCCTATGAAAGTAGAATTTATTGAAGCCAAAATTATTTTTTCATATAAGTTACTAAAAAACCATTATAAAGGAATCTCTTGGGAAAATTTCTTTAAAAGATTTAGTTTGTAATAATGTATTGTCATGGTATTATGGAATTTGGAAGGGATTGCTAGAAAATACACGAAAGCATGTATTTTATGAACATACAATTGAATACAATTTTCTGTCGCCTGATATTTCATACCGCCCTTAATATAGAATTATCTGTCCCAACTATTCTTGAGTAGGAGACATGATGACATTTAATTTTCCATTGATGATGGTCAAATGCATCGTTCAAAACAGCTTTGTAGTTATGGATTTTTAATATTTAAATCTATGCACTTTGATACATTTCATTTGTGTTTAATTATTTTTTTGAGATGAATTTAGCTTTAGAATTTTAACTTCTCTTTATTTCCACCATTTTTTCTTAAACATGTTCCTTTTTTTTTTTTTTTTGTATAGTTAGTTGCAGTTAAAATATGAGTTTGTCTCAGAAAATATTCAAGGATGTTACCAATCAGCTTTTTAATATCACTATTTGCAAGCAGATTTTCCATTGCTAATGGAAAATGAAGATTGTTCTTTAAAAATAGAGGTTATTAAAAAGTGATAGGTAGCATCCCTGATATTTTTTTGTGACAACAGCCTACTTATTATTTTCAATAAAAAAAAAATATTATATTGACATTGTATTTTTTGTTTTATATGATTAAAGAAAACTGAGGTTTGATCTTATCTGGCATTTTGGTAGGGGATTTTCATTTAAAAAACAAATCTATTAATCCAAACAACAAATCTATTCATTTAAATGATTAATTTGCAAATTTATTGAAAAAAATCTTTGTCTTGTACCATTTACGGCACTTTTTTTTTTTTTTTTTTTTTTTTTTTTTTTTTGCTTTAGTATTTTTTTTTACATGTTTTAGTCACTTTTATGATACGCTTTAGTCACTTTTTTTGACATACTTTAGTCACTTTTAGTCACTTTTTTGGAATTTTAGTCACTTTTCTCACTTTTTTGGAAGCATTATTACAGTTGCATGCCTGATTATATTATTTATTTTAATAAAATGTTTGCTTTTAAAATAATTGAAATTGATAAATTTGAAATAATTAAATGTCAAAATAAAATTAAATAAAATTTTGAAAACATTTGATTTAAACTAAACATTGTATTACTAAAAGTTTTCTTTTTTTTCAGAACATTTTAATACTTTATAACGTAGATGAAAAATGTTTATGATTTAACAATATTTTAATAATTCTATGTCAATATATAAAATATGTTTATGAAAACATTCTTTTAAAATCATGCGCGAAAACTTAAATAACAAATATTAGTCTAAAATCTAGATTTCAGAGTGCAGACGATTTTAAGACATTAACGAAAGAATGTAAACTTTTCAAGCAAAATCTTAAATGATGCTTCTATATTGATATTTCAAAGTCATATGATAAAAATTATCACATAATTCTTGCCTATGATTGATATATTTGTATCTTTTATGCATTCCGATCGTGTATTACAGTCAATAATGGCTCAAAACATTATTTTACGGGTAAATATCAACACTTTAGCACGAAACTAACGCAATCGTTGGATACATGTTCCCTCCCGTGTTTCTCATTGCTCATTTTAAGTATTTTTAGA
Source organism: Maratus speculifer (assembly GCA_964019185.1). Taxonomy (NCBI): domain Eukaryota; kingdom Metazoa; phylum Arthropoda; class Arachnida; order Araneae; family Salticidae; genus Maratus; species Maratus speculifer. The sequence continues at coordinate 281,842,553 of OZ025289.1, forward strand.
GCTTAATATCAGTTGTTGCTTTTAAAACCGATTTTTCACAAAGTCAGCTGCGACATATTTCAGGCAATGCATTTCTGCATGCTTCCAGTTAATGATAAAATCATACAAATTTCAAGTTCGTTTAATATTGTTAATACGGACCCGGGCAACGCCGGGCGGATCAGCTAGTTAAAAATAAAGGAAAGGCAGTCTTATTTAATTCTAACTATTTTTTTTTTTCTATACAGCATATCCAATGATCTTTCAACTATTTTTATTTTACTACGTCTATTCATAAAAAACTTCAATAACGTAAATCATTTATGAATGCATAAATGCAAATCATTATGAATTAAGTAACGCAGAGTTTTCCCCAGAGGGTTTCAGGGGGGCGCTCCGCCCCTCCTGCCCTTTAGTTTAAAAAATAGCGCCCTTCTTGCCCCACATTTGAAAACAAAAACAGCCCTGCAGCGATGATACGAACGCGCTATAGCGCGTAAATTACGCAAAAAATCGGCGACGGAACGCAAAAAATAGCCTCATACGCGTCCCGTGGGATGGGTAATTTCGTCTAAAAAATCGCTAAAAAAACGGCAAGTTTCGTAAAAAATTGCGAAATAATGACTAATTTCCGGCAAGATTCGCAAAAACGACAAATTTCGCCACAAAATTTCACAAAACAGCAGATTTCCTCAAAAGATCGTGGAAAAACGACAAATTTCTTCCAAAAATCGCGATAAAACGGAAAATTTTGTCAAATGCGTCGCGAAAAATGGTAACTTTCGTCAAAAATAGCGATAAAACGGCAGATTTCGTCAAAAAATTTGCGAAAAAAAAACGGCAAATTTCTTCCAAAAATTGCATTAAAACGAAAAATTCCGTTTTTTCGCGGGATTTTCACGAGATTTGTCGTTTTTTCGCGATTTTTTAACAAAATATGCCGTTTTTTGTGATTTTTTAACAAAAATTTCTGTTTTTGCGATCTTTAAATAAAATTTGCCGTTTTTTCGCGATTTTTTTCACGAAATTTAACTTTTTTTTGCGATTTTTAGCAAAATATGCCGTTATTTGCGATCTTTTAACAAAATCTGCTGTTTTTTGCGAGCTTTAAACAAAATTGGCCGTTTTTTCGTGATCTTTTAACAATATTTCCCGTTTTTCCGTCATCTTTTAACAAAATTAACCTTTTTTTTTTACAATTTTTTGATGAAATTTCTGTTTTTCACGACTCTTTGAACCGCTAGATTCTAGATTCAACTCTATAAAGGTACCCTTAAAAATGTAAAAAGTGCCCTTTTCAGAACAGTAGCGCCCTGCCCTTTTTTAGACCTAGGGGAAACTCTGGTAACGTATTTACTCGTGTATATCGCGCACTTTTTTTTTTTTTTTTTTTTGGATAAAATGAAGGCAAAACTTCTAGGTGCGCGTTATACACGGAATAATTTTCTACTGCTTGAAGTAATCACACAATATACATATGAATTAAGAAATGTATTCAAAGAAGACATTAAAAATAGGAAAATCTTAATTAATAGAAGTATTGCTGCATCTTTATTTCATTCCTTGCACTTTTTTATAGAAAAACTCTAGTAACGTTATTTAAACACAATTAAGGAATTCTCATTGCCGTCACTCACGATTATCTCTATCCCCCGACACTCCCTATCAGAAGTCTAAAATTGTAATTTCGCCTTGTTTCCTGGTCTAACGCAATGACTGTTTAGATTTTCTTTACTTTAATTCCTTTGGCTATTCACTTATTTGCATGTCAAATTTATGGTGCGTGTTATATACGAGATTTTAAAAAATCTTCATTTTCCCTTGTAAAGTATAAGGAGTGCGCGTTTGTACACGAGTAAGTACAGTATTTTTTGGCTTCCTTTGAAATGCCTGTAAAACAGGTTTTCCCGCTAAGTTCTTATAGGGACAGTGAAATCAACTTGTGCTGTCAGCATTTATTTTTCGCTTTCGAAATATTTTAGTCTAGATTTGAGTACAAATCAGGGCTGTGGAGTCTGAGTCGGGTCTGTTTTTGAGTAAAAGAGTCGGAGTTGGAGTCGCTAAAAAACAAGCCGACTCCGACTCCAGCTTTTTCCATTAGGCAGTTTGAAGGGAAATAAAACGTGTTATATGTAATTTTAAATCCGTAAAAGAAATTATTATTGTTCTTTTTAGGTGCGTTCGTAATTATGTAAATACGTAGCATCTATTGTTGTCGCTCAGTCCGTCCGTCCGCATATAACAACGCAAAAACTACCCAACCGAATCGTTTGAAATTTAAAATACATAATTATTACATAATTTTGTCGAGTCATTTCAAATTTTATAAAAAACGGATGGATAGATCAATTACAGGGACAATCAAAAGTATTCCATTACATTACGGTCAATGGGGAAAAAAGTTTCAAATGCATTTTAATCGTTTGAAAATTAAAATATATATTTATTACATAATTTTGTCTAGTCATTTCAAATTTTATGAAAATCGTATGGATAGATCAATTACAGGGACAATCAAAAGGATTGCGTTACATTACGGTCAATGGGGAAAAAAGTTTCAAATGCATTTTAATCGTTTGAAATTTAAAACGTATATTTATTACATAATTTTGTCGAGTCATTTCAAATGTTATGAAAATCGGATGCATTGATCAATTACAGAGACAATCAAAAGTATTCCGTTACATTACGGTCAATGGGGAAAAAAGTTTCAAATGCATTTTAATGGTGTTACACTCATTTGAATATAACAGAATTGACATGAATCTATGAAACATATACTAAAAAATACATTTTGTACAATCTGTGATGCAAAGAATATTTATTATTAAATTACAGGGCCACACAAATGTATTCCACTAAATAATGTTATACGGGGAAACATTGTTTGGGGGGGGGGGTGTTTTAATTATATTAAACTACTTCACATTTTATGAATAAGATATACGTTAATGAAGCATAAAAAAAATTACTCGCTGCATATTTACAGGAACACAAAGATTTCGACCACTATACTGTATCCAAAGTACGCTCTACTATATCAGCAAGATCTGAATATTTTAAAACTTCGTTATCGTACGAACGCACCTTATTTGCTACGCTTTACGTGCAATATCCAACTTGTTTGGTTTGTATCCGGCTAACCGAAGTGAAAGATTTTCAATATACTGCCCGGCGTATACAGTAGATGAAAACCGCTCTTAATTAAAAACTTTAGTAGATCCCGAATTATTTCCGAACTAGTAAAATTTTCAATTTATTTATTTATTTATTTTTCTGTTCTATTGAAATTTTTCTGTTCTGGAAGATACGAATCAGCTTCAAAATTGTAAAGATTTCCCCTTTTCAAGTCCACAGATACAAAGTAATAAAATTTCTGTTTAATTTTCTTCTTTAGGCTTCGGGAATTGCATTTTTCGTATTCATGGGACGCAAAATTGAAAAATTAGTAAAAAGGATTAGTTTTTGTTTTTTTCCTTTTTTCTTTCAAAGCTCTGAAAACTGAATTAATACCGAAAGAGCGAAATTTTTGCGTTATTATTCTTGCGTTCCTTCATAATTTTAATCAATAGCAACAAGCATTAACAGATAAATAAAAAAATTCTGAAAAAGTTTTTAGTTAAGTCTTAAAAAAATATATCATTACACTTATTTCGAAAAGAAAATGAAAATAATTGCATTGCTGATGTTTTCGCGGAGTACGACATCTAATTTATTTTTTTATTATTTTTCAGTTACTTTTAGAATTTGTCAGTTGAAAATTTATCTAATAGCAAACATGTGTGTTGATTGCATGCAAAATTGACTGTAATTATTGTAACATCTATGCGACGAGAAAAATTTCCGTTTGTTTTAGTTTTTTTAACATCTCCAATTATTATTGATATTATTGTACATAATGCATTTATTCCTGCTAATCATTAGTTAAAACATTAAATTATTGCTAATTTCATTTCTTCATTGATTATCAACCAACTACAACTTCGGTTATGAAATTTTATCGGATGAACTTTTAAATCAGTTGTTGATTATATATCTGTACTCAATATAAACAGCATTATAATTATTATTATTTTTCAACTCTGATTACAGGATATTGTGTACAATCTCATAGTTTTCAGAAAGTTTGTCATACTTTCTAATAAGATTTATTGTTTTTTATATTAAGAACTCTGCAAATTATAAGCAAAAATTTGGCAAAATTTGGGACTATTTTTATGAGAACCTTAATTTCTCTACGAGTATATATGCTATCCTCGTAAAAATGAACACAGTTTATTACAATCAGCCACCTAATCATAATCTACAATTTGAACGCTTTTGCTATTAGGTAGATTTCGTATGAAATACTACCTATTGCAATCGCATCAGTTTATATATCTATCTATCTATCTATCTATCTATCTATATATATATATATATATATATCACTTTTTTTATGGACACGATAACTTCTATAATTCTTCACCAATCTCCATCAAATTGGTACATAAAATCAAAGGGGATAAAATCTCGGCTAAATTCGTTAATGGGCAAAATCGGACCAAGGGAGTCGGAATAGGGGGCGTTTTTGTGAAAACCGAAAAAACACCATAACTTCTTAATTAAAGTAGATATCGAATCGGTAAGTTTATATTACTTCTTAAAAATGGGCCAAAAGTTTATGCATGACAGATTTTTGATAAATTTAGAAGTGGGCTCAAGGGGTGAAAAAAACAGGGGTTTTGAGAGAAAAAAATTCATAACTTCGTCAATTTTCAAGATATCAAGTCCAACTAAATTTTTTGTAAATTTTCTTAAAATTATCTAAAACTTTTGTATTGACAAGTTTTTGATAGGGCCAACTTTTACCGATGAGAAAAAATTAAAAACGAAAAGAAAAAGGGCGGTGAAAAAAGAGAAAAATCCATAACTCCGTCAATTTTTAAGATATCAAATCTGATAAAATTTATTTTACATCTTCTCAAAAATATCTACAACTTTTATATTGACAAGTTTTCATAGGACCAATTCGTATAGCAAAAAGAAATTAAACAAAAATAGGAGTTGGAGAAAAAACCTCAAATCCAAACTGCTTATACACTGTAAAACATTTATGTAACGTTACTCCATAAAACTGGTGGCAGCCTTGCTGCCTCCAATTTGGTGGAGTATTTTAACCGATATAATCGGTGCAACATTGCAATGTTACACCAGTAATGCATGTTTTTATTGCACCATTATGTAAGTGAAAAATTACTCAAAGAAGTGTAAATCGTAGCTGCCACCAATTTTATGGAGTAACGTTACCACAAATGTTTTACAGTGTATTCTGACACATTTTTAAATTCATTTTTGATTTTAAACGCATCCAAATGGTAGATCCTCTTATTTAGAAACTGTCGAAAGTGTCGCATTGGTCAAATTTCTGATAAAGACAGAATATATTTCAAAAAAGGCTGCCAAAAAGGGTACTTTGAACAGAATTTCCCAAAGTCATCGGGGGTGAAAATTTAAAGAAGTATTCAAATAAGAAATTGCGTTTTTTTCTGACTCGTTTTTAAATCCATTTTTGTTCTCAAACGCATCAAATTTACAGATCCTCTTATCTAGGAACTATATAATGTGATGCATTGGTCAGTTTTTTGATAAAGACGGAATATATTTCAAAAAAGGCTACCAAAAAGGGGATTTTGAACAGAATTTTCCGAAATCATCATGACCGAAAATTTAAGGAAGTGTTCAAATAAGAAATTGCGTTTTTTTCTGACTCGTTTTTAAATCCATTTTTGCTCTCAAACGCATCTAATTTACAGATCCTCTTATTTAAGAACTATATAATGTGATGCATTGATCAGTTTTTTGATAAAGACAGAATATATTTTGAAAAAGGCTACCAAAAAGGGTATTTTGAACAAAATTTCCCGAAATCTTCGTGATTTGAAAATTTAAGGAAGTTTTCACATAGCAAATTGCGTTTTTTATGACTCGTTTTAAAATTCATTTTCGCTCTCAAACGCATCCAATTTACAGATCCTCTTATTTAGGAACTACACTGTAAAAAAAAATTCAAGAGGTTACTAAAAATTTTTTAGTACATACATACATTCGGCGCGTAGGCCAGTATCGAACCCGGGACCTTTTGGCCTGGAGTCTGTTACCATAACCACTATGCTATCAAGGCCACGCCAAGTGAGGTTTAGTAATAGCTATCAAAAATATAAAACTATTAACTCTATTCGTTGCTAACTTTTTTCTAGTATTTCTTACAGATTTTCTTGTAACCGACTAAGATTACTAAAAATTTTTTAGTAATTACAAGGATCACTAAAGTTTTTTTAGTAGATCGACCCTTTTTTTTTTTACAGTGTATATACTGTGACGCATTGGCCAGTTTTTTGATTAATATAGAATATATTTTTAAAAATGCTGTCAAAGTGAGTATTTCGCACAAAATTTTCCGAAGCAATCATGATTAAAGAATTAAGGATGTATTCAAACAACAAATCGGTTATTTTATGACTCATTTTTAAATTCAATTTTTTCTCAAATGCATTCAGCTGACATTTTTTTGTTATTTAGGAACTGTATGTACTGTTTTGGTCGATTTTTTAATAAATTCAGAATTTATTTCAAAATATGTTGTCAAAATGGGCATTTAAGCTGAATTTTTCTTAAGATGATTCTGATAAAACCAGTTTTTGCAGAAAAATGAAATTAAAAATTTTTCATAAACGGCCAAATGAAGTTATTAAACTGGGTTTATCTCTAATCATATATATATATATATATATATATTGTTGTTGTTGAAATGAGCACTCTTCGAAATGTACCTCCGCCTATAGGCCCAGCCGACAGGGATTTTTCTAGTTTTGACAGGGTTGATCCAAAAAATATTTGTTCTTTTCCATTTGATTATCTCTTATGTGATCTCGGGGAAAAAATCTTCGTTGAAATATATGACATGTATTAGTCTGTTTACATATTTTGAGTTTCGGAATAATTTCTCAAGTATTTTTCTAGATACTTTACAAAATGTCGAAAAGCGCAACCGGCTTGTCACCTTTGGCCATATAGTATATAAGTAGTCATATGCACGTACATCCTAAGGGATCGAAAATATTCAATTTATTGAGAGAATAAAAAAAAGAGGGCTCCCAATGACATCAGGCTCAGATCCGGCTCTGACATCGCTTTAGCTTAGTTGTTGACTGATGGCTACACTGTAAAAAAAATTCAAGAGGTTATTAAAAATTTCTTAGTAAATTTGTACTCCACAGAATTTTTTAGTAAGCATTACAAACTTTTTTTTGCAAGTGAAACAAGCATTTCTTTTGTAAACTGAACAAAAGAATTTTTTGTATAACTGACTTAAAAATGTTTAGTATGAGCCACCAAGCAAATTTTAGTAATAGCTCCAAAATTATTTTCAATAACCATTACGTGCGCTCGAAGGGCAGGAGCTACCTTCGAGCTGCATCCAGACTTCTGAAGCGGAAGATTTTCGGCAAAACCGCAATAGATGGCAGCACCAAACATTCCTACCTGCTCCGACAGGATTTGCATAATCCCTTTATTAACGAGACACTACATACATTCGGGGCGTATTTGGCGGTGGCAAGTTTCGAACCCGGGACCTTTTAGCCTGGAGTCTGTTACTATAACCACTATGCTATCAAGGCCACACCAACTGAGTTTTGGTAAGAGCTATTAAAAATTTTAAACTATTAACTCTATTCGTTGCTAACTTTTTTCTAGTAATTCTTACAGATTTTTTTGTAACCGACTAAGATTACTAAAAATTTTTTAGTAATTACAAGGATCACTAAAGTCTTTTTAGTAGATCGACCTTTTTTTTTTTACAGTGTACTGTCTTATAAAGCAACATTTTTATATTCAAAAAAGTTATATACATATTATTGAAAAATGTTTGTTTTACTTAAAATATTTTTACCAAAGTTTTTGCCAACAATTGCTTTATATACAGGGTGTCCGAAAAGTCTGAAAACCGTCAAATAACTCGGGAAATACATATCAGATTGGAAAACAAAAAAAATGCGTTTTAAATATTTTTAAATAAGCTACTCAGTGATACCGAATTTGACCTCCGCAACGGACCCCCTGGAGGTCAGAGGGGGTCCAACTTTGAAATCTTAAATTATACCCCTATTTTTTATTGCAGATTCGAATTCTAAGGACAAAAATCCGTAAATTTCGCATTTGATGTTTACTTCGGATCTTCGTTGATCACGGTGTAAACGAGCATTTTAAATAGATACATATTTCGTTTTTCCCAATCATGTCTTGCCTTCTCGAAATCTGATTGGCCTGAACTTTTGACGTCAAATTCCCCTTCTTTTGCAGGAATAGGGTTTCCCAAAAACCGCCCGTGGCGATTATTTTGGTGCGGTTATGGGGTTTTATATGTATTTCTCTACAAAAATTCATTGAAATATGTTAATTTAGTTTAGGGCGTGTAATGAGTTTTTTAAATAATTTCTACAGAATTGAATAACATATAAGGCAAATTATTAAAAAATTAAAAATGTAAAGTTATTTTGTGCTGATTAAGCAAAGGTTGGGGAAGTATGGTAAATTTCAGGTGGAGTTGGGATTACAGATTTTTGTATAATATAATTTCTGCAACTACAAAATAACATGTTGAAAAAACATTTAACAACAGTTCTAGTAATTTTTATTGTAATTTAAAACATTTTTTTCATAATTTTAAATTTAATAACTTTAATTATCTGAAAAATTTTGATCCTTTGAATTTTTTCATTTAAAAAATAATTTATCTCTGTTGATCATTGCCAATGGGATACAACGTATTAATTTTCATATTGGATGACTAGTGCCTAGTGTAAATAGTTGTTTAATTATTTATTTACTCTTGCAATAAAATATCAAATATGAAAAAAATGTATAAAGTAATATTAACCAATTATAAATAATTCTAATAAATGTAATATTTTTGTAATCTATATCTATACCTATACTATAAAGAGATAAAATTTGTTTATTTGTATAGGGTAACCTCCGGAACTACCGAACCGATTTCAAAAACAATTATATCAAAATGATGGTGTTTGCCCCAAATCAAACATAGACTATGTCTTATGTCCATACCACGAACTCAAATGGAGCGCAAAAGAAAAAAACTCTCTAAAAATGCGATTTTTGTGATACTGAAAGGTCTAGAAACATGAAATTTAGCATGTTAACCGCTTCCCTGTTTTGCCCGTACATCGTACGGGCAACGTGTTTTATATAATCATGATTTTCCTGTATCACGTACAGGCATCCATGCTCCAATCATAATTTATTTATCTCACCAGTAAAATTTTATTGTAAGTTTTGCATTACTTCATCCGAGCATTTTTCTGATTCAATTAGGCAAAAATTTCTGTTTGGAATGACCTGTTATAAAAGATTAAAAATTCTGTAAAAGACATGAAAAATTAGACATTATTTGGAAGTTTTTACCAAAAAATATTGATCTGTTAAATAGTTAAATGTATGAAAAACAATTTTAAACTGAAAAATATATATACTAATTTACAAAAAATATTATGTATCAATAAGAAATGTTGAAAATTTTTCTGCCTTATTATTTTGTTGTTGCAGTAATTAATCAATCATTGAAACCTATAATTCCTCCCCAAACTAAAATTTCAGGGTTCGTAAGGACTGAAATGGCTCGAACAGGAAATAATTTCAATAAGATTTCATTTCAATTTCATTTTAATAAGAAAATACTCAGTACGAGTATTTTCTTATTGAAAATCACTTGTTAAAGATAAATCACAAGAAGATAACAAGATCTCTAACAAGTGACTTGTGAAAAGTTTTGAATACTTTTTCAATTTGCATTGCTTATATGTAAAATATGTAGATTTTACTAGTATTTTATGCGTTTTAATTTTTTTGTCTCTAATAGATAAATATTTAAAACACATTTCAATCTTTTTGAGACATCCTGTATTTTGTTAAATATTTGATTTCGAAAGATTTATTATTCATTTTATTTCAGGCCTAATGTTTGTCCGTACAATGTGATGTCCATGGTGAAAGTTCGTAAACCATGTCTGAGAGCTTATACTCAAATTGAAAAAGTGAGAAAACCAAACTGTCCTTACTCCGATGAATGGTGCACTGATTATAAGCCCAAGTAAGTACAAAATTTTCACATCTTAATATTGTAAAGTGCTGTGTTAATTCTGTTTTTGTATTAGTTCCATTTCCTTTAAAATTCTTTAAAAAAATGGAAAGTTTTATTCATTTGAAGAATGTGCTTTTTGCCGGCTTTTTTATTATTCTTATAAAAGTTTGTACACTGAAGTTCCGTTGAAATAGATATAGCCTGTGGGATGACAAAAATATGGTGCTACTGCCTCATATTTGGGTGCTGCTGTATGCTATATGTAATTCTATGTATAAGCACCTGTAAACAACTTTAAAAGTTATATGATGAGAGAAACTCGCGGTTTAGACTGCTTATTTTTTGTCCTAAGTCGAAGAAAAATTCGCCACATGTATTATAAGGTTTTGCCACAGGGGTCCCCCAATTTAAGAAAAAGTTCAACTAAACCTTTTTTCTCTTAGCACATTATCAAGATTCTTGGATGCACAGATAGCGGAAAAAGGAGAGTGCTTGTGTTGATTATAAAGGATAGGAAGGTTGGGATGAACTTGAATTTTTACGATTCAATTGCATAGTATGCAGCCAGTGACTTCAATGCTTAAGTAGTTATTCGATTGAATGAGATATCCCAGACAAGAAAAACCCTGTGTAGATTTCCTACTTTTGTCGATACCAAAATTTGTAAGGAAGGAGCTTCAACCGAGGAGGGGAAGAACAGAAAAGGCTACAATAATTCCGGAAATGGAAGATTGAAAGTGTTAAAAGGAAATGCTGCATTTTCCTAAAATAAATTTGACTAACCAGTTATCCTGGCAACAGAACTGAGCCAAAACTAGTTCCAGGGTCTTTCTTTCTCAGCCAGACGGTAGTTAATCAACTAAAAGGTTGTGCAAAGCTAGCTCCATCAACTAACCTTTATGAGCAAAAAATGAGCCAGATTACAACTTATCATTCACGCTACTGCATTCAGTGTCTTTCATGGACCATAGGACTGAGAATATCGTCAACGATTGAAGTACAAAGTTAGCGCAATGAATGATCGAATGAAATATATATATATATATATATTTTTTTTTTTCAAAACTATTACACATATTATGATAATTAATGTATGAAAATAAAGATGAGCATTCCTAGTATTTTTTAGATACAAATGTTTGTTAAAAAAACCTTTTATAATATGACAAACACCTAATCCGCAATCAAGTTCATTCTACATCATTTGACACCTATACACAGTCAACGATTCTTAATGCATCACTGATACATTAAAGCACTGATGGATCACTTATACGCTGTGTACTTTTTATGGTTTTGGAAATATTTTTCTTCTTTAAATCCGGTCTTACATTTGTGCTTACTCTGTATGATATGTGATGAGTCCCAGAGACTGATGAGACTTGAATACTACTTAACTACGTTGAAGGAATGTCAAGAATATGACTTCATGTTCATGAAACCATAGATAAAGTTTGTTTATTTTTAGGGGGTAATCTCCGGAACTACCGAACCTATTTCAAAAGTAATGGTACCAAAATGATACCCCGAATCAAACATTGGCTATATCTTATGTCCATGTTGCTACTAACCCAAAGAAGGTGCAGGAGCAAAAAACGTTCTTTCTAAAAATGCGATTTTTGTGTTACTGAAAGGCATAGAAACATGAAATTTGGCATGCTAATTATTTATAAAAAAAATAAATTATCTCTAAGAACATTTCTTAAACAATACAAAATTTAAAAACGGTGAAAGTGCACGAAAAGCATTCTGAAAACGTTCTAAATTGCGATTTTTAAGCAATCATGGGAACCGATTTCAAAAGTAATGGTACCAAACTGACGGTGTTCACCCTGAGACAAATATAGGATACGTCGTATGTCGATGCCACTAACTCAAAAAGAATGCAGGAGCAAGAAACGCTCTAAAATGCTATTTTTGTTTTACTGCAGTTCCTAGAAACATGAAATTCAACATGTTAATTATAAGGTATAAACGGTCTCTAGGAACATTTCCTAAAAATCATGAAATTTAAAAAGGGTGAAAATGCTCGAAAAAAGTTCTAAAAACATTCCAATTGTAATTTGTAAGCAATCTCGGAAAGTAACGAACCGATTTAAAAATAAGTATATCAAACTAATGGTAACATTCCTTCCTCCAACTTAGACTATATCTTATGTTGGTGTCACTATCCCAAAAGGATTACAGGAGAAAAGGAGTTCAAAAAAGGTGAGTTTTGTGTTACTGAAAGACGAGCTAATGAACTGATTTAAAAAAAAAATTATGTCAAAATGATACAGCCCTTGCTCTTATATATACTTTATTTTATGTCGATGTTACTACCACCTCAAGGTTGCGGAACCACTCTAGACATTGAAATAAAAAGCGATGTAAAAAAATGGTCAGATATGTAAATTAGAAGTATTTTATGTCAATAAACGACGAATTCTAACAATTGTAATTTATCGAAGAATACATTTCAAATTGAAAGTTATTTGTAAACATTATCATTTACAGAAACATAGTTTGTGTGTTTGAAAGATATTCTTCTAAAATTGCAGTTATTACTTTCTATGTTTTTCAAAGTTATTAACTATATAACTTGAACAGTCATTTAAACTATAAAAATAATCATCCAGATCGATTCTGTGCGATTGATATTATATAAAAAATGTTTTATTAAATATTGAAATTAACAACCAAAATTTCCAAAATACACTATACATTTTATGTCGTTTTATCCTGTCTAATGAAAAAATGAATATAAAGATATTTATGTGAAATATAAACATATATGAGTTTTCAGAATCCAGAATTATATGATATATAGTGTAAATACCGAGAGACAAAAACTCTGTTTATTGTTTACTTAATTCATTTTATATTAGCTTATTTTCAATGTACTAAGTAATTTTTTAATCAAAGAATCAAAGACGAAAATAGACTTTGTATTTTGTATCTCCTTACTGCGACTAATTTGGTCTTTAAAATTTTTGATCACAGAAATATGAATAAAAATACATTTACTGGAAGATTGCCCTTGTTTTTTTAAATTATAATTCAAATTTTTTAAAGACGATGAAATTAGCGTTCTTTCAGAATCTTGGGTGTCTGGATGGGGATTGGTGAGCATAGCTCGCATGTAGCAAAACCCCTTAGTTCAGAAAAAAATCGATTTTTCTTTTATTTATCCATTTTTATTATTATTATTATAATTATATATATATATATATATATATTTTTTTTTTTTTTTTTTTTTTTACGAAGGTTGAAAGTTGAATACATTCAATTTTAAAAATTTTAACTTTGTGAAAATAAAAATTAAGATCGAATTTAATAAATAAAACAATAATTCACAAAAATTATCAGTTAATTAAAAGATAATAAAAAACACTCCAAAAGGCCCTAACAAAATTTAAATAAATCCACGTCGCGCGTTTATGGGTCTTGCATCCTGCCAATAGCGGTATTTTGTACCAGAAGAAATTTCGAAATTATTTCACAATGGTTTATTTCAATTTTAAGGTGCCTTTTTGAAAGATTTTTCCTTCTTAATTTGTTTTTTGGTTGCTTGATCCGTTGTTTGTTCATAGTGCTTTTTTTCCTTCTTCTTGCAAATTTAGAATTTACTCGTCTTTGGTAGCTGACACTCTGTAAAAAATTTATTCGCATCAGTTTACAAATAAAACAAGAGTCAATTTTTAAAAAATATATGCGTTTGTTATTATTCTATGAGTAACAAAAATTGCAATACTAATGATTGATTTTATTTTCATGCATGAAACGTTTTTTACAGCTTGTAACGTGTGTCTGGATTGTTACTGAAAATCACTTAATTTTCGATTGAGAAATCCGCATCTTAGCTGCATCTTTATCACTGATTAACATTAATATATCATATAAGTTCATTGTAAGTTCATCAGGAGGTTTACTTAAAAACCTGAAGTCATGAACTTTCACTCTTAATTATTTGGAAAGAAAAACTTCCCAGCAGATTACTGCTAGTGGAAATTGGGTTTAACTTTTATGAATTAATCAAACTAGTTAAAATTCTTTGAGCATAGCAAAATTTATAAATAGATTACTTCTTTATTTTTCATGAAAATGTTCTCGTGGTCTCATAATCCAAGAGACATATGCCCACGCAGTGTATATAAATTCATAAATGCAAGAGGTAATTTATATTTTCCTGCCCTAGCTCTAAGAATTATGTTTATGAGTTTCATTATCTGATAATCTGCCTTATGTTCATAGTGAATATTTAGTTGATTATGGTAAGTATTGATCAATCAAGAATCCTACGAACTAAGCAGTTGCCTTGTCGCTTCCACTCTTCTAACAAGCCTTTTATGTAAGATAGACACTCATAAATTTCTGAGGAGCACGCTTTTCCCATTAACTTCCTGGGTGGTACAGCATCTGAAAGTGCACTGTATTGTTGTTAATGAAGGGACGTTAGTTCAACTGATGCTGTGATATGACGGAATTAAAAATATATAATAGTAAAATATCTATTAATGTCAGTTACTATTTGTTGGTGGATATTATGAAACAAGATATATGTCTATACGATTGTTATTTACGTTATAACGAAGATTAAATATTGTGTGTGTGTTTGAAATGAATATTGGATAAGTTCCGAATTATGATAACACTGATTTTATATATATTCTGTATCCTAAACATTTATAATTAGATGGTTGCTTTTTCTATGATGCGATTAAAGAAGCGACCAATTGAAATTTAATATTTATCTAACTTATATATGAATCTGTAAAAACTAGGTACTTAAAAACATTTTAAATTTAAAATTATAATTATAAAATTAATTTGTGATTAGATTTAAAATAGTAATAAAATTTTAAAACTATTCCACTCTATTAAAAGTAAAAATTATTATTATTATTTTTTTTTAAGATATTTCATTACAAATCTAATAAATTTCAAAGTATAACTCAACCAGGGAAACATTTTCGTGCCAAATAATACATGATCCCAACTGGGGCGATCCGGCATAACAGAGTGTTTTTTGATTGCGAAAAAAGACAAGTTTATTTTATGCTGCAAACTATTTATAATTATTTTTTGCATTAAAGTTTAAACCATAAAAAGATTAATATGTTAGATAGGCACAAGTACTTTTTTAAAAGTTTCAAGATAAATTTTATTCATTTACCAGTCACCAAAGATGTTTAAAAGAAGAAAAGGGATATATGTTATTTGATATTGGATTGTTTTTGCCATATTATCATAAGAAAAGTCGCCCCAGTGGCGTGGTCAGTAGCGGCAGCTGCTGCCGCACCGAGGAGTCCTGGTTCGAATCCGGGTACGGACATGGATGGTGTGTTGTCCCTTTGTAGTGTAATAAAATATGTAATGGATATATGTAATAAAAATTGTTCTCAATTGTGTCTGTTTCTGTGCATAATGGATCAATCGAGGCGACAGCTATAGCAGCTATAGGCCTCAAAGCAATGTCAAATCAAAATCATAAGAAGAGAATCTAGGTAAGATTTGGGTAAAAGTTTTAGTAAGGATGTGGTTAAAATTTTCGTTTTTATGCAAGATTTTGGAATATATAACCTTGTTTTATTTTTTTAAGCTATTGCATAGCTTTTATCGCGGGCTTTGAGCGCGGCGATCGAAAGTAGAAATTCCGTAACGAGAAAAATGTAGAAATTCCGTAACGAAAAAAAACCTAACACTCGGCTAACGTCGTTTCAATTCGGCAGACTTCAGCATGGTATCCTTCGGTAGACTTCGGTAGACATTGACGCGGTATTTTTCAGATATTTAGAGGATATCAAGTCTCAAACTTATATTTCTTATTTCAGTTACTATAAATCTATAGTTTCAATAATAAAAATTCCTGATAGAATGTGTCTGGAAAAGAATCGTCTTAAGATAAAACAAGGTAGGATAATGTAGCTTTTGGTGATTGGAGATCCCCCACGGTGAGGGTCGAAAAATTTAAAATGCTTATAACTCGCGATCTAATTTTCGTAGTGCGGCCAAATTTTGTTTGGTAATTTATTATGAGACAGTGTTACTTTTGGTGACAGGAGACCCCCCCCCCCCCCCATGGTGAGGGTCGAAAAATTTAAAATGCTTATAACTCGCGATCTAATTTTCGTAGCGCGGCCAAATTTTGTTTGGTAATTTATTATGAGATAGTGTTACTTTTGGTGACAGGAGATCCCCATGGTGAGGGTCGAAAAATTAAAATGCTTATAACTCTCGATCTAATTTTCGCAGTGCGGCCAAATTTTGTTTGGTAATTTATTATGAGACAGTGTTACTTTTGGTGACAGGAGACCCCCCACGGTGAGGGTCGAAAAATTTAAAATGCTTATAACTCGCGATCTAATTTTCGTAGCGCGGCCAAATTTTGTTTGGTAATTTATTATGAGACAGTGTTAATTTTTGGTGACAAGGAGATCCCCCATGGGGAGGGTCGAAAAATTTAAAATGCTTATAACTCTCGATCTAATTTTCGCAGCGCGGCCAAATTTTGTTTGGTAATTTATTATGAGACAGTGTTAATTTTTGGTGACAGGAGACCCCCCACGGTGAGGGTCCAAAAAATTTAAAATGCTTATAACTCGCGATCTGATTTTCGTAGCGCGGCCAAATTTTGTTTGGTGATTTATTATGAAACAGTGTTAATTTTTGGCGACAGGAGACCCCCCCCCCCCCCACTGTGAGGGTTGAAAAAGTTAAAATGCTTATAACTCGCGATCTAATTTTCGTAGTGCGGCCGAATTTTGTTTGGTAATTTATTATGAGTCAGTGTTAGTTTTTGGTGACAGGAGACCCCCCCCCCATGGTGAGGGTCGAAAAATTTAAAATACTTATAACTCGCGATCTAATTTTCGTAGCGCGGCCAAATTTTGTTTGGTAATTTATTATGAGACAGTGTTACTTTTGGTGACAGGTGACCCCCCACATTGAGGGTCGAAAAATTTAAAATGCTTATAACTCGCGATCTAATTTTCGTAGCGCGGCCAAATTTTGTTTGGTGTTTTATTATGAAACAGTGTTAATTTTTGGTGACAGGAGACCCCCCCCCCCCCCATGGTGAGGGTCGAAAAATTTAAAATGCTTATAACTCGCGGTCTAACTTTCGTGGCGCGGCCAAATTTTGTTTGGTAATTTATTATGAGACAGTTTTAAGTTTTGGTCACAGGAGACACCCCCCCCCCCTCTCACGGTGAGGGTCGAAAAATTTAAAATGCTTATAACTCGCAATGTAATTTTCGTATCGCGGCCAAATTTTGTTTGATAATTTATTATGAGAGAGTGTTAACTTTTGGTGACAGGAGACCCCCCCCCCCGGTGAGGGTCGAAAAATTTAAAATGTTTATAACTCGCGATCAATTTTCGTAGCGCGGCCAAATTTTTTTTGGTAATTTTTTATGAGACAGTGTTAATTTTTGGTGACAGGAGATTCCCCATGATGAGGGTCGAAAATTTTCAAATGCTTATATCTCGCGATCTAATTTTCGTAGTGCGGCCAAATTTTCTTTGGTAATTTATTATGAGACAGTGTTATTTTTTGGTGACAGGAGACCCCCACGGTGAGGTTCAGAAAATTTTAAATGCTTATACCTCGCGATCTAATTTTCGTAGCGCGGCCAAATTTTGTTTGGTAATTTATTAAGGTATTGCATAGCTTTTATCGCGGGCTTTGAGCGCGGCGAAAGAATCTAGAAATTCCGTAACGAGAAAAAATAAAACCTAACACTCCGGTTAACGTCGTTTCAGTTTGGCAAACTTCGGCACGGTATCCTTCGGTAGACTTCGGCAGACATTGACGCGGTATTTTTCAGATATTTTGAGAATATCAAGTCTCAAACTTATGTTTTTTATTTCAGCTACCATAAACGTATAGTTTCAATGATAAAAATTCCTGATGAACCTACATGTATTGTAAGATAATAAAAATATTTTAAACGATATTAACTTCTCATTTATTCAATAAAAGAAAAAACATTTTGTTATCGGTCATCACGCTCAAAAAGTGTAACTTGAATTAATATCAAAGACAAAAAAAACTGCATAAATAATTATAATTGCATAAGTTGATAAAAAATGCTATGCAATAGCTTTACCGCGGCAGTCCCCGAGTGCCACACGTATTTTTATTGTTTAAGAAATAATTTAAATGACCAGCGTTGATCTGCGTTTGAATGATCTCAAGTAAAATTGAAATGATTGCAGAGAAATTTTTAGAGAAATTTGTGTAACCAATAGGAATTAGAGCATAAAGACAGTGAATCCTAGTTAAATAAAAAGTAATACAATATTCAATCAAAAACTGATACATTGTATTGATTTATTTCTTCATCTGAAGAATTAAAAATATTATTCAAAAAATATTTGATACCCCCCCCCTTTTTAGGTGCGTTCGTAATTATAAAATACGTAGCACCTATTGTTGTCGCTCAGTCCGTCCGTCTGTCTGTCCGTCTGTCTGTCCGTCTGTCCGTCCGTCTGTCTGTTCGTCCGTCTGTCCGCATATAACAACGCAAAAACTACCCAACCGAATCGTTTGAAATTTAAAATACATAATTATAACATAATTTTGTCGAGTCATTTCAAATTTTATGAAAATCGGATGGATAGATCAATTACAGGGACAATCAAAAGGATTCCGTTACAGTACGGTCAATGGGGAAAAAAGTTTCAAATGCATTTTAATCGTTTGAAATTTAAAACATATAACTATTGCGTAATTTTGTTGAGTCATTTCAAATGTTATGAAAATCGGATGGATAGATCAATTACAGGGACAATCAAAAGGATTCCGTTACATTACGGTCAATGGGGAAAAAAGTTTCAAATGCATTTTAATCGTTTGAAATTTAAAAATATAATTATTACGTAATTTTGTCGAGTCATTTCAAATGTTATGAAAGTTGGATGCATAAATCATTTACAGAGACAATCAAAAGTATTCCATTACATTACGGTCATTTGGGAAAAAGGTTCAAATGCATGTTAATGATGTTACATTCATTCGAACATAATAGAATTGGCATGGATCTATGAAATATATACTAAAATATGCCTTCTGTACAATCTGTGATGCAAAGAATTTTTATTATTAAATTACAAGGCCACACAAAAGTATTCCACTACGTAATGCTATACTGGGAAACATTGTTTGGACGTGTTTTAATTATATTCAATTATTTCACATTTTATGAATAAAATATACTTTGCTGAGGTGTAATGAAAATTACTTCCTGCATATTTACAGAAACGTAAAGATTTCGACTACGATACTGTATCCGGAGTACGCTCTACTATATCAGCAAGATCTGAATATTTTTAAAACTTCGTTATCGAACGAACGCACCTCATTCGCTACGTTCACGTGCAATTTCCAACTTGTTTTATATTGTTTCAGTTTTTAACAAATAAAAAGGGGATTGGACTAAGAAAATACTCAGTTAACGCGATATCAGGCGAAAGATCTTTTAATAAACATGATTTTAAAATATAAATTTGATATTTTTCAAATGAAGAAATACAATTTTTGCAGCATATTCTAGCCCTTGAATATTTTTATCAAAATACTGCTAGTTACTCCAATGATTATAATACATTAACATATCTCGTGTGAAATTTTCACCAATACATACTTTATTAAAAATATAAGCGTTATAAAAAATAAAAACGGCTATGATTGTTATATCATTAGCACCTTTGCTTTCTTTCATGTAGAATGCGCTATTTATTTTATATTTTGTAGGAATAATATAATCCTTAAAATTATTCAATACAAACTACTCTAAAATAGTTTTAGCAGTTTAACCATGAAATTGTATAATAATGTTACTGAAAATAATCCTCTATATAT
Source organism: Maratus speculifer (assembly GCA_964019185.1). Classification (NCBI taxonomy): domain Eukaryota; kingdom Metazoa; phylum Arthropoda; class Arachnida; order Araneae; family Salticidae; genus Maratus; species Maratus speculifer. The sequence continues at coordinate 281,862,517 of OZ025289.1, forward strand.
TTCTTTTCTATAACATACATTGTTGATTATTTAATCCTCTATACATTTCTTTTCTATAACATCCATAGTTGATTATGTGCATAAAAATGTGTAACAAATATAGGTGCAAAATTAATTGGTTTAATGTTTTATGAACTTGATTCAGATGTATATAGCAGTACTAATAAAATATGTAAAGTAGGAAAATTAAGTTCGTATACTAGTTTTAAATAGTAAAATCCTTAATACTATTTATTGGAGAATAAACTGACTAAAAACTTTTTTTGTTTGTTTATTTCAGGACAATATATTATACTAGTTACACGCACAAACTAGAACCCAGATATCATACTGTATATAAATGTTGCCTTGGATGCTTCGCTGTAGATGCAAAAGGATGTATCCATAGTAAGTATTTCTGAAAATTTTTACCACTCACAGAGGCATTCTGTATTCATTGCATCCCTTTTAAAATATAGCTTACTTTTTTTTTTTTTTTTACATGCGTATTACTAATCTTGCTATAATGTGGGATTTTTTATCTGATAAACACTACACTGATCAATGCAAGGGGGAAAATGTAAAATTTTATGTCTGCTTCAATTTTATTGCTTGCAATGCAGATGACTTTGAAAAAAAAAGAAAGAAATTCCGAACAGGAATCCTAACCCCAGTTCTAAAAGTTAAATAATGAAATTGCTTGGGGCTTTTTTTTTTCTTCTTTTTCCATGTTTGTTACTCGTATTAAGAAAGGACAATTCTGCCAAAAATGTAAGCGAATGAAGAAATCCTCATATTTATCAACATTTTAATAACATCTTCTGTATAAAAAAATATTAAATCAAATAATAGTCAAATTATATTACTGCAAATCCTACATCTAGCTACATTCCGATTAATTTTCTGATAAATTTGGTAATTCATCTTGGAATAGCTCTTCTTGCGAAGAAAACTCAGCTACTCAAATAATTGATTGCGTATGTGAATGTAATAAACACTTTTTTCAATATTGCATTAGAATAAAGATTAGACGTTATAATAAAGATTATACAATTAAAAAATTATAAATGTGATAATTATCACATTATATTACTTTAAGGGACACATTTTAAGATAATTTTGATTTTTAAATTAAAATTTTGATTTTTTTTTTTTTTTTTTTTTTTTTTTTTTTTTGATTGACCTAATCGTTATAAAATCACATGATAAAACTTCTCATATTTTCGGAAAAGAATTGTTTGATCCGCGGTTTATACGCAGTAAATTACGGTAAAAAATAAAAAAAAAAATAAAAATAAAAATAAAAAAAATGGAAAAAAAATGAAAAAAAAAAAAACACATTTCCACATGAAGTCATTTCCATGACAAAACCTAGATTTTGGAAACAAACTAAAACGAAAAAAATAATATTTCCTCTTCTAATTAAGATAGAAACATGATTTAAACGTAATCTTAAGTAGAAAAAAAAAAGAGAGAGAACAGAGAAAGTTCTAATACAGTAAGTTTTTTTATTATTTTGATTTTGAAATTTTTAAAGTTTTCTGTATCCCGGACCCTTTTAAAGCATAGATCTAATTATTTTCACATTAATTTTTCAGGTGAATGTGGCAACTCTTCTCCGAATAGCTCTTCTTGTGAAGAAAATCCAGCTGCTCAACTGACTGGATGTGTTTGTGAACGCGACAAACGCTTCTCTCAATACCGCTTGTGTCACGAAGGTATGTATTGTATAGCTACATTTACTAGTGCTTTTTTTTTTTTTTTTTTTTTTTTTAAGGAGCTTGTAAAGCAGAAAATTGTAATATGTATATATATTACCTCTCACTTTCATTATAAGATGATCAAATGTCTTAGATCAGTTATGATGATGATCGTATTACTTATAAAAAATATTGTTATACATATTTATACAATATTTGTATTTTTTAATCTACACGCAAATGAAGATAAAATTTGGGTCATTCAGTTTATTTCTTTTTCTTTTAAATGTATCAGTTAAACAATCTTCAAATATGCCGAGTTTTACAATGAAAAAAAATCTCGATCAATACCTATTTTTTAAGAAATTTCCTCATTTTTTTCACTCATTTTAATCAACTTTACTACAAGGAAACGAACTTAAAATTACTATATAAACATCTTAAGATGTAAACGTGTTTAAACTGCAGCCTTTTTTTTTTTTTTAATATATTAGTTCAATTTTTTGAAGTATCTCAAGTATCCCAAATGTTATAAAAAAAACTCAAATAATAATATAATTCTAATAATAATAAGGAAGATAAGAGATTAGATAATGCACTCTCATTGTTTGTTTTTTAATTAATCAGTTTCAGTACAAAAGAAAAAACTTTCTAAACACACCAAAAGAAATTTAACAAATGTGAACTAGGTTTTGTTGTAGTTTTTTTTTAGTTCATCAATCATCCTTATTCTCAAAATTTTCTATATCATAAGAAACTAGTTACTATAAATTTAAGGTGCATGTCTTGAATACAAACACATCTGGTTGTAGACACCTTATTTCCTATCAAAAGAATAAAAAAAAAGCGAAATTTATTAAGATAAATAGAAAAGGGGGATAATGAGGAAATATGTTTCATCTCTGAATCTCCTGCTCTGTAATATCTATTATTTATCAGGAATACATTTATGAAAAGCGAGGACAGGTATGTGCTTATTATTCTCAATGCACATTTTTGAAATTGGTTATTTAGATTCAATCCAGAATTAATAGGGTTGTAATCTTTCACTTTTGTCGTGGAGATATTAATTTAAACAGAGGGTAGCCGAAAAGAATTTCCTCCCTTTTCTTTTGGGAAGCTCCAGCGTTGCCTTGGGCAGAAGAGAAGCATGTAACATGATGCGAAATACTACCAACTCATCCCACTACAGTCATAAATTTCAAAAAAAGTTGTCGAAACATTCATTAGGATTCAATAATAAAAGTATAAATGCGTCCAAGCGTGATGCAGCAATGGAAATATAAGCATATGTTATCATGACAACTAGTTTCAACCCAAAAGAGATTTAAGCCTATTTGATGCATTTGACGACATCTATTAATATAATTTGTAATATGAGTCATAATATATGCTATGAATGTTATGCACGTCTTACTGATACACACACACCTACATGGTAATTTGCTTTTAAGTATCCGATGAGTTGTTAACAGCCGGATTACGTCTGTTCCTTGAGAAGTGTTGTTTAGTCGATTGAATAATCCTCATTCAACTGGAAATAGAGGAAAAAAATTAGTATATAAATACTGACAAAAAGGAGTAGATCTTATCTTTAATGGTAGTGTGTGATATTCAATAGAGGATTGCTCTTAGTCATATTCACACACTGACAAAATATGAAAATAGAAATAGTGGGGGAAAAAAATATTTTATATATCTGCATACACATTCACTCATTTTTTAACCGCATACTTTAGAGAAAATGTTTTAATTAAAAGAATTTAAAAGTGTATAATGTTTAATTAAAGGTCTCGTGAGTAATAATTTTGTACTTTTAATTTTAATCCTATATATGAAACCGCCCACTAAGACTTTGAGATTTATAGAGAATAGAAGTATCGATCAAAGAGAAAGTGTTATTTGCCCATAAACTGTTTGATCACAGTAAGTTTTTGGTTGAGTCAGGCACGCATCTTTAGACAAATCTGTTCCTTGATTAATGTGCCAACCAGAATCCGAAGTTACCAGAATCTAGTTTCTGATTAAATGTTAAGTTTTTTTTTTTTTTTTTTTTTTTTTTTTTTAATTTGACCTCTTTTCTGTTACAAATTCTTTCAAAATAACAAGCTTTCTTCTTGTGGCCGTATATATGCTAAAAAATGCATAGAATCTCATAGTTTCTGTTAAACAATGGAAAAAAATCCCTGTCGGCTGGGCCTATAGGCGGAGGTAGATTTCGAAGTGTGCTCATTTCAACAAAAAAAATATATATATGATTAGAGATAAACCCAGTTTAATAACTTCATTTGGTCGTTTATGAAAAATTTTTAATTTCATTTTTCTGCAAAAACTGGTTTTATCAGAATCATCTTAAGAAAAATTTAGCTCAAATGCCCATTATGACAACATATTTTGAAATAAATTCTGAATTTATTAAAAAATTGACCAAAACAGCACATTATACAGCTCCTAAATAACAAAAAACTGTCAGTTGAATGCATTTGAGAAAAAAATTGAATTTAAAAATGAGTCTTAAAATAACCGATTTGTTGTTTGAATACATCCTTAATTCTTTAATCATGATTGCTTCGGAAAATTTTGTGCGAAATACTCACTTTGACAGCATTTTAAAAAATGCATTCTATCTTTATCAAAAAACTGGCCGATGCGTCACAGTATATAGTTCCTAAATAACAGGATCTGTAAATTGGATGCGTTTGAGAGCGAAAATGTATTTTAAAACGAGTCATAAAAAACGCAATTTGCTATGTGAAAACTTCCTTAAATTTTCAGTCACGATGACTTCGGGAATTTCTGCTCAAAATACCCTTTTTGGTAGCCTTTTTTGAAATATATTCCGTCTTTATCAAAAAACTGACCAATGCATCACATTATATAGTTCCTAAATAAGAGGATCTGTAAATTGGATGCGTTTGAGAACAAAAATGGATTTAAAAACGAGTCAGAAAAAAACGCAATTTCTTATTTGAATACTTCCTTAAATTCTCAGTCCCGATGACTTTGGGAAATTCTGTTCAAAATACCCTTTTTGGTAGCCTTTTTAAAATATAATCTGTCTTTATCAGAAAATTGACCAATGCGTCACTTTATACAGTTTCTAAATAAGAGGATCTACCATTTGGATGCGTTTAAAATCAAAAGTGAATTTAAAAATGAGTCAGAATGTAAGCAGTTTGGATTTGAGGTTTTTTCTCCAACTCCTATTTTTGTTTAATTTCTTTTTGCTATACGAAATGGTCCTATGAAAAACTTGTCAATATAAAAGTGGTAGATATTTTTAAGAAGATGTAAAATAAATTTAATCAGATTTGATATCTTAAAAATTGACGGAGTTATGGGTTTTTCTCTTTTTTCACCGCCCTTTTTCTTTTCGTTTTTAATTTTTTTCATCGGTAAAAGTTGGCCCTATCAAAAACGTGTAAATACAAAAGTTTTAGATAATTTTAAGAGCATTTATAAAAAATTTATTTGGACTTGATATCTTGAAAATTGACGAATTTGTGAATTTTTTTCTCTCAAAACCCTGTTTTTTTTGCCCCTTGAGCCCACTTCTAAATTTATCAAAAATCTGTCATGCATAAACTTTTGGCCCATTTTTAAGAAGTAATATAAACTTTAAACCGATTCGATATCTACTTTAATTAAGAAGTTATGGCGTTTTTTCTGTTTTCACAAAAACGCCTCTATTCCGTCCCCCTTGGTCCGATTTTAACCATTAACGAACTTAGTCGAGATTTTATCCCCTTTGATTTTATGTAAAAGTTTGGTGGAGATTGGTGATGAATTATAGAAGTTATCGTGTCCATAAAAAAGTCAGATATATAGATAGATAGATAGATAGATAGATAGATAGATATATAAACTGGTGCGATTGCAATAGGTAATATTTCATACGAAATCTACCTAAAATTCTAAACTTTTTTCTTTCTGAACATATTAGATAAGTAAATATTGCCAATTTATCGTAATCTTAAAAGTAACACTCTATTTATAATAATAAAGTTAGATTGTTGGATAGTAAAGTTGAATAAGTATGAATAAAAAATATCCGTACAATTTTACTGATCTATCCAACTTATAATGTTTATTACTTGAGTATTTTCATTTATTAATCTTTCTGTTTTGAAAGGCATGGTTGCAATCAGGAACATGGAATAGTTACTAACCACTCTATATTAATTGTAACAAAAAAACACAAATGAAATCATCTGTAACTCTATTTAACAATCAGAACAACATGGATTGGATAAGGTGACAATGAATGTGTGAAAAATATTATTTAACCAAGGCAAAAGAACAAATATATCTATAACAAGTACAAATATAAAAGAAAGCATCCCTGTTGTGTGAGTCTTATCGAGGAATTTTCTAAAACCAGGTTTCTGTTATTAAATCACAAACCAAAGTTCACTCTTCTATCAGTCTCCAGTTCACGGAAGATCGTCCGCTTTTAATAGAAACGATTTTCATAGTGAATTTCTGCGCATAAATTTCCTGTCTTATGGCGATTTTATTAGACAGCCCAGCCTCGCCTCTTGACTCCTGTCGCAAATTGTCCATGAGAGTGAAAGTTTTCTTAGTAGAGTTATGTCAATTTTCTCCCTCTTTTCTTGGGCGTCCTTCCAAAATCCTTTCATTGTTCGCGAATGGTATCTTCTTTGTTTTAATAAATCAAAGCACCTAAATTCCAAATGAGAAATTTTAAGTAATTTTACAGATATTTATTCATGTGTCTATTCCTTTCTGCGATTCTTTTTATGCTAAATATAAGTGAGACAGTTTCCAAGTATAATTGGATGATTTGTCAATATGAATCTTGACTTCATTATGTTTTTTCAATATAAAACTAAAAACTGGAAAGTGGAATTGTAAATGTTTTTTCTAATAGTAAAGTAAACTTAACTTGGTGCTTTTCTGAGCTATATTTTACTTTTATAACAAAATTCAACTACAATCTTGAACCATTTTTCTGAATTTTCTTCATATTAAAGAACGTATTTCATTGTGTTAGTTTGTTTCATTGATTTTTTAATGCTTTTGTTATTTTTGTTTTTGTAGTCACTGAAACAAAGCCATGCTTCATGCAGTGATAAAAAAAATATATTTTCTATTTATCATCACTTAAGTATTTGTTAAAGCGAAATCTAGGAAGACGTTATCGATGAACATTGAAAATATTATGGAAAGTGCTCTAAGCAATGAAAGAGAAAATTGGTTTCATTGTGCCAAGAAAACTTTTATTTTGATACAAAATCCAAACTGACGCTATTGTCAAGAGTCAAAGTTTTCAAAGAAACCTAAATTTTTGCAAAGAATATGGCATTTATGCATAAAAACTAATGGTGAAAATTGTTTATATAAAGTGCGTAATATGCTTCTGTATAATTTACGAATTCGAATGTTTCTGTGCGGTTAGAAGTGACAAATAAGTAACTGTCCACAGTACTTCTTGGTCCTCAGGCGTTCCAGGAACCAATGGGAAATCTCGTATTATAACTGTTGTACTACCGCCACAGGCAAAGTTATTTGCAAAAACTTCTGTGGTGTTGCATAAATCAACTGAATTATCGGTAATTATCTGTTCTGATACTGGTTTCCGTTCTCTACCATGTCAAATAATTGATGTTCTTGTTTTTTCATACATCTGAATCATTGTTTTTTATGAGTTTATCGAATACATGCACGCAGATTACGTGGAATTCAAAAGTCACGGCGGATACAGCCGCATTACACTGGCTCCATTAAAATGATTTTATGTCTTTTACGCAACATAATACATATATACTAAGACTTCTAAATAGATGACAACTAGAGAGCGCGAAAGTCCGAAAGTTGCCCCCTATTCGAGAGTACTCACTTTTCTGAGGTAAAAACATATAAACAACACATCGCACCCTTGCTATAAAATTATCACATCTCAAAAATTAGGCTTAATGAGTTATGGCTGCCATTCTACGTGGTTTTCATTCCTCTACTAATTTCCTAAAGTAGAAGATAGTGCACTTAAAATCCAATTGCAACATTTCCAATGAGCCTACCATAGCCTGAAACAGTTTTTCACATTTCTGAAAAACAAAGTTTTTTGAGTTATGACATTTTTGTAGCATGTGTGCGGTATGTGTTGAGGATTGAAAAAGAGTCCTGCAAAAAAGGGATTCCGGAGTGTCCGTTATGGAGATTTAACCGCATTAGAAAGAGTTTATAATCTAAATATTTATTTGAAAAATTCTCCGCCATTTATAACCTACAATTATTTTTGATTTTATGTTCTAATTAGTCAAACGTTTGCGCTGAAGATTGCTATCTTGTGTTTTATTTGAATTTTTGAACACTTGGGATACGAAAGTACCATTTTAACATTTATGCATAACTTAAATTAACTTCATTTCTGTAGTGTTTTATTCCGTGTTCCTAAGCCTCTATATGTCATGACATTAATCTTTGGGATATTTCGGTAATTAATTCAAGCTACAAGAAACGTTGAGTAGCATTGTTTAATTTTTATTGCCCTGTAAGTTAATCATGTGCACTTATCCAAAATTAAAACTTTAAAATAATAATTTTTGGTCATTCAGTTTTTCATTAGAATATTTCCTTGAGTTTAGTAAAATAATTTGACTGCTTAAATAATACTTTTTAAATAAGACTTGCAAAAAAAATATTTCATCTCTTAGAATGAAAGTGATAAATGCAAAAGAAGTATTATACTGAGAGAAGTTTAGCACAAATCATCCATTATATATGCAATGCTATTTAATGCATGTACTTTTATTAAATTCGTAAAACTTATCTGTTCTACCACATGTTTGTGCCGCAAAATGAATATACATTTATATTATGACGCCTGAATATCTTACTCTGAACAGATAATCCAAAAGGGCTTAAAAAAAACATTTTAAAAATGAATATGCGAAAACTTTTTAATATTTTTTCAAAGAAAAGATATATATCATTATAATTACAATATAAGGTTATAAATTTTATAAATAAAATACTTTCAGTGTTTTTCTTATACTTCCCCCCTGTTGTATAAATTAAAGTTTAACGATTTAAATTTATTTTTCTTCCGTTCCTTTTACAATCGTGAACTGAGCCCCTTATAGCTTCAAACGGAAAGGAGTGAGGAGGTTGTCATGTTATTGGACAAAATTTAAGTATGCTGTTTTAAATTAAAGAGGGTGAAACTAATGAGAATAAATAAAGAGGAAATGTAAGTGGCAACTGTTATAGTGTTGTCGTTCGTATTCAAATATATATATTCATACTTACATTCACGTAATAAACCACATAGAAAATGACTGATATTGAAATTAAATAACTAAATTACCATTTAGCATGATTTGTAAGCTAGTCAGAAATTATTTATGAATAGTATTTAGACTATAATTAAGCTTATTCAATTTAGTAAATTTCTGAACTCAATGTTTCGGCAACTGAATTGCATAATTCAATTGATCTATCTATTGCAAATTACGCAGGATCAAAGATCACACAATTCTACTTTTAGTAGTAATGTGCAATCACACTGCGTGTGACTTTTTACATTGATCTGTTTTGTACAGTGGATATTGCCCACTGCTGTCCATAAATTAAGGAAAAAACACATTATTCTAATTTTCGTCCACAAAAGTAAATTGTGAATGTCAAAAGAAAGTGGCATAAATATTAATTGTTACAAATGGACAAATCGCCCCAATAGCACCGCTAATATATGTGAGAAAATATTACATGCTACACTGACGACCATATTTTAAAAGACAAACATGTCATTCATTTTTTGTCTATAAAAGTGCATTGTGAGTGGTCAAAAAAATTGATATAAGAATTCCAACAAATAGATATTATCCACAATAGTACAAACAGTTTATGGGACTTCAATGCGATGTCTCAAATGATCACAAGTACCACCCCTACAACGATTAAATGATGAATGTAATATTTCTGTGATATTATTCATTTAATTAGAACTCTCATGTGACCTTGAATTGTGGATTCCACTGAAAAATCATCATTACCATTGCTATGTGAAAAAACGCCAGGTGATGCTACAATTAAATCAGCTAATGAACATCAGGTGATCATCATTTGGAGAATCCACTGAGAAACCACGTAACTGTTATATTGTAATGAGATCCAAGTGACGTTACAATGAAATTAACTAGTGAATCTCAGGTAACCGTTATTTTGCGGATTTACCGCGACTGTTGATTTGTGAAAAGTCACCAGGTGATATCATTTTGCCATCCACTTGGGGGATCCTTCTAACACAACGATCATGATGACTTCACAGTGAATTCATCAAATAATGTTAACCTTAGAATCACAAGCTGATTACATTGAAGCATAATCTGGATTCAGAGCAATGCTTTCGATGATTTCATTGCAACGTTCTTGACTTTCCCTAAAGCTATGGCTAAAGTAATTTCCCCGTTAAGTCACCAAATAATGACCTCTTAAAAGCCCAAATGAGGCTAATGAATAATATCACATTTTGGTCACCGTAATGAATGTGATATTTGTGGCTACAAATGCCGTTAAAGTGAAGTCACATTGACTGACTTTAAGGGCATACTTATTTGTTGCAATGTCGTTTGTGGCAGCTTTTTTAAACCACTCATAAATAATATTCAACTTTTTTGTTATACATATTAGTATTTTGTGTTTGTCTCTTAAATTATGAATGACATAAGGATTTTTTTTTTTTTTTATGTTAACTAATCTATTAATTCTTTTTTTAAGAATATTTAAATATATTCATGTTATATCATCATATATCATGTAAAAGTTTCAACCATCATTATGAAAAGTATTATTTGCAGGACACATTATTTCACTGTTTGGTTTGTATGGCGCGTGCGTCTATAAAAATATTACAAGTATATTGCTGATACTTAGTTTTGTAAAATACAAAAAACATTACAGTTTTGTACAAAACGCTGGTATTCTATAATATACCGTTCCGTATACATTAGTATATTTTTAAGTCCCTAACAGGATCGTAATGTCATATTCTGACATAAAAGAAAAACAGAAGTAAAAAGACTTTAGAACCTCTGTCACTTCACATCTACCTCACCTTTGACAATCTGTCATTTTCGTAGAAACTCAGTGAAGAAATATGATAAAAAACAAGTAGAAAAGAAACAGTGGTTTGTCGATCTCCAATTCATTTATTACCATTTCCGCTCATTTCTTTCATTATTATTATTTTTATTTTTTATGTTTTACCATTTGAGAGAGAGTGTCTGGAGCCGAAACCTGTTGTCAGTATCCGATTTGGGGCCGGTGCCTGATTGATTCAAATGGGTGGTTAGTGGGAATATATCTCATTCTGCCGTATCATAATGACACCCGTGTTGAAAGAGGCAGTCATTTCTCTACACTTCACTCACTCCTCATTTCTTAGCCAAATGAATCAATCAGACATCGTATATCGCTGAGATGGGTATCTTGCCCTCTTTTACTTCTTCTTTTTATTCTTTTATAGAAAGAGAACTTGGACTTTTATTTTTGTTTAGAATGGATTGTTATTTAGTTGGATTATTATTTTTGTACGGTATCTGAAGAGTTCGTATTACGCTTTGGTATTTTTTTTAGAAGGAATTATCCTTAATTCCAGCTCGTTAATGTATTTCTATGACTTCTTGGCAAGTTTTATTTCTTGATTGTGTTTTCGTGCTCAGTTATTGACACGAATGCTATCATTTTTACTTCTCCGTGAATCATCCAGATCAGAATTGATAATTATAAATAAAATAAATAAACAAACAAATGCAAAAATAATTTTATCCGATGCTGCTTGCTCATGATATGTTACTTCTCCTCGTAACCGAAATACATTGTTACATCCTTATGTTCCGTATTTGGTTGCAATGTAAAGTGGAATTTCAATTGGAATTTCTATTGGAGTAAAAGGAAATAAAAAGCTTAATAATTCTTATTTCATAAAATAAACACTGTAACCAAAAATGATTATTGTGAGGAAAATGGCAACATAACAAGAGTTATCTTCGTTTAGCGAGTGGGTGCCCAAAAGGTAAAAACTTTTTATTAGCTATTTGGAGGAACTATTTTAGCTATTTGAACTGTTGTTCATGTAACAGCTATTTTCTGTCGAAGACTTTATTATTATTAAAATTATAGTAAAATGGTACTATATCTAATTTTAAGTTTTGTTTCACCGCGAAATACAATACAAAATGACATCCGATTCCTTTTTTCTAATTTTTGAACATCGTGTGTGTGCTACTTTTTCTTTTTATTACTTATAAAATTTTCAACAAATCAAAGGAGATTTTAGTTGAAGATGGCTGAAAGAGAAAATCAGAAAATTTTTCTCTTAATTTTCTGTTATGAAACTTTATGTTGATATAAAATTGCTCTTTTAGGAAAATTTTAAACCTGAAAGTTTTAAAACTGTAAATCCTCAACGTAAATTTTAAAATCTCGAAGATCGAATGTTTTTTTTTTTCTTTTTACTCGTTATAACCTCTTATTTATAGTATTTAAAATTCTGTATGTCACATTTAAAATCAATTTTCATCTTCAACATTAAAAATCAATTTTATCAGAAAATACAATTTAAAATAAAAAGAGCATATTTCTTTCTCCCAGTACTCAGAAAAATCAGTGCATTAAACTTCAGTAATTTCTTAAAATATATATATATATATATATATGTAATTAAATCTACATTTACAAGTTTGCTACATACTATCCTATGTAAAAGCTTATTATTTATTGAACCAGTTTTGATAATTTTAAATTATTTCGTCGAAAAGAAAAAAAAAATCATATTATCTTTCAACAAGTGTAACGGTTTTCATTTCGAAAAATTTCAATGAGAGGTAAAATTCTATTTTTTACTTTCATTTAAAATTTAAATATAATGTCTATAATTTCACTAATGTTTAAATGTAAAACAAAAATCAATATTAGAGCTCATGCATACTAAATGCAATTTTAATGTACGTGTGTATGAGGCGGAGGGGGGGGGGGATTGTTTGCTTTTTTCTTTGTTTGTTTGCTTCTTTAATGAGTATTAGGAAAAACAAGAATTAGGATACATTAAAATGGTGTTTTCATTTTACTCAATAGTTTGAGTAAACAACTTCAACTACGTTTTCGTGATTAAAGCACCAATAATAAAGATGCTTTTGTTACTAATCTTTAATAATCTGCTTTGTGCCGATCATTTTTTTTCCAGTAGATATACAAAGTCAATACCAACAATTTATATTCATTTTTATTTTATATATAAGAGAAAAATTGTTTATATAACAATTATTTTTTATACTTATTCTTCAACATTTACTATTAGTATTAGATTTAAAATTACTGCTTAAAATTATTTTATTAGCACTTTCCAATATAGTAGCTTAAAAATATTTATCATTTCGTCTATCCGTACAGTAATTTTCGTAAAAGTACTCTGACTGCCCTGAAACTTTTGTACGTTACTGAACTTTTACTGTATTAGGATCGCTATTGACGATGATACGTGTAGCATTTGTAGTCCTTACAATACTGTCTATGAGATATATTTGCTGGAAGTGCATTTTCAACTTTAGATTGCGCTTTTAGGTTTAACTAATTTTTTTCAGATTATGTAATAAGTATAAATTCTGTTGATTATAATACAGGGATGCACGAAGGAATTAGGAAATATTACTATTTACAGGACTGGATTGCTTAAGGGTAGCCTTTGCTACGTTTTGCATTTTTCTGCTGAACTACAATTTTTAATATAAGTTTGTGGAATATATATGAACTCATATACGGGGCTTTGAAAGAATAAGATACATTTCCGTTTATGTTTGCGTGTATTTGCTTGCATTAAATTCTATCTTAAGATGTGGCATATATGCATAAAAGTGTTTCGATAATATACAAGGCTGTACAAAAGAATTAGAATGCATTTCCATCTACTGGCGAAAATGACTAAAAGTGAATGTTCTAAGTTCTAACATAATTAAAATTTAGCATGTCATGTAGTATATATGCCGATCGATAGATCATGCACAATGCTACATAAAATAATTCGATTATTTTGCTGCTGTTGTTATAGAAGGTAATTCATAAAACTAAATTTTCAAATGTGTTATATGTTTTCTAACTGTTTATTGACAAACTTCTATCGCATAATTAAAAATGAAGTTTCGTTTATAATTTTCTGGATGTTTTTGAAAGTGTTTAAAAATCTATGCTTGTCATTTGATTTTTCGACTTTGCATAATACAGTACTGGGGAAAAAAACTTATCACTTTACTTATTGTACTGCAAATTATCGTATAAAAATATGACTCGATCAGTCGATTAGTGACATTTAATAAATAATGCTATACTTGAATTTTGCTTATGCGGTCTTATACATATAATAATTTAACCAAAATTGAAAATTTTCAATCCAAATAGATAATTTTAGCATCATACTTGGATTCATATATTCGGATACCATACGGCAAATCATTCGATAAAGTAGTTTAGATATTTTCTAGATTTAAAATTTTAGACTTCTAATGTTAAATTCATTTTAGTAGTACAAAAAAAAATTAACAAACTGCGATACCAGTAATTTTTTAAGCATAACTCAAAACTAATGTAGAGGGCCTATTATTCAGAATTCTAAAATCCAGAAGGACTTCGAAATCTAGAAAAGAAAAATATTCAAAATTTTTCGAAATTTGTAAATTTTTTCTAAAATATTACAATTTCTGAAATTTTTCAAAATTTTAAATTCCTATTTGTTTTTCAACCCATTTTTCAATGTGACACCATTAAAATAAATTATTTTAATGGTGATTCTTTTTTTTTTTTTTTTTTTTTTTTTATCGGCAAATATTTTGCTCTCTCCCAATCCTCCTCCGAAAAAATATTATGACTAGACCATTGTATTATTTGAATACACCTATAATAGTAGATTTCTGTTTATTAATTATTTGGAAAATTGTTGTTGTCCTCGGTAGAGAATTGGGAAATCTGAAGTATATCTGAATATTTTTATTGGTTGAATTCCGCAACTTATTCGTTTTCTGATTGGTCCCTGTTTAATGCCCAAAAATGGAATTCTTTTGATACCACAATGACAAAAATGTAATAAAAACTTTAAAAATAATAATAATAATTTGAAAACAAATTGTGATAAAGATTTCAAACGAATTTCATTTAAAATTTATGGTGGATCCAACAATATTAATGTTTAATCAATGTCGTACGTAATATGTGGGATTCAAAAGTCAGTCTAATTAACTCCATCCAATAAAACTGCACATTTTAAACAGTTAAAGTAGTATATCTATAAACTATTGTTTTTATTTTTTTATTATTTTTTTAATCATTGGTCTAGATACATTAATGTTTAATGCATGGCTTACGTAATATATGACTCGTTATGATCATCATAAAAAGGATGTTTATTATTATTATTAATTTAAACATCGAATTTATTTATACGTCTTTGAAATTATCATTTTCCAAATAGTCGTAATTTTTTTAATTACAATTTTGTTTTTATTTTTTCTTTTATCCTCCCTCCTTTCTCAGACATTCTGAAATCTTCTATCTGCTGACGGTTTCTATTTAATTCCGATGGAATTCGCAAAAACGGTTAAAAAATCGTCGTAGAAAAAGTTTTCTTGCATGGATATTAAGCGAAAATATTTAAGAAATAAGATTTATTAAAAAGCAACTATCATTTTTTTATGTTAATTATGTAGCTGTAAAAAAAAAAAAAAAAAAAAAGAAAAGCTAGAGCTTGCAGATAAAATATTAGTTACCCATTTCAATTTTTTTTTATTGTTATCATTGAATAACGCAGTAAATTTTGTTTACATAATTTAAACACATTCAAAACATAAGTTTTATTCATATTCTACATGGGATTGTTTTAATTAAAGTTATTTTTATGATTTTGAAAAATTCCGGATTTCGGGGAAGGGAGGGGGAGTTTCGAATTTCAGAAGAACCTGAAATCCGGAGAGCCCTCGGTCCCGAGGATTCCGGATAATAGATCCTATACTATATTTAATAGAATGAGCTGAAATCTTATATTCGGATATTCAAAATATGTACAATCACAGCAAAAAAAAAAAAAAAAAAAAAAAAAAAAAATCTTGGCAATTGCGTTTTTAGACGTTTTGTTAAATATCTAAAAATACACATAAGGAATAACACCGAAACTCCAGATGTATAAACAAAATAGTACAAGTCAAATATTTTCGAGAATATTTTTCTCCAAAATCCAATAGGGGACCGCCAACAAATTGAAAAAGAACGAATATCTTTCGAATAACCCTGTCAAAACTAATGTAGTAAAAATGTTCAAACTGCAGATTATAAATAAGTGGTTTATGGTAATAAACTGTGTTCATTTTTACACAGATAGCATGTATACTCGTAGAGAAATTAAGGTTTTTATAAAAACGGTCTCAAATTTTGCCAAGTTTTTCGCTTATAATTTGCAGAATTCTTAATAAAAAACAACTTACTTTTCAGAAAAGACAATCTACATGTCGTTTCCCTGTAATCAAAATGAAAAAATATTGATAATTGTATGAAAAATGAGCAGGTTTACTAAATAAATTTTCATTGCGCATGTGTCAGCTCTATTAAAATTTCATTTGCATATTGTGTTAGTTAAATATATAGAGCAACTTTTATTAAAGTTTCAAAGCTTGAAAATTCTGAAAGTTATAGATTTCAAACAATTTTGAAATCTATTCACACCAATTTAATTATATTTAAAATGGAAAAAATCTTTAAAAAATGTATTTAAGCCTTATTTACAAGAGTAAATAACTTAGTATACTACTAAAATCCAGTATTTCTTTGTATTGTAGGACTTTATAAGAGAACTACAGGCATTCTCAAGTTGAATTCTTTTTAGAAAAGGGATTAAAATGCTGAAAGGAGTGTGCCTCTATTGAAGGGAATTCTATCCCATGAGAAAACGGTTGCAGAGTTACAGGGAAATTATCAATATACATATTATTATTATCGATGATATATTGCAGCTATTTTTGGATTATTCCACTTTGAGGCAATTTCAGCATAGACTTAATTTTATTTTGTAATTTTAAAATACATTTTTTTTACTGCTGCGTAGCGCATAAATTGATGTATTTATTCATTCTTTATTTATTTTCACTTTGTTATTCCTGCTGCATTTATCCTACTTTTTATAATATTTGCCATTGTTATAACTTCGGATCTACCAGAATTGGAATTTATCTGGTAATGTTTATGATACATACTTATTGTAATAATTTAGTTAATAATCTCTAATCTGACTTTTATGTTGGGACTTAATTATTTAGAAATTATATTTTTGTGTATTGCATAAATGTTTTTTAATAAAAATTAATTTTTCATGTTCATTATACATACAGACAGTATCTATAAATATTGATTTCACTGAATTTTTGTTTTGGTAATATCTGAATTTTTTTATTGTTAAACTTTTTCACCGAATGATTTAAAACTTCATGTCTGAAACTAAAATTTACGACCTATCGAAAGTTTGAGTCAAACGGGGATATTGGCTATTAAAATTTTTGTGTTTCTATATGTAGGCACCCCTAAGCCTATTTTATTTTTAAATTTCGAACCTAATAATGTCTCTTGTATATTTCTGCGACAAATTAATAATTCAATAATACAGTGCCCCTCCCCCTTTCTCACCTTTTATTCCAGACGATTGCACATTTCCATTTATAACTGTTTTTATTAAAGTTTCACAATTTTGATAGAATCATGTCCAGGAGTGTAGTCGTAAAAGTAACAGATGACATACGTTCTAAGCAGAGGGTATACGCTCAAGACAAAGGGCCTACCCTAAAGCGTGTATACTATAACTTTCTTGAGAAAGAGAGGGTATACGGGTTTCCTTTAAAAAATACAGAAGGTATACAGCGTATACCCCTGTACCCTTCACTAAATCCATGATCGTGTCATAATTTAATACATGTTATATATTTTTAGCCTCTGTAAAATTTTTCTGCTGCTGTTCGGTGAACCATTCTAATAGTTTATTTGTAACATACAAAATTAAACAATTTTTATGGAAAAAATCTTTTGAAATTATTTAAAATTAATTAAAATTAAATTTAACAATGTATTAATTTATTTTACTTTTACTGTATTGAATTATTTATTTAAAATTGATTAGGTATTTTAATTGTTTTCTGAAAAACAATAAAATCAGTATCATTAAACAAATGCTCGTATTCTTTTTTAAAGGGATTGCAAGCAATCATAAATAGAAATTAACAATATTATTTGTAATAAGGTACCTGTACCCAATATGGGCACCCTAAGGAAAATGTATTTTTTTCACCCCCATCTACAAGTCATAGAACTCCAAAAATATGTGACCACTATCCATGGACCATTGACTATCATTAATAAAATTAGCAACCTCGTAATTATTCTGGTTTAATTTAAATGATAAAAACAAAAAAATATTTACAAGTGTCCATATAAGGAACTACCTGTCCCTATTATGGACAGGTTTTTCCTTATTGACTTTCTACACAGTGTGTATGGAAGAGCCACTTTTCCAAGGGATTTTAGAGGAGAGGGAATAAAAAAATGTATCTTAAAGTATTCGGAAGAGGAAGGGATACAGTAAATATCTTCAGAACATGCATTTTAGAAAGAAGGAGGATCATTCTAGGTTTTTACCCTTCGAAAACCCATGCAAATCCTTGAGTTACTAGTAAATATTATGAAATAATATTGTTGGTTGTGCTTAGCTTTATTGCATCTGTCTGCGAATTTACATCTGTTATTACTCAGTCCTCACAGCATGGACAAATAGAAACTTTTTCACCATGGCAGTAAGTCCCACATAATCCTCAGGAACATATCTGCCACATGTGATGCATGGCCGCATGTTTGAAAAAGCAGCAATACTGCAAAAGAAGCAGTACCAGCTCTCCTTTGTTAAGGAAGTCATACCATTGGTGCCTACGATTTCGCCAACAGATATCCTACTGGGGGCGGGGGGGATTCTTTTTTTTTCTGCAAGGGTTTTTTGGAGGAAGGTGTTTGGAAGATTGTTCAAATGGCATCTTGTTGAACAAAGATTTTACCACTTTGATGCCTTTTTAATTTATTGCTTGGCAACGTTCAATTTTCTTCTTTCTTACAGTTGTAGTCGATGGGGACATAAACTGTCCCTATTGGGAACCGGGCATAGTTTTACTAAATTTTGTAACAAATGAACAAGGAAAATATTTTTAAGCAAAATATGCAATAGCAATCGAAAATATATTTTATTAGCTTTCTAAAATACTCCACTTTTCAACATTTAATGTAATTTTACCGTATCTAATAAGAATTTAAGCGTACAAGTAATTAAGATCAGCACATCTCGAAACAACAAATTTCCTCCTAAATGGCGAACAACGCGCTTTTTTACACTTTCCAGCCTTAATTATCTTTTCAACTGTTTTTCTTCGCGAAAATGTTGAGCCATCTCTCGAACAAAATTATTACCTTTAAAAATATTAGGGGTGTCCATATTGAGAGCCCTGTCCATATAGGGTACAAATACCTTATGTAATAACAGAAAAAAGTTTTATTGGTAGATTTTATTTATATGTCAGAATGCTTACTATTAAATATTTTCTATTTCTTATTTAGGTATATATTTTAAGAAATATTTTGGTCATTACAGCGTGAGTGAAATGCGAATATAATTTTTTTTTGTCTTTTTTTATTTCCTTAAAAAATAAAAATAATAAAAAAGATCTTTGATTGCCATTTTATGATTTTTATACCTGAGTGGATATTCTTTCAATTCTATGGAGTGGCACACAGAATATAGTTTTTTTAAATTAAAATTTCATAAACCATTACAATGTAAATAAAAGAAAAGTGTTACGTTTCCAAATAAACTTACATATTTTATTAAAAATCTTAATTCATTGCTCAGTACATTTCAGTTAGGAATATTCTATAATGTTTTAAATTAAAGGTTAAAATTCTGCAACGTATTTCTTATTAGTTTGAAAGACTTGCAATACATTCTTTTATGTATATACAGATACTTATACGTTTGAAAAATCAAACTATTGGTATCGTATATACTCGTATATAAGTCGAGCCCCCCTCCCCTCCCCAATGCTTAAGCAAAAATTTTGAAAGAAACTGAATTTTTGTGTGTAAGTCCAACCATATTTCTAGTAGTATTTTGAAAAATAATTTATGATCGAGGATTGAAAAAATAATAATAAATTTTCATTAAATAAATAAATAAACATTTTTTCTACATTTCTAATCAGATTTTTTTTTATAAATTAACATTTTAAAACTGTACAATCACGTAAAACTGCAAAAGCTTAAACTGTTTTGAAATCTATTTACAACAATTTAGTGATGCTTAAAAAGAAAAAAATCTTTCAAAAATATATTCAATCTTTATTTACAATGGTAAACAAGTTCTTAGACTGCTAAAATTCATTGTAGGAATTTCAGAAAAGATATCTAGAAACATTTTCAAGTTGAACTCTTTTTAAAAGGGAGATTATATTGGTGAAGCCCCTGTATTAAAGGTAATTCTATCCCAAGAGAAAATGGGTGCCGAACAGTTACAAAAATATTAATGTTAAAGGTTTTTTTTTTTTTTTTTTTTTTTTTTTTTTTTTTTTTTTTTTCAATTACAGGGAAATAATTATCATTGGCTTTTATCTTTTTCTCTCCAACCTAGGCCCATATATGTATGTATGTGATTACCTTAAAAAAATTTCCATTCGTCGATTATTTGCGATGAATGTATTTTTTTACCAACTCGTATATAAGTCGACCTCTCCCCCCCCTCCTTCATTTATAAAACTTTGTTTAACCTTCTTCGACTTATATACACGAGTTTATACGGTATATACTTTAAAATCTTGTAAAGGATTGCAAAAGAAAGAATTCGCACAGGACATTTTGTTATTCATTCTTTTTAAGTTAGATTTTAAAACTGCATGAAACTAATTAAAAATAGATAATATTTGCATCACATTCAAAAAAATTCCAGCTGAATCCTTGTAATTAACGCAAACACATTTAAGTCAAATACTGACTTTTGTTGGCTTTTCTTTTAATTCTTCCGCCTATTTTTTTTATTTCTTTGGCTCATTTTCAAAGTTTACTGTCGTCTTAGTACTTTAGCTTAATACTGAAAATTTTTGAACTATCACACCTTTAATAATTAATCTTTTAAAGAGTGAAAACTTGAGTTCTTGCCGACACTCTAAATAAAACAATTGTTATAAAATGGTTAGCTTTTTTTTATTTGTCCATTTACTCGGTCTTCTTCAAAGCTGTTTTTTATTACTTTTCAATTTTATACGCATGCTTCACTTCTGCTGAATTCAGGGCTTTTGCGCTTTTCTCAGAAGTCTTGTACCGACAGAATAACACTTTTAATTACTTCTTTTCATACTATTTGTGTCTATGAAATGAACGCAGAAGAGAAAAAGAAGGTAAATCTAATTTTAGAAAATAATGTTTCCGGTTAATCTGTAAAAAGATGATAAAAAAAGGTAGCAAGCGTATCGTGGCCGATTTTCAGCACAATTTCTTTCATTATTGTAAAGAAAAAAAGAATCTACGGCTTCCGTTTACTTTTTCGTTTCTGAATCCACTTGTCTGGATCTGCGTTTAATTTAACTTTTAGGAAAATTGATCTATTTTATATGAAAATTACTTAATTTTTATCGTAAAGAAAAGTATTCGAAGAAAAGTTATTTAAAAAAACAGTCGTTAATTAATAATATTCAAAAAAAGGTTTTTTAATTAGAATTAATAACATATCAAAGAAAGTTATAAAATTAATTAATAATTTGATAAAAATTACTAGCACGTTAGAAAAATTATTAATATTTCTAGTATTAAATATTAATAATGTTATTATATAATAATTAAATATATAATAATTCAATTATTAGTATATTAAATTATTATATACACTGTTAAAAATTTGTTCTAATTTGAATCTAATGTTAGTGCTCAATAGCTGTTACCATCAGATGGGGAAACCTCGTACCAACATTTAGGATCTCTCCTTGAAGCAGAGTTCCAATAGTTGGAACAACATAGCAATAGGAAACTCCAAATGTTGGTACGAGATTTCACTATCTGATGGTAACAGCTACTAAGCACCAAAATTTTGTTCAAACTAGGACAAAATTTTTAACAGTGCATTGCTTTCAATTCGAAATAAAATATCTGTTTTTGTATGATAAAAGTGCCCCGATCATGAAACCATTGTTGTATGCTTCTTGAATGTGTGGAGGAAAATCTACTACAATAATTCATTTCTATGTGCTAAAAACTAAATTAAATATCAGCTATTTAATTTAGTAAGCTATATCATGTCTAAAATAAAATTAAATATCAGCTTTTACTTTCCCTACAGTCTTATAAATTTATCCAGTTTTAGCTGATTCAGGATTATACACTGTAAAAAAAAAAAAAAAAAAAAAAAAAAAAAAAAAAATCTGTAATTCTACAGATGAAAAGTTGCCGAAAACTGTATGCTTACTAACATTTTACCTGTGCACCTTACAGGGAAAGATCTAAATCTACTAGCTTTACAGATTTTTTTTTTTTTTTTTTTTTTTTTTTTTTTACAGTGTAGAAGATTCCTCATTAATTATTATTATTTTCATTTGTTGCAAAACTGGTTATTATATCTATTTTCAGAGTTTTCCCCAGGTTTAAAAAAGGGCAGGGCGCTACTGTTTTGAAAAGGGCACTTTTTACATTTTTAAGGGCACTTTTTAAATTTTTAAGGGCACTTTTTCATTTTTAAGGGTACTTTTATAGAGTTGAATCAAGAATCTAGCGGTCCAAAAAATCGCAAAAAAAAACAGAAATTCAATCAAAAAATTAAAAAAAAATAAAAAAAAAGGTAAATTTTTTAAAAGATCTTTAAAAACAGCAAATATTGATAAAAGATCTTGAAAAAACGGCCAATTTTGTTAAAAGATCTTAAAAACAGCAGTTTTTGTTAAAAGATTGCAAAAACGGCATATTTTGCTAAAAAAATTGGGAAAAAACAACAAATCTCGTGAAAATATAGGAAAAAACAGAACTTTTCACTCTGCTTTATTGTGATTTTTTGACGAAATTTGCCGTTTTTCTCACAAATCTTTTGACGAAATCTGCCGTTTTATCGCTATTTTTTGACGAAAGTTGCCGTCTTTTGCGACTCATTTGCCAAATTTTTCGTTTTATCGCAATTTTTGGAAGAAATTTGTCGTTTTCCCACGATCTTTTGAAAAAATCTGCCGTTTTGGGACATTTTATGACAAAATTAGCCATTTTTTTTTTTTTTTTTTTTTTTTTTTTTTTTTTTGCAAATCTTGCCGGAAATTAGTCGTTATTTCGCAATTTTTAACAAAAATTGCTGTTTTTTAGCGATTTTATGACGAAATTACCCATCCCACGGGACGCGTATGAGGCTATTTTTGCATTCCGTCGCCGATTTCTTGTGTAATTTACGCGCTACAAAACGTTCGGATCATCGCTGGAGGGCTGCGTTTTTTCAAATGTGGGGCAAGAAGGGCGCTATTTTTTTTGAATGAATGACAAGAGGGGCGCTAGGTTTTCGATGAGGGGCAAGAGGGGCGCTATTTTTTTAACTAAAGGGCAGGAAGGGCGGAGCGCCCCCCTAAAATCCTCTGGAGGAAACTCTGTATTTTATTTGTTGGAAATGTTTGTATGTATGCACAACTGTATGTTATATGATGCTATATGTAAGTATACGGGTCAATATCAAAAATATGGAAATTGCAGTCCGCACAATAAAATTCCAATTAAATGTTATATAATACAATTTCATTTGATACATTCTAATACAAAATATCATGAGAAGTATTTTCAAGAGACATTATATTTCTAATAAAATAAATAAAGTAATTAAAAGACTTGGAATTTCAGATTTTCATTCCCCTACACTGTAAAAAAAAAAAGGGTCGATCTACTAAAAAAAATTTAGTGATCTTTGTATTTACTAAAAAATTTTTAGTAATCTTACTCGGTTACAAAGAATCTGTAAGAATTACTAGAAAAAAGCTAGCAACGAATAGAGTTAATAGTTTTACATTTTTAAAAGCTATTACTAAAACTCACTTGGTATGGCCGTGATAGCCTAGTGGTCATAGCACCGAACTCCAGACTGAAAGTACCCAGGCTCGATGCTGGACGCCACCAAATATGTGTCGCGAATTCGATTAATATTTGTAATTACTTTGGTGTCCACACTCTCATAGTGACTCCATGGTTATAGTTTTTTTTTTTTTGCATACGATCACGAGAAATGGAAAAGTAGTAGAATTATTCTGGAATAAAGTGTGTGTTAAGTTTTCATCTGAAATGTTTTGAAACTTCGTTTTTTTGTAAGATATTTAAATTATTTTTCACACGTTTAAAGTAAAACGACGATGTCTATATTTTCGGGTAGAATTTATGACATCGAGATCGCAATGTTTGTGATATGTGGCGCCCGAACTAATAGGGACGTGTGAAAAGTAACTGTTTTTTATTTGTTAACAGAAGTTGTCATTGAAAATATGGATCCTTTGAAAATCAAAAGAACGCCTCTTAGAGCTGGGTTTACGAAATCTTAATGCTTTAAGTGAAGCTTTAAACGACGCAACTCCAGATGCTAATCTAATAGAGAATTTAATGTGTCAACTGGAAGATAAAAGCACAAGATTGCGAGCTGTAGATGAAGAAATTTTGAATTTTATGTTGACAGAAAAGATTGTAGAAAAAGATTATTCTAAAGAATTTGAAGCATGCGAGGAGTATACAGAAAAATTTATTGCTATAAAGCAAAAAGTAAAGACATTTTTGGTGAAGCCTACCGAAGAACAACTCCGATCGCAGAATTATGCAGATGTTGAAAGAACGCTGTCCCGACCACTTCGCTTACCAGAAATAAGTTTACAGCCGTTTGATGGCGATGCAAGATTATGGTTAACCTTTTGGAATTCATTCAGCGAAATTCATGAAGACACCACTTTAGATGACCATTTGAAATTTGTTTATCTTTTACAGGCGATAACGCCGAAATCCAAAGCTGCACAGATAGTTAATAGTTATCCGGTTTCTGGTGATAATTATCCAAAAGTAATTCTACATCTCAAAGAAAGGTTCGGCAGAGAAGATACACTGATTGAGATATATGTTAGAGACCTTCTTCAATTAGTCTTAAATAATAATCGATCATCAAGCAAGAATTTTAATTTATCGTCGTTATATGATAATCTAGAGACAAAACTTAGGTCTCTAGAATCCTTAGGTGTCACAGAAGAGAAGTATGCCAGCATACTTTTTCCACTTGTAGAATCTTGTCTACCTCATGATGTCCTTAAAATCTGGGAAAGACAGCGTGAGAAGACTGCGCAAGGTAAGAACCAATTAAATTCTATCCTTGATTTTTTTTTTAAATGAAGTAATTGCGGAAGAGCGGGTTCTTTTGGCTCATTCCAATCTTGGTTTTGAAAACCCAAAGAAATATAATAAATGTAATAATGAATATAATTCAATGCCAACTGCCACAGATTTATTTATAAATAATAAGTCTAATAAGAATTTAGTTAAAAAACGTGAAGACCTGTGTATATTTTGTGACAAGTGTCACTTATCAGAAAAATGTTTTAAAGCTAGTTCGCTTTCTTTTGATGAAAAACGTAACTTAATTTTGAAAAAAGGAGCTTGCTTTGTTTGCCTGAAAAAAAACCACATTTCACGCAATTGTAACTCTAAAATTAAATGCACGAATTGTGGTAAAAGACTTTTTTTATATTATGTCAAAATGTTTTTAATGAGGGTGGTAATGTGTCGTTAGAAAGTCATAAACATGAATCAGGGAGTAATGACACTGTTTTAACTACTCAAGGTTCGGATTCAACTGTGTTACTCCAAACTTTGAGTGTCCGTGTAAAGCACAATGGAAAGGAGAAAATCGTGCGTGGAGTTATTGACACAGGATCCGAACGCTCCTATTTATCACGAGATGTAATTAAATATTTGAATTATAAAAGTATTGGTGAAATTAAATTAATTCACACATTATTTGGTAATGTTGAAACAAGTGAAACAAAGCATAATAAATATAGAATTCACTTAAGTAGCATAGACAATACTTATAAATGTGATATGCATGTTTTAGATGTTCCTGTTATTTGTTCTAAAATACGAAAAGTGCCAAATGGGCCTTGGTTATCAGAATTAAATAAATATGGCATTAAAATTTCTGATGTTGAAAATAGTTCATGTGAAACCGAAAATGAAATTAAATTATTGATTGGTTCTGATGTGGCCGGAAAATTACTCACCGGAAATATTAAAGTTTTAGAAAGTGGTCCAGTTGCCGTAAAAACCCATTTGGGATGGACTCTAATGGGAAAAATTCCAAGTATTAAATCAGAAACAAATAAAGCTGCTATGATTATTTCATCACTTTGGAACAATTGTTCCGTTGCTGATTTGTGGAAGCTGGATATTATGGGTACAACGGATCCAGTTGAATCCAAAACTAAATCTGAAATTCATAAAGAAACTATGCAGCATTTTAAGAGTAATATAAGAATAGATTCAGAAGGGAGATACGAAGTAGCATTGCCATGGGTGCTAGATAAAGCTTGCTTACCTAACAATAGAGAATTGGCCGAAAAGCGGCTTGCTACAACGAGGAAAAAATTAATTTAAATAAAATTGAGGTATATAGCGAAGTATTTGATTCGTGGATAAATGCAGGAATAATTGAAAGGGTGGTTGATAATAAAGAAACTAAAGTACATTATTTGCCACACAGACCTGTATTTAAAGAATCGAGTGAAACTACTAAAGTTAGACCAGTTTTTGACGCTTCGGCTCATGTTAAAGGTTCCCCTTCTCTAAATGATTGCCTAGATAAGGGATTAAATTTGATTGAAATGATTCCTTCTATATTGCATCGGTTTCGGAAATATCCTGTTGGTGCAGTATCAGATATAGAGAAGGCACTTCTACAAATTTGTATTAGAGTAGAGGATAGAGACTATCTGAGATTTATATGGGAAAATGGCATAATTTATAGACATAAACGTGTTGTTTTTGGAATCAATTGTAGCCCCTTTTTATTAGCGACTACTTTGAGACATCATTTAGAAAGTGCGACTGAAAATCTTGCTTCTACAGTAGAAATTTTGAATGAATCGTTATATGTAGATAATTGTGTTTGCAGTTTCAACACAGTTGAAGAATTAAATAAGTTTATATTTGAATCCCAAACGTTACTATTCTCTGCAAAATTTAATCTCAGGGGATGGTTGTCAAATTATCCCATTCAAATTATTTCTCAAAATTCAACAGCTAATGTAACACCAGTATTAGGTTTAAACTGGGATCTGGAAAACGATACCCTATCTTGCAAAATCGGTTCTATAGAGGAAAAACAAATTATTCCCACAAAACGAGCTGTACTTTCATTCGCTCAGAAAGTGTTTGATCCTCTTGGATTTACATGTCCTGTGACTTTGCTCCCTAAATTTATTCTACAAGAATGCTGGAAGTTAAAAATTAAGTGGGATGAATTACTCCCAACTAATCTGGCTAAACAATTTTTAAAATGGGTGCAAGGATTGAAGATGATTTCTGACATTAAATTGCAGTGATGGATGTATTTTGATAATTATGAAAGTAATGATGTAAGGCCTTCACATATTTTGTGATGGAAGCAAACATGCGTATGCTACTTGCATTTTTCTAAGAGTAAAGAGAAAAGATAAAATCCTGGTAACTTTTGTACAGTCACGTGCAAGAGTAGCTCCCCTTAAGAACATAATGATACCCCGGTTGGAGCTTTAAGCATGTTGCAATGGAGCCAGGTTAGGAAGTCGAGTTATATCTGATCTACGAATTCCAAATTTAAAGATATTTTATTGGTGTGACTCAACTACAGCTTTAAGCTGGATAAAGCGAGACGAAAGATGGGGAACATTCGTTTGGAATCGCGTAGAAGAAATCAGATCCTTAACTCAAAAGAACCAATGGCGACACAATGCAGGAAAATTTAATCCGACAGATATCCCTTCCAGAGGTTGTTCGATTGAACAATTTTTACAACTAAGATGGTGGGAGGGACCGGATTGGTTGGCTCAACCTGAATATACTTGGCCTCAAAGTGTTGAAATTCCCGATGAAGAAATTATTAACTCTGAAAAACGGAAAAGTGTCATTACAGAAATGAACAAGAACACAGAATCTAGTGATTGGTATTATCGAAGGTTTTCATCTTTCAAGAAAATTATAAGATTGATCGCCTGGATTTTAAGATTCTTAAACAATTTAAGAAATCCTAATTCAAAAGAAGTTTCTGAACTTACGTGTTTGGAATTAGAACAAGCCGAAAGAAAATTGATAATTTTGATTCAGAAAGACAGATTCAACGAGAAGAATAATCAGAAGATACGTAGCTTAAGACCAATCCTAGATGAAGATGGTATTATAAGCGTGAAAACGCAAGTTATTTATAGAGAAGATGCTTTCAATTTTAAATACCCTGTTCTTTTGCCTTCTGACCATCCTGTAGTCCACCGCCTGATCTCCTGGAAACACCAAGAGCTTTTGCATGCAGGAGTGGCTCTTATGATGACATCGTTACGAGAAGACTACTGGATCGTAAAAGCTAGGAAAATTATTTGAGCAGTAGTACAGAAATGTGTACGATGCAGAAGATTCAGTGCACAAAAGACAGAATCGATTTCTATTGCATTACCAGCAGAAAGAGTTGAAGAGCAGCAGTGTTTCAGATAATTGGAGTTGATTTAGCCGGCCCATTATATTTAAAGAATGAGGAAAAGGTTTGGATTGTTCTGTACACTTGTGCAGTGTATAGGGCCATACACTTAGAATTAGTTACGTCATTATTTACAGATGCTTTCCTCCAGTCTTTCAGGCGTTTTATAGCGCGAAAAGGAAGACCAACCACCGTGTATTCTGATATCGGCGGAAATTTCGTCGGGGCAGACACAGCATTTTCAGCCATAGATTGGGAGCAAATCTCTGCCGTTGCAACAACACAAAAGATTCGCTGGAAATTTAACCCACCTACCGCTGCCTGGTGGGGCGGTTGGTGGGAGCGATTGATACAAATGGTGAAACGCATCCTGAGAAAAGTTCTAGGTAGAGCTTCATTATCCTACGAAGAACTGCTCACAGTGCTCTGTGATTGTGAACAAGTTGTGAATGCTAGACCTCTAACATATGTTACTGAAGATGTGAACGATCTAGCACCGTTAACACCATCAATGTTTTTACAGGACATAAGATTTTCAGATGTGAGAGATTTTGATGCAATTGACGCGCAAGAATTAAATAAAAGAGTTAAGTATAGGCAATATGTTCGAGAACACCTACGTAAGCGATTTCGTATTGAATATTTAGGACAACTGCGCCAGCAAAGTTCTTTACAAAAGAATGTCAAGCAACTGACCGTTAGTGATGTCATACTCGTAGAGTCTGATAAGAAACGTGCTTATTGGGCTTTAGCCCGAGTGCAATAACTTATTTCTGGTAAAGATGGCCACCCAAGAGTTGCACGATTAAAAACTGAAAATGATGAACTTTTGCGACCTGTCCAAAAACTGTACAATTTAGAGATTCCAAAAGAACTTTCTAGTGATCCAGTATTAAGAACGAGAAGTGGCAGAATAATGACTGTCCAAAAACGTTATTGACTTTAATTACTCTTTCAACTAAAAACTTTATTCTTATTTTTTAGTATACTTCATAGTGTTAGTTTGAATGTGTAATAATATGTTTAATTTTATTTGAATTTTGCAGAAGAAAATGTTTATTTACCTGTTTTGAGAAAAGTAATATTGTAAGAATTGTATCTTATCACTGTAATGTAAGTATTAGTCATATTTTATTTTATATTTTACTGTACCCAATGTTGAATTTATCTGTCGAAAACTCAAGGTGGGAGAATGTCGCGAATTCGATTAATATTTGTAATTACTTTGGTGTCCACACTCTCATAGTGACTCCATGGTTATAGTTTTATTTTTTGCATACGATCACGAAAAATGGAAAAGTAGTAGAATTATTCTGGAATAAAGTGTGTGTTAAGTTTTTATCTGAAATGTTTTGAAACTGCGTTTTTTTGTAAGATATTTAAATTATTTTTCACACGTTTAAAGTAAAACGATGATGCCTATATTTTCGGGCAGAATTTATGACATCGAGATCGCAATGTTTGTGATAATATGTACCGAATGTATGCAATGTAAGTACTCGTTAAATAAAGGGAATATGGAAATCCTGTTGTAGCAATTACAATGGATAATGATCTCTGGACTTTCCCTCCCCTTTAGAAACATGTCAGAATAGAGCAGGTAGCAATGTTTGTTGCTGCCATCTATTGCGGCGTCGCCGAAATTCTTCCGCTTTAGAAGCCTGTGTTTTTACACCACTGGATGCAGCTCGAAGGAAGCTTCTGCCCTTCCGGCACACGTAACGGTTACTAAAAATAATTTTGGAGCTATTACTAAAATTTGTTTGGTGGCTCATACTAAAAAGTTTTAAGTTAGTTATACAAAAAAATCATTTTGTTCAGTTTACAAAAAAAAAAAAAAATGTTTGTTTCACTTGCAAAAAAAAAGTTTGTAATGGTTACTAAAAAATGCTGTGGAATACAAATTTACTAAAAAATTTTTAGTAACCTCTTGAATTTTTTTTTTTTTTTTTTTTTTTTTTTACAGTGTAGCATGTCACACTGTGATGTGTGCAAAGTAAAGGGTATTTTGCTATACTGTATAAATATCTTTTTCTAGTTTTTTAATTTCTAATTAATATTTATACCTTATAAGCAAATATATAAGGAAGGTAACAAATTCTGTATTTTACAGATAATTTTTCATAGTTAAAATATCATTTTCACTGATAATGAATGTTATTTTCCTGGCCTGCATTTTAGTTCTTTATCATGTATAAATACACTGTAAAAAAAAATTCTGTAAAGGTACTAAACTTTTTCTTGGAAACTGGGATTATAAGAACTTTTCCTGTAACGGTAACAGCAAAAATTCAAGTTTTAGAATCGGTTACATGAGTTTTTCTTGTTACCGTTACATGAAAAGTTTTTGGAATCCCAGTTTCCTAGAAAATGTTTAGTACCTTTACAGAATTTTTTTTTACAATGTATGGCACTGTAGAATAATTCTTTTTATTTTTGACATAGTTCAAATCAGAAGTAGTAAAATCATAGCTACTAGCAAGATCTTTTAAATATTTCTTTGAAAATAATGTAATTAAAGTCTTTGTAAAAGCTAGACTTTATGTAAGTAACTACTTTAAAGAGTAGTCTTTCATTATATCATTTTCCTGGATTCCTATAAATAAACAAATAAAACTGAACATTACATGAAATTTGAGCTACTATATTTAAAACGTATTCCTTAAACAAAATTAAAATGTTAGACATAAAAAAAAAAAAAAACAAGAATGTAGAAAATGTTTTTTAAAAAAATCGTCATTATCCTGGAATACATATACGAAGAAATTACATATAAATACATAAAAATTAAATTATTATTTAAGTTCTTCAAAATTTAGCAATTTTACATGAAAAATCCTTTATTCTTTAACATAAAGTAAGTTTATCTCTTAAAATTTTGAATTCTTTTCAATGGATACTTTTAATATCTCAGATGATCAAAATCTAACATTGTGTGATATTCACCCATATAAGGTGTGATTAAGTATATGTAAGATGAGGTATGTGAACAGCGGCGCCAATTTTTGAAAAATATTAGGTTGGCTCAAAAATATTGGCTAAAATATTTTGGTAAAATGGTACGACCAATTTGTTCTTCTTTAAAGGATGGACAGAAGGTGAAAGATGATCATTTTAAGTCAAGCTATCATGTTTTTAAAAAGTTGCAATTTTATTAAATTATATTCTCATGCATTTTTCCTTATAACGACATTGATATATATATATATATATTGTAATATCATCATGTCATGAACATGACTACAAATTGAAATAGCTGAAAGTTAATAATGTACTTTCAGTTATTTAGAATTCATGGGTGTCAATTGGCGAATTAAAACACATGGCCACTGACAAAATAAATTTTGTTTTAGGAAGAAAATAAATAATTTAATAAATTACTAAATAGAACAATGAAAATTAGGTATACTAGGATTTAAAATTATTGGATGGGATCGGGACCCATGGGCTCATATAAGTTGGCGCCACTGTATGTGAACATGCACTAAGGGTGTAGGTCAGTCAAAAACTGATTTGCATTCTATACAACAGAGAAAAGAATGTCTTTTCCTCTCAAAATGGCAGTGGTGTGAATGAACAATTTGGGATTTTTTAAAAACATCTCTATTCAAATATTTTCCTTTCTGAACCCCTTGACTCATCACAAAGACTTCCTGTGAAATGATTCATCCCTTTTGAAGGGAAAATAAACGAAACGAGAAAACTGAAAAAGATCTGTTTTAAATCAAGAAATTTTTGCTTTCCTAATTATTCAAGTAACATAGGATCTTAAGGGGACGATAGACGTTAAAAAAAATTAATTTTCATCATAGCAATATGAAATTTTGTGCATATATACATTTCACCAAAAGCATATAAAACACTTTCAAAAAAATTTCCAATCTTATTATAATTTTTAATTTTTTTTTATTAAATCTTTAAACGAAATTTTAAAATGTTCCTCATATCTTAATTTTTCAGATATTTTCTTGCTTTTGCACTTTTATCACTTAAAACTCTATTATAAACAAATTTATGTAAGAATTTTTTATGCTCTTAAATAGTTAATATTTTACAGCGTATTTTCTGAATTCCATATCGATTTTTATCAAAATTTTGCTTTTTAATAAGAAAAAAAATCAAATTTGACTACCTTAATGCAGACGAATTTTAAAAAGCTTACACAATCTCTTTCTAAACAATACCAGGATACTTCCTTATTAATTTCATAAATATTGATCAAAAATTACTTCGCAAGGAGCATTTCAAAAATCTAAAAACGCTGAAAAATTAGCTTTGAGGAAAACAGTTTTTAAGTATATAAATACACTCACCTTTGTTATTTACTTCTTAAAACCTTCATAAATGATATTTCAATAAGAAAACATTGTTTTTGTACTATTATATCACAAAAATAAACCTTTTTGCGATGATTTTGTTATAGATGATTTTGCTCAAATAAATGCCTACTGTTCCCTTAAGGCAGAGGTTCCCAAAGTGTGCTCCGAGGAGCCCTTGGGGCTCCGCCTGAGCTTTCCAGGGGCTCCGCGGTGTTCCAGGAAAAAAAACAAAACATAAAAGAAATTAGCATATTACAAGTGAAAAAGTTTCAAAATTATGTTGGAATTTGTGTGTGTGTGTGTCAAAAATAAATATATCTATTACTAGGTTAAAAATATAATAATACACTTCATAACCATATAAACATTTGTATTAAACGTATATCTATTTTCTGTATAATATTTTTGGTTTGAATTGTTTATGCATTTTTTTTATCACCTTGTATCACTTTACAACCCCTCATTAAATTTTTCTTTTAATTAGTCTCTGCCACATTTTCCAAGCAGAAATAAGTCTGTAGCAATTTAATATATATATATATTGGTTCTTTACATTTGTCATGCACTACGAATTTAAAATTTTGCTCAGCTCCACACCTTTCTCAGACTTTTTCTCAGTGAGTATGCGCCCTGATATAAATTTAATCCCACCCGTATATTCCATTTTGCTAGTAAAGTTTTCTACTAGTTGCAGTTCGTTTAATATGTGTAGTTTTTAACTGTTATCTGTTTGAGCAAAATCAATGATGAAAGAAAGTTTCTTTCAAAATTATTGAAGTAATAAAAAATGCTCTGGTGAACAACAAAAAATGTTAATATGTTTTTAAGTATGAAAAAGTGTTTGACAAGTGCTTCTAATTGAACATGAGGAAGGAGAAGGGGTTTCTTCTTGGCCGAAGCTCACTGTCAGTGCCAAATTTGAAAAAATCATATTTGCGCTTTTTCCATATAAAAGGAATTAGTCACAATTACGATAAAAATGTGTAGTGCAAAGACATAGCCGGAAAAAACGCAGAGTAATTAAACATGAATGTAAGGCGAAATAGTACCAGAAACCTTAGTTCATGTAGCGTACCAGACTCATTGGTGTCCCAAGCATTTCCGGAGCGTAGAACTGCATAGAAAACTGATTTTTAGTGCAGTTGCACTGCAGAGTCAACAGTGTAGTTCATGCGTAAAGCAAGATTGAAAAGTTTACTAAAAAGAAACACGGGGAGTTTTATGCAAATTTCTTTTATATGGAAAAAGTCCAAATATGATTGTTTTCAAATTTGGCATTAACAGTGAGCTGCAGCCAAGAAGGGACCCCTTCGCCTTTCAGATGCTCAATTAGAATCACTTGTCAAACATTTTTCATATTTAAAAGCATATTAATCTTTCTTGTTGCTCACCAGAACATTTTTTAATACTTGTTATTTAAATTTTTTCATAAAAACTGAAATTTTTTTTATATCTTGAAAAGCAAAATATATGCTGCTGTCAAAATTTTATTGTTGTATTAGAATGATTAAGAAAATTATTGCATTGTCATATAAAATGTATGATGTGTCAAAAATAAACCAAGGAGTTGAACGAATAAAATTTCAGTGCGTTCACAACTTTATTCAAAGAACTGAAACTAAATGTTTCGCAATAAAACAAATAACCATGTTTATGACGTGATTTATTTAATTTGAATAAATTATGTTACATACATAAAAATGTATATTTATTTAAACTTGTATAAATAAAAAAAAAGACAACAGCAACAACAAGAAACAATGTTCATCTGGAGCTTTAAGACACAAATTCTATTTTCTCAGCGATCGTCAATCATACAAAGATTTAAAAAAAAAACTATTTTAAGTTTTACCAAAAGGATTAAAATATATCAAAAATGGAATTAATCTATCCTCAGGATCGTTAGCTATCGCTTGTTGAAATTTACGTCTTAATTTTTTCGTTAAGAGTTAAATAAAAAACTACAGTAAACTAACGATATTTTTTAATGCTATCAATTTATTCGACTCGTCGAATTCTATCTTTTGAAAAAAAATCGCTGACGTCTGTCAACTGGTTCGCTAGAAATTTCAAAAAGACGTTGCATTTTTCATTTCCCAAACATATGTCAAACGCTACCGCGTTTGCTTTGATTAACAGCCAAAAATTCTGCAAATAAAATATCCATAAAGGGAACAATGCTGCAGCTAATAATATAGCTTATAGATTTTGCCCCACCCTTATACACTAAAACGAAGACCTGCTTCTAAATGTATTTTTTTTTAAATGGTTAAAAAAAGAAGCGGAGAGACGATTCATTTTCGTTGCATGTTTAGAAGTACTAGAAACTTAAAGAAGAACGGAAAAATATTAATTTTGTAATCGCATGATTCTTAAGGGTAGGCGGAACTAGCGAAAACGTATTACATAATTACGCATGGGTGACTAGAGCTACGCATTTTATATTTTTTTCGCGAGTACCCTATTGGAATATACAGAAGTATCTCTCTGCAAGCGAAACCTGGACAACTTACCTTTTTTCTGTGTGTATGTAGTTTTTGCCATAAATAATAATATTTTACGTAAGCCCCAATGCAATGCGTAATTCAAACCTGGTTACCATTTTATCTTTAATTCTGAGTTCGTACTGGAAATCCCAAAAGAATATTTTTTACTCTAAAAATGGATGTCATTAGCCCCTTAAGAGTATTGCTTGAACACCGCTCGGTTAAGAAAGAGTTTGTTTTCCTCGTTACTAAAATCTTTCAGAAATCACAAATTTTTAACTGTAATTGTTGTAACTGCAATCTGTATTTGAAGGAAATATCTCGATTATAAAAGGTAAATATTTTAATACAAAAAAAGGGTTTTAATCCTTATTTTTCATTTTATTGTATCCAATAACAGTAATTTTAACAAAAAATTTTAAAATTTGATTTTTTAAATTTATAGTATGAATACAGAATTTCTGTATCAGGAAAGGGCCAAACTGAGAATCTTGGACCAATGTTAGAAATTACTAGCTTGGATTTTTATATAGCAGATTTTCCTCTGCTTCATAGGCATAAAAAACATTATTTTGTAAGCCACAGATTATCGTTGGGTTCAGGGGCTCCGCCTTAGAAATATTTAACAAAAAGGGCTCCGCGAGCCAAAAAGTTTGGGAGCCACTGCCTTAAGGGGGGCCACAGAACTTTTACGTTTTAAAAGAACAAGCTTTCGGATTTTGGTTTATTCTGAATTTTTAAAATATCTCAATAATATGCGAAAAAAAACTATTCAAAAATATACATTGTGTTTTTAGTTTTAATCATTTATAGGCGGTGATTGCAATTGAAAGTCCATTGATGTTGAAATTTTAAAACTCGTTTTCTCATATTAGTGAATTTGGAGTTCACTCACAGTGCTACTTTCAGACTATATAAGGACTATATAAAAAAAAATAACTAAATATGCGGTTTTTTATTGACTTTATGTTAAAACTAAAAAAATATTATATTTTGATTATTTATTTTTTAATCTTGAAAAACTTCAAATATTTTCAAAAATTCTGCTTTTTTCTTTTTCTAAAATTAAATTTTAAACAAAATTTTTTGTATAATTAATATTACTATTACTAAGTATTGATAATTTTATTATATAATAATTTAATTATTAATATTTATATTTAGAAATACCTGTGTTAGGATTGTGTTTTGTTCAAAAATTGTTTTCTGTATGCATAATTTAGGGTTTTATCCTGCGGACAGCACTTAATGATTTTATTCACACATTAGTGAGCTTAAATTTTTAAATTTAAAATTATTAATTTTGTATGTGTAACATTTATTTTTCTGTGTAATATAGCTAAGAATAAATACTTTAGGAAGGAAGGTAAAAAAAAAAGTCTCGATTGCATATTATTTCCGATTTGGTATTTTGAAAAATGCGATTTGTTTCATCAGTTCGACATACTCAAAGGTCCTGTTCCTGTTTAATGCATAAATTAGAAAAAAAAAAAAAAAGCTAATTTTTAAAATTTTCGAAAATATCAAGTAGCATTACGAAAATTCCAGTTCATTAAAAAGCAGTCTGATCCTTCCATCATGTTCATCAATATTCATAACAGATGAAATATTTGAATTTATTTTAAAGAAAAATATTTAATGGCAGTAAAAAACGACTAGGAAAGAATTACAGAAAAACAAAATTCTAAAATCTGATTTTTTTTTTTTAAGATAAAAATTAAAAAAAAATGGAGGTATTTGATCTGACTAATCTTTAAATAAAATACTGGTGTATTCAGTATAAAGATAGTTTAAAATTTCGAAACTGTTCATTAATCTTAACCCTGCAGAGAATGTATAAAATCTTCCAATAAGGCATGTTTTTATTATTATTATTGTTAAGTGAATGCTGTAAGCTATTAATTTTAGTGTATTTTTCCCGGTAATTTTTTAAAACGCCAACCCTTTATTATAAATTTAAAATTCCTTCTTACGTTATTTTTAATTTATTGCTTCAATTTCTGTAGCTTGTAAATCGTAATACATTCGAAAAGTAAAAAAAGAATAAGTGGATTTTGTTTCATAGAAAAGTATTTAAATCCACAATTAAGTCTGAAAACAAAATAAGAAAAATCGTTTACACCCACCCATTTGAATTTTCCAATAGAAGTATTTTCAAACTGATGTGATAATATAAATGCTGTTGATTTATCATATTTGAAAAATATGTTTGTTGAACATGAAAATGTTTACTTGAGAATTGACAGCATTCTAAAAGCATACATTCCATGTGTTGAAAACATTAATGCATTAAAACGTTAAATGCGTTATAAAAATTACCCAGGAAAATTTTCGAAAATCGATGACAGCAAAAGAAATCTTGTTTTTATAAATGTTTCTTTAACCTTTTGCACTCCATGACGTACGCGATGTAAATACTATCGTTTTTACTAAATGATTGTTTTTTAACTAAAAAAATCCATATACTTAAGTTTTCGTCTTATTCCATTTTTTCTTTACGTTAGTTACCACATATTTCAGGTATTCATTTTTGCATAGTTTCCAATTTGCCATGTATTATGGTTTCAAATAAAATTATTTGCAGCGGGATTTTTTTTCAGTGTGACTTCAGTGAGGGGGCATATTTTAAGTGATCTACTTTTTTAAGCCGGTATTGAAAAAAAATATTTCCCACGCTCAATAACTCAAAGTTTCCTGACATACTTTTAGACTCATTTTTTAAAGTGAAAACATGAAATTTCTTAACGTGATTCTTGAAGAGATGTATAAGCGGTGATGTGTTTTCATTTTTCATTCATTTAATTATAACTTGGTTTATAAACAATTATTTTCTCAGTATGACCATGTTTTCCATTCCCAACTCTCTCGCTTTGGTAAATTTGGTTCAAAACACTCATTGTGACTGCATTTTTTGCAATATATTCTGCCTTTATGTAAAAAAAAATAATAAAAATAAATCGACAAGCACGGCACATTTTTGAATTTATTTATAGTTTATAGCATTATTTATAGTTTTTGAATAAGAGAATCTGCCAAATTGATGCGTTTCAGAAGAAAAATAAATTTAAAAATAAGTCAGAAAATAAGAAGCTTGGATTTTAATACACCCTTAACATATAAAATAGACACAATTTTGCATAAATATTTATAGATTTAATATCTCTGCACCTAATTTTTGCTTTTGCATTTAAAATTCAACACTCAAAGCATTTCATAGCTCCAAAAAATCCTGCATTTTTTTAATTCAGTTTTCATGTTCCTTTCTTTTCCGTTTCTGAAAAACCTAACCTTTTCAATTACTCGCCGCATCATTTTAGGAATACCAATATTGAATGTTTTCTGCTTTCTTTTTATTTGTAAAATATATTTCTAAAATAATAATAAAGCAAGAAAGAAAAAAAATCATGTGGCAAGCATAGTTTATAAAACACTTTCCAACACATTCAGAATAATGTAACAAAACTGTACAGCTTAAAAAAATAAAATATTTTGTCTCATTTCACCATATGGTAATGTTTAACGCATTTCAAAACCAAATTTCTGCTATTCCCATCTATAATTGGAAAATTATTCGATTTTTTTAGCAGCCCTGTATACGATGTACGGATTTGTTTCTATTACCAACATCAACGTTTATTTCAAAATTTAGTTCACTTAAGGATACATACACTTAAGTTTGAAACTCCCTTTCAGTAATTTCCTGTAATAAGGAAAATGATATGCGAATACTTTTGTGCAGTCCTGCATATGAGGTATAAAATTTATATATAAAGAGTAATATGCAAAGAACTAATTAAATTTAAAAGCGCATACCGAATTTTAAAACGTACTCTCCAGAAATTATTACGCGAAAACTGTAACAGATTCTTTTGTGTATCCCTATAAATTAATAAAAAATGCTATAAATGCTCTGTTTTATCCTGATTGTAGTGAAATTCAGTAACTTATATCAGTTTCAATACATTTGAGATAGCGTAATGTCATTAAAATACTCGCCAAGTGATTTTTCTCCATATAACATAATATAATCGAATTCTTTTAAGTGCCCCTGTAAATGAACCATTAATCGTACGTACTTCATATTCAATACCAAACATGTTTTGGTAAACCTAAATAAGCTTTATCAATTGCATGAAAATCCGAATATATTTACGGGAGTTAGAACGTGGTCAGACGAACAAACAAATTGGATGCAAAAGCACTTTTCAACGTAAATAGAAAATGCTAAAAAAGAACAGGATTTAAACAGCTATGTTGCCATAGGTTTATGGGACTCCCACTATCTATGTATTGAGTTTTCTATCGTAGTTCCTAAAGAAATGTGCTTATAAATAGTATATTTGAAAGCTACATAAATTATGAGTACTTGTAATATGTTTACGTTAAATAATCCATTGTATTTTTGGATAGCTTTTTTTAGTGTATTTAATCTATTAGATTAATTTGAAATACGATTATTCAATCCCTATATTAATTATAACAGATGTAAATTTTCCAAGTGGGTGAAAAATTTGGGTGAAGAAGTCCTCCAGAATTCGTCCGGGATGGCTCAGTTTTAAGAGCATTGGCGGCTTCAGCCAACACATCCCTGGTTCGTATCCTTTTTTACCCCACTTGGAAAACTTACATCATTATTTAATCTAGTTTATATTATAAGCTAGAAATATATGAAACGAAACACCATATTTTTTTTTTTTTTTTTTTTTTTTTTTTTTTTTTTTTTCAGAAGAAAATCTTTGCTTGAAGGGCAATGGCGGTTGTCATCATTACTGCCACTACCAGAACAAAAGCGTAACATGCAGTTGTGCCGCTGGATTTGTTTTACATGCAGATGGGAGAACTTGTGAAGGTAAAAAAAAAATATGTTTATTTATTTATTTTTCTTGGTATTATTTCTTATAAAAATATATTCCTTTTAAAGTATTGAAAACGAACCAAGAAACTGTTATAAGATAATTAAAATTTTAGAATGTAATGTTTAAGAATGTTAAGAATGTAAAAGTGAAGAGTGTAGCTGCTATTTTATAATTTTTTATGTGCTCTTTACAAAATTCTTACACATTCATCTCTTCTTATTTGAAGACTATAATAAAACTATTTAGCTGCTTGTTCACGTTTTTAATCTTTGATATAGAGCTTTGCATAGTTACATTCTGCTATGAAGGTCAGCTGCTTGTACAGAGATGGGAAAATATCGAACTCACAAAATTATTTTAGCAATGTTGCACCATTACCTTAACGGTCAGATTGGAATTAAAATATGTATTTTCAGTGTGTCCCGAAATACGTTCACTCTTCAGAAATTCCTTTTTAAAAAATTATTGAACAGTCGAATCATAATGCGTTTTACACTATAATTCTTGTCAAATAACCTGAATTTTCGTGGCAAAAAATAATTCGAAAAAATTGTTAACTGTATTTTGTTTTTTCCTTGCCAAAAAATCCTACACTTTGAAAAATCTTATGATGCAAAATGCACTTCGAAACGACAACTTGCAAATTTTTTATACATTTTTAAAATATGAACGATCTTATGGAGCCTCCTGTATTTATCAACCCTAAATTCATCAAACTTAATTTCTCAATTTTCTTTTACTCCATTTTTAGTTAAAAACTGCCTTTTATAGTCTTTTTCATCTTTTACAGATTATTCTGTTCCGAATCAACAGACAAAACAATTTCTAGGAATTTTAAATTTTGAAAAGTACAAACTCCATAGTCTGATTATATTACGCTATCAAAATACCTTACATGTAATTTTAGCACATTTATTTTTGCTTTTTTATCTAAAATAATTTCTTTTTCAATACATATGATTATAACTATTAAAAGTGTTTTATTTTAAATGCTCAATTTTTTTTTTTTTTATCTTTTTCTGTAAAATTATTTTTTATCATCCGAAACAAATTCTAACGTATAGTATTTTTATGAATACACAAATCTTTTATACCAAATTCTTAAAAGCTAACAATAATAAACATTTCTGTGCAACAATAAAGATTGCTGCAGTAATAGCATCATCTTGATTGTTCAGACATAACTTATTTAATAAAGGTAAAAATAAAGTAATTAATTTTGTTTTTTGCACAATAATTTTTATGCCATGTTCACATTAATAAATTGTTAAAATCATTCATTTTGTCAACTGAGTAATATGAATTACAAAGTCCAGTGCCGTAAACTATGCATTTAGTATAAGGGCCATTTTCAAATTTCGCTTACATATGTTGTCCCAGAGTAAAAAGAAGAAAATTCAAACATAAATTAATGTTTAAAGTTTGATTTGAACTATGCATTAGCTAAAGAAGATTATATTAAACATTTCTAACATGAACTAGTTGAATGTGTCAATCCCAAAACTTTCTTCTATCTCATAAGTACATTTTAATATTTAAAAAAAAAAAAAAAAAAAAAAAAAAAAAAAAAAAAAGTGGTGACTTTAAAGTTACCCACTATCGAATTTCCTCGAACATTTGACCTAGATTAATGAGATTCTGGTATCCGAAAAGCCTAAAACGCAAAATTTAATTAATATTCTGAGAAAATGAGCTTAGTAGTGCCTCATGTTGGGTAATTTATACTAAAATCTAATAAACATCTATTTATGTGAAGACCTAACAGAAACTGAAATTTGATGGAATTTCGTCCATTAGTTCTTGAGATATAGTTATAATAAAAAATTTGCAAAACGTAGCACAGCAACACCATATCTTGGACAATTTATGCCAAAACGTAAAAAAGCATCTAATTATGTTATGGTGTAAAAGAATCTGAAGTTTGATGAAATTCTGTGCATTAGTTCTTGAGATATAGCTAGTTTAAAAAAACCGTGTAAAATATAGCACAGCAGCACCACCAGTTGAAGGATTTATAAAAAAAAACGTAATCATCGTGTAATTATGTTATATGTCATTTTGTAACAAAATCTGAAGTTTGATGAAATTCTGTGCGTTGGTTGTTGAAATGTAGCTATCGGAAAAATCGTGTAAAATGCAGCATAGCTGCACCACTTGTTGCAAGGTTAATACCAAAATGTAATCAGCGTCTAATTATGTTATATATTCTAGTGTAACAGAATCTAAAATTTGATGAAGTTCTCTGCATTAGTTCTTGAGATATAGCTATCGCAAAAATCGTGCAAAATGTAGCATAGTAGCGCCACCTATAGGGCAGTTCACACCAAAACCTTATCAGCGGCTATGTATCTCAAGGTATCTCGGAATCTGAAGTTTGGTGAAATTCTGTGCATTAGTTCTTGAGATATAGCTACCATGAAAATCATGAAAAACGTGGCATAGCAGCGCCACCTGCTGGCCAATTTACACCAAAACTTAATCAGCGTCTATGTATATCAAGGGGTCACAGAATCTGAAGTTTGGTGAAATTCTGTGCATTAGTTCTTGAGATATAGCAATCTTGAAAATCATGAAAAACGTAGTATAGCAGCGCCACCTGCAAGCCAATTTTCACCAAAAACCAATAGGCACTAACTCATATCAAGGTCTAACTGAATATAAAATTTTATTGAATTTCGAGCATTAGTTCTTGAGATAGAGCGCCCACAAATTTTTTGTCACATACAGACAGACAGACTCACAGACAGACGGACAGACTCACAGACAGACATTTTCTAAAAATAGTCAAAACGTGTTCAGGACCTTCTAAAACGTATAAATCCGTCGAAAACCGGAAGTCGAAAATTTTCATGAATTCAATACTTTCTTCTTGTAAAGATAGAAGAAAGTAAAAATTTAAAAATTCAATAAACATTTTTGAGATATAAATCTTTAAAATTTTGTTTTAAGAAAAAATGCCTGTCCCATTCTAAGTTTTATGTTTTTAACCGTACTTTTTTAAATTTGAGCTAACGTTTTAAATAAAAAGGCTTAATTATTTTAAATATGAACTGTTAGTGTTCTACAGGGTGATTATAATTAAAGTCCGAGTTTCAAAACGCTCTAAAAAGCAAACCACTCGTTAGAATGGCGTCAAAATTTAACAGCGTATTATTGAAGAAGGGGGAAAGAACATGAACCAAAAAAAAAAATTCCAAATTTTAGCGACAGATGGCGCTGTAAGCGTCAGAATTTTGACTACAAAGGACAAATCGTAAAACAACGGCTAAGGCGTAAGTTACACGATATAAACCAACTGTATTGTTCAGTGTGCATGACTGTACGCGTGTGATACTGTTAGTTACGTAAGCCCGTCCACCACGGCAAGGTTGTACCACATCGGATGGGAAAAATCGGTTTTTAATTGTCCTGAGGCCAAAAACCGCATAAAAAGCATCCCTCCAATCGGTTTTTAATTGTCCTGAGGCCAAAAACCGCATAAAAAGCATCCATCTAACCGGTTTTTAATTGTCCTGAGGCCAAAAACCGCATAAAAAGCATCCATCTAACCGGTTTTTAATTGTCCTGAGGACAAAAACCGCATAAAAAGCATCCATCCAATCGGTTTTTAAGTTTGGCGAGACTGGCGCAAAACATGTTCAATATGCTGTCCACCGCCGTGTGCAACAAGATTAAATCGGGAAACAGCATGTTATATATTGACGCTTACAGCGCCATCTGTCACTCAAATTTGGAACTTTTTACTTTCTTCTATCTTTACAAGAAGAAAGTATTGGATTCATGAAAAATTTCGACTTCCGGTTTTCGACGGATTTACGCGTTTTAGAAGGTCCTG
This sequence comes from Maratus speculifer, assembly GCA_964019185.1. Taxonomy (NCBI): domain Eukaryota; kingdom Metazoa; phylum Arthropoda; class Arachnida; order Araneae; family Salticidae; genus Maratus; species Maratus speculifer. Next base: position 281,906,477 of record OZ025289.1, read on the forward strand.
AACACGTTTTGACTATTTTTAGAAAATGTCTGTCTGTGAGTCTGTCCGTCTGTCTGTCTGTCTGTCTGTCTGTCTGTCTGTGTGTCTGTCTGTCTGTATGTGACAAAAAATTTGTGGGCACTCTATCTCAAGAACTAATGCTCGAAATTTAATAAAATTTTATATTCAGATAAACCTTGATATAAATTAGTGCCTATTGGTTTTTGGTGAAAATTGGCCTGCAGGTGGCGCTGCTATACTACGTTTTTCATGATTTTCAAGATTGCTATATCTCAAGAACTAATGCACAGAATTTCACCAAACTTCAGATTCTGTGACCCCTTGATATACATAGGCACTGATAAGGTTTTGGTGTGAAATGCTCAACAGATGGCGCTGGTATGCTACATCTTGCACGATTCTTGCGATAGCTATATCTCAAGAGCTAATGCACAGAATTTCACTAAACTTCAGATTCTGTAAGACCTTGATATACATAGGCGCTGATTACGTTTTGGTGTAAATTGGCCAGCAGGTGGTGCTACTATGCCACGTTTTTCATGATTTTCATGATAGCTATATCTCAAGAACTAATGCACAGAATTTCACCAAACTTCAGATTCCGCTATACCTTGAGATACATAGCCGTTGATAAGGTTTTGGTGTGAACTGCCCTATAGGTTGCGCTGCTATGCTACATTTTGCACGATTTTTGCGATAGCTATATCTCAAGAACTAATGCAGAGAACTTCATCAAATTTTAGATTCTGTTACACTAGAATATATAACATATTTAGACGCTGATTACATTTTGGCATTAACCTTGCAACAGGTGGTGCAGCTATGCTGCATTTTGTACGATTTTTCCGATAGCTATATCTCAACAACCAACGCACAGAATTTCATCAAACTTTAGATTTTGTTACAAAATGATATATAACATAATTACATGATGATTACGTTTTGTTATAAATCCTTCAATTGATGGTGCTGCTGTGCTATATTTTACACGGTTTTTTTTTTAACTAGCTATATCTCAAGAACTAATGCACAGAATTTCATCAAAGTTCAGATTCCCTTACACCATAACATAATTAGACGCTTTTTTACGTTTTGGCATAAATTGTCCAAGATATGGTGTTGCTGTGCTACGTTTTGCAAATTTTTTGTTATAACTACACTATCTACCAAAAAGTATTTGTACACTTTCAGTTTTTGACATTTTGTCAAATATTTAAAAATGTACTGGTCGGATTCTTCTGGAACTTCAGAAATATAAAGATTACGTTTCACTTTATATTTATTTACAATCATTTGTTAAGCGGGTAATTAGGGGGCCGGCAAAAAAACAAAGAATAATAGAAATATTTGGGATCGCCCTGTACATGAAAATGGACGAAACGACTTATCGCTTTAGAATACAAATATATGAATACAGTAGAATATGTACACTAATTTTTGTGAGAATAGCATGTATATTTATGGCGATAGAGCGATTTTTTTGAAAAATTCAAAAAATTCTGGTATGTTTTTTGTTTATATCATGCTGGGTTTTTGACCAAATTTAACGCAAATTTCAGACAAATTGGCAAAATGCAGTAGAAAAAATGTAGCGCAATTAGAATATAAATATATTAAATATTTTAGGAAATATGAGTAGTTGTATAAAATATTTTTTATCTGCGCATGCGCGAACTAGAAAAACATTTTTTTTACATCATTTAATAGTCAATTCTATGGAGTGACTTATAAAAAAAACCCAATCAAATATCTTGAAAATTCAAAAAGATATCATTATTTTAGTGAGGTGTTTTTACTCTGCTCTCTAAAAACGGCTGAATCTTAAGGGATTCTCCACAAATTGACATTTTTTTAATAACTGACTTTTAAAAAAAAACTAGTATTGAATTAATACAATATCTAATACAATATTGCTGCTAATAAGTACTTGACAATTGTGATAGAAAAGAAAAAGAGCTTTATTCGCATTCAGGGCCAAAACTAAGAGAGGGGGGGGGGGGGGAGAAGGGCATGTGCTCCGGGCGCTAGGATGAAAGTGTTCCAAATGTATCTTTCGTTTGGCGATTTTTTTCATGGCTATGTTTAGCATAATATTGTTAAAATTATTATATCTGGGCTATGCTAAAGCATAAAAAAATCTAATGATGATGGCTTAAGGTCACTGCCCCTACCCGCGAAGATGCTCACGAGCTAATGCTATTCCTATGGGGATGCATTTTTCTAACTCTTTTGCATTTGGACATTTTTAAATAATATGTTTTGCATTGGATAGCGGAAGTCCTTTTCAAGATCGCTCCGTGATTACTTTTTCAATTTTGGCGTAGATATTTTTATAATGTTTCTTTCACTTCCAAAAGCGGTTCTGAAAGTGAAACTAACTTTATAAAAAATATCTATGACTCAAATCGAAAAAGTAGTCAAGGAGCGATTTTGAGAGGGACTTCCGCTATCCAATGCAAAAAAAAAAAAATTGAAAATTTCAAAATGCGAAAGAGTTATTAGAAAAAGCAGCAGTGTCTTCGCGGGCAGGGACAAGGGCCTTAAAGATCCTGTTGAAAGTAGAATTTTTTTGATTCGGTTTAAAGTATCAAATTGGAGTATTTTAATAAAGCAGAATACGTTATTTTATATTACATATTTTAAGTTTTAAAATAAGTCGGCTATTAATAAATTGGAGAAATTTTCTTTGTAAATATGCTTTGCGAAGGAGGGGGAAAGGGGTACCTTCAAAATCCACGTTTGCCTCGGGAAAAAAAGACTGGTTTTGGCCCTGTTCACATTTAATAATTTGTAGATCCTCCTCGAGAGGCAATTACAGCTGCGACTCTCCTGGGCATGCTCTCAACTAATCCTTGTATTACATTTAATGGTATTTTATTCCACTCTGTTTGCACAAGGCAGGTAAGCTCTTTTACTGATTTTGGGCGTGTGTCACCCGCCTTAATTCGACGATCCAGCTCGTCCCAGAGGTTCTCTATTGGGTTCAGGTCTGGGCTCTGGGCAGGCCACTCGAGTCGATGCACTCCATTATCAGCATACCAATCCATGCTGCACCTCGCTACATGGCAGCTTGCGTTGTCATCCTGGAAATAACATGGGTCCAATCCATAGTATTGCCACAACGTAGGAAGTACACTGTTGTCCAGTATATTACAGTAGGCATCGGCATTGAGCTTACCATGAATTGGGACCAAGGGTCCTAGTCCGAACCAGGAAAAACAACCCCAGAACATAATTCCCCCTCCGCCAATTTTAACTGTGGGCACAATACATTCTGGTAGCAGGCGTTCTCCAGGCAGACGCCAGACCCAGACCCTACCATCAGAACGGTAGAGGGTGAACCTTGATTCATCACTCCAGAGAACCTGTTTCCATTACTGTACAGTCCATTGCTGGCGTGTTTTGCACCAACTTAACCGAGCTGCGCGGTTGGACTTGGTGATTAAAGGCTTATGGGCGGCAGCACGGCCATAAAAATTAAGCAGATGAGCTTCCTTACGGATGGTATTCATGGAAACAACACATTCTGAAGCTTGTTGAAATTCTTGGCGTATGTATAACATTGGTTGGTTGCGGTTCTTCCGAATTTCTCTAGACAGAACCCGTCGGTCTCTATCTCCCAGTTTCGTCGGTCTGCCTACTCTGGCCACATTCTGACAATCACCATTCAGCTTCCATTTTCTAATCACATAAGCCACAGTCGTTTTGGGGTAATTAAGCTCGCTAGATATGTCGATTAAAGATCGGCCATTTCGGTGGTACCCGATGGTCACACCTTTCTCAAAATCAGACAGCTCTGTTCTTCTTGGCATCATGCATGCGATTGATGTCAGTGTTGTTTTCTACACCACATTTAACAGTGGAGAACTTGAAGTATTTCAGGATCGCAGATATCGACATTTGCATAAGAGCCATTATCAATTATGTATCAATGGGTAGATTTGACACAAATGCTTTGATTTTTTATAATTATTTTTATCCTGAAATAGGTTCGTTCTGGTTATTATCTAAGAAAAGAAGTAAATCACCAATAAAAAACGTAAATGGAGATTTGGCAATTTGCGTAAAATCTGACGTCATTCAACTGCTTTCAGAGACCAATTGAAAATCAGTTCACTCCTATCCACAATAACTTTCTGAATTTCCACGAAATTCGATCGGATTTTTTTATGGGTAGCTCCATAGAGTTAAATATTAAATTATGTAAAATGATAAATTTTATCGTTCACGCATACGCTGATTAAAAAATATTTCATACAAATACTCATATTTTAGAAAACTTTTAATATATTTATATTTCAATAGCACCTTATTCTTTCTACTACATTTTGCGAATTTTTCTGAATGTGGCTTTATATTTGGTTGAAAATATTCCATGACATAGAACATTTTAGAAAATATTTAATATATTTATATTTCAATGAATTTTGATGAACTCCCCCCCCCCCCCTCCCTTTTCTTCTTTGCAAAGCATCTGCAAAAGTATTTGCAAAGAAAAATTTTCTACTTTATTAATAGCCGACTTATTTTAAAACTTAAAATATGGAATATTGATTAAAGTAGTCCGCTTTGTTTAAAAAAAAATGATACCTTAAAATCGTGAAACTGAATCAAAACGAAAAAAAAATCTGCTTTATGCGGGATCTTTATGCTATCATCATTAGATTCTTCTATGCTTTGGTATAGGAGAAATGCTTTGAATGGGACGATTTTGACAATATCATGCTAAACATAGACATGGAAAAAATCGCCAAACAAAATGTACATTTGGGACACTTTCATCCTAGCGCCCGGGGCACATGCCCTTTTCCCCAACCCTCTCTTAGTTTTGGCCCTGAATGCGAATAAAGCTCTTTTTCTTTTCTATCACAATTGTCAAGTACTTATTAGCAGCAATATTGTATTGGATATTGTATTAATTCAATACTAGTTTTTTTTTTTTAAAGACAGTTATTAAAAAATGTCAATTTGTGGAGAATCCCTTAAGATTCAGCCGTTTTTAGAGAGCAGAGTAAAAACATCTCACTAAAATAATGATATCTTTTTGAATTTTCACGATATTTGATTGGATTTTTTTTATAAGTCACTCCATAGAATTGACTATTAAATGATGTAAAAAAAATATTTTTCTAGTTCGCGCTTGCGCAGATAAAAATTATTTTATACAACTACTCATATTTCATAAAATATTTTATATATTTATATTCCAATCGCGCTACATTTTTTCAACTGCATTTTGCCAATTTTTCTGAAATTTGCGTTAAATTTGGTCAAAAACCCAGCATGATATAAACAAAAAACATACCAGAATTTTTGAATTTTTCAAAAAAATCACTCTATCGCCATAAATATACATGCTATTCTCACAAAAATTAGTGTACATATTCTACTGTATTCATATATTTGTATTCTAAAGCGATAAGTCGTTTCGTGCATTTTCATGTACAGGGCGATCCCAAATATTTCTATTATTCTTTGTTTTTTTGCCGGCCCCCTAATTACCCGCTTAACAAATGAATGTAAATAAATATAAAGTGAAACATAATCTTTATATTTCTGAAGTTCCAGAAGAATCCGACCAGTATATTTTTAAATATTTGACAAAATGTCAAAAACTGAAAGTGTACAAATACTTTTTGGTAGATAGTGTATACCTCAAGAACTAATGGACGAAATTCCACGAAATTTCAGATTCTGTTAGGTCTTGACATAAATAGATGCTTATTAGGTTTTAGTATAGATTACCCAAAATGAGGCACTACTACGCTCATTTTCTCAGAATATTAATTGAATTTTGCGTTATAGGCTTTTCGGATACCAGAATCTCATTAATCTAGGTCAAATGTTCGAGGAAATTCGATAGTGGGTAACTTTAAAGTCACCACTTTTTTTTTTTTTTTTTTTTTTTTTTTAAATATTAAAATTTACTTATGAGATAGAAGAAAGTTTTGTGATTGACACATACAACTATTTTTTTTTTTTTTTTTTTTTTTGGTTCATGTTCTTTCCCCCTTCTTCAATAATACGCTGTTAAATTTTGACGCCATTCTAACGAGTGGTTCGCTTTTTAGAGCGTTTTGAAACTCGGACTTTAATTATAATCACCCTGTATATTAATGAAAAAAATTGTTACAAAAGATAGTTTCTTTAAAAAATTATCAGAAATCTTTTGTCCCTCACTTTTTGTCAAGTCCATTAACTTGTGATTATTTTAGTCAAAATAGGTTTCGAATTCTGCCTAAAGTTAGCAGCAAATATTCGGCAATATAGTTAAACTATTCACGCAACTACTACTTGCCATTTTTTACTCTTCAATTGTGTAGCAAAGTAATAGTGTCAAGAATACGCTTTTATCAACGTTGGTATTTTGTTTCACTGTCAAGTCTGTTACAGTAAATTTTAATATTAAAATAATGATTTTTGCACTTTTGTAATTAAATATTGTTTACTAAATAGTTCCAGAAGGTATGTTTATTATTATCTAAGTTAGAAATTATACAAGCTAGTTTATTTCTAATAGTTTTGTTTGAAATGTCAAGTCCGTTACTTGTCAAGTCTGTTACCATATGCGTAAGCGATGAAATGTAAGCTGCTAAGTAAGTTTACTAAATAGTTTTAGAAGGTATGTAAATTATTATTTAAATTAGAAAATATACAAACTAGTTCATTTTAATAGGGTTTTTTTTTTAATAGTTTTGTTTGAAATGTCAAATCCGTTACTTGTCAAGTCCGTTACCATGAAATGTAAGCGAATGGTGAAAATGGCCCATAACGTAGATTTTATCATTTTGCTGAAATTTCCAGATTGGAAAATTAAGTATGAGACCTTTCTATGCGCCAGCAGATATATATTTTTAATTATATATTAAGAAGCAATTTTCTTGAAATGTTGAATGCGATATTTTTTACATGACGCTGTTTTGTCTTTAGAAATCAACCCATGTTTGAAAGGAAATGGTGGATGTGAACACTATTGTCACAACGAAGCTAAAAATATGAGATGTAGCTGTGCTGAAGGATATGTTCTTCAGGAAGATGGAAGGTCTTGCAAAGGTACACTTTTATTGATTTGAGGAATACCTATTCCAAAACTTTCATTTTATAGGCAGTACATCATTGATTACTATCCCTGATTGCAACAAAAGTGGTTTTTGTAATATTCGATAGATGTTTTAACAACTTCAAGAAAATAAAGTGTTAGCAAGTGAGTCGACAGCTTACTTAAAATAACAAATGATAATGATTTATATAAATAAGTTGTTTTTTGATTAATATTCCCTCGAGGAAACTGAATTTTTCTATTTTTTTCGCCAGAAATTATTAATTGATAACATTACTAAATAAACACTCAGTGTGTTACATTTAAAAAAAAGAAAAAAAAAAAAAAAACGTAATTTTACTATGGAAACCATTTGAAATAAAATCTTAATAAATCCATTCCAGCTTTTTTTTCGCTTTAAAAATAAAATTACAAAGCTAATTTGTTGTTGTTTTATGTATTTATTATTTTCCTGATAAGAACGCAATGAATTACACTTAAACAAGATAAAGTAAAAAAACTAAAACCCAACTACGACAAATTGCGACAATAGATTTACTAACCTAACTCAAACTAAATTGTTTTTGTTTATAGACCTATACTTATTATACTACTTCTTATTTCTATACTTACTAACTATACTATACTACTAACTTTTACTGCTATTTCGTAGACTATATAAACCTGGTACTTTTGGTGCAATACCAGCAAAATTATTTTTATTTATTTAATCCGACAAAATTTAAACAGTGTATCGAAGTAGGATGGCTGTGGTTGCTTCCCTGCGTTACCGGGTACACAACGTCACAACGAATAGGCAAATAGATACACACGCACATATAACAACATAAGCCCGAAGGCATATAATGCAGAGGACATTTTTATGGGAGTTTTAGCCAGTTATCAAACTGTTTCCGCCTTCACCGCGTGGAGGTACTCCCAGCTTATGTCGTTTACATTAGTGCATTAAATTATTCTATTAACGTTCACGCTGCTCTACATTACAGTTCCCGTGATCCGCGCTTTACTCTTATCGCTCATTTTTTTTAAACATCTTCAAAGCAGTCTTGTAATTATGTATAAGCATATAAATACTGGTGAAGCTCTTTCAAGTAATACCAAACACATTACATATATTTTTATTTTATACTTTTTGTCCGCTAGAGGGCATAATAGTAAATTTGGTGACAAACTTTATAGCTCACAACCAACAGAATATCAAGATCAAGACCCTTCTAATGGCACTGCAGTGGTCTTATTCTGATTACTAAGTACCAAAGAAATTAAGAACGAAAAGATGTGAATTATATGCAATTAGCCCATAAATGCAAGTAAAGTCACAAGCAAATGCTAGTAATATATATATATTCGAAATGTACAAGTGAAGCGCTTTAAAATGATACCAAACACGGCATATCTAGCTTAACTTTATTTTTTTACTCTGTATATTTTGTCCGCTAGAAGGCGCCACATTGAATTTGGTGAAAATCTATATAGCCTATAACCAGCGGACAATTAAGACGCTTCTAATGATATGTCATTTGTCGAATTCTGATTAGTGGTTTAGAAGTTACGAGGGAACAGATGAACATACATACATACATACATACATACATACATACATACATACATACATAGCCTGTCAAAATCATAACCCTCCTTTGGCTTTGCCGTAGTCGGGTAAAAAATGTGGTAATTCGTTTTTCAATGTATAGTGATACTTTGTCTGCACTGTCTCTAAGATATCGTGTGGAAATCGGAAAACCAAAAATTTCTAAGCAATTCCATAATAAATGTTGAACAATACGGAACGATAAGTGGCGATCGCAGCGACATCTGGTAGTTCAAACATAAACATTGTATAAGGATTCCATTGAGAAACCGTTTCGACCAGTAAAGAACTAGCAGATGTCGCTGCGATTTGCCCTTCAACATTTGTGGGGTACAATTTTTTAGCATTATTTAAGGGTGTATTTCGATTCAAACTGTTTATTTTCCGATTTATTTTTGAATTAATTTTTGCTGTAAATACACCAAACTTTCAAATTATCTTATCTGAAAAGCACACAAGGTGCCGTGATTCCCGATTCTTTGACAAATGCAGAAAATATTGCAAAAAAATCAATCGAAAACGGCATTTCGAACCGATTTTTCCCAAGCGAGAGATCTGGGAACGAAAAAAAGGGTCATACTGATAAGGCAATTGTTTATAACTCGAATTCTAATGAATTGAGCGTAAAAAGACATCACAAGGCACCTCATACATCTCTTCAAGAATCCCCTCAGAAAGTTTCATGTTTCTACTTTTATAAATGTGTCTGAAATTGTATCGGAAAATTTAGAGCTGCTGAAGATGGAAAAGCGTTTTTTCGAATACACCTTTAAAGTGCTACTGAAATAGTCGATTTCTACGCTGTATCTTCTAGACCAGCCATACTCGATATTTTTTCTCGCGGGCCGCAAACAGGTTCAGAATTTAGGTGAGCCGCAACACACTTATAAAAAGGTTTAAAAAATTAAAATAACATAAGTAGTCTAACTATGAAATACAGTGGACTCTCTCTATCTGAACACTCTCTAATGTGAAAACCCCGGTATTATAAACACATTTTGACTGTCCCGGCGAAACTCCATAGACTTAAAAAAAAGGGGGTGAACTCTCTGTATTCTGAACATCCTTTAATCCGAACACCCCACTGTTATGAACGCTACTTTTGGTCCCCATTTCTATCTCATCTCTCTGTAAACTGAACACGTTTGCAATCTGTATTCAAATTCCGATCATGGAAATTCTGAGATACTGTTACAGAAGATTAAAAAGGTTCAATGAACTCGATTAAAAAAGCAAACAGTCAAAATCACTTCTAAATTGTAAGTATGGACTTGAAATTCCAATTTGTTTGAATACTTCAATTTGTTTTATAGAATCTTCAGTTAAATATTGAAGCACCTGTTGTCACATACTTGCCAGTTGTCAGCTGTAAGAAAAGCCATTTTATGACTTTTTTTTTTTTTTTTTTTTTTTTTTGAAAATATAAAAATTTAGTTTTTGATTAGTTGGAAAAAATTCCGGTAAGTTAAAAAAAAAATCCACTTCCATCGTTCTTGTTTCAAATAACAGTTCTACATGAAATATTTTTAATCACAGCTTAAGCATGATATTTTAAAGATTAATTTTGGATCTTTAGACTGATTTCTTTGATTGATCAACTACTGAGAAAAATGGCAATTAAAAAACTATTTGGTTATAATTTTTTTATTTATTTCAGCAGATTTCATTTTTGCCATGATAGGATATTCATTAACCCTTTAAGTGGCATAACTGGGTTTTTCTTTCACATAATTTTTGCATTCAAAGGTTTATTTAACATAAAATTGATATCATGTTAATTTTTTGAATTGCATATGATAAATAAATATCTAAGCTTGTAAAATGGAAATCTCCGTATCGATAATTTCTGTAGCTGTTATTTTATGAATCGTTTAATTTGCATGCAAAATTCTGCAAGACACTTACAGAGCTAAGGCTTGCAGAAATCATGTTAGTTTATTTTTAAAATAAAAAAAGGAAATATAATAACCCCCCCCCCCCCCCAACACCGACCTTATTTGATCAAGTACCGGCTCTGTCACCCTACATAGTAGTAGTAGTAATACATTTCCAATCTCCCTCTATACTGAACACCCCTATAATCTGAACACATTTGAATGGTCCCGTGAGTGTTTAGAATAGAGAGAGTCCACTTTATAACAAAATTAATATTGCCATTATAACATTTGTCACGGAAAAAATATCACCAAAAAATTTAATACCGCTCTTTCCAAATAATAAACTTTATTGTTTGAAATTAATATTGTAAAATATTTTCGGTGCCAATTTTTTCCGTGACAAAAATTCTACCCTAAAAATGTACTATCTGTATAATAAAAATGGAACATATAAGTATAATAATGCAGCATTTCCAAGGAGATTCTCTCTAATAAATTATTATTTCACTCAATGAACAAAAAATTAATTGTAGAAATATATAGTGCAAATTTAATTAATAATGATGTTTTATTACTATTTAAAATTAAGAAATGTGTGTATCAGTGTTTGACAAATAGGACTGTATGCAAAATAAACTTTTGACTAAAGAAAAATGGTTTTTAACACAATTTTCAATTAAATACTGTCCTGTTATGTATAATAATCTTCAATATATAAAGCATATGGAAAATATGTAAAGCAACGTTAAAAGTCACAAATACTTTTTATGCGCATTTCAATTAATATAAATGGGGATTAATGATTATGTGACTCGGTCCGCACATAAAATGTGGCCGGGGGTTGAGTATGTCTGTTCTAGACGCTCTTCCTCGGCTTATGAATGCTTCTGGTAACGAACGTTTCGGCTAATAAAGTTTTCGACTCTCTTCGTTTTTGACTTGGCTAACGAACTTTTTTTTTTCTTCTTTTGATGCGCGGCGCGTTTCAAGATAGCACAGCCACAGTGCATTTTGATTGAATTAAAAATACTGTTTCAGTTTACAAAGATTTCGGCTAATGAATACGAATCCGGTTACGAATTACATTCGTTAGTCGGAGTGTCACTGTATTACATTTAACGCGCTCACTGCCGCTTACATGAAGATGTGATGATAATTAATGCCGCACTGTAGAAGTGGGTTTTTCCCAGAAGCCGATTTACTTTTTTATAACAAAGAATCAGTGAAAGATGCTGGCGCGTGAGTGGCCCCTTAACGTTGGCGTGATATCACGCGCTTTCGCGTGAGCGGCAGCAAACGTGTTAATAAAATCATAAAATGGTATTTAGGTGTGTATAAATTCGATAATATGAATTGCTTTTATCGAAAAAAAAACACAATTATGAATTCTCACGTTATTTTTAAACTAACAAGGAGAGGGCCAACTTTGATAATTACATATTTTGATTATTGTAATATATGTTGTAGGGCAGAGACACCTTAGCCTCAGGTTCAATGGATTTTATACAATGCTCCTTAGTTCTTGAGAAACAGGAGGGTCTAATATAATGACACGACTTAAATACTTACTTTGAGACTAATGATCATGGTGAATTGTAGCTCTGTCGTATAACTCTGGTTTGCTGACCAGGTGTACCAGGATTGATTCCCCGTAGCTACATTTTTGTTTATTCCATTTTTTGTATTATAAATATATATTTGTAATTATGACTAAATAATCGAACAGGCAATTAAAAATTGTAATATTGTTGTAGGGTAGAGACCCCTTAGCCTCAGGTTCAATGGATTTCATACAATGCTCCTTAGTTCTTGAGAAACAGTAGGGTCTAATATAATGACACGACTTAAATACTTACTTTGAGACTAATGATCATGGTTAATTGTAGCTCAGTCATATAACTCTGGTTTGCTGACCAGGAGTACCAGGATTGATTACCCATAGGTACATTTTTGTTTATCCCATTTTTTGTATTATAAATATATATTTGTAATTATGACTAAATAATCGAACAGGCAATTAAAAATTGTAATATTGTTGTAGGGTAGAGACCCCTTAGCCTCAGGTTCAATGGATTTTATACAATGCTCCTTAGTTCTTGAGAAACAGTAGGGTCTAATATAATGACACGACTTAAATACTTACTTTGAGACTAATGATCATGGTTAATTGTAGCTCAGTCATATAACTCTGGTTTGCTGACCAGGAGTACCAGGATTGATTCTCGGTAGCTACATTTTTGTTTATCCCATTTTTTGTATTATAAATATATATTTGTAATTATGACTAAATAATCAAATAGGCAATTAAAAATTGTAATATTGTATTTCACTTCTATTTTAACCTATTTACTTTTTTATTTGTGATTAAATAGCTCTATAAAACATTATAAATCGATCCAAAACTTTAGTTTTCATCAAATGAGTTTTAAAAGGCATTTCATACATTCTTTATGGATGCAATAATATTGAACCTGTTGTTGGAAATCTGGACAAAATCTTGTCCCTCTAAATTTGTCAAATTGTTTGTTCAGCAGTGATCGTTCCGATCCGGTTTTTCTTTTGCATTTCTGTAGTAAAGGCACTCCCTTTTTTACCTGTAACTGTATGCATAATTTTATTTCCAGTTTATGTACTGAGTAAGTATATCTAGAATGTGAAACATCCCCATGTACGCGCTATGATGGACAGATGATCTAACCGATGGGTTTAGTTCTTGCTCTCTGCAGATCAGAAGCAGTTTTGCTATCGATATGTATTAAACGACAACGAAGTACCCAGCAAATGCTGGAGTATTGTGTAAATAGTTTGGTTTAACATTCGAGATGAATGAAATAAACGGACATGTTATTTCTAATTTGAACTGATTCATCAATGTACCATATTCTTGACATCACACCACAGACCTTAAACACTGCGTTTTATTACTCTGCTTTATCACCATCATGTCATTTCGTGATTTTAAAGAAACGTCATTTATGTAGTGCTTTAATAAGGAAAATCAATATGATGATAATATTTCTCTGTTTTTAAAGTAAACATAATGTATTAAAAATCAGCATAAAAATTAAACTACAACCTATTTTTGCATATTAATTTTTTTTATTATTTTATATTACGTACTATGCTTATTTTTTTATATTATTTTGCTTTCAGTTTCTTCCTGTTTTTTTAATATGTTTTATTTAATCATAAATAAATGTCGCCACAACAGTTTTCGCAACAAGTTTGGAATTAATAGGTTTTGGAAGGAAGACGAATTTTGGAAAAAATCTATTTCAGTAATGAGAAATAATTGGTTAAAAATTAACAAGGCTAAAATAATGTTTGAATATGCTAAAGTTGTAATTAAGATACGATATCAAGATTTTTAAATTATAAGTATACTTACAAAACAAAATACGAGATTAAGAAAAAAAATGTAGCACTATCGGGCATCGATCCCAAGCTCTGTGGTTTGCTAACGAATGTATAACAACAATCCGCCATGACCATCTGTCTCAAAATAAGAATTTAAGTCGCGTCATAATATTAGATCCCCTTGTTTCTCAAGAACTAAGGAGTGTTTTATAAAATCCATTGAATGTGAGGCCAAGGGGTCTCTGTCCTACAACATATATTAAAATAATCAAAATCTGTGATTATCAAAGTTGGTCCTCTCCTTGTAAGTGTGCGTTCTCAATTGTTTTAAATGATTGTTCTAATGACATATGCAAAAATACTTGGTAATAATGCTGCTAAATTTCAATTGCAGTAAACTATCTAAATAGCTTTGTTATCATTAATTTTAAAAAAAATTATAATTCGGCATAATATTGTACTTTATAAAACAGCATATAATACATAGAGGTTGTCTAGAGGGCACAAATGAAAAAGAGTCTCGGCTTTCAATACGTGTCCCATTACATATAAATGTAACGATGATTTGTCCATTTAAACAATTTTTATAGAAAAAAAATTAAAATGTATAATTTACATTGTTTTTCCGTTTATAGAAAACCCTTGTCAGATAAACAATGGTGATTGTGATCAGCACTGTCAATTTAACAAAGGCACTAAAACATGCCTTTGTAAAACGGGCTTTACTTTGCAAGCAGATGGCAAGACATGTAAAGGTAAATATTTTGCATCATTTATATTAGTAAGACACATTGTGTTATTATCACATATTGTTATCACATTTTATTACCACATTTTATATCTGCAAAAGAGAATTAATTATATGTATGTATATCAAACTTAAAATAAACAGACAATATTTCCTAAAACAGAAAATAATCCCTGTAAAAGAAATAACGGTGGATGCCATCATATTTGCCGTTATAAAGCTGGAGTAAAAGCTTGTTCTTGCAGAAAAGGATTTAGTTTACAGAGTGACGGAAAAACATGCAAAGGTAAACACTTTTTTTTTTAAGTTAATTAGTTAGTTATTTTTTTTTTTTTTTTTTTTTTTTTTAGCAGATGGTTCTGTGTGCTGGATGATTTAATATAATATTTAAGAAATTTTAAGTGATAGAATACACTAAAACAATTTTTATACAGGAAATCTGAGCCGCAATCTATACTTCAGTTGCAGTTTACATGGTTCTTAAATTTTGTTCATAATCCAGGGTTTTGGTCATAATTTAACAATAATGAATTTAATAACAACTTTAACAATATTTGCTGCATAAACAACTTCCTGCGTGTAAAATGCGAGAAATAACAAAAAGTGGGAGATGATCACAATAACTGGGTAAGTACACCTTATACAGAATAATTCATAAAGGTGGCGCCTATAGCCATTTTCCTTAAATATTCGTCTAGGCACATACTTCCAATTAAATGTGTTATTTAAAAAAAACAAAATTTGATGGCATAAGTTACAACCACAAAAGGGTGGAGGGGGTCTAATTAAAAAAATACACAAACTAAGTTTTTATACGCGGCTACCGTATGATAAAATTTCCAATTAGGAAATTTTTTTGTCTATTCCTAAATGAAAAAAAAATCCATTGTGATATCTTCAAAACTCACGAAGATATACTATACTCAAAACACTAAACATCGAATTTTATTTATTTTTTTTAATTAAATTGAAATATATGTTTCAATTTTGATTCGCATTTTTTAAATGTTTTTTATTATTATTATTATTATTATTATTAAAATATATAGCATAATTTTTTTAAAGATGATGCAACTTACTCTTTTTAAAATCTTAGCTTCAAAAGTAAATAAATTTTTTAAATTGCCGAATTAAAATTAAATTAAAATAATTGAAAACAATATGTTCCAATTTTTACTCATTTGTCTTAAAGCGATCCAGGACACATTCTAAAATAATTTTTATTTATTGAGTTAAAATTATGAATTTTTTGTGATTTTTAACCATATGATTTGTAAACAAAATCATATGATAACACTTTTCAGATTTTTTTTAACTTTAAAATTAAAAATTTGCGAAAAAAGTGATGTAATAAAAAATCGTTATAACTCGAAATATTATTTGTAGAATTTCATTATTTTTTACATTTAAAAGAAATATGTATATAATTAATATTAAAGTAATCGTTTACAAAAATTTCATATAATTTTTTAATATTTTTTAAAATATGTATTTTACTAAATTTACGCAGGAACAAAATGATAAGAACGCTGTCGATATTTCTTAAATCGCGCACGTGATTAGTGGATATTTTTGTATAGCATTTAAAAACGCATTTAAAAGGCATTCATTAAATTCGCAAAACATTTGAATTACAGGGTGAATCAAAATGCTTTGTAACTTCCAAAAAGTGCAAATTTTAGCTTTCAACAACATTATATGAGGAGCCCAGAAGCCAAGGGATACAAGTGACAAAATGTCGATTTGGAGTAAATTGAGTTTAAAGATAATCGATGTTAAATTGGAACATCAATAACAATTGACTAAATTGAAATAGGAAAGATCTGCTTGTTGCATTCTAATCTTTGAACTCTCATTTCAATAACTGTTAAAAAAATAGAGTACAATTTTCTTTAAATGTATAATTAATCAATATTGTTTGTTTTTCGAAAAAAGTGGTTTATCTCTATAACTCCCCAAATAATAAGAAAATTATCTATATTTCTTTACCTGAAATGAAAAAAGCATATTTCCAGATACCCTGTGCACTTAACTCAATTTTTTCAATTTTGTCACTTATACCCCTTGGCTTCTGGGGCCCTCATATGATATAATCATATGCGTATTAAATCAGAATTAAAACTTGAAATTAGGAAGATATGACGCGTTTTGTCACCTCAACAAATTCAAAACTATCTAAATTCTATACTACAATGTTGCATTGAAATTATCAAACACAAAAGAGCTCCAATTGACACGTAATATTTCTGTAATTTAGAAAAATCTGTTTCGTTCTCATCCTTTTTCTCCCAGTGCATATTGAGTAAAAATGCAATGTATTGTATTACATTTATTAAAAAAAAAAAAAAAAAAGAAAAGAATGTTTTCTTAATGTTTATATTGGGTATGTTGTATGATACAATAAATTCATGTGGTTTATATGAGGATTAATACAATTATTTTTTGTATTTAGGCAATTACATGATTGTTCCAATCATGTTGCACCTCGGTATACCTTCTTTCTGTAATGTTTAAATCTCTCGTCAGTTGATTTAAAGAATGCTTTTCCTAAAATGTCGATTTCGAGTTTTTTCATAATTTTAGCTCTCACAACTTCAGATTTTTTTCATCGGCCCAGCCGGCACGTTTAAAAAGAAAAAAAAAGTCTTAATTCTATTTTCCCAACCCGTTTGAAAGTTTTTTATCGTTTTGTTAAGCACAGATCTTGATACTAGCCTGAGCTCGTACAGACCTCTATTACATTTCACATTTTCTTGGCTTTTAATATCTCTGTGAATTTTGGAGATATTAAGAGGAATTTTTTCATGTTTCATTCTTATATGAATAAGGAAAATTTTCTTAATTAGAAATTTTATCGTAAGTGGCCGAATAAAAACTTATTTTATGTATTTTCTCAAACAGACTTCCCAGAAGTTTCAACGTACGTTATCAAATTTTGAACCTTTTTTTTATGAAATTTTGCAATTTTAAGTATGTTTTTAGGAGTAATATT
The DNA here is from genome assembly GCA_964019185.1 of Maratus speculifer. Classification (NCBI taxonomy): domain Eukaryota; kingdom Metazoa; phylum Arthropoda; class Arachnida; order Araneae; family Salticidae; genus Maratus; species Maratus speculifer. Next base: position 281,924,102 of record OZ025289.1, read on the forward strand.
TAAAACAATAGACTATTGGCTCCGTTTTAATGAATTACACTGTATAATGTCAAATGCATTTTGAAAAAAATTGATCGTCTAATTTAGCACTGATTGGAGGTGGGTGATTGAAATTCTGCCACATTCCACTATAGTACCACGAGATGGTATAAGAGTGAATACCAAGGTATGACTTGGCGAACTGATTGCGTTTTAATATACGAATCAAGATTTATTTAATCCCAGATTTTCATCCGTGAATTCGATAAGGTGATTGTCTGTGCTGCCGCTTCCCGGTCTAAGTGTGTTAGTCTGCAGGGACAGAAGCCTTAATAGCTTTCAAGCTATTTTTAGGTTTAATGTACATTTTCAGCCTTCGTTATTTCAAAAATTTTCAAACACATAAATTTTTACATATTCAATTGAAGTTTTCTTCCAGGCCTATTTTAAAATGAAAATGTGATTAATTAGATGTGGGAAATTATTTCGTCAAGCCACTATAGAAGTGATGTACAGTTGAGATTTATTTTCAATTATTTCTAAAAAGAAAAATTATCTATTTCTTAAGGTTATATATAAACCGCAGTCAAATTCTGTGATATACCAATGACGATAAATACAAAAAAAGGGGGGGGTGGAAGGACGGGATAAAAGATAAGATAAAACTGCTTCTAAAATTAGTGTGAGAAAATTATCAAATGCTTGACTTCAAAAGTATCAGTAATTTAATTAATGTTAAATTAAGTATTTATGAAATTTCTTAGATATTATTTATAATTAAGGGAGATTTTTCCGCCTAAAATTATAGTAGATTATCAGTTTGAAGAAAGAAAAAAGATTAATAAAAATAATTTAAAAGAACTTTAGTAAGAATGTCGAATGTGTCATACTTGTTTTTCTATCTAGAAAATAATCCTTGCGAGCAAAATAATGGTGATTGTGACCAAATCTGCCAGTATGATAACGGAGTCAAGACGTGCCTATGCAATGCAGGATTTGTTCTACAGGCAGATGGAAAATCTTGTAAAGGTACGATAAAATTTTATTTTTTGTAGTTTTATTACTTTAGGGCTCCATTTATTTCTTTTACTATAACATTTAAAGTACAAATCGAATTCATTGAAATTTGTAATATTTATAGTGTGCAACATTTATTAATACAAGAAAAACACTTTAAGGGATCAAAAGTTTGTAATTTTATACGACTAATCTTGCAAAATTTATCTTTTAAAAAAAACGAATACATTTTTTACGATGATTACACTAAGCAAAAAGATTTATTTATTATTTTTTTCTGGAAATAGACTACAACCCTTGCCTTAAGAATAATGGTGGTTGTGATCAGAAATGTGACTTCGTGGACAGAGTGATACAGTGCTCTTGTGATGTTGGCTTTGTTCTACAGGCAGATGGAAAAACTTGTAATGGTACGATATTTTTTTCCCATAGTTTCCCATAGTCATGCTTTGAGACTCCATTTATGCATTTTTCTATACATTTTAAAATACAAATTGAATTCATTAAAATTTGTAACATTTATTGTGGTGTGCAGCATTTATTAAGAAAAACACTTTAAAAGATTACAATTTTGTAATTTTATAGTCTAATCTCGCGAAATTTAGTCTTTTTTTAAAAACCGAATACATCTTTTTACGATTATTATATTAAACAGAGATATTAATTTATTATTTTTTATTGGCCATAGAATATAATCCTTGCCTTAAGAATAATGGTGGTTGTGATCAGAAATGTGACTTCATAGACAGGGTAATACAGTGCTCTTGTGATGTTGGTTTTGTTCTACAGGCTGATTTGAAATCTTGTAAAGGTAACTATATTCTGATTAAGACTCCATGTATTGTTCTTCATATTATCTCATTACCATGGCAGGGTGTATGCTTGTTTATTTTTCTTAATAATCAATGCGGCGCATTCTCCACTTTTTACAGTTAAGAATCTGAATCTATGTTTTTTATTTCAAAATTGCCAAATGGTAAAAAATCATATTAATTCTTTACTGTCACAAGTCTTTCATAAAGCGAACATTCTCATGTTTTTTCAATGTACCAAATTTTTGTTATCTTTCTGGGAAATAAATAATGAATTTTGAACAAAAATGATCCAAGAATCATTAAAGAAACGCACTAAACAACAATTTATATTACTTCAAGAAGCATAAGTAGTAGTAGGGTGCCCTGCCAAAGTATTGACGGAACGTTTCCTATATTTGCAAGAGTAATTTCATTTCAGAAATAATTCTGACTTTTCAGCTAACCCGATCAAGTATTGTAACACGTTATTATAGCAAATTTTCCGTCAATGGTCAATATATCACATGTGGAGTAACAATCTAATAGACGGGCGTGCAGGTTGTTTGACATTAAATACTTGTTCTATAACAGTGTCTTTCATTATTGTAAAATAATCTTTCTTCAACATCTTTTGTTTACAAACTCCATAAAATCGGTTTTATACATTGTTTAGTAACAACAACACAACAACTATCTATCCCACTGGGATTTGCTGAAATACTGTGTAAAGAGACTGTAATGCAATGAGAAATACAATCCCGAAAATCCGAGGTAATTAGGACTGGGACTATTTCAGATTACACAGGCCTACAAAAAAAAAATTTTTTTTTTGGTGCCTGAGATTTTACAACTGATTTTGAATATTTTTGGGACGCTGATTCCAAATATGCAATCAGTTTTTTTCTGTCAGCTCTACTTTTTTAGATATGCAAAGCAAACTAAAGATTTTTTAGAACAAAAGTGACCTTGAACATTTAAACTGACCTTATGATACATAGCCCTGTAACGACATTCAAGGCGATTAGAAGGACGTTGAAATACCACAAGATCTTGAAAAAAAAAAACCAAATGTGCAAGCAAAACTGAGGAACTGCGCATGCTTATCATTGCACACCGCTCATCCATAAAGCCAAATGTAAAAGCCTCCAAGAAATAAGGTTAGTTTCAGAGTTCGCTCCATGGAAACAAAACTGGCTTTTTTTGACTTTCTAAAGTTTTTGAACTTCCATGATATTTGTGTTTAAGGTAGAATTCGTATCAATTTAACGTAAAACTCGTAGTGTTGTAGATTGCGTTGTAGAATGGAATTTAAATGAGTTCAAGTAGAAAAAGTTGTATAAAATATCCAGATAAGTTTTGCTACATATGCGGAGAATAAAAGTTGAAAGAACACAGAAAATATGTTACTGACTTTGTAAAGAGAGCTTATCTTGGATACTTTGGGGTTAGACTTGGTGATCAGGATAAAATCTTTGCACCACAGCATGTCTGTAAAACTTGTACAGAACATTTATGACAGTGAGCTGACGGAAAAGAATAAGTCTCAAGTTCCGCTTACCAATGGTTTGGAGAGAACTTCAAACCATTTCTATGACTATTATTTCTATCTAGCACTGGAATACTGAATTAATCGAAACAATTGTAATAAGAAAACTTATCCTGATTTAGTGTCTTCAAGACCCCCACTTCCTCATTCAGATGAACTACCGATCCCAACGTTTCATCAGCTACCAGAGCTTAGTGAGGATGGATATTGTCCTTCTGATCATCTTTTAGATAGCTGTGAAGGTAACAGTGATTATGAGGACGTCATCAATGCCTAAATTTTTCAACCAGGTTAATTTAAATGATTTCAAAAGAGATTTCAATGTTTTAAAAGAAGCTTCTGAATTACTGGTTGGTTTCAAGATTCAAAGACAAAAAATTATTAGAACAAAGAGTCACACTTACATTTTATCACACAAGACAAAATTTTCTACTACCCTTCTTCTCTTAAAAAAACAATCTTGTATTTTGACACGAATTTAGAGGACTATTAGAAAAATTGGTTCTTTTTAAATATTTTCAGAAGATTGCCCTTGAACAGCAAAGAAGTTACACAAAATACTATTGTTTTTATATCTTTGGGATAGCAGGGATAAAACATACCACTAGATTAGAAAAGAGAGGCCTAAGAAAGAAAACATCGATGTTGGAGAAAGGAATGTCATTAATAACACTTTTAGTTGGGCGTGTAACGTCTTGATGACTCCTCTTTGAAATGCAACACATGGCCACTCAAACATTTCATAGACAGTATTTACTAATTGGCCACCTCGGTTGAAATCGAACTTATCCACCGAAAGACTCCAGATGGCTATAACTCTGCTAAATAAAATACTAAATTTCAGAGAGAACTGCCAAGACTGACATTTCGGTAAATATGAACTAATGAGGGCTAAGATGGTCACGTGATCAAAGTTTTGGAGAAAAAACGCAGCCAGAAGGGCAGATGCTCGATGAATGCGGTGGAAAGCGGTCGTGTAGGCCATTTCCTACTTGTTTAAAAATACTCCCTTTTATTTTCAGTGTGTGTTCTGTCATTATATGTCTGTGTGTTTTACGTAACGTGATTGTTGTTAATAAAAAGTAAAAAGACCAAGTTTGCAGTAGGGTCTTATTTAAATCCGTTACAGATTTGGTCGTCAGAAGATGGGATTATAGACAGACAGACAGACACACACGGGCCTGATTTTTTTTAATTGAACATTGTTTCGAGAAACAAATCGCGCCATGCGATTGGACTATTTATTAAGGAATAAAAGGGACACCATGAAAACTGCTATGATGATTCCTGTTTAAGAAGTGGAAAGGATAGAAATGATTGTTTCGTCATTGATCTCGTCGGAAGGGTCGCTGATGTGAAAAGTGCAGAGATTCTCCGCTGCTGTGAGACGGAAAGATCTCGTCGGAAGGGTCGCTGATGTGAAAAGCGCAGAGATTCTCCGCTGCTGTGAGACGGAAATTTCCTTCGGAACTGACGGGTCGTTGGCCTTGGCTCCCTGAGAGGAATTAATTACCTGTGAACTGGAAAAAAAGTGATTTCGCGTTGTGGGCTGTTAGCCTAAAAAAAGTGATTTCGTGTTGTGGGCTGTTAGCCAAAAAAAAAGTGATTTCGTGTCTGTGGGCTATTAGCCGAAGAAGATGTATTGGATTATACCACAAGTCGTCAAATGGGGTAAGTCAAAATCTTGATTGATTTAGGAGTTAATATAAATGTGAAAAAAAAAAATATATATGGTAAGAGATATTTTTTTTGTTTTGGTAATAAAAAAAAAAAAAGGTTTTTTTTTAGGAATAAAATTTAAGAAATTATGGAAATTGTTGGGAGTGAGTCAGTAATATACAAATTTTGTTGTTGTTTACTTTTGTTTGTTTGATTGTGTATTGTGTATACCATTAAATAAGAGGTTTTTTATTGTTTGATAATAATAATAATAACAATATCAAAATCAAAATGTCATTTTTGGGTAAGGGTTTAAAAGAAAATTTAATGCAATTGGTAGATGAGTTAGAAATAGAACGCCGTGGAAATGAAAAGAGGGCGGAATTAAAAAAGCTAATTGTAGAATCAGAGGATTATGACGAGGATTATGTTAGGGTGCTATACGAAAACATATTGTTAACCGCTCAAGCGGAACAAGAAAAAAAAGAGAAAGCAGAAGCCCGATTAGAGCAAATTTCGCGCGACGAGGCTTTGCAAAAGGAAAAAATTCTTCAAGAAAAAGAACTTAAAACAAAAGAGTTAGAATTAAATTTTCAATTAGAAAAATTAAGAATCGAGAAAGGGGTCCCTCCTACCCAAGAAAATGCGACAGATATTCATTCACATTCCACAGAGAAAAATTTAAAAAAATTAATCCCAGAATTTAATCCTGAACGAACAGATATTAGCTTATATTTAATTTTATTTGAACGCCAAGCTAAACGAATAAAAATACCGAAAGAAAATTGGGTCTCACATCTTATTGATTTGTTGCCAGTTGATATTATTTCTATAATTGCTCGACAACCTGAAACTGAATCCGAAGATTATGATAATATTAAGAACATATTACTAAAAAAATTTAAATTAAACCCAGAAAGCTTTCGACAAAAATTTGTAAATCATCAAAAATTACCCGCTGTTAATTGGGAAGATTTTGCATATGAAATTCGAAATTATTTAAATGAATGGCTAATTGGTTTGTCTGTGAACACATTTGAGGAGTTAAAAGATCTTTTAGTGGCAGATCAAATAAAACGGCGTGTGAAAAGTGAAATACGCGAACATTTTATAGATAAATGGCCTCTATTGAAAACGGAAGCCGAGATTGTGGAATTGTTGGATGGATATGAGTGCGTGAGGGCCTCTACTTCTCTTCCCAGGATAGGCCAGAAAGCAAAAGACATGAGAGATGATAAGGCGGAAAGAACGCACTTTTTTTTTCAAGACAGGCCTCGGGAAAATAGACCGCGTTTCCCTCCTCCTTCGAATGAAAATTCCTTGCGCAGGCCGGGAAATCGGGAGAGAGCATTCGAAAGGAGAGCAAATTTGAAGTGTTTTGTGTGCAATTCCGAATCTCATCTACGCTCATCGTGCCCGAAGTTACAAAAAAAACCTCAATCAGGTTCAGTAAATAAGTTGCAAGAGCCCCAGAAAACCGGCTTGTTGGACTCTTATACCTTTCCCGGGATTGTAAATAAACAAAAAGTCGAAATTCTAAGGGATACAGGTGCGACGTTAGATGTTGTTTGTAGAAAATTCATTGATCCGCAAGATTTTTGTGGAGAGACAATTTGGGTGCAGCAGGCTCTTAGTTTGGAGTTGATATGCTTACCATTGGCGCGTGTCGAAATAGAAGGAGACTTCGGAAAAATTTATACGAAGGCCGCTGTTTGCGGAAATCAGTTGAACCAAAACAGATATATTTTGGGAAATAAGACTGCTGCGATGATAAGAGAGAAAACTGGCTATGAATTCCTGCCTACGGAACAGGTAAATGCAGTACAAACACGGGCGATTACTAAACGTTTAAAAGAAGAAACGGGAGATCGAGAAGCTCCGGATGCCGGTAACCCCGATGACAAATTAGCGAACCGGGAAGAATCGGGACTTAGGGATTCAACGGAGGGGGACGAACCTATTATTATTCCAGCGTTAGAGGCTGATGCCCCGGATTTAGAGTTGTTAAAAATAGACAAAGAGGGGTTTTTGAAAGCACAACACGAATGCGTCGACTTAAAGGGATTATTTGAGCGAATGGGCGAGACTGGAGACAAAAAAAATTATTCGGTTATCAACGGGTTACTAGTAAGAAATCGTGAAGATCGTTTTGGAAACGTTACTCGATTATTAGTTATTCCAAAAGAGTTGAGGCCGAAAATAAAAGCATTGTGTCATGAAGGCATTTCCGCACATTTAGGTGGTACGAAATCAAAGGATAAATTAATTCGATATTTTTATTGGCCAAACTGTTATAAAGAAATGGACGAATTTGTGCGTAGTTGCGATGTTTGTCAAAGGGCAGGCAGAGCAAACGAAAAAAAGAAAGCCCCGCTAAAACTTGTTCCGGTGATTCAGGAAGTTTTCAGCAAAATAAATATTGACGCATGTGGACCCTTACCGCTAACTACTGATGGACATCGGTATATTTTAACTGCCGTATGCATGGCGTCCAGATATCCGGAGGCCGTTCCGCTTGTGGACCTCACCTCAATTAGAGTGACTGAGGCGCTGCTGAATATATTCAGTCGTATCGGATTTCCCCGTCACATCCAAAATGATCAAGGAAAATCATTCACCTCAGTTTTAACGACCGAATTTCTAAATAGATTTGGCATTAAGATCAGTCGTAGTTCGGTTTACCATCCACAGTCAAATCCTGTGGAGAGGTATAATAGGACTTTGAAACGACTATTGAGGGCGTTGTGTATCGAATCAGGTACCGATTGGGACAAACATTTACCTGTGATCTTATTGGCTCTTCGAAATGTGATTCACGAAAGTACGGGTTATTCACCAGCTGAGTTGGTGTATGGAAAAAACCTCCGAACACCAGAAACGCTAATAATGGAACGTTGGTTAGATCCCCCACCTGAAAATGATATAGTGACCGAATATGTATTCAAATTAATAAATCGTTTGAAACATTGTCACGAAGTAGCTGTTACACACATGGAAGAAATGCAAGGTAAAAGAAAGCTGTGGTACGATAAAAATGCAGTTAAACGAGAGTTCAAGGAAGGGGATTTAGTGTTGGTTTTAGCTGTAGCTAGACCAAATAAACTGTCCGTACAATGGATCGGTCCGGGAAAAATTAAGAGTAGAATATCCGAAACTAATTATGTAGTAGAACTACCAGAAAAAAAAATAAATCTCAAATTTATCATGTAAACATGCTGAAACCCTATTATACTCGACCCGAACATGTAAATTTGTTGTGCTCCGAGGAGGATTTAAGTTTAATGGAAGATCAAGATTTAGATATTCCATATTTAGATAATAATTCTACCATTTTTGACTTCCAGGAGATAGTTTGTGAGTTAGAGAAACGTTTAAATGAAGCACAAATTATCCAATTGAAAGAGATTTTGACTAAATATGCTGCATGTTTTTCGAACGACCCCGGCCTAACCAATTTGGTGGAACACGATATAATTCTAACTAGTGATGAACCCGTTCGTGCGAAACCTTATCGGATGTCGCATAGACAAACCGAAATTGTAAAAATGGAGATTCAAAAGATGTTAAAATTAGGAATTATTGAACTGGGTGAGTCGGACTATACGTCGCCTTTAATATTGGTCGAAGTTCCCGGAAAGGAACCGAGAGCGTGCATTGATTATAGACAACTAAACAAGAAAATTAGAACGGAATATTTTCCCCTCCCTAGTATAGAAGAACGGGTTGAACAAGTAGCCTCAGCTAAATACATAACCATCCTAGATTTGGCAAAGGGTTATTGGCAAATTCCTTTAAGCCCCAGAGCTCAACGTTATACAGCGTTCTGTACAACTTTCGGATCCTTTCGCTGTTTGCGAATGCCGTTTGGATTAAAAAATGCTCCATTTTTCTTCAGTAAAATGATGGCAGGACTACTACGAGAGATGGAAGCATTCGCAGTTCCTTATCTAGATGACGTTGCGGTATTTTCGGACACCTGGGAGGACCACTTAAAACATCTTACTGTAGTTTTGGATAAAATCAACAAGGCAAATCTGAAAATAAAACCGTCAAAATGCAAATTTGCCCAAAACAACGTTCAGTATTTAGGTCACGTTGTAGGAAATGGGTCTCGGTCACCAGCAGAAGCCAAGGTAGAGTGCGTAAAAAAATTCCCCACTCCCCAAACGAAAACACAGATCCGAGCTTTTCTCGGCCTCGCAGGCTACTATCAGCGATACATAAAAAATTTCTCCGTAATCGCTGCTCCTCTCAGCGATGCACTAAAAGGGAAAAGGACGCGCGAAAAGATTGAATGGACGTCCGCGTGTGAGACCGCTTTTTGCACTCTCAAAAGAAAACTTACGGAAAAACCTGTCTTGCATGCGCCGAACTTCCAGCGGGAATTTATTGTTCAGGTAGACGCCTCGGCCTGTGGTGTTGGAGTAGTGTTAAGCCAAAAAAACGAAACAGGGGACGAGCATCCGATTTTATACTTAAGCCGAAAGTTCTCTCCGGTGGAAAGGCGCTACAGCACCACCGAACGAGAATGTGCCGGTATTGTTTTTGCCGTAAAAAGGTTGCACTACTACTTAGACGGTCGAAAATTTAGAATCATAACAGATCACAATCCTTTGCGGTTCTTACAAACTCATGCGAGTTCGAATTCAAGACTGATGCGATGGAGCCTTGCTTTACAACCGTACGATTTTGAGATCGAACATCGTGCAGGAAAAAAACATAAAAATGCTGACAGTCTCAGCAGAGCGGCTTTTGACCAGTAACATTGTATCATTAAAAAATAACTTAAGGGTATTTGTTTTAATACTATATATATTAGAGAATACTTATTGTTGTTGTTTTGGGTCGTAACTAAAAGTGTCATATAAGGAATAAGATTTATATCCGAGTAGATATTTCTCCCATTTTTAGAAAAATGAATGAGAATGAGCAATTTAGGTTTACAGTAAAAGGTTGCATTATTATTAAGAATAGTTTACGCGTCTTTGTTTAGTATTGTATAAGTATATATATTTGTTTCTGATTTAAACTATCCTTAGAAGATATTTATTGTTTTAAAAACATGATAACATGAAAGATAGATTTATTGTGTAAAGTACCTGTGATGTTTTTTTTAATTTTGTTTATGCTAAAGGTAAAGCCTTGAACGAAGGTACAGTTTTTTATGTTATTGGTGTGAATATCATTATTATTATTCTTCTTGTATAACTAGTGTTCAATTGTATTGTGATAATAGTATATTGCTGAATCCCTCCCACCATAAAAATAGAAATAATTAAAGGAATCTCATAATAATAAATAATAATAATAAAAAAAATATATATATATATCCACATAAATGTTTTGTTTTGATTTTAAAAATAAAATTTGTTAGAGTAGATTGCTTTTGTTTTGTATTACAGTTAACTCCTGAATTAATGGTGATTTTGCACCTGTGTGTTTAAGAAAATTTTTTTTCTTGAGAAAAAAATTTTAAAATTTGGTAGGGAGGAGCTGTAACGTCTTGATGACTCCTCTTTGAAATGCAACACATGGCCACTCAAACATTTCATAGACAGTATTTACTAATTGGCCACCTCGGTTGAAATCGAACTTATCCACCGAAAGACTCCAGATGGCTATAACTCTGCTAAATAAAATACTAAATTTCAGAGAGAACTGCCAAGACTGACATTTCGGTAAATATGAACTAATGAGGGCTAAGATGGTCACGTGATCAAAGTTTTGGAGAAAAAACGCAGCCAGAAGGGCAGATGCTCGATGAATGCGGTGGAAAGCGGTCGTGTAGGCCATTTCCTACTTGTTTAAAAATACTCCCTTTTATTTTCAGTGTGTGTTCTGTCATTATATGTCTGTGTGTTTTACGTAACGTGATTGTTGTTAATAAAAAGTAAAAAGACCAAGTTTGCAGTAGGGTCTTATTTAAATCCGTTACAGGCGAAAGAAAATCATACTTTCTGCACTGCATATCAAGCTCTGTCCTATGAAGCAGTTTGTGTAAATTTTCCATAAGAACGGGTCATGATTTGCATATATAAGGTAAAAACACCTGTATTGAGTTATGAAGATATTAAAGCAGAAATATTTAACGAACAACAAATAAGAAACTGATTAAGGATCCTGCTTTCGTAAATTCAACGAATGAGTTTGAATAAAAAGCCTGGACTTCTTTTGTGGCAGTTCACAAAAACATTCTGGGCAAATGCAAAGGAGAAATCTGTGTAGAACTGGTAAAGAAAGGCATAATAATCTTAAATCTTTTGGGTGTACTAGAAGCATTAAAGTGCACTACTTACATTGCGACTTAGAGCATTTTCTTGAAAATAAAGAAGGCACAAGTGATAAACAGCCCAAAAGATTTCACCTCAATACTAAGACTATGGAGGACCTCTACCAAAAAAGATGAGATATGCAAAGGGTTTCAGATTATAGTTTGAGTTTAAAAAGACACTTTTCTAAAATATATTCCAGAATGTCACGGAAAAGAAGCTTCCGAAGCATTCAATGAGTATCAGTTTCATCAGTGACGTTTTTCTCTATTTTTGTGAGTAAAAATATTTGTATAATATAATTAAAAAAATATTATTTGAATATGTGTGTATCATAATAATAAAAACTAACATTTGTGTATTGTAAAAAATAAAAATCCTGTATTTATTTTATTTTTACATACATTTTTTAAGACATGGATTTACCTTAAAATAATGAAACATATATTTCACAAAAAGTTGTTTATCTCAAAAAACTGAGCTGGTAGAGAAAATTTAATGCCATATTTGAATTCAGGACATCAAATTCATATAAAATCAGCTAAAAATACCCCGGCACCAAAACAGCTGTTGACCAGTGTTATTAAAAATCTATACTAACCATAAGAACAGAAAAAGTTAGCGATTATAGTTTTACGTAATTAAGAATCATCTTGTATCACACAATTAAACTAAATCTATTGTTGTTATCCATATTTTTAAACCGTTGAATCATGTAAAAATTATTCTGATAGGCGTTTAATACCATTTAAACGGCACCTCGGAATTTTGGAACTCCTCTCTATTTTCCTTCAAGGTACCTCATTGTATGCCACTAACTCCTCATTAGTTTAGAAAACACCAGTACATTGGTAATTAGTAGCTATCCAGTAATTGAAAAACTCTCTTTGAAAACAACTGATTTATCATTTTGCGGTAATTCATATTTCCCCCACAACCTTTCAAAGAAATTATAACACCTGATACGGAAAACATTTATGAGACCGATAAATGCCCTGTATATGTAACTTTAACTCGAAATAGATTTCTGACATAGCATCTGACTAGGTCTTTAAACTTGGAGCCGGGTACAACTGTCCTTGTCTTCTCCAGAGTACGCTCCTTTCCTCGCCATATGTTCGTAGATTAAAAATTAAGGAATTTTAAGGTTTTCAAAATAGTCTCTTGATGACCACCTAATTTTTATTTCCGACATTTTACAATCAATATTCATTTTAAGACAGTTAAAAATCAATTTTTGTTTGAATTTATTGTATTATCCTTATGATTTTATTTGGTCTCGAGTCCGGGAACTGTATATTATTTTTGCTTATCCCAGCCATTTTAATAAAAAGCAGCATTGTCTGTGACTCTTTATGTCACTCTGTCACTCTCTGAGTCTGTATGTGACAAACATTTTGTGGGCGCTCTATGTCAAGAACTAATGCACAGAATTTTACAAAACTTTATATTCAGTTAGACATTAATATAAACTGGAGTTGATTCGTTTTGGTGCATATCGCTCAACAAGTGGCGCTGCTATGCTGCATTATTCAAAATTTTCACAACAGATCTATCTCAAGAAATGATGCACGTATTTTCATAAAATTTTAAATTCAATTAGTCCTTGATATAATTTAGTGTTGATTACGTTTTGGTGCAAATTGATCTACAGGTTATTCATGATTATCGCAACAGCTATATCTCAAAATCTAATGCACGAATTTTCATCAAACATCAGATTATGTTAGTCCGTGATATAGCTTATAGTTGGTTAGTTTTTTTGGTGTAAATCCTTCAATAGGTGGCGCTGCTATGCTGCATTTTTCACGATTTCGCAATAGCTGTATCTCAAGAAACTAATGCATGAATTTTCACAAAACCTGAGATTCAGTCAGAAGGCGATAAAAATTGATACTCATTAGATTTTGATGTACATCACCCAACAGATGGCACTATTATGCAGTTTTTTTAAAAGATTTTGCAATAGCCGTGCGTTTTTCAATTGCCGTGCATTAGTTTCTCTATCTCGGAAACTAATGCACGGAATTACATCAAACTTTAGATTTAGTTAGAAGTTGATATAAGTTGTTGCATACTAAATTTTTGTGTAAACAACCTAACCAGTGACCCTGCTATGCTGCATTTTTCAGGAAGTATTAACATGTATAAGATAGAAGAAAGGTATGGGGATTGTCACATCTGACTTGTTTGCAGATGTAACCAGATTTTCAGATCTTTATGTGAGGGACATTTCTCTAACCATCACCAACAAACAAACAGATATACACACATATTTATTACTTTCTTCTATCTTTACAAGAAGAAAGTATTGGATTCGTGAAAAAAATCGACTTCCAGTTTTCGATGGATTTATATGTTTTAAAAGGTCCTGAACACGATTTGATGGTTTTGTCTGTCACTCTGCGAGTCCATATCTGGCAAAAATGTTGTGGACGCTCTTTCTCAAGAAATAATGCATGGAATTTTAAAAAACTTTATTTTCAGTTAGACATTAATATAAACCGGGGTTGATTAATTTTTAGTACATATCGCTCAATAAGTGGCATTGCTATGCTGCCTTATTCACAATTTTTACAATAGCTGTATCTCAAGACATGATTCAAGGATAGCCTGTGATATAGATTAGTGTTGTCTAGTTTTTGTTGTAAATCCGCCTACAGGTGACGCTACTATGCTACATTTTTTCCCGATTTCTCAATAGCTGTATCTTAAGAGCTAAAGCAGGAATTTTCACGGAACTTCAGATTCAGTTATTAGCTGATAAAAATTTATCCTAATTAAATTTTGATGTACATCACCCAACAGGTGGCGCTGTTATGCAGATATTTTAAAAGATTTTGCAATAGCTCTATCTCAGAAACTAATGCACGGATTTTCATCAAACTTCAGATTCGGTTAGAAGTTGACATAAGTTGTTGCATTCTAGATTTTTGTGTAAACAACCTAATCGATGACGCTGCTATGCTGTATTTTTCAGGAAGTATTTACATATATAAGAGAGAAGAAAGTTTTTGAGGTTGTCACAGACGGTTAGTTTTATTACTATGGACACATTATATTTAATTATTTTTCGAACAGGATTTGTTTAAACTTAGTTATTTTTTTTTCAAAAAGTTGTGCATTAATTAGAAATGTAAAAAATATATCAGCAATAGTTTAATTTATGTCAAATATTCGAACTTTCTCAGAATTTTAAAATAATATTGTTTTATTCAATCAGAAATAAATCCTTGCCTGATGAACAATGGAGGATGCGAGCACTATTGTCAGTATAAAGATAAAACGCAGTGGTGTGAATGCTACAGCGGATTCCGTCTGAAGAACGACGGGAGATCGTGCAAAGGTAAAATCAAATTAATGTTAATGGAAAGTGATTAGAGAAGCAAAAATTTCTCTAAAAGATATTTTTTCCCTAAGAAGAAAAATCACAAAAGAAAACATCCAGTATTATATGTATTCAAAAGAGGTACTTTATACAACGAATAAATAGCCTTATTACAAATTATTGTTGCAAATTCTGTAAATTTTAAAAAAAATAACATTATTTAAGTTTTTCATATTAAACTTTCTTAATGATTCAATGATTTACAGTTGTAATTAACAAAAACCCTATGAAGTTTAATCACTTCCCATACCATTTTTTTTATTGTAAAAGATAAACACATTTTTTGCAATCACATCATTGCATTTCATCATTTACATCTCCTACCACAAAATTTGAAAAACTGCCAATTATTATATGTAATTATATACAATTTATTATAATATATATCATCATTCTGTTTCTTTTTAAGCTTCAAAAAGAGAAAAAATTAATAAAATAAATCGTAATACAAATTATACCACTCCCGAGTTTCCTCAGAATAGTAATTAATTGTAATATATACGAACCCGAGATAACTCGGTATTATCAGAGAAGTGGTTAAGATGCAATTTGCTGTTCAAAATAAAATTAAAATGTACACTACGTGATGGAAAAGTTTGTTATAGCTTTAAAAATTCATAAAAATGCAAAAAAATACGGTAAAAAAAAGTGCGGTTTGCAAGAAAGTTCTCAAAACATCGGCGGAATTTTTATTTTATTTTATTTTACTAGCAACAAAAAAAAATACTTAAAAATGTCACCTGTAGATTGGGCTAACATGCCAGAGATTCAGCGAAATTAATGCGGAATCTTGCTATAAAAGACCGTGATACACGAGGCTTTCTTGTTAGCTTTCAAAATGTTATTCGTTACCCGATCGGTGAACTCGTTTAATTTGAACGGAGAGTCAAAAATTGTTGCGTTGAGAAAACTTTGCATGGCGACAGGATTGAAGACGAAGAATGACCCCATATCGTGTTGTGGAATAGTGGAGTTTGTCAAATGGGCCGAAGAAACTGGCTCTTTGGAGGATCGACCACAAAGTGGAAAATCCCCATTGGCGAAAAGCTGAATCATTACGGTGGAAACCGTTCTAATGGGTAATTTTGGTGGAGACAGACTTATCAGTCGAGTTTGCAAGATCGCATGGTCTGGACGATCACTCGACCTCACTCTGGTCACTTTCTGGTTATGGAGCTATCTTAAATGACTTGTGTATCGTTCATCCTCCTCAGCATTTTCAAAACTCAAAGATTCCATTTGTCAAGAGGTTTATGCAATTCATTCCCACATGTTGCATTCAGCTGTAAACAGGCGTTGTGATCCGCCTTAATTGTATCATAGAATGTTCTGGAGATCATATTAAATATATTTTTTTTAATTTTAAAAATAAATGAGTGGACCGTACTGTTGTCCTGTTTATTGTGTGGTCGTCAGAAGTACTACAGGTGACTTTTTTAACTAAAAGTTTTTTTTTTCTGCTACTAAAAAGAAATCCGACTACCTTGTGAACCCTTTCTTGCAAACTGCACTTCTTTATCGTAGTTTCTTTCTTTTTTATGAATTTTTAAAAATTTAGCGAGCTTTCGGCTCATCCGGTATATTAATGATATAACTGGATTTTTAGAAACTAAAAAAATAAACATATTGCAATGGAAAAAAATTAAGATTTCGCTCTTAATAAAATCATTGATTCAGATTCAGTGCATCAGATTCAGTGCATCTGATAACTAAAAAGGTATTTTACTGAATTTTGGCAGAAAAGCTAACTTTAAATCAATTTTGCCTGCTACATAATAAATTTACAGCAGTATTCCAATAAATCGTTTTAATAGTTTGACTTTCAAATTGATTAAGTTAGAGAAAAGGTGCAAAAACATTAATGAAATTTTGTTAAAATTTTTTAAGAGGCCATTACGTTGCATTTGGATGACGATATAAAATGATTAGGCTGTAGACAGTATATTTTTGTGGCTTAAAAATTATTAAATGAAATCTAATTTCTTGCAGAAGAAAACCCCTGTGAGATTAATAACGGTGGTTGCCAACAACAATGCTCGTATGAAAATGGAATTCACCAGTGTCATTGCTTTCCTGGATTTCAGTTGGAAAATGATGGAAAATCTTGCAAAGGTAACGGACAATTTTTTAGTGATTTTTCTTTTCTTTGGTTTTCAACTGTTGTGCAAGATAAATTTCTTCCGGATAAATTTTTCTGTTTTCGAATATTTCCTATGTTGCAGAAAACAATCCTTGTTTGACGAACAACGGTGGCTGCGAGCAACATTGCCAGTATGATGGCAGAATACACTGGTGTGAATGTTCAGTTGGATTTGAATTACAGAATGACGGACAATCTTGTAAAGGTGTGTACAATAAGCGGTTATTTTAACTAGTATAATATTGTAAATAGTTGTGTATTTTAATAATATGATATCCGTCTATTTCATTGCCTTAAGTAAAATTGCTTAAAATTACGTATTTAAAGTAACAGTTTTATAAGAAATCAATAATACCCAATAATAATAGAATTCTTTTAATGACTAAAGTTGAAAAAACTATAAATACAGTTAAAAATATTTTAATAAACTGTTTATATGTTTCAGCTCGACCGAAGCCATTATCAAATCAAGTAACAATATTTGAAACACCAGCATTCAATTTCTCACATATGCTGTCAGATTACGCACATTATTAGGATGAGCGAAGCGAATCCTCTACTAGGCCACTCAAATTACAATTTGTCGTACACTTTACAAAAAAACTATTCAATATTTTGACTTCAAATTAAACACAAAAATAAAATATGATCTGTAGATTTGCAAAATATAATTTTTTTACAGTAAAACGTTAAAAAAATATTATTTTAATTAATTTATTTTACATGCATTTCCAATACGGACGCATTTTAGCAAATAAATAAAAAATGAAACGCGTATATTTTCAGAAAAAAAATATATAAATCATGGAGTAAGTGATTATAGATAGAATCACGATTAATTTAATAAATAAAGTATGTTTTCATTATTCAGCAAAATCGTTTGCACAAATGACACTTAAACATTTTTAAAAAATTGTATTATGGATTTTTTTTTTTTTTTTTTTTTTTTTTTTTTGTAAAGTGGCAACAAAAGAATTGTAAACAAATAAAATGAATTGTTAAATTTGTTATATAAATGAAAAACTAAAAGAATTGTGTGAACTTGTTGCCTCGATTCAAGCTCTTTATAAATGTACTAAAGGAAAAGTTGGCGGCCGACTCAGAAATGACAAGTGGACTTCAACCATTTCTTACTTTATCATTTGTATCGAAAGTAATGTTACGTTCTTATTTGTGGACCGAAAAAGGTTTAATGAACGGGACTTTAGACTTTGTTGCACGTATTAAAGAAAATCACAAGCCACCAGACTAGATACCGCGAATAATCATGAATAAATTTGAATACTACAATAATTTAACTTAAAAGAATTGGTGCGTACCAATTCCCCCAATACAGTAGACTCCCTCAAATCCGCACAGCTTGGGACCAGAGATTTTGCGGATTTTAGAATTTTGCGGATTTCTGGTCATTGCTTTGTTTACATTTTTTAAACAGTAATTTGAATGCAATTAATAATCCAATTGAAATTATAATGTATGCTTACAATATAATAAAATATTAAAGTAAGTAATAAACTAAAATAATAAAATATTAGATCATTTTTTAAATGATTAAAATATTAAAAACAAAGGTCTAATTAATAATGTATGATTAAGTGTTCATTATAAAGATGAAATGTGATTAATCTTGATTCAATTTCAAAGTATTTTAATTCAAACTATTTCCTTTTCCTTTAACTTGAAGTCCAAATTCACGGTTTAAAATTTCCCCCCAATTGCAACTTCTTCCATTACAATCATGGGTATTCCTGGATTTATTTCAGTGTAAGTGTAGTCAATTAAATATGCATATTTTAAACTAAACCAATTTAATATAATCAAACCATCTTCAGACATCAGTAACATTTTACACTTTCAATAGATTAAAAACCGCGTACAACATATTCAAAGCTTTCACTTACAACTGACTGATTTCAAATCCTAGTTCATTAGTTATTCAGAGGAGAATTTCAGAACTACTTGCTCCATCTATTGACACTCTTTTTAAGCGTTAAACATTCTCCCCGCCGATGAACACTGTTCATACAATTTAAAGATTTACATAAATTACATATACAATTCAATTAACAAAAACACTATAATTACAAACAAATTATTAAATATTTAACTTTAAACATTAAAACAATAAAAGTTTAACTCACCACCACAGCAATCCTATAACTTACAAATTTTTAGCTTCTAAATTAAATTAATGTTCTCAAATGGAAGTCCTGACTGAAACATTAAAAGAACAAAATTAGTTCATAAAATAATAGTTCAATGCCTTATAAAACACTAATCTTCATTTTCAATCGGTAGCACCGCAATCTTAGTAATAGGTCTCTTAAGTTCACCACTAGCAGATCTCAGTTTCACCACACGAATTTTAGCATCGGATCCAGGATAAACCTCGATTACTCTTCCGAGTTTCCAATGAAGGGGAGGTAAGTTATCTTCTTTTATAATTACCAAATCATTTACCTTAATGTCTCTTTTTGGAGTTTTCCATTTATATCGTTGCTGTAGTTGACACAGGTACTCTGTTGACCAACGCTTCCATAATGACTGAAACAGTTGTTGAGTTAATTGCCATCTTTTTAGCGAAGTAATTTTTTTATCTGTTAAATCCATCTCTGGCAGAGCGGTCAAAGAAGCTCCAATCAAAAAATGTCCCGGAGTTAAAGCGCTAATGTCATTGGGATCATCTGAAACAGCAGTTATTGGTCTTGAGTTCAAGCAGGCTTCCGCTCGACAAAGTAAAGTTAAAAATTCTTCGTGCGTTAAAAGCTGCTTACCGACAGTTTTTCGCAAATGCTGTTTCATAGATTTCACTGCTGCCTCCCAGAGACCACCGTGATGAGGACCTCCCGGAGGATTAAATTTCCACTGTATTTTCTCGGATAAAATCCAATCATGCAGTTTGGTGTTATATTTAATAGAAATAAATTTCCTTAGGATTTTATCAGCACCAACAAAATTAGTACCGCAATCACTACTTATCTCTCCCGGTGTCCCTCTTCTAGAAGAAAATCTCTGCAAAGCAGCCAAAAATCCCTCACTTGTAAGATCACTCACCAATTCCAAATGAACAGCTTTTGTAGCCATACAAACGAAAACACACACATAACATTTTATAGGTTTAATTCCTCTACCATTTCTCATCTTTATATGAAATGGGCCTGCATAATCTACGCCTACCTTTGAAAATGTTCTACATGGAACAACTCTGCTGGCTGGCAAATCAGCCATTATTTGAGATGTTGTCTTAGCTTTAACTCTGCAGCATTTTATACATTTCCAAATAATTTTCTTTATTTCAGATTTGGCATTTATAATCCAATAATTCTGTCTTATTACAGACTGCAATAACTGAACTCCACCGTGTAAATATTTTTCATGATAATATTGTATAATTAATTTCGTAATATGGTTATTTTTTGGTAGTATAATCGGATGTTTACAGTTTTCAGATATTTCAGCATTTTTAAGTCTTCCACCAACTCTCAATATTCTCCTTTCATCTAAGAATGGATTCAAAGAAAGAATTTTACTCTTACAGTTAATAGACCTTTGTCTTTCTAGACATTGTATTTCATAAGAAAATTCCAGAGACTGAATTGATTTTATAATTAACTCAGTAGCCTGTGTTATTTCTTTAGTAGTCAAAACTCCAACCTCTCGATTCTTAGTAAGTGAATTGTTTATAAACCTTAAACACCAGGCCATAATTCTCTGTAATTTTGTCCATGAAGAGAATTTAGTTAAAATATTTAATTTCTCATCTGCATTAACTGTGTTGACAAAAACTGATTCGTTATATTTTTTGTTCTCTTCTACAATATTTTCGACTTCTACTGGATTTTTCGGTCAGTGAGTTCGATCTTTTATCAGCCATGGCGGTCCACTTTTCCAGGTTTCGTTGTCAAGCAATTCTTTTGCAGAGCATCCCCGAGTTAATATATCAGCAGGATTACTCTTACCATCGCAATGTCTCCAATTCTGAGGAATTGTTAATTCCTGTATTTCAGAAACACGATTGCAAACAAATTGTTTCCACCTTGAAGGTAGCCCCTTTATCCAATGGAGCGCAATTGTACTGTCTGTCCAATAAATGATACCTGGAACAGAAAACATATCCTGCAAATATTTTCCTATCCGAGCCGCAACCAAAGCACCCAACAATTCCATTCTTGGAAGGGTTATTTTCTTCAAAGGTGCGACCCTTGTTTTGGACATAACGAAAATAGCATTTGTTTTATTATTTTCTGTCACAAATCTAAAATAAGCGACAGCGCCATAGGCCTTCAAACTGGCATCAGAAAAGACATGTAGTTCAATATTATCTTGCAGAATCACATCTTTCGTATTGAAGAAATACCGCGGCATGGAAAATTCAGTTAAATGTTTTACTTCGGAACACCATTCATTCCACTTATGTTTTATTTCGCTATCAAATACTTCATCCCAGTCTAAACCCTTTATCCATAATTCCTGTAACAGACATTTAATTCTCATTGTAAAGGGAGTAAGAAATCCAACAGGATCGAAGCACTTTGCGGCACAACTTAACACGCATCTTTTTGTATCACTAACATTATTTAATGCCAGTAACAAAGGTTTCATATCAAGACTTAAACTATCAGTACGTGTATCCCAGTTTATTCCTAATATTTTTGCTAATCTATTTGAGCCGGCTTCATCACCCAACAATATATTGTCTTTCCTCCAAAATTCTCTTAACTCTTTTGAATTAGTTTCAAATTGTCTAAGATTCATACTAGCCTCTTTCAATATATTCACCGCAGTTGTAGAAAGTTTAAAAGCATCCTCAACTGAATTACTTCCAGAGCATAAATCATCAACATATAACGAAGTGTCAAGCACTTTAAATGCATCAAAATGTATTTTTTCAAATTTTTTAATATGATGCTTTATAACACAAGCAAGAATGTATGGAGAACACTTAATTCCAAAACCTACACGTGTCATTCGAAAACACCTTAAATTTTCATCTATAGTACAATCTTCAGAAAACAGAAATCTTAAGTAATTCCTATCGACCTCACTTATCCCAATCTGTAAAAATGCCTTTTCAATGTCAGCAGTGAATGCAATTTTATTTTCTCTAAATTTCAAAATTACGTCTAATATATTAGGATTTAAATTCAAACTATTTAATAAACAGTCATTCAAAGACAATTTATCTTTACCCTTAGAAGAGGCATCATATACAATTCTTATTTTAGTAGATTTATCATTGCGAATTACCGGATGATGTGGCATAAAATAACAATTTTTATCAGTAACTTTAAAATTACATTCCTCAATGATATTTTTATTTAACTGTTCTTTCAAAATTTCTTCGTATTGCTCAAACAACCAAATGTTTTGCTTAAATCTTCAATTTAACCCAATTAAACGATGTTTAGCAATTTCATAGTTTGAATCCAAATTTTCTGGCTCCATTTTCCAAAGCAACCTGGTTTCATAACGTTTATTTTTATATACTATATTATTTTCAAATTCCTTTATTACTTTATTTTCCGCTTCATTAGTTACATTTTCACTTTGCTTTATTCCTAACAAATCAAGTTCCCAAATTGCTTTAATATCGCATAATATTGTCTTACTTTCATCAATTATCACTTTATTTACACTAACATAAGGATTATACTTAGCATTCAAAGTTGATTGACCCTGTAGTGTTGTTCCAAATATAGTGTCAAGAGCCACCAATCCTTTACTTAAACGTTCAATATTTCCCGTTACTATTTCCCAGTAGCTATCCGCACCGATTAACATATCTATAGGCATTTTATTGTTATCTGATAACCAAAGAGATAATCTTTTCAATTTTGACCTTATCCAGCCACTTGGTAAATTCACAACATTAGCACCTGTAATTTTATTTACTACTAACGCATTAACAGTAGCCTTTTTGTTTTGATTGCGCGGATTTAGTAAATTGACTTTAACACAATTGTATTCACCTGTATTGGGTCTTTCCTCCCCGAAAGTATGTATTTGTAACTTTTCAACTCCGATAACGGGAAGCTTTAACTTTTCAGCTAAAAGCTTACTTATAAACGATCTGTGAGAGCCTCCATCTATTAGGATTCTAATTAATATGTTTTTAAATTTTGTTGAAATTAAAGCAGTGCAAGTCTGAAGAAAAACAGTTGAATTTTTATTCACATTATTTGCACTACACGTTGAAACAGTCGTAGACATTGGATCATTATTTTCATTCTCTGTATTAGAATTAACCTGACAATTTTTTAAATCTATAATTTCATTACGTTTTTCACATAAAAGTGTATTATGCCAACTCTGTTTGCATATATTGCAAGTATTTTTTCTCCAACAATCCCTAGCTACGTGTTTACCCCGGAGACATTTAAAACAAAGTCCACGCTTTTTAGCATTCATTTTCCTCTGAGCAGTGCTGGTAGGACACTGTTCTGAACTATGTTCCTTAGAAACGCAAAATACACAATTAAAATTCACATGCGTTGCGTATGTACTTGTGAATGGATTTCCCCCTTTACAATTTTCATTTTGAAAACGTCTATTTCCATCTCTTTTACCATTTTGAGTAACTAAACCTGAAATTCCTCTTTCATTTAAAGAATAAATATGTTCTCGGGACTGAATCTCAACTTTTAAAAAGTCCATTAATTCTCTAATGTCAAATTCTAATTTCGAATTAGCCTTTGAATTTTGCCTTCTACTAAATTCCAATGTGAGGTCTTCCGGTAACAGTTTTAATAATAATGGGTAAAGAAGGTGACCATAAGAACCAGAAACTACATTGAGTGTTTCCAAAGATCTAATATTTACCTCAATTTCATCATAAAGTTTTCTTAGGGCGGCCACATTCGAGGAACTCCTCACACGTTCAAGACTCAATAACTTGGCCATGTGTGAGTTAATAGTCAGGTCTATCCTACCAAAGCGTGTTTTCAAAATATCAATTGCAATTTTATAGTTTTCTCCTGTTAAAGCCAAACCACTAATGGCATTAAATGCCAAACCACCAGTTAGGGATTTCAAATAACTAAATTTATTTATCAAGGTTAAACTATCATTTTTGTCAATAGAATTTTCAAATTGACTCCAAAACTCAAGCCAATTACTCGGGTTTCCATAAAATTAATTTATGCTTAACTTCGGAAGTTTAACATTAGCCTTGGGAGATAAAATATGAGAACCCTCTTTATTAACATTTTCATTACAAGCAGAATTATTTTTAATTTTCTCTTCTATTAAACATTTACAGGCTATTATTTTATCTTGATATTCTTGAGCCGTAATAACTTCGCTTTCCAGCTCATCCTCTTTATTAATTAATCCTTCAATTTCAGTATCATACTTTACTAAAAGTTCACATTTTTTATTTAATTGTTCTAAAAACACTCTTAAACTAGATATATTAATTTCAACCCCCTCATTCAAAGTTGTCTCTACTTTAGATATCAATTTTGTGGTTAAACTGCGTGCAGTTGCACGTAATTTCTTAATTTTGTCAATATCATTCATTTTTACAAAATATTTACTTTCAATTAAATATATATCATATTTCAATCAAATAGTCAAATACTAGTTCAATTATATGCTATTACTTCAATGCTACCTTTACTTTGAATAGTTAAAGTTAGTTAAACACTCTTAAACATTTAAAACAATCAGTTAAAACAACTAGTAAAATGCAAGTCCTTTCAATTTACTTTCAGGCAAAAAAAAAAAAAAAAAAAAAAAAAAAAAAAAATCTTTATTAACTCTAGTTCAATTCATATGAAGGTTTGCTTACCTTAATTATACTTTGTCCTAATCTCCATGAAATTATGCATATCCACATAACGTACGGGTTCACCAAAATGATTAATCTTGATTCAATTTCAAAGTATTTTAATTCAAACTATTTCCTTTCCCTTTAACTTGAAGTCCAAATTCACGGTTTAAAATTTCCCCCCAATTGCAACTTCTTCCATTACAATCATGGGTATTCCTGGATTTATTTCAGTGTAAGTGTAGTCAATTAAATATGCATATTTTAAACTAAACCAATTTAATATAATCAAACCATCTTCAGACATCAGTAACATTTTACACTTTCAATAGATTAAAAACCGCGTACAACATATTCAAAGCTTTCACTTACAACTGACTGATTTCAAATCCTAGTTCATTAGTTATTCAGAGGAGAATTTCAGAACTACTTGCGCCATCTATTGACACTCTTTTTAAGCGTTAAACAAAATGTATTTTGAATAAATTATTCAATGAAACTTGCCTCATAAATAATGTACAATACTAATTCAGATCAAAATAATGAAGTAAGGAGGTTTTATTCCAGGTTTAGCCACACTTAGTGACAAAAAAAAGCTTGATTAAGACATATATATTTGGTAAGATTATGATTATCATTGATAACAGGAATATCTTGAATTTTTTCAGAAATAAATTTATTTTTCCTTCAAGAGAAAACATTAAGACAGTAATAGTAACAAAAATTACAAATTAAAATATATTTAGAATTGATATAAAACAAAAAAAGTAAAATTTTGTCCATATATCTGAACTGAATGCTTCATTGTTTACATCCGTAAATTATGTGCGGATTTTAGAGAGTTGCGGATTTTAGGTTTGCGGATTTGAGGGAGACTACTGTAATTGAATTCTGGAAGTATGGAAGCATAAATTGCTCAAGGAAAGAATTTCTTCTGCAGTTAGCTTTTGCTGTTACAATTCATAAATCCCAAGGTTTAACATTAGATGAAGCAGTTGTAGATATTGAGGATATATAAGCACCAGTTGGCTTAAAAACGTACGTAACGTTGTCAAGAGTGAAAATCCTTCAAAATTAAGCATTCAATAGAAATCTTCCTTGCGAAAAATTCTTTAATATCAAAAATTCTCATGCACTAACATGTATAAAAACGATGAAATTAGACTAAAAAGTTTTACAGTTAAAAATTCATAGTATCGACGAGAGCAGATTTCAAATGTTTTTCCAGAAAATAGGATTTTGAAGAAGTAACTTTCTTCAAGCTTTCTTCAAATATATTATTCTAAAATAGCTATCAAAGATTATTTGATGTTAATTACAAAGATTGGAAACATGCATATTTCAAACAACTTTAAAAAACACCAGTGGCTACTAGAAATTGTAAAAAAAATCTTTAAAAGAATTTTTAGTTGAAAATTTAAAAATATTTTGTAAAAGTTTGCTTCGAAAATATTTTTTTATGCCAGTCTTACATCATAAATAGAAAATTCCTAGGAAATTGATAGTTATTTGGCTGAACTTACATTTGTAGAATTAAAATGCGCCAAAACATAAAATAACGTTTTTGTTTAATAAAGATGCAAAAATAATATTAAAAAATATTGTTACTTTCAAGTATATGCTTTATAAAAAAAAATGCTTCGCGAATCCAAACAAAGCATGGCTTTTGCTAGTTTTATTTTATTTTTACTTTTATGTTTATTTCCATATTTGCAATCATAGAATAAACTCAACATACAATTTTTGTGAGTTAGATGTTGCGCTATTACATATTGAATTTTTACGAATTATAAATTTTGTGGTTTCTCTTATGATGGATAGGTAATACAGAATTGAGGCAAAAATTATTTTACTTTTGATGAAATTTATTTGATTAGTTTCTTCTTCATAAAATTTTACCAGGGATGTTTTTACTCGTTTTCTGATTAATTCATGTTTAATGTCCAGAAACGGAATACTTCTGTTGGCACGATGACAAAAAAATATTAGAAACTACAAAATAATAATAATAACTAAAAAAAATTGGGTACAGCTTTCAAACAAATTGTATTTCAAAGTACATTTTTCTTCTATACAACGGTGTAAAAACTGAAAATGTGCGATGTTTTGGAAGTTCAAAATTCGCAGTACCGAAAATTGTAAAACTGAAATTTCATTTAAAGTTTGTTTATGATTAGTTCAGGAATTTTAATGTTAATCTATGGCGAACGTAATATATAATTCTGTTATTACGTAAACCACGTTTTGATCATCTTAAAAATGATGTTTATTATTATTATTATTTTAAATATAGAATTTATTTATGAGTCTAAAATTTTAATCTCTGAAAATATAATTTTCCAAACGGTCGTTGTAATTCGTTATATTACATTTTTTAAATTATATTTTATATCACCTATACGCACCTTTTTCCTATAATTAAATTTATTGCTAGTTATGCCACTATAATAATTCTTTGATCCATCTGCTTTAATAAATGGTAATTCATATACTCCTGAATAATTCTGGGAACCAATTGGCCTATTTCAATGTTAAAATGGCTTATGTCAAAATCAATGTTAGTGCAAATGATAGTCTGTAATTGGGTTGGCTATTAAGCAGGTATTGAAACGCTTAAGACTGTTTTTAATTTCTCAAAAAACCTTTCTCTCTCCTTTTTTTTTTTTTTTTTTTTTTTTTTTTTTGCGATTTAGTTTTGTTTTTAGACTTTTTATTAATGGCCGAATTAATAAATTAATGTGCTTTACCTTAAAACTAATATTACACATTCCACAAATATTATCTTATCTATTATCCAAATTATTTACAAAAATAACAAAAATATTTACCTTATGGAAAATCTGTATGCCTAAATGTTATAAGTATAAATGGAGAATGTGCAATATTTGATTTTTTTAATGTAAGGTGTTCTGGTGTAATAACGCCAAGTACTAATATATATGCATAATTATGAAATAATCTGGTAAATGACACCCATGTGCTCTGCACAGAAGGGTTTTGAGTCATATAACTCGCAAAAAACTACTTATAGTTAATTTGTTCTATTTTTAGGTCTTATTGCTTTTACAAGCAACTAAAATTAACGCTTGATCTAAAATTTGCGATGTACGTTTTGTGATGTGAAGACTATTTTTTTTTATCCGGAAATACTTTGTTTACTGCATAAATTTGTAGTGCATTTCATGTACTTTCAAAATGTTGTAGAAGATTTTGGATATCTTCTCGAGATAATTTGTAGTTTAAAATGTACATCGCAATAAGTATAGCGGGATAATAACGCCAATCCTTGGCATTAATGCCCCGGTTGATTCCCAACAGTGGCCGAACTACATCCTAAATACTGATTCAAATAAACACAGTTAAAACCGTGCAATGTTTCTAATAATTCTCTTTAAACGGTCCTTTTTAAGCAAAAAGTAGCTTAGAATCTGATATTCTTTTGCCCCCCCCCCCCTCACGCCACACCTTTATTTTTCTTACACTTTCACAAAAAATTTATCATTTTCAATAGTTTAGAATGCAATTTGTCAATTTCTAGAGCTGTAGAGTTTGTATTTTTAGAATTGGGCAATCTACATGCCATATTATTCCATCTTATTTTATAGTTTTGTTTGCATGGCGTTATTACCCATATAGGTGGGTAATAACGCCAAATAGCATTGGTCAAGAAATCACGCCATAACATTTTATGAATGCATACCTGTTAAATTATTTTTTTTTATTAGATAGTCAATGTTGCTGTATCAAATCCTATATTTGTTTGAAAAATACAATCTAAAACTAAGCCGTGAAAATTGGTAGAACCTTAACGTGGCGTTATTACCCCAGGATACCTTATATTTGCTGTGCTTTTACTGAAACAGATCCATCGACCCATCTGCCGACAGATCCGATTTTAAAACATTATTTCAAGAAAATGGTATTTAAAGTTTCGTCACAAATAGGGGAGAGTGGGGATACTTGAGCATAGGGGATACTTGAGCCACCCCTATTATCTCTACAGTTAGTTAATTTTTCTTTCTAAAACTGCCAATATGTTAACACATTTATAGTTCTGAACATGTAAAAAAGAAATCACACATCTTGGTACCATTTTGAAAGTATAGTGATCAATAGTTGTCTTTTCCCTATCTGAAGTAAATTTTTGGGTACATGGTTTTTTTGTTTTTTTGTAATCAAAGTTTTGTTTAAAGTTGCAACTATATACATAAATTTAATAAGCATAATTTCAATTGTATTTTGAATCTAAAATAGTTCTAATAGCTGCATGCTTTATTTAGTAAAACTGTGGGAAACAAAACTAGTGGTAGTGGGGATACTTGAGCCAGTGAGAGTGGGGATACTTGAGCCATGTCTCAACCCTCCCCACTAGAAATTAAACATAGAAGTAACAAACAAAAAATAAAATTCCTTCCTTATATTCACTAATAGATTTTTTTCTGGATAAAAGAGAGAATAATTTTTCATTTTATTTTATTTTTCTTAAAAAAATAACGACTTAAAAATGTTTAAAAATGTATATTTTTTAAATGAAAATATCCATTTTAATTTTCATTTTGACGAGCAAAATAGCCTGTCTAGATAAATGTAAACATAGTTTTCAATTTAACTTTTATTAAATTAAAATAACTTTTTAAAACTGTTTTACAGGTGTAATCTCTAATACTTTAATTAGTTAGGTCCAACATATTAAAATATTTATTTTTTAATATAACATATTAAGATTAATATCTTATATTGAAATCGTAACCTCTGTTGCTGTAATTTTTTTTAACTAAGAAAATTGAAGAAAAATTGGTAAAAAGAGCGCACAAAAAACAAGAAAAGCAACAAAAATCCCAGTTCAAACTTACCTGCATGGAGCCAAAGAGGAAGACAAAATCTTTTCCTGTGAAATCAAAAAAGTGTTTGAAATAGTAGAATGATACATCTGGCTTAAATTCCGACAGCTACTAAATTAAAAGCATGAGTTCGACATTATCATTAGAGGAAAATTCTGCCAATGATGGTGATGATGTGAAAAGAAAATCTTCTATTGATGGTTGGTTACTAATAAAATATGCCAGAAAGAAAACTAAAAATATTTGTTGGATAAGCACTTAATATTTTGAAAATGAAATTTGCCCGAAGAATAGCAGATTCCAAATTTAAATGACTCTGAACTGAGGGTGTTTCTACCGTCGTTATAACTCAAGTTGAAATTATCATTTGACAACCAGTTCTAACGACAAAAAATGATCGTATTACTAACTTTGTTTTCTCAATTGGTTTGGAAGGACTTTATGTTTCATAATTTATCATTCTGTAAAATGTTTGTGCAAAAATAAAGCGAAAAAAATTACTTTTGTAGGTATTTTTCCGTAGTGGCTCAAGTATCCCTCCCATGGGGATACTTGAGCCATCATGTAAAACAAAAAATAAACATTTTTTATACATAGAAAAATAGTTCAAAACTAATTGAAAGTGGTTTTCAGTTGAAGAAAAAATATCAAATTTTCATTTTCAATATTTTATTTTATTATAAGAAATTATAAAAAATTTAAAAAAATTAAAGTTCAAAAAATGGCTCAAGTATCCCCATCTTCCCCTACAGCTAGCTCCTTCGTGCACTATGTGACGTGAACCATTATAGCCCCAATGTGTTTGCATTTTTAAAAAACGACTTCGAAAAAACATTTATAAAAACGTCATACATTCAGAAAAAAAAAAAAAAAAAAAAAAAAAAAAAAGATGTATTTTCTGGAATTATTTAAGGTATCTGAACACCTTTAAAACATAATTTTCAATCAAAATATGGATTTTCCATTTATGCAATAATATTAAAATCGACTCTTTTATCTACCGAATTCTGCTTAAATTGTTATTTACATTAATTATAATCAAAGTTACAGCCATTTAAATTACAACTATTAGCGCTTTTGAATTGCGCTTAAAAGTTATTTTTTAGTTTTTTTTTCTCAAAATTAAGTTTTGTAGATTTTTATTATGCGAAAAACATCCTAAAACAGAAAATTATGCATGAAATGCCGAGAAATTTTCTGTACTTCTTTTACAAATGTCTTTTGAGAGAATTGACTACACTCATGATAATATATTAAATAGCTTTATATTTACACTGGTATAAATGACACACTTGGGAAAAAATTTGCAATTTTTTCATTATATTAGTACCCTAACTGTCATATCATCTGAGATAGAGATGCTATTATAATATGTGTAGAGTAAGTCCTAGAGAAAGTCATTCTATTTATTATGTAATTTACAAAATTTTAAAACATTGTTTTATTTTTGAGCTATCGCGTTTTGCGGAAATGTCAATTTTTGACTATTTTTCTCTTTAAAAACATTTTTTCTGGCTAATTGCTAAAACTTGTAATTATTTTTTAAAGTATAAAAAGTAAATAACAAGAAAAAATTTAAAAAAAAAAATCACTTCCGAGGTGTGCAGATACCTTACAAACAATAGCTATTACAACGTTAAACATTTATAGCGGGGGGAAACTGGCACTAAATATATTTAACATCATTATTTCACACGATAATTTCCGTTGTTAGTTTCTACAGCATTTCCAATAAAAATATACCACGAAATTTAATGCTCGCAAATAGTTGTGTATTTTTTATTTATTTATTTATTTATTTTAGCCATCTTTTTCTAGGGCAGACGTTTAACCCTTACTGTAGTTTTATATTAAAAATAAACGTACGCTAAAATATCAAGAATAATGCGAGCATATCACCTATCCAATCTTTAAAATGTATTACTAAATTTTCTCGCTACTTTAAATATGACTTTAACCGCTTAATGACTTAGGTTTTCTCAGAAAATTGATTGAGGCGTTTCGAAGTTGTAGATAAGCAAACAACAATTTCACGGTTTTTACGATCTTACAATTGTAAGAGGCGTATATATGTAAAATACTAAATAACCTACCTTCCTTTTTATAGCCTGAAACAAAGGTGTTGAGATCGTCGCCCTGATAATATATTTGCACAGGTTTCAGGTGTTAAAAGAGTATAACGCGTGGGGCGTAAGCTGATAAAAATTGCCGATAAAAGTCGAAATTACCGTGTAAATCTAATTTAGTGTTTGCAAATAGAAGTGAATGTATGAATATGTTTATGTGGAAGATTAATGTTTCCTTAACGTTTGTAATTTTTTATAATTTGTTCTTTCTCTTTTTATCTTGCCGATGCATTACCGTTTTTAAATAAGTACTTCAATGAGTACTTCTTAAAAGAATTGTAAATATGGAAAAGAAAAAATTCATTGTAAAAACTTCTATTTTACAATGCAGTTTTAATTTTACTTTTTTTTTAAATAATCTTTTACACATTTTAAATTTTTAAAAAATGAAGTGCTTATTTAGTAAAAAAAAAATATTTTTTAAATTAAAATAGCATATCTTTTTCTAAAATCTAAAGTTAAAACGTTAAAAAAAGTATATTTATTAATATCTGAGTTTCTAGCATGCCTTTTAAGTACTGCATGGAAGAATTTGTTTTATTTTTTAGTATTATTTATTTGTTTATTTTTTGTGCGGATGAATAACCTTGTAAAATAATTCGTTTCTATATATTCGTTATTGCTTTTCACAACAAAATAGTTTAGTTTCTTTTTAATGAGCAATAGTTTTTTTTCATAATAAAATTTTAATTTTTTTTTTTAGTTTAGTTTCTGTTATTTATTTATTTATTTTCATTTTTTGTTGCTATTGTTGTTGTTCAGTGTTTATTTGGTATTACAATCTCTCGAAAAATATTTATTTTTCCTTTTCAGGTTTTTACAACTATTTAAACGCGTTAAATATTCTTTAGCGGAACAAAAAAAATTGTTGTTTTTTTTTGGGGGGGGGGGGGAGAGGTAATAACTAAATTTTCTGTGTGATTCGAAATTGCCACATTATAATTTCATTAGTATTTTTGCATTTTTAGCTTATGGCAAGTTATGTTTAAAATTTTAAAAATCGCGAAAAGCATAAATATATTACTAGAAAACTATTATTTTTAAGCTCATTCTATTCTTTCAAAAATAAAATAATAAAGTATTCTAAAAAAAAGTCTTAAAAATAAAATAATCTACTAGTATTATTTGTTGTTATTGTTGTTGTTTAATGAATAAATCAATAAACTTTTTTTTATTTATTTATTTCAGAGTTGAATCCGTGCGAACTTGAAAACGGTGGCTGCAGTCAAATTTGTAGTTTAATCAACAAAACATTAACCTGCTTTTGTGAACCTGGATTTGAGTTATTGGAGGATAAAAAGACTTGCAAAGGTTTGTTATCAATATTCAATTCCTTCATTAAAGAAATACTTATCTCTTTAATTTAATAATAATAATAAAAAAATCTTAAGTTAGGGTCTCGCTTAATTAAAAAAAAACCTAATGTTATGCTACAAATTTCTATATGCTGAATGAATTGTAAAAGAATTTACAAAACCAAAAAATTCTATGGTCGAATAAGTTTTGAGTTTTGCATGCGACCGCGGAGTGATGAATTTTAACATTTGCGCTTGTATCAGCTACTTGTTCCATCGTCTCTTTAAATTTAGAAAAATGTCTCTAAATCTCCAGGAATCTGGTTTATATGGTTATTTTGTATGATTTAAACTGTCATTTTGTGTAATGATGTGATAATTAGATGATAGTTGTTTAGCTGCTATGTAGCAGTAGGAGCGGCAGTAGGAGTGAATTTGTTCCGTGAATTTAAATGCATCTTGCCCTGAGTACCTACTCTAAATTTGTGTAAAGTTGAGCCATTCACTTGTTTGAATTAATCTGTTTTGAACGTTCTTTCATTTTTAAACATTATGCTATCAACTATTGACGAAGGTTGAAATTTTTGATATACTTAGTATGTAAGAATGGGACGAAACCGATTTAGTATGAGTAACTTCCATTATCCGGAACTATTTTTTCGGACTTTCGAAAAATTTGTTCTGTTGAAAGGTATATAAAAATTTTCGAATCTTTTTATTCTAAGGAATGAACGTAAAAGAGAATAAAATAACACAAATTTTGCATAAAGAACGAAGCCGATCGGATTATTAGTTGCCGAAATATTTGTAATCCTCTTTTCCACATTCCTTGATTTTTCTTGACTCTGATATTTTATTCAAATGTCAATTCAAAGGTATACTTTAATTGGAAATGAGACATTTAATCCGACGCAGTAAACTGTTAGTTGATATGATTATTATTTTTGGAGCTATAAGGATGTTCTTTTACGCAATTCGGTACTACTTGAGTAGTTTGGCGTTTTATATAAATTTGTCGAAATTAGTTCATCAGCATATCATTAATAGAGCATTACTATTGTGGCGGCGCCATCTTGCGCGGTCAGTAAAACGAGTTTCTCGCAGGAAGCGATCGAGCTAGCCTTTTGCTCGGCACTTAAGATCTCGCTTTCTGACCGTGGGTTCTCCGGTTCGAACCCTGCTTGTGCATATCACCTGCATTGGTGACTTTAGACAAACGAACACGCACTTCACCATCTTCGCTCTTGACCAACAGATGGCAGCACTGAAAACACCCCCAGCAACCAAAGCCTGCGAAACGCTCGCAGCATGCAAAGCCTGTGTAACGCTCGCAGCATGCAAAGCCTGTGTAACGCTCACAGCACACGACCGAAAAGCCAGTGAAACGCTCACAGCACGCAAAGCCTGCCACGCTGCGCATCATAGAAGTTGTACACATGCGCTTGGCGCCAGCACGACAAAGATAATGCATCACTCTGGCAACCGCCAGCTCGACTCGAGTGCAGATCTCTCGTCCAACCTCAACGTGACGTTCTTTTCACTAGGGGTGGAGCACCTATGGTGGAGCACTGTGGCGGAGCCATCTTGCGCAGTCAGTAAAACGAGTTTCTCGCAGAAAGCGATCGAGCTAGCGCTTTGCTCGGCACTTAAGGCCCCTATCCTCGCTCGAGGAAACGCTCGCGAGCTAATGCTATTCCTATGGGGAAGCATTTTTCTAATGACTCTTTCGCATTTTGACATTCTTGAATATTTTTTTTTTTTTTTTTTTTTTTTTTTTTTTGCATTGGATAGCTGAGGTGCATGCCGACAGCGCACCTTTTTTACTTTTTCGATTTTGGTTGCTGATATTTTTTTAAAAAGCACTTTCAGTTTCGAAACCGGTTTTGAAAGTGAAACTAACTTTGTGAAAAATATCTGCAACCAAAATCGAAAAAGTATAAAAAGTGCGCTGTCGGCATGCACCTCAGCTATGCAATTCAAAAAAAATTATTCAAAAATGTCAAAATGCGAAAGAGTTATTAGAAAAATGCTTCCCCATAGGAATAGCATTAGCTCGCGAGCGTTTCCTCGAGCGAGGACAGGGGCCTTAAGATCTCGCTTTCTGACCGTGGGTTCTCCGGTTCGAACTCTGCCTGGGCACATCACTTGCACTATATACATTAAAAATGTTTTAAATATGCGTTTAAATTTTGTTTCGGCATTGCAATACATTTTATAAAGGGTTTACACATGTTTTATTTTCACATTATATTATTCATATCCATGATGGGGAAGTATTACGGTGGCCTCCCACTACCTCCATATTACGGTGGCCTCCCAATTTTAAAATTAGAAAGTTATTTACGAAATACTCTGAGGGGCCTCCATGGCCGAGTGGTTATCTCTTCGCGACATGAGCCGTTTACGAAATTTTTAATATTTTGTCACCGGTTTTTAAAAACAAAAAGTTGTGCCTTATTAAATCGACAAAATGCTCTGATCAAATAAAGTAAATTTTACAGTAAAGCTCTACTGATGGGGATAACCAAGGTTTCTTAAGCCTTTTTTGCGGCACGTATGCGTGTCGCTTGTCCCCAAGGGGTTAAGGCACTGCACCGCTAATTGTTTGAGAGCTTTGGAGCTTTGTGGGTTTGACCCCCCACTGACTCCGTTGCACACTCTTGTTGGAGATCCCGGCTATATTTCTCCAGCGTTGTAAATTTCCTTGTGCTATCTCGTCTCTGTATATTGACGATGATTTATAAGCGGGCTTTTATATTAAGCACACAAGTCAATAAATAAGTAAAATAAAAAATTAAATAAATACTCTAAAAATACCTATGTTAAAATGTGAGTGCCATTTGTAATTTTATTTTTTATTTTGCATTGCAGAGATCAATCCCTGTGAAATTAACAATGGTGAGTGCGAGCAAACCTGTACCTTTGATTCTCATCAAGTTGTTTGTAGTTGTTTGGATGGATACGTTCTATTAAAAGACGGAAAATCTTGCAAAGGTATCACGTTTATCTTCTATAATGTTTTCTGTTTGTAAGTCAGTAAAAGCTAACAAACTAAACACTTTTTTTTTAAATATTTAAATCCTTTTCTACACAGTGTATACATATGTACACTCGTGTACAAAAATTAAAGTCGGATGAGATTAATTTTCATAAGGGCTAAAAACAGCAACAGATCGTGATGAAAAACCAGTCTGGAGATAGACCTGGAACAAATGCAATAGGGCATGTGCATATATGGCACAAGATGTAAAAAGAGGACCTAAGGGGATAAAGCACAGAGGCTCACGTTCAGCAATGCGGTGAAATCTATTGTACGGTGTACAATGATTTCAATGGCCTATTTTTTTTCTACTAATGTGTTATATGGCCAAGAGGCAATTTAAGAGATGTCATTTGGGTGATGTTACAGGAGGCCGCATCCTTGAGAGTTGGAAGAAGGTCGAAGTGAGACAAGTGTGGCAGAAGATTGCTCACAACATCGTTTCACGAGTCTGAAATACATTTCAAATGATGGGAGCATTTAGCAGTGATCGCCCACAAGCAACAACAATAGCAAATGACCGTTATATCGTTCTACAAGCGAAAAGAAATATGTAGCTAGCGGGGGAAATCGCAAGCAGATGGAGATTGGATGTTGGATATTGCATTGGATTTTGGAAATGCATTTTACCATAACTAGAAGGCTGCACAAAGATGCCCTATAAGCACGATGACCAGTACCGTGTATACCATTAAGGGGACTCATCTGATGGGGGGGGAGAAGGGAAATCTCATGCTGTCCTATGAGAAAAAGTCCTTCTGGCAATGCCGGGACGAAGAGGTAGCTTTCATATACTTATTTATTTATTTTAAATTCAGTTATATAAATCAAATATACGAAGCTCAAAATAGTGGAACACGATTATGTAAGATTGAATACTAGTTTTTGCCAATACTGAATATTAATAGGAATTTTTAGAAATTAGTCATCTTTTATTCAACCTGGTTTTATTTTAAGCGATTTATAGGGTCGATAAATTCCACGATATCCATTTTAAAGCAGCATGATGGATAAAAAAAACCCAATGAGCTTGATCGAAATCTTAATTCATTGAACATGCACACTCACATCGAAATCGATTAATATATAGGAGTGTTGTCGCGGGCAAATTGACTTTTAAAAAAATGTCACCCACATTAAAAATTCAAACTGCTATATCCCAGGCGTTTTTCAAGGTAAAGACAAAGCAAAAAGTACTCCGGAATTCATTATTAAGATAAATAGTTTAGAAAGAATCTTTTTTCAATTTCTAATTTTTTGTTTATACATCATTATACATTTAAAATATTTTTGACAAATTTAAATGGCCGCCATTTTGAAACAAGATGGCGGATAAAGTTGGCTCGTGAATTCGGTCAAGACATTGGTATGTACCATGAACACACGAAATTACATCGAAATCAGTTTATAAATATGCGTATTAACGCGTGACGAATTTCAGACCGTTTCAAAATGTCAATCTCACTGGAAATTGAAAGTGCTAAAACTCAGCCATTTTTCAAGATGAAACAAAAAATGCTCTGGAATCTTTGTATCAAGGTCAAAACACAAAAGAAAAATCTTTTTCAATTTCTTACTTTTTTGCACCTAATTTTAAAATTTAAATTAAAAAAATAATATTCCGCCATTTTGAAACAAGACGGCGGTTGGAACTGGCCAACGAACTCGGTCCAGGCATCAGTATGTCCTATCTATGCACCAAGTTTCATCCAAATCGGTGTATAAATACGCGTGTTATCACGTGACGAAAACCAGATCATTTCAAAATGTGAGCAACACTAGAAATTAAAAGTACTATAACTCAGACATTTTTTAAGATATAGACGAAACAAAAAGTGCTTTGGAATCTTTGTATCAAGGTCAAATGCATAACAGAAAAATCTCTTTCAATTTGTCACTTTTTTGTACCTAATTTCAATTTTTAATTTTTTTTTTTTATTTAAATGGCCGCCATTTTTAAACAAGATGGCGGATGGAACTGGTTAACGAACTCGGTCAAGGCTTTATTAAGTACTATGTACACACCAAATTACATCCAAATCGATTTATAAATACGAGTGTCATCACGTGACAAAAATCAGATCGTTTCAAAATGTCAGCCATAAGAAAAATTCAAAGTGCTATAATTCAATCATTTTTTTAAATATAGACAAAGTAAAAAGTGTTCTAGAATCGGTGTTTTAGGATCTAATATATAAAATTAAAATATTTTTCAACTTTTAATTTTTTCGCATTAATTTTTAAATTTTAAATTTTTTTAAATTTTTAAATGTCTGCCATTTTGAAACAAGATGGCGGATGATACTGGCCAACGAACTCTGTCGAGATATTTGTATACCTACCAAGTTTCATTCAAATCGGTTCATAAATTCGTTAGTTATAGCATGACAAAAAACAGATCGTTTCAAAATGTCAACCATCAGAAAAATTCAAAGTGCTATAACTCAATCATTTTTTAAGATATAGACAAAGTAAAAAGTGTTCTAGAATCGGTGTTTTAGGATCTAATACATAAAATAAAATATTTTTCAACTTTTAATTTTTTCGTATTTAATTTTAAATTTTAATTTTTTTTAATTTTAAATGGCCGCCATTTTGAAACAAGATGGCGGATGATGCTGGCCAACGAACTCAGTCGAGATATTTGTATGTACTATGTACATACCAAGTTTCATTCAAATCGGTTCATAAATACGTTAGTCATCACATGACAAAAATCAGATATATATATATATATATATGTCAACATTTGAACGGAGGGTGGTTTGGGGGTCTGGGGGTCATGATCGGTGAAAATATACCAAAATTTTCTGCAAGTGATTTCCTCCGGACGACTGCAATAAGTTGCTTTTTACTTTTTGTAATGAAAGCTACCTAAAATACCTATCCTTCTTGTTCATTCAAATTTGTAAATCTCAACAATACTTTTTTTCAGCATCTACAGCTCATATTCAAAATATTAGAATAATTGAGAAAAAGTAATAAGAAAAAATTATTTGTCATTTATTTATTTTTTATACTAAGTAAATGCAATTAAATTTCTTATAAATTAAATCTGGAATGTTTAGATAAGATTTTAACATTTATAAAATATAAAATACAGCACAATAAATTAGGTATACAGCTTCCTTAAACACACCAGAATATTAGAATAAAATTTAGATTGGTTCAAAATATTAGAATATTTTATTTTACGCAACAATATTACCTTATGAATATGAAGTAAATGGTAGTTAATATTTTGTAGCATCCCCTTTAGCTTTCATAACAGCGTACAATCGATCTTGCATACTATATACAAGGTGTTTACAAACATTTCTATCAATATTAGCCCAAATAGACTTTATACGTGCCACTAACTCAGTTTTACTTGAAGGAGATTTTCTTGAAGTTTTTTCTTCATTATACACCATAAGTTTTCGATGGTATTAAGATCTGGTGAATTTGGTGGCCAAGGAAGTACCTTAATGTTGCGTTGGCGGAACCAATTCTTAGTTGACACCGAGGTATGCGGGGACGCTAAATCTTGTTGAAAGATGAAATCATCTTCAAATAAATCTTCTGATGATGGAATCATGTAATATTCTAAAATTTCTTGATATATCAGAGAGTTAACCTTTTCGTAGACGATGCATAACTTTCCAGGTCCTTCTGCACTCATACAACCCCAAACCATGACACTAGCAGCAAATTTTACGGAACGTTTAAGGCATTCTTTATCAAATGCTTCTTGCTTCATTCTCCAAACTCGAATACCTTGATTACCATATGAAACACAAAACATACTTTCATCACTAAATAATATATTTTTCCAATCTTCATTGCTCCATAAACGTCTTGATTTACACCAATTCAATCTTATACGCTTTTGTCTTGCAGTCATGAAAGGTTTTGTTTTCGGTACACGAGATTCAAATTTAAATTTATGGAGACGTCTTAATATTGTCGATGTAGAAACTTCAACTACTTCTTCTTTCCATTTTCGGTGCAAGAATCGCACACTTTTAAAACGGTTTTTCTTAACTATACGCTTCAGTTTCCTGTCATCTCTAGCAGATGTTTTTGGTTTTCGGCCACCATTTCGGCGATTATTTTGAAATTTTCCAATTTTTGAATATTGTGTTAGTATTTTACTAACGCTCGATTGCGAACAATGTAAATAATTCGCTATAAAACATTGATTTTTACTGTGCCGATACAAATCAACCATACGAAGTTTAGTAGATTCAGGAATATCACTCACACGGCCCATTTTAAGACGAAAAAGAAACAAACTGCAAAAAAGAATACTGATTTTAAATAAAATAGTCTGAATTTAATCAATGATGCCACCAGTTAAGAATTGGTAATAATTAAAGGAGAATTAATGTGAAATATTCTAATATTTTGAACCACTTGAATAAATATTCTAATATTTTGACTTTTCAAAATAATTTTTTTTTTTTTTTTTTTTTTTTTTTTTTGCAATTAATCTTTTCAAAAATGATATTAAATTTAAGATAACAAGTAAGTTTAATCAACAATAAGTTCTTAATAAAAATATCGTTTGCATATTTTCATTAAAATACATTAAATTACCAAACGATATTTTCAATTTCTAAAAAAAAGGTAATTATTCTAATATTTTGAATATGAGCTGTAGATAAGAAGGTTCTTTGCCGATCTGTAAGCTTAAAATGATTTAAAGGTAATTATGATTATTTAAAAACCTGTTCTAAAATTTCAAAAAATCCAAAGAGCTTAAAAAATTATTGTTACTTCTTAGCAACTTATAACTGGAAAAATATATATAAATTTGAGCTTACAGAGGAATAAAGAACATTCCTGTATAGAGATGGGAATGCTCGGAAAAAAAACCCGGAAAAGTTGGGAAAAAACCGGGGTTTTTCAGTTTTTTTCCGAAGGTTTATTTTTCAATTTTTCCGAAGCGGAAAAATTGAAATTTCATTTCTGAAATAATATAGTGAAAATTTTGTAATAGCTACATTCTCGTACTTTTTACTTTATTTATTTTTATGTTGAGTGTCCCACATGAAAACTTTAATGTGGGTAATCTGATCTCTAAGCAGAAATCTGTTTGGGAAGACTTGAAAGGATCCTTCTTTTTTTTTTTTTTTTTTTCGTGTTTGAAACACAAGACCCTTCACAAAATTTCTCTTGAAAATAGACATTTCAGAAAAAAGTTTAATTTACAAATTGAATCTTTCGCAAATGCAGTGATTGAAGAAAAAAAAAATCTCATGTCATATAGCAGCTGAATCTTATCAAGTTATATATATGAATAAATAACCTTATTAAAAATGTCTAAATAGGCACCTAAATATAGTAATAATTTCTTATTCACAATGTCTGAATATATTTTGCACAAATATATACAAGAAATTCACAATTTCATAAAAACAGGATTACATGAAAAAAATCTAGATATATAATTAAATGCAACTTCTCTTTTTAAAAATTAATTCATGTGCAAAATTATTTCAATAATATGCCGATTAATGAAAATGGTAAAATTAAAAATTTAACATAAAATTTGAAGCATGCATTTATTACTTTTTTCTATCTTTTTTCTAGAAGTACTGAATTTGTGAAAATTTTGACTTCCAGTTTTTGGTATATTTAAACGCTTAGGTCCTGAACACGATATAATGGTTTTTGGAAAATATGTCACTTTGTGAATCTGTATGTGACAAAAATTTTATGGGCACTCTATCTCAAGAACTGATGAACATAATTTCATAAAACTTTAGATTCAGTTACACCTTGATATAAACTCGAGATGTTTAGTTATTAGTGTATATCGCCCAACCGATGGCACTGCTATGCTGCATTATTCATAATTTCCACAATAGTTCTATCTATCTGAAGAACTTATGTATGTATTTTCATAAAACTTCAGATTAAGTTAACATTTGATATAACTTTATGCTCATTACTTTTTGGTGTAAATCGCTCAACAGATGACTCTACTATGCTGCATTATTCATAATTATCGCAATAGCTCTATCTCAAGGACTAAAGGACGATTTTTTTTTTTATCAAAATACAGCTTCAGACAGTTCCTGATATATATTAATGTTGTTTAGTTTTCGGTGTAAATTGGCCTATAGGTGGCACCACTATGCTGCATTTTTCAAGATTTCGTTATAGCTGATTAATTAAATGTTTTTTCAAGGTGTTGAATCTAAAATTGACCTCCATAATATACAGTAATGTTGCAAAAAATGGGCAGTTTGCATTAAAAAAGTACTTAAAAGTACTTAAAACGCTGCTATGCTGCATTATTAATGATTATCGCAATAACTCTATCTCAAGAACTAAAAGACATTTTTTTTTTTTTTTTGTCAAAGTACAGCTTCAGACAGTTCCTGAAATATATATTAATGTTGTTTAGTTTTTAGCTCACAGGCTATCATAGCCTGAGAGCTTATATGCCCGCCCGTTCTGTATGTACGTTCGTACGTGCGTAACGCGATAACTCATGATAAAAATATCCGATCCACTTGAAATTTTGTACATAGGTATATCCTGACAAGGCGCTTCCCTGAATAGTTTTTGGAGTTCATTCGATATGTATAAGAGGGGGAACGGGGGCTCATGCCCTCCCCTTAATTGATATGAATAAGTTTTTCATGCAGAATTAAGTGTTCGTTCAAAATTTAGATATAGGATCATTCTAATGAGGCGATTCCGTGACTGTTATTAGGTGTTCATTGAATAAGTATAAACAGGGGGAACGGGGGTTTTAATGCACCTCCCCTTATTTATATAAATGGGTATTTCAAGCAGAATTGTCAGATTTCATTCAAATCTCTGAATAGTTTTGGAAATTTAATGGTTGAGTATAAAAGAGGGGATAACTCCTCTTAAATTATATAAATGCTAAATGGGTTTTTATTAAGAATTATCCGATTTGCTCTGAATTTTGGACATAGATTTTTTATATGATAAAGCATGTCCTTGATAGTTTAGGAGGTTCAACGATTAAATATACATAAGGGGAAAGGGGAGAGCTGTTTCCCCTTCTTAATTTTTTTTTTTTCGAACGGAATTAACTCTTGAAAATATAAGGCTGTACTGTACAATTAGTATGCGTAGCCTGTGAGCCCAGTGCCATCAGTTTAACTGGGCAATATTCTTTTTTTTGGTGTAAATTGCCCAATAGGTGGCACTATGCTGCATTTTACAAGATTTCGCTATAGCTGATTAATTGAATGTTTTTTCAAGGTGTTGAATCTAAAATTGACCTCCATTTTACCTCCATAATGTACAGTAATGTTGCAAAAACATGGGCTGTTTGCATTAGAAAAGTACAACTGCGATGAAAAAAAAAAACCATATTTTACTACAAATAACTATGTTCCAAATTATACTTTCCCTCTTGATTAAACTTTGAATTTTTGTAGTTTTCTAAAGCACGGTAAAAGTTTATCTGTATGTAAGTGCTTTCGTTAATTCCTCAAATAGCAAGCATTTTCTATTTGTAGTGTTCTGTTTTCATAACTTTCGAGTTCCACTCTTAGAAATATAAAATTACCATATGGAAACATTAT
The DNA here is from genome assembly GCA_964019185.1 of Maratus speculifer. Taxonomy (NCBI): domain Eukaryota; kingdom Metazoa; phylum Arthropoda; class Arachnida; order Araneae; family Salticidae; genus Maratus; species Maratus speculifer. Next base: position 281,967,517 of record OZ025289.1, read on the forward strand.
TAAATATGGTTTCTTACTCAAGAATGAAATACCAGATTTCAAGATAAAAGAAAAAAAAATGTTTAATTAAACTTTTTAAAAAGTATTTTTCTGGTTTCAGTGAGTAAAAATCTAACAGTCAATAAATCCTATGATATTTTTTAGCTGCAGACCTGAGTAAGCCAAACTAAAACTTTGTTTTATTTGAATTTAGATTTTTAGATTTTAAAACTAAATCAAAACTTTTTTGAGTTGAGATTGGAAAGCTATACCAAAACTAAACATATTTTTTAAAGGAAATAAAATTATAATTGTAAGAAAAAAATGTGATAATATGGAGATTCTTCTTATAAAAGTTCTTTCGAACACATAAGTAAATTAACTCGGAGGTAAATTAAATTCTGACACCGTTTTAAACTTTTAAATGACTTATATTAAACGTTAATATTTACAAAAAAGATATTTACATATTAATATTTACAATTCGAACATTCAAAAGGAAACTTTAATTAAAACATCTTAATCGCGTCATCTTAATCAACATTCTTCTAAAATCAACACCAACTCTCCCAACATTCCATCCAACGATCTCTTCCGTTCATTTCTTCTTTCTTCGGCTTTTCGTCTGAATGGAGTTTTTTCAGAAAATCGTCTGCTTTCTAAAGACCTTTTCTATCAGAGTTGCGATATGAAGAACCTTACAAGACATGATACTTGGCTGTTGGAGAAAGAATCGCTCCCACAACGGCCGTCCTGACTAGGCTTTCGTCCTCGAATGCTCGTCCCTTTGGAGGCAGCAGCAGTTGGATCATCTGGAAAGATAAAGAAAAAAAAACACAGCAGCATCCAAAGTCTTAATTGAAAAAAAGAAGTCATTATTCAAATTGTTTATCAAAGCTTAGATTATTTCTTGAAAAAATTAATATATTTTTTTTTCGCGTCTTTTCGTCTTCTCTTTCTTACGTCCTTTCATCTTCTTTTATCTTACGTCTTTTCGTCTTCTTCTTTCATACGTCTTTTCATCTTCTATTACCTTACGTCTTTTCGTCTTTTCTTTCTTACGTCTTCCGTCTTCTTTTATCTTACGTCTTTTCGTCTTCTTTCATACGTCTTTTCATCTTCTTTTACCTTACGTCTTTTCGTCTTTTCGAGAATAAAGTTAAAATTCTATTAGTTGTCAGTCCAGAGGTTTGTCATAGTTGGTATAGTGTCACAATCGGTGAAATTCTTTTTTTTTTTTTCAAGCTTCGTCCGTCCACGGCTTCATGTACTCTGCACATGTACTGGTGACCATGGGTCCTTCGTTGAATCCAAGTTTCTTTACATCGTAGGTGTCATTATTTTTTACTTTTATGACTTTGTACGGACCTAAATATTTTGGTTTTAACTTCAAACCTGGACCTTGTTGTGTGCGTTTTATAGCAACCACATCATTAATCTTAAATTTGTTAGCTTTCTTTCGTCTGAGGTTGTAAGTTTTACGGTTCTCTTCTTGGACTTTTAAAATCTGTTTTTTAGCATTTTTTCTCATATCTTCGCGATTATTTGTAAAATCAGATTGTATTTCAGCATTCAGAAGACTAGTAATTTCAATGTTATTTTTTAGTTTCATTTTAGTACCAAACATCAATTTAAAAGGAGTTGTGCTTATACTTCTCTGAAAAGTCGAATTTATCACCTGTTGGACGTTGCTTACATGTGTATACTATTTTTTAGGATTATCGACAGACAATTTAGACAGAACAGATATTATGACAGAATTTAGACGCTCAACTTGGCCGTTAGACCTGGGTAATCCAGTGGTAATCGGGATATGTTTAATATTTTCATTGATGCAATAATCTTCAAAAGCTTTAGAGGTAAATGCAGGACCTTTATCTGATATAATTCGAACTGGATTTCCAAAGATAGATTTTTGGATTTCTAATTTAGAAATTACTTCGGCAGCATCGGTAGATTTTGTGGGATACAACCAAACAAATTTTTTGAATGCGTCAATGACCGAAAGGATATGTTTGTAATTTTTATTAGTGCTTTCTAATGGACCTAAGTGATCAACATGGTACGTATGTAATGGAGTTTCTTCTTTTTCTATTGGGTGAAGTAAGCCTTCTTGTTTACCACATTTTCTATTAACTAAAATACAGGGAACACAATTTGCTATACATTTCTCAATTTTTTGTTTAACTTTAGGGATGTAAAAATCATTTTCTAAACTTTTCTCTGTTCTTGCAACTGCGTAATGACCTTTTTCGTGAGCGGCCTTGATTATATTCATTTGCATGTCTTCCGGTACAACTAATAAATCATTACCATTAACACATTTATAAAGAACATCATTTTTAACTAGATAATCATCATAAGATTTCACCTTTAGGATTTCTTTTATTGTTTTAATATGGTCATCGGTTTCTTGAGCTTGGATAATTTTTAAAGTTAAGCTATCTTGGATTACCATACAAATAGGATACCTACTTAATGCATCGACATGTCTCATACTGCTACCCTGTCTATGTTCAATAACATAATCAAAATCGGATAACATTATTGCCCATCTAGCTATTTTTGTACTCATTTCTTTTTTATCCATAGTCATTTTAAATGCATTACAATCGGTTACAATTTTAAATGGGATACCTAGCACATATACTCTAAACTTTTTCAGGGCTTCAATTACAGCTAAAACTTCTAATTCGTAACTAGTGTACTTCCGTTCAGCTTCGGTGGTTTTTTTACTTGCGAAATAAACTGGATGAAATTGATTATCTACTGGAGATTGTTGCATTAAAACAGCTCCATAGCCATCAATACTGGCATCACAATGGATTTCGGTCGCACTTTTGGGATTGTAAATTAAAAGTACTGGTTCTGACGACAAAATACGTTTGAGTTCATTAAAAGCTCTTTGTTCTTCTATATCGAATTTAAATTTTGAATCTTTTCTTAGCAGGTCACTTAACGGTTTAGCTATAACCGAATAATTTCTTATAAATTTTCGAAAGTATCCTGTCAATCCTAAATAACTTTGAACATCTTTGGTACACTTTGGTTCGGGAAAATTTATTACTGCTTTAGTCTTCAGTGGAGAGGGATACAATTTACCATTTATGATTCTATACCCCAAGAAATCAATTTCACGCTTCAAAAAATTGCATTTTTTAAGATTTAATTCTAATCCATATTCCGATGCAGTTTCGAGTACAAGTTTTAATTTTTCTAGACCTTCAGCTTCGTTTTTAGCAGGTATTATTAAATCATCCATATAAATGACAACAATGTGATCTTTTAATAGGTTTCGAAATACATTATAAATATACTTTTGAAAAACACTAGGGCTATTGGTCAACCCGAATGGACTTTTCAAAAATTCGTATTGTCCTTCATGAGTAACAAACGAGGTGTATTTCCGCGAGTCTTCTTCAACATCTACATGAAAGAAACCGTTTTTCAAATCTATGGTGGTAAATACTTCGGCAGAATGTAATTGGTCTATTACATCATCAATAACTGGCAAGGGGAAATGCTCACGTACTGTCTTTTTGTTAAGACATCTGTAATCAACACAAAGTCTCATTGTGTTATCTTTTTTCTTGACTAACACAACCGGCGAAGAAAAATTAGAAGAACTTTCTCGAATTATTCCCTGAGCTAACCACTCCTCAATTTGGTTTTCGACTATTTTTTTCTCGCATGGCGGTAATCTTCGAGGAGAAGAACAAACTGGGATTTCGTCAGTTAAATTAATTTTCATTTTAACATCTACTGTTTTAGTTTTAATTGGTACATAATTTTCAATTAAAGAGTATAACTCTGAACGTAATTTTTTGTCAGCAATGTGAGTTAAATCAATTTTAGGCTCATCCAAAACATTTACAATATTAACTAAAAAGTCATTAGACTGAACTTCAGCTTTAAACAGTTTCACTTTATTCTCAGAAATAGTTAATATACCTTGATGAATAACATCAGTGCCAATAATTAAATCGAAATTAATGCAACTGTCCTTAACGACAAAAATAGTAACTTTAAATTTTGAACCATCTACTTCGATTTCTGAATTGAAACAACCTTCTGGTTTAATTGAGGCTTTTCCTAGACCGGTCAAAGAGATACTCGTAGGTTTTAATTCTACAAAGTTCTTCAAATTATCATAAATACTTTTCTTTAACAAAGTCTTTTGGCTACCAGTATCTATTAAAGAGATTAAACGCAAAGAATAAAGCTTTATCTCTTTCAGAATTAAATCTTGGGATGTAATAATGTTTACTTGTGACTGAGCATTTTTAACACTTGTATCTTTAGATTTATTACATTGAAATGATTTATGACCATAAGCGTTACAAGCAAAACAAAGCAGCCCTTTATCTTTATTTACACAGTTAATACTCTTATGATTATTCCCGCCACAATTAAAACAACGCATATTTGGCTTTACAGGCTTAAATTTGTTCTTAACTTCAACTTCGGATTTAATTTTAGGCTTAGCTCCTTCATATTTATGAAATTTTGCATTTTCATACTCCGATCTTATTTTTTCATAAATCTTTAATTTTTGTTTAAATTCAGCAATATTGGGACAACCATACAAAAAAGATTTTTTAGAAATGGGGTCATTAATTCCATTTATTACATACTGAATAAGGGCAGAATCTTCAATATTGCCTTTTGAGCATAATTGTTTCATATTTAAAAAATATTCATCTAACGATTCATGTGGTCTAATTTTTCTTTTGGACAGCAATTCGTGTAATTCAGCTGAATTGCACGTTTGACCAAATTCAGATATGAGTAGGGCTTTTAATTTAGACCACGAATTAATATTTGTTTCACTTTCAAGAAATAATTTTGCTTTGCCTGTCATACGGCGTTTAGCCAAAATCAATTTGTGCAAATCACTAACGTTAAATAATGAAACAATATCTTCAAAATCGGCAATCCATTTATTAATATTTTGTACTTGAGTACCTTCAAACATTGTAATCATACTTTCAATATCATTAATAGAAATGCTTGGTTTAATAACACAATCAGGAATTAGAATTTTCTGATTTTCATTACTTTCACAATTAGAACTACCAGAATCATTTCTCATATTATTCTCAAAAACAGTTGAAATATTTTTAGTTTTATCTTGTAAATCATCATTAAATTCATCAACCCTTTCGTCATCACTAAGAGTACCTACATCGGCTATCATATTAATTTTTAAAATATTAAAATCACATAAACTAGAAATTATTCTGGCAGCAATTTCATCAAAAGTTCCCGAATTATTTATACACAAAACATTACAAATGGTAATTAAGTCGTTAACAGAAAAATTATCTTGAATTTCTTTGAATTTAGTTTGATATTCATCGGAATCTACTTCAAACGTAAACCCAGTAAAATTCCGAATTCTACGTCGATTATTTCTGTCACCGATTTCTCCAAAAATTAATTTGTGCAATATCTTAATACTAGCTGATTTTTCAGTTTTCAAAGAAAACTCTAATTCCTTTAAATCAACTAATTTTTCCATTATTGAAAAGAAAAATGAAATAATAAACTCACTTCATAATCAGATGCTCAGCTTCACACATTTAAACAGCATTGTTGTCGCAGTATCCAACAGCTTCATATCATTAAACATATATTCAAAAAAGATTTCCTCATAATAATTTCCAGCAAGGATTCCATCACTATTCTAAATAATAACGGCTTCCAGATTATTTAAAGTATATATATATTTCTTCTCTGTGGGCGTTCGTTTGTCTCGGTTCTGACACCAAAATTTATGGAGATTCTTCTTATAAAAGTTCTTTCGAACACATAAGTAAATAAACTCGGAGGTAAATTAAATTCTGACACCGTTTTAAACTTTTAAATGACTTATATTAAACGTTAATATTTACAAAAAAGATATTTACATATTAATATTTACAATTCGAACATTCAAAAGGAAACTTTAATTAAAACATCTTAATCGCGTCATCTTAATCAACATTCTTCTAAAATCAACACCAACTCTCCCAACATTCCATCCAACAATCTCTTCCGTTCATTTCTTCTTTCTTCGGCTTTTCGTCTGAATGGAGTTTTTTCAGAAAATCGTCTGCTTTCTAAAGACCTTTTCTATCAGAGTTGCGATATGAAGAACCTTACAAGACATGATACTTGGCTGTTGGAGAAAGAATCGCTCCCACAATAATGTAAAAATATAAAAATATACATTTTTTAAATAAATAATGGAATTTTTGAATACTGATATTCATAATAATTACAAAACTGCAATAATTTCTTTAAACTAGTATCATTTACTTCAAAACTATACTAATGTAAATGGAATGCATCATTTATTTTATTCCAAACTGCAGACATATTGGCTCAAGTTTTTATATTAGGTCAATTGGTAGTTAAACATGTAACTGAAAAAACATTTCAACAGAGATACGGTGTAACAAACAATAGCGTTTAATAAAAATTCTTAGGCTGTGAAAAAAAAACTGAACTTTTAAAAACAGTCTTTGCTACTTTCTTTTTATCTTATAATATAAAGAGAAAATAATTTTCTTTTAATACAAATAAATGGGAAAAATGCTTATTATTTAATATTCTCTAAGAAAATATAATTTATTTGAGTGAAACAATCAAGAAAAATAAATTTTTCCAACTTTTCCGTTTTTTTTTTTTTTCGAAAAAAAAACCGGTAAAGAACCAGCTTTTTTTCCGCCACTTATATTTTTCCGGAAAATATACATCTCTATTCCTGTATACGTGCTAAAAAAAAATTATTGTTTGAATTTTCAAATTTGAATGAGCAAGAAGGATAAGAATTTTTCCCCATAGTATAACATAAGATTCCATGGACACAAAAGGAGTGTAGTCGAGTACTCTTTACGGATGAGAACCGATTTAGTCGGACGAATGATTCTGGACATTTACACAGACATGAGATGAGACGGGCTAAGCCCGAGTCCGAGTCCCTGCCCGATGTGGACTCGAGCTCTATTTTCCTTTCAGTCTTTGGTACAGAGCGGGCTCGGGCTGTTCTTTTTGAAATCAGAAAATTATTTATTCATGCGTTGAAAAGATTGAAAGAACTTTTCCACCTTTAAAAATACTTGTTGTTTTTCAAGTCATTTCAGTACTATTTTGATCAAAATGAAAAAGTAACAGAAATCGTGTTTTTGTTTAATAGTTGATTGCTGTTTCAAAAACAATTTTGTGATGTTTGGAGAATTATGTCTACTGCATTTCCGGGGACGATCTATTGATAAATAAGCACAAACAATAAATTATCTTCTAGTTGGATTTTAGTTTGTGACAGAGGATACATTTTAATTAGATCGTTTATTTATTTATTTAGTAAGTTATTTAAGATTTAAAGAATGATTTCTCGTTTTTTATGTAGAAAAGAAGCTTGAGGTTTGCAAATTATTTAATGTGCGCGAGTCATAATCGTTCTTTATATGAAAAAAGCAAAGTGTTTTTTTTTTTTTTTTTTTTTTTTTTTTTTGTCATCACGAACTCTGCTTATGATTTCCCTTCGTAAGTAAACATATTTCCTATGTCATTCCGATAGAAAACAATCGATCAGTGCTTCTTCTTTTCGTATAAAAACATCGGATCTTTACGATAACTTTATCAATGTTTTAAATTTCATTGATTTTCGGATTCACGTCAATCACGGGCAATTGTTTTGAGAAATTAATTGATTATAGTTGATGATGTACATATTTTATCGGAAACCGAAAATCTTGTTCGATTCTTCAGCATAGGAATAGTAATTTCTTGTTAAAGGAGAAAAATATGGAAATCTTTTTAATTATGAAGTATTTTGTTTTATTTGATACCAAACTTATCTTTTTATAAGATTGAATTAAATTTTTTAGTTAACTGTAATTTTTACGTAAGAAATTTTTAAAATGAAATATCACATTTGAAACAATTTTTAAATGTCATGCAATTTTTTGAATAATTACACAGTCAGACGCGAGAACACACATGATTATAAGGTAATGAAACACGCAAAGTTTATCTTTTTTTTTTTTTTCAAATGTCCGATGTGGCTGTTCTTCATTAATAATATGAGAGCAGAATCATGAGATATCATAAGAACTAAAATTTTTAAAAAACGCTAAAAATCCAAAAGAAGTTTTTTTTTTTTTTTCTTTAAAAGAAGGCGAAAAAAAAAAAGAAAGAAAGAAAAAATCTTACTTTTCATACTTACAGCGTTTTCAATTTTACTCCTTTTGGGTTCTTAGTTCGACACTTTAAAATGCAAGAACATGATTAAAACGCAAAAATACATGTAAATGTATATATATTACTTAAAAGGTGCATAATAAAAACATATAAAAACACTTAAAAATACATTTTAAAGTCCTTTTAAAAAAGTTCAGAACGTTTTAGACCATCGCTTACGGCAGAATGCTTATGCAAGAACATAGCTTCATTCCGTTCAGTGTTTAAATATCTAATATTATCATTCGTAAACATTTATTTTATTTATATATTTAATGTTTTTTTTTTCTTTCTTAAAACTATCCCATTGATGTAAACAATAATAACATGGTCAAGTTGTTCAAATTGAGTTAATCTGAATTCATTGAAAGAAAAAGAAAATAATAATTCTGCATATTGTCAAGAGATTTCTATGAGTTCTTATTTATAATGCTGTTTATTTTTTTATATTTACCAGTAAAATAGAAATCTCTGTAGTACAAGAAGTAAATAAATAGAAATATTTGTGAACTGTTTTTATTTGTTATATACAGTCGAGTCTCTCTACAACGAAACTCCATACATCGAATTTCTCTATATAACAAATTTTTAGTAGGAACGGTCCCCTTTTCGCATGATTACATTAAAAACAGTCTCTATATAGCGAATTATCTATTTCCATATAACGAATTTTTTCATAAATTGGTCTTAATTTATTCAATTTTAAAAAAGCTTCGAAATCATATGGAATCAATTTTCCATCACTTATTTTTGATTTTTCGTCAGTGCTGAGTTTATATATATATATATAGCTTCTCTCCTTGTTCTTTAAATCTAACGAATTCATCCCACTTCCCACACACCTTTCCACATCTTTCTCAAAACAGTGTTAATTGGATTGATACACATGTAGGAATCAATGTGAGGCACATGTAAGGCCTTCATGTGTAAGGCCTTCAAATGGAGGAAAATGTTAACTTTTTCATTCCTTGGTAAAATTTGAGTATTTTTTTGAGAGCGTAATAATTTTTAAAAAAATTACATATTTTTTCGTCTGAAATTAATGCAAGTCTTCCTTATTTGATTTTCATTAAGCTTTCAAAAAAATGTCTGTTCTCTTTTTTGAAACAGCTTAAATAATTAAGAAATAAAATGTTAGGTTTATATTTACTTTTAAACACTTCAAATTCTTAATTCAAAAGATCAAAAATAATATTTGTTCAAATTTCACACATTAAATAAGATTTTTAACATCATTCTCTATACATCGAATTTCTCTGTATAACGAATTTTTTACTGGAACGGTGGATTTCGTTATATAGAGACTCGACTGTATATAAATTTGTTATGTATACAATGGTATTTGTTGTATACCATTTTTGTTTAGTAAAGTCACTGCAGAATGACAATAAAACTTAATAATTTAACACAATAATTTATTTAAGGTCTTAGAACACTGATATTTTTATATTACAGAATAAAATAATAAATCTAATACATTCCTTTTATAGAATTTAACCCATGTGAAACGGACAATGGCGGCTGCGATCATCAATGCTTCTTTGAAAACAAGAAAATACTTTGCTCGTGTTATGACGGCCATGATCTTCACAGCGACGGAAAATCTTGCAAAGGTTTATTAATTTTTTTATTCTATTGTATGACAATGATAACAAATTTCAATTATTGCTCGCATTGAACGGATTGTTTTAAGTGCATTTTCGTATATTACATGATTTTGTGGTTGATATTTTCCAGAAAGGAATCCATGTCTCATTCAAAATGGAGGATGTGAACACGTGTGTACATATGTAAATAAAAAAGCTGTTTGTAGCTGCCATAAAAACTATGTCCTGCAAAAAGATAATAGGACGTGTACAGGTATTTCCACTTTTGTCATTTCATTTAATATTAAACAAGAAGGGAGGTTTTTAAAATTCATAACAAGTAAAAAAGTAACACATGAGTTATTTTTACATTGGATTATCTTGTAAAGTTGAGAATTTCTTTAAGGCTACAGTGGACTCTCAAAACTATTTTTTTTTTATTTTCAATGAATTTTTAAAAAAAATTCTGAAAATAATCATAATATATATATCTCTTATTTCACAATTTTTTTAAAAAATATATTCAATAGTTTTTGAGATACAGATTTTTTTTAATTAACAAAAATGTTAATATTTCAAAATGCTCCATGCGAAATTCTTTATGCCCAATTTTTCTGATTTTTTGTTTAAAATGCTCTCTATGTATGTTTTAACAAATGTTACTAAGCATTTTTAGTATATTACTTGTAAAACATTTAAAAAAATGATTTTAACTTAATACTTTTGTATTTTTCGTTAAAAAATCATTAAAAATTCCATATAACTGAAATTTAAAAAAATTAAAGGCGTCTAAAAAAGTTTATTTTTAGTAACATTTGTTAACACATACATAGATAGCATTTTAAACAAAAAATCAGAAAAATTGGGCATAAAGAATTTCGCATGGAACATTTTGAAATCATGAAAACGACGAAAATATTCATTCTGAGAAAAACAGGTTTTAGTAACTACAGTGGTTATAATTGCTTAATATTTTCCTACTGACACAGTTTCAGCTGTTAAGGGATATAATATCATTTCTAGCTTATATGTAAGTGTTTTATGTTTTTATGGTAAATTCACATAAAATATGTGGCTTCGACAGTAATTCATGCAAAGGACGTGAACAGGCCCGGACTGGCTCCGTTGGGGGCCCTCGGCTAGATACTGAAAAGGGGCCCCTTACTGAGGAAGTTATTATGAATAGAATAGTAGAATATATAATATTTGAAAATTAACCTAAAATGCCTAAAAAACATATTTCACCATTTTGTTGCTTGTAAAATAATTGAGCAAAAAAGTTAGTTTTTTCTGATGTAGTCATCTTACTTTCACAATAAATACTAATATTGTTTTATATACGGTACCTAAACTAGTTCCAAACTAGAAAAAAACTAATAAATTAATTAATTACAAGTAGTGTATTACTTCAAAAGAGAGGGGTATATATTTTTAGATTTAAGCGTCAGAATTACATCGTTGAAGACATAATATTTTAAGTGCTACTGTAATACTTAAGTACACATTAAAAAGGGACACAATAATAATAAAAAAACAAGCATATTGAAATGAACAATGTTATCTTTAATTTTGATTTAATGGGTACATATCGTAAAGTACATTTTATAAAATTTACAACAGTTAAGAAATGTTATGTTATTGTGAATGGCTGTTGACTAACCTGACAGCTTTTTGACCAGTTTTTCACTGGTTCTGGCTACTTCTTCTTTAATAACATCTTTATCTAAATTATAAAATAAATCTCTTTCTACATTTATGACAAGAAGATTAGACATAAGATCGTGGCCTAAACTAGATCTAAGTCGATTCTAAACAATTTTAAGTTTAGAAAACACCCTTTCCCAGGTGACTTGTTATAGTGGCGTAGCTAGAGCATTTTGTTTGGGGGGAGGAGGGGTGGAGTTCGAATTTACCGAAGGATAATTAAAACCACCGAATGATTGTAATTTATTTTTTTAATTTTCTCTTCATGTACATTATATTTTAAAATGAGCTCTGTGAAAATAATTGTATCTATGGTAGGGATCAGACTTCGAGTAATCGTAATCGTGTAATCGTAATCGATTATAATCGACTACAAAAACTGCGTAATCGCATTGTAATTGTAATCGTAAATTTTAATTTCGAAATAATCGCGGTATAATCATAATCAAAAGATTTCACTTTGATTACAATCATAATCTAATCGTAATCGCAATGCAGATAATCGCAATGTAATCTTTATCAAAAAGCTATATAATCGTAATCGAGCACAAAAATACGATTGCGTTCTACGATTACATCTTTTTTTTCCCTTCTTCATTTTGCCATATCCATAAAATACTTGGTCGGTGAGTTAAACATTGCACCAAGGAAACAGTAGTCGACGTTTGCAGGTCGTTAAATCGCCCCTAAAGTTAAAAGTGAGAAGAGGTCATAGGTCAGGGAGCAGTTCGGCTGAAACAGCATGCATACTTTACACTGTATGTAGTCAACGCTATAGAGGGCTGCCCCTGGTATATAGAATAAAAACATAGAAAGTTTTGAGGGATCTTGTTTCGCGGGTTATTGAGTGGGAGTGATAAAGGATAGAAAAGAAAAAAAGAAAGAAAAATCTATATTTATGGTGTTATTATGGGCATTTAGCAATTGGACAGACATCACCCTCTTTCAAATGTGGGAATCGAAAAATAAAGAAAATGGGAAAAAAGAAAGAAAGAAAAAAGATGCTTAAATTGCATGTGACAATTTATCTAACATCTCATTCGCATTTTGGATTTCTTAGTGGTTGGTTATATCTAAGTAGTTGTTTACAAGGTTCTAGAGAAAGAAATGGCTAAAATAAAAAAATAAAAAAAAAAAAAAAAAAGATTATTTCACGGAATCTCCATCAAATTTGAATGAAAAAGGCGTGAAAATTTTAAAATACTAATGTAAATTGTGCTCGTCAGATGTCAGGGTCTCGATAAAAACCAAGTCCAATTTGAACACCCACATGCAGGTAATTTTTTAATAGATATATACATATTGTATAGATTTATTTTTAAAATACTGCATAGTTATATTTTGTCTTTTTCTTTAAAACTGTAGTGAAAGGAATTTTTTATATTAAATTAACTATGTAGTGTTTTTAATTATAAGTATAAAGTCTGTTTATTCAAAATTTTTATTTTAATGTATCTGGATAAGCTAAACATACAGATCAGTTTTCTTACAAAAGCTCTAATAATAAAAGATTGTTTATTTATACAGTAGACTCCCTCAAATCCGCACTCTTAAAATCCACAACTCTCTAAAATCCGCACATATTTTACGGATGTAAACAATAAAACATTCAATTCAGATATAGGTGCGAAATTTGACTTTTTTATATTAATTCCATATATTTTTTATTTTTATTAAGATTATTGAATTCATGTTTTTTCATGAAGAAATAATAATTTATTTCTGAAAAAATAAAGATATTGCTGATATCATTGGTAATCACAATCTTATCAAATATATTTTTGTATTAATCAAGTTTTTTTTTTGGTTATTAAGTCTGGCTAAACCTGAAATAAAGCTTCATTATTTTATGATCTTGATATGAATTAGTAATGTAGCTTTATGAGGCAAATTTCAATGAATTTAGGAAAAACACATTTCATCTTTATAATGAATATTTAATTGTACATTATTGATTATTAACTTGACCTTTGCTTTTGGTATTTTTATCATTTTAAAAACTATCTAAATTTTTATTGTTTTAGTTTATTACTTATTTTAATATTTTAGCATATTGTAAGCATTCATTATACCTTTGATTTCATTATTAATTGCATTCAAATTACTTTTTAAAAAATGTAAACAAAGCAATGACCAGAAATCCACAAAATTCTAAAATCCGCAAAACCTCTGGTCCCAAGCTGTGCAGATTTGAGGGAGTCTACTGTGTATATATATATATGCCTATTTTATCAGAATCCTCTCCCCCCAAAAAAACAACAGAAAGTAAGACTGGTTTGTCAATAAATATACGGGTGTAAGTAGGATTTCTTTAAGGGTGAAGGACAATGGTAATGATACCCAGTTGTTCGTAAATTCTTTGAGCAAATGCGCCGTCAAATTCAATGACGAAGCCCTGAATTTTGAAATGTAGCCACCAAATTTTCTTTATCTCTGATTATTTTAAAAAAAAAAAACTACAAAAAAATCTCTCTAAATGAGTTATAAATAAATAATAGGGAAAAAAAGGTAGTTAGTTTTTTTTTTCCTAGAAAGGTTTGTTTTCCCCCTCTCCCCTCCCCAAATATACTCCTGTTCATGTGTCTCAATTTTGTTTTAAATATGTGGTTCAAGGGGACAGAGGCATGCAAATGAAAGAAAAAAGAATGATTTGTTTTAATTCTCCCATTTCAAAAATTTTCGTAGAAGCCTATTTTATTTAATTTTTCTTCATTTTTTAAATTTTGTTTTGCTTTTATCCCTAAATGTCTTGCAACAAATGTTCTGAGAAAAATAACCTTAGTTAAACTCATTTCATGTTTAAATTTTGCGTTAAGGAAAAAAAAAAAAAAAAAAAAAAGTTTGGGAAACACAGCCCCCCCCCCTCCCCAAATTTTAGTGTGTGTGTGTAAGGAGAGGGGGGGGAGGCTCATTCTGCGTAAACCGGTATTCGTGAATTCCAAATCAGAATATCGCATGTTACATATACCTATTCTATCAATCAAACGTCCTTAGAAATGCTCTTAATTTCATAATAAAGTTATAATAATGAAATCAGTTCTAAAATATTCGAAAAGGAAAACATATATTATTTATATAGAAAAGAATATCTCATTTAATATAAATGATTTATTTTCCTTTAAAAATAAATAAATAAAAGGAAACATATATTTTGTAAATTTGTAACTCTAGTTTTTAACATGAAGACATGGAATTAGTGTAATCGAACTGTAATCGTAATCGACTAGTTCGGTAATCGTAATCCAATAAAAAAAATATTAATTGTAATCCAAACGTAATCGTAATCTAGAAATAAAAAAACGGATAATCGATTATGTAATCGTAATCAGACTTGCATAGAGACATAATCGTAATCTGTTTTTTGAAATTGAAAATAATCGTAATCTTAATCGATTACAGTCCTCTGTAATCGACTCGAAGTCTGGTAGGGATACATAACTTTTCAAGATAAGGGCAACTTAGTTTTCGGGAAACTAAATTTTGCTTTGTTAAAAGAACTAAAAAACAAACATAAGTGGGTAGTGCCGAGTAAAGAATGTCAACTTTATGAACGAATGCAAGAGAGGAGCTGATCAACAAGTATTTCTTGGTCAACGAAATTCCCATTTTTCGCGCCCGATCAATGAAATTTCAATTTTTTTCGCCTAATCAAAAAAAAATGTGCGTTTTTTTCGATCGAGAAAATTCGCGATTTTACTGCGATGATTGACATAATTCACAATTTTTCCGCACCTGATCGGTGAAATTCGCGATTTTTGCGAAGCCGATCCACAAATTTTCAATTTTATTACGCCTCATGGAGAAATTCCCGTTTTTCCGAGCTTGATCGACGAAATTTACGATTTTTCCGGGTCTCATCGACATAAATCACAATTTTTAATTTCCAACCAACGAAATTAGCGCCTTTTTGAGTCCTTGGTCGATGAAATACGCATTTTATCGTTTACGAACAATGAAATTTGTGATGCTTAAGTGACTTACGAAATCTGCATTTTTTTTTCCGCCGCAAATTGATGATTCATTTTTTCTCACGATCAGCTGACGAAACTCACGATTGCTCAGCAGCCGCTCAAAGAACCTTTCAATTTTTCCGCTCATCATCGACAAAATCTGCGGCTTTTCCGTGTCCTATACACAAAATTAGCGATTTTTTTCGTTCCGAATCGACAACATTCGCAAGTTTTTCGCGCCCTAATTCACGCTTTTTACGAAGCCAATCGGCCATATTCGCGATTATTTCGTTCTCCATCGATGAAATTGGCAATTTTTACATGCCATATTAAGAAAATTCGCAATTTTTTCTTTCCCGATCGACAAATTCGCGTTTTTTACTAAGACGATCGACCACATCGCGACTTTTCCATGCCCAATCGACGAAATTAGTGCTTTTTTCCGTCCTTGATTGATGTAATACGTATTTTCCTGCGCTCGAACAATGAAATTAACAATTCTTAACTGATTGACGAAATCTAAATTTTTTTTCCAGTCGTAAATTGATGAAATCCGTGATTTTTTTTCTCGCGATAAACTGGCAAAACTTACGAATGTTCTGCTGCCGCTGAAAGAAATTTTCGATTTTTCCACGCATCATCGACAAAATCTGCGGTTATACTGTGCCCTATCAACGAAATTGATGAATCGACAATATTCACGAGTTTTTCATATTCGATCGCACGAATTCGCGCTTTTTACGAAGCCGATAGACCATATTCGTGATTGTTTCATTCCCGATCCACGAAATTGACAATTTTTGCGTGCCATATCAACGAAATTCGCGATAGTTTCGTTCCGGATGGACAAAATTCGCCATTTTCCGTTCCCGATTGACTAAATGCGCATTTTATGAAGCCGATCTACTATAATCGTGACTTTTTACGTTCTCGATCGACAAAATTCGCAATTTTCTTCGTGCTTGATAGACAAAATTCGCGATTTTTTGGAGAACTATAGACGTAATTCAAAAGTTTTTCAAGGCCGATAAACAATACTCACGATTTTTCCATGTCCTACAGACTGTAATTTCGTTTTTTCCGAAGCCTGACAAAGAAATTTGAGTTTTTTTCGCGCGGTAAACAAACAAAGCAGGTGATTTTTCCGCAATCTATAAACGAAATTTGACCAGATTTTTTATTTTTTCTTGCCCGATCAACGAAAGCTGAGATTTTTCGCGTCCGATTAACAAAATTTGTGATTTTTTTCGTGCCCGATCAACGGAATTTGCGATTCTTAAATGAGTGACAAAATTTTCAATTTTTATGTCGCAAATTCACGAAATTTACGATTTTTTCCTGCAATCAATACCTTAAAATTGCAATTTATCCAGTTATAAATTCGCGGGCCGCATGTTAACCCACCACTGGTCACATTTGACCCGTGAGTCACAGTTTGTGCATCCCTTATAACTTATTAGATTATTAAAAAATCGAAAAATACTTTGCATTAAATAAAAAACAAAATGATTTATTTTTCAAAATTATCATATTCTTTTATTCTTACACAGGCAAAATTTTCAGGTGCACTTATTTATATGCTAATAAATTTATTTCATTACATGATGATGGTATTAGATATGAATAAGAATATCTGAAAATTTTATAGATACAGCAGGGCTACCACAGATGACTATTTTTTTATTCTAACTGGCACCACTTTATCAACACAGAAGTCCTTAACATTTTCTTTGAGAACATTTATAGGCGAAATATTTATTAGAGAATTACTGGTGCGAACAGAATATAAAAATAGTCGCCTGTGGCAGCCCTGATACAGTTATTCTAAAAAAATATTTCATGAATGTATCATAGTACTAACTATGAATCTGCAAGAAATGTAAGTCAACGATTTTGACGAAACTGGTATCGTTGTAAAGATCTCATCGTGAACAGTAAAAAACTCAAAGGAACTATCCATCGGAAATGAGTCATTTTTGAGATATCCGACAATTTATGTCACGTAGCTAGTGCACACTTAATGGGGGACCGCAAAAAATGTTAGTCTCGATTTTAACGAAAGTGGTATCATTGAAAAGATATCATCGTGAGGATTAAGAAACTCAATGGAACCACCCGTTGGAAATGAGAAGTTTTCGAGATATCCGACAATTTGTGTCACATAGCTAATGCACACATACTGAGAAACTGCATTAAGTGATATAAATTGCCGGATATCTCGAAAACGGCTTATTTCCGACAAGTAGTTCCAGTGAGTTTTTTACTTCTCACAATGATATCTTCCCAACGACACCTTTTTCGTCAAAATCGAGACAACAGTTTTTTAACAGTTTCCCCGTTAAGTGTGCCCTAACCCAGTATGCACAAGCTACATGACATAAATTATCGGATATCTCGAAAACGGCTCATTTCCGACGGGTAGTTCTATTGAGTTTTTTACTCCTCACGATGAGATCTTTCCAACAATACTACATTCGTCAAAATTGGTGACTTAACACTTCTTGCAGTTCCCTAGTAAGAGGATTTGTGAAGACTTGAAAGGATATTTTAAGGGAAAATAAAACATAGATGTTTTTGTTGGCAAATATTTTTTTAAAAAATTAGAATGTTCTATAATTACTGGTACATTCAAAATCAATAATTTCAGCAAATTTTGTCTCATTGTTCACCTTTTATAACATGAATAGATAGGTTATCAACTGTTAAAAAAAACTGAAAAGTATTTAAAATTTTATAGTTCACTATTTTTATGCTTCATAATTAGAGTTACAAGTACCAAATTTTTCATTAAATTTAGTTACATTAAAGCCCAGTTTAACCCCTTCGGGACAAGCGCCTTTTACGCAAATTTTATTCGTTTGGAACAATTTTTTAAAAAGAAGTTACCTTTACTTAAAGAATCACGAAGATGCTCTAATTAGAGAAAGCATATATTACATTTCTTTTTTTCTGGTGAGAAAATCAAAGTCTATATGTTCTTTATGAGAGTGCATACTTACACCCATGGTACTGAATAGGTTAACACAAAAACAGTTTTAATTTCATTCTCATATGCAGAATAAATGCATTTTTTAAAAATCAGTTTCCTACGAAATATCAAAGAGCACATAAAAATTATTTGCATTTTGAAACTCGTTTGGAGATTTTCAGCTGTATTATCAATCCTGGTTAGTGGTCAGCAGAACGCAATAAATCTCCATAGGAAGGCATTGATGTTTTGAGCCACTTGTCTGTGAATCGCTTAGGACAGTACAGAGATCCATGAGTCAGCCAGCAGCCCTCTTCCATCTGGCTAACGACGGCATCACTAAGTAGGCTATCATTAACAAAAAAATAATTGACAATCGCTTAAAATTTATTATAAACTCGGTTGAAAAACAAAGATTATTGGGAAATAGTCAAATTGCTCTGAAGTAATTTTGTATCAATTAATACATCCACTACTTTTGGGGCCCCTCCGGGGCCCCCTTGTGCTGGGGGCCCTCGGCAATCGCCGACCTGCCGACCTGGCCAGTCCGGGCCTGGACGTGAAGTATCTGAATTTTAAAAAATCTTCTCAAAAGTAACATTTTGTATTTTCTAATGAAATTTTTTCGAATTTTACTAGAAATATTCATGGTATAAATACCTCTTATTGTACAAATTTTTGTTAAATATATTAAATATATTAATATTTTTTAATTTACGCTAAAAAGATTGGGGACAAAAAGCAATTCCTCTAAATACATTATAATAAAAACGCTTAAAGAAACAGTTAAAAGTTACAGTTAAAGTATTGTTTTGCGAAATCACAAAATTAATAATTACAGTGCAAAATAGTAACATTTTGTATGGTAAAACTAAAAACTAGGCTAAATTTTACGGATGTGAATCGGCAAAAAGGTAAACAAAGGGGCGTGGCACAATCAGCTGATTGGACAAAAATGCTTCTAACTCCAGTAAAATAGTCGAAATTGAAAAATTATTTTTGTGTTCAATAGCAGGGAGTTCATATAATGTTATTATACTAAAAATGAAAAATCGACAGTTTGATGATTTTTTGCGATTTTGAAAGTCCATTGTAGCCTTAATAGACCGGAAGGCGATTGAAAATTAGCCTTATAGACCGGAAGGCGGCAGCACCGGCAATCACCTCATCGAGATCATGGATTAAAATCTAGAGTTAGTTAAATCTCGATTCACATATTAAAACGCAATTGATCCGCCAAGTCATATTTTGGTGGAAAATACATAAAAACTCGATTTTAACGGTTGATTCGTAGGTTTACCATATTGTGCTTTCCTGCACCTAAAAGTTTGAAAACATGAAGGATTGGGAGATTTGACTTGCAGACCGATTGCGTTTTAATATGCGAATCGAGATTTAGCTAATCCTAGATTTTCATTCGATAATTCGATAAGATGATTGTCTATGCTTTCGCCTCCCCATCTATAAAGGGTCATTTTCAAAATTCGCTTATGTACTCTGTCTCAAAAGAAAAATAATAACATTCAAACGTACATTAATATTTAATGTTTCATTTTAGCTACCCATTATATAAAGGAGACTATATTAAACATTTCTAGCATTAAGATAGGAAAAGAAATCAGTAAAAATTTGAGATATAATTCACTATAAATGGATAACTATCAAATCCATTACTAAATGTCAAATGTGTTATATAAAATTAATGAAAATATTCACCTTTATTTATTTTTTATTTTTTTTTTTTTTCAGAAATAAAATTACTTTAAAGTGACTTACGACCCTAAATTTCAGAACATAATACGTATTAATAATGCTTAATTTTTAGTAAATGGAGAGACATTTAACAGCCACGTTTCGACCACATAGCAATTTATACAAAAACTTATTCTGATAATTGTCTGAGCGAAGCGAAGTCTTTATACTCAGAGATACGTAACGATATTAAAATTCAAAAAAATTCTTTCGTCAAGCAAATCTCAAAAAGTACTTGTCGGATTTTGATTCTGTTTGTACCAATAGGTACCTATGAAGGTAATCTGGTGAATGCACCATCTACGAAAAATTAGTTCCAAATAGTTTGAAAGTTATATTTAAAAAACTGATAAAAAAAATCCCAATTTGGCTACATACGTCACGAAAATTTAATTTCATTTTCACGAGCTGGATGTTTTAATTAAATTTCCAAATTGAAGCACATGGAGCAAAGAAAATATGTGCATTTAAGTGCAACAAAACATATTAAAACTTAAAAAACAAACTGAAAAAAAAATCTTTTTTTTCCGTTAATTGAAAATAAAGAAGCCATAATTCTTAGATGCGATACTTTTTATAATTGTGTTTTATAATCGGCATTAGCATCTTTTATATTTGGTGCGTGCAAATTGGAAACAATTCTTTCGTGTTTGAATAAAATACGAGTTTAAATTGGATTTAAAGCGTTTTAACCTCTTGAGGGGCGCCATTTGCAGTCTGCAAACGGTTAATTTTAATACTTAAATTGCCAACTGGCACCAGTAATTTTTTAGTACAATTTTGATCTCATAATATAGGTGACGAAACGGTTTAGATTATTTTCAATTAAATTTGTTCGTAAATATCGGTGGGAATTAATTATTTGATCATTTTTGAAGCAGAAATGCCTTGCCCCTGAAAGGTTTAAGCAATGTATCGTGTTTAATGCGATTGAATGAGACATTCCCGATCATCCATTACTGGCATTTAATCTTATAGTTTGGCAATACTTTTTTGGTCGTCAGTATAATCAAGTAGTATAAAAAAAAGAAACAATAGTTGAAGAAATAAATAAAAGTTATAAATAATAAACATAATAAAAAATATACATAAAACAATAAATCGAAAATATTAACACTTACAGCAATATTCAAAATCAAAGTTTTCACCAATTTGGTGACAGAAAAAATGGTGCCAACTTGGTACGTATATGACATCTACGCCATATTTATGTGTAAAAATAAATATAAACGTTCATCAGATATGAAATCTGACTTTCTGAAGCCCAAATTGGACCAAGATTTATAAAAATGCCGAAGTGAAGATATTAAAGGAAAAGTACCATGAAAACGGGACGGAAATATCATAAACTTATTTGGGGTACTACTTTGGTCGTCGACCAAAAAAAACATCGCCAAATTATAAGATTAAATTGCAACAATAGATGACCTTGAATGTCCCATGCAATGAAATTAAACAAGATACGCGTGTTTAAACATCATAGAGTGATTTTTATTTCAACTTTTTATGAATGTTTTACTAATTTAATTGTTATTCTGTTGTTTAAGTTAAAAATTTAGTCAACATGTATAAGTTCGCTATTAGTTTGGCGATTTGTATCATTTGGCGAAATTGGTCGACGGGATAACTAAGTAGTACCGTATTTAGTTTGGCGAAAATTTGGCGAAAATCATTTTTTAATTATTTTCTATTATAATATAATAGAAGTAACAATAAATAAAAACACGATTAAATACAGATTAATTTAATATAGGAAAAAAACAATTGCCGGGTTACCATGTCATGCAAAATAACGATAGTTCGATGCCAATTATGTGGAAGATTTCCCAATCCTGTTCTGGCATTTTTGGTGAAATTTTATTTTTTATTTTTTTATTTTTTTTTATATTATTTATTTTATTTTATTTTTTTGCATTAAATGAATCGGTTCCTTTTTTTTTATTTTCCAACAAAATTGAAAAGTGTTTATGCATTCGGTTTGTCTGTCCGTCTGTCCACACTCTAACATCCGTAAATACACTCGGATTTTTTATGCAATTGGTAAACCTTATTTAGGGTCCCCTAGGCATGTTTGGTATTATATATGAAGTATGTGAGATTAATAGTTTATTTACAGGGACACCCAAAAGTTTTCCATTACATTATGGAAAACTTTATTATTATATAAGAAAATCGATAACAGTGTATTTTTATGAAACTACACTATTGCAAAGTATTGAAACTTATATAAATCGATGAATTTTATTACGATTACGTTTGAACAAGACATTCATATAATTTTTAATCCGTTTACAGGGACACTCAAAAGAAATCGGTTACAATACTGTCTTTGATCAATAATTGCTGGTCATGTGTTTTCAATTTCGGCATGTGCTTTGAAATTTAATTGTTTTTTAGGTGCATTCGTAATTATATAAATACGTAGTACCGATAGTCGTCGTCTGAACCGTCCGTATCTCTGCCCGCATAGAACAGCACGAAAACTATCGAACCGAATATTTATATAATATATATTTGTCTCTGAATTTTGTTGAGTTATTTTAAATTTTAGTAAAATCGGATAAATAGTTCGAATACAGAGACAGTCAAAAATATTCTGTTACATTATGACCGATGGGATGAAATAATTCCAAGAACATTTTAATGATGTTACGCGCCCATCGAAACCTAATGAAATTGATATGCATTTATGAGGAGCACTAGAACATATATTTTGTAGAGCATGCCGCGCAAAGAATATTTATTATTCATTTGCAGGGCACCACAAAAGAATTAAATAACAAAAAGGTACAGGAGAAGGGACATTAATTTTTCAACTTTACTAATCTGGAGATTTTATCATTTTCTCAATTGTCACAAGCAAGCATTTTAAATAATTACTTTTTGGGGTAAAACTCGAGTTCATATTGGCGTATTTGAGCGAGCATGTCTAGCGTAAAAGTATGCGCAGATTTATAAGTCATTTGTGGTGACATTTTTACAGCTCAAAGCTTATGGAGACGAGATATTCAGATCTCGTTCGTACCTTATACTATAGACATTGCATATTCCTTTTATTTAATGTATGCTACAGTGAAATACTGCTTAACTTCATGAGAGCAAGTTTGAAAAGAAAAAAAAACAGTGTATGTAATGGCCAGCAGCACAATCCATTTAAATCCGATTGAGCATATCTGGGACACACTCGAACGACGTAATGCATTTCTTTGTTGGCGTCTTCGGGATTTTTATATGTCATTTTTTAAATAGAGAATTCCCTAAATTCTCATCGAGAACCTCATCGTATCCATAGAAAACAGATGTAGATATTATATTATCAACTATTCTATATTAACTATCTACACACCATGTAAACAAATTCTCTCATTCTACTCAACCATCATGATTTATGCAATTTTTTGTGCTGTTTATATTTTTTACGTCATTTCAAAGAGATCAAATTCCGATTCAAGATATTTTAGTGTTTTATCATTTGCATTACTTTTAATGCATTAGTTACTTTCAATTTTATACCCATGCATGGCTGATTTGCAAAGTTTGCTTTCTCATTTTTTAACCGTGTATAGGAAGTTTTACATAATATTTTGCATTTCTACCATTTACTTTTCTCATTTTCGGCATTTAAAATTGTGGCGCTATATAATCAATTAAAAATAATGGTACTTCTAGGTTATCCCGTCGATCAATTTCGCCAAATTATACTAATCGCCAAACTAATAGCCAAATTATACATGTTGACATAATTTTTATTTTAAATAACGAAAAAACAAATAATTAGAAAAATATTAAATAAAATATTAATAAAAAGCCGAAATAAAAATCACTTAATGACATTTTAAACACGTGAATCGCATTTAATGTCACTGAATGTGACATTCACGATCATCCATTATTGGCATTTAATCTTATAGTTTGGCCATAATTTTTTGGTCGAGGGGATAATCTAGAAGTACCAAAATAACATATCATTTTTTATGAACTTTTTGGAATATAGACTTTCTAATTGGAAAATATTTTGTAGAGAATTGGGAAATCTGAAGTATATCTGAATGTTTTTGCCACGATGACCAAAAAAATATTAAAAACTAACAAAAAATTAATAACTCAATAACAAATTGTGGTACAGGTTTCAAACAAGTTGCATTTAAAGGTAATTTTTTTTCTTTATACGACGGTGTGCAGTGTTTAGAAATTAAAAAAATTACAGTACCGAAAATTGTTAAACTGAAATTTCATTTAATATTTGTTTATGATTGACTCAGGAATATTAACGTGTATCTAAATGTCCAGGCATATTAATATAACTCTGTTATTACGTAAACTACGTTTTGATAATTTTAAAAATGTTATTATTGTTTTTTTTAAATATATAAATAATTTATAAGCCTAAAGTTATAGCCTTTGAAAATATTATTTTCCAAATAGTCGTTGTAATTTCTAAAATTACATTTTTTTAATGTGGTATTTTTTCGTTCTTTCTTTTTTATACTTTTTGCAAATTATTATTAAATATATGTTCTCAGCAATATCGCTCAGACTAATCCCTCTGAGGGAAATCCTAGTAACAATATGTATTCATGTAAATTATTGAATTTTAAGAATATCATAAATCTTTTCACCTAAAAGTATGAAAACACGGAGGATTGGAAGCAGGAAAACATAATGCTAAATCTATTAGTCAACCACTAAAATCGGGTTTTCAAGTTGTTTCCAGCAAGATATGACTTAGCAGACTCATTTCATTTTAATACGTGAATCGAGATTTGGCTAAT
Organism: Maratus speculifer; assembly: GCA_964019185.1. NCBI lineage: Eukaryota > Metazoa > Arthropoda > Arachnida > Araneae > Salticidae > Maratus > Maratus speculifer. The sequence goes on from OZ025289.1 coordinate 281,992,454, forward strand.
CTTAGAATTTCATCCAAGAACTCGATGAGGTGATTGTACACTATACATGGCCAAAGATGACCGTCCACTTGCGATTTTAGACATTTTGTTAAATATCTAGAAAAATACATGAGGAATTATCCTGGAACTCTAAGTGTATAAATAGAACAGTATAAGTCATACATTTCCGTGAAGATTTTTTCCCGAAACTCCATAGGGGACCGTCAACAAATTTAAAAAGAATAAATATTTTTTGGACAACCCTGTCAAAACTAATGTAGCAAAAGCGCTCAAACTGTAGATTATGATTAAGTGGCTTATTGTAATAAACTGTGTTCATTTTTATGTTGATGGCACGTATACTCGAAGAAAAATTAAGGTTTTTATAAAAACAGCCCCAAATTTTTCCATGATTTTTGCTTATAATTTGCAGAGTTCTTAATATAAAAGAATATTCTTTTCTGAAAATATGACAAACAATATTTCGCACAATATCCTGTAATCAGAATTTAAAAAAAAAAAATTGTATGAAAAATTAGTAAGTTTACTAAATAATTTTTCACTGCGCATGCATCAACGATATCAAAATTTCATTTGCACATTATATTAGCTAAATGTATAGAGCAACTTTTGCAAAAGTCTCAAAATCATAGCTTGAAAATTCTGAAAATATCATCGTTAGAATAAGCACAAAATCCGTTGTTCCCAAAATGAAGCAAAAAAATGAGGGTTTTTTTCCTAATGTAGCAGTACGTCCCATATTGTGTATTCTATATTGACATTAATCAATGAATATATAGACACAACCCCTCTTGTTTTTTCTTCATTTTGGGAATAACGGATTTTCAACTTATTCTATTGACGATTATTTTCAGAATTTTCAAGCTATGATTTTGAAATTTTCACAAAAGTTGTCAATACATTTAGATAACATAATATGTAAATGAAATTTTGATATCGTTGACGCATGCGCGGTGAAAAAATTATTTAGTAAACCTACAATTTTCCTACATTTTTCATACAATTTTTTTTATTTTTTAATTTTGATTACAGGATATTGTGTGCAATGATGTTTGTCGTATTTTCAGAAAATATTATTGTTTTGTATTAAGAACTCTGCAAATTATAAGCAAAAACCACGGGAAAATTTGGGACTGTTTTTATAAAATCCTTATTTTTTTTACGAGTATACATGCTATCGACATAAAAATGAACACAGTTTATTACAATACGCCATAATGCCATACATCATAATGTACAGTTTGAGCTCTTTTGCTACATTAGTTCTGACAGGGTTGTCCAAAAGATATTCATTCTTTTTTAATTTGTTGACGGTCCCCTATGGAGTTTCGGGGGGGAAAACCTTCACGGAAATGTATGACTTGTACTATTATATCTATACACGTAGAGTTTCAGTATAATTCCTCATGTATTTTTCTAGATATTTAACAAAATGTCTAAAATCTCAAATGGACGGTCATCTTTGGCTATGTAGTGTTATGTGCTGCCGCCTTCATGTCCCGTAAAGCATGGTGACGTCACTGCAACGTTGTTGTGAAGCCACATTGTGACTTTGTGACCATCGATTGTCGATGTGACGTCACGTGACGTCGATGGGAAGTCACAGTGACTAAAATGTGAAGTCGTTATGGCCGTTTTAGAGCTCTTTTGTGCCGTTTCACAAAGTGGTCACAATGTGACAAATTTGTGAAAAATGTGTCATTTGTGACTAATTTGACATTAACATTGTGACGAAACTGTGACAAGAGCGACGATATACAAATTGCCAGAAACATGTTTTTTAAAGTAAATAACATGTTTTGAAGGATATTTATAAATTTCTAAAGATATTTAAGAAAGTCACATCTCAGTCACAATGTGATGTCACTGAGTGGTGGCATTTTGGTCACAGATGTGATGTGACCAAAGTGACTCACAGTGATGTCACTGTGACGTCACTGTGACCATGCATGCTATTAGGGGTCTATTACTGGTCATTCAGTTTCCACCTTTCATTCTGTTTAACTATTAAAATAGTTTGCGTTTTGAAAATGCAAAGTTATTTTAAAGTTTATTTCAGTTCCAAACAATGCAGCATTCTCTATTGTTGACTTTTTGAACTAAAACAAGGAAAATGTAATATATAAATATTTATAACTTCACACATTACGCTCCTACAAGAATAATTGCAATAACTGTTAGCGTTTACTTAATGAATTTTGAAAACCGTCAATGCTTTTTAAAACTTCTTGTATGCACATAATCAAATTTTAGTTACGTCTTTATGTTGATTGATAACAAAGTCTAACAATGTTTTTAGAGACTACAACTATTCAAAATGCATTAGTACAAAGAGAAAGCGAATTCTGATATTTGTTCTTAAATGTAAGCAGAGTCAATCTGTAATAGTTGTTTTGAAGCTTTGCTTTTTTTACTGAATGATGCACTTGATAGGATTCAGCATAGAATAAATCGTTCCTTTTTCTTTTTGGAAACTTAGTTCGATCAGAGAACGCAGCCTTTGTTAGGTGCGTTTGTAATTATGTAAATACATAGCACCTAAAAGTCGTCGTTCAGTCCGTCTGTCTGTCCGCATATAACAGAGCAAAAACTCCCAACCGAATCTTTTGGAATTTAAAATACATAATTGTTGCATAATTTTGTCGAGTCATTTCAAATTTTATAAAAATCGGATGTATAGTTTGATTGCAGGGACAATGAAAAGCATTCCGTTAGATTATGGTCAATGGGGGGGGGGGGGGGGGGAATGCTGCAAATTCATTTTAATGGTGTTACAGCCTTTCAGAAAGGATAAAATTAACATCAATTAAAATATACATTATGTGCAATATGCAGTGCAAAAAAAGTTTATTATTCATTCATAGAGCTACACAAAAGAATTCCGTTACATAATGAATTATGTACGGAAAAGCACTCTTTTAGGCATATTCTGTCATGTTAGATTATTTCATATATAATGAAATTAATATTACGTTCCTGTGTAATAGAAAGCGCTAACAATATTTACAAGGACCTACAAAAGATTTCACATACTATACCGTACCAGAAATACCATATGTTACAGATTTTTGCTGGAAGTGCATTTTTAGTTGTGATATGAATTTTTAAATTTAGTTACATTTTTGCATATTACGTTGTGTGTATAAATGCTGTAGATCAGGCCTGTCCAACCTGTCAGTAATCAGGGACGCATCTTGGCTCTTGACACTCAATGAAGGGCGCCATTATTTACGCGACTCAAGATATGTGACATTATTATCGCACGGTATTAGTATGTATAACATAATGCAAATGAATCGTACAGCAGTAAACAAAAGAGCCCTAAAATTCTGGAGTTACACGCATTAAATTTCAAATTATACTTTTTTTATGAGAAATCTATATCAAAAATGTTTGCAAGGTAAGGCATCAGAAATTTTAATCGCGTCTATAATAACAATAATAACAAATAAATAAATATAAAAATCAGAGATATTGCTAGTTTTTTTTAGGAAGTGAAAATACGGTTAGATTTACGTTGAAGGCGTGGATTAATTCATGAAAAGTACAAAAACAGACAAGCATGATAGTGACCAAGCCATGTGGGTGTTTTCAGTGGGAGAGTCTGAAAATGCTTTCATAGGCGGAAATCATTCTGCACTGTTTATTATTTTTTCCAATAAAAAAAATAAAGAAAAAAACCCCTCTAAAATTTCAAAAATCATGAAAAAAAAATTAAACCATTCTATCCATCGTATAGAATAGCCACTGAGTCAGTGTAGCAACAGTAAAAAGAATAAAACTGAGCTTTCATGCACACATATCTTCAAATGGGAGGGGAACAGGTGAAAATGTTTTTTTTTTTTTCCTTTTCTGTTACTTTTTAAGTATTAAAAAGAGTTATTTCCATCTATCAAGAAAGTTAACTATCCTAGTTATACTACATTAACAATAACTAAAAAGTGCAAAAGTATGCATAATTTAATTTTCAAAGTATGTTTCCAGTTTCTAATGCACAAAGACAAGCCAACAGCATGTCAAACACAGGTTTTAAAAATATCTCTGATAAAATGTTTATGATTTTAAAGAAAGCATTCTTTATAATGGAATTTTACTTCTGAATTGTTTAATAACAGAAAATCTTCAAAAGCGCGCCAAGAAAATCTTCAAAGGGCGCCGCGTTGGGCAGCCCTGTTATAGATCATATGCAGAGTAACACAACAAAATTTGTAAGAGCTGCAGAGTACTAATGAAAATAGTTTAAAAGTGGTTTGCTAATGAGTTACGCATTTTTACGTTATCCCATGTCAAGTAATGATTCAGTGTTTACCATGTTATTTACCTCCTATTTAAGACGAAGTCTTATTATTTTCGTATTGCTGACTTCAAGATATATAATCGTATCAAATTCTGTATTCATGCATTTTTCCATAACAGTTTAACAGCTAATGCATCAAGCTCTGAATATTTATAAAATTAATTATAGTACGAACGCACCTCATTTATCACGTTGGACGTGCAATTTCCAACTTGTTGATAATTACCATTGGTAGATCCCAGACTCTGTGATACGTTACTTTTTTACTAGCTTCTTCGAGACACAATTAGGAACATAAAGGGTTAATTTCTTTAGTAATAAAAAATCTTTAAAAAGAAGTTTTTTCTGAGGCTTATAGATGTTAGATTTAATTGGAACTTATCTTATCACTTCTTAATTTCTAAATTTATCTATCGATATAAGGATAACCTTGATAATTTAATTCTTTGCGATAGCACAATCACGTCGTGTGCGATAAATCGATACAATAATCCTTCAGGATAACGATTACGTTTAAATAATGCGTCATCATTCAGCTAAAATGTAGATCCGTAATAGTTATAACTATTATTTCGTATTTATTGTATATTGTTTATTTATTCTTTTGTGAAATTTGTGAGAATTTTTATTTCATTTTTCTACACACCTTCCTCAATTTAACGTTGTTTGAGAGATTTTTGCTACACACAGCAAAGCATAGCGCTTTCCACAGATTGATTTTAATCAGTGCTGTAGCCGCAAAAAATAAAACAAGTCGAAAATTGCACGTCAGACGTAGCAAATGAGGTGCAATGGTACTATAACAAAGTTTTAGAAATATTTAGATCTTGATGTAATAGTTAGTATACAGTAGGGTGGGCCGAAAAAAACTTTTTTTCGATTTTCGATGATGGCGGGTGCGGAAAAGTGGCCGTTGGTGGCACTCAGTTCACACAAAAAATTTGAGATTTTTTGAACAATTCCTTACCCTGCCGCAAATGGCTTGAAGTTTAGAAAAAATGCTGATATTTTAACTTTTTTAGCAAAAAATTAAAAAATATTAAATTACGTTTATTTTGGTTGTATTTAATTGAAAATGTATATTTAATGAGTCAAATGTTTAAAAAACCTCTAACTATGCATTATTTTAATGCTATGCTCTTAAAAAAAGTACAGCTTTTAGTTTGTTTTGCGTTCGGTACCAACGCGAACCAACCCAGAACCCACCACGAGGAGGTAGCTGCACGCCGAGTTTTATCCGCCCTCCTACCCACAGAATGTTATATTCAAAATGCACTGAATCGCATTTACTCTACAAAGTATTTTCTTAGAAATGAACTTTGGTGTCTTTTTCCGTGCTGGCAGGTTTGCTCTAATGAAGGTATGTATTCCTTTACTCCCGCATACCTTTGATACAGCTTCTGTCACAATTTTAACGATTCTTTCCACAGCCTGGAAATGACTTGGAAAGCAGACTATTGATTCATTCAACATGGATCCTCAAATTACGTTTTCTCTACTTTTTTCTAGTGAAAAGGTTATAAGAGGTTCTCAGATTTCGGTGGGGACCCACTCGATATACTCATAGTGTTCCGTTGCTTTAAATAGAGATGAGAATTTTCCGCATCTTATCAAACCAGTAAAATATTAGAGAAAATAATGTTTTATTAAAACGGCGCGTTTTTCGATTAGATAAAATACCATTTTCTGTTAGATTATACTGGTTGTGAAAAACGCGGAAAATTCTCATGCCTGTTTAAAGTTTAGCTTTGGAACATGAAACTCTCGCACTATGTTAGTTTTTATTTTATTTAAATTGCGGCATACCTTTTTCTTTCCATGCCATTCTTCTAATACATTGTCTATCATCGTTTGCCGTTGTTATCAATAAATTCTCGGGATGACCATAGTATCCATTTGTTTTGGATGACTAAATGCACTGTCTCCTTTAGGTCATCTGGTAAAAACGTTGAAAGTTTAACTATCTACCACATATGTCTAGGTCCGTCCGCGTAACTTAGCCTTTCCCTTACAGAAAACCACATGGGCGTATAAACTCGTTTCACGTACCTGAGCGAGATATTTTAACGCTTTATCAGGATTTAAATACTAACACATGAGTGTAAAATTCTGATAACAGTTGTGATCCATCGCGATTTCACAGTTGGTCCATTTTATCTGTTTTCCATTTCTCGAGGACATATTCCGGTTGAAACTGCTGCATAAATATCAAATAAGCACCTTTGATCGGTACTTAGATCTTCAGTATTTTCCATTTCTGATATCCATGAAACAGTAATACGCTCGAACAAAGTGACACGTAGATTTTTTACACCCCATTAGTCTAGCACCAATTGGTTTGGCAAAGATCTTAATTTCCGTGGTTTCACCATCAAGTTTAGAGAGTAACGTCGAAGTGGGATATCGTTCATTTGAAGGATGCATATCAAATGTTGCAACTCTCTTCCTAGGTTTTTTTTTTTTTTTTCAAGGCAAGCAATGACACCATTCTGTTTTTCTATATTAACAGTGGTGCCATCGCACCCAAGTGCTGTCAGTTCAGAAAAGTCTAACTTGTGGTGACTTGGAAGATTACATAATGATTCTGCTATTTCTTTTCCGTGACCGGAACGAGGTATCAAGTGACCCAAGTATTTCTAACCAGGTTCAAACAACACGGTGATGTGTTCCTCGCCTTTCTCTTGACGGAGCCGCTTGTTCTTTTTTTCCTTCTGAATATACTTTTATCCTTTCTACCATCAAAAAGTATGCTTTTAATTTTCCTTCTTTCAAGAACTTCTTCTGCCTGTTCTTCTTTCCAAGTTTCTATTTCTCTCTTCTGACTTTGTTTTTATCGATGACGAGATTCGTATTATCTGCTGTCACAACTTATACATGGTGAAGCAACCAGTAGTAGCGCATGATTATCAGCATAAGTTGGCAATTGCAATTCAATATGCATGATGCCTCCAAAAGGTTATTTTTCACGCTGTCGCGTGTCTTTTCATTACCATAGTCCTTCATACTAGCCATTTCTAAGCTTGTCGTAATAAAATGCACAAAACACTATAATGGAACATTAAACGATCCAAAAAGCACTGTATCTCACTAGAGAAAGGTTTCACATTCGCACTGAACAAATATCGCAGGTAACTGAGCATAGAGAAATAATAAAAATCTTTTATCGCATTTTGGCTTTCATCTATTTCGTTCTTCACTCCCTCAGTATCACGACGAGTCATTGCGCTCACTTAGAGTCCTTCTTCACCCCTTCTCACATTCCAGATTTGTTTTTGAAGTATACTGCTGTCCGTTGCCCAAATATATGACCTTTGACACATAGAAAAAATATAAAGAAGACCAAGAGACATAAATAAGAGAGAAACTAACGATCAATTCAAACAAATACAACTTTTGCCTGTTATACGAAAAAAAGCTATAAAAATAGGCTAAGTTATAATACACATAGATATTAAATAATGCCTTATCAGATCTTATTTAAATATTTGATACATTAAATATGCCTTTTCAAGTAAATACAACCAAAATAAATTTAATTTAACATTTTTTAATTTTTTTCGAAAAAAGTTTAAAAATGAGCATTTATGCAAAACTTCAAGCCGTTTGCGGCAAAGTAAGGAAATTTCCAAAAAATCTCAAATTTTTTGTATGAATTGAGTGCCAAAAGTGGCCACTTTTCCCCACCCGCCATCATCGGAAATCGAAAAAAAGTTTTTTTCGGCCCACCCTAGTATACAGTACTTCGGATACCGTATAATATCCAAAATCTTTTGTAGATGCTATAACGATTATTTCGTTATATATTGGTTATTTTCTTAAATTATTCCTTCCCCCCGTCTCTTTTCAATTCAAAATCAGTTTTAAGTGTCCTTCATTCACTTTCCATTTTTTTCCCTCGCCTAGTTTTCTCTAACCGAAAAATCGGCAGCTGCTTAACTTTGTCTGTGAGAAATACATTCACATATTAATCAACCGTTTAAAGCTATTTGCAGATGTCTGCTATTTCCGATCGAGGCAATTCTGCATTACCTTATATGGACATCATCTCTGTTTCACAGTTAAAATTTATGCTTACGCTTCTTTTCCTTTCTCGACAAAACCCTAAAAAGAATTTAACATCTGCGCAGTAAAATCTGATATCCCTTTGGTGTGCCTCTTTATTAGACATAATAACACGTGTAACATTTTATCGTTTGGCAACCTTGCCTTTCCCATCCCAGCTTGGAAACCATATTAAATTCTTATCTTGCCGGCTGCATTTTAACTGTATTTGGCGTATACTATCCATTGTGCATGGGCGAACTTGTGTATGTTGGCGATTTTCTATCATGCCAAAAGTGGCAATTTGTTGCTATGTACGAGGACTTGACTCTCTGCGCTCGTCTTGTTAACCTGCTATTCTTCGTTCGGAGATTTTCTCCGAGAGCTGTAAGTGTGCCCCCCCTTCGTAATAGATGTTAAAAATAAAGTGTAACTTTGCAATCATCGTGGGGTTTTTTTGTACATCTGAACCTGGATACATGATCATTTCGTTCTTCTAAATGCCTTAACAAATATCTGCAACCACCAATCTCCCTTACAAATCTCTGGTGCCGTTTGACTCTCGTTTTTTTCCCCACATAAAAAAAAAAAAAAAAAAAAATATGGAGGGGGGCACAATCAACTGCGACTTTACGGCGGATGTGATGATTTTGGTTCTTCTTTCTTCTCTGCATCCCCGGTAAAAAAAAAAATGCAACTGCTAGTAGTCTTGCCTGCTAAAAGTCAACAGATGTGGAATTGATTTCCCCGACTTCATCTGCGGTCGGCGTCGACAAGTGGTGTTCCCGTCCTGAAGTTCCTTTCCTGGACGCCCCCTTTTTCCTCCCCTGTCCTCTCCAGCTCAAGTGCTTCGGAGCGTTTCCCCGTGAAATTCCATCTCCAAAAGAAATATGCGGCCATGTATCACCTGAGCGCTGAAGCGCCCACCCTTCTTTCTTCCACTCGTTTGTGTGTGATTTGTGTGTGATCATCGATTTCGCCTAGCATGTTGTGCTTCTGTTACGGTGTGCTCAACTTGTGCTTATATACCAGTGTTTGTGTTGTGTCTACATAACGTAATCTACAGAAAGTTCATTGTGTTGTTATCCATCGTAGAGTGATTCATCGTGAAAAAAATAGTGATTCATTCGCGGGTGTCTGCAACGAAAGTAAAAAAAAAAAAAAAAAAAAAAAAAAAAATTTTGCACATACAAAATAAGTCTTCAATTCGGTGAAAATCCATCAGAAAGAATTCATCGTATGAATCAGTTAACAGTGCACAAAATTAGTAACTAAATAACAGAATTCCAACTAAGAATAAAAAAAAAAGATGTGTCACTACCTTTGATAAGTTATCTGCTATTCGTCAGTAAAAAAAAAATATAAAAAAAAAGAAAAAAGTGCACAATGAAAATCCAACCTCAAAAAAGTCTACATTTTGAATGTGGGAGCAGAGCGTGCCCCAGTTCCCTAAGTTTTGTCTTATTAAATTAGTAATCATTTAATTATTTCTTTAAAACTAAATCTGTAAGTTACCCCAAGTATTTTCTTTACTTTATGTTCTGCTTCCACAGTCAGTTCATCATAATCAATATTGCAGTTTGGTGTTTTTAAATCATATTTTATTCAACATAACTATTATAATCCTGTTATTGTGTTTTTGCAAAGATTTTTAAAATTGCGAAAGCACGGTAACTGTTGTCATTTCTAGTTATTATTTGTGTGACATTTTATGCAGTTTTTACCAGTTATTTACATTTATGTGCTAGTGTTTCATATTTTACGTCCAACACCCCTTCGTTTTGTTTTAATTTTGTATTTGGACTCTCTAATATGCTTAAATAAGTTTTTAGACAGTTTTGAACTTTAATGACAAAGTTAAAATAAGATTTTTCTTTTTCATCTAAAAAAAAAAAATATTTTAAGTTACAAAAAGGGAACTTTTCCCTTGTAAAAAAAAGTTAAAAGAGGATTTAATTTTAAAGCTTACTTACTAACTGTTTTTGGTGTTTTCTTGATAGTTTTCTTTGCTTTATTATTTACAGATAAAGTAAGTACTTTTTAAAGTGAAGGAATATAGATATGTTTCAAAGTGTAATTATTTTGCTTTTAGTTAATTTATTTTCTAAATGTGTTAATTTTGTATGTGCTCTCTTTGCTTTACTGTTATAAAAGGTTTAAATAAGATATCTTTAAAGTGAGGTATATTTTAAGATCTATTTATTTTGCTAGTTTACATATTTTTACTAGCTAGGAAATTTTCTTGTTTTCAATGTGCTTTAAGGTATAAGTTCGGTCTGTGTAACAATTTCGCTAAAACTTGTGAGCTTAAACAAAACAAAATAAAACAAAAAAAAAACTAATCATGGCTGCAAAACAAATTCCGATAAATATCATTCAATTTGATGGAGATCCAGATTTACTTAAATTTTTCTTTGATCAAATTCGCGTCTGTGCAGAAATTAATAAATACAACCCACAAACAACAATTGCAATCTTAAAGGGAAAGTTAGTTGGGCCTGCACAAAAATTTCTAGCCCAAAATCCCGACCTGCAAAAGATAACAGACCTTGATTTGTTGGAAAAGGAATTTGCGTCATTTTTCGCCCCCCCCCTAGTAAATGTGTTGCTTCTGTTGAATTGTCCAGTTTAGCACTTATGCCTTCTGAGACGATAAAAAACTTAGCTCATAGACTAAATGTTCTTGCGGCGACTGTTTATGCAGATATCAACGACGAAAGTGCACGCAACACTATTAAACTTATGAAATTTCTAGAAGCCCTTCCTTCAAATATTAGAATAAAATTACAGGAAGAAGGCATTAATGATTATAAAACAGCAGTCGAAAGAGCACAAACCCTTCATGAAATTTTAAGGAATGAGAAAATCTTACATTCCTTACCTTCGGTACACAGACCAGAAAATCTCATCGAATCGCAACTGAAAGAAATTTCCGAGAAAATAAATGCATTATCCTTTGCCCCTCCTGATACTAAAACCGAAACTGAGCAAAAAAATTTCCAGACTAGACCAAAACATTCCGCAGGTGTTTCACGCTTCAAAAAAAATTACAAAAATCGAAACTACACTAGGCGTTATTCCCCACACAAGTTTTCACAAAAAAAACCAGTTGTTTGTCAGTTATGTGGACGAAACAATCATGATGCTCTCTCTTGTTTTAAATGGAAAAGAGCAAACACTCAAAGAAAAAATAATTACACGAATTCCACTCCACAATTTCAGGAAAACTGAAACAGAGATACAATTTTTATGCTGATGGTGTTGTGTCTCAATCTAATACTTCTACATCAGCAACTTTTGTTTTTGACCCTGTATTACCTAAAATTTCAAGTTCGAGACTAGTTAATTCAGTAGCTTCCCAAACTTTTGACTCCATTAAGATAGCAAATAACATCAGTACACAAACAGAAAGTGATAATGTTCAGATAATTTGTAGTGTAAACACTATCTCACCATCCCTCCCTCTTGTTAAAGCCACTATAGCAAACCATGATATTACTTTATTGGCTGATTCTGGTAGTAGTATATCTTTACTTTCACAAAAATTATTCAATCAACTTAAACCTGTCTTAAAATATAAAAGACTGTCCACTGACGTCAATATTAAAACTGTCAATTCTGATGTTTCATTTTCCGCCTGCATCAGAACATCCATTAAGCTAAAACAAAAAGCGTTTTCACATCACTTTTATATTGTTGACATACCCGAGTCTTCCAGTTTTGAAGGCATTTTAGGTTTCGATTTCATAACTAGATACAATGTTGTCATTGATACTTTTAACAAGTGTCTCCATGTCAACAATAATTTCTCTGTTCCTTTAAAAACCAGTAAAGAATCTTCTGGAGAGAAACAATCAAAATCATGCAATTCTTTGAGTGATGTTGTATTGAATCAAGCGGTGTTCTTAACTCGAAAAATTATAGTAGAACCTCAACAACAAATATGGTGCTCTGTTTACACCTTCAATAACATCAACAATGACAGAAATTATCTTTTTGAATATTTGGCACAAACAAAAGAATTAACAGGAAATGATGCCATTATTCAAATGAACAAATTATCCAATAAAAGAAAGAAAACTTCACAAATACATCAGTTCTTCTCAATAACTCTTAAAAACACTTCTGAAAAGACCATTCATCTCCCTAAACACACAAAAATAGGTCAATTATCTGAGATTGAGGAAATTCGCGACTATACTTCTGAAATGTCTGACAAGCAAAATAACTCAGAACAGCACTTTGTAAATTTTATTCAGGCGTCTAATGAAATCTTACAAAAAAGAAAGCAGGAGTTATCGGCTAATGATTTTAAACTTTCTCACTTAAAATCTGACGAAGCAAAGAACCTAACTAAATTGCTACTTAGTTATTATCCTGCCTTTTCCAAATCATTAGACACACTTGGTCATACTGATAAAATTGTACCTGATTTAAAATTCATTAATGACTACCCCATAAAGACACTCCCTTTCCCTCTTCCCCAAGCTGTGCAAAAGGATGTTTTGAATCAAATCAAACAGTTACTTGATGCCAAAATCATTGAACGTCATTGTTCCGAATGGGCCTGCCCCATGCTTCTTGTTAAAAAGAAACCAGACGGTACAGGTATACAGAAATATAGACTCGCATTAGATCTCAGAATGGTTAATACTATAATTCAAGGTTCGTCATATCCACTTCCTAAAATTCAAACCATTATTTCAAATCTTTCACAATATCGTTTTTTTTCTTCTCTTGACTTTCATCAGGCATATCATCAGATTGATTTGCCTGCAAAATTTCAAAATCAGCTCACATTCACTACAATGTTTGGTTCTTTTCGGTATAAGAGATTAGTATTCGGCTTAAAAACGAGCGCCTCAATTTATCAAGCTTTAATGGACTCGTTACTTGATGAATTACAGTTAGAAGGTGTCTATACCTACCAAGATGATCTTATTGTTGGTGCCAATTCATATCAAGAAATGTGTGAGAAGTTGGATAAAATTCTTGCAATATTAGTAAAATATAATTTAACGCTGTCCCCTAACAAATGCACTTTTCACAAAACCAGTTTAGATTATCTTGGATTTCACATAGAAAATCAAACTATTTCTCCTGTTCAGTCGAACATTGTAAAAATAACATCTTTTCCAACACCTACAACAAAACGTCAATTAAAAGCACTCATAGGCGTCATTACATTTTACAAATCTCTGGTTCCATCCTTTTCTGAACTTGTGCAACCTCTCATAAACTTAACTACTCCAAAAGCTAAATTTAAGTGGACAAGTAAACATCAAAAAATTATGGACACCATACAGAAGATATTCTTTAATCCGCCCATGGTTAGATTACCTGATTGGAACAAAAAGTTCTATTTAAATACTGATGCGTCAAATATTGCCATTTCTGGCGTCTTACTACAAGAACATGATAAACAACTATTACCTGTTGCATACTTTTCAAAATCTTTAAAAGCATCAGAAAAAAAATATCCTGCACTTAAATTAGAACTCATGGCAATTCATAAATCAGTTACTGCTTTCAAATATTATTTATACAACAGAGAATTTGTAATACTTTCAGATAGTAAACCATTAGAAAAGTACAACAAAACTACAAACCCGGCTGATATTATCTCTCGTTGGCTCATGGATCTCTCAGAATACACATACAAATTTCAACATATTCCAGGTAAAAAGAATGTACTCGCTGACTACTTATCTCGCTGTAACTTTGAAAATAATCAACAGACTTTAGCTACAAACCCTGAACTGATTCATGATACTCAACCCTTACCTATTGTAGAATGTGATACTCCACACTCCAGCTCGAGTGATTCTAATATGCATGTTAACTGCCTTATTTCTGGTACACAAACAAATCCTGACCCTTTATTAGAAATTTCGAATGAAACATTTGCTACTGAACAACAAAATGACCCTACTTTGTCTGTTGTTTATAAAGAAATCTTAAGGAAAGGATCTTCTCAAAAATTACCTAACTACTTCATTCATCCTGATTCGAAAGTATTAATGTTAAAGAAGGAAAATATTTTTAATAACACTTTTTCGTATCACATTATTGTTCCAAATTCACTTAAAAGCAAAGTCTTAACAATTTCACATTTATCTCACTTTGGCTTTAATAAAACTTATGAATTCTTGTCAGGTAGATATTTTTGGAAGGGTATGTATGTAGACACTTTAAACTTTGTTGCATCCTGTATCAAATGTCTTCAAACTAAACATCACCAAACTCCACCTGCACCCTTACAGCCCACATACACTCCCAGGTACCCTGGTCACACTATCAGTACAGATCTCCTTGGACCGTTTGCTAATGGAAAATATGTTTTAACTATCACTGATCATTTTTCGAGACATATTGAACTCTTTCCACTTAATGACATATCTGCGAGTAAGGTTGTTAAATGCTTATTCTCTTACATAACCACCTTTGGGAGACCTTCGGTTGTCTTATCAGACTTAGGACCCCAGTACACTTCTCAGGTATATAACATCTTTAATGATACAATGGGCATTAAGGTATTACACAGTTCTGCCTCGAGACCACAATCAAATGCGATTGCAGAACGAATCAATAAGTCAATCAAATATTCAGTTAATATTCTTTTACAAGAAGGTCATTCATTCGAAAATGCAGTATTTATACACAAATCACTTTATAATGGTTCGAAACATGCAACTACATTATATTCTCCTAATTTTCTTCATTTTGGACGTGAACTTTCTCTAATTTTTGACACTTTTGATCAGTCGTGCAACCAACCCTTTCTTGATAAACATATTGAAGTCCACAAATTACTTGATGATTTGAGTAAGATATATCACAAAGCCTATAACAACATTAAATCTGCTCAAGATAAAAGATATAAATATTACGGTCAGAAAGCTAAATTAAGATCCATTTTCTTAAGAGACATTGTACAGTTGGCAAAAAAAGTATTTGTACACTCTATAATTTTTAATTTTTAACTAAATAAAAACAGATATTTTGTCAAATATAGTTTTAATACAGTCTGCTTACCGTCCGTTTTAAATTACACAACAGAAAATTTCGATAAAGATGTAAAATAATTTTCTAATAGGAAAAGTTTAAAAATTTCTTGCAAAAAAAGTATTTGTACATTTCTCCATCCTGATATGTACTGTGTTTTATTGTGTTTATGGTTCAAAGGACTACTTTTAACGAAGCTGTTAATAATTTTTAAGTTCATATTATATTTGTCTGACATTAAATCTAATTTGCTCTTGAAATAATTGAGTATAGAACCTAAAACTAGAGAGGCACCTCTAGATATATGAAATCCTATGATTAAGCATAATAAAAATTTAAATTCGCAACAAGAATTTGTAAAAGCTATTAAACTACCATTTACAACTATTGGATGTATAGTGAGAAACTATGAATAAATTAAAAGCATCGAAATTCAATGAAAACCAGGACTTCTTAGCAAACTAACAATGAGGGAAAAAGGGAGTGTTGTTAAAAAAGCTTTAAAAAATCCTATGCGTTCGGTTCAAAAATTTACTGGAGACCTTGCGACATCTTCTCGCATCAGAGTAATACCTCAAACAATAAAAAATATTCTTCTCAATGCAGATTTAAAAGGAATAACCTCAAGGAAAAATTCATTCATCAGCGAAACAAATAGGCGAAAACGCATAGTATTCGCTTTCGCATACAGAAGTAAATCATTGGATTTTTGGAAAACAGTAATTTTTTATGATGAGGGAAAATTCGGAATTTTCTTACCATCAAGCATTCGAAAAAATTGGCGTAAAAATAAAACTGTTCTAGATCCAAAACGTATACTTCAAACTATCAAGCATGTTGGGGGGGAATACTATAGTTTTGGAGTGTATAGCTTCTAATGGAGCAGGACATTTAAAATTTATTGACAATGGAAAGACAGGTTTAACATACATTGATGTGTCGCACCATAATTTATTAAACTGTGCCAAGAAATTATGCATAGAGGAAGCTTTTCACTTTCTGCAGGATAACGACCAAAGCATACTGCTGTGATCACCAGCACATGCTTACGACAATACTCGAACACGACTGGTAATTCCTCTAAAATCTCTAGACTTGAATCCAATAGAAAATTTGCAGATGCTATTGGATGCAAAAATCCGAAAAAAAAATATGTATCAGTAAAAAACAGTTTTAAAGAAGCTCTTATTGTGTCATGGAATAACATTAACCAGACCGCTACAAAAAAGTTGGTGGAATCTATGTCACACCATCTAGAAGTAGTCATAAACGCTAAATGAATTCGCACAAAATAATAATTTGTATCATTTTACTAAATTTTCATTAATTATATTACATTAATATAGTGTACAAATACTTTTTTTGCATTATATTTTTGTATATTTGTTTATTATAATGTAAAAAATCGATTCGTTTAATTTTGTTTTTGCTTCTATAATATTATAATGCATTAAATTAATGTATTACAGTATTTTTTGCTTAAATATTTTGTTTAATTTCATTATAATAAAAAAAAATGAAGTGTACAAATACTTTTTTTGCCAACTGTATATCTAAAATCAAATGACAAGTTTAAAACAAAGTATACTGGTCCATATATTGTCACTTGTAAACATTCCCCTGTGTCATTCTCAATTAAAAGGTTGTATACTCCTGATAACACAGCATTTCGGGTACATATTGATAGACTTTTATTAGCACCTCCTCGTTATGGACATTTATTTGATGCATCAAGTCATATAAACAACACTAACTTTAATACGTTTTATCAACCTCACACATACAATCTAAGAAACAGAAGCTAATGTAAAAAACACTATTTATTATTTTTTATGTCTTGTTTTATGATACCACATATCCAACCAAAGAGCTCATGGTTGTGTGTATGTTGTTTTTGACTGATCTTTAACAATATCATGGCTGGTCCATCACTGTTGCTCTGAAGATCTCTTAGGAACAATATTAGGTATCATTGTATCCTTTAACACTTACATATGTCTTCATACTCACTTAAATTTTATTTACTTTTATTGTGTTTTCTTTTTGCAGTACACTTAAAATTTCTTTGACAATACTCAGTAATTCAGTATTTTTCCACTAACTAACCTCCCACTTAACATTTCTTGTACTATAAGTCAAACATATTATAGTTAGATAAACAGGTACTGTACTTTAGAAAAGTAAACAAAAGATTCATGTAATTAAATAAAACACAGTTTTTATATATGACTTGTTCATCACCCCACTCGATTGTGACATATTTTTCGTCTCTCTTCACTCTAGGATTGTCTGCCCATATTAGTTATTATATGATATACATTTTTTTTTTGTTTTTTTCTTTTGAATTCTTCCCTTTGAAGTCTTGTTCCCGTTCAAAATTAAGGCCCTAAGGGTTCAAGCTTCATTGTGTTGAGAGACAAAGTTTTGGAATTGGAGTTTCGATTCAAATTTTTGAATTGTGATTCCAATTCACAACAATTCAAGTTTTTTTCATGTAATTCGACGTGGGCTCCTTCAGAAGACCGCTAGTGTCTTCGGGGGAGCATCACAATTCCCTCCTCATCTAAGGCTAGGCCCTAAGCCGATGCCATAATACTTGTGTTGTACACAAGATTCAGGGTGACGCATATTTTTATGGGCGTGCTTGGAGCACCTCTTTTTTTTGTCATCCTATGCTTCGGCATGAAACAATTTTTACAAAAACATTTTTATTTTTTAATATACATCATATTACTCTTTTTTAATTTTTTTGAAAAATATAGTACTATTATGTTATTTTTGTGCATTGCCATTTTATATTCATTTAGTATTAGTTTCATGTTTTGTGTATATTATTCAAAATTTTTACTTATGTCATGATAACAATCAAAGCTGCAGTAATATTTTTGTACTGTCTGAGTCGACTCAACGTATACATATAAAAATACAGTACTAGCTTGGATCCATATACAGAAATAGTAAAAAAAAAATAGAGAGACTTTAGAACTGCTGACTGTTTTTGAATACAAAAGTCTCCATTATCATGACGTTGAAATTTCTACATAAACATATTAAAAAAAAAAAACTTTTGCATTTATGTATGTTTTTATGTTATAATATTTTATGCTAGCCTATGCACATTGGACAGCAAAAGTTTTTTTTGTGGTGCACCGGGTGATATATATAACGATTATTTCGTTATATATTGGTTATTTTCTTAAATTATTCCTTCCCCCCGTCTCTTTTCAATTCAAAATCAGTTTTAAGTGTCCTTCATTCACTTTCCATTTTTTTCCCTCGCCTAGTTTTCTCTAACCGAAAAATCGGCAGCTGCTTAACTTTGTCTGTGAGAAATACATTCACATATTAATCAACCGTTTAAAGCTATTTGCAGATGTCTGCTATTTCCGATCGAGGCAATTCTGCATTACCTTATATGGACATCATCTCTGTTTCACAGTTAAAATTTATGCTTACGCTTCTTTTCCTTTCTCGACAAAACCCTAAAAAGAATTTAACATCTGCGCAGTAAAATCTGATATCCCTTTGGTGTGCCTCTTTATTAGACATAATAACACGTGTAACATTTTATCGTTTGGCAACCTTGCCTTTCCCATCCCAGCTTGGAAACCATATTGAATTCTTATCTTGCCGGCTGCATTTTAACTGTATTTGGCGTATACTATCCATTGTGCATGGGCGAACTTGTGTATGTTGGCGATTTTCTATCATGCCAAAAGTGGCAATTTGTTGCTATGTACGAGGACTTGACTCTCTGCGCTCGTCTTGTTAACCTGCTATTCTTCGTTCGGAGATTTTCTCCGAGAGCTGTAAGTGTGCCCCCCCTTCGTAATAGATGTTAAAAATAAAGTGTAACTTTGCAATCATCGTGGGGTTTTTTTGTACATCTGAACCTGGATACATGATCATTTCGTTCTTCTAAATGCCTTAACAAATATCTGCAACCACCAATCTCCCTTACAGATGCTATTTGTTGATGTAAATGCTATCTGTTTTCTACTAAACAGGAAATAACTATATAGTAAACCTTAGATATGTAGATCAATTTTATAAAATGAGAAATGGTTTAATATAATTAAAAGGCTCCTCAAACAATGTTTTCCACTATATCATTACGGAATGTGTGGCCCTATAAATTAATAAAAAATATTCTTTGCAA
The DNA here is from genome assembly GCA_964019185.1 of Maratus speculifer. Taxonomy (NCBI): domain Eukaryota; kingdom Metazoa; phylum Arthropoda; class Arachnida; order Araneae; family Salticidae; genus Maratus; species Maratus speculifer. The sequence continues at coordinate 282,011,956 of OZ025289.1, forward strand.
CACTGATTGTACAGAAAGTACACTTTAGAATATACTTTATTGATGCATATAAATTTTATTATGTTCAAAAGAGTGTAACATCATTAAAATGAACTTGAAACTATTTTTCCCCCATTACCCATAATGTAATGGAATATTTTTGACTGTCCCTGTAATTGAACTATACACCCGATTTTCATAAAATTTGATGTGACTTGACAAAACTATACAGCAGTTATATATTTTAAATTTCTAACGATTTGGTTTGGTTCTTTTTACTCTGTTAATGTGCAAACAAACAGACGGACGGACTGAACGACGACTAGGTACTACGCATGTATATAATTACAAATGCACCTAAAGAGAGAATATTGCAGGGTTTCTTAAAATATGGTATGTGAACCAGTACTGGCACGTGAGGTTTTCTGAATTGGCACGGGAATTTTCTGTTTTGAATGAAATAGAGATAAATAAAATATTTCAAGTGTCTTACAATCAATTAGGACAAACATAATGATAAATCTACGAGTAAACCACTAGTGGTATTAATTTTTGGCTTATGCACCACTTCACTTCCGGCAGACATGGATCATTAGATTCCCCTATTACTACTCTTCTATAAAATAAAGGGGTTTTTCTTGTTCTCGTTGTTATCGAGAACAAGAAAAACCCCTTTATTTTTGTGCTTTCGGTGCTTAGATTTCGGTGCTAAGATTTTTGTGCTTAGATTTTTGTGCTTTCGGCTCTTGGATTATTAGATCTTGTTGTCATTTTTTGAACTAAATATCTCAACATTTATTTATGCACCGGCACTAGTGAAGTTTTATACCGCTAGCCCCTTCCGAGAAACCAGGAGAGATGAAACTTTTTTCCAACACCACTGAATATGAACTTCACATGGGCGACTCCGAAATTCTTACATCAGGGGTGTAGTCGTAAAAATAACAGAGAATATACGATCTAAATCAGAGGGTATACGCTGAAAGCAGTCGGTATACCTTAGAGTATATATATTATAGCTTTCTTGAGAAACAGAGGGTATACTGTGTTTCTTTAAAAAGTCCAGAAGGTCCATATATAGGGATGTAGTAGAGGGTATGCGCCGTATACCTTGAAGGTATATACCCTCCACTACATCCCTATATATGGATGGCCAAAGGTGACCGACCACTTGGGATTTTAGACGTTTTGTTAAATATCCAGAAAAATATATGAGGAATTAATCTGAAACATCATGTGCTTAAACACAATAGTACGGATCATATATTTCCGGGAAATTTTTTTCCCGAAATTCCATAAAGGACAGTCAACAAACTGAAAAAGTACGAAGATATTTTGGATAACCCTGTCAAAACTAATATATCAAAAGCATTCAAATTGCAGATTATAATTAAGTGGATTATTGTAACAAACTGTGTTCATTTTTATGAGGATAGCATGTATACTCGTAGAAAAGTTAAAGATTTTATAAAAACAATCCCAAATTTTCACAAGTATTTTGCTAATAATTTGCAAAATTCTTAATATAAAAAAACGTTCTTTTCAGAAAATATGACAAACAACATTGTACATAATATCCAGTAATCAGAATTAAAAAATAAATAAAAGTTGTATGAAAATGCTCAAGTTTATTAAATAATGTTTCACTGCGCTTGCGTGAACGGAATCAAAATATAATTTGCCTAATGTGTTAGCTGAATATATAGAGCAACTTTTGTGAAAGTCTCAAAAACATAACTTGAAAATTCTGAAATTTATCATCGATAGAATAAACTCAAAATCCGTTATTCCTAAAATGAAGCAAAAAAAAAAAAATATGAGGGGTTGTGTCCATATATCCATTGATTAGTGTCATTATAGCATGCACAACATTGTATGTGGATGAATATGGATACCTATGGATACAATATTATTTGATATTATGTCGATATTGGTAATATGGAACAGAATGTCTAATTAACGGGGCCGCAAATTTGTCTCTTATTTAGAGGTGTATGCTATTTACAATATGCAAAAATATTGAAATATTTATATTGGGAATCAAAAAGTATCCTCTAAATAGAATTGTCCACTATTCAGGGAATCCGTATCAACATTTTAATGTGCATGCTATGACTTAGGAGTAGCAGACAAATTTCACGGTTCCAAGATATGATTACTCATGGTTTTACTTTGAAAAAGATTTAAAGCAGGGTTCGTGCGAGTCCTGAAATTTCCAGACCAGGGAATCCTTTTGTACCAATATTTTCTTATATAAAATCTATCCGTAAATAAGGCAAAATTTCGGGCTTTCGAGCTAGATTTGGTTTTTAATATGAAAATATTGATACCTGGAAAATAACAGTACCCGTACGATCCTTTTAAAATATTCCTAAATAATTATTTGGGCGTGTTGTTACGGAGTTTTTATTGTACAGTGGACTCTCTCTATTCTGAACACTCATGGGATCGATCAGAAATGTTCAGATTATGGGGGGTGTTCATTATAGAAGGAGATTGAGAAATACATTATTACAACTATTTAGGGTAACCGAGGCAATAGTTGATCAAATAAGGACGGTGCTACGGGGGTTTTATTATTTTTCTTCTTTATAAGTTTTAGAAGTAAACTGACATAATTGCTACAACCCTTAATGAATGCACTATTGTGGGCAAAAATGAAATCTGGTAAGTTAAGTAGATAAAAAACTGTTTCTTTAATTGCCATTTTCCTGTAGGTGATCAGTCGAAGAAATCCGTCAAAATTTCCAAATTTAATCTTTAAAACATCGTGCGTAAGCCGTGATTGACAATAATTTATATAAAACTATCATCTAAAATAAGTAATATAAAAGTGGATTATTTTAACTTACTATAATTGCCTTCAACTAATCAAAAAGTAAATTTTTACATTTTCTAATTAAAAAAAAAAAAATCATAAAATGGCTTTTCTACAACAGGCGGTTGACAACATTGTAACAACAGGTGATCCAACATTTAACTGAAGATTTTATCTGAAGCATTCAAAATTGCAACTTCATGTTTAAAAGCTAGCAATTTTTTTTTTTTTTTTTAATTGAGCTTGTTGAACCTTTTTATTCTTCGTAACAATTTCTCCAAATTTTTTAGATGTGAATTTAAATTCAAATTGTGTTCAACATGTTCAGTTTACAGAGAGGTAAAGTAGAAATGGGGACCAAATGTAACGTTCATAACAGTGAGGTGTTCAGATTAGAGGATGTTCAGAATACAGGGAGTTCATCATTTGTTAAGTCTATGGAGTTTCGCCGGGACCGTCAGAATGTGTTCATAATACCGGGTTGTTCACATTAGAGAGTGTTCAGATAGAGAGAGTCCACTGTATGTAGTTTTTATCGAGAAAAATATCGAAGCTTTTTTTTTAGAAAAAATCGAGTCAATCCAAACGTTTCTCGCAACAGTGAAACTTCAATCCGAAACCGAACCGAACCAGGTATAGTGTACGTCAATCTGACCGGAAAAAACCCGCAGCTAAACAGTAGAAGTGAAGTCGACTTGCATCAAAAAAGTAAAATCCAATCGACTGCAAAAAAGTAGAAGTCAACCAGATCCAAACCCGATCCGCAGCAGCGCCGTGCGAAAGAGGGGGGGGGGCGGTCACCTCCTCGGGCGCAGAAATTTAGGAGGCGCAAAATTGAAACTTTGCCCCGGACGCAGTTTTCCAATCCGACACGAACGAAAAAAAAAGGGAAAGTCATCCTGACCAGTAAAGATAACCATATCCAAACACGTTAAACAGCGAAATAGTATAAATCATTAGACCGAAACCCAACACACAGCAAGAAGTAAAAGTAAGCCGGACAAAAACGTGATCGCGCCGCAAAAAGTGAAAGTCAACTGGACCCAAACACAACCCGAAGCAGAAAGGTAGAAAATAATTTGACCCGTAACGAGAAAAATTATTCCCATCCCGACCACAATGAAAAACATTAGCCCCGACCTGAATCGCAATGCAGATCAGAACCTCCAAATTTCTAAAATCGTTCCCCCCTCCCCCCTCCCGCTTAAGGACTCTCTAGATCCATCATATAATATGTTGCTTTTATGTTTCCGATGAATCTATAATTAAAAATGTTCTTAACACAAACGAAGCCCTTTCTATTAAGTTGCAAAAGAAATATATATATATATATGTTTCATTTTAAAATACTGAGAGAAATAATACATTAGTGTTTACAGACGAGGACAGTCAATGTTGAATCCAGGGGGTAGCCCGGGGGAGACATTCTCCACCGGAAAATTTGAGATTTTGTGTTTCCTATAGTCAAAAAGTGCAATCCCCCCCCCCCCGGAGCCCACAGCAGTCTTTCCCGGAGAAAATTGTCTGGATTCAACGAACTAAGAATCTTCGTTTAAGTCATTGAAATACCTAACCACCTAAATGCAATTAATAAACTTCATTAAGATATAAACTCACTTTTTGTGGACCTTATTCTGTGATTATATTTTTCAACTGAGATTTTCTGGCTCTAAGAAACTGAAATTTTTAAAATTTGAGCTATAATATTATAATAATATAAAAAAAACATTTATAAAGAAAATACACCGGGAGGCAACAGCACAGGGAATCACTTCATCGAATTCACGAATGAAATTTTAAGATTAGTTAAATCTCGATTTGCATATTAAAACGCAATTGGCCTGGCAAGTCATATCTTGGTAAAAAAATACTTGAAAACCAATTTTATCAGTTAACTCATAGGTTTTTGATTGTGTTTTCCCGCACCAAAAACTACACTGCTAAAAATCTGTACCATTTGCTGCAGCTTCACTACTACATCGTTATTATAAGAAAAGGGCATGTTTACAAACAAACGCTTCCTTTAACCAGTGTACCAGAGTATTTTTGGGGATGCAATGGTTTTTGGTGAGCAGCTACGTATTTTGAGTTTGAGTTTAAGCTATTTCTGTAGACTTGGGTGTTGAATAGTGAGAATTAATTAAAGAAGACTTGTGTTTCGACCGGCTTAGAAATGTATGCTTCCTAGGAAGCGTGGTGTTTGTTTTTGGCGGCGGTTCCCAACTACAACAGTTTGGACAGTTCATAGTTTTATATTGTGTTTATTTTTTGTTGTTGTTTCTTCAATATTTTATTGTTTTGTACTGTATTTATTGAATTAGTCTATCTTTCTGCTGTTAATTTTTCATTAGTGTTAGAGTGCCATGTCTGAAGACACTTCGCAACAGTTGCCAACAGAGGCAGCAAATATGGATACGACCAATTCAATCGCAAACCTGAACTCCACACCAGCCCATGACTTTAATCATTACAAAAGCATTTATTCACCGGCGGAACTTCTTAAATTTTCACCACTCGACAAGAATGACGTAATTACGTTGTTTTTAGAAGCTAAATCCGGTTCCTTTCCCATAATTCATCCCAAACTGTTAAAAACGGATATTGTGAAGCAAATAGCAAATCACGCAGCCATAGATAGTATTAAAACAACAAAGCAAGGAAAATTAATTATTTTGACCCAATCTGTCGATACTGCGATTCAGATGTTAGAAATGTCATCGTTAGCGAACATTCAAATAACCCCACGTGTTCAATTCGAAAGTGTCATGTCTCAGTTTCTTCTTTATGGCATCCCGGCCGATGTTTCCTGTGAAGAAATAGCGGACGAGCTCATTTACAATGGAGTACATGCGCCTTGAAATGAGACGATTTCTAAGGAAAAATCAAACAGGTGTCGTGCCAACTACCACTGTATTGGTCACTATGATGGGTACCCAACTTCCCCGTGAAGTTAAATTATATTATCAAATTCACGAATTAAGCTTATTCGTAGATCGGCCTCGCCCCTGTCTAAGGTGCTGGCGGTACAACCACAGTACAAAATCATGCCGCTCGGAAATCTCTTGTCGGACCTCTGGACAGGCTCATGAGGGAAGTTGTCAAGCCGAAAGTCCAATTTGTTCTAACTGCCGAGGGGAGCATTGCGCTGATGATAAGTCCTGTCCCATATATCAGAAAGAAATCCTTATGAAGAAATTCAAGAGCGAACACCATCTATCCATCGCCGAAGCCAGACGCCAATTTCGTGTCGAAGAACGCCGAGAGGAAAATACATATGCCTCAAAAATTAAAAGTCCACCTCATTCCGAATATATCAACAAATCAGACTTTCAAGCAACTCTGGAGCAATTTACTCATAATATATATGAAGTTTTTCAGTCGTTAATGGTTGAGCAGGCGGCAAAGTGTAGCAATTTTATTGAACAGGCCTCCCCCCTCCTGGAAAATAAAATTCAAAGCATTCACAACGCCTTTCATGATCTCAGTGCAACAATAGCCAATTCTGTCCAAAAGCAACAAGTTCTACCGTCAACGATCACGAACAAACCAAAAATCACTCCAGTAGTGAAAGAAAAACTAAAACAAAATCCTGGCGATGGAGAGAACTCGCCTCCCTCCGTCGAACCTGACATGAAAAAATTCCGCACTAGTAATTCCTCTGTCTCTAAGTCGTCCCTGGACAGTTTAAATATTCCTCGCCACTCCGTTCCGGACTCCAATAAGTCCAGCCTTATGGAATTGGACAGGTCTCAGTCTGGTCATCAATAACATTTTTGTTCATGAGTCTTTCGTTGGTGCAATGGAATGTAAGAGGAGTTCGGGCAAATTCTGTCTGGCTCCACCACTCCCTTTTCGTCTTGGCTGGCATCGTTGCACTTCAGGAGACTTTTCTTAATCCCTCCGTCGATTTTCAGCTTCACGGCAAAAAAGCGTATAGGTTTGACCGAACGGCTAGCAAAGGCGGTGGACTTCTGACGGCAGTGCGAAGCTCCCTTTCGTCTCGTCGGAAGGTTCTGCCAGTCGACTCAGCCCACAATGAAGCGCTGGGTGTGGAAGTTTCCTTTCCCAACAACGTCCGGCTTCAGATTATCAACGTTTACTCCCCCCCCCCGGGTAAGCTGGAAATGCATTGGCTCGACAAAAGTTTGGGAGCTTGTCGCCCCCCTTTTGTCATTATCGGGGACTTTAATTCCCATCACACAAGTTTGGGAGGTACCCAGGATACCCCTCAGGGTGCCATGATAATCGACTGGATCATTAAAAACTACGTTTGCCTTGTCAACTCCTGTACTCCGACCCACTATTTTGCGGGAGGAGCTTCACTGCTGGATCTATCCATTACCTCTCCAGATCTGTTCGTCGACACTAGCTATTTCGTTCATCCAGATACGTTCGACAGTGATCACTGTCCAATCAAACTCCAATTTAATTTGCCTATCATCACTCCTATACACCACATTTTTCGTCACCGCTATGACTGGGAAGCTGTCACGAGGCACTTGACAGTTGTGAGTTCTTCTACCAATTCCTACGAAACTTTCCAGAGTTCTTGCAGTGCTGTCCTCATGAAGTGTGGCCGTAGGACGAAGATTCTTCCGCACTGTGGGGCCCCATGGTGGGACTCCAGGTGCAGTTATCTGTTGGGACAAAAGCGGCGATTACTCCGTCAAGCGAGGAGGTTACTCTGTCCTGCTTTTTAGAGTCGGTATAAGAAAGTTGCAGCTGTCCTGAAGAAGGAAATAAATGATGCAAAACGCACCTACTGGGCAGCAATTTGCAAAGCTGCAGCCTCGTCTGGGGCCATCTTTAAGATAATTCGTGCTTTGAAAAATCGGAAAGTGCCTCCCGCGGAGTCACATAACTTTATTGCCATTCAAGGTTTGACGTCGACATGTGCCTTCGAAGAGTCGAATGCGTTTGCAAGAACGTTCAGCAGGGTCCACGAGAATGGGTTCATTCTACTCGACTTCAGTGCAAATATTGATACGAATCTCCGTAATCCTATTCTTTTGTCTGAACTTCAGCATGCTATCGACAGGTCTTCTCATCGCACGCCCGGAAAAGAAGGGATTTCACTTCGTGTTCTCCGGTGCCTGGACGAGAGCGGGTCGCAGAAATTACTGGCAATTTTCAATGATATTTGGAGCTCGGGCGTCATCCCTCGTTCTTGGAGGGAGTCCATCATTGTCCCTATCCCGAAACCCGGGAAGGATTGTACCTTGCCTGCCTCCTACAGGCCTATTTCTCTTACTTCGGTTCCCTCGAAGGTGTTCGAAAGAATCCTTTTGAAACGGATTATTGCCTGGATCCTTCGGACGAATCACTTCCATCCTAATCATTACGGTTTCATTCCTTTTCGTGACTGCACGCCGGCTCTAACCAAACTTTATTCAGGCATCTCTTCAGCTCGCCTCCAGAAGCTAGTGGGTGTCCTGGCGTCGTTCGACATTGCCTCTGCTTATGATTCCATTTGGCCTGATGGTCTTGCCTTGAAAATGTTATCTGCAGGCCTTGACGGCCATTTCACCAAGTGGACTCACTCCGCATCGTTTAGGGTCTTTCAAGTTCGCTGGAAGGGAGTGCTATCGGATCCGGTTGAGATCGACGTGGGTGTCCCACAGGGGGCGGTGTTGTCTCCTTTTCTGTTTTCCTTCTACATGAGCGACATTTTTGATGCCATCAGTCCCGACGTGGAGGAGCTTGTATATGCTGACGACACTTACGTCTACTGTTTTGGCCCATCCCTGGATGAGGTTTTACCTAAAGTCCAAAGAACCATTCACGACATAGCTCGCTGGTGTACCTATTGGAAGCTTCGTTTAAACCCAAGCAAATGCTCTGCGATAGTGTTCTCCTCCAGGAAAACGATCCCTGATAGTCACCTTCGTATAGATGGCCAAGATATACCCTGGGTTCACAATATCCGAATTCTAGGTCTGAATTTTACCCACAACCTCAACTGGTTTTCCCACATCTCCGTAATTAAAGAAAGGCGGTTCGGAGACTGAATGTCCTTAAAAGTGGGGCTCATGTTTCCCGGGGTATCACTACTAATGATCTCCTTAGACTCGGCAAGGCGACTGTAATGAGCACGTTGCAACACGGGAGCCCCATTTATTCGCTAGCGTGCTCCTCTACGAGGCAGAAGTTGGAACCCATTCTAAACACAGCTCTTAGAGTTGCTACAGGTCTCCCAAGGTGGACGCCTATCCCGATCCTGCGTCGGGAAGCTGATTCCCTGTCAATTGCAAAGACTCAGGACCTCCATAGGAACTGCTACCTCCTTCGGCACCTGTCCCTTGGCCCTCTTTCGCCGATCTCGTCTGTAGTTCATCCGGAACATGCGAACGTGTGTCTTTGCTGATCATCTGAAAGAAACTCTTACCCGGCTCCAGGTTCCTGTTTCTGACATCGTATCGGCGGTTTTTCCCTATCCTCGTCCTACAGACTGCATCCTGGTTCACATCGATTCTTTGGAGTTCCAGAATAGACAGCTTCAGCCTTCACTTATACGTCAGCTTTTTTCCTCCTTCATGTCTACGCGGGTTGATTGGCATGTTATGGCAACTGATGCTTCAAAATCGGACTCTCAGACTTGTGTCGCCTTCTGGGACATTACTCGGAATTTTGGTCATTCAAGCATCGTTAATAACCTAAATTCAATTTACACGTCGGAAGCTCTGGCTATTTGGTTCGCCTTGGACTTACCCCCTCAGTCTGGCAAATTGATACTTCTCTCCGACAGTAGGTCGGTTCTTACGAGCCTTCATTCCTTGGATCACAGATCCCCCCGAGTGATCACAATGGTGTATTCTAAGCTCATATCAGTCTTGCAGCATGTATCTTTGATTGAGCTAGTCTGGGTCCCCGGCCATGTCGGAATCTACGCCAACGAACTTGTCGATAAGTTGGTACGCACCCACAGTCTGCGGGCTGATCCAATAAAGTGGGAGTTCAGAAGACCTATGTGTTAGACTTCGTCGTTTCTACCGTAACGAGGATTCCACCGAATGGCTCCTTGGTAAATATGGGATTGACTTCGCTCATCTCACTAAAAGAAGTTGGGAGCACAGAAAGTTGCGGCTTCCTAGGAAGGGAGAGGTCCTCCTCTCTCGCCTTCGTACGAAATCTCTCTCTAACAGAGCGTTACTTTATAGATTCAAGCTCTGCCAATCCCCCTTGTGTCCTACGTGCTTACTGCCTGAAACCTGCGAACATTACTTACTGGCATGCAGGCGTTACGCCACTGATCGTACTATTCTGTATCAGCGACTTGGGACCTCTGGAGATACTGCTACCCTTAGTCAGCTATGTGATTTGGCTGTCACTGGAGCAGCTCAGGCTCGGCATCTGGTATTGTTCCTTCTAAGGACAAATTGCTTTTAGCTAGGAATCCTCATTAACTCTCTAGTGCTCTTTCGACCAAGTAGGTCGTCACGACCTCTCCTGAAGATAGATCTGCAGGGGTAAAAAGCTGTGGCTTACTCCCCATGGTCTGGGCGATTGCGCCTCAATAACAACAACAACAACAACCAATCTACCAGTTACATTTTCGCTTTCGCGATCATTACAGGAATCACCATGGCGTCATTGACCAATCATACAACAGAGCTTTTAATCGCAGACAAATCAGACCAATATCTATACCAATAAGATCGCTTTGATTTCTTGGGTATCGTAGGAGTCTTAAAGACGGGCAGGAAATTACTGTGGATCCACAGTAATTTTGTGAGTCAACAGTGACGTCAGCTGCCCTTTCCCTATCGAAAACGGTTACTTCACTGTGTTATGGAACATTCCCATTGGTCAGAATAGAAATATTCTATAAAAGCAGTGGAGTGACGCTGCAACAAATGGTACAAATCTCTATGAAAACATGGACGATCGGGAGCAGGAAAAGATGATGCTAAACCTATGAGTCAGCCACTAAAACCAAGTTTTCAAGTTGTTTCCACCAAGATATGAATTAGCAAACTAATTTCATTTTAATATGTGAATTGAGATTTAACTAATCCTAGAATTTATTTATTTTGTTTGTTTGTTTATTGAACAACATGCATCTGACTTGTGTGCTCGACATGAAGCCTGCTTATAAGCCATCGTCAATACACAGGGACGAGATAGCACACAAGGAAATATTACAACACAAGAGAAATACAACCAGGAGCTCCGCACAAAGTGTGTGTGCAATGGAGCCAGTGGGATTCGAACCCACAACCTCACGATTAGCGGCGTGATGTCTTAACCACTCAGCCACGGAGGCCCATCCTAGAATTACACCAATGAACTCTATGAGGAATGAGGTGATTCTATGTGCTGCCGCCTCCCGGTCTAAAATATATCAAAATTGACTCATAAATATAGATTGTTTTAATTGAGTAATATATTATGAATAATATATTATGAATAATATATTATATACTTTGTCATGAATGAGTATAGATTATTCTAAATGAGCAAATGTAAAATAAAGGATTTTTCACTATTTTTGAAACGATATTGACAAATTAAATCTTTAATGCCTGCATTTTTGCTGTATTTTTAATCTTTTTGAAATTTCTCACGAAATACGTTCTCCTTTGGAAAATAGGGAAAAATCCATCTCGGCCCCTACCCTAATAATTGCCTCCTCTTCTGTAGGAAATAGCAGTACACTGTAAAAAATATAACTATTTTGCTGCATCGTTACTCCCCTGCTTTTATAGAATATCACTCTTTTGGCCAATGATAATGCTCCATGATAGCCTGAAGTAGTTGTTTTCTATAAAAGCGGTGGAGTGACGATACAGCAAAATAGTCATATTTTTTGCAGTGTACCCGACTGCACTGTAAAAAATATGACTATTTTGCTGCATCGTCCTTTTATAGAAAACGACTACTTCAGGCTATCATGGAGCATTCTCATTGGCCAAAAGAGTGATATTCTATAAAATCGGAGGAGTGACGATGCAGCAAGTCTTTCGAATCAAAAATTAGTAAGTTTTAGACTAGGTTTTATTTTCAACGAAACATGGTATCGGCTACCTGCTGTAAATCCCTGTAAAGCTCTAATCTAGAAGAAATTCAAAAAAAAAAAAAAAATAGCACTTGAAAGTTAACTATACTACAGTATTGAATTAATACGCCTTTCTTCTCTTCTTGACTATTATCAAGAAATTCATTTTAAATTAAAAAATACATACACAGTAAAACCTCTAAATAACGGACACCTCGGGAACGCAGGAATTGTCCGCTATTGGAAAAACCTCAGAGAATCAAAAATCGCTAAGAAATGCTTAATGTTTCATTAATTTACTTTTATATGTCCCAAAACCTCCATTAGATAATTAATCAGAAATTAGAATGATTTTTTAATCAATAAAATTGAAATAAATTTGTGCACACTTTTATCCACTGTTTATTATATTCTCGTGAAATCATCTGTTACAAAAGTTTAGTTTTGCTTGCAATTACATGTAATTGGTTTTCCTATGTGAAGTTATTGGACATTGTAGAGTTCCGGGCGGAGAGGGAAGGATTACTTTTTTGATCTTTAAAAGCATAAAATCTCAAAATATTCTAGAGTGACATTTCAATGCTCTGGGAGATATTCCTCCCGGGCAACACCCTGAATTTAGTACTGAACGTGGGAAGGGGGGGGGTGATTTTCCCCAGCTCTTTATCTACATTTATCTGTGATCACAAAATTTGTGACACGTTGTCCTGATAAATTCAGAGGCCTTTTTGCTTTTTTTTTTCTCTTTAAAACATACTTTTTCATCCTTTATCGCCGTATAAAGTGTCCGCTATTCGGAATGTCCGTTATTCAGAGGTTAAACATACAAAAATTTAAGTTTTGGGAGTGGGGATTGAAAAACTGTCCTTTAAATGGAGGTGTCCGCTATTCAGGAGTGTACGTTATGGAGGTTTTACTGTATATCATTTCGAAAGGATTATTTAATTATATAAATCTTGTGATCGATGCTTAATACAAATCGTTAAATGTTGATGATAAAGTATTTTGTTTTACAATCCGATTCCGCGTCGTACTACTTTTCGAGTTGTTCAGTAGAGTGCGCTACTACCCTTACACGGAGAAGAAGAACAAGTGCGTGCCAAGCGGAAACAGGTACCGTGCGTCATTCATTTTTCTCTTCGGATCTTCGCTAAGCTGTGTGAGTTGTATTGATCTTTCTCCTTTCTGCTCTTGAAAAGTAGACGACCACAATGTCCATGAGAAAATGTGTTTCGGGAATTTTAAGCGGAAGATCTTTGTTATCTAAATTAAATTATTATGTTGCATCAAGCAGATCAATAAATTGGTCTCCTATTTTCAATGAAGAGCAAGCTAAAAGAGCATCTGATCATACTAAAGTAAAATGTACTCTCATACCGGGTGATGGAGTTGGACCAGAATTATGTCAATCTGTGAAGGATGTCTTTCAGGCTATTAGTGTACCGGTAGATTTTGAAGAATTATTTCTCAGTGAAGTTCATCAATCTATGAGTGTATCGGTTGAAGAAGTTCTGAATTCCGTGAAAAAAAATGGAGTTGCCCTTAAAGGCACCTTGCAATCTCCATTCAGTACCCATACTGGAGAACTTCAAACATTAAATATGAAAATCAGAAAAGATCTCGATTTGTTTGCAAATGTTGTGCATGTCCGTACTTTCCCTGGTGTGAAAACCAGGCATAGTGATTTAGATTTCGTTATTATCCGTGAATCTACCGAAGGTGAATATAGTGCATTAGAGCATGAAAGTGTTCCTGGTGTAATCGAGTGTTTGAAAATTGTTACCAAAGAAAGATCACAGAAGATTGCGAAGTTTGCATTCGATTACGCAACTAAAAGAGGCCGTAAGAAAGTCACTGCAGTCCATAAAGCCAATATAATGAAGCTTGGTGATGGTTTGTTTTTACGATGTTGTGAAGAAGTTGCAAAATTGTATCCTCAAATAGAGTTTTCAAACATGATTATTGATAATACATGCATGCAGCTTGTAGCTCACCCTGAGCAGTTTGACGTAATGGTTATGCCAAATTTGTATGGCAATATCATTGATAACTTAGCTGCAGGTCTAGTTGGTGGGGCTGGTTTGGTGCCTGGTGCCAGTTACAGCTCTGACTGTGTGATCCACGAGCCAGGCGCTAGGCATACCTTTGGAGAAGCAGTTGGTAAAAATATTGCTAATCCTACTGCCATGCTGTTTTGTGCCGTTGGTATGCTTCGTCATGTTAATTTAGTGTATTATGCTAATTTAATAGCCGAAGCTGTTGAAAATGTGTTGAAAGAAGGAAAGGTTCGTACCAGAGATCTCGGTGGTTATTCTAGTACTACTGATTTTACACAAGCTGTTATTGATCATCTACCCCATTAAACACTGTGATATTTATTAGCTTCAATATCACTTGTGTAAGACGAAAGACAAAACTTATATGTTGTGTAGATCACAGCTCATCTTTAAGAAAACATTTTTGTAGGTATATCTGGTCAATTTAAAAGAATTTATAGATCTAAGACTAGATGTTAGATCATTTAAATGCTCTTGTGAAATTTACTGTGATGTTTAATTTATTCACTTCTTTATTGAAATTGTTCAATATGCTTTTAAGCTTATTTATTCATTGTGCTGAGTTATCAGTTTGTTAAAGAATATTATGCAATGTGATGTCTATAAAATGAAGTTTGTAATAATTGAAAATTGATGTTCCTCGTATATAGTTTTCTCCATGTATTTTCATACTTTGCTTGTATTTATAATGAATTTTTATCAAAATTAAAATTTTGAAAATATTACCAAAGTTACAAAATTATATTACTTAAGTGTTCATGTTATTTCATTTTTTTTATCACTAGTCATATATCATGTTATTGTTAAGCAGATTATTAATTAGTTTTTAGATAATTATGAATGTAAGGCATTCATCTATTCTCTTAAATGTGTTATTCAATCTATCATCAAATTCTTTATTCTGGAGCAATGTTTTAATTTGTATTTTATTCTGCTTAACTGTAATTGTATGTTATGTCAAGTGTATAGTTTTCATTTTTATTTATTTTATGTGATAAGATAACAATCTTACATAAAAATAAATTGAGGAAAGTATGAATTGATAAATTCAGTGTTATTTAGTTTGAAATGTAATAAATGAACGGGAAATAGTATTAATCTGTGATTGACTATGTTAGATGAGAATTGTTGTTGGTTAACTTAAAGCCGCAAGGTGCTTTGTTCATCTATTTCATGCATTAACTTTAAACATATGTGATTCATATTTTATTGAACATTGAAAACAGTTCCTTTCACTCAATCTGTTTATAAAGTATTAAACAAAACAATATAAAATGTTTGTGTATTTAGTAAATTTCATTAATTCTGAATATATATATATAATTATGATTGATATGGTTTACCATTAAATGATACTGGCATATTTTATGATTTTACTCTCTAACGTGATTTTTCTAAGATAAATATTTCATTATTCTTATCCTGGATTTTAAATGATTTTCTTCTTTAGAATAAAATACATATTTATCTAAAAATAAAATTGTGATTTTTCTTTTTTTTTTTTCAAATTTAAAACCACCATAAAATTTTGAAAAGTTTAAATTTTATGTAGTATTACCAAATGACTTTTATATTAAATTGTATTAAAATTCCTGAATTGTTAAGGGCTTCCACAATTATTTATTACAATGAAATAGTTTTTGAATGGTGCATGATTTTAATTATAGCAATTGATATAATGCTAATATTAAATAAAAATTTGAGTTAAAAATGAAATCAAAATTAAGTGTGGTGTGATGAGAATAATAATTTGATGCTAGAATTTGTTTGAACAGATATAGTATTCGTCAGGAGTTCACCATCTTGTTTCTTCGTTAGTCACTTAAGTTTTATACTTACTTTTTGAAAGATTCAGAAATTAAACATAAGCAAGAAAATTTTAGATGCTAAATCAGCATTTCAAACATTATTTATATAAAATAATAATAATAATATGGCGAAAGGACAGGGAGAGAAGGAATTCATAAAGTTAGCATATAGTAAATACATAAATTTTAAAACAGTTTTAAAGCAAGTATTCGTTTAAAAATACATATATTCAGAAATTACAGTAAAATATGTTTCCGAAAATTATACATGAAAAAAAAAAAAGAATAAATCCAAATATAAAAATTTAAAATCTGCAAAAAAAAAAAATCTTTGGACGAATACTGCATGATAGCCAATTTGTTTTTTGCAATTTCTGAAAAATCAGTTATGTTTTATAACATATAATATATTCTTTTACATTTTGTTCTGCTTTTTACATTTTTCTCCTTTTGGACAAAAGAATAACAAAGAGTCTTTTATTGTGTAAGAAAGCAAACTTCTTCAGAAATTTCTTATTAAATGCTTGTCTAAATTCAGAAAAATTTCTAAAGAACTTTGCGTAAAAAGATATCTAGTTACATTTTTGTAATCCTTCCTTTTCCTTGAAGATCAAGTATTTCTACTTTCTGGCATTATTTAAAAAATTAATCACGTTTCTTTCTTTTTTTATTATTATTATTATTATTATTTTAATGTATAAATACAAGGTATGATTTTTCCTATAAGTAGTCCTCCCCCCCCCCCCCCCCCCCCCTCTTTTCTAATCTTCTGCATCGTTCATATAGATATCCCAATAGCATTAAACTCAAAATAAGAGATTGGCATTGCATATTTTTTTCCCTCTTGCAGATTAGTTTTTCATTGAATTTTTATTTCATTTTATGTTTAACTCTTTATTACATAATATAAAAACAGAAGATTATTATTAATAAAATGCATAAAGACATCACAAGTAAATGATTGTTTGATTAATTAACACATCAATTATAAGATATTTTACCTGCAGATTATTTTCTGTTCCTGAAATATCTGTCGCAGACACTTGGAGAGTCTTTTGCTCCTGGGATAGATATTAAATGACATCTCTTTTATTTATAAAAAGCACTTATTATAAAAATTCGAATGTTTCATGCCATGAAATATGGAAATTTAAAAAATGAACTTGTACAATGAAGGTGTGACAATTTATTTTCAGACTATTTATGAAAAGATTCACATGCATGTTATATGCATAAGCACATACATTAGTTTCTTTTATAATTTTACAGAGAATATAGAATTAAATAATTTTTAAATGCGTGCTTAAATCAATTAAGTTTTTTTAGAGGAAAGAAAAAAAAATAATGCATATGTTACATGCATTTGTTGATAACTACTTGATTATCCTGCCGACCAAAAAGCTATTGCCAAACTATAAGGTTAAGAGTATTGTAAATGTCACATTCACTTGGCATAAGTATATTACATATATTTGCTACCTCATTGATTTTTATTTTTATTAATATTTTACTAATTTATCTTTTCTTTATTTTAAATAAAAATCCTGTCAATTTCTATAATTTGGTTAATAGTTTGGCAGTCTATATAATTTGATATAGACTGCTAAACGACGAGATAATCAAGTGGCATCCATTAAACAGTAATGTTTATAAGAAATCAGAAAAAAGAAAATAATTAAAAATTTATCTGATGTGTTGCTGATAAGTATATATTCCAAATCTAGGAAGCAAAATTGTCAAAGTTTGCAAGAAAAATGTTACAATGTGAGCTTTTGTATGTTTTCACTTGTTTTAAAATGACTATGTATAAATAAAAATACGTTTAAAAAAAACCCCAACTGTGTTGTGTATTGACTCATTACTCTCATTTCTAAATTTCTTCTAAGTAAAGAAATTTTAGTTAAGAATTTATCTATTTCTGAATTATAGAATTTGGTTTACATAGTGATTAATGTCTCAACTTAGTAGTAGCATCAGCAATTCTATATGTTTCTGCACAAATATATTATATATATTTTAATGAAAATTACACTTGGACAACATTTAATTCAGAATGTGATGCATTAACATCGAATAAAATCTATGAAAGTATAATTTTGATTAAACGTTAAAGATTCTTGGCAAATTGTCTAAAATTGCTGGATGGTTTGCTTGATAAAATGCCTCTATTACACGAATTTGTTAAAAAATTATGTGGTTATTTATTATAATATTGTGGCTTGGATGTTTTTTACACAAGTAGAAAGTTATCCTCAATGCATACTTACGATTTTTAAACACATTAAAAAATGTATGCTTAGAACTCTAGAATTTATCGAATGTGTTTTGAAGTGAAGAGGAAAAAAAATGTTTCAACATTAATGTTAATAGCTAGTATCATTGATTTTTGCAGTGAGGGGGCATAGTGTTTCCCTGTATATGCCTCTGGCTAGCATGTTTGATAATGATCTCATTTCTTTTGTCTTGGATATATAGACTTTTTCCATTGCTAAATTGAATTTTACACAAATTTAGTCTTTTAAAATAAAATATCTTCACCAAATAGCTTGTTATCTAACTTTCTTTAAAGATAAAGGAACGTGCTAAAAAAAAGTAATTGAACAGAAACTTGCATAATTTTAAAATCACAAAATTCTGACTTTTTTTTTTTTTTTTTTTTTTTTTTTTTTTTTTTTTTTTTAATAAATAAAAATAATTATTGATAATTTCACAAATGGAACCCTGATAGTATAAAACTGATTACAAATAAGATCTGTTGCTTATAAATTCTAGCAAGGTGTCAACAAGTTTTATTTTGCATTTTAACAACTATTTATTTTATTTTATTCATAAAATGCCAGAAAAATTGCAACTTCTTAAATAAATTATAACCTAAAACTTATTAAATATACAGTAGACTCCCTCAAATCCGCACTCCTAAAATCTGCAACTCTCTAAAATCTGCACATAATTTATGGATGTAAACAATGAAACATTCAATTCAGATGTAGGTGCAAAATTGGACTTTTTTAGTTATATATCTATTCCATACGTTTTTTAATTTGTAATTTTTGTTAAGGCTATTGAATTCATGTTTTTTCATGAAGAAAGAATAATTTATTTCTAAAAAATCAAGATATTGCTGATATCATTGGTAATCACAATCTTACCAAATATGTATATGTATTAATCAAGCTTTTTTAGTTATTAAGTCTGGCTAAACCTGAAATAAAGCTTCATTATTTTATTATCCTGATGTGAATTTGTAATGTACCTTTATGAGGCATGTTTCATTGAATAGTTTAGGAAAAACACATTTCATCTTTATAATGAATATTTAATTGTATATTATTGATTATTAAATATACCTTTGCTTTTAATATTTTAAAAATTATCTAAATTTTTATTATTTTAGTTTATTATTTATTTTAATATTTTAGTATATTGTAAGCATTCATTATACTTTTGATTTCATTTTTAACTACATTCAAATTACTTTTAAAAAAAAAATGTAAACAAAGCAATGACCAGAAATCTGCAAAATTCTAAAATCCGCACAAGCTGTGTGGATTTGAGGGAGTCTACTGTATATAAGTCATGCTTATCAAATAATCCTTCACAAAATTTGTCTTTTTTTTTTTTTTTTTTTTTTTTTAAGTTATTTTTATGAAATTTCTTGTTTTTGTCAAAATTTTACTCAAATTCAAACAAAGCTTTTTATTCTTATTTTTTTTAATAGGCCACTTTCATAAAATTTCATCCTTATAAAGACAAACTGTTATTTTTTTTTGTTGTTAGGTTTAAAATGTGTAATTTATATATTAAAAAAAAGGGAGTTAATCAGATAGGAAGACAGCAGAAAGGCTTTAAAAAGTTGTATATATATATATGAACCTTGGTAAGTTTAAGTAAAATTTGATCTTACGATAAAAAATTTTATTTTTCACAAAATATACCCGAAGAGGAAAAAAAATCTTGTATTGAACTCTTTATTTCAAGAATAACAAGTTTAACTATATGTTTTAATTGTTTTTTACATTATTATTACTCTTTGTAGCTTTAGGAAGTTAAACTCCAATATCATAAAAAACATCTGTTAGAAAAAACTATATTCATATTCATGCAAAAAAAATAGTACAAAAGAATGCTCAAGTTTTATTCTTTATATATGGGTACAAAGTACCTTCAAAATTTTTATGTATTCTACTTTTTCAAAATGCAATGTGTTTTGTTTGAAAATCAAAAATTTTAAAAGAATCGAGAGAGGAATTAAGAATTTTTTGAGGTATTTTTCTTATTGGTAAAAAACATTTTTTTTTTAATTTTTGAATATAATGGAATTTAAAAATTGAATGAATTATGCATTTAAAATAGATTAATAAAAATAATATTCATACAAATGATTTTACAGTTAGTGTAAATTTCATATTTGCTGCAACACTGGAATTCTAAATTATTAAACTATTCGAAGTGCACTTGTAAAAGTAAAATGTATGAATAAAATAAATGTAAGAAAAAAATTGTTTTATTGTACATATAAGAAAATATATCATTGAGGCTTTTAAAAAAGGTGTTTTTCTATTCATAACTTATAATGCATAGTTTATCTTTTTAAAACTTTTAGATTCAGATGATTCTGAATTTAACATAAGAAGAAATAATGAAAAAATGTCTGTGCCAGCTTCGGTTTATTGCATTATACACACACAGTTAATTTATGTTTGCAAGAGTTGAGTCTAATTGGGCCTATAACCAGCTTAAATTTACCTAACGGGATGCCAATTGGGTGTATTGAAAATCAAGAATCTATTACATTAATATTTGTTCTCTCATTTTCTGAGATTAATTAAAATAATTCAATAACTTTTTTGTATTTTAAATTAACAGAATAACCAAGGCATATAATTTTAAATTATATAATAATGTTTATTTCATATGAACTTGGTGAATATGTGTATATTTTGAAATTAATGCAACGAGAATGATAGCATTGGGAACAATAATTTTGCGATTTACTTCTTGTACCTGCCTAACATGAAAGTACCCTAAGATTTTGTAAAGGTTAAAAATCAATTTTAAAGAATGCTTTTTTAAAAAAATAAGAAATATTTACATATTTTCTTTAAATTGTTATTAAAGCAATTGAAGCTCCAGGCTTTCTTCCCTATAAAACATTATATACCTTTTCCCTTTCCTCACTCTCAAGATAAATATTATTTTAAATTTATGTTATCTATTCAAGTTATTTTTACATAACATATTTGAAATATAGATACTTTATGACTACACTATATGTTGTATGTACTGTGTGCATCATATTAAAAAATGTGTGGTGTATAAGGATTCCATGTAGGATGCATCTGCCTTTGTTTTAATGCTACTATTTCTGAAATAATTTTTTACCTCATTTACTTGCAGAATTTCTGAAATTACAGTTTTAAGACTACTATTTGAACCCTGTAGTAGTATCAAAAAAGAAGGTACTCAAAAATAAAATTGTGTACAAGATACTTGTCCTGGAATTAAACAATTTCTAATATAGTACAGTAGACTCCCTCGAATCTGCACAACTAAGACCAGAGGATTTTAGAATTTTGCAGATTTCTGGTCATTACTTTGTTTATATTTTTTAAATAGTAATTTAAAACTAAAGCTGCTGTCAGTTTCATTAATTTTTCGACCGACCAACTCTTCAGTTGATTTTTCTTCCAATTTTTCACCGTACAAAGTAAAAAAAAGGTTGCAATTATTGTCACTAAAATTGGAGGATAAACATAATATAGTAAAGAGAATCAGGGATGTAGTGAAGGATATATGAGGGTATATGCTATATACCTTCTGGATTTTTTTAAGGAACATCGTATACCCTCTGTGTCGATCGTATAACCTCTGGATTTTTTACGACTACACCCCTGAAAAGAATCCATCTCTCCCTCCATGAGAAAAATCGGTTGATGTATTTTTTGTTCTTTGTAGATGGGAAATGAATGATGTTGAAAACCGCTTATCTTATTGGCTGAAATGTTGGAAATAGATGAAAAGTTGTTGTTAGTGAAGACTTTAGAGCATGGATAAAAATGTTGAGGATATTGCTGTTTGCTATCATACCGGGGGTTGAAATGATTTCTCGCAGAAAATCAGCTGAAATTAGAAGTTGGCTCAAAAATTGCTCGCAAATTTGGTGAATCTGATAGCAGAATAAGAATTCAATTAAAATTATGATGAATGTTTTCAATATAGTAAATAGCCCATTGGGTGGTAGTATAGGCGTTCACCTTATCGAGTTCATGGCTGAATTTCTAAGATTAGTTAAATCTCGATTTGCATATTAAAATGTAATCGGTCTGCCAAGTCATATCTTGGTGGAAAACACCTGAAAAACCAATTTTAGCGATTGACCCATAGGTTTACCATTGTGTTTTTCTGCATGCAAAAATATGAAAACATGGAGCACGGGAACAGGAACACACAATAATAAACTTACGATCCAACTGCTAAAGTAAAATTTTCAGTTGTTTTCCACCAAGACATGATTTGACAGACTGATTCTGTTTTAATATGCAAATCTAGTTTTAAAAATGGAATTTCAGCTATGAACTTGATGAGGTGATTGTGTGTGCTGCCGCCTCCCAGTCTAAAAAATATTAAAATAAGTAAAGGTCAAATAAATGATTAAATATGCATAATAAAGATGAGATGCATTTTCTTTGAATTATTCAATGAAACTTTCCTCAAGGTACTCTATTATTTAGCTACAAAATCATAAAGTAAGGAAGTTTTATTTCAGATTTAGCCAATTTTAATGACCAAACAAGCTCGAATAATACATAAATAAATTTGGTAAAAAGATTATGATTTCTAGTATAATCAGCAATATCTTATTTATTTATTTTATTTTTATTTATTTATTTCTTATTATTTATTTTTATTTATTTATTTTTTATTTTATTTATTTATTTATTTATTTATTTTTATTTATTTATTTATTTTTTTTTTTTGAGAAATAAATTTACACTTGCTTCACACCAGAAATTGAGTCATATTATCAAAAAATATGTACAGTAGACTTCCTCAAATCCGCACAGCTTGGGACCAGAGGTTGTGCAGATTTCTGGTCATTGCTTTGTATATATATATTTTTTTTAAATAATTTGAATGTAATTAATAATGAAATGAAAAATATAATGAATGCTTACAATATACTAAATTAGTAAATTTAGTAATACACTAAAATAAAAAAAAATAGATAATTTTTAAAATGATTAAAATATTAAAAGCAAAAGTCAAGTTAATAATCAATAATGTGCAATTAAATATTTATTATAAAGATGAAATGTGTTTTTCCTAAATTATTCAATGAAACTTGCCTCATAAAGGTACATTACTAATTCACATCAGGATCATAAAATGACAAAGCTTTATTTCAGGTTTAGCCAGACTTAATAACTAAAAAAGCTTGATTAATACATAAATGTATTTGGTAAGATTGTGATTGCCAATGATATCAGCTATATCTTGATTTTTACAGAAATAAATTATTCTTTCTTCCTGAAAAAACATGAATTCAATAACCTTAACAAAAATAAAAAATGTATGAAATTTATATAAAACTAAAAAAGTCAAATTTTGCACCTATATCTGAACTGGATGTTTCATTGTTTGCATCTGTGAATTATGTGTGAATTTTAGGAGAGCGGATTTGAGGGAGTCTACTGTATTAGATATATGTGGAATGAAATACAACTAGAAAATTCTGCAATTTGTGCCCCTACGTCTGAATTGAAAGTTTCATTGTTTATATCTTCAATGATGGTAGATTTTAAATGTTTGCAGGTTTGAGGGAGCCTACTGTATACATATATATTTAAGATGATTTCATTTACCGGGTGTCCCAAAAATGACTGATGGATTTGTAAAATTCAATAACTTGCAAATGATGACAGCTATTTAAAAAATTTTTGCAGGAGGGTTATGTACAATGTCAGGAGTTTTTTTTACCGTAATTTTTTATTTTAGTTTGCATATCAAACAATAGGTGGCGCTAACGGCGATTGAAGGCCAGGTCGACGCTTTACTCAGCACTGATCACCTGGCCTTCAATCGCTGTCAGCGCCGCCACCTATTGTTTGATATGCGAACTAAAATAAAAAATTATGGTAAAAAAAAAACTCCTGACATTATATATAACCCTCCTGCAAAAAATTTTTAAATAGCTGTCACCGTTTGCAAGTTATTGAATTTTAAAATCCATCAGTCATTTTTGGGACACCCGGTATATAGATTCAAAGTATGTTTATACTACACAAGAAATTTAAATAATCATAGTATCTATATTTCAGGTTTACAACTATAATGCTTTAATTAAATGTATTATATGTATGCTTTAATTAAAAATCTTTTATTGTGCTCTTTTAGAAATGTAAATGTTTTTATTAATTTTTAGAATTTGATCCATGTAGTGAGGATAATGGAGGCTGTGAACATATTTGCATCAAAGATAAAAATTTTGCACGATGTAAATGTTTCCCAAGTTTTGTGTTAAGAAATGATGGAAAATCCTGTGAAAGTATGTACTAAAATATTTTGTTTAGAAAGAAAATATTGTTTTAAATACTGCATCCATTATTATGGTTTGATATTTAATAAAATATATAAAATAATTTTAACTATAAAAATCAATTAACTGATCACTATATGAGTTTGTTTTATATTTTTAATAATAATAATGATAATTTTTATGTTGCTTTTAATAAATTTCTTGCTATCTCATCTCATCACATCTATTTCCGTATTTAAAAAATGTAAAAACAAGCAATCCTTTATTTAAAAGTATTTTGACATGTTATTGAATATGTATGTTCAGTTTGTATACAGTCGGGGTAATTAGAATACATAGAGAAATATTTTTTTCTATAAACGGAAGTGGGTGTAGAATTAATCTTCCTTGAAATAGTGTTTAATGGAGATTATTTCATTGTAAAAGGCAGTAACTACTTAACTTTTATTTGCAAGGGTTACATGTTACAATTTTGAAAATTCTTGCAAATGTTGTATTTTTCCTGCTGTACAAATTAAATCACTATCGATAATTATATTATGATAAAACATCAAAATTCTGAAATTATTTTTCATTATAGAATTGGGATTCCATTTTTCAGATAGATACTATTTATTTCCTTTTGAGTAATTGATTAAAAAAAAAAAAATCAATAATTTTTTATTTCATAAAATATTTTTAGCACTTTAAAAATGTACATCTGGATCATTTAATACTTTCTGATGTGCCTCTCCCCTTCCTTTCAAGAATTAATCTCCTGGCAGCCAAAATGTTCTGACATATATGACATTATAAGCAGAGTTGTAGTCATAAATAAAGAATACTGCCCAGTTAAACTGAAGGCATTGAGCTCACAGGCTACAAATACTAATTGCACATTAAAGCTTTATATTTTCAAGGGTTAATTCCGTTCGAAAAAAAAAATTAAGAAGGGGAAACAGCTCTCCCCTTTTCTCTTTTTTTATACTTAATCATTGAACCTCCTATACTATCAAAGACATGCTTTATCATATAAAATATCTATATCCAAAATTCAGAGCAAATTAGATAATTCTTAATAAAAACCCATTTAGCATTTATATAATTTAAAAAGAGTTATCCCCCTCTTTTATACTTAACCATTAAACTTCCAAAACTATTCAGCGATTTGAACGAAATCTGAAAATTCTGCTTGAAAAACCCATTTATATAAATTAAGGGGGGGGACATTAGAACCCCTGTTCCCCTTATTTATACTTATTCAATGAACACCTAATAACAGTCACGGAATCGCCTCATCAGAATGATCCTAATCTAAATTTTGAACGAAAATTAATTCTGCATGAAAATCCCATTTATATCAACTAACGGGGGGGGGGGCATTAGAGCCCCTGTTCCCCCTATTTATACTTATTCAATGAACACCTAATAACAGTCACGGAATCGCCTCATCAGAATGATCCTAATCTAAATTTTGAACGAAAACTTAATTCTGCATGAAAATCCCATTTATATCAACTAACGGGGGGGGGGGGGGGGGCATTAGAACCCCTGTTCCCCCTATTTATACTTATTCAATGAACACCTAATAACAGTCACGGAATCGCCTCATCAGAATGATCCTAATCTAAATTTTGAACGAAAACTTAATTCTGCATTAAAATCCCATTTATATCAACTAACGGGGGGGGGGGGGGGGGCATTAGAACCCCTGTTCCCCCTATTTATACTTATTCAATGAACAACTAATAACAGTCACTGAATCGCCTCATCAGAATGATCCTAATCTAAATTTTGAACGAAAACTTAATTCTGCATGAAAATCCCATTTATATCAACTAACGGGGGGAGGGGGGGCATTAGAACCCCTCTTCCCCCTATTTATACTAATTCAATGAACACCTAATAACAGTCACGGAATCGCCTCATCAGAATGATCCTAATCTAAATTTTGAAAACTTAATTCTGCATGAAAATCCCATTTATATCAACTAACGGGGGGGGGGGGGCATTAGAACCCCTGTTCCCCCTATTTATACTTAATCAATGAACACCTAATAACAGTCACGGAATCGCCTCATCAGAATGATCCTAATCTAAATTTTGAAAACTTAATTCTGCATGAAAATCCCATCTATATCAACTAACGGGGGGCATGAGCCCCCCGTTCCCCCTCTTATACATATCGAATGAACTCCAGAAACTAATCAGGGAAGCGCCTTGTCAGGATATACCTACATACAAAATTTCAAGTGGATCGGATATTTTTATCATGAGTTATCGCGTTACGTACATACATACAGAACGGACGGGCACATAAGCTCTCAGGCTATGATAGCCTGTGAGCTAAAAAGCAGAGAGTATAGGTATAAGCATAGGGTATACGCTATCATCCTGCACATTCATAGATAGGGTGTATTAGAGGTCTGCACGGGCCGAAATATCCAGGCCCGAGATCGACCTGAAAGTTAAAATTTTGTCCCGAATGAAAGACATATAGGTCTGGACCAAAAGTTAAAATTTCAGCCCTGCCCGGCCTGAACAAAAAAAATATTGGCCTGACCCGAAAATTAAAATTTCGGCCCGGTCCAGAAAAAAGTTAAAAATTTGGCTAGAACCCGGTCCGGCTTGAATGAATTTCTACAGAACATTGATCTTTACTCTTACGGAAGAGTTCAGACCAAAAAAACTTATCTTAGTCTTTTTTTACCATGTTTATAATCTCCATTTATGCAGAAGTGCCGTAGGCTGAGATATTTATGCTTTAAATGAACCTTTGTTTGTGGTATGTAAATGTTTCAATTATCATTAGTATTGTTAATCCATATTCCATGTAATGGAGACAAAAAAATTCTTAAAAATGGTATATGGTAAAAGTAAAATCTTCTAAGACGGAATCGCATTGGAAAAAAAAAAATACGTTCCCTTCTTAACAAATGAAAATGTTTAATGTATTTTTTTTCTTGCGTATTGTTGTATTCATTTTGCATGGATGAACAGTTAAAAAGAAATTCGCAGTGTTCAGTTTAAACGAAAATTACGTCATAATCATGTTTTTTTTATGTTTAATTCTATTTTAAAACGCTTAGTAATCTACGATTTTTTAAAAAGAATAAATTCTAATGTTTAATTGTAGAATAATGATAACTTAAAAGCATACGCCTTTTTTACAAAAATTTTTGGACCTAGCCAAAGTTTTACTGGTTTATGAACAAACTTGGCCATGTCGAGAAAAGAATTTTCATACAGGATGATTCAACAGAAACTGATTATTTTGGTCCGTGAAGACTAGGAAGAATGAAATCAGTCTTGGCTTCATTCGGAAAAAATACATCAGGCCCGCTCTGATACTCCAGAAAAAAAATTTAGGTCCGAGCCCGGCCATGCAGACCTCTAGGGTGTTTGCCAGTGCTATATTTGAAGAATGGAAGGTATATGGACCTTTTTTTTAAAATCCAGAAAGTACATGGCATATACCCTTTCCCTGCATGTAAGATATAAATGTTACATCTATATAATTATTGGATATCATACATGACTTGTATGTGTTGTATATGAATATTTAATCATAAAATCTTGGTGAACTCTTTGGTAAAACTGAACTGTAATCCTAACATAATTGTAACTATAGGGGCTGTAATAGGATCATTAATAGCAGTTGAAATAACAAATGCTTTAAATTCATTTTATTTTTTAGGAACAATGTCTCCATACCAACATTTGTAAATGATGGGGTTGGTATGTGGGATGGGGTGATTTTTATTTTCAATCCTGTAGTTGTTTTATCAAGTTATTTAAATTAACTGTAAGTATTGAGATACGGCAGAATATCGTTGAAAGAATTTGCTTAAACATTCAGAATGATACGGCTTAAATTTTTTTTTAATCATGGCTTATAGGGGTCTATTTTTTAATTAACTAAATGTTATGTGAACTTAATAATTAAGCATTGTTCAGTCTTTGTAGTTTTAAATTCATAGTGATTTGCTTCTTTCACTTGATCGATTTTCTAAAAGATGGGTAAAATTTTGATGAGCAAGAGGCTATTACTTGCAAAACATTTTTGGGTGGATTTTTTGCTATGAATTCCTCTATACCACCTTCAATAAGATATTTTCTGAGAATTAAAAGTAAAGAAACATGGATAAAAAAAAAAAGTAATGTGATCTGTTAGTTTTTCATTTTTTTCTAAATAGATTTCCGGAAAAAAAAAATATTCATTTGTTTATTTGAGAAAAAAAATGCATAAATTTATGTTAGTGAGCATGCCTTAATACAAACTTAATTTGATTGTTGTAATCAGATTTTTTTTTTTTTTAAGTCAAAAATATTTATATACTTAAATTTAAACACTTGTCCCTATGTTAACATAACTGGTACTTGTTCTGCTTAATGATATGATAAACTATCTTTATAGTACTTCTCACCCCTAAAATTTTGTTTTCAAATATACAGCCAGCCTATCTCTATAGAATTTATGACTAAGCTGTCCTACAAAACTCACTCATAAAAGGTAATATTACAGGCTGAATCATCCACCATTTAATGTAACAAAAAAAAAAAAAAAAAAAAAAAAAAAAACTATGCAAAATGCAGTACCAAAGATGTCACATGTAATAATTGGACAAAAGGTGGTTTGGATGATAATATGGCAGTTATTTTCATCAAAATGGAAATGCATCAGCTCCCCTTATAGAAATACTTAAAAACATAAGCTTAAAGGATTACTGTATTTGTAATAATCTATAAGATAAATAAGACTTTTAAAGTTTGTTTTTTAAACTGTATTTTTGATGGCATATTGTATTCGGTATTCCTAATTATAAAGATGTTTCTTTTATGTTATAAATTAATAGTGTTATAAAATTAGAATTTAAAAAAAAACTGAAAAATATATTAAATTGCATTAATTTAAATTACTCATTTCTTAATCTAATTTAGAAAATCCAATTATTGACTTTGCTATTATTGAATTATTTTTTATTAATTCATGTTAAAATGTTTCAATGTTGAATTTCGGCTAGTGTTAATTAGAAAAAAAGGAAAAAGGAAAAAATCAGACATTTGAAATTAGGAAGACTTAAATCGAAACTAATAAAAGTATCCTATTTGGAAAAATTTTGATGTATAAATAAAAAATCAGGTTAAACATGTAACATCAAGAAAAATAGTAAAATTCTACTGTATTCAACTTAAATGAAGTTAATTTTTTTTGTAGAAAAAACTTATGTATTAATGAAATAAACTTTATATTGTTAGACATCAATCTATTTTCCTTTTTCTGTTAACTGTATTCAATATCTTTGATAAATTTTAAGCAAACATCAGGATGTTTAAAAAATTCTAAAACATTCTATTTTTCTTTTCAGAGTATAACCCATGTGCTCACAAAAATGGAGGTTGTGATCAGCTGTGTAAATCTGTGAATGAGATGCCTGTTTGTGACTGTATGGAGGACTTTGTCTTGTTAGAAAACGGATTTACCTGTGAAAGTAACTATGACATCCCCGCTTTTTTTTTTTTTTTTTTTTTTTTCTTATTTACTTTCTCAACTTTTTCTTGACTTTAAACAATGTTTAATTCTTTTCTGTGTTTGTTTTTCATTCAAATGTATAATTTACAAAGTTGAAAAAAAAAAAAAATATTAAAAATATTAACACGCTGAAGACTTTTATTGGTTTTAACTGTTTTTTTTTTTTTTTTTTTTTTTTTCCCTCCAAAATTAGCATTATATGTCATAATTGGTTTTTATACAGAAAATCCTTTTAATTATAAACTGCACATTTTTAAGTTCTTTTTAACTGCTTTTAATGATATTTAAAATGTGTAAATCTGCCATTTTAATGAGTAAACCTGTGAAATGTCAAATTTGCAAATCACCATTTTATTTTGAA
This sequence comes from Maratus speculifer, assembly GCA_964019185.1. Lineage (NCBI taxonomy): Eukaryota > Metazoa > Arthropoda > Arachnida > Araneae > Salticidae > Maratus > Maratus speculifer. The sequence continues at coordinate 282,042,022 of OZ025289.1, forward strand.
TTATTTTCCAGTATTTGAAACTGAGCTTGGAATTTTAATTCCTTTAATGTTGTATTACTGAGGTGTTTTGAGTTATGTAAGTTTTGAGAATAGTAACACAAAATATATTTACATACATTAATACTCCAGACTGTTTATTTTCTTCAAAAAGTTTTTATTATATGAAAAGGCGGCTGTTCCCTCTTGAATTTCTTGTTTTCTTATTAATTTGATATTTATCATTCTAGTATTCTGCATCTTTTATTTAAAATATTTATTTTCTGATAGTGGCATTAATAAGTAATTGGAATAATAAGCTGGTATAATAAGTGTTTTATAATTATTTAAAATCCAAATTACTTAATGTATTTGATTATTTTCAAGTAATGAGAAGGTTATATGATTAGATAAATAAAAAACATTTATCTCACTAATATGATGATATCATCATTCATTAATGTTATTTACTACTTTAATATTATTATAGGGATTAATCCATGTTCTAAAGAAAATGGTGGCTGCTCGCAAATATGTGATTCTGAAAATAATCAAGTGAAATGTAGCTGTTTTGAAGGTTACGCCTTGGATGCCAATAAGAAAACATGCCAAAGTATATAATTTTTATATTACATGAAAACCTACATTTGTGACATACATTGTTTAAAATCCTTTCGGAACTCAAATGAAAATATATAAAATTTATGTATGTAGTCTAAAATTGTATCACTTGTGAATCTTGTACAAGTTGTTGCACAGTTAGATGGATTCCATAAGAAACTAAAGGACTCAGTTCCCTACGAGCTATGTTCATCAACCCCTGTTCAGACACAGCAGACTCTGAATCCTGCTAATTTGATCATTATTAAAAAGTTTACAGAAGGTTGAATTATAATTAAAAAAACAATGTCAATCTTTTTGTAAATGGGTTTCTATTCATTCCCCCCTTTGATTGGGCAATTTTAAGTTTGAATCAGTTTCTGTTTAAGAAATCCAATAACTCTGTTCATCTTTGATTAAATAAGATCAGTTTAGCAATTGCTAAAGACCAATATAGAATAAAATAAGTAAATAAGTAAGGAGTCTTTGTGTCCCAATATATTTGAATAACACTATAAAAAAGTTGTTTTAAATAAGACATTTTAAATATATTTTTTAAAATTTACATAATTATCTATAAGGTTTTCTTTCTTTTTTTTTTAATATTCATGTAAAGATATTTTTCTCGTTAGAAAGGAAATATTATTTGTGCTACCTTAGATCTCACAACAATTGTTAAAAGGACAATCTCAAAATAGGAAATAAAGATCTTGTGTTATTTTTCATGTTATTGTGCATATATTTTTAAATTTAATTTATTTTGCAATATTATTCTTTGATTATTTTAAATATAATGTAATTTCTCCTATTTACTGCTTTTAAAACATATTCATTTTATTATTTTAAAATTTTATTTCTCTTTTAAAATTCATGTGAAAATAATTTTGTTGCTAGAAAGAAAATATTTTTATTTGCACTTCTTTAAGTTGATAACAATAGTTTAAAGGATTATCCAGAAGTGTGAACTAAATGTTTCATGTAGATATGTTTTTCAATTTAAACTGTTTGGCAAGATTATTATATAGCATATGGCATAACTTCCTACATTTACGGCTTTTAACATATATTAATGCATTTATTATTTTCAGGGGTGAGGAAATACATCATTTTGCTCGCCAGTGGCGAGTGGATTTTCTCTCAAGATGAATGCATTTTAGTTTTTAAAAAACTGTAGGCAATAGACATACTATCAGAGACACCTTTTTAATCTAGATATTTTAACTTTCCAAATTATTACAGCGCAAATATGGGAAGCTCTATCTAATATTAAGCCTACTTCTGCTGTAATATTTCTTAATATTATAGAAAAAAAGTTATGAAAATGCATTGTAGTAATAGTAATTTTGTCTGCAATTGCATGCGATTTTGTAATAACTATTTTCAACTTCGTGTGTGTTGCATCTTGCGGGTTGGTGAAATAAATCCTTGGCTGGTAAGATTTTTGAAAAATTCGCCACCCTTGATTATTTTAATATTTTCTTTCTCTTTTAAGCCTCTAATTGTTTGGGATGTAATATTCCATTCACTAAGCTCCAGGTTTCACTGCGATGTAAGCGATATTTAAGATAATATAATTCTATATTATAAGGATAGAAAACAAACAATTAGAAATGCACAAATAATGCATGAAGATGTAGCAAAAAGCTGTTTTGGATCTACTATCGAGATTCTTCATCAGTGCAAAACTTATACTCCAGGCATTAAGTGCTCAAAAAGGATAAATAAATGCAAGTTTTGGTGTAGTTTTGATTTTTGGCTCTCTTTATGTTTTTTGGGTTGCTGAACACGAATCTGACATTATCCAACAAAATTTCTCCCCGGAAACACATTTTTTCGGCAAAAAAAGTCCAAAAAACATGGCTTTTTTTTGTTTTTTCTAAATAACTTCAAAATTATACATTTCACATAAAAGTCGTCAGTACATAAATTAAAGAGCACAAAATTTCCTACATTTTATGTATTTAAAGTTTTTTTCTTTGATCAATGGTTCAGCCATGAGAGAGTTGCAAAAATGTGCGTGAAAAGCAAAGAATTCTGAAAAACGTGAATTACAGCACCTTACATTGATGAAATATGAAAAGCAACCATTTTATGCAAATTTTCCCCACTTAATAGTACTAAATATATTATTATTGACTATATTTTATTAATCTGATTTCATTGTTTCTTTCATAACTAAAAAATAAATAAAAATGAGCATATTTGTGATAAAAATCTTTATTCACTATTATAAAATAATAATAGTTATAATTTCTTAATTTGACTTTTAAATAATGTAAATAAAATAACTAAAACAGGCTTTAACATATAAAAGCTGACACGGATTCCAGTTCTTAAAGTTCTAGAAGTTCAAAATGTGGGTGTGAAAATTTAAAAAAATCTGGAAAATATGAATTATGGTACTGTACATAGATTTAACATGAAAACTGGCCATTTTTCGCAAAGATTCACTTTAAATGATACTGAAGATATTATAATTGACTATATTTTAAAATGAAGTTGCTAACATAAAAACGATGACTCATTATGAATCATTATTTAATTATAAATAATTAGTAAGTACATTTACTTAAAAATCAAAGTACTATTTCCGCTTTCTTTTATTTGAGGGTTCCTGCTTTTCGCCAATATCTACAAAATAGAAAACAAAATGGAATTAATGGACGAATGGAATTAGTGGATGTTTTTAATACTATCAATATTATAAATAAAAGTTTTTTTTAACAGTATATATTTGATACCTTGCGCCATGATTATTTCCTCTTCTATTGGGTCCTCTGATTTATTGTGTGAGCAATCCATTTCCAGATCGACTTCAAAGTCTAGCTCATCCTCTTTGTCTTGACACACAACTGCGATGTTGTTGCAGTTTCCCGAAGCAAATCTTCTATATGATATCTTTGCAAATAATTTTTGCTGCTGCTTCAACCACTCGCAGCCTCACATCTCGATCAGATTTACATGTTTGCTGATACCATGCATTAGTCAGTATCTTCCCTCCTATATTCTTGAAACACACAATGGACTTTTTTTTTTTCTGATTCTTTGTGATCAGTATGTTGTCTCCATATCTCTCAATAAAGTTTTCTCAACTTTACAGTTTTCATATCAGGTTGATAACTCCCTGTAACCTGTTTCATTAGTTCTTCCATGGAGAATTGACACTCGTCCTCATGATTTTCAAGGTAATCGTATATACTTTGCATTGCTCTGTCGATTGCCTCGGCAAATGGACCACGCTTCTTCTGTTCTTGGACCTTCGGCCTCCCATAAATATATTTAAAACACTTGATGTGGTATTGAGCATCTGCTGTGATCAAATCATTCACTGGTTCACGCACATTTTTGCAACTCTCTCACGGCTGAACCATTGATCAAAGAAAAAAACTTTAAATACATAAAATGTAGGAAATTTTGTGCTCTTTAATTTATGTATTGGAGACTTTTATGTGAAATGCATAATTTTGAAGTTATTTAGAAAAAATGAAAAAAAGCCACGTTTTTTGCACGTTTTTTGCCAAAAAAAACGTGTTTCCGAGGAGAAATTTTGTTGGATAATGCCAGATTCGTGTTCAGCGACCCAAAAAATATAAAGGGAACCAAAAATCCAAACTACACCAAAACTTACATTTATTTTTTACCGAATGCCTGGACTATTAGCAAGCTAGAAAAAAGCAAAGCTGAGCCAAAATTGCTCAGTTCAAAATATCATATTTGTTATCGAATTTCCAAAGCATTCCTGATAAAGTCTAATAGAGACTTATCATAATGTGTTTTTCTGACATTAAGCAATTCATTTATCTGTACTGTTACACTGATATTTATTCATAAGGTTTTGTGGTGTTAATAATGATAATTAATTCAGTTTATTGTCATAGAAAGAACTTTTAAATGTATATATAAGATTCTATAATGTAAAATATTAAAGTAGTCATATTTTCTATTGACCTTTCATAAATTTTAAAAATTGTGTTTTGTAGAAATCAACCCATGTGAATTTTCTAATGGAGGTTGTGCTCATAAATGCCATTATGATCATGATACTGTCACCTGTACTTGCAATGAAGGTTTCTATTTACTAGAAGATGGAAAATCTTGTGAAGGTACCATTTTCCTTTTATATATATATATATATATAAAATAACTTTACACATAGTATTAAAGTTTATGTTTACCTAAAAACTAATATGCATAACTTAAAAATGATCAAGTTATTGAGATAAAATATGGTTGTCTATTGTATTTGTCTTAAAGAAATTATTTGTAAAATATTAGAATAGAAATTATTCTTGGAAATTCTTAGCTAATAAATAATTTATTTTTTTCCTATAATAGAGGGCAGCACCATAAGCATATAATTTAATTAATATATTAATCCTTTAGATGGCAGCACTAAAATAATTTTCTGCTAGAAGTTGTAGTAATATATTCTAGTTAATTAATTAATATAGTAATATTAATAATTGATTAAAAATAAAAAATATAATATTTCTAATAATAGCATCTATTTTTTTCTAAATATATTATGAATTATATAGTATAATATATGTTTTACTAATTTTTATAATTACTGTTACAACTTTATTTTATTATCTATCTGATTTATACTATGACCATTACCTTGACTGTTAGTAAGTCACATGTAGTTTTATCTGATTGCACTACAAATCTTGCTAGGATATGGGTAATGGTAAATATTTTAGTATATATATCTTTTTTTTTTATGGAATATTGTATTATTGTTATTTTGTCATATTGATTTTATTTTCTTCTATGTGTATCTTTCTACTAATTTGTCATCTGAATAGCTTCCAGCCAGTCGGGTGTATTGTGAGTCGAATTCTTACCTTTCAGCATGACTCATAACAGAAACTGGTTGGATGTTTTTGCTTTTTTGTTAAGCTATACACCCCTGAAGAAGTAGTTTAATAGAAAAGCCTTCTATTGCCTTTTTATCCATTTATCTTTTATTATTTTGGTAATCTGCCTTCTATTTCACTTCAAACTTCAACTGTTTTCAATAAGATGATTGTAAAAATACTGGTTTCATTGGTTTATTGTATGGTAATATATGAATCACTCTGGTTATATAATGTCCATTTATCCATATATTTCTTAGTAATTTGGTAATCTGCCTTCTATTTCTCTTCACACTTCAACTGTTTTTAATAATATGATTGTAAAAATACTGGTTTCATTGGTTGTTTTATTGGTATTGTCTGAATAACTTTGGATGTATTTATAAAAGTATTTATATATATATATATATATTTCCATACTGAAATAATATAATGTCTTGCATTTTTATTAAATATAAAAGTTTTTTTACTTATTTAAATAAAGCATTGTTTAAGTCAAATTAAAATCACAAATTTGTTCTGTATTGATCTTTTTAATATGTCTTGCTCTATTCAAGTAGACAGTCAGTTGTACAAAATATTCATTAGTATCTTCTGCTTGTAATTTTGAGAAAAAATTTTTTGGTACTTCTCCATTCTCATGTCAACTACTTTCCATAAAAAACAAGAAGGAAAAGATCATGTTTCAAGCATAGATTATGAATCACTTTCCAACACATTCAAAACTGTATCGTTTCAAAAATTCAAATATTACATCTCATTTCATCATACAAAAATGTATAATACATTTCAAAACCGAATTTCAGCTGTTCCCATCTACAATCGGGAAAATATTCAAATTTTGTAGCAGCCCTGTATAGCTATAGAAATTTGTACCTATTAACAAAATTCATTCCAAAATTTAATTTATTTAAGTGATACATATATTTCAATTAAAAATTCCCCTTCAGCAATTTCCTTTAATAAGGAGAATGGTATGCAAATACTTGTGCAGCCCTGTATATGAGTTATAGAACTTATATATAAAGAGTAATTGGCTCTGTATCGATCTTTTTTAATATGTTTTGCTTCATTCAAGACAAAGTTAAAAGAAATAATAATTAAATTTAAAAGCACATACAAAATTTTATAACATACTCTTCAGCAATTATTATGCGAAGACTGTACTGTAACAGATTTTTTGTGTGTCTCTGTAAATTAATAAAAAAATATTCTATTAATGCTCTGTTTTAATGCTATTGTAGTGAAATTTGGTGATTTATATCAGTTTCAATATGATATTATTTGGAATTTTCAATATGACATTATTTGAAATAGCGTAATGTCATTAAAATACTCCCCAAATGATTTTTCTTCGTGTTCCATAATGTAATGGAATTCTTTTGAGAGTCCCTGTAACTGAACCATTAATCGTACATACTCCATATGCAATACCAAACATGCTTTGGTGACCCTAAATAAGCCTTATCAATTGCATGAAAATCTGAGTATATTTACTAGAGTTAGAGCATGGACAGACGGACAGACAAACCGAATGCATAAGCACTTTTCAACTTTGATAAAAAGTGCTAAAAAGTAAAAATAATGACAAAACTGTTGCCAAACTATTCACTAGATTGTAACACTCAATACCAAATTAAAGAATATTGTCATTGGAGTCTAAAAAAATGTATACATATATAAATATGAGAAATTCAGAAAAGCTCCACTAACTTAAGTGTCAACTAATAAAGTGTATTCATACAGATATTTTTCCACCCTGAACAGCTCAAAATTTTCTGATACATTTTGAAAGTCATCATTAAAAGTAGAAACATTAAACTTGCTGAGGTGATTTTTGAAGAGATGCATAAGATGCCGTGTGATTTTATTTTTCGTTCAATTTATTAGAGTTTGATTTATAAACAATTACTTTCACAGTATGACCATATTTTTTGTTCTCAAATCTGCAGCTTCAGGAAATTTGGTTCAAAACACTAACTTTGGCAGCATTTTTAGCAATATTTTCTTCATTTATCCAAAAATTGATAAACATGGCACATTGTGTACTCTCTAAATAAGACTTTGCCAGTTTATGCATTTGAGAGCAAAAAGAAATTTAAAAATAAATCAGAAAATAAGAAGTTTGGATTGTAATACGCCCTTAATAAATTTAAACAATAAGTTTTACAATATATTAATGAAAACAGAAAAAAAAAATCTTGAATTTTTTTTTCTTAATTATTTTTCTTAATTATCCCTATCAACTAGTGAAGGTTTGTAATATCAGTTAAAACTGATCTATTGTGCATAACTATGTATGGAATATTTTTAAAAAAATCTTTTTGTCTTTTAATATCATGGCTTCACTGTTTTAGAACTTAATTGTTATTTTAATTGTCAAAATTACTAATAAATCAGTAAAACATAATTAAAAATACAGATAAAAGAATTAAAAATTTCTTGATGACATAACAAGCATGTGTATTGCATCTGACATCAAATGAATGTGACACCATAATTGTGCATTTTAGGTATTAAATTCAATAGTTTTTATGAAATGTGGTCAACAAGATAATAGAGAAGTATAAGTTGATTTAATTTTTTTGAAAATGTGTAAATTTTCAGTTTTGCCATCTACTGAAATGAATTTTATTCAACAATAAATATTTCATAATACCTCAAAAATATATCATCAGAATTAAAGATGAGAAGATTACAAAAATAAATAAAATTAAGGACAGTAGCTGTAACATCCTCTCATCTTATAACCAAAACTTTACATTAAATAATATTTTAACTAGCATTATAAATTGGGTCTCTCTGACATTTTTATCATTCTACTTGACCTAGTCTTTTTAACTTGTAAATATGATATATCCTTTGAAGGCTCAGCCTGAATTTTATTCTAAGTTGGTTTAGGGAAAATACTTTTGGTACAATAAATTGATGACACCTCTAAAGAATAAATCCTTTCATAAGGCTGTAGTATCTGCAAATGAGACATTCATAACTTCAAGAGGGAAACTTTACATTTTTGCCAGGAATGAGTTCCGTGACATATCCTAATAGCAATGGCGGATCTAAGGGATCCCCCCCCACCTCCTTGAGTCCAATAAAGGATTTGTAGAACGACATGAAATGCCTGCACGGAAAAATTGTTGGTCCTAAACCCGAGATTGGTGCGACCCGTGTCAGGTCACACCAACATTAATTTATTATACTGGGACTGGGTCGGGTCTTCATACTTTCAGAACTGTGTCGGATCGGGTCTTATTTTTTTCTGCAGAGCTGGATCCAGCCACACTGTTTTTACCAGGTCGGGTCTGGCGTACATTTCCTTCCTACTAGAGGTATACACAGGCCAAAAAATTCAAGCCCAGGCTCTGTCCGGTATAAAGGCTAAACGCTTGATCTGGGATTGACACAGTCCGTATGCTGTGGTGGCTCTAAGGGGTGGGGAGAGGGGGCGAAGTCTCCCCCTTGGCTAATAATGGGTTGGGTTTACAAAGTGACATTATGCATCCTCACGAGAAATAACTTGGAGCGAAGCTCAAGCCCGTCACGCCCTGGCACGGGGCGCCATAGGGTAAGTCTACGAGACTTGGACTGGGTAAGGTTTTCTCTCATTTTGAATCAGGTCGTGTCCTGATCTTGCTTTTTTTAGAGATTTGGGTGGGGACAGGCTTATTTTCTTCCAAATCGAGCCATGTCTCAATTTCTAGTCTCGTTTCCTAAAAGTTTGCATTGGACAAAATTTCCAGTTCATGGCTTGACCCTTATTAAAAGCTAAATATTCAGCCCATCTCTGATCTAGATAGTATGATAAACATTATTGACCTGACTGCGACCTGTGCAGCTAAACGTTCGGTACATCCCTGATCTGAATTTCTTCGAAGGATCGCGTTCACTGATAAAAGCTAATTTCATTAAAAGATCGCTTAAAATTGCAAATTTCGTCAAAGGATCGTGATCAAAACTGGGTCAACCACTCTCGCAAGAGAAAAACCAAATCTGTAACTGATTCAAATCCGAAATGTATGACAATCTGCCCCGATGCGCTAAGTGCAGCTGAAAAGTATAAGTCCACCCGACCAATAGTAAGATATAGTTGTTAACCGGACCCAGTCCTGATCCGAAGCAAAAAATCAGAAATTAATTTGACCCACAACAAACAGTAGAAGTTAACCGGATCAGAATGCGACCCACAATAAATAGTAAAAATTAACTCGACCAGCAGCAAAAAATAGAAGTGAACCGGATATCAAATTTTGTGAAATGATCGCGGAAAAAACATGAATTTCTTCAAAGGATCGTGAAACAAATGCTCATTTCATCCAAAAATTACGAAAAAGAACGAAAATTTTATCAAAGGACTCACCCCAATCAATTCGGTTCAACCCGAACCCTTCTCGCAAAAGTAAAAACCAAATCCTAAACTGCCCCAAATCAGAATTGTATGTCAAACTGTCCCAAATGAGTTAAGCACAGCTAAAAAGTAAAAGTCAACCCGACCAACAATAAAATGTAGTAGTCGACCGGACCCAAAAGCAAAAAATCTGAAATTAACTCGAACCGCAGCAAAGAGAATAAGTCAACCAGACCCAAACATGACCCAAGTAGAAATTAACCCTACCAGGAGCAAAAAATGGAAGCCAACCGGACCCAAACACGACCTAAATAGAAATTAACCCGACCAGGAGCAAAAAAATGAAAGCCAACCGGACCCAAACCCGACCCACAGCAAAAAAGTAGATGAAACATGACCCGCATTAAAAAAATGAGCTCCGACCCATGCATCAGAGTGGAATTTCCAAATTTCTAAAATCGCCCCCTCCTTGAGGACTCTCCAGATCCGCCCTCACCTAATAGTCAGTTAATCTTTTTCTTTTTATCTGCTTCTACTAAATTTATATCTCCTACATCAACTGAATATTAGCATTGTCTCCTATTCATTTGTTTATAAGAACACCCAAACTTTCTTATCTAAATTATTTTCTTTATATTCTTTTGCCATACTTGCCTATATTTAATTCTTCTACTAAGAGCATTTAATCTTTTTAATAGATCTTTCATCAGACTGATGAACCTCTTTTACCATTAAAGAATTAAATTTCCATTCAATTCAATTTAATTGATTGCTCGAAACTTCTGTATGCAACTATAAAAGAAAAAATAAATAAATAAAAAAGATTGCACCAATAATATTGGTACAATTGTAATTGTTCTGCTTTTCGATATACAATAATACTTTGATTCACATCAGCAATATATTCTAAGACTTGCAATTTTTTGACTATTATCATTTTCAACTTACAAGTCGAAAATGATATAACTTGAGGTACACTTAGATTAGCAAATATGGATAATTGAAAATTTTTCAAAATCTAATGAACTTATTATTCTACTGTATTTAGTTATTATGTTATATACCTTTAACAATCACATAAAAATGCATTTGCAAACCAGAATTTGGAATAATCAATGTTGTTATGTTACAATTTATTGTTCTTTTAGCCAAGTTCCAATCATGACTGATTGGGGCCCTGGGCAAATGTAAATTAGGAGCCTCCATTCCAGTTGTTGCAAAATTATTGAATCAGAACAAATGGTCAGTTATATGTGTAATGCATAAACAATATTTTTGCACATTGAATTTTAAATAGCAGAAAATTCTTAGCTCCATCAATTCTAAATAAAGTACCTAAATTAATCAAAACCCTTCCTCCCCCCCCCCCTCCCCTTTCACCCGCGCTTGGTGCAGAACAAAACCCTTTATGTAACTTTGGCAAATTGTTATATTACTTTATATTGAATTTCATAACTTCAATTTATGGAAATGTGTAAGTACTCTAACATATAAATGTGAGTTTATCAAGTTACTTTCTTTTACATATTTTTAAGTTGAACTACATACAGCATAATATTAAATAAAATACATTCTACTGCACTAGTAGAAAGCATTTTTTCAATAAGTGTAAAAAGATGATAATTTTGGGTTTGTTTTTCATATTTAAATCAAAGTTTAAAGAAAAAGCTTTGAGTATGGAAAAAAAAAATATCCCATGATAATTAGAACCGATTATTTTCAACCACTAAAGTTTGGATAGGGTTTAAATTCATATCCAAACATTTTAATACATTCTATTAAAATCAAAATGTTATTTCTTATTTAATACTGGTTGAGGTTAGCTTTGTGAAAGCATTGAGCTCTGTGAGTTCAGAATAAATTTGCTTTCAGAATGTTTTTTAGAATCTTTTAGAAATGAAATTTGTATTTTGTATTTGAAAATTTCCTGAATTGAAATTGGCAAAGGAAATTAATATTTTATAATTTAACATATGGATTTCGGGGTTCCTTGAGGTCCGGGTCCCCTAGACATGGTCCCGATTCACTTATGTGGTAATAAAAGCCTGCTTCTAACTGCCCCATTCGAGTCTTTGAAGATGCGAAAAAAAATCTTGTAATGAAGCTTGAACAAACATTTCTTTCTTTTTTTTATTTTTAGAAGCTCTTAATAACAGTTGAGTGAGTTTTCTAAGCTTTTTCTAATGATTTTTTTTTTAACCCATTTTAGGCCAAGCACAGAAATTTTATAAAATGTAGCATTATTTTTATTGAAATATGCTTAAATTACATACATTAAGACACAAAAAAAGATTCGTGCATGAAAAATATTTTATATAAGAAATAATATTTTATATAATAATATAAAATATTATTTCTTATAATGAATAATATAAATATGAATAATATTTTTATGACTTTTGTTTTATTCTTATTTCATATACATAATTTGCAACTTTAATCTATTTTAAAAACATATAATTCATTTCAATTGGAATAATAATATATTTTTAAAAAGTCGAATTTGTCAAAGGCGTTTCAAATTAAAACTCTAGCGTATTTTGAAAATTTTTTAAGAGAAAGTGTTTACTCCAATTGAATTACTAATATTTTATGGATGTCTTCAAAAGCCTTAAAAAATAGAAGAAAAATAAAATTCTTGAAAAAAATGTGTCAGAGTGTTAAAGAAAAAATATTTATCGAAATGTTTCGTATACGAACCTTTGGCCGAAAATGGGTTAATTTATTTATCATTATTGATTGTCTGTCTTGGGAAACAATTTCTTCATAGAACCAAAAGTCTTTAAAACATTCCAAATGCATCTTCATCAAGCAATTTTTTTTTTTTTTTTTTTTTTTTTCTGGACAGATGATGTAAATGCATGCGATGTAAGTTGAGGGAACATAAGTTGGTGTACTACTGTATAGAATTTGGATAATAAGTTTTATTGTTTCATAGATGTTCTTTTTTTTCTGATCTCATTTTGTTGTGTCTTTAGAATCCTTTCGTAATATTTAGGACTGTCATTCTTTTGAGATTTCTTAGTTGGTTCTGTATACCAATTAGCTTAAATAACATTTTCATTTAGAATTTTGTTTAATATTGTTATATTAACTTGTATATGTATGTGTTTTTATATATATTCTTATTTTACAGATATTAATGAATGTGACCATGCCCCTTGTTCTCATATTTGTAGAAACACTGAGGGTTCTTATGAATGTTCCTGTAAAAAAGGATTCGAACTTCATTCAGATGGAAAGTCTTGTTTCAGTAAGTGATTAGATATATATATATTTATTTATTTATAACTGCTAATACTGTAATTTAAAGTTTTCTTCATAGCATGGTAACATGCACAACTTTTTGTTTAAAATGATTAATTGCTTTGACCCCTATAAAGCTGCATACAGCTATCACTAGCTGTTACACTTATTATGCTCGCTGATTCCCATCCAGACACCACTGACTCCATGCTAATTTGATGTTTAAAAAGGTTGCCTGTTTACAGAAGATGTATGATATTACCAGAACCTGTTGTGATCTTATGTAGTTAGCTTGCGGTTTAGCATTGCATTTTGAATGAGAAGATTTTTTGGTTCTTAAAGCCAAATCAATGGCTGTCATGGCAACTAATGGTTGTTTAGTAAAAAATGTCAATTTTTATAAACACATTATATAAAAATCCTTTTAAATGTGATATAATTTTCACCATTAATTGCTTTTTGGATGAATTAATTTAATTATTTTCAAGCTTTTGCCTTTTTTAACATTCTCATGTAAATATATTTTTTAATTATTATTTGGGCTTCTTTAAATAATATTACTAAATAAAATTAGCTATTTGAAAATATGAATTAAATCTCTATTCAGATAATGAAATTTTGAATAAATATTAGAAAAAAAAAAAACTTGTAAAATTTGACAAAATTTAGAAATAATTGGAAATTGCACTCCATAATCTATGCATTCGAGTCTATGCATAGTTTTTGATGCTTTGAAACTTATTTAACTTAACTATCCTGACCAATTTCAAAATTAAATAGCACTTAATATAATTCTTTGATTTAAAAACTATCTGCTCCAGTGTGCTTATCTAACATTTCTTTATTAAAACCATTTTCACATTTTTATATGCATCAGTTTTTACAGTGTAAGCCAAGAAATTAAAAAAGATACAAAAAATTTAACTATTAGGCAGAAACGGTAGCATTAGTTACATTTTTTTGGAATAGAGAGATATATGAGGTTGAAGTGTCCTGACAATATTTTAATTCTGCACTTTCACAACATTCACTTCTAAGATTGATACTAATTTAACAAAGTTTTGTTCTGTGTGTGTATGATGGCTTGTAAAATCTATGCCATGTACAGGCTGAAAAAATTTGTGAGGCTAACCCAAAGTATCTCCTGATGCACCTGAGACTCAGAATTTTAAAATTCTAATAAATAGACAGAATAATAAAACAGAAAACAACCCCATGACTTCTTAGTTATGATACACATCAAAACAGTTTAAAATTATTATTACTTCTGGAAAAAAGGCCAAAAATTTATGTTTGATATATTTTTGATATTATTAAAAATAGGCTCAAGAGGCACAAACAAATAGGATTTTAAGAAGGAAAAAAAATCATTACTTATGCTATTCACATCAAATTCACTTAAATTTATTATAAATCATCTTAATATTACCTACAAATTTTATATACAAAAGTTTTTGATAAAACCATTCTTACAGAAAAAAAGGAAGAAAAAAAAGGGGGGGGGGGTTGAAGAAGAAAAAATAATCACATCTCTGTTGATCCACCACTAAAGCGATTAAAAAGTATCATGGCATGATGAAAATTTTTAATAACTCTCAGAGATACTGTATATAGGATTGCATTATTAAACATGGATCTTAATGAAAAGATTTTCAGAATTTAAAATATAGTGTGATTCATTTAATGAAATGATGATCTTATAGTTTAAAATTATGATATAAATCTTTTTAATATTATCTATAACTTTTGTAATAATAAATTTTTGATAAGATGAACTCTATTAATGGGTGATGTTACTAAAAACATTCTGAAAGGTTGAAAAAAGAAAAAAAATCACTTAAAGTGATCAGATAAAATTATTAAGCTGAGTTTATCTCTAACCTTGTTTTAGTTTTTGCTGCTGAAATTAAACATTAACTTCAAAATCAACATGCTACTGTAGGCCAAAGTGGCAAAGATTTTTTATTTTATGGTTATCTATATTGATTTGAAATAAATGCACAAAACAAATAAATAAACAAAATAGCATTTATATATATTTTTTTTATATATTTAAATAAATTTTACATGTATTAAAAACATAAATTATTATCCTTATTTAGGTACTTCTTTGTTATAGAAATTTTGGCATACAGGGACATAAACCACCCTTGTTGCGTAAGGGGGGTGTAGACTCATAAATTTCTGACTCCAAGAAGGAAAATTTCCGAGTACTAAGAAAAATAAAATACCGACTATTATATACATATGTATATGCATGTATATACAAGGTGTCCAGTGAATGACTGACCCATTTCAAATGTAAAAAAAAAAAAAAAAAAAAAGGTTTGAGATAAAAATGCACGGTTTGCTTGTTGACACCATTGTTATTATTTTTCTTTTATTCTATATAATTTCATACTATTTAATGCAAGAAATGTTAAGGTTAAATATCAAAATTTTTTAACTTAAAAAAGCGGTGTTTATCCCATATTTTCAATTTACTATACGTAATAATAAATACAGAATAAAAAAATAACTGTTAATTTATATGTATATATATATATATATATAATATACACACACACATAAATTATTTAAAATAGAAAAAAATTAAAAATAAATATGTTCTATCATTAATTTTTTTTTAAATTTTAATAACTTAATGTATTTCTTGTTCCTAAAATATTTAATTGAGGAATTCAATTATTATTCTTAAACTGTGCTACTTAAATTTATTTTGAATTTGAACTTTCTGGAACAGTGTGCCCAGTCCGAAATACCTAATTTTAATTCCAAACTTGCAATTTACACAGTGAAAGCTGCTTTAAGAGAGAAAGCTTAAATTAAGGGGTTCTTAATTTCTCATAAAGTTGCTTCTAAATTCTGGTGTCAGTCAATAATTTCTTGTTTTACTAACAGAATTTGCCCTTGCGGGAAAAGTTTAACACACTTAGAGAGATGGCTAGTTGACATATAAAACGATGTCTCAACAAAACCGAACTACACAACTTGTATTGTATTTTTTGTTCTTTTCATTTAGGAGGTGGCATAACTCATAGAAAAAATATTGAATTATTAAATATGTACAAAAATATTCTCAGCAGTAGCAACATATAATGATTAACGGTCTTAACGATTTCATGCTGTATGAAAATAAGCTAGAATACTAATGGTTTAATTAGAATAGAATTAAATGTTAAGAAGATTGGTTATAAGGGAATCATAGGGATGCCCATTGTGGCGCAAGCATAGTTTTGTTTTGTAAATGATACATGAGAAGGATTCCAGTCTTCTGAGTATGCCAAAGCATTACCTGGAAAAGAAAACAATATTCTACCTCTTTAATTTTTAGCAATGAGTTAAAATCTTTTTAGCGTTTCTTTTATGAATAAAATTGAAATTTGATTGCTCGAGGATTACTTTAAAGACAAAAATTTGTCAAAAATAGGGAGTTTTTATTATTATTTTTTTTTTTTTAATTTAAGTATATAATTCTTTCTAATGAAATACTTTCAATCTGCATAAAAATCTGGTGTTATCTCTGTTTTTTTTTTTTTTCGACTAAAAAAAATGTAGTAATAATATGAAAAAACAATCGAATACAATTGATTAAAAAAAAGAAAACGAATGAATTATTTCTGATAGAAATAAAGTCATATAAATTGAAAAATATCCAGATTAATTTGGGGTAGAAATTCAAAATATTTCAGGTGTTTTCAATTTTCATTCATCTATTTTCATTAAAATTACATAAAGTAAACAAAATTTACATTAAAAAATAGTTAAAAAAAAAATAAAACCATAATTATTTTCAATTAAAAGTTAAATTCGTGTAGCTTGGAAAATATCCCAAATTGCTAAGGAAAAGCACTAAATATTTGCAATTCATTTTTGAATTTTCATTAGAAGAAAATTACACCTAAATTCAGTGATATACATTTCTAACTAAATTCAAAGTTAGAGAAAAAGTAGAAGTTTCATGATTTCAATCAGCACATCTTAAAATTTCTACAGCAAAGTAAAAATTTTTCGACAATAAAGCAGAATCTTGATATTTTGAAGTCAAAGTGCAGGGGAAAAATTCGGAATATCAAGGTTTTTGATCAAAATATGAAGGTTTCATATAATATTAACATCGCTGGGATATGTATCTAAGTACTTTTTCATCTTATTGAGGTTTTTGAGTTCACAATATTCGACAAATCAAAGTTTATCTGTATATAGTTTAATAAAAAAAAAAAAAAAAAAAAAAAAAAAAAAAATCTGAAATATTTCCGGCTAAGAACAAATTTATATAAGTTTTCTTTGTTCAAAATTGTTTTTTCCCTTTTAATTAAAAACTGCAATAAAAAAATTTCTCCAATTCATAAATTTTTACAATTTAATATATATATTGTTTTCAATGAAACGCACATTTTTTCGATCAAACAGGAATTTTTCCGACTGACTTTTCCATTTTTTCAATTTGTAAGTCCTTATAGGTAAATACCATTTTCCCGACTAAACATAAATCTTTTCTATCGAACGGGAATTTGTTCAACTGATTTTTTCGTTTTTCCAATTTCCAAGTTATTATAGTAAATAATTTTTTTTCCGACTAAACTAATTTGTAATTAATATCTAAATAAAATCTAAAACAATTTGTAAGTTCTTATAGGTAAATACCAATTCTAAGACTAAACGTACATTTTCCCTATCGAACGGAAATTTTTCCAACTGATTTTTTTGTTTTTCCAATTTCTAAGTCTTTATAGTAAATAACATTTTCCCAACTAAACGGACATTTTCCCCGACTGATTTTTTTTCGTTTTTCCAATTTATAAGTTTTTATAGATAAATCCTATTTTTTCCCACTAAATGTATTGTTTTACCGATAAACACGAAATTTTCCGACTTATTTTCTTGAGGGGGGGGGGTGCAGCACCATCCATACCCCCCCCCAGGATTTATGCCCCTGTTGGCATAATTATTCATAAAAAAGTTTGATTTTATGACAAATATTAGGAAGAATCATGAAAGTAAAATGGCAACCAATGAAAAAATTTCAAATTTTATACAACTAATTTATGTTATATATTTTGCATTACTTTACTATGCGGCTTATTTATGTATCAGTTAACAAAATTACTTCTCAATGCATGGATTAAATAGTGTAAATACAAAACAAATTGTGCATTTGATATTTATTTCATAACGAAACAAAATCTGATGACATTTTAAAAATTTAAAAGTCACCAGAAAGTTCTAAATTGAAAGTGTTACTTTTCTTGCTAAATTCAATATCATCATTTTTTTTCTCACCAGTGATGCTATGATAAAGTACATTTATTTATTTTATTCAAAATTTTTGATCCAGAAAAATTTACAAGAAATGCTTTCTTACATACACATGATTATTTATTTTCTGTCAAATAATGTTTAAGTTATCTACGTAATTAATTCTTAAACACAAAATTCACAATCAAATTTAATATTTTATGTAAATTAACTTCACAAATGTAGAATTTTTGTATTTAGAAAATATTGTAAAACTGAAATGTAAAGACTATATTTTATGGAAACAAGCTCAAGATTGAAAAAAATTTCCATCTTCTACTCTTCTTGAATATCCATTGTTTGTCTGTGATATATGAGGACAATCTGAAAAGAAAAAAATATTTCATAATTTTTTATAAATGGTATTCAAGTAAGTATTATTTAATAAAATTGTAATAAAATAAAAATTATTGCTTTGTTTTAAATTTCAGTAATAGTCATAAAAAGAAAAGTATTGTGATTGTGTGTGTGTGTGTGTGTATCTGGGAAGGGGAGGGGGAGGCACTGGGCACCATCACCACATTGTTAAGTGCACTGTTTGTCTTAGAAGAAAAAGAAAGTTACTAATTGTCACGTTGTGTCAGAAAAGACTGACCACACTCTTGTGATATCAGCAGAACAAACCCCCTCATCTCTCGATGCAATAATGGACTGTCTGTTGGTGTTGGGGGACTGGGGTTAAAGACATAAAAATGAGAAGAAGAGAGAGTCTTTAGATGTCCTTGGATATGGACGCGTTTTCTGACCAGGAGGAATTTGTTTACCTTTTTCTCTCTCAAGATAATGGCCGATAGTTCAGGCTAATCAGTATTACAAATCTGTAAATATTTTGTTTAACGTTCATTAAATAATATTGTTTCTGTTAGAGGCATGTATTATTATTGTTTCACTCATCATTTAATATCGGAAACCAACACACAGGATATAACGGCCTGTGACACTAATTAATTGGAAAAAACATTAATTTGACAATTTGATTTTTTTTCTTAATCTTAAAATGATTAATAGCAATTCCCAAATTTGATTCCATTATTACAATAATACACCCTTAAATTAGTTAGAATAGGGGCTCTGATCCCTACAAGCTATGTTGGCCAACTCTTATCCAAAATTGTAGTTTCTAAAAAGGTGCTATTTTGCTCTGTTATATATATATATATATATATATATTTATTTATTTATATTTAAAAAATGAGTGCAGATGTAGTTACTCAATAACTATTTGAGGATAAATATTATTTTAAAAAATAGATTCGGTAAGTGAAAATATAAAAATGATTTTGATTTAACAAAACATTATAGCCCACTTCCCCTCCCTCTCACCCTCAACTAAAGAAAGAAAAAATCCTTGCCGGCTCAGCCTACAGGCAGAGGTAATTTTCGAAATTAAATAGTTACTTCACTAACAAAAGCTAAATCAAAATTAGAGATAAATACAATTTAATAATTTTATCTGGCTCTTTTAGATGGGTTTTTAATTTCATTTTTCTGTAAGAGCTATTTTTATCAGAATCACATTAAGGCGATACTCAATTTTTAATCTTAATTAAAATTTTCAACTCCTTGAGCCGATGTTGCCCATTTGAAATTCCTGCCGAGATATTAGCTATCTCAATGCTTATGGCGAGTTTGAAGATTATCTATGTTTGAATATTTTCATAGTAGTATCATGTTTCAGTATGTTTTTTTTTTCAAAATTGCATGCTGTTACATATTGACTGCAGATGTTCATTATGTTTCCGATGTGACATTCTTAAATTCATCAAATTACTTATTTTAAAATTATAAGATATAATGCAATATTTCACCTTGATTTAAAAATAAAACATATAATGTGAATTTTAGAAAGCTCCCTGGTTTAAAAGGTGACTAAAATAATAGAAGAGATGTTACAAGTTAAAATACATTTTATTTCAAACGTCTTCTGTTTTAAATAAAATGCAATGTCTCCTTTATTATTTCAGTCACTTTTTAAGTAAACCAGGGAGCTTTTTAAAATTCATATTGTATATTATATTTATTTCATTTTTATTTTTCCACACGAAAATCTTGTCATAGAAAAGTTATGATGTAATATTCATCCGTTTTTAAAATTCGTCAACTATTTATTATGGTTTTATTTTTCACATTGAAATCCTGCAATAGGAAAGTAATTATTGTGGTAAGAATTTTATTGTTTTTCTTTTTTTTATTGCTGGCAACTACTATAACAATAAATGATTAAAATTTACTGTCATTTTTCTATAAGAGCTTGTTTTATCAGCCATGTTAAGGCAGTATTCAAATTTTTTAATCCTCCCCATTTCCACCCTCTTGAGCCAATTTTGCCCATTTGCAATCCTCACAAAGATATTAGCCATATCAGTGTTTTTGGCGAGTTTGAAGATGATCCATGCATTATTCGGGGGACAAAATTTAGTACATATTATATGTACACTGGTGTGCAAAATTTAAGGATGAGTCTCAAAATGCCAATTTTCAAGGGATTTTCAAGTGATAATTTTCATGCGAATATTCAAAAGGAATTAATATAATTTGAATAATTATTATCCCTGCATAACAGCTAGTCCAAATAACATCTCATTCAGGTCACACATGGTCACAAGAGTCACAGTCACTATGGCAAAACAAAAAATAGGAAATTCCATACGACTCTTTTATGAGTCTCAAATGACTACTATATGTGACTCTACTGACAGATCACTGTGACTGCTGCTTTGTGTCGAGTCACCAGATGACTTTATAATATTGTTTTATTGAGACTCTCATGTGACTGTCATTTGGAGACTCAATTTCAAAGTCATTATGAATGTTGCATTATGATAAATTTCCAAATAATGTCACATTAATGTTACATGGTGACTTTCTGTCACAAGACTTTGTTAAATGGTGACAGAGACCCTACTGTGAAGTAACCACTGTGAAAAGTGATGAAAAGTCACCATGTAACTTTAATGAGACATTATTTGGTAATTTATCATAATGCAACGTTCACAATGACTTTGAAATTGAGTCTCCAGATGAGAGGTCACACGAGAGTCTCAATGAAACGACATTGTAAAGTCACCTAGTGACTCGCCGCAAAGCAGCAGTCACAATGACCTGTCACTGGAGTCACATATAGTAGTCATTTGAGACTCATAAAAGAGTCATATGGAATTTCCTATTTTTTCTTTCGCCATAGTGACTGTCACTCTTGTGACCATGTGTGACCTGAATGAGACATTATATGAACTAGCTGTAATGCAGGGATAGTAATTATTCGAACTATATTACTTCCTTTTTAATATTCGCATGAAAATCCCTTGAAAATTGTCATTTTGGGACTCGTCCTTAAATTTTGCACATCAGTGTATATATATTTATATCATCATCATAATCAATTGTTTTCGATCCACTGCTGATGTAGGTCTCCTCCAAATTTTTCCAATGATTCCTATCTAGTGCTTTCATCAAGTCTCCTTACTTGGACATGTATATAGATATAAACTATAAACTTTTTAAATGGGGGTGGTTTTGGTTTTGGGTTCATATAATAAAAAGTTATAAAGGAATTTTTCAAAAGTCGCGTCATGGTAACGACTGCAATTGAAGTATTTCCTATGAAATCTACCTAAGGTTGGAGGAAAAGGAACTATGAATCGAAAAGTTTGTAGAAGTTATGCCATTTTGTGTAATCATAAAAAAGTACTTTAGTTTTCTGAATAAAAATACACAATTCATTACAAATACCATTTAATTTTTACCAGTGAAAGCTTTAAAGTTTATGATTTAGAAATACAAATGTACGTGTTCTGCTGTATATGGTATGATTTTCACACATAAAAACATCATAATTTATGTTCAAAATAACATATTGTTAAAAAAAAAATTTTATTGTGTTTAATTTCTTTAGGGAAACAGGTATGAAAAAAATCAATTAATTAATGAAAATAAAATAAATGTTTCAAATAGTTTTAAAAGTCAAAAATCAAAGTAAATAAAGTAAGTTTGTCATTAATTTACAAGGTACACAAAAGTATTCCATTACATAATGGTATAGGGGAAAACATTATTTGGGGTGCGTTTAATTGGTATTAAACTATTTCACCTTTTAGTCCCCTTACTTGGACATGTATATAGATATAAACTTTTTAAATGGGGGTGGTTTTGGGTTCATATAATGAAAAGTTATAAAGGAATTTTTCAAAAGTCGCTAAGGTTGGAGGAAAAGGAACTATGAATCAAAAAGTTTGTAGAAGTTATGCCATTTTGTGTAATCATAAACATATCCAACTTATTTATTTATATTTTAAACTTCTAAATTTAATCTTACCTATTGCCAGCTTAACATAATGGATGTTTGTTGGTGTTTCACAGAAAGGAGCAATGTGAAGGGGGTGATCAAAAGGTCTTTCTAGAATTCTTGGAACCGGTTTACAAAAACATCTAAAATAGTAATCAGATGATGTTGTTAGGCAAAGTGGTAATAAAGAAAAATAACTTTGCATTGATATTTTAAATCAAATGTCCAAATTACAGCTACAAAAATAACTGAAAATAATTCGCATTTGATTGATAATTTTACATGTTAATATTTGAAAGCAGCTTATTTAAAGTGATGATGTATTCTAAATTTAAGAAAAATCTTCTAGAAAGAAATTGATATGTACTTAATTAAAAACATCAAGATCATAAGTTTTTTTTTGTATTTTTTTAACTGATCTGTAATATTTTAAATTTCTTATTTTATCATCAACCATGTCCACCTCCTAAAAAATTTTATTTCAGTGTGTTTATCTCTTTGCGTTTAAATAATTAAAAAAAAACTATTGTTAACTTTACATTTATAATGTAGCTATCTAAATTTGTGCTTTTGTATATAATA
Organism: Maratus speculifer; assembly: GCA_964019185.1. Taxonomy (NCBI): domain Eukaryota; kingdom Metazoa; phylum Arthropoda; class Arachnida; order Araneae; family Salticidae; genus Maratus; species Maratus speculifer. Next base: position 282,065,216 of record OZ025289.1, read on the forward strand.
TACACAGGGCAACAACAGACAACTATTTTATATTCTATTCATATCACTATTTTAAAAGAATAAATTTTGTAGTATGCAGATGTATGTCATATATTTGTACTTTTGTAGACGTTGTCAAATTGTGTGTGATTTTTTTAAGGGTGTGAAAAAGAATTAAAAAATAGTCACCTGTATACTTATACACAAACAAGCATTCATCATAGAGCTTTTTGGGAGTACAATATTTAAACCAAACAATACTTCAAGCCTCTCAACAACAATAAAATCTTATTATTAAAATAATTAACCTTTTTTTTCTTACTAATTTTATTTATCCTTAACTGATCATTGCCAAAGAAAAAATATATACATGAAACTAATTTAGATTCTTATCACTTAAGAGATTGGTCAGTCAGATCTCAAATTCCCCTCTCTAAAGTTAAGCCTATCAGACTGGAATGCATTCTTATTTTTAAAGTATCTCCCTGGAAAAGTAATATTTATGAGTTATTTTTTATTTTTATTTATTTTTATTTATTTTTATTTATTTATTTATTTATTTATTTATTTATTTTTTTTTTGTACTCTTTCACAGAAGGATATTTCTTAGTTATCAAAATAATTCTAAAATATAGTTTTATCTGAAAAATTAAAATTTTATCCACAGCAGTTTTAACATATAAAATATTAAATTAAACTTATATTTTAGAAATATTTTGACAACTAAGAAAAAACTAGTTAGATGTTGCAATCCCAAAACTTTCTTCTATCTTATGCATGTTAATACTTTCTAAAAAATGCAGCATAGCAGCACCACTGGTTAGGTGGTTTAAACCAAAATCTTGTCAGCAACAACTTATGTCAACTTATAACTGTATCTGAAATTTGATGAAAATCCATGTATTATTTTTGAGATAGAGCTATTGCAAAATCTTTTTTTAAAAATCTGAATAACAGTGCCACACGATGGGAGATGTACACTAAAAAACTAACACTAAATTCACTCTAAAATCACACTGAAATTACACTAAAATCAATTTTTATCAGGTACTAACTGAATCTAGTTTTATAAAAAATCTATGCATTAGTACTTGGGATATAGTTTTCGTGAAAATTGTAAAAAATGCAGTATAGCAGCATCGCCTGTTTGGTGATATACACCAAAAACTAATCAGATCTAGTTTATATCCAAATCTAACAGAATCTAAAATTTTATTAAGTTCTGTGCATTAGTTCTTGAGATAGTACCCACAATCTTTTTGTAATATACAAAAGAGACAGACTCACTGACAGACATTTTGTAAAAACATGTTTTTTGGTTTCTCTTACCCCTAAAATGTGTAAATCCGTAGAAAACCAGATTTTGAAAATTTTTCATCGATACTTTCTTCTTGTAAAAATGGAAGAAAGTAAAAATATATATCCTTTAAGAAAGAGTACACAGAAAAAATACGTCATATAATAATTTTCTGATAAGATATCTTAAAAATAAGAATAAATTCCCTCCTGATGGTTAGTGGGAGATTTCAAGTTCTGACTGACTAAACTCCTTAATCTGTGGTATAATTTGAAAAAAAAAAAAAAAAAAAATGATAGTGAAATACATCTTAAGGTAGTAACAGGGATTAAGCAAGGTACTGCCACTGGCTTGCAAAACTGTTTCATTTGAATTAGACTTCTTTTAATCATCCCCATCACTGTTATGTTAACTGTAATTCTTATTAATTATACTAATTCAAAACTAATTATTTAATACTGCATCACCAAGTAAGTATGAGTTGTTGAGTGCTGTAAAAAGAATAGGTGTTGAATTTTTCTGGAAAAAAAAGTGTAGAGAGATAATGCTTGTTTTAATAACTCACATGTAGGAATTAGCTAGCTTTTTTAAGTTTAAATAGTGTAACATTTACTGCTGGTTTTCTGAAGGTTTGATAGTCACTATTAGGTTGATAATTATTTTGTCGGTTACAGTTTTTCACTTATAAATTTGTTTTTTTATTTTTTTTATTTATTTTTTTTTTTATTTGTTGCAAATTACAACTTTTTTCGAAAGATTTTGTAAATGAGTTTATTAGCCTCAGATGCTATTTCTTTCAGACAAGCTAAGAAGTGTTGTGTCAAAAATTGCGGCACATCACGCATAAGTATTTTACTTACCTATCATACGTAGTATAGGGTAAATCTTGCAAACGTTTTGATAATCGAAAAAAAAATTTTTTTTTGACGGATTTACACGTTTCAGATACTGGAGATTCCAAAAAACTTTCGGAGGCGGAACTTTTTCTAATCGGAGGCGAAATTGAATTCTGCAATGGCAAAATCTACATTCAACTTGTATTATATTTTGCTGGGAAACAATTTTCAAAATAATGCTAATATGCTCTTTTCATATTTTAAAAATGATTATACAAAAATGCTAAGAGTTCCAATTTAACCAAAAATCATCTGATATTTTCAGTGCCTTCTAAAAATCTCAGATGTTTCAAAATTCAGTGATAATAATTAATTTCTAAAATTGATTTTTGTACTGATTATTTGGCTGTACATATAAAAATCTTTATATATTAGTGATCACAAAAGCTTGCTTCCGTTCTTTAAAAAAAAAAAAAAATCTATGAGACAAGATATTTTACAGACAAATTTCTTAGTAATGTCTTTAGTAATCAAATGCCAAATATACTTGCTACAAAATCTCAATTCCTGATATGTATACACTTAAAATTGGGATTTTTTGAAGAGGATAAAACCTGCCTTTAAACCAAAATATATTCTAATTCATAAAGAATATTTTTTGTAGGAATGAAACTATATACTGTATATCAATTAAGAAGGATTTTAATTAAAAAAATACATATATTCCTATAATAGTTGTTCTGTCATTTTTCATTTTAATCAAAATGTAGGACCTCTACTGCATTAGCATCAAGTTGTAAAATATGAGGATTATATGAAAAGTTAAGTATGATGTAAAGATGAATTGTGATATATATTAAAAATATGACATATTCTCAAACACAGTATTACTTATATAGTCTGTCTCAAAAGTTTAAGCACAAGCATAAAATATCGATTTTTAATGAATTATAAAAAGTTAGAATTAATAAAAAAATTTTATTACATATTTCGCAATATTATTTAAATAAACGATATCAAAAATGGAAAAAAAATAAATTACACAATTTTAAAAAATACAATTAAAAAAAAGTTATAAAAAACTGTCTCAAAAGTTTATGCACAATGTCAAAAACAACCATATTTATAATTTTTACAGAACTTTTAGTAACAAATTTTTTTTCCATGTTTTCGGATTAGTTCAAATAAACGTACTTTCGTCGAAATTATTAGTTTTTGTGGGGTTTCTGGTGGCAAAAAACCATGCTTTCTCAATAGCCTCTTGGAGTTCTTCAATATAGTCATAGTGCTTTCCATTGCCTAAACTTGGAGTGTTAAAGTATTCCAGACATTCTCAATCGGGTTAAGGTCTGGACTTAAAGCTGGCTAGTCAAGTACTTTATCATTTTTCTGAAAAATCCAAAGTTTTGTAGAATGGAATACGTGGATTGAGACATTGTCTTGCAGAAAAGTTCATTCAAAACCCCTCAAAATGTCACCGAATGGAAGCAAATGGTGGTCTAGGGTCTCTTGAAACTTTTTTCACTCTTCTCTTCTCTTTAGAAAAGATAGAGAGGTGCTGGCAAATGTCCCAAATGCCCCCTAAACCATAACAGATTTACCGCCTTGCTGCCTGCTGAAAAATGTCCTTCAGTTCTTACGTAACTCATGCCAATACGCCTTCCAACCATCAGGGCCATCTAAGTTCCACTTTTTTTCATCGCTGAATAAAACAGTAAGACATTTGTCCACGTAGGTCATGTGTTTTTTAGCCCAGTTCATTCTTACCTGTTTGTGATGTAATTTAAGAGACGGTTTGCGAGCCAATTTCTTTTACATGATGTAATCACACGCTTTAATACGTCTATTTACAGTGTCTTTGGACATCTGTACTCTGAAATTATTTTTAATTTGCCGTATGGGGACATATTTTGTCTAAATATCAATCTCCGTATTTTCCGATCAATCTGAAAAGTCGTCATACGTGGTCGTCTGCATCTTGGTTTCCGCTTAAAATTATCATTTCTAGAAAGTACTTGATATATACATAGCTTTGATCAATTTAAAGCTTTTGCAATTTCAGAAACAGTTTTATTTTGAGATTTCAATTTAAAATCTTTCAAAATCTCATATTTTGTGAATTCTTTACCCTTTGTCATGTTTAAAACATTAGGAAATAATTTCTCACCTTTTATACTTGTATAAAAGTGCAATATGATGTCATACAACGTCATTACACAATACCAATCCCGTGTTTCTAAAAAAATTTGCATAAAGTGCTTAAACTTTTGAGACATCGTTTCTTCAAGAAAAAATGAAAAAATAAATAAAAATAAATATATTTTTTATTTTAACTACCCAAAATGGCTTGTATTTTATTTTGATTAAATGTTGAATATTTATTGTAAATTAGCATAAAATATTTTCTTCTTCAATTATTTTAAACGAGATTTGCAGAGTGCTTACTTAAACTTTTGAGACAGACTATCATATAACAAACTGGTCAACCAGAGAGAAAAGCAGAGCTCGATCTAAAAAAGGATACTGTAACAAATTGGCAAATATTTTTAATATAAAAAAGTGCGTAGAAAAGAACTGTAATCAGATTATCTGTAAAGCTCATGAAATTTCCCAAATTTTTGTTAGCTTAAAATGTGGACTGAGCTTCACTGGTGCAGACTTGTATAAAACCAAAAACTTTTCTGCGCACATAATATTAGGTCAAAACTTTCTGCAAAATAATTTAATGTTTAATAAAATTACGTATTATATTATTTTGGCATGTATGAAATTTGCTATTATTACGCAATTGATGGACGTAATTCGCGTTTTTTACGCGATTCATGGACATAATTCGCATTTATTACACGATTTATGACGTAATTCATATTTTTATTCGATTCATGGAAGTAATTTGCATTTTTTACATGATTTATGAACTAATTTGCTATTATGCAATTCATGGATATATTTTGCGTTTTTCGAGCTATCTGTCCATGAAACTCGCGTTTTTTTGAGCAATCTGTCGACGAAATTCGCGTTTTTTGAGAGATTTTTTGGACGTGATTCGCGTTTCTTATGCGATATATGAACATAATTCGCTTTTTTTTTTAATGCAATTCATAGACGTAATTTGCGTTTTTTTTTTTTTTTTTTTTTTTAGTTATCTGTCGAGGAAATTCGCATTTTTTGCGCTATTCATGGATGTAATTCGCGTTTTTTAAGTGATCGGTCAACGAAATTTGCATTTTTTGAGCGATTTATGGACTTATTTTTTTATGCGAATCATGGACGTAATTCGCGTTTTTAGCACGGTCTTTGAAAAATATGCATTTACTGTTTCGAATGATGGCAACTTCAAAAATGCAAAAATCTATCAAGAGAATCTGAATTTTTATTGACCTATAAAAAAAGAACACGTGTTATCGTTACTTTTTTAAATTATTGTACTGTTTTTTTAGTTGGTGGCTACTTCAAAGAAATTATTAAATTAGCAATTACAAAGGAGAGATTTCTATAATGTTAAATTATGGAAGGTATAGCGTTTTATAAATTTTAAATGGATGTCATTTCTTTAATACTGGATATTTTTTGACAGGACTTTCAAAAGGCACATACATAAATTAAGAGCTTTCGAACAAGGGTATTAAACGTCAGTAAATATTTCCTGGTTCGGGTTATAATTGAGTTGTTTGACCTTTTATTTTGTTTCACGTAGAAAAAAGTAACAAAACAGAGGTTCTGGATCTCCATAACTAATCGGTGGATCTGGATGAAATTTGATAAATTTTGAGGTCTAGAGTAAGTCACTTCGCCTTTTCAATTTCATCGCAATCTGATAATTGGGTCCAAAGTTATTAAGGGGCAAACTTTGGACTTTAACATTAGAGATGCATCTGAGCCAGGGGCGTACTGGCATGACAAAAAGGGCGGTGGCAACTTGTATTAACAGGGCGCCAACTTCTAATCAAAAGGGCGCCAATTACTATTTTAAAGTATTTTAAACTTTTTTTTTTTTTTTTTTTTTTTTTGGATTGTAAATAAATCTAACTTAAATTACACTGGGACTTATGAAATTGTCAGAAGTTGTCATACGTGTTTCTGAAATGCCCTTTATCTTCTTTGCTTCTCTCATATTTAATTTGCGTCCCAAGAAGTTTGGCAATAAACTTCCTTTTAAGAGATATATTTAATTTTTATAATCAGCCAAATACAACTTCATACTAATAGCCATAAGTATAGCATAACTCTATCAGAAAAAAGTTTTTTATTGCATTTTTTTTTTTTTCTTTTGAAAAATATTTACATTAATAACAGAAAAGCGTTTATTTCTCTCAGTATATGTATGCGAGGGAAAGAAATGGCTAAGAAAATTTGCCGCATGAAAGATCTGAAAATTTGAATGATGATAGTCTGATGCAGGTCTTAATGCAACTGAATCTGAATTTTGCTATTTTTTGGTGATTGGATCAAATATTAATTCAACTCCACAGTAAAAAAAAAAAAAAAAAAAAAAAAAAAAAAAAAAAAAAAAAAATTGACCGAAAAAATGTTGCATTACAGAGTACCAGAAACCACATTCCGAAACGTGAAGGTAAATAATATCCAATTGCGAAAATGTTTTTTGCAGCCTTAACAGCATATTAAAATTTTATAAAGATTAGTCAATCTCAATTTTTACGAAAATTAAAGACTAGAATGTAATTTAAGGGTGTATTTCAATTCAAACTGCTTATTTTCCGATTTATTTTTGGATTCATTTTTGCTCTCAAATACACCAAACTTTCAAAATCTCTTATTTGGAAATTGGAAAGTACACAAGGTGCCGTGATTGTCGATTCTTTGATAAATGCAAAAAATATTGTAAAAAAAGCAATCAAAAACGGCATTTCGAACCGATTTTTCCCAAGCGGGAGATTTGGGAACGAAAAAAAGGGTCATACTGATAAGGTAATTGTTTATAACTCAAATTCTAATGAATTGAGCGTAAAAAGACATCACACAGCACCTCATGCGTCCCTTCAAGAATCCCCTCAGCAAGTTTCATGATTCTACTTTTAAAAATGTGTCTGAAACTGTATCAGAAAATTTCGGGCTGTTGAAGGTGGAAAAGCGTTTTTTCGAATACACCCTTAAAGAAAAAGGAAGCGAGAGACAGAAAGACATGAAAACAGAGAAACGAAAAACAGTAACTTACTGATACAGAAATAGGGCCATTTGCAAAGATAGAACGTCTCTCATGACAGAAAAAAAAAAGAGTATGAAATCAAACCATCTTCTCAAGGGTTTAAAATAAACAATATGTACTTGTTTTCGGTGCTTTTTTTTAATACATAAATGTATGAATATACACAATTGTGTAATTGTGGGGGGGGGGGAGGAATTTCACATAAATCAATTGTTTCAATTAAAAAAGTGATTTAACAATTACTCTATACTGAGAATAATAATACAATTAGATCCTTTTGTGTACTATCTCTATAAATAAACAATAAAAAAATTTCAATTCGTATTCTATGTAGTGTACCACAGTAATATATATCGATTTAATTTTATTTGAAGCATTGGGACATATTAAAATACACTACAAACATTTTTTTCTCAAAATTTTGGGTTTTTTCTTACGGGTCTCCCTTAAACTTACTGATTTATTTCAGATTTTTTTGTTCTTATATCATTGTTTGCCTTACCTTTAATACCACAATAAAAATATATTATGATTGTTTTGTTTCATTTCTCTTCGACATTAAATGGATTGCAGCGTTGAATTCAAGGGGTGACCAGGGGGGAACATTCTCCCGGAGTAATGAGATGTCCCCCCCGGAAAATTTGAGATTTTGCGTCTTCAATGGTCAAAAAGTGCAATCCCCCCCCCCCCCGGGAGACAAAGAATTCCCTCCGGGAGAAAAGTGTCTGAATTCAACACAGGGATTAAGAAACCTTCTATAGTAAACCATATATTTAAGCGACATGGGAATAGGAATTTATTTGCATTTGATGGACAAACGAATCGAAATCCTACACTTTTCAATTATACTGGAAAGTGTCATCACGTTGAATTTGTAATTTTTTTTAATGTTGGGGCAAATTTTATGAAGATTACACACACATTGAAAAAATATTGCCAATATTTAGTAAAATATGTATTTTAACTTTGAGGGAGGGGAGAGAAAGATTTTAGATACCTCGAAAAATTTATGTAAATTTGGTTTCATCCCATGGACACACACACAGCAAAATCCAAGAAGGGGAACAAATATGTGCTTGTAATACACTGCCAAAACTTTTCTTTGGCAAGAATAATTCATAAGACAATTTCGAATAATACCAACAGTAAAAAAATATAGAAATGTTAAAAATAAGAGACATAAGAAAAACAAAAATAGTTTATTATTCTTTTTTTCTCCCTGTTTATTTACCTATCCCAAACCACGATTTGAGATAATTTTGAATGCATAAATATAAATAAAAATCAGAGCTGAAAATAATTTTTAAAGGGATTGCAGGAGGAAAAACAATTTATCCTTTTTTTTAATGTTTATTTATTATAAATAATTTGAAAGGAACAATCTTTGTTTTTTTCCAAAAATTCAGAGAGAGTTACTTGCTCTCTTCTGTCTCCCACTAGCCTATTGTGGACGCCCTTGTTTCATCCCTTTACACAAAAGAAATCAGAAGCATATTGATACTTAAAAGATATGTAACACTTATGAAAAATTTAAGACATAACATAAACACACCATATAATTAACATCATATTATTAGTAAAAACTTAATCTTTTAAAATTACTTACAATTCTCTTGAACCGAACGTATCATCTCCAAATGGAATCAATAATTTACTATCTGTGTGATTGTGTTTGGTGAAGATTATAAAATATTCCAGGTCTTTCCAGGCTCTATGTCTGTTTATATTTTGTTAGTTTTGTATTCGGAAAACGAACAGAATTCAAAAAAGAGCTACTTCAGAATAAACTATACATGTCCGAATTTAAATAGTCTAATACTTGACGGGTTTTTTTTTTTTTCCTTTTGCCAAAAAGAGATAATTCTTGGGAACTAATCAAGGTATAATTGATAGCGTGAATGGTGAAAGAAGATCTTAGAGTAAGGGGGGATAGGCTCAAAAACGATTTTTCTGCAGCCAACAGGTGTTGGACACATTATGGACTCGATTGGTGGTCATAATGTGTTTAAACACGGACTCCTTTTAATCGCAAATGCTAAACTGCTGTTGTTAATTGTCGTTTGAGAAAAACCATCCATGTGGCATACAAAGATCTTTTTGAAAGGTCCGTTTAAAAGCCGATTGTGGGATAGTTTTCGTTTAGAAAATTCCAAGTAAAAACTGAACCCCAATCTGAAAAAGTACCAGTTCTTCGAAAGTAACGTAGTTCTCATTAATGGGGATAAAACAGCAAGTAAACATAACTTTTTTTGTGCAATTCTTTTCAATTTGTTTGGAAAAAAAATAATTAAAATAGGTTTAAATTTTATCGCCTTACTTTCTAAAATTGAATTTATTAATCTATTGTTCTTTTAAACATTCAATAAATAAGGAAAGCCTGCATCCCTTCGCATAACTCTTGTAATTAAAAAGAAAGTGGATGGATTTCATGACCACCTTTTAATCTCGATTTAAAAATATAGACAATACATTTTTAAAAATGACAGCAGTAGGAAAACGATTTCATTTTAAGGGTATTCTTAACTGCTCCGCTCAACAAGCGCAAAACGTTTTGACACATTTACACATTCATTTTTTAACAGAAAGATATAATTTTGGAAGGTCTGACTATAGAAGAGATTTCGAATCGAACTTATTTTTCCATTTTATGATAATTAAATTACCTATCGAGTTATAAGCTATTTCGATGACGTGATCACCCGTTTTTCTCCTGCTTTTCGACCGGTTTATCTGCTTTCGTCGGGAAATCTGCTCAAAAGAGTCAACTTTGAAGGCTTGTTATGAAAAATCTATTGTGTTTTTCAAAATACAGAAAATTGAGTGCAATTAGACAGTTTCTGTCTAAGAACACCTGCTATTTTCATGCATTTCCGAACAAAAATAAATTAAAGCATGTGTCACAAAGTTGCCCTTTTTGATTTAAGAACACCCTTAATGCAGAATACATAAAATTAATATTTTTAAAGATATGTATAACATTCAATAAACGACAGAAGCGTTAAATAACATTTAAATGTACAGCTAAATAATATATATATAGTGTTGTTTTTTCGTCAAAATTTATAAATTTCGACATTGTATAAACAAGCCATAAGAAATTTTGACTCTAAAAAACATTCCATGAAAACATTGCACTTAAAAAAGAAATCTGTTAAATCCAGGGTTGACATTTTTTTATAAAAAAATTATATAGATATTTTATGTTGCTAATTTTGAATAGTAATGTTTGGCTTATCGAATAACAGATTAAATAAGGCAAACATTACTATTCGGAAATGGTTGACACACAGACGGATGGACAGCATTTTTTTTTTTTTTAAACATATTTTTCGGAATCTCCAGTATCTAAAACATGTAAATCAGTCAAAATTTTTTTTTTCAATTTTCAAAACGATTTTAAGATTTACCTGTTCTATACTACCTATGATGGGTAAGTAAATATAGCAAGAGCGCCGTGCCAGCCAAAGCCGCATCTGTCAATGGGTCGAATAAAATGATTTTTAAGGCACTGAATCCTTTTTTATCGTTTCCATTAGCTCAGTAAGTAAAAATTCCAAAGTACCGGGCAACCATACGAAGCGGACAATTCTTAAATGAAGAAAATGTTCTACATATGTGAATAATTCTTAATATCAGTTTTTTAGAAGACTTCATTTGTAAGGGCGCCTAAAAGAAAAAAAAAATCTGTCTTAGTGCGCCATGACGGCCACAGCCGCCTATATCAATAGGTAGAATAAGATGATTTTTAAGGCATTCAACACACCTATGCCATATTTTGGTTGGTGCCTCGGATGGGTGATCAGGCATTCAACCCTGTTTTATCGCTTCCATTAGCTCAATAAGTAGAAATTCCAAAGTACCGGGTAACCATACGAAGCTAACAATTCAAATGCGTGAATAATTCTTAATATCAGTTTTTTAGAAGACATCGTTTGTAAGGGCGCTTAAAAGAAAAAAAATCTGTTCTAGGGCACCAAGAAGGCCAAAGCCACCTACTGATATAGCTGAAAAAAAAATCTGTCCGAGGGCGCCAAGAAGGCCAAAGCCAATATAGCTGAGAAAAATATGTCCGAGGGTGCCAAGGAGGCCAAAGCCAATATAGCTGAGAAAAATATGTCCGAGGGCGCCAAGAAGGTCAAAGCTACCTACTCATATAGCTGAAAAAAAAACTGTCCGAGGGCGCCAAGAAGGCCAAAGCCACCTACTGATGTAGCTAAAAAAAATCTGTCCGAGGGCGCCAAGAAGGCCAAAGCCACCTACTGATATAGCTGAAAAAAAAAAATCTGTCCGCGGGCGCCAAGAAGGCCAAAGCCACCTACTGATATAGCTGGAAAAAAATCTGTCCGAGGGCGCCAAGAAGGCCAAAGCCACCTACTAATATAGCTAAAAAATCTGTCCGAGGGCGCCAAAAAGGCCAAAGCCAATATAGCTGAAAAATATGTCCGAGGGCGCCAAGAAGGCCAAAGCCACCTACTGATGTAGCTAAAAAAAATCTGTCCGAGGGCGCCAAGAAGGCCAAAGCCACCTACTGATATAGCTGAAAAAAAATCTGTCCGCGGGCGCCAAGAAGGCCAAAGCCACCTACTGATATAGCTGAAAAAAAATCTGTCCGAGGGCGCCAAGAAGGCCAAAACCACCTACTAATATAGCTAAAAAATCTGTCCGAGGGCGCCAAAAAGGCCAAAGCCAATATAGCTGAAAAAATATGTCCGAGGGCGCCAAGAAGGCCAAAGCTACCTACTCATATAGCTGAAAAAAAACTGTCCGAGGGCGCCAAGAAGGCCAAAGCCACCTACTGATGTAGCTAAAAAAAATCTGTCCGAGGGCGCCAAGAAGGCCAAAGCCACTTACTGATATTGCTGAAAAAATCTCTCCGCGGGCGCCAAGAAGGCCAAAGCCACCTACTGATATAGTTGAAAAAAATCTGTCCGAGGGCGCCAAGAAGGCCAAAGCCACCTACTGATATAGCTGAAGAAAAATCTGTCCGAAGGCGCAAAGAAGGCCAAAGCCACCTATTGATATAGCTGAAAAAAAAAATCTCTCCGAGGGCGCCAAGAAAGCCAAAGCCACCTACTCATATAGCTGAAAAAAAATCTGTTCGAGGGCGCCAAGAAGGCCAAAGCCACCTACTCATATAGCTGGAAAAAAAATGACAAGAGGCGACATGGCGCCCTCCGTCAGATTTTTTTTTTTTTTTTTCAGCTATATTTTCTTAAGTGGCTTTGGCCTTCTTGGCGCCCTCGGACAGATTTTTTTTTTCAGCTAGGATACAATAAAAATGAAAATTTGCTTTTCGTGAATTCGTATTTCACGTTTTTTCATACTTAACTTAAGCAATATGTAGCAAAACCGGAATAGTGGGAAACAATTCGAGTCGCAAGTACTTAAATACACAACACACGGTAAATATAACACATAAAGAATAATTATTAGTTTTCTTAGAAAGCATTAATCGTTGAGATGTTTTGAAAATGTCACTATTCCTTTTTTTTTTTTTTTTTTTTTTTTTTTGCCGCTCAGAAAACCTTATTTCAAATGCGCTTACATAAAAAAAAAAAAAAAAAAAAAAAAAAAAAAAAAAAAAAAAAAATTCGACTAGGGGCGCACCGGGTATTTGCCTCGCTGCCCGGTGGGCCTGCTGTATGATCGAAAACTGGAAAGTATAAGGTCAAGAAGATAAAGACATGTATTGGAACCAGTAAATTTCCTGAGATCAATGAATTGCTTCTTGATTTTCTTTAAAATCATGTCTCTTTTGGTTAATTCAAAGTTTGGCCAATTCCTACTTTTTAATATTCAAATTCACTTGGAATAAGAAATTAAGATAATCTACAATGTTAACCAAGGCTGCGGGCACAACTACATGCATTTAGTTCAACTGGAAAAGCAATACATTTTATTTTTGAAGGTGTTTTTTTCTGGACCAATCATAAACAAATTTTAAATGAAATTTCAGTTTTACAATTTTCAGTACTGCACATTTTTAAACATCGCACATTTTCAATTTTTACACCGTCGTATATGGAAAAAAAAATGTAAATGCAATTTGTTTGAAAGCTGTATCTCAATTTTTTCTGGGTTATTATTATTATTATTATTGTAGTTTTTAATACTTTTTTGTCATCGTGGCAACAGAAGTATTCCATTTCTGGATATGGACCAATCAGAAAACGGCTAAAATCCAGACATCACAAGGACTCAGCTATGTCTCTGATATTTCTAAACCGAGAGCAACAGCCATTTTCCAAATAGTTAAAAAAAAAGTTAATATTTGTAGGGGGTAGAGTAAAAATAATAACTTTTTTATGAAAGCGGAGAAAAAATTTACATTTGTCATTAGAAGTAGGATATTTTCATTACAGCAATATACATAAAACATAGAACTTATATACTTACATACGCACAGAAAAAAAAAAAAAAAAAAAAAAAAAAAAAACCCGTAAGAATTTATAATTATTGAACATACTAATTTCATAACAAAATTTAATCATAAATTTTCTGTTAAAAAAGGAATCCGGTTTTTAAAATTTATTCATATAAAATCGTATTCTTAAAAAAATATTTATTAAAAATACTGATAAGGCTGTTTTCAAATTAAAAAAAAAAGCTTTTTTTGACAGATTTTTAAAAAAAAAATTCTTCAGAAAACGCATGAAATGGACAGGTGTTGCGATTCGTCAATAATGTAATCAAAAAATGTTTTCAATCTTTTTAGGTGCGTTCGTAATTATATAATACGTAGCACCTATAGTTGTCGTTCAGTCCGTCCGTCTGTCCGTCCGTCTGTCCGTCCGTCCGTCTGTCCGTCCGTCCGTCTGTCCGCGTATAACAACGCAAAAACTACCCAACCGAATCGTTTGAAATTTAAAATACATAAATATTAGATATTTTTGTCGAGTCATTTCAAATTTTATGAGAATCGGATGGATAGATCAATTACAGGGACGATCAAAAGTATTCCATTACATTACGGTCAATGGGGAAAAAAGTTTCAAATGCATTTTAATCGTTTGAAATTTAAAATACGCAATTATTACATAATTCTGTCGTGTTATTTCAAATTTTTTGATAATCGTGTGCATAGATCAATTACAGGGGCAATCAAAAGTATTCAATTACATTATGGTCAATGGGGAAAAAGTTTCAAATATATTCTATACGTTTGAAATTTAAAATACATAATTATTACATAATTTTTTCGAGTTATTTCAAATTTTATGAAACTCGGACGAATAGATCAATTACAGGGACAATCAAAAGTATTCCATTACATTACAGTCAATGGGAAAAAATGTTTCAAATGCATTTTAATCGTTTGAAATTTAAAATACGCAATTATTACATAATTCTGTCGAGTTATTTCAAATTTTTTGATTATCGTGTGCATAGATCAATTACAGGGACAATCAAAAGTATTCAATTACATTATGGTCAATGGGGAAAAAGTTTCAAATATATTCTATACGTTTGAAATTTAAAATACATAATTATTGCATAATATTTTCGAGTTATTACAAATTTTATGAAAATCGGATGCATAGATCAATTACAGGGACAATCAAAAGTATTCCATTACATTACGGTCAATGGGGAAAAATGTTTCAAATGCATTTTAATCGTGTTACACTCATGCGAACTTAATAAAATTTATATGCAACTATAAAGTACATATTATAATATACATCTTACATAATTTGTGGTGCAAAGAACATTTGTTATTGATTTACAAGGCCACACAAAAGTATTCCATTACATAATGGTATAGGGAGAACATTGTTTGATGAGCGTTTTAATTGTAGTTCACTATTTACAATGTTATGAGATTGATATATGAACGTAATATTTTTAAAACTTCGTTATCGTCCGAACGCACCTAATTTGCTACGCTTCACGTGCAATTTCCAACTTGTTTCTTTTGTAAACACAGGGGATTTTTCTGAAAATACTTCTGTAAACTCTACACGTAATTTAATTACTGAAAAAAGAAAAACGCTTTTCGATTTCAACAGCTTTACCACCTACCGTTTCTCTCTTGTCCACATTTGTCGCACAGCTTCGCCTTTAGTGATGGGATAATCTGATGACTGATTGCAAGTTGAATCAAGCCGGAGCTGTAAAGAATCAGTATGTGGTCGGTCACCATAACAACGAAGAACTGATGTAACAGTGGGTGTTGAATAAAGTCGTGTCCATGGATCTTTTTTTCCAGTTACTGCCTTTGGTCTTGAAATCTAAAATTGATAAACAAATAACTGTAATCTATATATATATATAAGAAAATCTGGATTTCGTATTAATCATCCCACAAAAAAATCTATCGAACCTAAAAACTTGCAAATTGGGGTAAAATACTTCTTATAATATCGAGTGCTGCTAAGAAAGAATTTTGAAAATTCCACCCCTAAGGAGGGTAAAAAAGAGAACGAACTTTTTAAAAAATCATGAAAAATCGGATTTTGTATTTTCTTTTCAACTGATAACATATTTTAGTGTATTTTTTCATGCTGAATCGAATGGTACTAAGCAAATTCTTTTAAATCCAGTAGTTCGTGAGATATTTTACATATTCTAATTTGGCGATGTCTTCGGCACAAAAACCTTAAATTTTCAATCTATATATATATAAAATAAAGTCTGGATTTCGGATTAATCATCTCACAAAAATATCTATCGAACCTAAAATCTTACAAATTGTGGTAGAAATACTTCTTATAATATCGAGTGCCGCTAACAAGGAAGGTCTCCATACTGGGCATACTCAGATTTTTTTGAAAAAAATACTAATTGAACTACTAATGTAGGTAATAAAGGATCAGTGAAAATTAGCGGCGGAATTGCACCAGAAAACATGAAAAAAAAAAAAATACTTTTGAATATTTGGCGTGAAAAGACCAAAGTGTCACGCTATTTGGCGAGCAGCACTTTTCCCCGCCAAACGATTTTAATGCAACTAAAAACGTTTGAATTTTTAGAATTAGTGTAAATGGTATTTAATGAATTTAAACGTAAACATTGATAGAGTTTAATATATTATATATATATACAGGGTGATTCTAAATTTTTTTTACAATAAAAGAGGGGTGATAGTACACATAAAGACAAACAATAATAAATAGGAGACCAAGGGTCCAAAACGTTTTCCAAAGAAGATAGCCGCCATTAAAGTCATATATTCATTTTATTAAATGCTTTCGTAAGCTTAGACTTAAACTTAAATTTTGAGCTCAAAATCTGAATAGTTGGGGGTGGTTAAGTAGACAAACTGAACTGTGTTCAGAGGGTTCAAATTTCAAATGACTATAAAAAACGGAAAAATTGGTCGATTCGTTTGCGGTTTTCGCTAAAACTAATTTTTAAATGAGCATTTTCTTGAAAATAATTTTTTAAGATAAATTTCACAAAATGCCGATAGAGGGCGCCTTAGACTTTGGAGTAGCGTACAACTATTTTTAACTGTTATTATTTAATCTCATTAAATGCTTTCAAATGCATAAAATAAAATTTTAGGCTCAAATTCTGAATCGTTGGGAGTGTTTAAGTAGCGAAAATTGGAATTGTGTTCGTGGAGGAGGGAGGTTAAACTTCAACTCCTGAAGACACTTCAATTTGTGCTACTTAATTACTCCTAATTATTCAGATTTTGAGCTCAAAATTTATGTTTAAATCTAAGCTTCCGAAAACATTTAATAATTTTTTGCAAGCATTTAATTAGAACAAAAAAATAATGGTTAAAATTAATTATTGGTTACTCTGAAGTTTAAGGCGCCCTCTAATGGAATTATTTTTTTAAATTTATCTTTAATATTTATCTTCAAGAAAATACTGACTTAAAAAATAGTTTTATTTTAAACCGCAAACAAATCGACAAATTTTTCCATTTTCTATAATTATTTTAAAATTGAACCCCCCCCCCCTCCTCCCCTTAAACACAGTTCATTTTTTCATAACTACTCCCTACTATTCAGATTTTGAGCTCAAAATTTAAGTCTAAGCTTCCAAAAACATTTAATGGTATGCAAAAAATAACGGCAAAAAATAGTTGTTCGTTACTCCAAAGTCTAAAGCGCCCTCTATCGAAATTTTTTGAAATTTATCTTTATAATTTATTTTTAAGAAAATACCGACATAAAGAATAGTTTTAGTAAAAACCGCAAATCAATGAACCAATTTTTACGTTTTTTTATAATCATTTGAAATTTGAACCCTCTGAACACAGTTCAGTTTGTGCTAGTTAACCACTCCCACTTTCAGATTTTGAGCTCAAAATTTAAGTTTGACTCTAAGTTTACGAAAACATTTAATGAGATGCATAAAATAACGGCAAAAAATAGTTGTTCGTTACATCAAAGTCTAAAGCGCCCTCTATCGGCATTTTTTAAAATTTATCTTTATAATTTAATTTCAAGAAAATGCCGACATAAAGGTTAATTTTAGTGAAAACCGCAAATCAATCGAACGATTTTTCCATTTTTTATGTTTATTTGAAATTTTGGTCCCTAAACTTTAATGGCGGCTATCTCCTTTGGAAAACGTTTTGGACCCTTGGTCTCCTATTTAATATTGTTTGTCTTGATGTGTACTATCACCCCTCTTTTATTGTAAAAAAAAATTTGGAATCACCCAGTATATATATATATTATTAGTTGCTGTAGTTATTTAATTTACCCCTGAAAGAAAAAATTTCATATATGAAAAATTCTTATTCTGTAACATTATTTTGATACATTTAAACGTATTCAAAAATAAAAGATAGATGTTACCATAGCAACAAAATCGAATTGAAAATGCAGCGTATACTATAAAAGAAAAATAAAATGGACAATTTTACGGAAATTGCATTGGTAATCTGGACACTTGTACAATTTACTGCTTTTTAACGGAATTTTTGAGAAATTTTTCCAGAAATTTCGTCGTTTTTTTTTGGGGGGGGGGGGGGGGGAGATTTGAAATTTACGGAAATGCTCCCATTAAAAAACAGTAAATTGTACTGGCATCCCGATTACCAGTGTCCTCGCGTAGACCTAGCGTGCTACGCACGCAGTTGTAATAACTTCAAACCTCCATTGATATTTATCACTTTCAAAATGAACCTCTTTCACGGGTTTTTGTTGTTTACGTTAGAGGTCTGCACGGGTCGGAATTTCCATTATCGAGCCCGGCCCGACGCAATTTCTACTATTTCGGAAAAATTCATATTTTTGTCATATATTTAAGATTTTTAAAAATACGTGCATATTTATAGGATGATTTTACAGTATATTTTACAGGAAATACACAATAGCAATATTAATGATTACTTACTTACGTTAGATTCTAGCAACTTTAGATTTTTAATATTAAAATAAAGGTTCATTAAAATTTACTGTGTTTAGTAAAAAAAAAAAAAAAAAAAAAAAAAGTTAAAAACATCATAACTCTTGAAGCTGTATAATAAAAAGTAGATTGATGAATATATTTCTGTATCATTTTATTAAGGACTTTCTCAAAAACCAAAGGATCTACTCTTTGATACATTTTTTAATTCAATTCCTTTCGGAAACGCATAAGATTAGCAAGTGTTTTTATGCAGAAACTATGTAATCGAATGACGTTACCCACTTTTTTTATGCAAGCAATTTAAGAAATTTAACTTTTTGAATTGAATTTCTGAAAGAGACAGCATGGGAAAGGAAAAAAATTCTGCAACCACGTTACAAGATTATCTTATACCTCTACAAGTATAACAAGTATCTTATTTATCAAAAAAGGAAAACGCCATATGATTCCCCCTTTCAATAGTCAGGTTTGACAATTTTATTATATCTTTACAGTTAAAAATTAGTCAGAAAATGTGTCAAACTTTCACGTTGTTGAACAGCGAATTTAAGAACCACCTATAAGTATATTTCCAAAGATTACGGTAACATAAGTTCTTTATCGCTTTTAGTACTTTTACAAATCATGTTGTCTGCACAACACATTTTGTGAACAATTAACTGATTCGACTATATGTAGAAAAACAATGCAAGCCTGATCTCAGTCAGTCACGTGCCTGCTAAAAAGATATTAAGTCCGGGTTAGACACAAAGTAACAGTCCGATGACGATCTCTACACTGTACAAGTTTCATTTCTGTTTTGATGTTTAGGATCGGCTCGTAGTGCAGACTTATACTTATTCTCGTTAAAGCCATATTTGTTGAAAATAGCTCATATTTCATCGTCTTTGCTGAAATCTTTATAACGGGCCGGTAGGCCCACTAACTTTTTTTTACCTGTTCAGCCGGCCCGTTAGAAAATTCGGAACTACCTCTCCGGGCTAAGTACGGCCTCGGTCCAGGGCCGGACCGGTGCAGACCTTTAGCCTACCCCATAGAGCTCTAGCGTTCCCATATAGTATATGTGTGCTGCACACGCTCCGAAAAATCCGTAAAGAATCGTAAGATGAGTTGATAGATAAAAATTCTGCAGAAACAGTGTTGCCAGCATGCCAGCGGGCTACATTTTGTTATTCGGATTTTTTTATTGCCACCAATTTTTTGAAATTGTAAAATTCATCTTATTTAATGGCATATATATTAAGGCGAAAACAAGGGAAATTAAACCATTTAAAAAAATTGGTATCAATCAAGAAATTTGAATTTTGGAAAAATAGCCCATTGGTAATTCTGCCCAAAAATTGGGCCCTTGAAACTTCAGATAAAAATACTCCCTGGCGGTGAAGGTAAAATTAAAAATTTTAAGACATTTGAAAACCAAGTTGGATGAACAAAACCCATTTGAAATTGGGTCTGAGAATATGCGTTTTGCATTGGAAGGTGAAGCTAAAACTGTAAGAAAATCATATGCTAATTTGCATGAATCAATCTCCGTTGAAATCTGGCCCACAAAATGCGAGAAAATAATTCGATGTTAATTTTGATTAACGTAAATAAAATTCGTTGTTAACAGAACACACTGATAATCTTCGATTAAGTCGATAAAATGTTTTTAAGGGTGTATACGATAAAACGCTTTTTCACCTTCAACAGCTCGAAATTTTCTGATACAATTTGAGACACATTTTTAAAAATAGAAACATGAAACTTACTGAGGGGATTTTTGAAGAGACACATAAGGTGCCGTGTAATGTCATTTTACGCTCAATTCATTAGAATTTGATTTATAAACAATTATCTTCTCAGTATGACCCTTTTTTTTTCGTTCCCAAATCTCCCGCTTCGGAAAAATCTGTTCAAATGCCATTTTTGATTGCTTTTTTAGCAATCAATATTTTCTGCCTTTATCAAAGAATCGACAATCACGGCACCTTGTGTACTTTCTAAATAAGACAATTTGCAAGTTTGATGCATATGAGAGTAGAAAAAAATTTAAAAATAAACCGGAAAATAAGCAGTTTGAATCGATTTACACCCTTAAATTATGTTTATAGACTTCAATTTATAAATCAAAAGGCCTGTTTGGCGACTTGGAGTCACATTTCTATGGTATCAAACGAACATTTTTTATTTGTATACTAGCTGATCCGTCCGTCCATTTTTCCAAACGAAATGATTAAATAGGGGGTGCCAAAAAGAGAGAAATTTTAAACCGAAGTTATTTCATTATATTTTGATATAAATAAGAAATGTTGAACTTTTCTTTTGTGTATGTGCAACGTTTAATAATTATGTCGATTGCCTATATGTCTGTGATCCACCAATTTTTCGAAATTAGACGGAGGTGTCGGAAAGAAAATTATCTCTTTTTAGTTTAGTTATTAATGAATGTTCATCCCTGTAAGGCTGTTTCTCCAAACTTCTGCACTGTAACCATCAGGTTCTGGAAAATCTTTTTTAAAAAAAATTATCGATCGATTTTCAGAAAATTTATACACAGGTTTAAAATATTTTTCTAAGTGTACTCTGAAAATTTCGAATCGATATCTTAATTACACTGATAAACAAATTTTAACGAATTTTCGATTTCTCTATATACGTTGGGTGTTTTTTATAGATTTCAAGCTGCTGAAAAAGAATATGTCTGTAAAAATTTTCTATCACCCTCCATTTTGGAGAAATTTCATTTATACGTTTTGGAGTATGTAGGCATCGTATAGGCATTATAATTATATTATATTATTGTCTTTCATGTATTTGATTCACACAAACATTCCTTTTTCTTATTACAACGATAGAAGATACAGCAAGTAGAAACAGATGTCCCCCTAATAAATTTTATGTTAGCGACCTTGAACAGACAGCTCTAGCCACAACCAACATTATTTGACTTTAACGCAAATCCCTGACAGTGGAAACTTATCTTTCGGGGCGAATATACTACTACTTCTTTGTTCTATAAGACTTTTTAATTGAATTTTGATTATAATTATCATATCTTCCTCTACAATATGTAAAACATGTCTAGAGGATGCGTTAATGAACCCGATTCTTTTTGCTGTGTGTGCGGGGAGCTAACTTTGAAAAAGCATCGATGCGCCTATTAGGCCAGTCAAATTGTCAGAAAAAAGGGCCGATAGATGCAAAAATTCTGCTAGAAGATTTTATGTTTTTAAAATGTTTATGGGGATGCTAGTAACAAGAATTAATGGTTTTCCAACAAAATATCTCGAGGCTAAAGTTTGTGAAGCCGAAAAACCACAAAATTTTCGGACTTTTTTCAGTTTTTTGCCTATAACTCAAAAATAATAAATTTTTCGTGTATTATACTCAATTACAAAAAGAAAGAACATTAAATTATCTACAAATTTTATATTAAAACTGTTTTTCTAAAGCCATTACTAAGCGCGCTACAGCTTTCGGAAAGTGACTCTTTTCTTCTAACTTTGTGGAAAAATTGCAAAAACGAAAATTTGGCACAGTTTTTCATTAATTTATCCTTTTTAATGTAACTTATTTAAATTACAGGTATTTTCATGATAACATTCATGATGAATTGCAACGGTAACATTGTAAAAAATTAAGAACATTGTAACTTTTTTGTATTTGGAGCTTTAGTAAAGAACATTAATATTAGGTATTTATCTAAATGTAAGTAAAAAATGTTTCAATATTTTGCCTGTAACTTGAAAATTATGAACTTTTTGCGTAACATATTTAATTACAAAAAGAAAGAACATTAAATTCTCTATAAATTTTGTTATAAAAACTTTTTTTTAAACCCATTACTAAGCGCGTTATGTTTTTTTTTTTTTTTTTTTTTTTTTGAAAATGTCACTTTTTTTTAACTTTAGAGAAAGTGACCTATTTTTCGCCTCCCGTCCCAAAAAGACTTTTTTTCATCGATAACAATGAAAATTAAATAGACCGTTTGATTTATGAAAAATGAATGTTTTAAGAAAGGCAGGCAAAAGATGCACAAATTCTAGAAATCCTATAAGAAAACAATTACAAAGAGAGGGAGGGCTGGGGATAAAAAAAAAAGAAAAGTTGATGGAAGATTGTGGTCAGTGACATTCCCGAGCCGCTTTCGTTCAGATGCACGTATTCTTTTTTAAATACATTAAGTTTATTGTATCTGTTCTCGTGTAGTGATGAAAAATGAGTGAGCTCTATCCAAAATTCTGTTTACTTTGCCAAACGGCTTCAAATAGTGATACTCGCGATGTAAGCCAGAAAGACTTGCCAAGCTCTTTGAACATAGAGTTTAGCGTCAAAGTAATAGTCATCAAAAGTAATATTAATCAGTTTTTTGAAAAGTAGCAAGGAAGTAAGAATACAGGATGATTGCCGAAAAACATATGCGAATGAGAGAATGAGAGCAGCATATGTTCGTCGGGGTGAAGATTCTACACATACTATAGTTTGTCCCTCAGATCAGGCGCTTCTTTCAAGCTTCAACATAATTATTTCTTATGTGATGAAGGTAATCCCGGTGACTTCAATGAAAAACAATAAAAAAAGCCCTACACAAAGAGAAATTTGATTCACAAAGTAATGAAATTAGAAGCGAAAGTTACATTTTTGAAAATTGCTAAAAAACGTGAGGATGAAGGGTCTCAGAAAGTAATTGAGCGTATTCAGCACGAATCTGACTTGCAGATGCATGGTATTATAGTTTTGTCGCATAAAAGTAGATCAATCTGTAACAAGTGGAGAGAAAAGAGGGTATCGACCCGCATCATTCGTTGACGAAGCCAATGACAGAAACAAGAGCCACTTTATTTCATTGCTTGAAACAAATAAAAAATTTCAAAACAAGAATGTCAAAATAACAGAATTCAAGTTGAGCTGACAAAAGAAAAAAGCTGATGTCATGATAGTTACCTCAGCCATTTCAAGAGCCGAATCTTTTGAAATCGTCGTAATTCTCGGAGAAGACATTGACCTTCTTGTGATTAGGACGAGCTTAGGCTATCAGCACAAAAATCTGTTTTTCTAAAAGCCAGGAAGAGGTAACGTCGAAACCAAGTGGTTTTCAACCATCGTTCAAATACAATTACAACAATGATCTTTTTTTTTCTCATGCAATATGCGGATGCGATACAACATTCGCTCTTTTTGGGCAAAGAAAGTCAAAGTTTTGTAACACTGAAAAAACATGAACATTTTGGAGAAATAGCCTGCATATTCAATAAAATAGGTTCTAACCGTCAAGAAATCATCAAGGCTGGAAAAAATTCCATATTGCACTATACAGTGGATGCATAGCTACCACACAAAATTTGAACACCTTCAGGTTTCAGTTATTTGCTAAATGTGCCACAAAAAAGAAAAGTTCATTTTGCAAGACTACCACCAACACGAGAGGCTGCGCAGCATCATTTTATCAAATGTTATTTCTAGGTACAATCTAGGCTAGGAAAGAACATCTCTCCTAAAGAATGGGGGTGGGCTCACAGGATCTCTTTCAGCCATTTCAAATGTGCCAAGACCCGGCACTTGAATCCTTGCTCCATGTTGTATCATGTAGCTGTAGAAAAGGGTGCAGCAAAGCATGTTCTTTTCAGAAATTAAGACTCAAATGCTCGGCAATTTGCAAAAAATGTAACGGGATCAACTACGAAAATGTCGACGACATTATTTATCCGGAATGAGGGGATGTAAAAATGTCACCGTAAGTATTTTTTACTTACATTTAGTTAAATATCTAATATTAATGTTTTCCACTAAAGCTGTAAATACAAAAAAGTTATAATGTTCTTAATTTTTTTTTACAATGTTACCGTTGTAAATCATCATGATTGTTATCATGCAAATACCTGTAATTTAAATAAGTTACATTAAAGCGGATAAAATAATGAAAAATTATGCCAAATTTTCGTTTTTGCAATTTTTCCACAAAATTTGAAAAAAAGAGTCTTTTAGAAAGCTGTAGTGCGCTTAATATTGACTTTAGAAAAACAGTTTTATTATGAAATTTGTAGAAAATTTAATGCTCTTTCTTTTTGTAACTGAGTATGGTACGCAAAATTTTTATAATTTTTGAGTTATAGGCAAAAAACTGAAAAAAGTCCGAAAATTTTGTGGTTTTTTGGCTCCACAAAATTTAGCCTCGAGATATTTTGTTGGAAAACCATTAATTCTTATTATTAGCATCCCCATAAACAGTTTAAAAACATAAAATCTTCTAGCAGAATTTTTGCATCTATTTATGACAATTTGACTGGCCTATATCATATGTACTTTGGATATAAAGTAGTTGAACGAGATAAGAAATAAGCACCTCGTTCTTGTTATACACAACGTGCTACAAACCTCGTGTATGAACGGTACAAAAAAGTGTATGTCCTTTGCTATATCCATGATGTGGCACGTGCCGAAGGATCAAATAACTGACTGCTACTAATGTATTACAAAAATTAAAGGATTCTTTGCAAGAAGTAAACATAAAATTGAGTACACGAACTTAGATTCAGCAATATGACAGCATTACATAATGATGATTTAAAAATACCGAAACCTCCAGAGAATTTTACATATGACGATGCAGCAGTAGAAATGGAAACTGATGAAACTGAAACTTCCTCTACATTTGATATGAATTATTCCCCTGGCATAAATGAAGAACCACACCTAATTACTCAAAAAGAATTTAATGATTTTGTGAGAGACTTAAATTTATCAAAGAAAAACTCAGAATTACTTGGATCAAGATTGCAAGGTTGGAATCTCCTGAAAAACAATACAAAGATATCTATTTATCGAAATTGACGTAAGAAATATTCGACATTTTTTTCAAGAAAAGATGATTTATGCTATTGTAATGATATAAGGGGCTTAATGTTTGCTTTAAATTGTCAATATATCTCGGAACAATGGCTATAAGAGAGCAGCCACAGATAAGACTTTTACCGCTGCATAAAGTATGAAATGTCTTATTAATATAATTTCTTTTTACAAAAATTCTTTTATATTTTTCTGAAACTTTATAAACAATACATACTTTCAGTGTTTTAAATATTAATTTTAAGCTTTATAAGTGTTTATTTAAAAGTTTGCCATTACTAAAATATCAAATGATAAATTTTATAAGGTATATGTGTTGAATAAATACTACAAAATTAAGATTTTCAAGATTTTGAATTTTTTAAAAATCTGTGGGTGATGGAAACTTTTTAATGGCATATTCTTTCACAGCACCACCTAAAATACGAAAGTCACCACATACTTAGTTAGAAACAGAAACCTTGTTTATCAGTGTTATTTTTCTTAATTTTCGCTAATTAGTGAAAATTCTTAATTTATTCCGTTTCAGCTATGGAATCAAGTTCAGATGTACGCTCTGTTTTTGTGAAAAGAAATCGCATTTTTATGAGTTTTTTATTAGTTTTCTCTATTAATTACCAAAAATTGAAAAATCTGAGCCTCATGAGAATTAGGATCTGCTTTTGACTACCCTCTCTCAAGTTTTCACATTTGCACGTACGGTGAATATTTCAAACCGTTTCTGTGACTTTTTTGAATCGATGACTTTGACTAGTCTCTTGCTCATTGAATCTATCAGATCACGCAAAGTACTCAATGAATCAAAGATCAATACAGTTCCAGCAGTTTTTAATAGTATTCATGAAATCTAACTTAGAATTGAATTGTCGTCCATTTTTGTTAATATATTAGGCTAAAATTCTCTAAAGATTTTCTGTTACATTCAAATCGGGGCTACGAGCTGGCCTTTGAAGGCATTTCACCTGATTAGCTTTCAGTCAAGATTTACTTAACTTTGTAACATGAAGGGAAGCGTTGTCCTGATGAAATGTCCAGGTTCCTAAGTTATAAGAGGAGCAGTGGGTAATAAATTATCTCCTAACATATCTTGATACATAACTGAATTCATTTTTTCATGCATGAAAACAATTGGAGTGGTTCCACAGGCAGCAAATACAGTCCAAACCATTACCTCAAAGTCAAAATTGACGCAAATAAAAAAAAAAAAATAAATAAATAAATAAATAAATAAATGAGGTTCCTATCGTAAGTCATGCCAAAAATATTTATTGCCGTTGAGTCCATCGAAACTAAATTACTTTTCATCAGAAAAGGGCCCCACCAGTGACCGAGAGGTTCTAACCTCAAACTGGTAGACGGTAGGTGCTGGGTTCGAACCCAATCGCGACCGTCGGCCTAACCGTTCGAAGTTTTCCGTGGTTTTCTTCGAACCTTGCGTAAATACGGGTTAGGTTCCCTTAGAAAGACCCCCACGGAGGGCAACCCACCCCATAGGGCCTATATCTCATAGCGTAGATAATCGGCCGACAAAAATACACCAACACCAACACCATCATCAGAAAAGACATCTCCCCAGTTTGTGCCTTCGGTGAAACGTTTTCATGCAGTCTAACAAGGAAGGTCTCCATACGGGCATACTCAGAAAAATCTGAAAAAATTACAGAATGTTCTTCTCATATAGTTATATATGTTTATAAAAAAAATTTCGGCGGAACCTCCTTATAACGTCCGTAAAAAAATAATAAAAATTTCGTTTATTTGGCGGTTTATCTCCGGTTGGCGAAAAACGAAATTTTGAAAAATACGCTTTTACGCTTCGAATACTTTTTAAAGAAAAAACTTTCTATGTTCAATTTATTTAAATAAGTTTAGTTTAAGTAATTTTAGTTTTGCATTTTTACTTTACTTTAAGTGTGATTTTGTCATATACGTTTATATGTACTTATAACAAAATGAAATTAATATATTTTATCATTTAAAACACAATTTAAATTGATTCAAATTGTTCCAAATTGAAAAATACACTGTTAAAAGACGCTGCATTTTGTTGCAACGCACTCCCTTGCTTGTATAGAAAACGGTTACTGGCCGTGAAATGGAGCTTTCTCTTTGTTTGAAATAGAGATATTATATACAAGCGGTGGAGTGCGTTGCAACAAAATGCAGCAGATTTTTAACAGTACGGTCAATTCGCCGTGCTATGGAGCATTCTCGTTGGTCAGAAGAGAGATATTCTATAAAAGTAGTGGAGTGACGTTGCAGTAAATGCTGCAGATTTTTAACAATGAAGTCAATTAAAATCAATTTTCAGATTCGTTAAAATCGTCTGCTTTTGGCGGGGAAATGCACTGCTTGCCAAATCCCGCGTCGCTTTCAGCTTTTCACGCCAATTATTCCAAACTATTTTATTTTTTTACATATCTAATAATGTAATTCCGCCGCTAATTTTCACTGATCCTTTATTACCTGCATGAGTAGTTTAATTCGTATTTTTTTTCAAAAAATTCCGAGTATGCCCCCAATGGAGACCTTCCTTGTAAGTGAGCATATTTGTGGTACTTACAAGGAAGGTCTCCATTGGGGGCATACTCAGAATTTTTTGGAAAATAATACGAATTAAACTACTCATGTAGGTAATAAAGGATCAGTGAAAATTAGCGGCGGAATTACGTTATTAGATATGTAAAAAAATAAAATAGTTTGGAATAATTGGCGTGAAAAGCTGAAAGCGACGCGAGATTTGGCGAGCAGTGCATTTCCTCGCCAAAAGCAGACGATTTTAACGAATCTGAAAATTGATTTTAATTGACTTCACTGTTAAAAATCTGCAGCATTTACTGCAACGTCACTCCACTACTTTTATAGAATATCTCTTTTCTGACCAATGAGAATGCTCCATAGCACGATGAATTGACCGTTTTCTATAAAAGCGGTGGAGTGACGCTGCAGAAAATGGTACAGATTTTTAGCGGTGTTGTAGCTTGTGCAACACTGTTAAAAATCTGCTGCATTTTGCTGCAACGCACTCCACCGCTTGTATATAATATCTCTATTCCAACCAATGAGAAAGCTCTATTTCACGGCCAAGTAACCATTTTCTATACAAGCAAGGGAGTGCGTTGCAAAAAAATGCAGCAGATTTTTTGAAAGTGTATTTTTCAATTTGGAACAATTTTAATCAATTTAAATTGTGTTTTAAATGATAAATTATATTAATTTCATTTTGTTATAAGTACATATAAACGTATATGACAAAAATTACACTTAAAGTAAAGTAAAAATGCAAAACTAAAATTACTTAAACTAAACTTATTTAAATAAATTGAACATAGAAAGTTTTTTCTTTAAAAAGTATTCGAAGCGTAAAAGCGTATTTTTCAAAATTCCGTTTTTTTCGCCAACCGGAGATAAATCGCCAAATAAACGAAATTTTTATTATTTTTTTACGGACGTTATAAGGAGGTTCCGCCGAAATTTTTTTTATAAACATATATAACTATATGAGAAGAACATTCTGTAATTTTTTCAGATTTTTCTGAGTATGCCCGTATGGAGACCTTCCTTGTTAGAGAGAGGATGGGTTTCCTTCATTATTATTATTTTTTTTTTTAATTTGAACAATTGAATTGTTATTTAAAACATTTCTGACCGTTTGGCTTGTACATGGTAATTGTAATTGTTCTTGAATTTGGGCAGGCGACATTTTTTTTTTTGTCCGCATGCTAATTTCCGAATTTGCCTGGATTGCTTTACAGTTAAGGATTTCGGTCTAGCTGGTACGCTTCTTACTGCCGTAATCTTCGAGATTTATGAGAAAACTTCCTATTTTTCTTGCAATATTAGAAACACATTCCAGTTTCATTTAAAGTTAATATTAACATTTTTCCTCATGGCATTGTATTAAAAACATAAAAAAAAAAAAAAAAAGAAAGAAAATGGATGCACATAACACGTTTACATTTACCTAAACTTTCATGGCGACTTGCTTTCTCAAGTCTATTATTATGCAAAATGAAGCTAGAACCATTGGCTTTTAAATTTTTCCAAGTTGTTTTTCAGGTAGTTGTAAGAAATTGGTATAATTTATGGTCTTTCTTCCTTTTTTTCTAAGTTAGTGCGTATTATTGCAATGCTGATCATGCAAATAAAAATAGAATTTATATTATCAACAATTCCATTACTTTTTGATTTTTACTTACCCATCATACGTAGTATAGGGTAAGTCTTGCAATCGTTTTGAAAACCGGATTTTTTTTTTTTTTTTTTTTTTTTTTTTTTTTTTTTTTTGACGGATTTATACGTTTTGGACACTGGAGATTCCGAAAAACATATTTTTAGAAAAAAAAAAAAAAAAATTGCCGTCCGTCCGTCTGTGTGTCTGTCTGTCTGTAACCGCTCTATCTCCCGAACAAATTGAGATAGAGATTTGAAGTTTTGTATGTGCTTAATATGTAAGAATGGGACGAAGCCTATTTAATATCAATAACCTTGATTATCCGGAGCACTTTTTTTCGGACTCTCGAAAAATTTGTTTTGATGAAAGGTATATAAAAATTTTCGAATGCTTTTATTTTAAAGAGTGGAAGTAAAAGGCAAAAAATAACACAAATTTTGCATAAAAACGAAGTCAATCGGGTTATTAGTTGTTGAGATATTTCTAATCCTATTTTCCACATTCTTTGATTTTTCATGACCCTGTATTTCATTCAAATTTCAATTCAAAGATATCTTTTAATTGGAAATGAGATACTTAATTCGATGCAAGAAACCGTTAGTGAATATGATTATTATTTTTGGAGTTATAAGGATGTTTCTTTTACGCAATTCAGTGCTACTTGAATAGTTTGCCGTTTCTTACAATTTATCGAAATTGGTTCATCAAAAATTCATTAATAGAGCATGATTATGTGTTAAAAAGACTTAAATATACGTTTATATTTTGTTTTGGAATTGTAATGCATTTTATAAATTGTTTACATAAGTTATGTTTTCATGTATTGTATTATGCATATCCATGATGGGTAAGTATTACGGTGGCCTCCAACGACTAGTTGTAAATTTGCTATCGGCTTTATAATGTTTTCCAGTACTGTAATAAAATGTGGGCTACCTAGTCCCTAATTTTTACTTCTTAAATCATATAAAAAAGAAAGTAGGACTTTTCAGTCTTCCTAGAACGACCAGTACAAATGGCTGTTTCCTCATTTTAAAAGTTAAATACATTTCAAATATACTTTAACTTAGCGCTTAGGCATTAGAAAAGACTATGCCTACATCTATCTATGTGAGGAATAACTGGAAAAATATTGGAAAAAAAGAATTTGGCTCGATAACCTCTATATTGACCGAACTCGTTTATTCCATTGCTGCATCTTACAGCCATCTCTGCGATTATAAGGACCCAGGAACCATTTACGTGAATCTCGGGACCGACATGATGGTCGTAGGTTGTACATTGTGCATGCATCTCAAATGGGCAAAATCTAATACTTTTCATACGGGTTCTTGTTAATTAATATGTTAGGGATTGTAATATTTCTCCATCTGGGAACGAATCTGTCAATTAGGGAGGAACATTTAGTTTAATTAATTAATTAGCTCTTGATTGACATTTGGTCAAGAATAGCACAATCTCCGGAATCTCTGATGTACAAGATTTACCGATTGAATAATTGCCTCATAAATTAATCTAATTTCGTATGCAGCGTTTTTTGCAGCTCCATATATTAACCATCGATTTATTCTGTTGAGATGATCCAAAGTATCAGACCAGATTGTGTGATCGTCGAGGTACCAAAGTAGGAAAAAACCACTACGAACGTTTCTTATTTTCTCAGTCTTGATTTTTATATATGATGCTCAGGGAACTATTTCAATACTTTATGTAAGCTCCCAGACCAATTGCATGGGCCAAACATCTTCTCAGACTTACAAAAGAAGCGCGTTCAGCTCAGCTTACCGAAGTAATCCATTTTAAGATGATAAAGCAAATAAACTGAAAAAAGAATACTGATTTTAAATAAAATAGAATGTCTGAATTTAATCAATGTTTTTTATTGAATGTCAGTAATGAATTGGTAATACTTACAGGGGAATTAATTTGTAATATTCCAATATTTTGAATTACTTGAATAAATATTCTAATATTTTCGCTTTTCAAAATATATTTTTTTAAATTAATCTTTTAAAAATGATATTAATATTAAAATATTGCTTAATTATTACTAAAGACTTCCATTAGAACATTAATAACATAAGTTTTATGAAGCTATGTTATAAAACTATCTAATTATCACGCTCGCGCTCATACTCAGCAACACTTTATGTATGTCTGGGAAAATGTTTGGCCCATGCAATTGGTCTGGGAGCTTACATAAAGTATTGAAATATTTCCCCGAGCATAATGTATAAAAATCAAGACTGAGAAAATAAGAAAAGTTCGTAGCGTTTTTACCTACCTTTGGTACCGGGTACCCGTAAATTGGCCATCGGTCCAAGCTAGCAGGTATCACTACGCTCATAGCACGTACTAACACTACTTTATTCAATACATTTTACTTGTGAGAAAATAAGTAACGTCTGGGGGCCCTGGGATCTTGGACTAAAAAGTTTTGTAAAAATTTGACGTTTTCACTAAAGAGAAACTACATTGCTAAATGTATAAATTTTGTGTAATCTAATCAAATCCATAGTCAACTGATTTGAGTGCGGGTAGCTCAAGACCAAGAGGGATTTCTGAGACACCTCTTTAATACTATCCTCATTTACTTAAAACCACATTTTTGCAAGTATAAATTATGTTTAACGTCATGCTTGGCTGTAGACCAGATTATGAAATATTAGTTAATATGGTACTTTTATGTTAGCCGGGCACAAACATCCTCCTTTTTTTTTTTTTTTTTTTTTTTTTTTTCTCCCCTTAAAGCCGATAGCAGCTTTTATTATTCGGGAGACTTTGATAATGTAATAAATAGTTTTTCTTCATGGTATTACTTTATTTATTTATTTTTATTTATATTTTAAACGAAATGAGTGAAAGGTATATTTTAAATGTAAATAATCTGTGTATTTTAAATGACAGCTTAATTTTAATGAAATGTGTGAAAAGTTGGTACAGATGTCATATACACACCACATTGTGCGATTTTGGCGAAAACTTCGTTTTCAAATACCAGTTACACATTATATGTTTTAATTTTTTTTCTACTATTTAAAAAAAATAACAATAATCAGTAAAAAAATAATTAATAGCTATAAAACAATACAATTTATATCCTTTTACAAAAGGAAATACAGTAAAACCCCGATAATTCGGATTAATTGGCACCGGATCCAATCCGGATTGTCGAAAATCCGGATTATCCGGAGAATTAGAAAAAAATGAAATAAAACAAAACATACTTACAGAAAATCACCTATATGTTAAAATTATTGAACATTTACAGACAGTAAAAATGTTAACTTTGCTTAATCCTTCCGAAAAGATTTCATAAAAAGTTTTTTTTATTCAGAATACGACGACGAAACAAGTTAATGTTATGGAAATTAGCCAATCGCTTCTCAAACTTGGAAAAAAAAAAAAAAAAAAAAAGATCCGGATTAACGAGGTCCGAATTTACGGGGTTCAACTGTAAAATTAAATAAACAGTTTATTAACCAGTAAACAACAATACCCGGATTCCCATGCGAGGCATAAAATCGCCATTTTGTTGCAATCGCGCCTATGTGGTGCGTATATGACATCTGTGCCGAAAAGTTAATATTTTAAATGAAATGAATGCAATGTGAAAGATGGCAATTTATCACTTATATCAAGTTAACAAAAAAGTACCATTAATTTTATCTAAAAAGTTAACTTACTGGTTTTAAACTGAGATCTCTGAAATCTGCATCAGTTTCATTTGCTAAATATGAACAAGTCCACTTTTCTGCGATTGACTTTTGATTCATATCAGTCTTTAAATTTAAATCAATTTAGTTTCAGCCTACAATAAAACATTTTAATCTTTTTAAAATTCTTTTGATCTAAATATTACACACTTTTTTATCTTCTCGTGGGTAACACAAACTTTCTTATTAGAATACAACAGTTCTTTTCTTCGCTAGAACTTGTACGTTGCTAAAATAATTTCTCCTTTTTTATAAATCTTATTTAAAAATAATATTATTTTTAAAAAAAGAAAAAGAAAAATTGGCATTCATAAAACTCAAACATTTTAAAATGAAATTTGACCAATCTTGGAATGATAGACTGGTTTTGTGTGGAAAATTATGTCATTTGCCACAAAAATAAAATATTTTATGTCTCAGTATGATGTCCTATTTACTGAACTTTATTTATGTCTCAGTATGACATCATATTCACTTAACTTTATTTAACTACGTAAATGAGACTAAAACCTTTTGAAATACCGCCCTTTTCAATATTAATTTATTGATCCCGTTTCAATATAATGTAATTAAATGATTAATTATTAATTGAAAGATCTTTGGTATGCATATTTATCATGAAAATTACGTCAGTATATTAGTTATATTACAATTTTCAAAACGAAGTTAAAGTTAACTATCTGAAATTCAAATGTATATATTCTAGTTTGCTCACGTAACGTTGTATATATAAAACAGTAATTCTGCTTTTTCAGAAATTAGTGCATCCCCGATGAAAGAAAGAAAGAAAGAAAGAAAGAAATAGATACAGTAGAACCTAGATAATTCGGATTAATTGGAACGGTCCAATCCAGATTGTCGAAAACCCAGATTATCCGGAGAATGCAAATAAATGAAATAAAATAAAACATACTCACAGAAAATCACCTTTATACTGAACATATTCATTATTTACAGACAGTAAAAGTGTTTACATACCTATACTAATAAAATCCGTGCGCCTCTGTCTGTCTGTCTGTCTGCTTGAAGCCGATTACAGTTCGCAACACGGGCGAGTCGGAAGTCGCGAGAGGTGTCTTTCGATAGGAAAAATTCCGGGGAAGTCATTTCGGGCATTTTCGAGACCGTGGGACCAAAATTAAAAAAGTTATGAATTAAAAACCCCTTGGGAATCGGAACGAAAAATGTGTCAATTCCCAAACGGAGCTCCGAAGCAGAACACTGCGCCACCTTGCGGTGAAGAACATGAATTTTTCCCCTTTGGCTAAAAGAAGAAACAGCCGAAAACTTATTTTTCTACCGGCGCTAATTGCGTTTTTTCCGCATCAATTTTTTTGACTTGCCGTAGAATATTTACCGTAGTTTTCGCTAAAATATTGAACTTAGAAATAAAACAGGGCTATCGAAAATTTTTTTTGCGCGTTTTTTCTTAAACCATCATGCAGACAGTTTTTAAAGTAGAAAAAAACTGATTACATATTCAGAATCTGCGTAAAAATCTGCTTCTGATGAACTAAAAAATACGAAAAAATGTCTTATGGACGCTTAGCATCCACCGTGCAAAACCAAATATTTTTAACGGGACTATGGGCGCGAAGCGACCATAACTCCGATCCACAATCTTTTTTTTTCAAGTGCACGTGGCCCACCGTGCGAAATCACATATTTTTAACGGGACCATGGCTCTTTAATTTACTTTTTTTTTTGTGCTTGAGGATTCGAACACCAAGACTTGCTTATTAAATGAATTTTTTTGCTTATTATATACTGCTTAATACCGAGGTTCGTTTGGAAAAAGTGGCCCAGCTAGCGGGCGTAGCTCGCTAGTCTATACTAATAAAATCCGTGCGCCTCTGTCTGTCTGTCTGCTTGAAGCCGATTACAGTTCGCAACGCGGGCGAGTTGGAAGTCGCGAGAGGTGTCTTTCGATTGGAAAAATTCCGGGGAAGTCATTTCGGGCATTTTCGAGACCGTGGGACCAAAATTAAAAAAGTTATGAATTAAAAACCCCTTGGGAATCGGAACGAAAAATGTCTCAAATCCCAAACGGCGCTCAAACGGAGCTCTGAGGCAGAATACTGCGCCACCTTGCGGTGAAGGAAAAGAACTTTTCCCCTTTGGCTAAAAGAAGAAGCAGTCGAAAACCTCTTTTTCTCCCTTTTTTGCGCGCTTTTTCTTAAACCATCATGCAGACAGTTTTTAAAGTAGAAAAAAACTGATTACATATTCAGAATCTGCGTAAAAGTCTGCTTCTGATGAACCAAAAAATACGAGAAAATGTCTTATGGGCGCGCAGAGCCAACCGCACAAAACCAAATATTTTTAATGGGACGATGGCGACCATGGAGCGTAGAGCCCACTGTGCGAAATCACATATTTTTAACGGGATAATGGGCGCATAACAACCATAGCTCTTTAATTTACTTTTTTTGTGCTTGAGGATTCGAACACCAAGACTTACTTATTAAATGAATTTTTTTGTTTATTATATATTGCTTAATATCGAGGTTCGTTTGGAAAAACTGGCCCAGCTAGCGGGCGTAGCTCGCTAGTCTGTACTAATAAAATCCGTGCGCCTCTGTCTGTCTGTCTGTCTGCTTGAAGCTGATTACAGTTCGCAACGCGGGCGAGTTAGAAGTCGCGAGAGGTGTCTTTCGATTCGAAAAATTCCGGGAAAGTCATTTCGGGCATTTTCGAGACCGTGGGACCAAAATTAAAAAAAGTTGTGAATTAAAAACCGGTCGGGAATCGGAACGGAAAACGTCTTATTTCCCAAACAGGTCTCAAACGGAGCTCTGAGGCAGAACACTGCGCTACCTTGCGGTGAAGAACAGGAACTTTTCCCCTTTGGCTAAAAGAAGAAGCAGCCGAAACCCTATTTTTTTCCCGTCAATTTGTCAAAGAATGTATAAGAGAAAAAGAAGTAATTGGTAAAAAATATTAAACACTGTTTAATTAATATAATAAGTACAACTATTTAAGCACAGCAAGATATGTTTACTAAGAGGCAATAGTGTTGCTAATTAATATTTTGAGGATCTCAGATGTAACTGGCTATTCATATATCTATTCTGTATGTGAGTATTAATCGTTGTAGCTCATTTTCATACTTTTTCTGTTTGGTAGCATACACGAATATTGTGTAACCTAAGATTTACGCGATTAATACTAATTTCTGTTAGTACAAACGGAAAACGAGCTGCCAAAATTATTTGTTAGTTATGTTCTTTGTGATATTAATGAAATTACTTTTTTTTTTTTTTAATATCAGTCTTTTGCAGTTTTTAATAAACAAACTTTTTTTGCGCGTTTTTTCTTAAACCATCATGCAGACAGTTTTTAAAGTAGAAAAAAACTTATTACATATTCAGAATCTGCGTAAAAGTCTGCTTCTGATGATCCAAAAAATACGAGAAAATGTATTATGGACGCGCAGCGCCAACCGTGCAAAACCAAATATTTTTAACGGGACAATGGCGACCATGGCGCGTAGCGCCGGCGGGCCGGCTTCGCACGATGGGCCCGTACCGCCCACTGTGCGAAATCACATATTTTAACGGGATTATGGGCGCATAACAACCATAGCTCTTTAATTTCCTTTTTTTGTGCTGAGGATTCGAACACCAAGACTTGCTTATTAAATGAATTTTTTTGTTTATTATATATTGCTTAATATCGAGGTTCGTTTGGAAAAAGTGGCCCAGCTACCGGGCGTAGCTCGCTAGTTAATTTTAAAATTTGTCATATTTTGCTGTGCCAGTTTTGCGGGCCGCATGGTCGCACATTCCTTTGAGCATAAGTAGTTCGTTAGATCTAGTCTCCACATGACGTTCAAAATAAATCATTAATTGTTCAAAATGGGAAGTTGCTTTATTATAGTTTATAACTTCTGGTTGATCATAATTGATAATGGTTTTCGTCTGCATCATCTTCATTTCCTTCAGTTGTGCACAAAGCGATTATTAAGTCATCTATCTGTAAGTGAGGCGTACTCTTCATTATTTTCTGCTTCCAACCAATTACTAATGTCGCTGATATCAACATCTGAGCAACCATCAATATTTTAAAACAAGCTGACAAAATCTTCAGGTATAATTTATCTTTCATACTCGTTTATTCCTCCTTCTATTTCAATTTTCCGCAAGTGATTTCTAGAAAGGCTTTGGCTCGAAGACAAGGAAACAGTCCCAAGAGACTTGTGGACTGGCTGACAAAGATCGGAAAGCGATCCTTATCAGTCAGTGCGTCTATAAGGACTATTTTACTTTGCTTTCTTTCAATGCTTACAGTAAAACTTTATTAAGCACTGAGCTTTTGGTGACATTTCTAAATGGTTTAAATAGAAAACTGTGAAAATTGTAATTGCCAAAGCTTAAATGAAGCACAGTTGTTCCTTTCATAGATAATATTTAAGAGTTTAAATAAGAAAGCTTGAGATATGCTTCCGAAAAAATTTTAGAAAATACATTTCTTTTCAAAATATGAAGCTGAAATAAATTTATGTTTTGGAAATTTGCCAATCACTTCTCAAACTAGAAAAAAAAAATCGATCAAACCGATCTGAATTAGCCGGAGATCCTGATTAACGGGGTCCGAATTAGCGGGGTTCTACTGTAGATAGATAGATAATACAAAACATATTTCAATTTTAAGACTTAAAATACATGCTTTTATCTATATCTTACCTATATTATAAAGAGGTAAAGTTTGTTTCATTGTAGAGGATGATGATAATCTCTGGAACTACCAAAACGATTTCAAAAGTTGGTACCAAAATGATGGTGTTCGGTGAAGTTCAAATACAGGTTATATCTTATGTCGATGCCGCTAAACTAACAGGGCCGTAGCTAGAAATGAACAATAGGTGGGGGGGGGGGGGGAGGCTCATAATTTTTTTCTCTCTCTGACACAGAAAGATAAATTAGTGCATATTCTCATTGTAGGTACTATGTTTCTTATTAAACTGTTGTAATAACTGCATTTTATGCTAAGAAAACTACATGATGATGAAAATTTTGAGTGTATAACTGGTGCAAAATTAAACATGTTAGCTTCATGTGTACAAATAGGATGAGGAGTGTTGAAACACTTATTTTAGATACAATTTAGTAAAATTGCAAAACTCTGAAAGGGTCTCAAAGCTAAATTAGGTTTTTGAATTTCATTTGAATTTTCGGAACAGAAATTCATTGAGTGACCTTGGAATCTTTTCCGGGGAGGGGACGGGGGCTCAAAATATTTTAGGGGGAGGCTGAGCCGCCCATAGCGCCCCCTTAGCTACGGCCCTGTAAACTAAAAGGGGTGCGGAAGCAAAAAACGTTCTAAAAATGTAATTTTTGTGTTATTAAAGGGACTAGGAACATAAAATTTGGCATGTTTTACTTGTATTTACTTATAAAATATAACTGATCTCTAAGAACATTTCCTTAAAAAATACGAAATTTAAAAAGGGTGAAAAATGCTCGAAAAGCGTTCTAAAACCTTCTAACTTGCGATTTTTAAACAATCTCGGAAAGTAACGAACCTATTTAAAAATTAATAATGTCAAAATAATTATGACTGTCCTTGCTCCAACATAGGCTATACCTTATGTCTGTTTCACTACCCCAGAGGGAGGTTCAGAAGTAAAAAACGTTTTTAAAATGCGACTTATGTGCTAATGAAGAAACTAGAAACATGAAATTTCGCATGGTAGTTACTTGGCTACTTATTAGATATAAATAATCTCTAAGAACATTTCTTAAAAAATTCGAAATTTAAAAGGAGTGATAATGCGCGATAAACATTCTTTAAAAACATTCTAGATGTCGATTTGAACATTCCAGGAAAGAAACAATGTTAAACATTGCAAATAAATAGGCAATTAAGCAAAGCAATTTATGGAAACAAGCTTTTTAAAAGGGTTATATTGATATATATATATATATATATATTAACCAAACGTAACTTTGTAAAAAAAAAAAAAAAAAAAAAAAAAACACCTTTGTAAAAAAAAAAAAAAAAAAAAAAAAAAAGGAAAAATAAAGAAAGAAAAAGAAAAAAAAAATATGCGAATAATGGTTTGGTAGCTTGGGTTATTCGTATTTTGATTTCCAAAGCCGATGCCAATTTTTAAATATAACACCACATACACGCAAAGTGAATGAGGGATTTTCGGAATTTTTTTTTTTTATTATTCACAGGGTTAATACTGATATTTCTTTAATCGGATTGGTATATCTCAAATTAGGAATGAACGGAGATGTGGTTTGGATATTTTTTTAACTATTTGGAAATAGTTGTTGTTTTCGGTAGAAGGAACTGGGAACTCTGAAGTATATCTGAATCTTTTTAACCGACTTCCAAAAAGGAGGGGAGGTTATCAATTCGACGCGTATGTATTTTTTTTTTTTTTATGTATGTTCACCGATTACTCCGAAACTATCCAACCAATTAACTTGATTTTGGTGTTAAACGAGAGAGCTTGCTCTCGGATTGGTACCACTTCCGTTTCATAGAAATTGGT
This sequence comes from Maratus speculifer, assembly GCA_964019185.1. Lineage (NCBI taxonomy): Eukaryota > Metazoa > Arthropoda > Arachnida > Araneae > Salticidae > Maratus > Maratus speculifer. Next base: position 282,105,034 of record OZ025289.1, read on the forward strand.
TCAGTACTTTTTTAGTAATTAGGCAAAAACTAATAAAATTAGTGATTTCTCGCAAATGAGTAGTAATATGGATGTCGAATAAATTTACCGATGCCAGGATGGCCGAGCGGTCTAAGGCGCTTGATTTTAGATCTGATTTTCGAAAGACAGCGTGGGTGCGAACCCCACTCCTGACGTACGTGTATACAATAATCTTTTCCGTATTATAATTTTTAAATATATATTTAAAAAGTTAAATACTAATTATACTATTAGGAATATTTTGTATTTAACCGTTACCACAGAGTATCAGAGATTTTTTATTAACTCAATACTTTATCAGTGAAAGAGTACTCAAAAAGGAGAATAGACTTGCAAAAAGTAGCATGACATTGAATAAGTTCTCTGAAGAGAATGAAGTCCGGACAGCCAAGCGGTCTAAGGCACCAGATTTACTCTCTGGTTTTGAAAGAGAGTGTCGGTTCGAACCTCACTCCTGACATATGTGTATAGTATACAAAAAAAAAAAAAAAAAAAAAAAAATCCGTGATGTATATATTTTTTAAGTGTCTTCAAAAAAGGAGAGGATGTTATCAATTCGGCGCGAATGTATTTTTTTTTTTCTATGTATGTTCACCGATTACTCCGAAAATATCCAACCGATTAATTTGGCTTTTTTGTGTTAAATGAAAGAGGCTACCCTTCCATTGGCACTTCTTCCATTTCATTGAAATTGGTTCGGTACTTTTTTAGTAATTAAGTAAAAACTAATAAAATTAGTGATTTCTCGTAAACTAAAAGTAACATGGACGATGACTAAGCTCGCCGAATGGAGTGCAGTCAGGTGGCTGAGCGGTGTAAGCCAGCAGATTTGATTTCTGGTTCTTGAAAGAGATCGTGGGTTCGAACCTCGCTCCTGACATACGTGTATGGTTTACAGTGATTTTTCCCGTATTATAATTTTTATTAACTAACTTAAAAAAACGTTAACTTTTAACTAAAAAGAGAAAAATAAACTTTTTTACCAAAAATTGAACCGACTTCAAAAGCTACTGCAAAGTGAAAAATAATTTTTTTACAGAATAGTATTAAGAAATTAAATTAAGAGCGTAGTATTTATCATGCGTATTGTTATATTTATGTAGATTAATTTGATTTTTTGAAGTCGGTGCCAGCCAAGCCAAGTTCAAAATTAAAATTAATTATCCAATGCAAATCGAAAAAGAATAAAGTTAAAATTTTAACTAAATATTAAATCGTAAAAAAACCCGTAGATACTTGGATGCGTGTCTATTGGAAAATTACATGTAACTTGGCTTGGCTGGCACCGACTTCAAAAAATCAAATTAATCTACATAAATATAATAATACGCATGATAAATACTACGCTCTTAATTTAATTTCTTAATACTATTCTGTAAAAAAAATATTTTTCACTTTGCAGTAGCTTTTGAAGTCGGTTCAATTTTTGGTAAAAAAAAGTTTATTATTAGTTTAATTCCGCAACTTTTTTATTTTATTCGTTTTCTGGTTGGTCCTTTTTTAATTTCCAATAATAAAATACTTCTGTTTTTTTTTTTTTTTTTTTTTTTTTTTTTTTTTTTTTTACTCGTTTTCTTACAGGTTCTTGTTTAATGTTCAAAAATGAAATACTTCTGTTGCCACGATGACAAAAAAGTAATAAAAACTTTAAAAAAAATAATAATAATTTGAAAATAAATTGTGATAAAGATTTCATATAAATTTCATTTAACCTTCTCAAGACCCGAGACAAATTTTACGCGGCACTACAAAAAACAGTTTAAAATTCTTATAGAAGATTTCCAAAGATGCATCAGTCTATATATCGATGCTTCTAACATGCACACGTCTATTGAAAAAGGTCTAGATGTAATTTTAGCAATTCTAGAAACATTTAAAATAATTTAAAACGTATTTTTTAGTGTCGCTTCCAGTCGACATCAGGACTGAGGAGGATAAAATACATTTTTTTCCTCTATTAAAAAATGTAAAACAGTATGAAAATTTAAAATGTGCGATGTTTAGAAGTTTAAAAATTTGCTGTTTCGAAAATTGTAAAACTGAAAATTCATTTAAAATTTGTTTATGATGGGGACAGGAATATTGATGTTTAATCCATGTCGTACTTAATATGAGACGTTTAGAAGTCAGTCTGATTTCGCATTATCTCAGAAGTAGTATAGCAGTAAGTCAGAATTTTGCAATATTCGAAATTTTACTTTTTTTTTTTTTTTTTTTTTTTTTTTTTTTTTTTTTAACTGACTCGTGTATAAGTCGACCTCCCCCCCCCCCCACACACACACACACCTCAATTTGCTTGCCGAAAACTTTCAGAAATTCCTCGATTTGCACGAGTATATACAGTATTTATTAATTTGAAAAACAATTTATATTTTTAAAATAATACGAAAATATGCATAACGTTACATTAAAATCGAAAAGGAAATTCATGCATAAGCTATACCTGTTCCTGGCTCTGAATGCTATTCCCAAGCAGGCGAATTTTCGGAACCTCGAACCTAAAGAAAGAACATTCTCTTTAGCGTCGTTATAAAAAGTCCGAGAGGATGCGACATTTTATACTTAAACATTTTATACAAGCTAATTTCCACAATTGTAATTGATCTCACTTATCAGTCTCAAAAACAGCCAACAGCTGTCGCGACAGCAATTGATGGTCATGATATTCGAAAAATTGACACAGTCAGACGGATAAGCATGGTAACATGCTCACACAAATGGTGATATCATTCAATATTCCGTAAATGAGAAATCTTTTTAAAACAGGATACATTAGCATGTTTTTAGAGCCTGCGGAGTCTAGACGCGGGCTGGCGGGCGGAGTCCCTTGGTTTTATGTACATTAGTAGATAAATGATTTATCTTACTAAGATAATTTTAAATCTACTGATAAACTGATGTTTTTAAAGAACTTTCATTTTAATTTTTCTGAAAAATAAAAAAAGGCCGGGTTTTTTTTCCCCAATATTAACCGTCTTTATTAACCGCTTCCCTGATTTGCCCATACGTTATACGGGCAGCGTCTTTTTGCCACTCATGATTTGCCCGTACCATGTATAGGCAATTAAATTTTTATTGCACATTTTGTTTTATTTAATCCGAAAATATATATTTTTTTTATTCAGTTAAGCAAAAATTTCTGTTTTGAAAAACCGGTGATAAAAAATTTAAAATTCTGTTAAAGACATGAGAAAATAGGCATTATTTGAACTTTTTTTTTTTCGAAAATATTGATTAATTAAATAGTTAAATTGTTTAAAAAACTGGCCCTTTTTTTGTCTCGCTAAAAGGCGGCTTTAAAAAAATATTTTTTTCGAACTACAGTATAACTTCGAAAATCCGGCACTGTCGTCCGGCACCGGATATTTGAAAATTCCAGATTTTTGAAAGAATATCAAAAGTACTTGTGAACTTCCGATTATCCTTAATGGTGCCTTTATTCATAATTTAATTCATAGTCAAATAATGTTTATTCAGAACACAGAAAATGAAATATAAAAAGAAATACTTTAATTTATACTTTTAATGTTACAAAAAAAATTCAATAAACAGTGAAATTATTTCATCTTGTGTAATTTTCAAAGCATGCAAGTTAAATTTCTTTAATTTTTTCGGCCGTTTTTTAACTAATTCTTGTATTTTATACAAATGAAGTCTGCTGTTGCAGTTGAAGGAAATACAGTTGATATTAATTTTACAGCCAAATTTCATTATTCCAGTGACATCTTCTCTACTTTGCTCCTGGCCTTTGTTCTTCTGAACTACTTACTACATTACGGTGTCAGCGATTGTGCTGTCAGCTAATACATCAGTTTCGATCTCGCAATGTAAAAAAAATGTTCTTTTTCTATCTTTTGTAAGTTGGAAATGTAAAAAGAAAAAAAGAAGGAGAGAGAGGCTGATGCCGGATTTTCAAAATCACACTAAATATTTTTCTTGGATATATATACACTATATTGCCATTGATTATGGGACACTTGCGATTTTAGACAGTTTACTAAATATCTAGAAAAATACATGAGGAATCATCTCGAAACTCTTAGTGTATAAATATAATAGTATACGTCATACATCTCCGTAAAGAGTTTTTACCGAAACGCCATAGGGGACCGTCAACAAATTAAAAAAGAATGAATATCTTTTGAATAACCCTGTCAAAACTAATGTAGCAAAAGCGCTCAAACTCTAGATTATGATTGAATGCCTTATTGTAATACACTGTGTTCATTTTTATGCAAATAGCATGCACACTCGCAGAGTAATTAAGATTTTTATAAAAATGATCCCAAATTTTTCCAAGTTTTTCCATTATAATTTTCAGAGTTCTTAATATAAAATAATTTTTTTTTCAGAAAATATGACAAACAACATTGCACACAGTACCCTGTAATCAGAATTAAAAAATAATAAAAATTGTATGAAAAATGAGAAGGTTTACTATATAATTTTTTACTGCGCATGCGTCAAAGATATCAAAATTTCATTTGCATATTATGTTAGCTAAATGTATAGAGCAACTTTTGTAAAAGTCTCAAAATCATAGCTTGAAAATTCTGAAAGTAATCGTCTATAGAAAAAGGACAAAATCCGTTGTTTCCAAAATGAAGCAAAAAAATGAGGGATTTTATCCAAATGCAGTAGTACATCCCATATTGTGTATTCTATATTGACACTAATCAATAAATATATGGATACAACCCTTCTTGTTTTTGCTTCATTTTGAGAATAACGGATTTTCGACTTATTCAATTGACGATTATTGTCAGAATTTTCAAGTTATGATTTTGTGACTTTCACAAAAGTTGCTCTATACATTTAGCTAACATAATATACAAATGAAATTTTGATATCATTGACGCATGCGCAGTAAAAAATTATTTAGTAAACCAACTCATTTTTCATACAATTTTCATTATTTTTTAGTTCTGATTACAGGATACTGTGTGCAATGTTGTTTGTCATATTTTCTGAAAAAAATAATATTTTATATTAAGAACTCTGAAAATTATAAGGAAAAAACTTGGAAAAATTTGGGATCATTTTTATAAAAACCTTAATTACTCTGCGAGTATGCATGCTATTTGCATAAAAATGAACAAGGCTTATTACAATAAGGCATTCAATCACAATCTAGAGTTTGAGCGCTTTTGCTATATTACTTTTGACAGGGTTATTCAAAAGATATTCATTCTTTTTTAATTTGTTGACGGTCCCCTTTGGAGTTTCGAGAAAAAATCTTTACGGAGATGTATGACTTATACTATTATATTTATACACTAAGAGTTTCGAGATGATTCCTCTTGTATTTTTCTAGATATTTAGTAAAATGTTTAAAATCGCAAGTGTCCCATAATCAATGGCAATATAGTGTATATATATATATGAAAAAGGAAGCTTTAAGAACTTGTTTTAAATGTCGTGTTTGTCCGTGACAATCATCTTTGAAACTTGCTTTTATCATAAAAATGTGGAAGTGTTTGGAAGTACAGAAGAGAGCAAGCATTAAGGGCATATATTAGTACCTCATTCGTACAGGTTTTTTCCTGTCTGCTCGCGAAATACCAAGTGTGTGTGTATGTGTGTGTGTGGGGGGGGGGGGGGGGGGGAATGTGGTAGCTGATTACTTGAAATAAAAATTAAAATACGGTTTTCACCATTACAAAGTAGTTGTCAGATGCAGACATGGCGCGCGTTTTTCAAAAATTATTTTCCTACATTTTAAATAATTTTTAAAAACGCGATAAGCTTTGAAATATTCGCGGTTAAAAGTTTTAAAATTTACCCTCTTCTTAAAAATACTTAAAAAGCAAGAAAATATTTTTTGAAAGCAACTACATTGCATCTGACATCTACTTTATGATGGTTAAAATCCTGTATCAATATTAAGTATTAGGTAAGGATTAATTACGTTTATCCATAAGTTAACATGAGATTTCGCGATCGGCGAGGAATGCTGACACATGCCCGTAAAACTGCTTTCAGATTCATCAGCTTTTCGAATTTCGATTAATTTTTGAGCTAATTATTGATTTCCGCCGATTTCAGAAAAGTTGTAATATTGATTCCACTGCATTGCATGGGATTCTTGTGCTTGAGAATAATATGAATTAAGTATGACTTTTTTTAAAATGTAGTTTAATGCATAATTCTCAATGCAACCAACGGATTTCAAAATTTTTGTTTTCCTTTGTGTATTTATTCTGTAAAATGCTTAAAAAAAAAAAAAAAAAAAAAAAAAAAAAAAAAAAAAAAATGCTGAAAAATTAATATAATGTATAGTTTTGCATTACAATTTTAGTTTAGTTTGCATATGATATAAATATTTCTTTTTTCGCCAATTATCTTTATTCTTATACAGAGTGTCCACTCTCAAAGGCGGTCAATGGCCAATTCCTAAATCATTAGTCACAATTATAGAGTTCCAATTACAAAAATATTTTAAATAAGGTAAAGAAATATTTTAAAAGCGATTTGATTCAGCAAAATCATTTCTTAAAAAATTACGAAATGCAATTTTTTGTACGGTCTGCCGGTCCTATAAGTTATTTTTTAGTAAATTTTTCCTATTACACTAACAAGTTAAAGAAAAAAAATTGTTCGTATAACACTTAAATTGACAGAGTTTTGAAATTTTAAAAATACATAACTTATACCACTTTGCTGCATTGACAACAAGTGAGTTCAACCATGATTTGAAAGATCATATGCTAAGTGCTTTTAGTATTCGTAGAACTTAATTCAATCGTAATATTTGTAGGACTTTTTTCAAAGCACAGATACACATGAAATAACTTTTATTAAGTTTCAGATTCTCCAAAATAATTGTATTTTAACATATACTTTATTTTTCAAGGATTTGAGACTTTCTTTTCATGATTACTTTTAACAAATATTATGCTATTTTTATAGGTTTTTATTTAACTTTAACAACTAATTGTATGTATTTTTTTCAGGTCTAAATTTGCACTCGAACTTTAAAACACTTTCAAATAGCTAGTGTTATCAAATGACTTTTTAAAATATGCATCATTTTGTAGACAGTTAATTTTCATAATTTTATTTAACAAAAATTATGTTTCTTTTTCTTTTACGTTTATTACAAATTGCATATTTTGCATTCATATGTCAGAATGATTAAAGATTTCAAATTTGAATTGCAATGTTAATTTTACCCTCAACCATTTTTTTTTTCAGTTATCTGACGAAGTTATAACTACTTTCCTACTACTAATACTCAGGGCCTGTTTACCGAATAGGCCCATGAAGCCTGTGCTTACCCACTGAAACACAAAAGGGCCCCAAATACTTTTCAAAGCTACTTTTTAGAAGGAAAAAATACAATCAAAATAAAAAAAAGAACTTTTTTTCCTTGCAAAACTGTTTTTTTAAACATATTTTGAAATCCAAATATTCTTAATTGTAGTTCTACATTGGTAAATGACAAAATTAATTGGTTATATATAATTATCTATATAATAAAAAATAGTCTTTCATATGGATATAGGAAATTAGTTTAAATTTAATATTAATAGTGTTATATTTACTCGAACTTTTTATTATAAAATTTCAAAATATTTAAGCATACAAAAAATGGATTTAATTTAAAAAAAAAAAAAAAATAGTTGAGTAAGGGGGGCCCCTGTCTGACGTCGGGCTTCCCCTACTTCTACAGTCCCTGGCCAAATTATTAGACGCACTCCCTTTTCCTTGTGTTGAATGATATTACTAGCTTCATAGAAATATTACTGTATGAATAACTGCAATTAATTATGCACATCATTTGTAGGATTATAATAAACTAGCAGGAGTGACCGAACTAAACTCGGTCAAAATTAACTTTATGTTCAACTGGATATAGTATTATCACTGTATCATTCACTATATATTATAACTGTAAAACATGTTATTTATAATAGTAGTATTTTCAAAAACAATCAATAAGAAAACTATGTTTGTATGCACATGTTCATAAATTTTACTTTATTTTAAAATTTACAACGAAAGGATATCGATCCAAATCAGTTTTTTAGTTCGACTCTGAATGGTTTAACCATGCATCTTGAATCCTATTAACAATGTATAAAAAATTTCTACACATTCTGAAAGACAATATTTTTTCGCCAGATATAGCCAAATTTGGAGACATTTTTTAATTTGGCGACAAATACGTGTTTTAGCTTTCGTAAGCTTAATAGTCGATTTTTCGGCCAAATTTCGTCAATATTGTGTCAAATATCGCCAACTTACTGACTGTTGCCATATTTTCGTAACTCTAACCCGTATTACCCAAAATGACCCACGAATCAAATTTGATCAAACATGTGACTTAGCTCAGTGGTCTTCAGGTAAACAAAAACAATAGAATTTAAAATTAATCAAAATCGTTTAAGCCATTTCTTAGGTAAAATTAGCTTGACAGCATTCAGCAATAAAGCGAAATGATCCACTAATATAACTTTGTTTAACGTGCAACTTAGCCCAGTAATCTTCTCGTGACAAAAAACGTTTCGTTACAGAATTTAGGTAAAATTCCTTGAGTCGTTATTATATATAATTAGAATGACCCTAAACCGTTATGACCCAAAATGACCCACTAATCAAATTTTTGCGAGCATGTGTCATAGCCCAATGGTTTTCTCTTTCCCAAAAACGATATAATACAAAGTATAGTCAAAATGGTACGAGCCATTTTCTATATAAAATTAGCATGACCCATCATGACCACAAATTACCCTTATAATCGAAATCTCTCAAACATGTGACTTAGCCCATTAGTTTTCTCGTGTCTAAAAATTGTTACATACAAAATTTCGTTAAAATCGATCCAGCCGTTCTTTAAATATAAATAGCTTGACCCAGACCCTTAATGACCCTTTATGATCCATTAATCGAAATTTCTCGAACGTGTGACCGAGCCCAATGATTTTCTCGTGCTAAAAAAATTTATATAAAAAATTTCGTTAAAATTCATCCACCTGTTCTTTAGATACAGCTTGACATAATCCAGTATGACCCATCATGACTCACAAATGACCCTTATAGTCGAAATCTCTCAAACATATGAGCCCATTAGTTTTCTCATGTCAAACAACTGTTACATACAAAATTTCGTTAAAATCGTTCACGCTGGTCTTTAAATATAAATAGCTTGACCCAGACCCTTAATGACCCATTATGACCCATTAAAATTTTTTCTCGTACATGTATCCTAGCCCATGTTAGCCCATTAGATTTCTCGTGTCTAAAAAATGTTACATGCAAAATTTCGTTAAAATTTGATCCAGCCGTTCTTCAAATATAAATAGCTTGACCCAGACCCTTTATGACCCATTATTTAAAATTTCTTGAACGTGTGACCTAGCCCAATCATTTTCTCGTGCCAAAAAATATTTTATACAAAATTTCGTTAAAATCGATCCACCTGTTCTTTAGATATAGCTTGACATGATCCACTATCACCCATCATGACCCACAAATGACCCTTATAGTCGAAATCTCTCAAACATGTGATTTAGCCCATTAGTTTTCTCATGTCAAACAACTGTTACATACAAAATTTCTTAAAATCGTTCACGCCGGTCTTTAAATATAAATAGCTTGACCCAGACCCTTAATGACCCATTATGACCCATTAAAATTTTTTCTCGAACATGTATCCTAGCCCATGTTAGCCCATTAGATTTCTCGTGCTAAAAAATGTTACATGCAAAATTTCTTTAAAATTTGATCCAGCCGTTCTTTAGATATAAATAGCTTGACCCAGACCCTTTATGACCCATTAATTGAAATTTCTCGAACGTGCGATCTAGCCCAATCATTTTCTCGTGCCAAAAAATGTTATATACAAAATTTCGTTAAAATCGATCCACCTGTTCTTTAGATATAGCTTGACATGATCCATTATGACCCGTCATGACCCACAAATGACCCTTATAGTCGAAATTTCTCAAACATGTGATTTAGCCCATTAGTTTTCTCATGTCAAAAAACTGTTACATACGAAATATCGTTATAATCCATCACGCCGTTCTTTAAATATAAATAGCTTGACCCAGACTCTTAATGACCCAATATGACCCATTGAAATTTTTTCTCGAACATGTAACCTAGCCCAATGTTTTTCTCGTGCCCGAAAACCATAGAATGCAATTTTTAGTCAAAATTGCGTGAGAAAATCGCTAGATAAAAATAGCATGACCCACAATGACCCCAAGAATGACCCACTTACCGAATTTTCTCGAACATGTTACCTAACCCAATGGTCTTCTTGTAATCCAAAACGATACAATATAAAATTTGGTCAAAATCGTTAGAGCCGTTTTTTAGATAAAAATGGCTTGACCCATAATGACCCCAAAATGACCCACTAATCGAAATTTTTCGAACACGTGACCCAGCCCAATAGTTTTCTCGTGCCAAAAAACGATTGGATACAAAATTGCCTTAAAATCCATCCAGCCGTTCTCTAGATATAAATAGCTTGATCCTGACCCATTGTGACCCAAAATGACCCAGTAATCGAATTTTCCCGAACACGGGACCTAGCCCAATGGTCTTCTCGTGCCCGAAAATGGTAAAATCCAAATTTTTGCGAAAATCGTTAGAGCCGTTTTTGAGATAAAATTTACCCACACACACACACACACACAATTTTTGCTCGCATTATAGTATAAGATAAAAAACATGCCTATGACTTTAAAACTCTTTCTTTTTATAAATTAAATTAAAAATGGCTGAAATTGCAAAATTTATAACTTGAAACTCAAAAAAATTTCAATATTTTTTGGATCCTCTTTTGGCGGCTATCAGTGCCTCTGTTCTTCGTGGCATGCTATTAATACAAAATTGAAGAGTTTCATGTATGCGTGGGTGACGATTCCAGGTATGGATAAGATTTTCTATGAGCTGGGTTTTGTTTGTTATGACTTCTTAGTCAATTCTCTAGACCAATATAAAGAGGTTTTCAAAATCGGTTTATTCTAAAGCTAAAATGATGGTTTCCAAATGAAGAACCATTTGTATTTTTGTAAGGTAAAGCTTTTTGTTACATAGCATGATCCGTCAAGGTCTACTTTCAATATAAAAAAATATCCCTCTGTTGAACTGCTCCCGACAATTGATCAGACATGAATACCATTGAAAATGTTTGGGAGCTAATGAAGAAAAAACTGGACAAAGAGCTCATAACGAGCAAAACACAGCTCATAGAAAAATGTATCCTTGTCTGGAAACATCACTCACACATGCAAGAAACATTTCAATTTTGCACTAGCAGCATGCCATGAAGAATAGAGGCACTGATTGCCGCCAAAGGAGACTCCAAAAAATATTGACATTTTTTTGAATTTCATGTTTTAAGTTTTAAAATTTTAGCAATTGTTAATTTAATTTACAAAAATAAATAATTTTAAAGTCATTGGCATGCTTTTAATTTATTATAATTCTACAGATGATGTATATAATCAATTTAACTATTGGCATAGTAATATCTCTATGAAACTTGTAATGTGATTCGACACAGGAAAATATGAGTGCGTCTAATAATTTGTCTTAAGCGGGCCCTGCTAATACTAACTTTATACTAAATTTGTGAATGACACCTAATTAACAACAAAATATATGGTCCAACTGCAGCTATTACTCGGTCAATTTTAATCGTAGAATAACGGGATTTTTCTTTTTGTCTTGCTTGTTAGTGTAAAAAGAAAATGTTACTAAATATAACTTATACGACCGGGGGACCGTATCAAAATTTACATGTTGCAATTTTTTAAAGAAATGTTTTTAATTGATCCAAATCGCTTTTAAAATATTTTTAACCTGATTTAAAAACTGTTTTGTAATTGGAACTGTATGTCTATGACTAATGGTTTAGGAATTAGCCATTGGCCACCGTTGAAAGTATGGACAACCTGTATTAGATTCGCTCTTTTATGCGTGTCCAGAATAAGGACTAAATAAAAGCAAAAAATATGTAGCAAAATGGCGAAAAAAAAGGAGGATCGGAATTAAAATTCTCCCAAATTGCGATGTATTAAAAATATTAGATGGAAACTTGTGTATATAAAGCTTATTCAATCTAAAAGAAGAATAAAAACAGCTTAGTATTCAAAAGATTCATATAAAAAGCATATTAAGGGTATGGACTCAATATCTCAATTCATTTGGGCAGATAAGAGTTTTATTTTTATGAAAACAAGTAAGATGTGCTGGGGAATGACGCCACCTTAAAGTTCCACCAATTTTCACTACTTAGTTTTAAATTATTTTATTTTATTTTATTTACTTATTTATTTTATTTATTTATTGAAACAAATGTTGGGTTTGATATAGCAACTTATTGACTTTGTACACAATAAAAAATATTTTATCATATATGTATTCATTAAATGTAATGGCGTGCTTTCTTGACTTATTTTATGTGTGTAAAGAATAATTACTAAATATAGAAGCAAAAAACATGTAACACATTGGTGAAAAAAAGATGATTGGAATAACTTTATTTTATTCTTTTGCCATGAAAAAATTAGCACCACTTAGGACATACAAATTTCTCTTTATCTTTTTAGTTCTTAACAATGTCACTAACGCTCTCGCGTGCATTAAATAAAAAATAAACTATTTTCGAATGTAGTCCCATCACTGAAAATAATCAACCGGATTAATAACGCCAGTGGATAACGTTATTATCCGGGTATACTTATTGCACAGTTTATTTTACACTACAAATTACATCGTGAATACATCGTGAAAATCTTCCACAACATTTTGAAAATATATGAAATACAATACAAATTTATATAATAAACAAAGTATTTCCTAAATAATATATCTCTTCAGGTTACAGAACTTACCTCGCAAATTTTCGATCGGATGTTGACTCTTATGTGCTTCTTCCAGAGATAAAGTTTAAAAATAGAATAAATTAACTTCTAGCGGTTTTTTGTCTCAGATAACTCAGAGTCTTTCTGTGTAGTACATGCACGCATCATTCTCAGATTCCTTCATAATTACGCGTAATATTAGCTAGCACTTGGTGTTATTAGCCATCCTGGCGTTATTATCACAGATCACCTTACTTCAACTAATAAGGAAATTTATACAATATTAAAAATAGTATACGTATATTTTATAAGAATTATCTTTTACTATTGTTCCTAAACTTTTCTATTTAAGAACAAATTAAGATTTTCCTTTTAAAAAAAAAGACAAATAAGTTGTTTATTGTATCGCATCGTATTATTCATTATTTTTGAATAACTATTTTCTTAAGTAGGTAGCTTTGACCTATCATTTTATTCCTAACAAAATCATTTACGAAATTATTTTGGAAATTGACAATTGTAAGATGTTTCAGAAATATATTCTAGTCATCATATCCTACATGTTCTTATTTTACCAATTGAAATAGGAACAGTGCAACAATTAATAAGTTACTGTGTCAAGAAAAATGGGGGCTGTGAGCATATATGTAAAGATGGACCGCATGGACCTGCATGTGCTTGTTTCAGAGGTTACCATCTAAAGCCTAACAACAAATCTTGTGCAGGTATGATTTCTTAATGCTTTTGTGCTGCTTTATTTTACAGCTCGTAAACAAGACTAATATTGCATGCATTTAGAATATATTAAAACCCTAAATAATAAGAATTAGTTAAAAAGAGTTGAAGTGGAGCAAGATAAGTAAACAGTTGTTCAGACCTAAAACAAGATTTTTGTAATCGATTTTTCACTCGTTTCTTGATATTCTAGATTTGTGAAAATGATATACGCAGGCGTGCTTCCATTGATGATACAATATTTTAATATTTTGAGAGCTTGATTATAAATTAATAAATGATGAAATATTTTAAACACTAAAATGTAGAAAATAAAAAAATGAAGAGTGTAATAATATATATGCAGGTGATGTGCCCAGGCATCGTTCGAACCGGAGAACCCTGCCTGGACACATCACTTGCATATATTTTAAATTACTTTTTTATTAATCTAAAATTAACAAACAGTTCATCCACATTTTGAAGCAATGAAGCTATTATTTACTTGTCATGCTCCTCTTTTTCTTTTTGCTTTTCATTAATTATTAACTCATCATATTCTAACATGCTCATCACAAAATTTTTATGCATGAGCCTGTTCTTAGATAAAAATTTTTGATGTTTTTCATGCCTTAATTCAATCCATTAATAATATATTTAAACTGATTTTTCTTTTAATATTCTGCAAGCTTTATAAATGTTTAGTATTTCTACGATATAATAAAAAAAAGTTAAGAATTGAAACGTTAAAGCATGATTTTTGTATTCATTCAATTTTTTTTAATTAATATGTATTTTTAATCTTATTTCATATCTTAAACATTTGCATTCTTAATGAATCTCATAGTTACATTATATTTAAATTAAGCATGTTTATTATTATTTGATAATGCGAAGCTACATTTTTTTTTTCTTAATTAACTTAAAATTCAGACATCATAAATTTCTGATCATTGCTTTAATATACTTTTTAATCTTCATTTATGTTAGAAATCGCTTTTTAATTAGAAAATAAACACATGTCGTATAGTAGGAAAAAACTTGAATATCAGTTATCAAAATGTTTTAAATTACAAATTAAACCGAGATTTTTGGAAACATTAACTTAAAAAATAAATATATGTACTACTATGCATGAAATCTTACTAACATTACGAAAATTCGTGTTTTTAATATGAATTAAGTAGTTAATTTTCATGATAAATTATTGAAAAAAAAACATTTATTTAACATATATTTAAACTCTTATTAAGAAATTTAAAAAACTTATCTTTATTAAAAAATTACAGTATGCATAGGTATTTTTATTAAAACATTTCATAAGTGGCAAAATTTTGATTCATATTGTGTTTCCATACATAAAGTAAACTTAACTCAAATTTATATATGCGATATTTCAAGCTTGATAATTGAATACACAGAAAAATTTATAAACGTCATTATATTTTAAATCAGTATCCAGTATTAATCATGTATAACTGAAATGATGTAAACTTGTAATAGATGTGTTTGTTTCTTTAAAATAAGTCACGTAATGAAATATTGCAGCATTAAATTTTTATTTCAGATGTAGATGAATGTAAAATCAACAATGGTGGTTGTGATCACATATGTTCAAATACTCCAGGATCTTATGTGTGTTCATGTTTCCCTGGTTTCCAGTTACTGGAAGATCAACGTAAATGTGATGTTAAAGGTACTATTTAGAAATTTGTCAGCTATACAAATAAAATTTGAGAGAGGGGGTTGCTTCTCCACTGCCTCCCTCCCTCTTTTTTGTTTTTAAACATTTTTGTCAGATAATATTTTATGCTAATTGAAATTCTGTGGTTAAAAAAATGTATAATTAATATAATAAAAAATATAATTAATAATATAATTAATTTTTGAAAATAGCAAAAAAGATGTTTAATTGTTGATATTTTTTTTAATATATTAGAACGCCGCTCTTTAGGAAACAAAAGAATCGCGATGCATTTAAGATAAAACTGTTGGAAAGTGTGTCCCGATCATAAAAGATATAAAAAAAAATTAAAAGCAGTTTTTTTTAAATTAAAGACATGGGCCAGGGCCAGCGAGTATAGATGGATTGAAATGTTCAATAAACTGGAAAATTTAGACGGATATACAAGCTCATACATTACTGATTTAGCTATTTCTAAATTAAATTATGTTTTATATTTTGACACATCATCATCATCATCATCATAAGCAGCTGTTTTCGATCCACTACTGGATGTAGGTCTCCCCCAGATTTTTCTAATGTTTCCTGTCTAGTGCTTTCGTCATCCAATTTACACCAGCTACTTTTCTAATTTTGTAACTCCATCTTACCTGTGGTCATCTTCTTGGATGTTTAATATCTCTGGGATACCACTGTAGTATATTTGTGCTCCATCTATTGCATTGTCTTCTTGCAATGTGCCCAGCCCATTTCCATTTTAGCTGTTTGATTCTTTTAAGGATGTCAAAAACTTTTGTCTGATTTCTTATCCAGGTTAGCCTTTTTCTGTCTCTTCTAGTTATGCCTAGCATACATCTTTCCATACTTCTCTGTGGAGTTTGTAGTCTTTATATCACCCGTTTTTTTAGTATCCATGTTTCTGCTCCGTAAGTAAGTGCAGGTAAAATACATTGATTAAACACTATTCTTTTCAAACAAAAAGGCATATTACTCTTCAGAATAATATTGTTCTTCCCAAAAGCACTCCACCCATTTCTTATTCTTCTATTGGTTTCATTCATGATACTATTATCTGATGATATTTTCTGTCCTAGGTATACATAACTTTACACTTCTTTAATATCAGTGTTCTTGTAGACAATTTTCTTTTCTTTTTTTTTTTTCTTTTTTTTTTATGTAAATGAATTGAACATCACCTTAGTCTTCTCTAAATTTATTTTTAATCCCACATATGCTATATATACTCAAGAATTATATGCCTTCTTTCTTCTTTTTACACCCTTAAAGGCATTAATATTGTTTAAATATTTTAATTAAAAACCTTTAAATTCATATTTACTTGTTAACAATTCAAAATAATCTGAATATTTTCAAATTTCAGAATCTAAATCTGAAATCTTCTGTGATGCAAAAATAATGTATTACTAAGTGTAAATATTAGCAAATGTATTAACTTTTATTTAATTTGCTTAATGTTGCAGATAACATTAAAAATAGTAGGAAATTTTTAAAGCAATAACCTTTATAATATTCTTTTGCTGTTAACCTTGCTATTTTTTTTTTTTTTTTTTTTTTTTTTTTCATATTTTGTCATCGATTAGTGATACCAACTTATGTGGTCCCATGGGGCGCGAATCCATTTAATAATTTGATCTCTACGCCCACCCAATTTCAATTGATTTGATTCATAATTTATTTTTTAAATTATTTAATCGTTGAAATGAAATTCGGTTTTATTAATGTTTTCAAAATAGTTTTGTCTGAAAAATAATAAGGACATTGAAAATTCCTTCAGCGGATGTATAATTAAATTTCTAAAAAAAAAAAAAAAAAAAAAAAAAAAAAAAAAAACCCTCTATATTTTGCCATTTATTTTGATGTTTTAAATTGATAAAGTGACACTTACGTGACTAAAAGTTAGAAAATACAATGTTATTTAAAATAAATATTAATGTAGTTATAAGGAAGAGCTTATAAGATGATAATTTAATGAAATTGTAATAAATTAAAAATTTGCTCAGAGAAAACAATTTAATTTCAAATTATAATCTTTAGTCCATTCCCACCTATTCTCTCTCTCTCTCTCCATACCAGGGATGCAATGAAGGGTATGCACTGTATACCCTCAGAACTTTTTAAAGGAGCACCATATATCCTCTGTTTCTCAAGAAAGTTTATAGTATACATACACATTTTTGGGTATACTCTCTGCCTTGAGCGTATACCCTCTGCTTAGACTATATATCCTCTGTTATTTTTACTACTGCATCCCTGTTCCACACACATACATACTATAGGAAAATACATATAGTATATGTTTGTTATTTAATTTAATTTTTTTTTTTTTTTTTTTTTTTTTTTAAGTTGGCGTTACTGTTATGAACTGTTTATTAATTATAACGCATAAAATCAAGAATTATAATCTGTCAACTTCATAAAAGTCTCTAAATAACATAAATGTAGTTTTGAATAAATTGTTCAGTACAGTGCCAGCAAAAACAATCATGACGTTTTTTGCCACAATCTCGATGTTCAAATGATTTTTTTTTTTTCCAATTTTAAATAGAAGAGGCGGATGAGAGTTTCTATCATGCATTGATTATATGGAGTGGTCGCTCTTGCATGATTCTCTCTTTATATACAGGATGATTCAGCTCGTCGGTGACAAACTTTAAGGATCGATAGAGCACACCTAGACGAACATTTTTGAATAGGGAATGTAGGGTCCCTGACGCGATGGTAAGGCGCTAGGCGCTTTCGAAAATTTGGGTGCCGAAATTCGAAACGTCATAAAAACTAGGGAAATGGTTAGATTTTCTTGCTTGTTGCGTCGAAATGATTCTGTTTGTTTAGACTTTCTTCAGTACCAATTTGATAAGCGTATCTCTTAAAACATGGATAGGGGGCGCTGCAGACTTTGGAGAGCTAGACAACAACTTTAAGCCCGTTATTTTGATAATTTAACACATGCTCGCCAAAGTTTATACTCTAACTTAAAGTTTGAACCCAAAAGTAGAGCCCTGCAAAAAGCGTAAGAGCCGGAATAAAATGTCAAAGTACAGGGTGGTCGAAACTCGAAGGCTCCTAAGAGATAAACAAACAGATTTCTTGACTTATGGCATGCATTTTCATGATTCTGTTTGCTGGGGCTCTCTGAAACTCAGTTGAACGGTACAAAAAGAAACATCGATAGGGGGCGCTTTGGGCAAAAAACATAATTCGTTGACATTTCGGACGCTAACTGGAAACGGGGCGCTACGATCAGTTAGAAACAAAACAAGAGAGTAATTTACTTATCATAAGAAGCTATTAAAACTGCAGTTTGTTTGTTTTTTTTAACAAACATAGCTGGTTTCAATCATGCACAATGCGCGCAATAAAATTTACATAAGGTGCTTTTTGCTGATTTATGCAAAAGATATCGTACCATATCGATATGCAAAAGATACGTAATGCGTAGACGACAACGCGAGATGACGTAGTTGTATGCGCAGACACGTCTTTTGAACGTGCGGTACCTACTTAAGCATCGGGTTACTTGTCTGCAGATCGGTAGTAGGATGGAACGGTACACAAACTCTGAATTGGCTGACATGCATTTGGCGTATGGCGCTGCTGGTTGTAATGGACGAGCCGCTCAGCGGTTGTACGCCGAGCGTTACCCCAACAGGCAAATCCCCTGCCATGCCTTCTTCGCTCGAGTACACCAGAGGTTGTCCACAACGGGATCTTTCGACGGAGGCAGGCCTGAACGGGAGCGATCAGTGAGCACCCCCGACAACGAAGAGGCTGTGCTTAACCTGGTTGAGGACAACCCAGGTCTTAGCACGAGAGATATCGCCAGACATGTTGGCATTTCGCAAGCAACTGCGTGGCGCATCTTACGTTCCCGGAATCTGCACCCCTACCACATCCAGCGGGTGCAGTTGCTCAAAGAGCAGGATTTTGGCCCTCGAGTGGAATTCTCAAGATGGTACTTGGCGATGAGATCCAGGGATCCCCGTTTTGTAAACAGCATTTTGTTTACGGACGAGTCCACCTTCAGCCGGGAGGGAATGTGGAACGCCCACAACAGTCATGTGTGGTGTGATGAAAATCCACATGAAACCAGAAGCCGAGCAGCCCAGGAGCGTTTCTCAGTAAATGTGTGGGCCGGCATTCTGGGTGATTGCCTCATTGGCCTTTATTTGTTACCTGAACGGCTGACAGGTGGAAATTACCTGATTTTCCTGGATCAAGTGCTGCCGCAGCTTCTGGAGGAGGCGCACGTACCCGAAGGTTCGCGTCGCCAGATGTGGTTCCAGCACGATGGAGCTCCGGCCCATTACACGAACGACGTGCGTCTCCATCTAAACGCAAGGTATGGCCAGCGGTGGATCGGGCGTGGGGGTCCAGTTCACTGGCCTGCCCGATCACCAGACCTCACCTGCTTGGATTTCTTCCTTTGGGGTTACCTGAAGGCCGAGGTATACCATACACCTGTCAGCAGTGCTGAAGAACTTGTGGCGCGCATTGTGGCAGCTGCAGGGCAGATCAGAGATACTCCTGGCATTGTTGGAAACACACACTCCTCAATGCGACGGAGGTGCGAAGCCTGCATCATGGCCCAAGGTCGAAATTTCGAGCATCTTCTGTAGTGTTATTTTTTGTAAATAAATTTCCAGTATCATTGATGTTTTTGGTCTAAATTTATTCAGAAGTGTTGAGCAGAGGTAGAAAATGTGTTTTCATTATTACTAACTGATCGTAGCGCCCCGTTTCCAGTTAGCGTCCGAAATGTCAACGAATTATGTTTTTTGCCCAAAGCGCCCCCTATCGATGTTTCTTTTTGTACCGTTCAACTGAGTTTCAGAGAGCCCCAGCAAACAGAATCATGAAAATGCATGCCATAAGTCAAGAAATCTGTTTGTTTATCTCTTAGGAGCCTTCGAGTTTCGACCACCCTGTACTTTGACATTTTATTCCGGCTCTTACGCTTTTTGCAGGGCTCTACTTTTGGGTTCAAACTTTAAGTTAGAGTATAAACTTTGGCGAGCATGTGTTAAATTATCAAAATAACGGGCTTAAAGTTGTTGTCTAGCTCTCCAAAGTCTGCAGCGCCCCCTATCCATGTTTTAAGAGATACGCTTATCAAATTGGTACTGAAGAAAGTCTAAACAAACAGAATCATTTCGACGCAACAAGCAAGAAAATCTAACCATTTCCCTAGTTTTTATGACGTTTCGAATTTCGGCACCCAAATTTTCGAAAGCGCCTAGCGCCTTACCTACATTCCCTATTCAAAAATGTTCGTCTAGGTGTGCTCTATCGATCCTTAAAGTTTGTCACCGACGAGCTGAATCACCCTGTATTTTTAGATCTGGCAGTGCTGTGAAAAGAGGGTTTTTAAAATTGTTTTCTGTACAAAAAATAAACTCTCATAGTACACATAATCGATGTAAAAAGCCTACAATTATTGAACCTCATGCACTTTATTAGAACAGAATGTCCCTGTAAGTCGCAAAGCTTTAGATTTAGCGACTTACCACATGGAAGTACACCAAAACGGAAAATCAGTTCAAAAAGACCGAGAAAGACTTCAGCTATAGGTCTGATAATTTTTTAAAAGGTGACGTACTGTTAATACCAACAATAACAACTGCAGAAATAAAAAAGAAACATTACTATTGAATATATCAGCCAGAACCATCTGTCACAAACTTCACATTTTTCAATGAGTGTTAACTTTTTTAGAGGCACTGTAGTAATTTCTTACATGAGTTTGAGAGGTATTAGCAAAGTATTTATTATTCTTTGTATAGTGACTTTTTCTGTAGGGTTTTTTTTTTTTTTTTTTTTTTTTTAAGTACTAATGTATTGTATTAATAATTTAGAGGATGAATATGACATTGGTCCTGTACGAGGAGACCTTCCAGAGTCGGAATATGCAGCCAACAGAGCTAAACTGCAGAAGTTTAGTCGGCCACAGAGTGATAGTCAATACAGTATAAATATGACTTCTTACAGTATGTATGTTTTTATAATAATTTCTTATTGATGGCTATAATTAAGAACCGTTGGAAACTGTATGGAAATTATATATATTTTTAAGAATTTATAAGTGTTTTTAATGTTTTATTTTACTTACCTTTTTTCACCATTTCTTTAATTCTAAAAAAGAAAAAAAAATTTAAAATAAGCAATTAAAAAAAGTCACGATAATTAAAATTAGCTTTTAATTAAAAAGACATTGGATGCTTCATGGCTTCACCTAACATATTTGTTTTCTGAATTATTCCTTCAGATTCTTTACTCTTTAAATATACAGATATATATATATATTTTTGTTCTTTTTTGTCGATTTTTCATTCCATTTTTGATATGTTCGAATTATTTTTTTCAAAAATGTACATGTAGGTGTTGCTGATGATAATATAACATTTCAATATTCTTCTTCTTATAATTATTTATCTTAACCTTTTACACGCCAATGTTCCATAAATGGAACATCAACTTTAAAATTCTGTAAAAAATAAATTTTTATTCGTATTGCTCTGTAAAAATTAGTATTTGAAAAGAAAGTATGGATTGATTTTTTGGCGTCTATATTACATTGATAAAATAAATTGTCTTAGAAAAAAATCGTAATTTAGGCCCTTTTTTTGAGTTTTCGTAGGAAAAAATTCACAAATTCATATAAAATTCAAAATTTAACAAATATTTTTGTAACTAAGTGATAGCAAGTAAAAAGAATCATTTTATTAGTAGAACACAAGTTATTAAGCAAAAGATTGATTTTTATTGTTTCTTTTTGATAAAATATTTGCATGTTCCAAAAATGGAACATTGGTGTGTAAAGGTATATTTTTTATCATGATAAAGTCCTTTGATTGCAGTGGATGTAAGCATTGATAAAAAGTTTCCGAATACGAAGTGATTTAGTAAGTGTCAAAAAATGTTTATGACTTTGATATAATTTCTTTTCCCCCCATTCTCTTACTCCCACACTCATTCTCCCATCTGAAGTGGATTACTCACAACTGACCAGGGAAGAGGCATTAGAATATTTTTATGAATTATCAAATGATTCTGAAGTGGAATGTATTTACATTTATCAATCTTGTGTACATTATCATGTGTCATCAACACAAGGACAATGTGCTGTATGCCAGAAGAACTCTACAAAAAACGTTTCGGGTGTGAAAAAATACTACAGAAGAATTGTTTTTTTAGCTACCATGCATAATATGATGAAATGTAGAACACAAAAAATAAGGAAATATATATATATATATGTATATATATATGTATAATAGTTTTTTTTCTCCTTTGTATTTCTTAGATTTTGATTTATTTGATTATTTTGTTGTACAGATATTGTTATTATTTTCTTGTACATTTTTGTATATATTACTTTTTTAACTTTGATAAATAATGGTAAAGCTTCTTTTACGCAGTAATTACTGCCCCTCATCTACATAATAATTTTTTTAAGTAAGTGGGAAAGTTTTTTTGTAAAAGCTTTGTAAGGTTTCATGAGCACTTTTGCTGTAATACTTGTTGGAATCTTGAGTCAAACAAAGGCTCAATGGGCGAAGCCCGACTATTCACCAGCTTAACCTGTTTTATTACTGATAAATTCTTATACATTACCTATAATCATTAAAAAATTGTGCACAGAAATAGAGATTTTAATTTAAAAGTCGTTAATCATATTTAATAAAAACATGTGAAAAAACTAAGTGTTTCCCGCCAATGTTCCATTTTTGGAACATGTTATAAATCATACACAAAAATTTTTTTTGAGAAAAAAAAATTACTCATAGTGTTTATGTTTGAGTTTTAATAGGATTTTTACCAATAAATAGTTTGTGTTACCTTTCGATCATAGTGCGGCATTTAAAAGGTTAATAAGAAATAAACTTAAAGTAGTGTTCCGTTTGTTGGCTGCAAGTGATAAATCATGAAAGTATTCTTTATGGTTATAACAATTTATGAGTTAGAACAACAATGGTGTTCATTTTGCAATCAAACTTTACTCGCTAAAATAAGCCAAATTGCTGTGAAACTACAATAATGAAATGTTTTAAACACTAAAATGTAGAAAAGGAAAAATAAAGAATATATATATATATGTATATATATGTATATATATTACAAAATACACGTTTATCATCGTAGTTAATATCGTTTGAATTATGATTGCATGTTGAGAAAACAACTGAGAAATTCTGAATAAAGAATTAAAATTATGCTTTCTTTTCCTTTCCTGTTGTGATGGCTTAAAAAGAAATAGAGTAAAAATTATATATTTAAAAAATATTTTTTTTCTATTAATTCTAAAGACATGACATTTATTATCAAATTATCGGTAGTTTTTTTTTTTTTTTTTTTTTTTTTTTTTTTTTTTTTTTATCACAGAAAAACTTTATATACAGACTTTAATGTTTATAAACTTTGTAAACATTATATTTTATTTTTACTTTAGAGTTCCCCATTTTTTAAAATGTGTACTATCACAAAATGAGTTTAACAATAATCCAAGTTCTATTTGGAAAAGATTTGATAAAACTTTTTTATTTGCTGTATTTACTTTATTCCAGTTCTATTTGATTGATTATTTTTATAATATTTATTTTTCAGAGTGTGCTGAAGGCTATTTTGGAAATAATTGTAAATATACATGTAAAAATTGTAAAAATGGAGGTATTTGTAATGAAGATAAATCTGGTTGTATTTGTAAGGCTGGGTATACTGGTCTTTTATGCAGCTATGCTTGCCCACAAGTAAGTTCATACTATATAAAAACTCATCTAAATGTTGTAATTATAAATTTTAATTCCAATTATAATGTAGTTTTCTCCATAGTATGACTTTATCCTAGTATAGAACTGTTAATCATTTTTTATTTGTATGTTATATTATTTTTATTGTAAAATTAGTCATATACAAAATTTAGCCAGTATGAAGAAATATTTACATTAATATGAATTTGATGATACAGGGCTTGTTTGGTGTAGACTGCAAGAAACGTTGCCATTGTCGAGATAATGAAATCTGTGACAGTGTGATTGGTCAATGTTACTGTCCCTATGGAGTAGAAAAAGGCCATTGCAAAGAAGGATGCCCAGCAGGTTTGTTTAAAATATAATACATAATAGTTTAATATATACTATTTCATCAATAAATAATATTTTATCATTACATTTTTTATGCCTAATATAGTTCTTAAACCAAACTATTATTATTTTCTTTATGTACTTATTTTGTTACATTAATGCAATCAAATAGATTAAAATATGGAATGTTATCTGTTCATCGATGTCCCAACATAAGAAGCATGAAAATAACATTCTTCACTTTTACTTATCAATGCTACTTTGAATCTTTTTCTGAATGGTATATGTTAATGGTATAAGCTTTTTGAATAGATTTTTAAAACTAGTTAATATTAAATCATGACTGAATGTGTTATTGAAAAAAATTGTTTAGTCATAAAAAATAAAAATGATTATTTGAAAAAATATAAGCAGTATCATTGCAATATTCATCATAAATGATACAGGAATAAGTATATGTGCTATAAGGCATTTATATGTCACATAAAAATAAAACAATTGTGATAAGGATGAATACAAAAGTAATATGTAAATTTTAAATATGTATTTTTTAACCTAGGATATTTTGGCAGAGCTTGTGAGAAAAAATGTTCCAAGTCTTGTCCAACTCGTTATTGTCATGCTAATCTTGGATTCTGCATTTGTCCTCCTGGAAGAAGAGGTCGGAAATGTACAAAACATTGCTCAAAATTCACTTTTGGGCAAAACTGCCAGCAAAAATGTCGCTGTATTTGGAATAATACAAAGATGTGTGATTCACAGGTAAAAATTCTAATAGCCAACTAACTTTAGAGAAAAGTAAGATATATTTTAAATACTGAATGGGAAAAAAATGTATTTGTTAGATGATAGAATTAATCTTTTCAGAGTGGCCAGTGTGTTTGTAAGAAAGGATATTCTGGCAAATATTGTGAAGTGAATTGTCCTGGAAACTTAATTGATTGTATGCTTCGGGGTAAGTTCCTGCGTTTTAACTATAACAAAAACAAAGCATTTTCATTTCAGTGTTTTTTAAAATAATTTAAAAGGGTTTTTGATTTTTCTTTTTCAGCATCTAATTTGCCATCCTTTGATGAAATTTTTCGTGATCCTATGGCAAAATTCAAGTTTTTGTAACAATTCTTTTTAGAAATTCGTATATTTTTTTCGTGATGCTTTGGTGAAATTCAGCCCTTTTCAGCTAACCATTGACAAAATTGTTTTTCCAGCAATTTTTTTGTCAAAATTAGATAATGTCCATAATATTTTTTTTTTTTTTTTTTTTTTTTTTTTGTGTCTGAATGTCTTAAATCTTCAGAAAAATTGAAACAGAATCCCCCCATAGTAATCTATGATAAGATTTTTTTTTAAAAGATAATTTTTGTTGCAAGTTCTTGAAAAACAAATGCTTGAATTGTATTTTGTTTTTTATATGCAAAATAATTTTTTCACATTTTTTTTAGAAACATATGCTTTTGTATGAAAAAATAAAAATGAGAAATATAGTTTTTGTACTATTTCCCACTACCATAATAACTTATTCTTATAGATACATATTTTTTAACCCCTATTTTTCCCAAGTTTATCTTGTGATTGTACATAGCATAAGATTTATATTATGCTTAATTTATATCCAAATTAAAAGAATTTTATGATTAAATTAAATATACACATTTGATGAAATTAGTTTGTATTTCTTTTGCACATGTGTACTGATGAGCCACATTTGATAGGAACCTGAAGCCAACTGTGCATGACCAGAATAGGTTAGTCTATGTTGAAAATAGGGAAGTCCATACCATCTCGGGAGGGATGTTTACTTATTAAAACATCATGAATATGCCGCATTCCCCCCCCCTGAAAATACCTATTTGTATTTGTCATTTAATCATATATTTTTAAATAATATATTGGAATACTATCATATTAAAATAAGTTACAAAAAGATACATGTATAGTATAAAAGATTATTTAAAGATATGTAACAACAAAAATACATTTATTAATAATAATAATAAAAAAAAAAAAAAAAAAGAATTATAATATTTTTTGCAAATAATTTGACAAATCTGACACTTTTTTGCCACAGATGTCATACCATATATGCACCATGTTGGCGCGACTTTTTTCTGTCGCCAATTTCTTCTGAACTATCCGAAAATGCAATGTGACAGGAGATATTTGCATGCCAAAATGATAAAACAAAAATAATAATAACTAAGTTTAATTAATAATTATAGAAAAAAAACAATTTACATCTCCGTAAAAAAGAAAATCATAGTCAATAAACAATTTATTAACAGATAAACAACTATAGCCGGGTTTCGATGTGAATAACAAAGTCGCTATTTAGTTGCAATAGCGCCAATGTGATGCTTATATGACACCTATGCGTATCATTATTCATTGGATATTTTTATTAAATGGATTGTAGACAAGCAAAGAGACGCATATTCTGTTCTGGTTGGCGCAATTGGCAAAAAAATTGAAATTGGCAACAAAAAGACATTTTAGCAACTTATTAGATTTCTCAAGATGGTGGATAAACAATATTTTTAAGTAATTTATAAAGATTTTTTTATTTAATAAACGGGTACAACTCTGTTATCCCGTCGATCAAAATATTGTCGCCAAATTATAAGATTAAATGCCAATAATGGATGATCGTGAATGTCACATTCAATGACATTAAATACCATACACGTATTTAAAACGTCATTAAGTGATTTTTATTTCGACTTTTTATTAATATTCTACTAATTATTTGTTTTTTCGTTATTTAAAATAAAAATTATGTCAACATGTATAATTTGGCTATTAGTTTGGCATTTTGTATAATTTGGCGAAATTGGTCGATGGGATAACCTAGAAGTACCATTTATTTTACCTTTCAACACTGGAATCAGTTTACGAACTGTAGGTACTATTCCATGAACAGTATAAAATTCATGTATTGTTTGTCGAATTACATCACAATCAAATTTGTCATGAGCAATGCTTGCAATAGTATTTCTTTTCTGCTGTTTTATGGGTGACGTAAATTTTGGAGTTTTTTCTCCCTTTGATTCTTTTCTAATTCTTTTTATACTGGATTTTGATACT
This sequence comes from Maratus speculifer, assembly GCA_964019185.1. NCBI lineage: Eukaryota > Metazoa > Arthropoda > Arachnida > Araneae > Salticidae > Maratus > Maratus speculifer. Next base: position 282,132,456 of record OZ025289.1, read on the forward strand.
CCAGTTAATTCACTCACCTGTTTTATGGACTGTGTAACTGGAACAAAGTTTCTTTTTCTAATGCTTCCTTATAGCAAAATTTAATTACATTTGCAATCACTTTGAAAAGGTCTAATCCGAGAAATAGACGGTGCATGATCCATTTTATTGAAAATAAAACTTTACTCAGAATAAAAATTTCAAAACAATAGTTAAAACCATTGCTTTGGTTACGTGAAAAATATTTCGGCCGCTTTCGCCGGTGCCATCTGGGGTCACTGTAAGCATAATACATCAGTAGATTATTTTTTCCTTTGATTTTCTAATGTTCAATAAACCAAAAAAAAAGTCTGCATTTCTTTCATAAAGTGGCGACTGGATTATTTGGGCTCCTCTGGCTCCTTAAAAATTTTTGGAATCTGCACTGATACTTGCTGTATGGTGATGAAATCTAATTGTAGTATGCATAATTAATAAAGGAAAATGCTATATGCATAAAGAATAACTTATTCTCTCCCAAAACATACTATAGATTACACCATCCTACTGAAATTTAGAAGATGGTATTTTTTTGGTATTTTTTCATTCTACCGGTAATGAGACAGGAACTTAATTTCAGTATGATATGTGATGATTGGGTCTAATTGACATAATTTTCATTGTTTTTTCATTTATCCAAGTTATATCTAAAGAACTCTTAATCATTTTTCCCAAGAAGAGAAAGAAAAAATAATGATGTAAATGCAATTACTAGCATTAAAAATAATCTAAGCATTATTTTTTTTTTTTTTAAACATGATATTTTATTTACAAAAAAATCTAGAGTAAAATTATAAGATTGAGCATTTTAAGATGTTTAGTAAGAAATTAATATAAAATTTTAGTGTGTCTGAAAAACTAAAAAACTAAAATCTGGATTTTCATTGACAGATTTTAGTTTCATAGGTAAAAATGACACCATTTAAAAAAAAAATTATGTGAAGTTATATAATTTATGTATTAAACTGTACGATTTAACATTATTTTTAGATAGTGTTGCTGTTATTGATTGCAAGCAGGGATTTTATGGAAGAAATTGTGAAAAGCCTTGCAGCTGTGTCAATGCTGTTTCATGTGATCCAGTTTCTGGACAATGTGAATGTTTCCCTGGTTGGACTGGGCAACATTGTGATAAGAGTAATTTTATTTACTTATTTACATGATCAGATCTTTTGTCTTTTGATGCTATTTATAGGAATAATAATAATAATAATAATAATAATAATAATAAAATATTTGGCTTGGAAGTTATTTTTATGATTTATGAAACAATATAACTTCTTGTTTCGATTAGTTATTTTAATTTTAGAATATAAAATATATAATAAATAAATATTACATACAAAAAAATATTTAAACCTATTACAGTTATATCAATTTTTTAATTTCTATACACAGTACTCCCTTAACATTCATGAGGATTAGGTTCACGGAAATCTCCACAAATATCAAAACCATGAATGTTGAAACCATCTTCCTGTGCATCAAAGTGGGTTGGGTTTATGATTATACAAAAAAGTAATTGAAATATATGAATATATTTATTGAAATTAAAAAAAAAAAACAAAAAACTGTGAATAAATGTGAATAAATATATTGTACAAAGTTTCATTGCTAGTTGATGACTGGAAAAATTTATTGATGTACAATTGTTAGTAAGAACAGATCTTATGTTTATGAATTTCCATAAAAGGAAAATTTACACTCTCAGTTTTTATTTTAAATTTGAGATTCCTCACCAATTAGGGATTGCATTCTATATGCTTTCTCAAATAGTTGGAATTTTAAGATTTTCCATACAATGTGCAGAAAAATTTTCAGTTGCAATGAAAATTTTGAATTTTAGAAAATTTAGGATTATTTTAGTTTTAGCATCAATTTATGTTTCAGGTTTCTTGTTCAGGTTCAGGATAATTACTTATCGATATTTTCTCCTAATATAAGGGTTGAAGTTTGTGGGACTCAAACTACCCATTACAAAGCAGCAGTTAGGGTCAAATAATTTTATAGAGTAGCTAAAACAAAGCGAATTTACTTTGAAAAAATATTCTTTATTAAACAAAATTAGTGAATAATCAAATTAATAAATATAATAAAAACCAATATCTGTGAATGTTAAGAGATTATTGTATTGATATTAAAACACCAAACAAATAAAATTATGCTTGTTATTTTAAAATTAGCTCAGAATTGAGTTTCATTAGCATCTAATTTAATTTAAAAAATATACAGTTATAGATTATTAAATAAACAATTATCAAATTCATGGTTAATATTTTTATGAAATACAGTGTTATATATTTATTCCTCTAACAATCTATTTCAGAATGTAGTCCTGGATACTTTGGGGAGAATTGTAAGGAAAGATGTCAGTGTACCAATAATGCAACTTGTGACCCAGTTAGTGGAAAATGCAGGTGTCCAGCAGGATTTCATGGAACATATTGTCGGGAGAGTATGTTGCATGTAATCAGATTTCTTTGATATATTTATGAATATGACCATATTTATAATTTTTAAAAAGAGAACAAATTTTCCTAGAACTACAACATCATGATTTATATGCTTTCTGATCTCTTTAAAATTTCAGAATCTTTCAGTGCAAAAAATTGCAAATATAATTGTATTGATTATAAATTAATTAATTGAAAACATGAAAAAAAATCCAAAATTGAAAAACTTAACACATTAAGCTTGAAATAAAAACAGAATTTTTATCTTTAGACTTTAAGTTGTCAAATTATTAAGAAAATTATCTAAGAAGTTACTATTGCACAATATTGTTTATATTATGTATATTATTAGTGTACTACATGGATATATTTTTTAAATTGTACCTGTATTTTTGTTTTATAATTTAAATACTTAGTTTAAAGGAAGCTTGTTGAACTTCAAAAATATAATTAAAATGCTATTAAATGAATTATTTTAGATACTAAATGAAATGATGATGCTCTGTGTAACACCCAATTTTTTTATTTTGCTTAAACATTGAACATAATTATAAAAATTATATATTTTTAAGCAATATTAAATGATGATTCAATTCAAGTTCTAAGTCATATGAAAAACTTTAAAAATACAATTATTCTCATCATTTATGTTATTCTATTTATATAAACTATGCCAGTTTAAAAATTATAATGTGTATATCTGTGTATACATGTATGAATTCATGCATTAACATAAACATGTACATAAAACCAACAATCACAGAATTAAATGGCATGGAAAAAAGGAAATAGAAAATAAGTATATGTATATAAAATGCTAAATATACGAATTTTTGATTCAATATGTTGCTCTCTCTCTCTGTGTAAATTTCCCCCTCTTATTTAATTATGTTTTAATTATCTATTCTTATTCTTCTTTTATTTAAGGATGTAACCATGATTATTTTGGGCCTAACTGTAAGCACAAATGTGATTGCTACAACAGTGCCACATGTGATGCCAAAAGTGGAATCTGTCTGTGTTTAGATGGATTTACTGGAAGCAGATGTGAACATTGTATGTTTAATTGCTTTGAAACCTATACTTATTTGTGATTTGTGTTATTTGTGAAATTGCTATGTCTCAAATTTTATATTTATTTTAACTCTCTGAGCGTCTTGCCAAAGGGTAAAATTATAATGTTGTTTTCTCTGTATTTTGTATAAAATGCTAAGAAAATGTGATTGTTTCAACATTATTAAAAAACTTAATTACAAATATGAATGTACTCTTTGAGAGTATTAATCATTCTTCCTTGTATTGAAAATTCATTAAATATATAGAATTATATTAACTTAAATATTGTTTATACTGCAGTGAAACCTGGTGCTCGGTGAATAGAATATTATGTGTCAAATGTTTAGAGGGTTAATATTGACAAAACATATGTTTCATATGATTATTTATCAGTCTTGGTTTCTTTTTCTCTTGTTTTACTCTTTTAAAACAAGTTTTATTTTTTTTTAATTCTTGTTTTGATTAGTTGATTATCTTTTGTAGATTAATCACTGACTCATTGAAATTAAACTCATTTAACAATTATTGATAAAATAATTATTTTGTCCAATGATTTTGCTGACATACACAAATCATACTGACTAACAATGTTTGATCATTTTTTTTTTCAACTTCAATAGTTTTTTCAGCTGTAATTTTGGGAATTAAAATTGAAGATATCAAAATTCATTTTGCATGATTATCTTGACTTTTAGTAAAGTAGTTATGTATTCTTCAGAACTCAATAGCATTACAGATAGAAAATTTAAATAATTCTGAACAGAAGCTAGATATATAATTTATTTAAATTTTTAAAATGTCCTCACTTTTTGTTACAGTACCTGCTGTCATTTTATCTTGAAATATAAATTTGAAAATCAGTTTCATCATGAAAAGATTCATGCTTTTTGATTGTACATAATTAACATAACAAATTACACATTAAATAACTAACATTAAATACTAATTTCAAACTGTTATTTTTAAAGTTCTTAATAAGAAAGTTTAAGAATTTTTCAATTTGATGCTAAAGCAGAACATCTATAGACCAAGAAAAAAAAAATTTAAAGGAAATTATTATCTTTCATTTTATTTATTATTATTTTTTTCACACACTTTTATTTAACTTAATTTTGATTTAGTATGTAAATATGAAATTTTCCAACTGATTTTTCATTTGATCCTAAATATACCGGTATGTTTCTGTTGACAATATAAAATTTTAATGTTTTTATAATTATAAATTAATAATTAATTATAAGGCTTTTTTCCATTAGCTGGTCACATGCAATAAATCCCCAAATAATCTTTAAGGTGAAACAGTTTATGAATTACAAAAAGAATGGAGTTAGCTTGTGCCAAACTCCTTCCATCAAAATAAACCAACTGGAAGGCTGTGAAACTCTGGCAATGATATATTTTAAACACTAAGAACTAGAAAAAATAAATAAATAATAAAAAGAATCATAATTTTATTTATTTATTTTTTTAAATCATTTAGTAGTCAATATTAGTTAACTCTATTCCTACTGGAACCGAATGACATTTTTGATATACGTTTATTTTTCTCGTAGCTTTTTAATGCAATAGGCATTAAAAAAAAAAAAAAAAAGTCTTCAATGCATTAAAAATGACTTGTAATTGTTTCAAACTAAAAATTACAAATGAAAAAAATCATAAATCAAAATCTTTTAAAAGGCCTTTCTACTAAATGTAAATCAAAGCAGTGAATTTTTAATAATAGTGGCCCACATCAAATTAGTATACTGTAATGGAAATTTTTTGGGTCCACATCAATTGCTGTCATGGAATTAGTATGCATGGTTTTATAGATAAAAATTAAATGCTTATAAAAGTCCTTTTTTTAAGGAAAAGTATGAATATGAATCAAATAATAACAAACTGGACCATGTGATTGAACTATACTAGATTTTAGAAAGCATTTCTTCGAAATTTTATTTTTATAAATAAATCTTTCTTTAAAACATCAAGTTAGTCAGTTCTAATAAAGTAAATCCAAAAATGTTCATACTGAACTTTCAGCAAGCATGTGATGTATTTTTTGCAGACAGTAGTCACAAATGCAAGATTTTTCATAATATGATTAAGAGACAAATTAGAAGAGCAATTACACATATCAACAGTAAAAAAAAAAAAAATTCTAATTTCAATAGTATTCATGAGAACAAAGGAAAAAATAATTCCATTTATCATAAAATTTGTGACTTGAAGGTTGAACTAAACTTAATTGTTTTGCTATCATGATGCAATTTTCCACAATGAAAAATAATCCAGTCATTCTTTGATAAGTTATAAATAAGAGCTGTTTTAAGGAAAGTAGGTAAAGATATCTGAAATTTTATATTATAAGAATTAGAAATTAAAAAATATATTTTCAAAAGCAAGTGAGACTATTGACCATAATGAGAATATTGATTTATAAGTCCAATGATGTACTCATACTTTAAAAATAAATGTTGAGCATCATCAAATGAAATATTTTAATTATTATAATAAAGAATACGTAATTTTACCAAGTAAAAAATATGTATAAAACCATATTGAATTTAGGTACCTATTAAATTCTGTTTAAATTTTCTTAAGGTCTCTATCGCTACCAAAAGTTTTGTCAGAGAATTGAAAGTATAAGCTTCCTTGAAGAACCTTAATACCGAGTAATTTTCTAATAAGATACATGTTAGTCATCATAAATAATATTTTCTAATGAATAAGTTTAATTTTTCTTGGTGTTGCATTTAATTTAATAAATTTGAATTACAGCTTGCCCTCCAGGCTGGTATGGTCATCATTGCACAAAACGGTGTGGTTGTTTAAATTCTGGCAGCTGCATCCCAGCAACTGGTGAGTGCTATTGCCCTCCAGGATACAGAGGAAATATCTGTCAACTTGGTAAATAAGAGAAATTCACTTAAAACTCAAAATAATTTTGATAATTTATAGATATAGTTTAATAATAATAAATTCTGTAAAGGGACTGTAGAAATATAACATTACTATCCCTTGAACCTCCCCTTTCACTGGTAATAATATCATTATCAAACTGTTTTTTTTTTTTTTTTTTTTTTTTTTTTTTAAGAATTTATTTCTTTTGTTTGGATTGAAATACAAGTCTGATTACACTTATTTTTTGCCACTATTAATTTATTATTCATCTATTAACTCAAATGAGGATATGTCATTAAAATATAGCATTATATGAAGGAACATTAAAAAAAAAATAGATACTTAAAAGTATTTTATAATAATTTTTTAATGCATAATGTATTCAAAAGTAATAAAGGGTTGTTGCACTTGCCCTGATTGAAGAAATGGTAGGGTGCAGATAGAAATTCTTATCAACAAAACAAGTGGACAACATTCTTTTTCTTTTATTTATAAGTCAACACAAATTTCATTTCAAATTTACTTCAAATATGATTTCTCAAACCCTGATTATACATGCATACACATATGAAGAAGAAGAAGAATGTCAAACATTGGGATATTCTATATTTTAGAAATAAATAAATTTATATTAATTTAGTGAGTTTAATAATAACTTTGTAATTTCATAAATATAGATAACACACTAAAAAAAAAGGTAACCTACTATTTTGAACAAAAAACATTCCCCCCCCCCCCCTTACTCCTAAAATGATAATGTTATATATATATAGCCCCAAATTGTATGTAGTGAAAAAAAAAGTATAGATTTAATACTTAAAAAATATATATATTGATTGATTTCAGTTTGTCCAGAGGGTTCTTATGGAATGAATTGCTCTAATAAATGTGACTGTAGAGGAAATCCATGTCATCCTGTGAATGGTATGTGTTTCTGCCCACCTGGATTTACTGGCCAACATTGTGAAAAAGGTTTGTGAAATATTTTAATTCTAAAATTTTATAGATTTACAACACAAAAGTTAAGTTTTCTTTAACAGAATTAAAGAAGCATTTTAACATGTTCTCATCATCTTCTATAATATGGATCTTGTTACCATTTAAAAATAAAATATTTACCCTCCTTAAGGCTATGCATTTAGTAGTGATAAAAACCTGTCACCCATTTGCAGTTTCCCATTTGTCTACAATTTTAACAAACCAGAGATTAAAATCAAAGATACACATTAACCCTTTAAGTGCCCAGCTTATTTTTTACTTTATATTTCAAGATTCATAAAGTAATGCCTATGAAAACCGTTTGTATGGGGATTTGTTTATATATTTATGTATCTAACTTATAACCTTATATATTTATGTATCTAACGCACAGAAAAAAATAACATTAACATCAATTTTGTACTCAATGAAGATTACTTTTAAATAGCTTTTTAATTAAAGAGTTTATTATAGTTGAATAATATAGAAAATTACTTTTGAATTGTTGGACTAAGAGGGTGCTTGAAAAATGCAGATAAAATGTACAAAAGTTAGTGTTTTTCATAAAGTAAGGTTATTAACTCATTAAATTATCTGAAAATTGAAATTATACCATATTTCAAAAGTATTTTCTAAAGCAGAGTTTTTCAATTATTTTTTATCTCACAGCACACTTATAACAAATATTTAAAAACCCTATTTTTATTTATTTTTTCTTGTTATATATTACCATACTTGCCAACTTTTATACTTTAGGTGTGAAATGTACACATTTTGAAATTTTTATACACTTTTATACTTAGGATACTTATTTTTACACTTTTATGCAAACATTCTTTGAAATTTTATTTTTCTTTCCTTAAATTATGAATTACCTTCTAATTACTTTTAATAACTAAGTGGTTACAGTAATATATTTAATATTGTTAAAGGATGAGTGAATTGAGGTTTCATTGTTAAAGTCAACAAGAGGGAAACATTTAATTTCATTGTATGTAAAAAGAAACCATATTTTGAATAATTTTTCTCAGTCATTCTTTTGAAAGCAATTATCAAGTAAAAGAATCTGCTTTCAAAATCTGTTTCTTAATGAGAGCCTATAGTGTTTTTTATATTTTCATCACCAAATTACCTTTATAACAGTTATCAAAGCATTATTCAATATTATTAATGTAATAGCATACATTTTTAGAACAAAGCAAAAATGTTATTTATGGGCTATTTTTTAATAAAACATGTTACATGGAACTTTGTTGTTAAAAGTTGCTTAAAATAACTTTTTTGTGTTACTTTACACTTAGCCATTTTCAAAAGTTGCAGGTATGTATTACACGTAATGGAGCATCTAAGTTTAAAATTTTAGAATATCCACTTTCCAAGATCAATTGGCCAGATAAGTTTATTCATAAATTTTATATCAAAAAGCGACTGTAAGCTGAAATTTCTTCAAAATTTGTATATAACAGATCAAATGTTTTTAAATCATTCAAAAAGGTTTTTAATCTAATTTATAGTGAATAAAAAACATTAGATCAAATATTTCAGCTGTACTTTAAAGTCTGTTCCAGAGCAATAATGTTTCTCAGAAAGCACTAACTTTATCTGAAGATTATTTTCTTGCATACACTTATTCAGAATATTCAAATACTGAAATAAACCTAAAAAAAATGTCTACCCTTTCCATTAAATTTCATCACAAAATAAACATAATTTAAGTATGCTACATTAAAAAGAATTATACAGTAGACTTCTTCAAACATGCAACCCTAAAATCCGCACATAATTTATGAATGAAACATTCATGACGACAAACAATGAAAAATTCATTTCAGATGTAGGGACAAAATTTGATTTTATTAGTTTTATATTAATTTCATATACATTTTAATTTGTAATTTTTGTTAATATTATTGAATTCTTGTTTCTTTCATGAAGGAAGAATAAATTTATTTCTGAAATAATTCAAGATATTGTTGATATCATTGGTAATTGCAATCTTCTTGCTGTATATTTATGTACTGTATTTACTCGTGTATAACGCACACCCCCTACTTCAGAAGAAAAAATGGTGAAATTTTTTTTTTAATCTCATATATAATGTGCACCATATATTTGATATGCAAGTAAATGAATGACTAAATGAATTTTAATAAAGACAGGCGAAACAAACATTACATCAGGCCAGAAAACAGGGCAAAAAAAAACATTTTTAGGCTTCAGGCAGGGAATGAATGACAGGGAAAGGGGGGGGGGGGCAATGAGTGATTGACCGCAATGAGAATTGGTAATTTAGGTTTAAATAATGTCACTAGCTCTGTTGTGAAAAAAATGCAAGGAGTGAAATAAAGATGCAGAAATAGTTCATCTTCAATAATTAGATTTTCCGAGTTTTAATATCTTCTTTGAATACGTAATCACCTGAATATATTAAGTGATTACATCCAGCAGTAAAAAATTATTCCGTGTATAATGCACACCTAGGAGTTTTGACCTAATTTTTTGAAAAAAAAAAAAAAAAAGTGCTCGTTATACAAGAGTAAATACAGTATTAATCAAGTTTTTTTGGCTATTAAATCTGGCTAAACCTGAAATAAAACTTTCTTATTTCATGATTTTGATGTGAATTAGTAAAATACATTTATGAGACAAGTTTCACTGAATAATTTAGGTAAAATACATTTTATCTTTATAATGAATAGTGATAATCAAACTTTATTGATTATTAACTTGACCTTTGATTTTAATATTTTAATCATTAAAAAAATATGTAAATTTTTATCATTTTAGTTTATTACTTATTTTAATATTTAATTGTATTGTAAGCATTAATTAAAATTTAGATTTAATTATTAATTACATTTAAATTACTGTTTAAAATATGTAATCAAAGCAATGACAAGTAATCTGCACAATCTCTGGTTCCAAACTGTGCAGATTTGAGAGAATCTACTGTATTTATTTCTGTCAGTTAATCTGTTGTAAAATCTTGTCAGAATATTTTCATGGCATACCTGAGATTCTTGCACAACACAGTAGTTAAAAATTCCTGTTTTGGGGATAAAAAACTTTTTTATACCAGAAAATATATCTAATTAAGTATTGCTATGTAATTTGCAGTATGTCCACCTGATAAATATGGACCAAACTGTGCCTTTCAATGCCACTGTCATAATGGTGCCTCGTGTGATAGGTTTTCTGGAAAATGCATTTGTTCCCATAGAAGGTCTGGATCTCTGTGCCAGATGAAACAAAGTAAGTCTTCCTTTGATTTGTTCTATGAAAAACTGCAAATTTTTATTATAATGCTTATATTTATTAAAATGTATTTATTTAATACTTATTATACTATTTTAACTTTTTAAACTTTGTAATAACTTTAAAAAATTTCTTATTAAATACAGTAAACATCTTTTAAAGTGTACTGCCGACAAAAAATTAAATAAAATGTAACCTTTAATTCATTGTATGAATTGCTATTTTCAATAATTCTTCTATTTTTATGATTTAAATAATTTTGTTTGATCCACTGGCATTGTAAGCAATTTAGACATATAACTTTTTGTCAATAAATATGTTTATCAATTAGCTTTCAATGATTAAACTACAGTGAAACCTTTCTAAAATGACCATGTTCCATTACATTAAAAATTGGCCACTCTGAGAGGTCATCACTTAAACAAAGTCACATTTAAATCTAGTTTCTGATTGTTGAAAGTAGAGTAACAAGCAATATTATAAAGAATCTCTTTTACATAGGGAATATATGAAAAAATTAATGCCAAAAGAAAACTTTAATTTAAATTCATAAGTTAATTTACAACAAGGATTTAAAAAAGGTAGAAATTGATACTTGCTTTTATTTTATAACTTAATACTTTCAAATATCATAAATTAACTGCAATTTTTTTTTGTGTTGTACAGATAATGGAATTTTCATTAATCTATCTACTTCTTTCAGAGTTTTCAAAACAGAAGTCCAAATAATGCCTGACTCGTCATCAGAATTGGATTCACTTTCTTAATGCAACATTTCATAATTCTTAAACACTTAGGGGTTAGCAGAATAAAGATTTTCCACCCCCCCTTACCTTCTGACTTTTTCATCAAACTTTTTGTTGGTTATGCACAAAAGAAAAGTACCATTTTATCCTATTTTGATCTTCTTATCATCAAGGACAAATGGAAGTTACATATTCTAATTTTTCAGTTCGCTGTTCACATTTGCAGTTTTTCCACAAATCAATTTAAAAATAATATTGTTACATTTACAAAATGTAGCTAGTTGTTAAGGGTCACTGTAATATTTACTCATCATGAATATGTATAATATAAAATATGAAAATAAAACATGTGTAAACTATTTATAAAATGCATTGCAATTCCAAAACAAAATTTTAAACATATATTTACATACTTTTAATACACATAGTACTGCTTGCTCTATTAATGAATTGCTGATGAACCAATTTTCGACAAATGATATAAAACGCCCAATTACTCAAGTAGTATCGAATTGCATAAAAGAAACATCCTTATAACTCCTCTGTTTTTCGGAATCTTCTATATCTGAAATGTATAAATCTGTCAAAAAATGTTTTTCCATTTTCAAAACAATAGCAAAACTTACCCTGTACTACATAAGATGGGTAAGTAACAATGTTAACAACCTTCAGAGTAAAAACTTTAAAGAAAGAAACCCAAGAACATTCTAAAACTATAAGAAGAATTGAAACATGTTAAGTGTTATATTCGTTTTCCTCAGAATTTCAAAATTTATATTGCAATTCATTGTTGTTAGAGAGAGAGAAAAAAAAAACCTGATAAACATAGTTTACATGAAGGAGAAAAATACATTTTGTTCTATCAATTGATTCTACAAATTGAAATTTATATTTTCAGAGAGCGTACAAAATGGCCCCCTGAAAATATGGCCCCAGGGCATGTGCTGCTGTGATAATCAGGCTCTGCAAAGAATCTGATTTTTATCTTTTTTCAGCTCTCTTATTGTAATTCACCGACTAATTTTTACCAAGGAAAAGAAATATTTCATACTTCAGTTTATGCTAGTAATTTTCTCATTAAAATGAATTGTGTATAAGAATTTTCTTTCAGAAAAATTGAACACTAATTTCCACAATGAAATAATCATTAAATAACTTATCATAATTAACTTTTGCTTTTTTCATTATTATTATTACAATTATTTTATTGTTGTTTCACTTAAACATATAATTTTCTTCTGCAGGAGGTTGAGAAAATTTAAAAGTTTACACGATAATATGTCAACATATAAAATGGCTAACTCCAGAAAAGTGCTATCTAAAAGTGTTCATATCACCTTCATGTGTTTTTGCCGTGCAGCTATAGACTGTGGTGAATTATTTTACCTCCATCATTAACTAAATCAGAATGCTGTGTTTTTGAATAACCATGGTTTTCAACAGATGTGTCTGTGATTCTGATTAAAGATGAAAAGACTATTGGAACACTTAACAGAAACTGCAACATATCATCCTTCTTCAGCCATTGCCTGCCATTTCACCTTTAAAACTATTTGTACAGATCATCATAGATTAAATAGCTATCTTTTTATAAAAAAAATATTTGTTCTATACTCAAATTTGATAATTTTTATTTATTCCTTATTTATAAATTTAATTTTCAATTTCAATGTTACATCAAAACGAATTAATTGAAGCAAAATAAGAAATATGCTCAAGTCTTGCATTATTCAAGCTTAAAAAAAAAAAAAAAAAAAAAAAAAAAAAAATGCAATTTGCATAAAATAAATCTAGAACAGAGAGAAAACAAGTTCTTTACTTATATTCTCAACTCAAATTTATATTATCAACAATTCTTGATTTATAAGATAGGAGAGATTATATATAAAATGTATATGTAAATAATGAATTTAAAAGAAAATGCAATCAGAAATTTATGCACAACATAGAAGACTTTTAAAAGCATGTATCATATGTGTTATAATATTGTTTCTATCAATGTGTCTGTAATACAGCAATGTACAAAGTATATTAACTTTTCAATCCAAGTAAATCCAAATGTTTTGATTTCTTTTAATCATCTTAATTATTTCTTATTTTAAAACTTACAGAGAAAGTTGAATCAATAAAAAAAGATTAAAATAAGTTTACCTTTTAGCGTGTTCATAAATGATGTCACACGAGGATTGGAGGGGGATTCATGAAATTGTGACAGTTTGTGACAAGGGAGAGGGAGGGAGTAAGAAATGTGGCATCACACATTTTGGTTAAGATAGAAACATTAAAAATCAGCAGATTAAATTTTGAAGTATTTTTGTGTTCATAAAGTAAAGATAAAATTTAAAGCCAAATATTCTATAAAATTTCATTTGAAATTAAAAATACTACTGTTTTTAACTGCTCTTACATATTAATATTGTATTACTATTGTATATTAATTATATTTTTTGTAGTAAAACTTCATGCAAAATAAGTATAAGAATAATTTTTATTGTTATGTTTACAGATGTCCTTAAAGCACATAGTTAACGTTTAAAAATAAAATTTGAAATATAATCTATAACATAGTGCTTTGTTTCTGAACTGCAAGTATATGTAATATAGTGCGACATGTGACTAATGGGAAGGGGGGGGGGGAGAGAGGTCAAATATATTGAAAAAATATGTGACATCATAAAATATCCATTTGTCCACACATGTACATGTAATGGTGCCAATAGTATAAAACTTTTGCCAAATGTGTTGATATTGGGCAAAATGTCTCCAAACTTGGTGACAATAATAGTGCTAGAAATGAAGACAACTTGGCAACAGCTTAAATAATTTGGTGAAATTCACATTCAAAATCAGTATTGATTAAAATTAAGAATCTTCTATAACACCAAATCATTTTAGCTTAGTACATTTGAAGAAAATTAGCTGAACTCTTTAAACAGAAGAATAGGAAAGCTACATTTTCTTCTGTGTACAGGCTGTAAGAGATATTATAGATTTTTAAAAAAAATTCACACATTTATTTCATAAAAAAATTTTAGAATTTTTTTTAAGCTGCTAATAAATAAAAAATAAAACATTTTCATTCCAAAGGAAACATTGTAGCACGAAGTTTTATACTTTTTCACTAAGTCATTCATATTTTAGTTAAAGTCAGTTCCAACTTAGAATTGTTGTTTGCTTTCCTTTTAAATGAAATATTACTCTTAAATGAATTTATTTAATTGAAAAAGAAAAGAATTTGAATTTATTTAATTAAAAAGAATTTATTTAATTGAAAAAGAGTTATTTTTTAAAAACAAAATACAATTTTCTTTACCACTTCCCCTTCAACTTAATAATGTTCCTTGTAAAATTTAAAACAAAAAGGATATGAATAGTAAAGTTCTATGGAAAATATATAGTTAAAGAAAACTTTAGTCAGTCAAGATAAATCACCTTGATTCAGATTAAGTTAAACTAATTGGATTATTCTTTTCCCTGAGTAAACATGAGTTCCCTGTTGTTCTGTAAAAATGAAATGTGTCATTCATACATAATAAATATAAATATATAAGCAAAGATTTATTTTGTATGTAACAAGAATACTACTGTAGATTATCTTTTAATACAAATTATTGCAGAACAATTTTAAAATTTGGTTAATGAAGTCTGTTAATTTCAATCCATTAAATAATTATGTTTATTATTTGTTATTAAACATGTTTTATATAAAATTTTGTACAGTTTTATTTGAATCATAGTTGTGCTTAACTCATGATTTAAAAAAAAAAAATCCATTTGTAACTGAAAACATGTATTATTTATTTGTATAGTAGTGCCTTGGAAAAAAAAAATAAATGTACCATTTTATAAAGAATATATATTTTTTCTGTTGTTAAATACAGTAGTAAACATTTCACATATGCATCATGGTTTTGAAAAAATTTGAGATTTGTGATGATACAACTATAAAATTTGAAGTTGTGTAATAGTCCAAGAGCCGACTGCACAAAACCCTATGTCATCAAACACAAGGTAAAAAAAAAAAAAAAAAAAAAAAAACCTTTATTTTATGGAAGAGTAGTAATAGGGGAATCTACTTATCCATGTCTGCCGAAGCGAAGTGGTGCATAAGCCAAAAATTAATACCACTAGTGGTTGTTTGGCTTAGCATTGTGTTTTCCTGCACCCTGTTTTCCATGTTTTCATACTTTTGATTGTAGGACAAACACAATGCTAAGCCTACAAGTCAACCACTAGTGGTATTAATCTTGGGCTTATGCACCACTTCACTTCCGGCAGACATGGATGATTAGATTCCCCTATTTCAACTCTTCCATAAAATAAACTATTTTTTCTTGTGCTTGACAACATAGGATTTCAGCCGACATAGGGTGCAACAGACTCTTGGTCTATAACAAAAGCTATTACTTTTTTGTCAACTGCATTTTCCATTAAAAAAATAATGGAAAAAAAATCACTTAATATTTTATTAATATCAAGGGTCAAACGTTTTCAGTGATATCTTTACTAATAAAAAGTTTTGCTCTGTTTGTTTGCCAAGGAAAAATCTACTGCATGTAGAAGTCTGAAAACTTAGGTAAAGATAGTCCAAGATAGGTCCTGATTCACCTGAAACTCAAATTTTAAGGGCCAGTGGTTTTTTATACACTAAATTATTAATAGCTTGCCCCCATTTTATCTGTTATTTTATAATAGCAGGTATCTGATCTTCATTTTTGGGGTTATATTTCATTTAAGTATTCCCCTATTACTATGTCATCTTACTGGTGCACCTTTAGCTTTTCGCATCCTAAACTGTTAATAAATTGCTCATTTTTTAATTCAATCTTCATTTTTGGTATCCTTTTTCAATTTAGTACTCTCCCATTTTTACATTTCAGTTAAGACTCTGCCCCCCCCCCCCCCCACCCCCTCTGATCCTATAGGAGCCATTGAACTTTTTTGTGCCAATGTATTTTTCAGACTCTTAATTTTCTCCCTTCTCAGTGTATAATGTTAAACTTAAGTTATAGACTCTTCTTCCCAGAATCTCATATTTTTACTCGGCCTTCTATTTTTAATGAATGAATGAGGTCTACAGAAGTGATGCCAAATTATGTTTAAATTCATTTTAAATAAATTAAAAGTTAAGACATAAGGAGACACAAATTAAAAGCCCATGAAAAGCAAATGTACATTTCATTGGCTTAGCAAAAAAAAAACCCTCTCTCCATGCAAGAGTGTGGCGAGTGATAAGTTAAAAAGAGATTGCAATGATGAAACATGTGTGCAGAGAAATAGCAAGAAAAAAACTCAATCTGTTACCTTATTCCTTTATAGAAAAATGAAATAGACAACAGCAAAATCGGCAAAGAAAAAAAGATGTGCTGAACAGAAAGCAACAAGCAGGCATGTGAAAACAAAATGCAGCACTGGAATAAAAAACACATATGATTGTAAAGTTACACACAGTACATTCAATTTAATTCATAAAATAGAAAGAGGGTGGAGAGAATTTAAAACAGAATCAAAACTGATACTATTGACTATTATTATTATGAATAACAGGCAAGTTAAGTTACGAAATTAACATTGTTTTGGTACCAAAGTCTACAATATTTCACTAAATGTTAGCGAATCTGGCAACTATTCTATAATCAGGCAGATGCAGATTAAAAACAAAAGACCAAAATTTGCTAACATTTCACTGTCCTCTCCTTTCTGCTTGAAAATCAAGTTCTGGGCATGTGTGCACATGCATCTTACTTTTTTTTTTTTTTTTTTTTTTGGGGGGGGGGGGATTGCTATTTAGATAAGTTTTTATTAATATCTCAGCTAATTATTAGAAAAAATGAAAATCTGAGCCCCAAGTTCAATAGCATCGGCCTTAGACTACCTTCATACAAATTTTTAGATCTCTGTATTCATCAGATTTTGCTAGCCATCACCAACAAACACAGAAACAGAGCAATTTCTTAAGTATAGCTTGTTTTTATAATCCTTCTCAAAATGAATACAAATATTTAGTAATGATAATGAGTATACAGTAATATTAACCAAATTTTAATTTCTGTAAAAGTAATGATGTTTACTGTATTTCTCATATAATAGTAATTAGATTATGTACATACACATATTAATTAAATGAATATATAAAATGCAACTAAATAAAAAAAAAAGAATAGAAATCTTACATACAAAAAAACATTTATTCATAATAATAAAATATTTTTTCATAAACTTTACAAATCTTAAGTAGCAACATCAAATACTGGATAAACAAAGATATATGAGTATTTTTACAAAGTTTGGAATGATTGTGCATATGCTAAAAACAGATAAAATGCCCTTTCATATAAAACCATGTGCGTATTTCAGAATATGTTTAAATGACTAATATGTTAAAGTTTAAGACACAACTTTCTTTTAGCATAGGAATGTACAACAAGCAAGGAATGTACAACAACAAGCATTATATAAAGCAACAATTGATTTTGTATCACTTAAAAATTTGCTAAGTAATTTTTATTTAGTTACAACATATATAAAATACTTAATAACAACATAATATTTAACCAAGTTTTTTATTTTTAGGAGAATATTGAATTTAGCAACTATACATAATCTGGTAATTTTATCTTCCTCAAAAAATAGAACAAATGTTAATATAGCAAATTAATATGGCAGTTAATTATATAAAAAATAATTTAATGACAAATGCCACTTGGAAAAACAAACTAAGCAAAATATTGACTTAAGTGTATTCTCAAGTGTGTATTAAGTGTATTATAAAAGTATTTGTCTTTTATAAAATATCATTTTCACAGCTGCACTGCACTAGTTAAAGAAGCTACATTGCACACAATATTTGAATGATTGCATCTTAAAAATAGAAAAAAATATATACATATGATTTCATTGGTATACTTTGTATAAATACTATTATTCATATCAAAATAAGGTTTTTACTTTATGTATTTATAGTTCTTATCCTTCTTTCTTACAGATAGCAATACACTATAGTCTTATAGTATGCTTCTGTTATATGGCATAGTTAAAATATAAAATCTTATATTAAATAGCAAGTCAATGATATGTCATAATAATGCTAAAATGTAAAAATATACATATAATAAAAACAACTACCAACCTTTTCAAATACTGAAACTGTGCAAATCTTTAAAAATGTTACTTAATCATTATTCAATAATAAACCTCAATTTACAGATGACATTACTCATGACAAAGCATAATGATATTGATTTGAGTTATTAGTTAAATTTTAAAAAGTATTTAAAATAGTTAATTTACATCCAATACATTGTCTTAAACTCAAGTCATGATTATGTAATATCTGTATTTTTTTTTTTTTAAGTAACTTTATAAATATGTAAATACTATTAAAGCAAAATAACAATCTAATATACAAATTCTGTGAACAGGTCATAAAATAAGCATAGGCAACATGGACGGTAAAGTTTATAATAGAAAATGCACTTGTATGATTAAAATTTCCAAGAAATTGAAAAGCAATGGTAGACTCTGAAATGACAATTACTTTCATGATAATATCATTTGTCTTTACAAAAAAAAAAAATAAATAAATAAAATAAAATAAAAAATAAATAAAAAATAAAATAAAATAAAAAATAAATAAATAAAATAAAATACATTTTAAAATATTCAATAATAATTATTATTTTTAAATTTATCAGTTACAAAATCTTTTACAGCAGTTTATTTTATTCATATATTAAGTAGCAATTTTTGTAATTCCTTTTTTTTCTTATATAAATTTATTGGCAAAGAAAAGGAAAACTTCAGTTTTTTTAGTTTACCTGGCATAGTAACATAAAATATGAATTTGTAAATAAAAACGGCAAAATAAGGTTAAGAAAATTACACCTATAGAATTAACCCTAATTTTTCAAAAATTTCATGAAATCTTTCTTTATTTCTACACAAATTCAGTATTTATCACAATAAAATTTTCTACATTTACAGTAAATTTTAGTTAGCAAACTCATATATATATAAATACAGTAAAACCTTGATAATTCGGATTAATTGGGACCAGACCCAATCCGGATTATCGAAAATCTGGATTATCTGGAGAATTAGAAAAAAAATGATATAAAATAAAACATTCTTACAGAAAATCACCTTTATGTTAAACTTTTGTGAATATTTATAGACAATAAAAATGTTTATTTTGTTTAATTCTTCCGAAAAGATTTCAGAAAAAGTTTTTTTTTTTTTTATTCAGAATACAACGATAAAACAAGTTAATGTTATGGACATTAGCCAATCGCTTCTCAAACTTGGAAAAAAAAAAAAAAAAAAAAAAAAAAAAAAAAAAAAAAAAAAAATGATTAAACTGATCTGGATTATACGGAGATCCAGATTAACGGGGTCCAAATTAGCAGGGTTCAACTGTACTTACCATAAATTCAGCATAAACAATGGACAATTTTTATTAGTTAACTTCTTTAAAAATATGCCCGATTATGGATTGCTTAATGCATATGCAACTTTACAATTTATTAAAAGTATAAATATTTAAAATAGTTACCAGAAAAGAAGTATATGCCATTTCCTATTTATAGTTTCATACTCGACTATCCTATATTTTCTCAAATGAGAAAAATAATTAGTCTTTTATCCTTCAACAAACTTTTGTAATAAATCTTATTTCAATAAGAATGAAAAAATGCATAATATTTTAGTATTAGAAAACACTCTATACACCATTGATAAAATGCTAGCAAGCTTTAAACAAAAAACTATAATAATCAGGGATGAGATTCTTCAGACTTTTCTTCAATTTTTAAAAAAATGCACCAATTAAATTTTTGGGAAAATTTTATATTTTTTCCTTTTGTTTTTGTACTTTGATATAAGTCTTTTTTTTCTGAATTCCTTTTAATGTTCTGAATTTTTAATATGTTTTCCATAGTATTACTAATTTGTCTTTTAAATAACACTTTAATTTTTTTTTTATTTTTTATTATTTTTCTTTAAATTTTCATTTTTAGTGGTTGGCTTGCTGCACCTTTAACAATCAATTATGACCAATTTAATTCCTTAAAAACTTATTTTTCTTTAAAAAAAGAAAAAAAAAAAAGAGTAGGAATTCTGTTCTATTATATATTTAATGTGGTTGCAATGATTTTGATTTGCTATTTCAAGAAAAGTATCTACTATTTTTAAAATTACAATTAAAAAATATTCATGTCAATGGTTTTATTAATATTCTTTATCTTGGTAAAATAGACTTTTCACTGTAGTAAGTAAATAATTTCTGTCTAATTTTTTTTAACAGTTTCTTTTTAATTTCCTTAAAGCTAAATTGTACATAATATATAAATTTTAACAGCTATGATAATATTTATTCGACTTGAAATTCATAAGTATTATTGCTCAAATGTCATTCGCACAGTTTTCAGACTTTTTACTTTTTTGCCAATCTCATCCCTGAATAACGTATAGGAACATAATCCTTCTGAAAAATACATTGAATACTCTTAAATAATCTAAAATGTTAAAAGAATTAATAAAATATTTCAGTCTTTTATATTTAAAATAGATGTGAAGTAAAAAAAAAAAAAAAAGTTATGAAAAATAATGACATGATATGCTATGTAACAATTTATGAGATGAATGATATGACTGAATGCATATAAATTATTGCTGCAAAACAATTAGAAAGTTGCTAAGACTTTGATAAATCAAGACCCCTTTTTTGATTTGGGTGTAGATGTCTTTTGTGTATGTGATGCTGATGTTGACAATCTGGATGGAGTTGAAACTGATAAGCCTGGAGAAGCATCAAGTTCAATTTCAGTTGTTAAATCCAGCCTTTCAGCTTCAGGCAGGAGTTTCTGGGGATCTTCAGTTACATTTTGAAGAGAATTACTCAAGACAGAATGCAAATAGTTTATGCTATCAGTAGCTCTTAAAGAACGCTGCCATAGTCGTTTGTCTCGTTCCAAGTGATTTTTCAAAACAGCAATCTGTTAAAAAGAGGATTTTTCATTTTTACAATAAAAATACATAAAGTATGACATATCAATTCAAAGTAATTACATTTAAAAAATTCAAAATTAATGCATATTTGATGAGATAATAGTTTGACATAATGGGCAACCACTTTATTGAATATGCAAATGTTGAATGGTTAGTTTGAAATAAACAGTTAAAGTAGGATTTAAGGGTTATAGATTTTTAATCTCCAAATGAAGGAAAAGAAGAAACAGAATTATAGAAGAGTATGAGTGCAGAACAGGATAATTAATGCCATAAAAAGTGAATGAAGTTATAAATTAGTCTAATTATTTAATTGAAATAGATGAATTAGGATACTTAATAAATAAATAACAGTTATTTTATATAAACATTATTAATTAACTGAAAGCATGGATAAGAAGATGAAAAAAAATAATAATTTAGATTTAAGTTTAAATTAGAATCTGAAGAAACACAATTTCAAATATTAAAACAAGAAAACTCATGTGTTAAATATGGATTATGAAACGCTTTCCAACATTTCCTGAAATCTTAACAAAACTTTGTTATCCTGGCAAATAAAATATTGCTATGCATAGCCAAATATATACTCCAATGCTTTTGAACAAGCTTGTATTTGATCTGTCGGTTGATATATAAATTATAAAATGGGGAAATTTAGTTTAGAAAGAAAATGCCTAACTGGTTGAAATTTTCCTTTCAGTAATTAATACTAATAGATGAAAACATACATACTTGAATACTTTTGTTCAGCCCTGTAGTTTACCTGGTATACACCTTTAATACGTGAAAGTATTTTGCTTAAATTTAGTTTAAACAAAAATACTTTTTAAACTACTTAAATCACATTTCCAGAAATTATCATCCACAGGAGACCATGTATCCAGTTCTTTGCATGACCCTGTATATCATTTTAACTGTATTCTACAAACATTTCTTATAAACTGAATGCAGTTCAACGTAAAAATGCATAAAATATTTTTAAAATACCTTTAAGTAAATTACGCTCATATTCAGGAACCTTTCCGAGATCTTTTGTAAAACCCTGTATATCTAAATTGTGTATTCATTAGCATTTATATACACCATATAAAATGCATACATTTAGTGAAACTTAAAAGCGCATATCATCATAATTAAAAATGTATTTCATCCATCCAACAGTCATTATCCATAATATACAGAACTTCGTATAGAATTTTGAAATCTTTTGTGTGTCCCTGTAAATGTTATGCACTTTGTATTATGCATTAAATAACTCATATTAAGCCTCAGCAACATATGAAATCGTTTACCATAGTTAAAATATGTTGCAAACAATTCCCCACTTTATTATTATGCAATGGAATTCTTTTGTGTGGTACTGTAAATGAATAATAATGATTCTTTTCACTGCACACTTTACAAAATGCATATTTTAATGCACTTTGTAGATGCATATAAATTTGAATACAATTGATAGGCTGTAACATCTTTAAAATTCATTTGAAACAATTTTTCCCTATAAGCCATAATGTAATGGAAAACTTTTAACTATCCCCATAAATTAACTAATCATGGTAGAAACTTCAATAGGGGTCAATAGGGTTTGTGCTAGGATAAATGTCAATAATGTCTAAAAGTTTCATGGCAATCCAAGTATATTTACGAGAGTTAGAGCACAGACAGATGGCGAGACAAACCGAAAGCATAAAACCTTTTCAACTTTGTTGGAAAGTGTTAAAAAAAAAAGGGGGGGAATTAAATTGATTTATTCATTCAGAAGTTATATGTAACACAAACTTACGTTTAGCATTCGAATTGAGAACTCCCACTAGCTTAAATTTATGCATTAAAACTAGTTGGATGTGTCAATCCCAAAACTTTCTTCTATCTCATAAGTACATTTTAACATTTAAAAAAAAAAAAAAAAAAAAAACGCGGTGACCCCAAAGTTACTCACTATCGAATTTCCTCGAACATTTGACCTAGCCTAATGAGATTCTGGTATCCGAAAAGCCTAAAACGCAAAATTTAATTAATATTCTGAGAAAATGAGCTTAATAGTGCCTCATGTTGGGTAATTTATACTAAAACCTAATAAGCATCTATTTATATCAAGACCTAACAGAATCTGAAATTTGATGGAATTTCGTCCATTAGTTCTTGAGATATAGTTATAACAAAAAATTTGCAAAACGTAGCACAGCAACACCATATCTTGGACAATTTATGCCAAAACATAAAAAAGCGTCTAATTATGTTATGGTGTAAAATAATCTGAAGTTTGATGAAATTCTGTGCATTAGTTCTTGAGATATAGCTAGTTAAAAAAAAGTGTAAAATATAGCACAGCAGCACCATCAGTTGAATGATTTATAACAAAACGTAATCATCGTGTAATTATGTTATATGTCATTTTGTAACAAAATCTCAAGTTTGATGAAATTCTGTGCGTTGGTTGTTGAGATATAGCTATCGGAAAAATCGTGCAAAATGCAGCATAGATGCACCACCTGTTGCAAGGTTAATACCAAAATGTAATCAGCGTCTAATTATGTTATATATTCTAGTGTAACATAATCTAAAATTTTATGAAGTTCTCTGCATTAGTTCGTGAGATATAGCTATCGCAAAAATCGTACAAAATGTAGCATAGCAGCGCCACCTATAGGGCAGTTCTAACCAAAACCTTATCAGCGGCTATGTATCTCAAGGTATCTTGGAATCTGAAGTTTGGTGAAATTCTGTCCATTAGTTCTTGACATATAGCTATCATGAAAATCATGAAAAACGTGGCATAGCAGCGCCACCTGCTGGCCAGTTTACACCAAAACTTAATCAGCGTCTATGTATATCAAGGGGTCACAGAATCTGAAGTTTGGTGAAATTCTGTGCATTAGTTCTTAAGATGTAGCAATCTTGAAAATCATGAAAAAAGTAGTATAGCAGCGCCACCTGCAGGCCAATTTTCACCAAAAACCAATAGGCACTAATTCATATCAAGGTCTAACTGAATATAAAATTTTATTAAATTTCGAGCATTAGTTCTTGAGATAGAGCGCCCACAAATTTTTTGTCACATACAGACAGACAGACAGACAGACAGACAGACAGACGGACAGACTCACAGACAGACATTTTCTAAAAATAGTCAAAACGTGTTCAGGACCTTCTAAAACGTATAAATCCGTCGAAAACCGGAAGTCGAAAATTTTCATGAATCCAATACTTTCTTCTTGTAAAGATAGAAGAAAGTAAAAAAAACACCCTAAAACACATTATTTACATCTGATGCACAATATATATATATAAGCTATATGCAGTGTTGTATCATTTTCATTAATAATAGAATTTATATTTTAAAGGAGATTTATTTGACTTAATAATAACAGCCTCTACTAAAATTTCTTCTTTTATCGATTTAAAGCTTTAAATCAATCTTAATAATTGATCAGTGAGATACATATATAGGGCCAGGTGGGGTAAAATGGATAGTTAAAGAATATTGTTAAATTTTTTATAGTTTTCTTAACATATTTATAGTTTTCAAAATTACATATGATTCTTTAATGTTTAAGCTTCTATCTCATGCTTTATTTTTGTTTTTATCATTTTTTCTATTAGAGTGACAACAGTAAAACTTTTTGAAGACAATTTTATGTCACTTGTCGTCTGATTAAACTTCTTCTTGCAGCTCATAATATTTGATATAAACTATTTGATATAAACATAATATATGGGGGGGGGGGGAAGTTTCAAGTGCTTTTTGATGATATTACACCCATCTGAACATAATGAAATTAATATGCATTTATAAATTAAATTAAAATACAAATGATGTAGAATATGCTGCACAAAGAATAGTTATTATTCATTTACAGGGCCACACAAAATTATTATGCAACATAACGGTATAGAAGGGAACATACTTTGCGGAATATTTTAATTTTGTTACACATATAATAAAATTGTTATAAGTTGCTTAGGTTTACTATGAGTTACTTCCTGTGTAATAGAAAATACGAAGTATTTACAGGGACACACAAAAGATTTCAGAAACTATGCTGCATCAAAAATGCTGTACGCTAACAATAATTGCTTGAAGTATTTAGTTTGGATATGATTTTTTTTAAGTTTCGCTAAATTTTTGCATGTTACGCTGTGTATATTATTGGACAAATCATATACAGGGCTACACAAAAGAATTTGACCTCCTTACTAAGTGTAAGTAACTATCTTAAAGGTGGTTTGTAAATGAGTTATACATTTTTTACGTAGAAAAGCTTTAAGTATATTACGATATGTTTTAAGAATAGAAATGAAATGATATACAGAGGCACTTAAAAATTGGATTCATAGTCGGCTCTGGATGATAATCTCTGGAAGTGTGATTTCATTAGTTTAAAGCATGTTTTGGTTTTAAATAGATTTTAGCTAAATAATGGCGTGTATTTGAAGATAATAGGTAAACTACAGGGCTATACAAAAGAGTTCAAATATGCTTCCGTCTATTTAAATAAATTGCTAAATGTCAAATTTCAACTTAACATGTGTTTTTCATGCTTTCCAATATAGTTCAAAGTGTTTATGATTTCCATTTACTTAGCAGTCTGCCTGTCTGTCTTTCCAAACTCTAACTTGCATTGAAATAATTGAATTGGTCTGCAAGTGATATATGTTAATGAGATTTATTATGCTGTGTTGGGTATTGTAAAGTATGCAGAATTCATGATTCATTTACACAGACACTCAAAACTATTCCATTACATTAAGTTCTATAAGGATAGTTATATATGTAGCACCTATATTTGTCATCTGGAATGTTCTTTTATCTGTCCACACATAATAGTGCAAAAATTACCCAACAGAATGCTTTGAATTATAATATATATACTCGCTGCAGAATTTTTGTTACTCATTTAAAGTTTTATGAAAAGCGAATCAAAGCTTAAAAGGATATTAATAAATGTTTTCTTCATTCTATTAAAACCTATCATGCCTGACTAATTCAATGATATCCAGTGATAAGTGATGATTCTACATTGTCAAAATGATTATGGCTCATTTAAGATGGAGATAGTATTATTTCTCTATTACCATGAATTTAATATACATAATCGTAATAAATTTTGTATTTAGGTATTTTTTTCAAATGAGTGTAACAGCCATTGCACCAAGTTTTCAATGTTTATACAATGAATATTTTTTGTTCTAAAGAATAAGCCATTTCTGCAATTTTTTTTACAACATACATAAAACTCCACTAAAGAACTTTTTTAAAAGAATTAGCATTTCTTAAAACATAACAATTTTTTTAAAATAGCAAAATTGATTAATTTTTAACAACAACAACAAAAAACCCTACTAAATCCTTTCACTTTCATTTAAAATATGATGCACAAAATATTCTTAAAATAAGATAATAAAAAATAATTTAATCCGAGAAAATACAGCTTTCTCAAATGTAAAATCGTCTGTAAAACTCAAATGCTGCTCGTTAAATTCATGCCCAGTTTCAATTGCTGCTATTATATAAAAGGATTTATTATTTCCATGACAACAACAGATTTCATTGAAATCATACTGACTGAGTCCAAAATCGGGGCTTCATGTCGAGTACACAGGTCAATTGTATGTTGTTCAATAAAAACAAATAAACAAAAGTTAAAAATCGGGACCTAAGAGCAAGATTGCATTGTCAAACGAGACCCACTCCACAACCTTAACCTCCTTATATCGCTTCAGTGCCAAGTGACATCAATATCCATCTCAACACAGCACGTAGCGCTCTCAGTGCCATCTATTGTTTGTAATTCGAACTAAAATCCAGAATAGCAGAAAAAAAAACTTTTGACCTTTTAGATGACTCTCGTGCAAGAATTTTTTTAATATCTGTAAAAGTTTGCAAGTTATAGATTTTTAAAATCATTCAGTCCTTTTCAGGACACCCGGTATATATATATATATATATCCATCTTATACAGTAAAACCTCTAAATAAAGGATACCTAGGGAGCGCGGAAATTGTCCGCTATTGGAAAAACCTCAGGAACTCAGAAATTGCTGAGAAATGATTAGTGTTTCATTTACTGCGATAATAGGTCTAACACTAATAATACATAATAAATTTAGGTTTTAAAATCTCTATTATATGATTAATAAGAAATCAATTTTTAAAAAGCAATATAGTCCATGAAGCGACCACATAAAACCCTATGTCATCGAGCAAAAGAAAAAATCTTTAATTTTATGGAAGAGTACTAATAGGGGAATCTAATGATCCATGTTTGCTGGAAGTGAAGTAGTGTATAAGCTAAAAACTAATACCACTACTGGCTCACTCGTAGGCTTACCAATGTGTTTTGTCTTACAATCAACAGTATGAAAACATGGAAAATTGGGTGCAGGAAAACATAATGTTAAGTTCATGAGTCAACCACTAGTGGTATTCATTTTTGGTTTATGCACCACTTCGCTTCTGGCAGACATGGATGATTAGATTCCCTATTACCACACTTCCATAAAATAAAGGGTTTTTTCTTGTGACCGATGACATAGGGTTTTGTGCGGTCGGCTCTTGGACTAATAAAACATAAATTAAAATCGTGCATAACTTTATCCACTGTTTATTACATTCTTACGAAAAAAAAAAAAAAATTGCATTTGCTTGCAATTGTTACGCCCAGTATGTTACATCATAATATGTTATATCTTGAGTGTTATGTGAAAGAGCCTGTAGATGGCGCCTGTAGTGAATCTGTTTTAATTCTGTATGTACCTGTACATATGCGCTCTGGACAGCGATGATGAAAGACATGTAAATAAATTGCGCTAGCGAAATGATTAGAGTTTGTGGTCATTATGGTTAATGTGTGGAATTAATTTAATTATCTCCCCCTTTCTTAAGATGTGTTGTGCGAGTATTAACATGGTGTCACGAGTGCTGGTAAGAGCCACACGTTTTGATTTGTTTGTCTATAGAACGGCGCAGAATATTTGCGCGCTTTCTTTGTTGCGAAGAAAAGGGGTGAGTAATATGTAGTTTGGTTTTTCGGAGATTTAGTTTAGTTGTATAAATTGTGGTTTTGTGGTTTTCTTATGTTAATTAATTAGTGTTGTGTATTGAGTTGTATATTTTATTCGTAGCTAGTGATATTGTATTTTATTCGTAACTATTGATTTTGTGTCAGTTGTAGGAACTATTTTAAGAAAATTATTTTAGTTATTTCTGGTAGATTTGCAGTGTTGTTTCAATAATTTTGTGATTTCTTGTGTTATTAGTGTAAATATATTCATATATTTAATCATGTCAGTGATAGATAAGTTGAAAAAAGACGAGTTAAAACTCGTCGCTGAAGAGTTAGGGTTAATAATTCCTGAAGGAGCTAAAGTTATTGAATTAAAAGAGTTAATTGAAAAAAGTGACTCTTTTTTAAATAACTTGGATTTAGTTAAAAGTGTTGTTGAATATGTGGTTGAAGAAATTAAAATTAAAAAAGAATCGGAAAAATCAAAATTAGAATTAGAAAAAATAAAGCTTGCTCAGTTAGAAAAAGAAATAGAGCTAGCTAATGTTCATAAAGAATCTTCACAATATTCTGAGTTTGAAAAAATAAAATTAGCACAGCTAGAAAAGGAGTTAGAAATCGCTAATATTCGGAAGGAATCGCTTCAAAATAATTCATTTTCATCGGTAAAAAGTGAAATGGAGTCAATAAATAATGTAGAAAGTTTTATTAAGAGCATTAAAACTTTAACGATACCTGTGCCATCTAGGGTAGAGTCATTTAGCCTTTTCTTTCAGTCCTTAGAAAAAGCATTCAGAACAAAAAATGTACCTGAGGAATTTAAAGCTGAAATACTTTTGAATATGTTAGGTGAAAAAGCAAATAATATAATGATTTATTTATCAGAGGAAGATTTGTGTAATTATGATAAATTAAAAAATGTAGTGTTAAAGGAGTTTCAACCAACTCCACAGGAGTGTTTGAATAATTTCCGTAAGGCGCAAAAATTACCTTCAGAAAGTTATGTCCAATATGCGTCAAGATTAAGTGCAGCATTCGAATATTACTGTCAGTTACGTGAAGTGAATGATTTTAAATCTTTGTGTGAGCTAATTGTTTCGGATAAGATTTTTGGTTCATTAGATAGTGATTTAATGTCTCACATTGGAGCAAAACAGGGAGAATCATATTTTAAACCGCAACAATTAGGTCGTGAATGTGATATTTTTCTTTCTACGAAAAATAAAATAAAAACTGACAATAATGTGTTTAGGAAACAAAACGGAAATGAAAATAAAAGATTTTTTGGAAATAAATCGCCAAATCCAACGTTTCAAAAGAAAGTTTCGAATGTGTTCTTTTCTGAAATAAAAACTTGCGTTTTATGCAAAAATGAAAATCATGAACTGTATTTTTGTCCGAAATTTAAAAGTCTTACAATTCCGGAAAGAGTAGATGTTGTTAAAATAAATAGACTATGCTTTAAATGTTTGCATCCCAATTGTAGTGTAAAAGTTTATAAGAGCAAAAATTGTTTTTGTAAAAAACCGCATAATAAGTTAATCCACTATCCAAAAGAAAATATAAATATTCAGTCGAGTAAAGAAAAATCGCCCAGCTTCACATCTGTTTCCAATAATGTAGATCAGAGAGGGGAAAGTAACGATGCGCTTTCTCCTTCCATCCCTCCTAGTCAGTCAGATAGGTCTGTGGTCGCTAGTAGTTTGGCAAAAAATAAAACAAAAAATGTTTTATTGAGTACAGCTTTGATTTTGATTAAAGATAAAAATTCTCAGTGGTATGAAGCGAGATGCCTGTTAGATGTCGGGAGTCAAACTTGCTTAATAAGCAGAGACTGTGTGAATCGTTTGCAATTGAAACCAGATAAAACGAGTACGGTAATATCGTGTTTAAATGATTCATCTTTAAGTGTGAATGGGTGTGTAAATACTACGATTTCTAACCGAGATAAGAGTTTTCAAAGAGATATAAATATGCTGGTAGTGAACAAAATAACAGATCTTATTCCACATAAAGTATTTCAAATACAGGTGGATGTTTCTGAGTCAGTCGCTTTAGCTGATCATACATTTAATATCCCTGGAAAAGTGGACGTATTATTAGGGGCCGAAATATTTTATGAGTTGTTGAGACCAGGGCAAATATATTTAAAAAATCTGCGACTTCTATTACAGAATACTTGTTTTGGCTACGTGGCTAGTGGAAGTATCGAACAGATAAATGATGGTAATATACATTGTGGGTTAATACGGGATTCAGATTTAAATGAAACAATGAAAAATTTATGGGAACTCGAGACTTTAGGTATTAAAGAAAATGAAGAATTAAATTCAGCGGATAAAGAATTGATAGATCAATTTGAAAGAAATCTAAAATTTGTGAATGGGAGGTACGAAACTGATTTAATATGGAAAATTAGTTGTGATGAATTAGAAAGTAATTATTTTTTGGCAAAAAAAAGATTTGATGAGTTAAATAAGGGTTTTTCTAAAAACAATTGGATTGTTAATGAATATCGAGAAATAATAAGCGATCAATTGAAAAACGGGATTATTGAGAAATGTCAGAGGGATCAGCTAGAATATTTTATGCCTCATAGAGCAGTTGTTAGAGAAGATAAAGAAACAACTAAGGTTCGGATAGTATTTAACTGTAGTTCAAAATCTAAAAATAATTTGTCTTTGAATGATTGTCTAGAAACTGGTCCTAATTTAAATCCTAATATTCTTGATGTTATTCTAAATTTTCGGAAACATAAAATAGCGTTTAATGCTGACATAGAGAAAGCTTTTTTAATGATAGGAATTTCAGAGAGAGATAGGAAATTTTTTAAATTTCTTTGGTATTCGGATGATCCTAATAAAGATTACGAATTCATGAGAATGAAAAGATTACCATTTGGCTGTAAAGTGTCTCCTTTTATTTTGAGTGCTACTATAAAACATCACATTAAAAATTTTGAAAATAGCAATCCTAAGTCATTTGAAATGTTAAATTCAGCTCTATATGTAGATGATTTATTTTTTGGAGGAAGTACTGTGAGTGAGTCGTTCGAATTATCTTCGGACGCTGTAAATATTTTAAAGAGTGGAGGATTTAATTTGAGAAAACTGAGGTCTAATAGTAGAGAGTTGGAAAAACTCTGGATAGAAAATGGCTTTAAGGATATAGAGAAAGAAAGTGTTCAGCAGTTGAAGATTTTAGGTTTAAATTGGTGTCCAGAGAAAGATGAATTATCATTGGAAATTAAGGGTTTAATAGAATCTAGGGAAACGTTGCAAAACAGTAAAAGGTGTGTTTTGAAAACAGCAGCTCGTATTTTTGATCCCCTAGGCCTGATTTCGCCATTTGTTGTTCGTATTAAGTTACAGGAAATTTGGGAAACAGGTTGTGATTGGGATGAAGAGTTGCCCGATGATTTGCGGGAAAAATGGTTTAAGTGGTGCAACGAAATTGAGAAAATATATTATATAACTATTCCCAGATTTTGTTTAGTTGATTGTAAAGATGAACAAGTAGAGGCACATGTTTTTTGTGATGCTTCATTAAGTGCGTATGGAGCAGTTCTTTATTTTAGATATTGTGATAATAGTGGAAATTATAAAGTGTCATTTATTTTGTCAAAAAATAGAGTAGCACCGTTAAAGAAATTAACTTTGCCGCGTTTAGAGTTGATGGGTCTTGTAATAGGTGCTAGAGTCGGAAATTATGTGAAGAATATTTTTAAGGATAGAATTCAAAGAGTAGTATATTGGAGTGACTCCACCATTGCATTATATTGGGTTAAAGGATGTGCGAAAAGGTGGAAACAGTTTGTAGGTAATAGGGTTCTAGAAATCCAACAGAAAACCAACCCTAGTGATTGGTACTACTGTCCTACGGAAGACAACCCAGCCGATATACTAACAAGAGGAATTGCTGCTGAAAGTTTAGTTAACAACGAGAAATGGTGGCAAGGTCCAGCTTGGCTTCGAAGTAATAATGAGAGCTGGCCCAAACAGATATTGAGAACGTCTACGGAAATCAATAGTGTAGATGTATTGAAAGAACAGAAGGTCAATCTTGCTGAAAATTTGGTCGGTAAATTAGAGTTAGTTGAACAATTGTGGAGTAAATTTTCATCGTGGACTAAATTGCAAAGAGTGCTTGCGTGGTGCTTGCGATTCATCGATAATGCAAAGAGAAATAAAATTGCAGCTCCGTTTTTGCAAACAGAGGAATTGAAAAGGTCGCATGATATTATAATTAAGTTAGTCCAGAGAGCGAATTTTGCAAACGAAATAGCCAACTTGGAGAAGGGAAAAATTCTAAAAACCAGCAATTTAAATTCCTTAAATCCTTTTTTGGACAATCGTGGGTTTTTAAGAGTTGGTGGACGGCTAAGAAATGCCAACATACCAGAGACTGCAAAATATCCTTTAGTTTTGCCTAAAAATCACCCAGTTACGACCTTGTTAATTAAATTTTATCATTTAAAATACTTACATGGAGGAGTACAGCTAATAAATTCTGCCGTGAAGCAAACCAATTGGATTGTGGGTGCGAAGTCTCTTATCCGTAAAGCAATAAAAAATTGTGTTATCTGTGCACGATTTCGCAGCGAATTCTCGAAACAAATCATGGCTGATTTACCAACATCAAGAGTGAGCCAAGGAAGAGCGTTCATTTGTTGTGGCACCGACTTTTGTGGACCTTTTCTAATAAGTCTTCGACGTGGTAGGGGAGTAAAGCCAGTCAAAATGTACGTCTGTATCTTCGTATGTTTCTCTACCAAAGCAGTTCATTTGGAACTTGTTAGTGATCTGAGTGCCAGCGCCTGTATAGCTGCGTTGAAAAGATTCATTGCACGTCGAGGTAAGCCAATAGAGATCTTCAGTGACTGTGGTGCTAATTATATAGGAGCAAAGAATTATTTGAAAGTCGCTGCATCAGAAGCAATCGGCAACTACTTGCACAATGAGAGTATAAAATGGACTACGAATGTTCCATCTGCTCCCCATTTTGGAGGTCTTTGGGAGGCAGCGGTTAAATCAATGAAGTACCATATGAGACGAATTATTGGGTCGCAGATCTTGTCTCAAGAGGAATTTGCAACAGTTTTGGCGGAAATTGAAGCAGTTCTGAATTCTCGCCCATTAGTCGCTATTTCGGAGGACCCAAATGATCTTTCAGTCCTAACTCCAGGTCACTTTCTCATTGGGTCAGATTTAAAGAGTGTTCCCGAACCAGACATTACAAATATGAAAATTTCAATTCGAGATCGATGGAAATGGATTACGAATATTTCCCAGTCATTCTGTAAAGCATGGTCTAAGGACTATCTTACACAGTTGCAAGTGCGCAACAAGTGGAAATTTCCGACAGAAGATTTATGTATAAACGACTTAGTGCTCATCAAAGATGATAATTTGCCACCGTTGAAATGGAAAATGGCAAGAATAATTGACATTTTCAAAAGTTCTGACAGCAGAGTAAGATCAGTGAATTTAAAAACTGCCATAGGTGAACTTAAAAGACCAATCCACAAATTAGTCAAACTGCCAATAAATGAAAATTAACTTTTCTTTGTGAAATTATTTAAATTTCTAGATATAAATGTGAATTTATTGTGTAATATTATTGTTATATATTTTTTATGTTTACATTTTGTATTGTATTAATGTGTCAATTTGTTATATATTTATTTTATTTATGATGATGACGTGGTCATGGGGCCCCAGTATGTTACGCCCAGTATGTTACATCATAATATGTTATATCTTGAGTGTTATGTGAAAGAGCCTGTAGATGGCGCCTGTAGTGAATCTGTTTTAATTCTGTATGTACCTGTACATATGCGCTCTGGACAGCGATGATGAAAGACATGTAAATAAATTGCGCTAGCGAAATGATTAGAGTTTGTGGTCATTATGGTTAATGTGTGGAATTAATTTAATTATCTCCCCCTTTCTTAAGATGTGTTGTGCGAGTATTAACATTACACGTAATTTGTTTTTCAATGTGAAGTTTTGACATTATCAGTTGTTTTAATCCTTCTAAATCATTGTTATAATTTTTTTTTTTTTTTTGGGGGGGGGGGGGGTGGGTATTGCACTATTTGACCATTAAAAATTTAAAAAATCTGACAGAGGGACATTTCAATGCTTCGGGGAAGGGTGAAATTTCCTTCCTGGGCTATGCAGTAAAGGGACGATTTCTTTTTTAAAATAATGCTGTTTAATAAAATAAAATGCTCAATAAATTTAAAGGCTTTTAACTTTTTTTTTCATTTATTTTCTCGATAAAAAATAATTTTTATTCTTTATTATCAAATTTACTGTCCGCTATTTGGAATGTCCATTATTCAGAAGTTAACCATACAAAAATTTAGGTTTTAGGAGCAGGGATTGGAAAACTGTCCATTAAATTGAGGTGTCTGTTATGGCGGTTTTACTGTATTCAGATATTGGGTTTAAGTTAGAATAGTGAAATTAAATGATTTTGTTTTACATCTTAATAGGATATAGTGTATGGTATTCATTTTTAATTAATTAATTAAATTTTTTTTTTTTTAATTTTATTTGGTAATTTTGTTGTCTCTTGTTTTTGATGTTTTTTCTTCATTTAATTTTGGTTTTATGTGTGTTGTTAACCCCAAATTCATATTATTTTGCTTTTTATGGCTAATACAAAGATGAAACCACAAACTTCATATGTAGTTCGAAAGTATTTGGGGCCTAAAGATTCTACTTTGGTTCTGCAAATTCCAGTTGTATACATTATTTTTTCCCCCATGTTTCAATGTGGTTATTTTCTATTAAATTGAATGGTTCATACATTGTAATACAAGTAATGGTTTTATAAATATATAATATACCATTAAATTTAATTCAAAATTATCACATTGAAACACGAAAAAAATAAATTAAAATGAATGTAATTGAAATTTGTAGAACCAAAGCAAAATCTTCAGGCCCACAAATACTTTGGAACTACAAATAAAGTGCGTGGTTTCTTCTTCGTATTAACCATGAAAAATCAAAATACAAATTGGGGGCTACCAATACACACAAAGCCAAACTAAAAGGGAGAAAAACATTAAAAGTAAATCATAATGACATTATTAAAATAGATAGAAAAGGGAAAAACATACCAGACACTATAGTTACCCCTAAAATAATATAACAAAAATAGACTGTTATGATTATAAAATAATTAAATGCATTATATCATACAGCACGATAGTGCTGTATAGTAGCGCTCAGCTGCATCTCTAATGTTGAAGTTCAAAGTTTGCCTCTTAATAACTTTGGACCCAATCATCGGATCGCGGCGAAATTCAAAAGGGGAAGTGTCCTACCCTAGATCTCAAAGTTTACAAAAATTCATCCAGATCCACTGATTAGTTTCGGAGATCCAGAACCCCTGTTTTGGCACTTTTTGCTCGTGAAACAACAAAAAAAGAGAAATAACTCAATTATAACCCGAACCAAGAAACATTCTGCGACGTGTAATAGCTTGTTCGAAAGCTTTTAATTTAGGGATGTGCCTTTCAAAGGTCCGGTAAAAAAATATCAAAAATTAAGGAAATGGCACCCATTTAAAATTTATATAACGCTATTCCTTTCATAATTTAACATTACAGAAATGTCTCCTTTTTAATTGCTAATTCAATTGTTGCTTTCGAATTGCCACCAACTAAAAAACAATTCAATAATTTAAAACAGAAACGATAACACGTGTTCTTTTATTTATAGATGAATACAAATTCTAATTCTCCTGATAGTTTTGAACCTTTGAAATTCACGTCATTCGAAACAGAAAATGCATATTTTTCATAAACATATATATAAACTGTAATTAAATATGTGTTAAAACAACATCGCACCTTTATTTGAGTGTTTTCGAAGTAAAACAGTTACTTCAATATAGATATTTCAATTAAAAAGGGATAATTAGGAAAAAAAATTCTTCTATATTTATAAAAATAACTATTTGAAAATGAAGCTATGAAAATCTGTGTAGATACCTATCGTCATAAGAAAACCTACGTAGCTACCGAGAAACTGCAGTGGGACTACCATCTGGGAGGGGTGGTTCTGTCGTCAAATGTCGCCAAGTTTATCGCCAAATCTGACATCCAAAATTACTCGCCAAAATTAAAGCCAACTTGCCATCATTTCAAGTATTTCGCCAAACTAATATGCCTACTAATAATTTTAAACTAATACTAGTAATAGTTTAGATTTGTAGTTGAAGGTGATAGATAAAGTTCCTGAAAGGATCTGAAAAAGCTATGAAATCATACAAAAAACTGGTGGAACCAGAGAGAAAAGTAGAGCTTGATTAAAAAAAAATCTTACAGTAAAATTTGGGAAATATTTTCAATGTGCGTGCAAAAGAAAGGGATTTAGATGATCTGTAAAGCTTATGAAATAACCCAAATTTTTGTTAGCTGAAAATGAGGACTGAGCTTTACTGGTGCTTTAAAATCAATCAGGGAAAAAGAGGCATTTTTAACTCTTTCCGTATTTCAATCATCCATAACCAGTTTAAAAATTTGGGTTCATAACTATATGTTACAGGCTGATGTAATGAAGTATGAGAACGGTTTGTTCTGTACAAAGTGTGAACACAATTCCATACCAGATGTTTTGATAACTGGAAGATCAAAGCTCCAAGTAAACGCAAAACTTTGAATAGATACGATTCAATCATATACTAAATATTTGTATTCAAACATACTTATCTACATCAATTCCTCAACAACTTGATTATATTAATGTTATATTTTAATTATCACATCATGGTTTATATTTGTTTAGCATTGTAGGGCTTAACCGATTTGAGACAACATAACAATACATTCTATTGACAACTTTCCTCGGTAATCATTTTGAGTGGATAATAGTATAATTCTGAATATAAGGCACCAGTACAGCTCAGTCCTCATTTTCAGCTAATAAAAATTTGGGTTATTTTATAAGCTTTACAGATCATCTGAATCCCTTTCTTTTGCACGCACATTGAAAATATTTCCCAAATTTTACTGTAAGACTTTTTTTAATTCAAGCTCTACTTTTTTCTCTGGTTCCAGCAGTTTTTTGTATGATATATATATATATATATATATATATATATATATACACATATATATACAGGCACACACACATACACACCAGATTAGGAAAATTTACATTATTTTGCTTTTATTAAAGAGACCTTTTATTTAAAACATAAAAAAAGCAAACATACTTGTTCTTCAAGGCCTAAAATTCTTTGACGGTGAATTTTTTCACGGGCTTCTAGTAACTGTTCAGATTGTTTCAATGCAGTACGCAACCTTTCTTCTTCAAATTTTGATTCTATAGTTTGGCTTTTGAGAAAATCTTTCAGTCTTTGAGCATGCCTTTCTTCCAGCTCAGCAAGCTGTGCCTAGTTGCAAAATATATATTCATAATTAGAGTTGAAATGAACAATAAAATGGACACAAAAGCAGATAATTAAACATACATTTACATAAAAATACAGGACAGTCCAAAAATTATCAGATGATTTTAAGAGTTAATAATTTTTGACTTAACTTTTTCTTTGCTTCACAGATTTAGAATCTGCACCATTTGGCTTTACTATATATGGCAATGCATGATTGAATAAAAAATTAATTTTAAAATCAACATTCTGTTATAACAATTTCAAGAGTATTTGGTTTTAATAAGAGAAATCGTCTCACAGAGAAGACAATATGCAATTTAACTACACATTTTGGCACAGATTTGTAGCTGATTTAACTTACAGAGGAAGAGAGTGTTCTGGTTTTAAATCACAGAATACTGAGCACATAATGACTGAGCATTGATATGCTTTAACAACTTTTTTAATGAACAAAAAACAAAAATACTTTTATCCAAATCAATATTTTATGAAGATTAGAACACAAATCATCTATAAACTGTTAAATTAAATGCTTGGTTGACCAAGTTTTGCTTGAGACTACTGTGAAAAAACAATTGCAGAGGCTTTCAATCGCGATTTTGCATACATATATACAGTAAACTCTCTCAATCCACACAGCTTGGGACAAGAGGTTGTGTGGTTTTTTGAATTTTGCTGATTTCTGGTCATTGTTTTATTTACATTTTTAAACAGTAATTTAATGTAATTAACAATGCAATTGAAACATAATGAAAGCTTACAATAAAATATTAAAATAAGTAATAAACTAAAATAATGAAAATTTAGATAATTTTTAAGATGATTAAAATATTAAAAGCAAAATTCAAGTTAATAATCAATAATGTATTATTAAATATTCATTATAAAAATGAAATATATTTATCCTAAATTATTCAATGAAACTTGCCTCGTAAAGGTACATTACTAATTCACATCAAAATCATAAAATAAGGAAGTTTTAATTTAGGTTTAGTCACCCTTAATAACAAAAGACTTATACATAAATAAATTTGGTAAGAAGATTGTGATTACCAATGATAACAGCAATATCTTGAATTTTTTCAGAAATAAATTTATTTTTCCTTCATGAAAAAACAATTCAGTAATATTAACAAAAGCTACAAACTAAAATATATATGGAATAGATATAAAACTAAATAAGTCAAATTTTGTCTCTATATCTGAACTGAGTGTTTCATTGTTTACATCCGTAAATTATGCACAGATTTTAGGGAGTCTACTGCATATATATATATAAACTCTTTATTTAACATTCCCACTGCCGCGACCATATATATCCGTTCACTAGGCTCCAGGATTCACTGCAGTTGAAGCTTTAATTAAATTAATATAATTCTACAAATATAATACTGTTTTAAGAAATTAAGTTATGGTTGATATTTTCAAGGCTTATAAGCATATACATAACAAAAAATTATATCATGATAGAAAATCCCTCTTTTATTAACATTTAAAATAAATTGCAGAGAAAAAAACATTATAATTTTGCCCTTTTGCTGAGCAGTCAGGGGGTTAATAATATAGAATTTGCAATATAATATATATGTATGTGAAATATATTACCATGAATAAATAATACAAAGGATACAAGTTTGTCGCTTTGATTTGAACTTTACTACCTTTTTAATTCTGGAAAGTTCCTTGTCTCAAAGTTAGATCTAGCAGTCCAGAGATATCACAAGTAGTCAGATTGATATTTTTTTCAAAGGCACGAGTGAGTGTTGGGGATTTTGTTCAGGGTTGCAAATAAGCCGGCTTTTTCTACAAAGGCAAGACCAGCCGGCTTTTATAGGCTTTTTTTCAGTGCATATCTTATGATTTATTTTTAAAAATGGTTTTTGTTCATTTACTTTACTAATAGCCATTTTATGTAAATTAGAACTAAAGTCTTATGAAGATTTTTAAAAATCTTGTTTCATATGTCCATTTTTACAGCCAGTTAATAATCAATGTTTCAGAAAAGCCTCACAAATAGCCAAGATTATGATTTAAAGAAATCTATACTATAAATAAGTGTTACTTCCAATGCTTAGTAACAGTCATTTTTATTTTGTTATGGGTAAGAGTTACATTCAAATAAATAATATACAAAATGAAACTGTCTATAATATACTTCACTTGGACAATGACCCCTAGCATATATGAATGTGTTACTATGAATAAAAAATTATCATTTATTTATGTAAAAAGTTTTTTACACGAGGCAACATTCCACTTTAAAAATAAGAAAATATTAATTAATAATTAATTTTATCATAGCTTTTATATTCATTTATCTTTCTAAATAGAGTTAACCTCCTGTAAGGTAGACTCTGTGTACTACAAAAATCTGTCTCAGAAAATTTTTCACGTCCCTGTGAATCCATAAGACCATAATACAATCCATTAGAGTAAAATTTTCTTAGTTTCAATAGATTCTGTCTTATACAGTTTATTGTACATATTTTTTTCTTCATTCATTTTTTATTATGAAGAAAGAGCAGCTGGCATCAATGTGGGTTGCCAATGGCAAGAAACACTTCTGTGTTCTTTATGACTCCTACTGTACACTTAAGTTCATCCAATTTTTCAGGTCTCTGTTTAACAGGTCTATGATATGATTTGCCTACATCTTTATGAAAGTGTCTGCAATGATCGCTATGGCAAAAATGCAGTGATGTGGTAGATTGGTTAATGGATGTGTTTGTAAACGTGTCCTTTTCTTATATAAATTGATTAAATATTTTGTTTTTGTTCTTCCACAAATTTATCCACACATTAAAAGGAGAGGAAGTGATTTGTGTCAATTAGCACACTTTCTATCTCCAAATTCCTCATAATAGGAGGGGTTTAGTCTAATAGGTTACTGTATGCCAAGATTCCAAGAACTGATACATTTATTCTTAAAATAATGTGGGTGGGTCATTCCATGCCAAATCAACCAGTGACTCAACCTGACCCTTTCAGATTTCGATGAAATTCTCAGGAATCGTTCTGCCTGATTATATAAATTAGAACATATTTTTATTTTTTGTTTATCGCTTTAAATTTTCATACAATTAATTATTTAAATTTTGAAAAATGATCATTTTTTTGACTTGCATAAATATTTTCAATTTTGAATTTCTCAAGTTTTATCAAACATAGAAAATTTTATAACCTCTCATTTCAAACAGGAGTTTATAAGGTTTAATTTGATATGCAAGTTGACTATGTATAGTTATAATAAATAAAATAATTTTTTTTTTAAATTTTAAATTTGAAAATTTTTAGACAGTCATTTTTAAAAATTTTGAAAAAAATTGTATGTTTGTTGTAATATTATTAG
The DNA here is from genome assembly GCA_964019185.1 of Maratus speculifer. NCBI lineage: Eukaryota > Metazoa > Arthropoda > Arachnida > Araneae > Salticidae > Maratus > Maratus speculifer. The sequence goes on from OZ025289.1 coordinate 282,173,622, forward strand.
CTTAAAATTCTGAAATTTTTAGAGTGCGATCTCAATGGGATCAGGAGTTATTAAATAAAAGCAAAAATTACCATTAAAATAGCAATTTAATTCTATCTATTTTGTTATTTATTTATGATTTGTATGGTAATTTTCAGCTTTTATTTCATAACTTCTGATCCCATTGAGATCCCACTCTAAAAAATTCAGAAATTTAAGCTTATAATATTGCAACAAACATACAATTTTTTCAAAACTTTTAAAAATAACTATCTGAAAATTTTCCAAATTTATAATTAAAATTTTTTTTTAATTTATTTATTTTAACTACACATAGTCAACTTGCATATCAAATTAAACATTATAAACTCCTCTTTGAAATGAGTGGTCATAAAATTTTCTACGTTTGATAGAACTTGAGAAATTCAAAATAGAAAATATTTATGCAAGTCAAAAAATGATCATTTTTCAAAATTTAAATAATTAATTGTATGAAAATTTAAAGTGATAAACAAAAAATAAAAATATGCTCTAATTTATATTATAGAGAATTATCCGTGGCAGTTTCATTGAAATCAGAAATGGTCAGCTTGAATATTGAAATTTTGGTTGATTTGACATTGAATGACCCGGGTATGCAAAGGGGAATTGAGAAATTTTTTTCAACATATGGTTTTGTTTGGAACAAGATCAGAGGTAGCTTAGGTGCTAAAAAATTAGCTTGAGGTACTGATATTTAAAATCTGAGCCAAATAATTGGTACATTCCTTAGATCAGTAGTAGCATATTACTTGTTGAATAAATATGTTATTTGGTAAAAAATCATTTGAACTGTTTTAAAAAGTTTTTACTGCACAAATTTTCTGACATACATTCCTACTATCTGTTGATCACAAAAACATTTCTACTATCAATTTACTTATATTTTAATTTTAGTTGACTATTTATTAGGCAGTTCTTGAGTACCTTTTTATAGCAATGGCAATTAAAAAGTCACAAATTAATGATACATTTTGTTTTAAGAACAGATTTTAAATAATGAAAAAAAAAAAAGTAAAGACCGGCTTTTTTAATAAAAGCTGGCCGGTTTAAACCGGCCTGGCTAAAATCCAGCAGCCCTGATTTTGTTGGTAAGGAATTAAAGAATGAACAAAAGCCACAATTTTTAGTCTGTACTCCTATATAAATGGGTAATTTGAATTATTTTCAGCAGAAAGCACATTTATCAGGGGAGGACGTTATTTTTAATTGACCAAAAGTTATCCAGAGTCACAATGTCTTACTGGGTTTGGCTGTATCTAGATTTTACATCCAACACAAAGAAGGCATAATTGTGCTTAATCGTTAATTTAAATCTTAAAGTTTGTTTGAATTTGAGGTCTGAAAGTAATAAATATGGGGATGGGAAACCAAGTTAACAGGGACAAACTAGACTTAAAAACAGGATTAAAGAGTAAGAAAAAGAAAATGGGAACATTAATTTTAAATTTAGAAATTTAATTTGAATTTTTAAAAGGCTTATTATTTACCCTTTCATATATATTATTTCATATATATTTTTCATATTATTTCATATATCCTTTTATATATTTTTTTTTATTTCAAACACTTTATGTACTTTTTATAATTACTTTGCCTATACCGAGAATGGTTATAACCTAACAAACAAAGATTGCTGCATCCTGTGTTTCATTGTTGGTTTTAAAAGTTTTTATGTACTATTGCAATCATTTTTCTTCTGTAAAGAGAATAAACAGCAGATTGTAATAACTGCCATACCACATACTTTTTGCAATATTTCTCTAATTCCTCAAGTTATAGGCAGTTCTTGTACACTTTAGTGTCTTCTGCCTCTAGAAGAGTAGGTGTGGCATAGTATTTAAAAATGAATATTTCCCAAAGATGAGAAACTAACAGATCAATTTCTAGAATCTATAATCTGTGATTTTCATGAAAGTTGTTGGACATATTTTTTGAGAAAGTTAATAGATATAAACAAGATATGTAAATAGTAAGTAAAACTGTTTACCTATCTTATATTCAAACTTTCACCTGTATCTAAATCATTTATTAACACACACTATTTTGAAATGTTCAGAAATCTTATCAGAGGTAAGAAAATTATTTGATGTTTTCTTGCATTTTTTTCACCACCTTTCTTCCCTCACTAAAATTTTAAATACTCCAATGAAATATATTGAATTCTGGTTACTGTCCAATGATGAATCATTCTAGCAGATTATGTAAATCATGCATAGATATTTGCATCATAAAGTAGAAAATAAAAAGAAGAAACCATTAGTAATAATAAAAAATCCCCAGGAACAATGAAAAAATTACCTGAAGGTTCTGCACCTTTTCTTGCAAAGTAGTGTTTTCAATTTCCATTTTTGTTAATGATCTACCTAAAGAACTTTTTTCCAATAAAAATTTAGAAGTATCTTCACTTGACCTCTGTCTTTCCTTTTCAAGCTGCATTAAAAAAAAACAGTTTTTTTTTTCATATAATATTTTTTATGAACAAATTATTTCAATCATTATTTAATAAAATAACAGTAAAAAAAAAAAAAAAAAAAAAAAAAAAAAAAAAAAAAAAAAAGGGACAATTTGTAAATATTTTAATTGCAGGATCTTAATAAGAAATTTAAGTTCAATAATCTTTAATATTTTATTTTATCTTTTTTTATGACAGGAAAAAAAAATAATTTCAAAGCAAAATACATGTAATAATATTCACATATTTTTACTTTATTTATTAAAAATTTTGTTTTTTTAATGAAACTATGGGGGTATGACAACTATGCTCATCGACCCCCTTTGAGTCACTACAAACTCTAAAAGTTCTGTTTTGAAAGATTGACTTTAATTAAGTGTTAATCTCCCTGTAAATTAGTTTTTATTCATTTCCCTTTGATTGGGGAATTTGATGGTCAAATCAGCTGCTGTTAAACATCTACTAGCTATTTACAGGTTTGATTAATTAAGGTTAGTTAAATATTTGAAATATACGATTTTTGCTGCCTGATATTTTTTTAAACACACTATGAGAAAAATTATTAAGTAATGTATTTTAAGTATAATGTTTTAAATCTGATGTAATTTTCACTAAATTTTTCTTCATCTTCCTAATACTCACGTGAAAATATTTCTGTTGCTTGAAAAAAAATATTATTTGTGTCATCTTAGAATTCACAAAAAGATCATATCAAAATGTAAAGTAAATATCTCGTCAGCTTTGATCTAGTCTAAATATATATGCAAATTTTAATTGCTTTGCAATGCCATTTCATCATTTAAAATATGACGTAATTTCTTTCACTTGCAGCTTTTAAAGCATATTAATAATTTTTTCATTTTAAAGTTTTCTTTAAGATATTCACATGAAAATACTTTTGTTGTTAGTAAAGAAATATTTTTATTTACACTGCCTTTGAATTGGCAACAATTGTTTAAAAAGATCATTTAGAAATGTCAAATGTTTCATGTATATACATTTTAAATTGTATGCAATATTATTATTTGGTTATCTTAAATGTGACATAATTTTTTCTATTTATGGCAGTTACACTTTTAATGAATTCATTATTTTAAAATATTCTTTCTCTTTTAATATTTACACAGAAATATAGTTTTATGATATAATTTTCAATATTTTCCTGCTTTTAACTCCTAATAATTTAGTTAATATATAAATAGTTGCATGTAAATAATTTTTTAATTTGACGAAAATATTTTTTTATCATTTGGCAACAATTTAAAATAATAACTTTTCATGGCTGCCAACTTCTACCCCTATTTAAAATCAAATAAACATATTAGAAACAGATTTTGTTTAGTAAATAATTGACAATATATATTGTAATACTTAATATTGAATATATTTAGTACACATTTTGCTAAAAAATATATGGTTCCAAAAGTGTTTATATGATTGATTTAAACAGGCGTAGTAGTTGGCAGCTCTGACCTTTTCAAAAATATGTAAAAAATATATCTCAAGAAGCTGAAAATTTGTATTTAAAATAAATACAGAAAAAATTAGTCAAATTATACATATATATATAGGCAGTCTGTACACCGGGAGCTTCTATTCCATATTTTTATGAAAATAATTAAATTCTGATGCTTATTTTTTCCCCCAATAAAACTTTTTAATGGAATAATTTTGGCCAACTTTAGAATTAAATATCTCTTAAAATAACTCTTGAATTTGAAAACTGTATGCATCGGTGTGTTTATCAAACATTTTTCTATAATCCTGCCAATTTTCAAATTTTTCTGTACAGTAGTTTTTTGAATATCAGCAAAGAATTACTCTAGGTCAGAAAGAATTCATTGTAAGTGCTAGTGACAGCATTAGTTACCCTTTTTTTTAGAATAGAGAGATACTAAATACAAGGAAATAAATTATTATATATTGGCTATAGTCCATTTTTCAATTAATGATAAGCATATAGTACTTGGAAATCAAAATCTTAAGAATAATTCTGAAAGAGTTAAAATAACTACATTGATAGAAAATACATTTTATGTAAAGCACATGAAAGGAACAGACAATTCTGTAGCTACTATTTTTTTGAGTAAGTTAATAAACAAGTAAATAACTTTATTTTAGGACATTGTCAAATGTTAGATTACTTACTTTTTCAAATGACTTTTGAAGAGACTTCTTCTCTTTTTCTAAGATTAGACAAGTTTCTTCCTTAATTTGAAGATTTTTTTTCATTTCTTTCAAGGAACTATTCATTTCAGATAATTTTTTCTCCAATATGGTCTTCTGAGCTTGAAGTTCCATAACTTCTTCAGTAAAAACCTTTTCTTGTTCTTTGGCTTTATTTAAAAGCTAGAAAATATATTATTATATTGTAGCCTTCATTAGCCTGAGCACAGAAAAAATAGAATAATAATAATAATAATAATAACAAACGCCTATTTCCTCACATTTTCTAAACTTCTAACTTTTTCATCACAACTTCGTTGACATTGGCTTATATTTCGCTTTAAATCTTCAACTTCAGTTTGGAGAGCTTTATTTTTTGCTTCATATTCATCTGTTATATTTCTGAATGAACACAAAAAAGGCAAATATACATACACAGACACAAAAAAAGAGAAAATAGAAGTCACAACAATATGCAGCAATACAATACAAACATATACATCAATATATGAAACAAAAATTTTCGACAGACCCGCATTTACACTTTTGAAAAATATTTCACATTTGAAAAAGTTATAAATTTGTTATTAAATGTTGCTGTTTCCTTTTCTGCCATATTGTTAAAAAACTATCATTTAATTCCCATTCTCTTAATTTCTACCTGCTATGTTTGTACTACTTGTTTCTTTTCTTTACTTGTTATTCATTTGTCACTTTCTATAGTTTTTGTGCAATTCCATAGATTGTTAAAGCAATGAATTCAATCTATTTCTACATAACATATATGAGCCAAATTCCAGTATATTTGCACTAAAGACAGTAAATTTAATTAATATTGAAACCATTCAGAAATTATTAGATTATCAGGTGTTCCAAGAGTTGTTTCCATATACTGTTGTATATTGTGTGTCAAGTTTCATCTCACTTTCAAACCAAGTATACATTAAAGACATTGAAAAATAGTAAAGCCTAATGGGCAATAAAATAAAGGTGAAGCTTAGTGAAGCACATACTTTTTTTTTCTTAATATACTAGGGGGGCGCCGCCCCCCTGCTCGCTATGCTCGCCAACCCCACCGCGTAATCGCTTCGCGATTCCAAATTATTGGCTACCCCTGCTTGCTGCGCTCGCCAATACCCCATGGTATGAAAAAGCAGTTGCAGACCTTTCAACTGATGTGTCACACGACTGGTGTTTAAAGAAATTAAAAATGTGCCCCCCCTGGGGGGGCAGAGTGGGAGGCGACACAAAAGAATCCATAATATGAATAAGCAGCTGCAGACCTCTCAAATGATATGTCACACGACTGGTGTTGTAAAAAATTGAAAATGTGCCCCCCTGGGGGTCAGAGGGGGGGGGGGTGAGACACAAGACATCCATAAAATGAATAAACAGTTGCAGACCTTTCAAATGATGTGTCACACAACTGGTGTTAAAAGAAATTAAAAATGTGACCCCCCCTGGGGAGAGCAGAGTGTGGGGGTGACACACAAGACACCCATAATATGAATAAGCAGTTGCAGACCTTTCAAATCTTGTGTAACACGACTGGTGTTGTAAAGAAATTAAAAATGTGTCTCCCCTGGGGAGCAGAGTGGGGGATAACACACAAGACATCCATTATATGAATAAGCAGTTGCAAACCTCTCAAATGATGTATCAAACGACTGGTGTTGTAAAGAAATTAAAAATTTGGCGAAATATTACAGTTATCGCCAAGTTGGCGTCACTTTTGACAACTAATTTTGGTCGCCAAATTTGGCGATATATCGCCAAGTTGGCGACAAACTTGGCGATTGTTGGCGATGGTAACCTTTCCTCTCTTTATGGTAACCCATACGGCGATGCATAGACGGAGCCCTTTCCTGATTGGTCTATTCGGCTCATGGAAGGAGTGGACAACCCGGATTCGTTAGTTCCGGAAATCTTCCACATCAGCATCATTCCAGGAGTCATTCCTTTTAAGGCTAGTTTTTTTTTACTATAGAAGGAAAGAGATAATTGTATGTTTCTGGCATGCCCATAATTTTGGTAAGAGATTAGGCGCTGGCCATTATTGGAGACTAGGGAGGGATTGGACATCTGAAATAATGCTTAAAATAAGCTTTATTTTTAATTTATGTCTCTACTACAAAAAGGAGTATTCATTGCATGATAAATTTCTATAAATCTTTTTAGTTGCAAACACCTATGATTTTGTGGATTACAAAGATTATTTTACAATATCAAAAGTAAGTGTCTACTCAAATTTTTATGTAAAATTTCAATCTCATTCTTTGTTGCTAACTTGAATATGTTTAATGTTTTGTAAACTCTCATATATCTCTCATAAATGAACAATTAAGTTGAGCCCAGCAGCCGCATTTTTTTGTAAAAACCTAATTTTTTAAAATATTGCTTAATGGAGGGATGGGACATCATGACTCAGGAAAGGATGGGACATGTCTTATTCTTCCCAAATAATATCTCTATCCAAATTATGTTTAATAAAATTTCTAGTATTTTATAAGACTGTATTGTTTTGCAATTCAATAGTGCAACAAATAAAACATATTATTTTGCAAGTTAAAAAAGAGTAAACTACTTTCTTGAATTTTTTAAAACAATGCACACTTTTCTTTTCTTATTCATGCATTATTTATCAATATCAACCATAAGTATTATACATTTATACTTATTTCTATAATATGAATGTCCTTAGTTCTTTAAAAAATATATTACTGTTAATGATCATTGGATTTGAAATAATTATTGAACTCAAACTTTTATTTTTACATGATAATACACTATGAGGAGAAATGAAAAATGAAATTTCATCTCCTCCCAAGAAACTGATTGTTCCATCATTAATGAACAAGACTTAATTGCAGAGCTATTTCCACCAAAATTAATTAACTGCAATAGTAAAAAAAAAAAAAAAAAAAAAAAGCACATTTTTAATTTGATTTGGATTTTACAAAATATAATACTTATAACATAAATGTTGTGATTTACAATAAATTTTAGGAATGTAAATGTCACAATGTCTTTGTTTTTTTTTCATCACATTTTTGAAAATTAAATATAAATTTCCATTTTAAAAACATGTCCCATCTTTTTCTCATGTGAGAGAGGGATGGGATACATTTCTTGTTAATTTAATTTTATTAACTAAAAATTTTAATTATTAGCATCAAATTTACATTTTAAAAAATATATTAAAATGTTCTGAAAATTTCCATTCTGTATTAATGAAATATAATTTGTAAAAAATATTTCTGTGAAAATTGTCTCATCCCTTCCTTATTTTCCCTAGTTGCTATTTGGTTCAAGTTCTACAATAGAAGACTTTGAACATATAAAAATGTACTTGCATTGAAAAAGATACAAACAATTATACATGTTAACACAAGCAGGGGTGTAGTCGCAAAAATAACAGAGGATATATACTCTAAGCAGAGGGTATACGCTCAAAGTATAGAGTATATCCTAGAGTATGTATATACTATAGCTTTCTTGAGTTACAGAGGGTATACGGTGTTCCTTTAAAAAATCCAGAAGGTAAATAGCGTATACCCTGTATACCTTCCACTATATCCCTGAACACAAGCAGATAATATAGTAACCATGAGCTGCTCAATCAAAGTAGCCATCCAGTGAAAAAATATTTTAAAAATGGAAAAAGAAAATAAAGCTAAATATTGAAATTTTGATCTTTAGTATTAAGTAGTGAAAAATCAACAAAAATCGCACCATGAAAAAGTCATAACTTTTTTCAACAAACCTAAAAATAATGTTGTTTTTGCCGCTGTAAAATTTACATGCATACTTTTCATATTCATATTCACTATTTAAAATAATCTTAAAGTGCCATAGATTATTAACAAATATAGAACCAAACTTGATGTCATGTTTGCCAGTTTTGCATCTGAAAATTCACACTCTTGACTAGCAAAATCTAGAAATTTATCAGACACATTCGTAATAAAATATTTAGTTTTATCAAAGTAAGTACTCATTTCTTTTTTTATTGTGATGCAATTTTCACTCACTGAAGATCTCTGAAATTAGCATTTCAATCTCGATATCAGTGGAATTAAAAAAAGAAAAGAATCTTGTTTTGTTTCCTTTATTATTAAAATGCATTTTTTCTATGGTGACATCATTTTCTGTTTAATATTTTTATGAAATATTATTTTTCTTTGTAACATGAAAATGGCATCCATAATTAAATGGTAGGTAATTGCTGTTGCTTCCCTTTTTCTCTTCAGCAATGAAAGTAACTCGATTGCCACCAATGTGAAGAAATTTCATACAGGATTTATAAAATTAAAATATAAAAATGACAATATTTAGAAAAATAGTGAGTGTGGACACATCAACAAATATAATGTACCTTGCTCTATCCAAAGACTGCTGTAAATATGACAATTCACTTTTAAACTTCTTCCGTTCTCTTTCAATTTTATCAAGCTCTAGCTGGGACTCGGATGTCTGTGTCAATTTACTGCTCAAATTATTTACCTATAGCATAAATTATCAAAAGTTAATCAACATGATTTTTCACACATTCCTTGTAACATATTCAAGTGTAAATACAGAACAGAAATATTCAAGTGAATACTGGCTGCATGTAACCTAAATAATTTATTCGGTTACACAATTTTTTCTCTTAGAAGTAGAAAAAAAACTTACTTGTGAAGATAAAACTTTTGTTATAAATTTTATTATATGCATTCAATAATTTAAACACAATTTCCTATGCATGGAAATGCTTTGCTACATGTATAAAAATTTTGCAGTGGCACAAAGATGGAAAATGCCACATAATTTGTATACTATTTGCAATCCAAAAACATGTTTAAGTTGGAAATTTCTGATATATATATTAATAACAAATCAAACTTTTGGAAAACAAAAGGATGAACCATGAGAAGACTGTACAAACAGGTACTGAAATACTCTATGTAAACTTATCATCATGCATACTTAGCAAAGAAGATAGATTAATAAATAAATAAATAAATAAATAAAACAATGAAAATTACAATATGGGGAAAAACATGGGGAAAAAATTAAAACTAAACCTAAAAGAAGTGACCCCCTAAGACAAAAAAAGGTTCTAAAACTAATCACATAAGAAGAAGTAATCAGAGTAGAAAACTTTACACAGGATAATTAAGATAGGCAATTAAAAACAAGGAAAAACAGAGAAAAGGATAATAATAAATACTAAAGAAATTGCCAAATAATCAAGACCTAATCTTCTTACATATTGATAAAATGAAAAACTGTGAAAAGTTAGCCACAATGAATAAAACCAATTATACAAATATGATGAAAATAAAAACAACCTAAGAAATTATTATTGAAAAAAAAAAAAAAAAAAAAAAAAAAAAAAAAAAAGAAGAAAAAGAAAGAAAAAAAGAAAGAAAGAAAAAAAAGAAAAAGACCTTTGAATAAATGAAAGCATCCAACCACTTAATCAAATGAAGAAACTGGCAAATAAAGAAAAACCAATTGGGCACAATTTTACACTGAAAAACTCAATGATTTTTGGTATATTAACGAACCACAAAACTCCATACAAATTTAAACCTATTGTAAACAAAACAATATTTAAAAAAAATAACCTCCACCACTCAGAAATTTCTATTAACTAAATAGAAACTTCATACAAAAGTCAAATGAATATAAACTGCACCATGATGACCATACCACAAGTTTGGATATAAAAAACTTAAATCTATCAATTAATATAAATGAAATTATGAATGTGATTAAAAATGCTATTAAAAACTAGTTTACTGAACCAAATATAAGTACTACACTACAAAGTGCTTCCAATCTTATCTTTAACAAAAGCTCAATCTTGCTCAAACCCAAAATACATAAATAAAACAAAGGTTCCCTAATCTCTAATGTGGTTGCTGATTGGAATCTACGAAACCTCGAAGAAATAATTTTAAATTGAAATCTGGCTATGACTCAGAAATGTTAATGAGATATTCATTATAGCAAATAAGCACATCAAAAGAACTTTCTTAATTAAATTAATTTATATAAAAAGATTATTCAATTTATTGAAGAAGAATATTATGAAGAATAATTAATCAATTGAATACTTGAACATAAAAATAGTACATGAAGCTACTAATAAAATAAAAGCTACAGTGTATAGAAAATCTACAGTGAACCAAAACATAATTTTATACAAAGTATTATACTTATGGTGATGTATCTATCCTCCTTGGTGTGTTCAACAAATAGCACTCAAACACAGTCAAAATACTTCTACTTTCACTCCTAGTTGTTTGTTACGATAAAAGAGGTGTGGCATTGTTGTAACCAGTCTGTGTGCTGTAAACCATGTAAGCTGAGCAACAAAGGATTGGCATTATTTTCATAAAGTTTAATTATTAAATTACTGTCGTTTGTTAATCAGAGTCATTATTTGAACTAAATGAACACCGACAACATCTTTAACTATGCAACTTCCCAACATACTCCATTAAGATACAGACTAATAGGTCTGAATAAATATTTTGATAAAGCCCTACATATTTGCTCAACTGAAAAATCAGTAAAAGAACTGAAAATCATAGAAAATTTAGGACTAAATGCAGGACATACAAGAACAAAAAAAAATTATCCAAAGAACAAAATTTTTAATACACCCCCCATCCCATATATGAATGTGATAACTTTAAAAATACAAAGGCCAGTAGAAAACTTGGGAAAACATGTCCCAATAACCTCCAATTGTATTCTTTAAATCTATAAGAAATTAAACCAAAAAATATGAAAAAGTAGAGAGAGCCGATATACATAAGATTAATAGCCTAAATAACAAGAATGAAAAATGAACTACATAGGCATGGAAAAAAGAAAGATAAAGGAAAGAAAAAAATAACATATTAGGGACCTTAAATTGCATAAATATACTATAGCCCTTGCAAGAATAGCCTCCATAAAACTTAAAACTTTGAAAAAGTAGTGAACTATGATAATATGTAAAATGTTTTGATACATGAAGCCATTAAAATCAATACTTGTAAAGTAGAAATTTGTAATGATTTGATAAATGACTCTTGGGGGGAGGGGGGATGTTAGAGGAGCAGGAAAATGTAGGACTTTTGGGAAGCTATCAATCTTAAGTCAGATAAATAAGGAAAGGAAACTTTTGAAAATAAAGAACTGAAGATGCTTTAGAGAGAATGAAAACATTTTTACTTTCTTCTATTTCAATAGAAGAAAGTATTGTAATTGAAATTTTTTTCGACTTTCGGTTTTCGACGGATTTAACGTTTTAGGGGTCAGATTCCAAAAAACATGTTTTTACAAAATGTCTGTCTGTCCATGTGTCTGTCGCCATACTACCATCAAAAAGTGTATGAAGTTATGCATAGAATTGAACCAAATTTTCTGTGAATGTTTTTGGCTATGGCAAGCAGGTCCTCCTTCAGTTTTGAAATATTCTGCTGGAAACGGGCGCTGCAATCGCAATTTTTGTGTCATTTTCAATATTGTACCGACCAAAAGCATATGAAGCTATGCATCGAATTGAACCAAATTTTTTGTGTAAGTGTACAGCTATGATTAGTTAGTCCTCCCTGAATTTGAAAATAATCCACCAGAAGGGGGCACTGCAATCGCAATTTTTGTGCCATTTTCAATATTGTACCGACTAAAAGTATATGAAGTTATGCATCGAATTGAATAATATGTTTTGTGTATGTGTATGACTATGTCTAGTTGGTCCTAACTGAATTTGAAAAAAATTCGTCGCAAGGGGGCGCTGCAATCGCGATTTTTGTGCCTTTTTAATATTGTACTGACCAAAAGTACATGAAGTTATGCATCGAATTGAATGAAATTTTTTGTGTAAGTATATGGCTATGGCTAGTTGGATCGCCCTGAATCTGAAAAAAATCCGCAGGAAGGGGGCGCTGCAATGGCGAATTTTATGCCATTTTCAATATTGCACCAGATAAAAGTGTATGAAGTTAGTTCTAGAAATGAACTAAATTTTTTGCATATGATTATTTTTTGATAAGGCAAGCAGGTACTCCCTGAATTTGAAAAAAAAAAAAAAATCTGACTATCATTCTATTGTTCATTGACTCGTGCAGGGATGGAAATTCGTTTTTACTCCGATTAATTGATTGAAGCAGAAATTTAAGATGAAAATCAAAGTTTGTATGGTATTGAATTAAAATTATTAAAGCATTAAAATGAGTAACTATTTTTTTTTTAAATATTAAAATGTACGTATGAGGTAGAAGAAAGTTTTGGGATTGGCACATCCAACTATTTTGAATACTGTAATTTGAAAGAACTGCAAGACATGTTTCTAAGATGATAGATCCAGGTTACTTAAATTATTTTTATATACATAAAAAAAAAAAAAAAAAAAAAAAAAAAAAAAAAAAAAAAAAATTAACTTATTTTAAAAGTTTTCCTAATGGTAGCAGAAAATTTAAAGTTTGAATTTGAAAAAACTAACTGTCTTTTTCTTTTCTTTCCAGGATTTTCATTTATGAATTTTAAAAAGTTAACTTCAAGCCATAAAGTTTATATCAAAATTAAAAGAGGCTATTGATGTAATTAGATTTGTCTTTGCCATATATTATTATGAATTATAACATATCATTTGGCCTATTTTAATGTGGGATCATGCACACAGTCACCATCAAAAAGCTATGTGTTATAATCTCAAACATTAATTTGGTAACTTAAATAATAAAATTATAGTAATGTTGCATATTTGTTAATGGAATCTTTGGAATTATACTTTGATTTAATAAATTACACAAAAATATTTTCCAAAAATCAATTTTATTTTTACTATACAACTTCAAAATTATGATGCTTTAATCATTTTTCCTTTTTTCAAAACTATATTAATTTTTTATTTAAATCTTTATTACAATGTAATAGTTAAGGAGTCCAGTCATCAATGATTCTATTCTATATTCTGAGATTTGTGGACAAACAGTCAGAAATAGTCTGTAAAATTTTTGTAATAATATTTATGCAGCATTATTTAAAAGTATCAAAAGGTGGGTTATGAATTATGAAGATATAAATGAGTCAATTGGACTTAGTTTGTACATTGGTTTGGGCACCTGTTTTTATATTGGTTCAATGCACTTGTTACATTGTTGTCAACTGTCTGCTGTAAGACAAGCAATTTTATAATTTATTATTATTCCTAGCTGACCTGCCTGGCGTTGCACAAGTTCTGAGATAATAATAATAAAGGAACATGAAATTTGTGATTTTTTCTCTAACTTGAAATATGTGAAATTATGTTGTCTGAAATACACGGTCACTGACTGTGTGAAAAATTGGTTTAAAAAATGAACAAATAATATTTAACGGTAAAAATGTTCAAAAGGACTGCAATGGGAAACAGGAGAGGAACTACTCAAGTAATAATTAGAATTTTGAAAATCTCAATGTCAGATACATTAGGAGTGACTTTGGGGTACTTTCAAGAAAGTTTTGAGCCTTGTAAGTGCCGTAGATTTAGCTAGCTATTGCACGAAAACATACATGCACACAGACAGTGCGTTTAGTTATTTTATTAGTGAAGGTTACCGTGGATATTCAAAATAATTCCTTTACTGCTAATTCATTAGTTTTATGATTTTTGCCTCTTTTACATGCAATTTAAAAATAGATAAAACCATGATGCGTACAAAAATCTGTAATATTGACAAAATTGACAAAAAACCGATGCTAAACGCACAAAAAATCGTTAAAAACTGCGTAAAAAATCTTACTGAAAATTGCAATGAAAAAAATCACTGAAATTGAAAAATCATAAAAAACAAAATTTAGTTAATTAGGCTTTGAAACAATTTTCTTTTTACGATTCTCAAAAAATAGCTTCAAAATGTGAAGAAATACTAAAAATCGCAATAAAAAATTTGTTAAAAGTTTCAAAAATCGTCGCACGAATTCCGAAAAAACTTTATTGAAAAGAGAAAAAAAAAATTACGATATTGAGTGAAAAGAATGAAACCGGATTCCTTTCATTAATATGGAAAAATCACGTCGAAACATAAAAAGAGCGCTAAAAATCGCCTAAAAATTAAATTAAAAAATTCTAATCAAAAAATCAAAAATCGGGCTTTGAGGTGCAAACTACATACATAGAGGTACTTTCCCTCCAAATTTTGTAACTCTACATGCAGCAGTCTCTTCAGAATAGCGCTGACACACACACATACTTGTCTCTTTATTATTATAGAAGATTACTGTGAATATCCTAATTAATAACTTTATTGCTCATTCGTTAATTTTATGTTTTTTTTTGTTTTTCTTCCATGCAATTCAAGAATAGATAAGATCATGATGCATACAAAAAATTATAATTTTGGCAAAAATGACAAAAAATCGATGCTAAACGCACAAAACATAAAAAAAATTGCTAAAAATCACATTGAAAATCGCATTGAAAATTGCATTAAAAATCACTGAAATTGAAAAATCATAGCAGACAAAATTTAGCTCATTAGGCTGAAAGTTTGAATGAATTTTGTTTTTATCATTGTCAAAAAATAGCCACAAAATTCGAAAAAACACTAAAAATCGCATTAAAAAAGTTCGCTTAAAATTCAAAAATCACCGCACGAATTCCAAATAAACTTTATTGAAAACTGAAAAAAAATACTATATTGAGTGAAAAGAATGAAACCATATTTGTTTCACTAATATGGGAAAATCGCCTCGAAATATAAAAAAAGTGCTAAAAATTGCCTAAAAAATTAAATAAAAAAATTCTAATCAAAAATCAGACTTTGAGGTGCAAAACTACATGTGTAGAGGTACCTTGCCTCCAAATTTTGTAACTCTGCATGCAGCGATCTCTTCAGAACAGCGCTGACACACATACTTGTCTCTTTATTATTATAGATTACTGTGAATATCCTAATTAATAATTTTATTGCTCATTCATTAATTTTATGTTTTTTTGCTTTACTTACATGCAATTCAAGAATAGATAAGATCATGATGCATACAAAAAACTATAATTTTGACAAAAATGACAAAAAATCGATGCTAAACGCACAAAAAATTAAAAAAAAAAAATCGCTAAAAATCACATTGAAAATCGCATAAAAATCACTGAAATTGAAAAATCATAGCAGACAAAATTTAGTTCATTAGGCTGAAAGTTTGAATCAATTTTGTTTTTATCATTGTCAAAAAATAGCCACAAAATGTGAAAAAAACACAAAAATCGCATTTTAAAAATTCGCTAAAAATTCAAAAATCGCCACACGAATCCCGAATAAACTTTATGGAAAAGAGAAAAAAAGTTACTATATTGAGAGAAAAGAATGAAACCATATTCCTTTCACTAATATGGAAAAATCACCTCGAAATATAAAAAAAGAGTGCTAAAAATCACCTAAAAATCAAATAAAAAAATTCTAATCAAAAAATCAAAAATCGGGCTTTGAGGTACAAAACTACATGTATAGAGGTACCTTCCCTCCAAATTTTGTTGGTCTGTGGTCTCTTCAGAACAGCGCTGACACACACACATACTTGCCTCTTTATTATTATAGATGATTATTATTATTATTATTATTAGAAAGTAATTAATTAGTTGAAGAGAATTACAGTAAGTTCCACTTCCATCTTGTTCCATTAATAGTTTTATAAGAATTATTGTTAATCACAACCCAAGATGATATTTTAAAGATTAATTTTTAGATTTTCAATTGATTTTTTTCTTCTAATCAACCACTGGGAAAATGGCAACTAACCTCCTGACCGCTGAGCAAAAGGGTAAAATTGTAATGTTGTTTTCAATGTAATTTATAAAAAAAATTTTAAAATTAATTTTTTTTACATGATATAAAAATTTTTAAAAATTAATTTTTTTTACATGATATAAAAAATTTTATTACATACAGGCATATAAGTCTTAAGGGTATTAATCATAACTATTTTTTTTTTTTAACTGGATCATATCTATAGAATTATATTAATTTAAATAATGTTTTTATTGCAGCGATGTTTAGTGAACAGATATATCAGTTCGTGGTGGTGAGAAGATTAAAAATTAAAGTTTAAAATGAAAGTTTAAAATTAGGCCAATGCTATTCATTTTAAAAACAAAAGTCACTAAAAAAAAAAAAAAAAAAAAAAAAAAAAAAAAAAGTACAAAACTTTATATTCTGGAAGAGCAAATAAAAATGTTCTAAAGAATTTAAGGTTGTATTCTGAACTTTAGTTTTATAAAATTTCATTAAGAAAATAAAGTATTAGTCAAATTATTTGAAGGATATAGTAAACAAAGCTGCTAATTTAAAAATTACAACCAAAAGAAATAAAACTGATGAATTTCAAAACAGCCTCATGAAGTTATTACCACTCAACCACATATACAAGCAGAACATACATACTAATAAATAAAAACAAACAGGAAAAAAAAGTTCACACATGCATGAAGTAATGAAAAGCAATCAGAAATAACTGAGATAATTAAAAGTATAGACCTTTTCTTGTAACAACTGTTCATAATCCATATGTTTTGAAATAGCAGAATTTAACTTCTCAATAGTTGATTGAAGACTTTTGTTCCTTGCTTCTGAAGACTGATACTTCTTATTTAAAGTCTGCAAATTGTGTTCTAAAGACTAGGAGGAGGGGAATTATTACTAATACATAAGATGAAATTAGAGAATACAATAAGAAATATAATACTTTAAATTTACATTAGATAAAGGTTTAAATTTTTCATAAAACTTACTCTAATTTCTTTTTCTTTCTTGATTATTGTTTCTTTTAAACTTGTGATATTAGTTTCAGTATCTTCATGGGATTGGAGATATTTGGAAATTTTAGTTTCAGCATATTCTTTTGCTGAGTTTACAGTTCTAAGTTCTAGCTCATACTCTGAAATAGATTTCTTCATTTCATCAATTTTTTCCTAAAAGAATGAAATAAAATAATAAAATATATATTCTATATATAAGGTGTTTAAAAAATAAAACATAAATTTCACTTTTCATACAATCCATAAATTAATTTGAATCTTTAATAATTAAGTATTCATTTCAATTACAAATTCTGACTCAGAAATTCGACCAATTAAATAATCAGGCATTTGCATGCACACTTGCTGTACTTTAATATCATGTTTGAATTTAGGAAGCTAATAAAGTAACAGTGACAGCAATTGAATTTACTTAAATCAAGTTCAAAATATTAATCTATATGAACAAGTTCCTTTTAGAATCAAGATTACTTATTCCATAAGTTTAGGGAAGGGATGAATATTCGAAAACTATTTGGCACAACCCTTTTATCACATATTCGGTTGGCCATTTGTGGGCTGAATATTTAAAAACATTTTGCTTAATAAATTTAGAAAAAGATCCCCTCCGCCTCCCCCCCCCCCTAATCCACATGAGCTACTTACTGACACATTCATGAAGTCATTTTCTTTCTTAATTGCATAGCTCAAATAAACATGTTGTAAAACTATGCAAAGTGTAAATTCCTCTAGTGGTAACTTAGATACTTATTTTTAGCTCACAGGCTATCATAGCCTGAGAGCTTATGTGCCCGTCCGTTCTGTATGTATGTGCGTATGTGCGTAACGCGATAACTCATGATAAAAATATCGGATCCACTTGAAATTTTGTATGTAGGTATATCCTGACAAGGCGCTTCCCTGATTAGTTTTTGGAGTTCATTCGATATGTATAAGAGGGGGAACGGGGGGCTCATGCCCCCCGTTAGTTGATATAAATGGGATTTTCATGCAGAATTAAGTTTTCGTTCAAAATTTAGATTAGGATCATTCTGATGAGGCGATTCCGTGACTGTTATTAGGTGTTCATTGAATAAGTATAAATAGGGGGACAGGGGTTCTAATGCCCCCCCCCCCTTAATTTATAGAAATGGGATTTTCATGCAGAATTAAGTTTTCGTTCAAAATTTAGATTAGGATCATTCTGATGAGGCGATTCCGTGACCGTTATTAGGTGTTCATTGAATAAGTATAAATAGGGGGAACAGGGGCTCTAATGCCCCCCCCCCCCCCCCCGTTAGTTGATATAAATGGGATTTTCATGCAGAATTAAGTTTTCGTTCAAAATTTAGATTAGGATCATTCTGATGAGACGATTCCGTGACTGTTATTAGGTGTTCATTGAATAAGTATAAATAGGGGGAACAGGGGTTCTAATCCCCCCCCCCCCGTTAGTTGATATAAATGGGATTTTCATGCAGAATTAAGTTTTCGTTCAAAATTTAGATTAGGATCATTCTGATAAGGCGATTCCGTGACTGTTATTAGGTGTTTATTGAATAAGTATAAATAGGGGGAACAGGGGCTCTAATCCCCCCCCCCTCCCGGTTAGTTGATATAAATGGGATTTTCATGTAGAATTAAGTTTCCGTTCAAAATTTAGATTAGGATCATTCTGATGAGACGATTCCGTGACTGTTATTAGGTGTTCATTGAATAAGTATAAATAGGGGGAACAGGGGTTCTAATCCCCCCCCCCCGTTAGTTGATATAAATGGGATTTTCATGCAGAATTAAGTTTTCGTTCAAAATTTAGATTAGGATCATTCAGATGAGGCGATTCAGTGACTGTTATTAGGTGTTCATTGTATAAGTATAAATAGGGGGAACAGGGGTTCTAATGCCCCCCCCCCTTAATTTATATAAATGGGTTTTTCAAGCAGAATTTTCAGATTTCGTTCAAATCTCTGAACAGTTTTGGAAGTTTAATGGTTAAGTATAAAAGAGGGGGATAACTCCTTTTAAATTATATAAATGCTAAATGGGTTTTTATTAAGAATTATCTAATTTGCTCTGAATTTTGGATATAGATTTTTTATATGATAAAGCATGTCTTTGATAGTATAGGAGGTTCAATGATTAAGTATAAAAAAAGAGGAAAGAAGAGAGCTGTTTCCCTTTCTTAATTTTTTAACGGAATTAACCCTTGAAAATATAAGGCTTTAATGTACAATTAGTATTTGTAGCCTGTGAGCTCAATGCCATCAGTTTAACTGGGCAGTATTCTTTATTTACTTTGTAGTCAGTTTATTTACTATTAATAGGCCGAAAATATATTTAATGAGGAAGAAACTTTTGAGAACACAAAAAGTACCAATTTCTTACATCAATGTTATTTCTAAAATTATAGCAGGTGTTTTTTTTTTTCTTTTTTTTGCAATGCAGCAATCTTAGACTTTTGTTTATACTTATAGAAATCAGTTAAAATATGCCTGTGATTAAATATTACCTGATGGCCAAAAACATGAACCCAAAAGAAATTTTTAAAAATGGCTTGTTTAATTTAGAAGCAATGTTCAGAAGATTTTTAAAAAATCCTAGATCGCATTTACATCAAGCAAAGATAGGGATAAAGATGTGAATTATGTGAATATCTTACTGTTAAAATTTCTTTTTCCTTAGTGACAGCTGATAGGCTGAATTCCAAATTTCCTACTTTTTCAGCCAGTCTTCTCTTTTCTCTCTCAAGTGACCTGATCACTTCTTCATGATGATGAATGCCAGTAATTTTTGTAGCTAAATCTTTTTCAACATTTTCCTTATCTGAGAAAAATAACAAAAAATATCACTTTTTTAATTCAAAAAAGAAAAGAAAGAACAGTTTTCTTCTTTCTTTGAGGAAGAATTTATATTAAAAAATTTTAGATTACAGTGAATAGATTACAAAAATAATGTTCAGTCGGCTAAAGAGAAAAAAAAAAGTAAAAAAGAAAATAGAGATAACACCATTTTAAACCAAGTGATTGTAGATGAAAAAAATACATAAAGTTACTAGCTAACCCATTTGGTGCTGCATGGACCTCTGATAACAAACTTAAATGAACTTAAATGTTTATAATTTCACATCATTAACTTAATTGTGGCTGAAATATATGCCTGCTCACTGTGTAAAATTGGTTTAAAAATCTTAAAAAACTGATATTTAGTGGTAAAAAGGCTTGAAGTAATTGCCATAAAAAATGAGGGAGGGGATGGAAGATATATGATATGTTCCCAATGACTGTGTAATTTCAGTGCCAAAATATTGATAATTAATTGTATAATCACTGATTTAATGCATATATATATATGAAAGGATAAAAATTAAAGCCTTTTTAAAAGCTTAAACTTAAAATTAAAATTCAAAAGTTTTTAAAGTTCGAATTAATATTTTTTAATGTTAATTCTGAAGTTGAATGCTATTTTGCCCCTGTTAACTTTCTTTCCCAGCCTAACATTTATTACTTTCAGAGATGATTTTCGGACGCTCCTTAAGATTAAAATTGATGATCTAAGGGATTTTTGCAGCCATTTGTGGTTAGGGCTCATGCATCACCGACCCGGGAATTGTGCGGACCTTGACCACATATCAATCAAAAGCTAATGAACCAATTAAATTAAATGTTCCTCCCTAATTCACAACTGTGCCCTCTGCTGGAAAATATGACAATCCCTAACACAGTATCCAGAACACGCGCGAAAAACGAGAGACTTTGCAGTTTTGAGAGGCCTGCAGAACCTACGGCAATGTAAACCTTCATAATACTCGTAAACAGCTCGGGCGACCTCCGACCGGACTCGCGAATCCCTTCTGTATGATGAACGGCCAAATAAAAAGGTTTCGAACCAAAAAGAGGCTCCCGAGTCCAGCTTATTATGCCACGACTACGACACCTGAAGTTGAAGACAACCTCAATTCGTTTTTCCAAGTTTTTCTTTTCATATATAGAATTTTATATAATTTATTACTCCTTTTAGACTTTTTGTATAGCCAAATACTATATTTTACTTTATGATATATTTTAATGTTTGAGTTTTTAATTTAATATTTTTACCCAGTATTGCTTTAAAAATTATATTGTTTTCTCTAGTATTTCCCTATTTCATTGTGTTCCTTCCCCAGTATATTACCCAGGGAGTTGGCCACCCCAACCATTTTTAATTATTCTATTTTTAACAAGTCCCATTTCATTAAAAAATATATATTTGAACAGGTATTTGACCCCTGTCAATTTTTAAAAAACATGTTAAAATATTTTCAAACAATTAAGCCATTGGTTTAGACATGACCGTGGTAACCCCACTTTAACCGTGGTAAGTCCACTAATATCTAACACCGCCTATTAAGTTTTTAAAGATGACCATGGTTCCAGCCCATTAAGTCTTTAAAACATTTTTTTTTTAAGTTTGTTAAATTCAACCAGAATACACCTTTTACAAACAAAAAGGATTCAATGACTTACCATCTCAGCAAATGTGGCAACTGTTGATAAGATATACTCGGGCACTCAATGAAAATAAAAGGATCCATTAACAACAACAACAAAAATGTCAATAAGTTGCCCATGTGCTTTAAATGCAGGGTCATTGTCCCATTTGTTTTGAATCGGGATCCATTATTTTATTTTATTTTTCTTTATTTTATATTTCACCATTAATTTTTTTTTCCTTTGCAGTAGTAAAACACTTTAAACTTGTAAGATTTTTGCTATTTGCATAAAAATTTGTAAGGAAAACCAAGAGCATTCTGGCCTTAGTGAAAAAAAATGTTTTTTGAATTTTTATTTATTTAGGAAATTTTTATGAGCTAACAATGAGATGTAGATGTGGTTTATAAAATTGTAACTTGGGTTTATTAATGCCATTGGGAAAAACATATCTCAGTCTGCAAAATAGTAAATACCTTTACTTATAGATAAACTGCATTTGCATCTTCACACAAAAAGTCAAACCAAAGCTCATTTTTCTTTTTTTTTTTATTTTTGCTAAAACCTTCAATGGTTTAGGATATGCTAAAACCTTCAACGGTTTAGGATAAATAATGTAAATAGAATTTTATGTATTACTTTTTCTTTATTTTTTATATTATTTCAATATTTTTATTATATTTAATATTTACATCTTCTTTTATTTTTATCAATTTTAGATGACAACATATTTTTAACATTTTTCACATTTTCAAAATAGCTGAAGAAACCTTTCAAAATTTTCATACTTACCAATATTTCTATAATTTGAATATTTTGTACATAGAACATATATTTTTCCCCAGTAATCATATGTCAGTGTACTTTTATATTTATCACTTTTTTATATTACCTCTATCAATGTCCTTTCATAACAACATAATTTTCAAATTTTATGAAAAAGATTTTTTTTTTTAAACATTTTCTATGTTTATGTGTATTTCCAATATCATATTTGTGCTTAGATTTATATTTTGACAGTTTAATTTTATATAAAATGTAAAATATGTGCTTAAAGACTTTAATTTAAAAAGCACAAACTTAATGACCAGAAGACTTCCAAGCAAGAAATATGGTCGAAATTTTAAACTGTATAATGCTATAAGTGTGTTTTCCCAGATATTTTTTATATTAATGTTTCTTTTCAGCTTCTCTTTATGTTTACATTTTTATATTTTATGTCATATAATATGCTTTAAATTCCTATGTAAAGTTCGGTCTGGTCGTCTCGAGAGCCATATCCCAAAATTAGATATTTTAGCACAAAAACTTAAAATCTTAAAATTTTTCCTTAAAATCAACGTCTTAAAATTTAAATTTTAAATATTTCTTCCAGCAGAAAAATTCAGTCCTCACATCTTAGAAAACTTTCTTTTAACATTACATTTACTTTAGATTTAACTTTAATATTAACCTTAAAAATTTAGCGTTGTATAAGTAAATTCTTATCCAATTTTGTCTTTCTCATTTTCTTAGGGAGTCCCCCCAGATTTGCAGGCAAATCTGGTGGACCTCAACTTGGAGGGGGGGGGGGGTATGAAAGGATAAAAATTAAAGCCTTTTTAAAAGCTTAAACTTAAAATTAAAATTCAAAAGTTTAAAGTTCGAATTAATATTTTTTAATGTTAATTCTGAAGTTGAATGCTATTTTGCCCCTGTTAACTTTCTTTCCCAGCCTAACATTTATTACTTTCAGAGATGATTTTCGGACGCTCCTTAAGATTAAAATTGATGATCTAAGGGATTTTTGCAGCCATTTGTGGTTAGGGCTCATGCGTCACCGACCCGGGAATTGTGCGGGCCTTGACCACATATCAATCAAAAGCTAATGAACCAATTAAATTAAATGTTCCTCCCTAATTCACAACTGTGCCCTCTGCTGGAAAATATGACAATCCCTAACACAGTATCCAGAACACGTGCGAAAAACCAGAGACTTTGCAGTTTTGAGAGGCCTGCAGAACCTACGGCAATGTAAACCTTCATAATACTCGTAAACAGCTCGGGCGACCTCCGACCGGACTCGCAAATCCCTTCTGTATGATGAACGGCCAAATAAAAAGGTTTTGAACCAAAAAGAGGCTCCCGAGTCCAGCTTATTATGCCACGACTACGACACCCGAAGTTGAAGACAACCTCAAATCATTTTTCCAAGTTTTTCTTTTCATATATAGAATTTTATATAATTTATTACTCCTTTTAGACTTTTTGTATAGCCAAATACTATATTTTACTTTATGATATATTTTAATGTTTGAGTTTTTAATTTAATATTTTTACCCAGTATTGCTTTAAAAATTATATTGTTTTCTCTAGTTTTTCCCTATTTCATTATGTTCCTTCCCCAGTATATTACCCAGGGAGTTGGCCACCCCAACCGTTTTTAATTATTCTATTTTTAACAAGTCCCATTTCATTAAAAAATATATATTTGAACAGGTATTTCACCCCTGTCAATTTTTAAAAAACATGTTAAAATATTTTCAAACAATTAAGCCATTGGTTTAGACATGACCGTGGTAACCCCACTTTAACCGTGGTAAGTCCACTAATGTCTAACACCGCCTATTAAGTTTTTAAAGATGACCATGGTTTCAGCCCATTAAGTCTTTAAAGCATTTTTTTTTTAAGTTTGTTAAATTCAACCAGAATACACCTTTTACAAACAAAAAGGATTCAATGACTTACCATCTCAGCAAATGTGGCAACTGTTGATAAGATATACTCGGGCACTCAATGAAAATAAAAGGATCCATTAACAACAACAACAAAAATGTCAATAAGTTGCCCATGTGCTTTAAATGCAGGGTCATTGTCCCATTTGTTTTGAATCGGGATCCATTATTTTATTTTATTTTTCTTTATTTTATATTTCACCATTAATTTTTTTTTCCTTTGCAGTAGTAAAACACTTTAAACTTGTAAGATTTTTGCTATTTGCATAAAAATTTGTAAGGAAAACCAAGAGCATTCTGGCCTTAGTGAGGAAAAATGTTCTTTGAATTTTTATTTATTTAGGAAATTTTTATGAGCTAACAATGAGATGTAGATGTGGTTTATAAAATTGTAACTTGGGTTTATTAATGCCATTGGGAAAAACATATCTCAGTCTGCAAAATAGTAAATACCTTTACTTATAGATAAACTGCATTTGCATCTTCACACAAAAAGTCAAACCAAAGCTCATTTTTCTTTTTTTTTTTTAATTTTTGCTAAAACCTTCAATGGTTTAGGATATGCTAAAACCTTCAACAGTTTAGGATAAATAATGTAAATAGAATTTTATGTATTACTTTTTCTTTATTTTTTATATTATTTCAATATTTTTATTATATTTAATATTTACATCTTCTTTTATTTTTATCAATTTTAGATGACAACATATTTTTAACATTTTTCACATTTTCAAAATAGCTGAAGAAACCTTTCAAATTTTTCATACTTACCAATATTTCTATAATTTGAATATTTTGTACATAGAACATATATTTTTCCCCAGTAATCATATGTCAGTGTACTTTTACATTTATCACTTTTTTATATTACCTCTATCAATGTCCTTTCATAACCACATAATTTTCAAATTTTATGAAAAAGATTTTTTTTTTTTAAACATTTTCTATGTTTATGTGTATTTCCAATATCATATTTGTGCTTAGATTTATATTTTGACAGTTTAATTTTATATAAAATGTAAAATATGTGCTTAAAGACTTTAATTTAAAAAGCACAAACTTAATGACCAGAAGACTTCCAAGCAAGAAATATGGTCGAAATTTTAAACTGTATAATGCTATATGTGTGTTTTCCCAGATATTTTTTATATTATTGTTTCTTTTCAGCTTCTCTTTATGTTTACATTTTTATATTTTATGTCATATAATATGCTTTAAATTCCTATGTAAAGTTCGGTCTAATCGTCTCGAGAGCCATATCCCAAAATTAGATATTTTAGCACAAAAACTTAAAATCTTAAAATTTTTCCTTAAAATCAACGTCTTAAAATTTAAATTTTAAATATTTCTTCCAGCAGAAAAATTCAGTCCTCACATCTTAGAAAACTTTCTTTTAACATTACATTTACTTTAGATTTAACTTTAATATTAACCTTAAAAATTTAGCGTTGTATAAGTAAATTCTTATCCAATTTTGTCTTCCTCATTTTCTTGGGGAGTCCCCCCAGATTTGCAGGCAAATCTGGTGGACCTCAACTTGGAGGGGGGGGGGGGGATATGAAAGGATAAAAATTAAAGCCTTTTTAAAAGCTTAAACTTAAAATTAAAATTCAAAAGTTTAAAGTTCGAATTAATATTTTTTAATGTTAATTCTGAAGTTGAATGCTATTTTGCCCCTGTTAACTTTCTTTCCCAGCCTAACATTTGTTACTTTCAGAGATGATTTTCAGATGCTCCTTAAGATTAAAATTGATGATCTAAGGGATTTTTGCAGCCATTTGTGGTTAGGGCTCATGCGTCACCGACCCGGGAATTGTGCGGGCCTTGACCACATATAAATCAAAAGCTAATGAACCAATTAAATTAAACGCTCCTCCCTAATTCACAACTGTGCCCTCTGCTGGAAAATATGACAATCCCTAACATATTATCCAGAACACGCGCGAAAAACGAGAGACTTTGCAGTTTTGAGAGGCCTGCAGAACCTACGGCAATGTAAACCTTCATAATACATGTAAACGGCTCGGGCGACCTCCGACCGGACTCACGAATCCCTTCTGTATGATGAACGGCCAAATAAAAGGGTTTCGAACCAAAAAGAGGCTCCTGAGTCCAGTTTATTATGCCATGACTACGACACCCGAAGTTGTTACATATATATATATGTGTGTGTGTGTGTTTCATAGCAGAACCCTGAATTACTTTTTTTTATTTTCAAACTGATTATTGCCAGAAAGTCTTGTATTTCCACCTTCCACCACCAGGAGGCTGTTCTATAGAAGCATGCAACCGCATAGAAGACATACTGTGCATACTCTGTGAAATCTGTTATTTCCACTTTTTACTGCTAGGGACTGGCACCACATAGCAGGTGTACTGTGCAAGCTCTTCAAAAACTATTGATTCCAGTTTTTAAAGATAATTTTTTGGTGGCACACTCTGTTCTAAACAAACCTATATTTGAACTAAACTCTGTTATTCAACCTTTCCATAGATATATTACTCAAGGGGGTGGTAGAATCAAATTAAAAGAAATGTATTAAAAATTACTCGATAATGGACAAAGCTTGCTAAACTCTATCATAATAATATCTGTCATGTGGATTAATTAGGATATTTAATCAAAAGTAGTTTCCTAGAAGTAAGCCAATTTTCTATTGTTATTATGATCAAATAATAATTAAAAAATTAATAGGATAGCATCAGTATTTTATTTCATTTACATATTTTAAGACAATGGTAAGAAAAAATCTCTTTTACTTTCTGTTTTTGAATTTAAACAATGGTAAGTAGGGTTATTGCAAATATCAAAATTCCCAACTGTTTAAATTTCTATAAGATCAACTCTATTTTAACACAAAATAGGAGATTTTGGATTATATAAGAATAAAAACTGAAAAGTTGCAATTAATATGAATCACAAATTTTCAAGGAATTTCATCATTTCTAACTTGGTTTTGTCAATTTCCAATCACATTAGATAGTTGGTATACTTGATTTTGTATTTTTTATT
This sequence comes from Maratus speculifer, assembly GCA_964019185.1. Taxonomy (NCBI): domain Eukaryota; kingdom Metazoa; phylum Arthropoda; class Arachnida; order Araneae; family Salticidae; genus Maratus; species Maratus speculifer. The sequence continues at coordinate 282,201,211 of OZ025289.1, forward strand.
TCTCAACATCCTTTCAAAAAATTTAAAAATGAAATAACAGAATATAAGAAAATGCAACATAAAATTGTAAAAAGTATGCAAAAAATGAGGATTGTCACACTTCTAAAATTATAAAATTAGAATAAAATTGAGTTCTCAATCTTAAGAATATATTGATTGATTAACAGTACAGGTATACTAATACATAATGAGATGAAATTATAATATTTTCTTAATACATAACTTAATTATAAACTTCAAAAGAATAAAATAATAATAATAAAAGGAACCTTCTAATTCTCTCTTCAACTGATAAATTTTGGAAATACATCTACTATGCTCACTTCTTAATTCTTCTTCTTGTTTCTGCACTCGGGATATAGAATCCTTTAAATCATCCTAAAATACACAAGGGGAGAATTAAAAAATAATTAGTAGGTATCAATAATAATAAATATATTCTTTTCTGACTAATTAAAATATAATACTTTCACTACATAACCAATTATGCTTGATTAATTATAAAATTTCAATGATCTCTAGCTCGAAGTTAATAAAAATAATATATGCACATTTTTGGGAAAAAAAAATTACTTTCGTATTTTCTGATATTATTTATAGTTTTAAGGAAAGTGAATAAATAAATGTATAGTGAAGAATCTTAAATTTAAAATAATTTTTATTCTTTAATTTAATAAATCAAATTATTAGTATTAAGAATTAAGTGTTTTGCATACTTGAATTAAAAATATGTAACAAATAAGTTGACATCGTTTTGTGAGTGTTTAGTTAAATAGAAAAAGAGGTTTAATTTATCAAGCTAATGACTAAAATCTTAATATTTTATGGGCTGATTTCATTAAAGGTTATTGTCTATTCTTATTTTTAAGAATTATCTTCTTACAGATTGCTCAACTTAAAATATTAAATATATTTAAATGTGGTAGGGTAAAGGGGAAAAAATACATTGAAAATTTTTGTTATTATATTTTCTGGAATTTTGATGTAGAATATTAAGAAAAAATATTGAAAAAAATTTAAACTGTTTCTATCAATTAATAGTAAAATCAATAGGACTTCTGTATAAAATTTTTTTTATTTTAACTGAAATTTTAAATATAATGTTCAAAGAGTAGAGTTATTTTAAGTTAAGTATTGAATTAAAACTTAAATACACATTCAGATAATTTATATTCCTCAATAATTTTAATATACATACTAATTTATCCATCAAAATATAATTGTTTGTTTGTTTGTTTCCCCACAGAATCCAAGCGATCAAATTTGTTATAGAGATACTCAGAAAAATATTTCCCCCATTCAACAATGCTAAACTTTCTTATTCATTTTTTAATTTAAAAGCATCAAGCTAGAATGATTGATTATTAAAGTGATTTTTAAACAGTTTTTTTTTCAATTTTTTGATAAATGAAATACATTAGAATTAATATCACAGGTATAATCATAGCTTCGTAACAAAAATAGTTGCCAATTTGACATGGTTGTAAATAAAATGAATCTAAAAAAAAAAAGTGACAGAGAGTAGCCAGCTTGGATTTTAAAACCAATTTTAGAACTTAATTTAAGTTTCATGCCCAGAAAAAGGTCAGAACAACACTAAACAAAACCAAATCAACATTAATTTTAAATCACCAGGGATTTCAAAATTATTTCAAGCTAATCTAATATAAAGAAAAGTATTTAGACTAAGTATATATATTTTCTAATGGAAATAAAACGCTGTCCAATTTCCTATTAACAATGAATGCTTAGTATAATGCCTGTAGTAGAACTATACAAAACAAACATTATTTAACAATTAAAATTAGGAAAGTGCATCCAGCACAAAATTGAGCTGAGCAAAAATACACTCAACATTTGATGTCCAGGTTACAATGATATTTCTAATTTTGAAATAGAAATAAACACATTGTCAGCAACAATATGCCTACACAAGCTCTGGTAAAGTTCTTGGCTGTCATTTTTACAGCCAAACGTATTACATTATTATTATTATTATTTAAAGCTCTAATAATTCCTTTACATTTATTTTTATTTATTTATTTTGTCAACAAATAACATCAAAAACTTCTTTTATATGAAAAATACAACTAAGGTCTTCAAATAAAGTCTTGAACAAGGTCAATAAAAAAGTATTGGCCTTGTTCCAAGAGTTTGATAACTGGAATAGCTTTAACAGATTTTGTCACATTCAGTCTTCTGAAATCACTTTATAAATGTGTTTTACAAGTATTGTGTGTATAATACTGCACATTTCTATAAAGAAGAAAAGAAAAAATACTTACTCTTTCTTTCTCAGTAGAACTTAGCTTTTCAATTAGTTCCATCAATGTTGATTTCAATAAATCAATATCATTGTCTGTAACACTAATTTGAGTAAAAGATGCATTTTTTGAGAAATTCAATCTGTGTGGACTTTCTCTGAATGATGTTCTAGAATTATTAGCAGATCTTTGAGAAGGAGATGTACAGAATGGGATATTAGTAGATATGAATCCACTATCTGATCCTAGACCAAGAGTTGATCGGAGGAAACAACAAATGGAATAGAGCTTGCTTTCTACATCTCGTTTAGCTCCTGAATAAATAAATAAATAAAGCATTTTTAATATGCTTTTAGAATTTGTAAGTTATTAGATTTATGTTTTCTTTCTGAAAATTCATTATAAGTACATCTCATTTAGATCATGATACTAATTTCTTAATTATAGTGAAAAAAGTAGGGGAAAAAAAAGATTTCTTATAGAGATATAAAATAAACTTATATAAAGCCATTTTAATTGCAAGTATTAGTGGTGTTGTGATTATCACTACTTTAATTATTTTAAAATATTAGATTTCTCTTTTTTTTCCAGACATTCAGAATATATAACTTTGCTTTTATATACATATTCTTGTTTGATTGTGTTATGGCAGCCAATATTAACATGAGGGATATAGACCTTAAGTGAGGGAGTGCCCTCTGTGGGTGTCTTTCTAAGGGAATATAATCCTAATTTATGCAAGGAAATCCAAGGAAAGCTTTGAAAGATTAGGCCGAGAAGGAGATGTACTTAGTTACTTCCTATCTTTCAGCTTTGAGAGCAGAATTTCTCGGTCACTGATGGTGCATACACATATTCTTGACATTAATTATTTTATGACTTCAAAATAAGTTTATTTAAGTGCTATTACAGAAGAAATCACAGACAAAGATGATTCTTTAAAAAAGCATCTTATCTGAAAATTTCTTACAATGCAAACTTTAGGGCAAAATCTGAAGTACTCCAATATTTAAGACTCAAGTATGAAATATCAAAACATTAGTCTTGTATTCCTTCATTAAGAAAAAGGTTAAACAATTAGAAAAAGTACTTCAGTTTTTAACATTTAGAAAAGTGCTATAAAATAATTAGTAGACAAAGATTAGTTTGACAAAATTCTTCAACTCATATATGAATAAGGGTATAAGAAAATAACTTTATGTTCATTTAATAATACATGAATGTACAGCATTAAAATCTTTTTAAAAGTTATTCTAAGCATACCATCCATCTATCCATAAAATTAATGTTTCAGATTTCAAATTAATTTTCTTTTTAAAAACTCCTTATTTGCCTTTATTTTATTATAACAATAATTATGAGGTGTGTTTATAAAGTAACTAAACAGACATCATAAAATTATTTTTCTTCACCAATTACATCAGAAATTTTATCACCTTCAATTTACTTGCCTTGGCAATCTCTGCATGGCACCATTACAATTTTCTATGTGCAAATCATTGTTAGATGTCCTCTTCTGTCAGCTTGTTGATAGTCCTCACCACTTTTGCTTTGACTGATCCTATATCTGAAAGCTAACCCTCTTCAGTTCCAATTCAACTTTTGAAATTCATAGAAATTAAAGGGGCTGCTATGCCAGGATAATACAGTGGATGATCCAACACAGTGATGATGTTTTTTAGCCTAGATTCATAGACCAAGCAAAATGGGATAGCACATTGTCCTGGTGAAGTATCGAAGATTCTTAAAGTTGAATGTTTCATACAAAAAAAAAAACAACAAACATTTTCTTCGTTGATTCTTGTAAACTCAGAAGAGAATTTTCATGGATAAACTGATATATATACTTTGATCATCTCTCATCCCTCTTTGAATCTTTTTAAATCACTCAAGAACTTGAGTGTGTGATAAACAATGATGTTCTTACACTTCTTTTAACATAAGCTTCTGTGGCAATTTTGCTGAGAAACTTCACAAGAAACTTGAGGTTGACCCATTATTTCATCTGAACACTTATAGAAGCAACATCTGATTTTGATGATCAAGCAGGGGATGAGGGTGATGTTAAATAATAGTATCAAGGAAAATTTGAGTGCACAATGCTTGGTGTTTGCCAGTGGAAACAGCAGTTTATTTAATAGTCACACCTCATATTGAATCATAAAAATGAACTTGCAAAAATATTTACATATTTTCATATAATTTGAAAATTTAAAATAACAACTAAGACTCGACACATTAATAATTATAAATCAAATAATCCTGAGACATATTCAATGAAATGTAAGAAGTTAAGGAAAAAAACAACTAAGAAATTTTTACACAAACAATTATTGAAAGTCATCAATTTTGAAAAATTAAATTTCAAATCATTAATTTTAATATATAAGGGAGAAAAATCAGAGCCATACCATCTAATTTCACAACTCGTGATTCCAAAGCCAGTACTTTGCCTTCTTCAAGGTTTAAATTAGATCTCAATCTTTGAATTTCTTTTGTTGCATCGACCATTGATCTTTCTAAGCTCAAACGATATTCAGAAAGTGTCTGTTCATTGGATAAAGATTCTTGAAGAGATGAATGATGTTGTTCTTGCTGCATTTTTAATTTATGCTCCATGTCAGATAATTTTTGCTTGGTATGCATGAGTTCTTTTTTCAAAGCTTCTGTAGATGCACTAGATTCTAGAAGCTGTTTCATCAATAAATTAATACTTTTAACACATTCAGAACAATATATATATATAAGTAATTCAGGTAAATAAAAAATGTGAATATAAACAAACAAGAAAATTTAAAAATTTGATTAGTTACCAATAATCATTAGGAATTTAAAATTTTAGACAATGTTTTTTAAAAACTGATAGCAAACATTTTCACTATTCCCTTGTTAGTGTATTAGGAAATTTTCACTATATAACACTTATAAAATTGGGAGACAATATGAAAATTTAAAATTTATAACTTTTTAAGAAAATTCTTTACCAATCAAATCGACTTTAAAATATTTTTTTACCCCATTTAAAACATTTTTGTAATTGGAACTATATGTGTATGAATAACAGTTTACAAAGAACAAACTGCATATTATGACCAAAAATTTAAACAAAAAGAATTGTTATAATTTGCACTAAGGAAGGTGAAGTTTTAAAAAATGTATTTAATTAGTTTTCGGTGTAAACCAATTAGAGTGATAAAATTAATATGCCAATGAAGTAATTCTGCCAATTTAAAAATTATTGAGAATTTAAAAGTTATGTTAATAATATCAGTGAACTTATGTTATTCAATCATCCCAAAATATCATATAACAAATTTTCACTGTTGTAATATGTATAATGTTGGGTGTTAGATCTGAGATCAGAATTAAAAGATAAATAAATCAGTAATTAAATTTTACAAGATAAAATGGCAATAGGTCTAAAATGCAAAATCAAAATAAACATTAAATAATAAGATGATTTTATATGTTATACAGACACAGCTTTATTATTTTGTGATCTGTTGTATAATGAAGAAGTTTTCAAGATTAAATTAAATTACATTTAAACAAAGAATTTATTGATATATTATAAATTTATTACTTATTAATAATTATTTATAATAATAATAATTTATTAATATATTTATACTATACATATTTATTTTCTGTAAAGATTCAAATTTTATAATTTAAAATTATTCCTTTTCCAGATATCAAGTTAAATTCATAATTTTAAATTCCGATAAGCCAAATTAATATTATCTTTAAAGTTATAAGAATAAATTTTGAATACAAAGCTTCAGTATAATAAGCTTAAATCAGACAAATTTGATTTAATACAACATTTAAATCTTAGCAATTTATATGGTAATCAATAAAATAAATAAATAAATAATATAAACACCTGCTGAATTTGAACGTAGCATAAATATTTTTCAATAATGAATCAAATAGTTGAACATAATTTATTTAATCACATAAAATTATCACAGAATGAAATACTTAATATTCTGAACAAGGCATCCCAACATAAAAATACTATAACTGCTAAAACACTTTTATTATTCATATTTATACATTTTATTATTCATTTTAAATATTAACTTCTGTCACAAGAAAAAATATTCTTGTATTAAAATTAATATTGTCCATCAGAAGATATATTTTTCGAATAACAATTACAAATATTTTAGGAATAAATAAAATGTTTCTGACAGTGTTCATAATATTATAGATAGATGGCAAAATTGTTTTACATTTTTATCACAATTTGTGGTAAGAATTTTTTTTTTTTTTTTTTTTTTTTTTTTTTTTTTTTTTTTTTTTTTTAATATAACTGCAATTTGAAAATAAGATATATTGTTCTAATTGTTCTAAATCAGGGATTGGAAGTAACATGCTACAAGTAGCTAAACTACAGTAATCACTACTTTTTACAGTAGTTTGCGGATAACACACTGTATTTTGAACAATGTAGTGTAATAAATAATGTAATACAAAAAATAAATAGTTTATAGCAAGAACCAATTCTACTTTTAATGTTACTTCAGGGGGAAGAGAGGATATGTCATTCAATAAATTACTTACCTGTAACTTGCTTCTTCTGAGCAAAATTTGCTCTGCTCAACAATTTTCAAATTGCATCTGCATAGATTTTTTTTCCATTGACACTTTTTGATAAAATCTGATACTAATCCATTAAAGGGATTATTTTCCTTACTGACAACTTTTAACTATTAAGGGTACTTTTTACCTATTATTATTTTAGAGCATTAGAATTTATTTACCATTATTATTTTGGGGCATTAGAATTTATTTACCTATCATTATTTTGGGGTGTTAGAATTTATTTACCTATTGTTATTTTGGGGTATTAGAATTTATTTACCTATTTATTCAGGTCTTTATGTTTTAATGCTGGATTTAATATTTGGGACTGCTTTTTTTACAGTTTATTGCTTGCATTTAGTGTTGTTTTTCCATAATTTTCCAGGTTATAAAATAAGACGGATGTTATTAACTCTCAACAAAACTCAATATGATTTACAAGTTAAGACAATTAAGTAAACAAATCTATTAAGAACTACATGTCAACAGTAATTTTACATCCCAATGCAATAATTACTATAAGAAAAATATTAAATAAAATTTATGCAGTGATATGATTCTACATAAATATATTACATACAGGTTTGCATAACAGAGAAGTTTTTGTTAAATCGCCCATTCAAGCATGTATATAGCACTGTTTTCATGCCTCCTTAAAAAAATAAATAGTAGAACAATTGCATTTTATTTTCTGTGTTTTTATTTCCTGTTAAAAAAAATATTCCAAAAAAAAAAAAAATAATAATAAAATGATTATGGAAATATTGGTATAGATTTATATTTTGAAGTGCTTGGAATCAGTTTTATCTATTTTTACAATTATTTCATAGAAAAGTCTGGATGTATGCATATATATTAAAATTTTTTTTGTTTTCTAGAGCTGACTTTTGAAAAATTAAGATATAAGTTTTTACTTATCATTACAATACTATTTATTTGAATCAAAAATATTCTATAAAGTGTTCTGAAAGTCAAGTAAAGTCACTCCAGATTTTTGTAAGGGACTGTACTTAAATAGTGAATGTGTTTTATATCTTGCTTAATTTTGTTAAGAAATTTGTAATGTGTATAAACTAACAGAAATAAATACAAAACATTTTCTTGCAACTTATCTATCTTACTTTAAAGAATACTGCATATATATCTATGGGATAATTTTACAGTATAGTTTGCAGGGAATACACATTAGCAACATTAATGATTACTTCTATATGAGGACCCCAGAAGCCAAGGGGTACAAGTGACAAAATTTCGATTTGGAGTAAATTGAATTTAAAGATAATTGATGTTAAATTGGAACATCAATAACAATGAGTGGATTGAAATAGGAAATTTCTGCTTGTTGCATTCTGGTCTTTGAACTCTTATTTCAATAACTATTAAAAAATAAAGTACAATTTTCTTTAAATGTATAATTAATCAATACTGTTTGTTTTTCGAAAAAAGTGATTTACCTCTATAACTCAGCAAATAATAAGAAAATCACTTATATTTCTTTACTTGAAACGAAAAAAGCATATTTTTAGGTTGCCTGTGTATTTAATTTACTTTTTTCAATTTTGTCACTTATAGCCCTGGCTTCTGGGGTCCTCATATATATATATATATAATGAAACAAATAATTTTAATAATGAAAATAATTTCAAGAGAAAAAACTTTTAAGGATGACTGAATGATCAATATTGGGATTTTGAATTTTAAATAATATTATAATTAACAGGAATATTTATCCTAGGCTAAACTGTGAGAGAAAAAATGTTACAGATTGTAACAGTTGTGATTTATAAGAAGAGCAATAAGATGCACATTTCTTTATGGTCATTGAAAGATAAAATTAAATTTCTTACTTGTATTGTAGAGAACAGGAATGTAAACAACAACACTGATGACATAAAATAAAATCTTCTTTATTTTTCATGTCAGAAATAATAGGGGTAGTTTTCCTCTGGGTTAGGTTTAAAATACAGAATCATTTTTAAAATAATCCCAAAGGAACAATAATATGAAGGTGTCTTGAGCACATCTTTGATTAAGATATAAAAATGGCAATATTCTGAAACAAGGCACCACTCCTAAGATCACCATTGTCACAATACACAACATTCTTCTTATTTATTTACTTATAGTTCTAAAATTTTTAATTAATGACTACTTTAGTTAAAATTCTAAATAAAAAATAAGAGTACTTTCATTTTAAATACAACACTTTGGATTTTAAATCATTCAAATAAATATTCATTAACATTTCATATGTATAAATAACTGTAATTAATTTTGTCACTGATCTTTTCGGAAGTAAACATTCATTTTAAATAAGTTATTTAATTGTTTTTATTTTATTTTCAAAAAACAAAATTAAATATATTTTATTTTTCTAATCATTCCATGTCATTTTCAAGTGAAAACAAATGTATAAAGTAAAAAAATAATTAATTCCTTCCATTTTGCTATTTAAATTACCTTCCATATGCTTTTTCGATGTTCTGGCATTTTTCTTTTTCCCCAGGAGGAAAAGACAACTTAAGCTTTTTATCTTGTTCAATCATCATACATTTTGGTCTTTAGTATGTCTTCTGGCTATACCATATACTATCCATTAGAAAGAATATTCATCTGGCTCTGGAAAAGTAACCAGATTTGTCAAGCTTTGCATATGTAAAAGCCATGTGGGTGTCTTCCAGTTTTACAGTGGCAGAAAATGCGACAAATAAAATTAAAGGAATTCGCCATAATTTTACAAAAAAAAAAAAAAAAAAAACTCTGCATATGATCTCAAATTATTCCATTACATCTTAAAATACTAGAACTAGATGACCTTCTTAAGGATATTTTACCAACTGCATTTTTTCATGGTGGCTGCCTCAACAGAATTTTTAAATTAAACCATGATGGAATAGCAACAAACTCAAAGAGGAGCTTTAATGATGATGTCAAAAACTGTTGTTAGTTTTTGTAAAAACTTAAACAAATTTACATCACATTTTCTTTACATATAAATAAAAACATTTTACATTTATTTACTTAAATAAGTGTCACAAAAATAAAAATCTTAAGATTTAATTAGATAATTATTAAGATTTTTATTTTTGTGACACCTATTTAAGTAAATAAATGTAAAATGTTTTTATTTATATTTAATGATGATGTAACTTATCTATAGAATCAACTACAATATTTCTTATTTGATACCTGTCTTAATCATTACTGCAATTGAACTTCATAAAAATTCAGTATGACGAACTCACATTTATGAATGAACGATATTCGCTTTCTAGAACAAAGAATTCATCAGTTTATTTTTTCATCATACCTATAGTTTTATTTAAGCAATTATTCAGTAATGAAAAAGATCTACAAGTTTTAGTGTAAATGGAAAATACTTATGGCATTAAGATTAATATTCTAACCTTATCATACACAATGACAATGTACATTAAGGAGATCTCAAATCTGCTGGAATCTAAAAATAAATTCTACATATTTTAAATACTGTTTTGTTACAGGAGCATTTGAAAGTGTTTTAAGATTTCATAACTCTAATTAAATGTGGGAAATAAATTCTTACTTTTTGCTTTAATGATACAGTTTCATCTCTCAATTCATTTTCTTTATCTTCATCTTTATTACGAAGTACTATCAGTTCTGTAATTTCTTGTTCTTTTATTTTAATTTCACTTTCCACTAAGTTTAATTTATTCTTCAAACTGGATATTTCTCTTTTCAATTCTTGACAACTTTTTTCAGTTTCTTTTAAATCATTTTTAAGTTCCAAAATTGAAGATTGTTTTTTGCTATTCAAGTTTTCAAGAGCTTAAAAAATAAACAAGGTTTCTGTTACTATTAAAAAGAAAAATGGTGATATATATTCAAAAATAAAAGTATATAAAAGAAAATATTTCTTGAAAAGTCAAAGAAATCTAAATGAACAGAAAATGCAAAATTAAGACTTATTTGAAAATTCTGTATATTTAATGTCAATTTATAAAACTTAAAATACAGATATTTAAGATTATATTTTTGTAAACTGTTGATAAAAAATTAACCTCAATTCAAAGATATATTGAAAAAAAAAAGTTAAAAAAATATATATAATAGGGAATTTAAAATAATTATTTTTATACAGTGAAACCTGTCTAAAGTAATCCCCTGTAAGGGAAAGAAAAACTAGACACTTTTATAAAGTTGGTCACTACAAAACTCAACATTTAACTGAAATTTGCACAAAAATAAAACATATTAAAATTTATGTAAACATACATAAAAATGACTACTGAAATAAAATTTCAACATTTAAAAATTTCAAATAAAAATAATTAGTACACATAGATTTATCAAAGTTATTTGTAGAAAGTTTGGAATTCAAACACATTAGAACAAAATCTCATTATTGGTATACCTAGTATGGATATCTAAAAAAATAAAATCTCTAGAAAATAAAATTTTATTGATTGCAAATGCCAATGAAATTTTTTAAAACTATTTTAGATTTTTTTTTTTTTTTTTTTTTTTTTTTTTTATGGTTAAGAGTTTTATTATAATTCACTTATTTTTAACAAAAAAGTTCTTTAATATTGTGTGTCTGAAAATATTCATGTCATCAAGTTACATAAGCTGATGATTATGCATGTTTAGATAAAAATAATGAATTAAGACAGAAATATTTATAAAAAATTGTAAATTTGTGATAGAAAGTATTTCCAATATCTATAGAAAAAAATATGGAACAGTTGAAGATCATAAATACAGCTTTTCTTTTCAACTTTTCCCCAGAAGATTAAGACAATTTTGTACCTCAAATATTGGGAGTTAAAATAAAACTAAGAAGATTTTTTATACATTTTACATTAGATGTAAATGTAATAAATACTCAAGTAACATTTTAAAGATTGTTATAAGTATCTCACTCTTAAGACTGACTGTCTCTCTCACACACACGCACTCACTCGCACACACACACACACAGAGATAGATAGATAAAGAGATTAGGTGCCCTTCATTTTTCTTGTCATTGCCACAGAGTTATTTGTTATGCAGTCTTGGCAAAAAGAGGAAAAAAATTTATTTGGGACTCAACATAACTTCGTTATAATTACATAAGACTCTTTTTTAAGTAAAGGTTTTTTTTATTGAGATTCTACAAGCTTTTAATATCCTATTAGTGTGAAAATACATCTGCAAGTGTAAGCTGACTTTTCTAATCAAAATCATGATTGAAAAAAAGGTTCACTTTTCTGGTTGTTGTCACAGAGTTATTTGTTGTTTTAGCAAAAAGAGATAAAATGTTTATTTAGGACCCAACTTTTAATTCTTTATAATTACATGAAATTCCTTTTTAAATAAGGTTTTTTTGAATGAGACTCTACTAGCTTTTAAAATCCTATTAGTCTGAAAATACACCTGGAAAGAATGTAACCTGACTTTTGTTATCAAATTATCATTGAAAAAAAAAGCCATAAATTTTTCTTGTTCCATCTATTTATTTAGCCATTAGATTTTTTTTCCATATGTGACAAAATAATTAAAATGGAAAGAACTTTCTTTTAAATTGGCTTAAAATATCCAAGCCCATGACCCACAATAGATTCAGATGCAGGGCTGACCACAAAGACCAAAGAATTCGTTTTTTATTCAGAGTTTTTAAACCTTATTCAGATTTAGTGATTGCTTTTAGCAGATGTTGTGAATTGAAAGGGACTTGGAAGTTATGGAAAAGAAATTGGGGGTTTTAATTTTCGATTTTCAATTTTAAAATTTAAAATTTCAATTTTTTTTTTTTTTTTTTTTTTTTATCTTTTTGTGTTTGCATACAGTCAATGTTACAGATGAGATGGGCTCATTCCTTCTGAAACTGAAAATTTTATTTGTTCACATATAGAAAAAAATATATATACTGGGTGTCCCTAGACAAATAGTATATACGCTAGGGGGTGATAGATCACATCAAGTCGAGTAATAGTAAATAGGAAACCAAGGGTCACAAACGTTTTCCAAAGGATATATCTGCCATTAAATTTTGGGGTTCAAAATTTCAAATACACATAAAAAACGGAAAAATTGGTCGATTGATTTGCGGTTTTCACTAAAACTATTCTTTATGTTGGTATTTTCTTGAAAATAAATTATAAAGATAAATTTTGAAAAATGCCGATAGAGGGCGCTTTAGATTTTGAAGTAATGAAAAACTATTTTTTGCATCTCATTAAATGGTTTTGTAAGCTTAAACTTAAATTTTGAGCTCAAAATCTGAATAGTTGGCAGTGGTTAAGAAACACAAACTTAACTGTGTTCAGAGGATTTAAATTTCAAATGATTATAAAAAAAGAAAAAATTGGTCGATGGGTTTGCGGTCTTCACTAACTATTCTTTCACTAACTATATTAAAACTATTCTTTATGTCGGTATTTTATTGAAAATGAATTATAAAGAAAAATTTCAAAAAATGCCGATAGAGGGCGCTTTAGACTTTGGAGTAACAAACAACTATTTTTTACGTTATTTTTTGCATCTGATTAAATGTTTTCATAAACTTAGATTTAAATTTAAATTTTGAGCTTGAAATCTGAATAGTTGGGAGTCGTTAAGTTGCACAAAATCAACTGTGTTCAGAGGGTTCAAATTTCAAATGATTATAAAAAAACGGAAAAATTGGTCGATTCGTTTGCAGTTTAAAATAAAACTATTCTTTAAGTCAGTATCTTCTTGAAAATAAATTTTAAAGATGAATTTCAAAAAATTCCTTTAGAGGGCGCCTTCAATTTCAGAGTAACCAACAACTAAATTTAACCATTATTTTTTGTATCTAATTAAATGCTTTTCAAAACTTATTAAATGTTTTCGAAATCTTAGATTTAAACAGAATTTGAATTCAAATTCTGAATCGTTGGGAGGGGTTAAGAAGCGCAAACTGAAATGTGTTCAGGAGTTGAAATTTAAACACCTTCCATCAAAGCCAGTTCACTTTTGTGCTACTTAAATACACGCAACGATTCAGAATTTGATCTCAAAATTTAAATCTAAGCACTTGAAAGCATTTAATGAGATTTAAAAAAATAACGGTTAAAAATAGTTGCACGCTACTCCAATGTCTAAGACGTCCTCTATTGGCATTTTGTGAAATTTATCTTTAAAATTTATTTTCAAGAAAACACTGATTTAAAGAGTAGTTTTAGCAAAAACCGCAAATGAATCGACTAATTTTTCCATTTTTTTTATAACCATTATTTTTATTCCATTATTTATTTAAACCATCTAACACAGTTCAGATTGTGCTACTTAACCACTCCCACTATTCAGATTTTGAGCTCAAAATTTAAGTCCAAATTTACGAAAACATTTAAAGAGATGCAAAAAATAACGTAAAAAATAGTTGTTCGTTACTCCAAAGTCTAAAGCGCCCTCTATCGGCATTTTTTGAAATTTATCTTTATAATTCATTTTCAATAAAATACTGAAATAAGGAATAGTTTTAGTGAAAACTGCAAATCAATCGACCAATTTTTCCGTTTTTTATAATCATTTGAAATTTAAACCCTCTGAACACAGTTAAGTTTGTGATACTTAACCACTCGCAACTATTCAGATTTTGAGCTCAAAATTTAAGTTTAAGTCTAAGCTTACGAAACCATTTAATGAGATGCAAAAAATCACGGCAAAAAATAGTTTTTCATTGCTTCAAAGACTAAAGCGCCCTCTATCGGCATTTTTTGAAATTTATCTTTATAATTTATTTTCAAGAAAATACCAACATAAAGAATGGTTTTAGTGAAAACCGCAAATCAGTCGACCAATTTTTCCATTTTTTATGTGTATTTGAAAATTTGGACCCCAAACTTTAAAGGCAGATATCTCCTTTGGTAAACGTTTGGGACCCTTGGATTCCTATTTACTATTACTCGACTTGATGTGTTCTATCACCCCCTAGCGTATATACCAGTTGTTTAGGGACACCCTGTATATTTAATTATTTGTTCATTTTAACCTTTTACAGGCTAATGTGCCCAATAGGGAGAATAAGTTAAAAAAAATATTAAAAATTAAATTTAATCAAAATTGATTTGAAAAAATTAGCAGAAATAATAAAAAGATGACTTGATTTTTTGAAATAGAAGTTACATTCCTATCATTAATGAGGAAATGTACAGAAAATCCTAAAAATGACCAATGACCACTGGAAAATGATCAGTCATAAAAATGGTTTTTTGAAATAGGTTTACAGAATTAGATAACTTGATTTTTTTGAAATAGAAGTTACATTCCTATCATTTATGGGAAAATGCATAGTAAATATAAAAATGACCAATGATCACTGGAAAATGACAGCCAGAAGTGACCAATGTTCCCTATTGGGAACATTCTGAAAATTAAATATATATATATATATATATATATATATATAAATATGTAATGATTCGACGAGATCGATGTTCCATAACAATGTACAAGTTCCAGTGGCACACCATCTATGAGGCAGAACAGATTACTACTACCAAGAATCAACAGTGGGACGAGCTGAGCAGTCGCTCCGGCAATTTGACCAGCAGTGGATGAGTTTATTGGGCTATTTCCCCATAAGAAAGTTCAATCAAGCAGTCTTTAAATTAATTTTATTAGAACTCATAAATAAGTTAAGTTCTTTCACGCAATCACCTTGGCACTCTCATCGAATAACTTCCACTTCACCAACTCCGTGATTAAGCTACATTCCACAATATTAGAATTTTGGGGAGAAAGAAGAAACAGCATCCTAATAATTTTTGAAAGTCAAATGCATTCTCGGGAAACATAACATGGCTTCCGAGTAGTTTTTTAAGAAAAAAATGCATTCTAATTCAGCGGAGCAATAAAACGCGCGTCTTGATAGTTTAAAGAAAAGGTGCATTCTACTCTCCTGAAAAGCCAAATGAAAAAATCATTTTCACGACAAAACTAGCGCCCTCCTACTCCGCGTCAATCATTTTAAAAATCCAATCAGGATGGACTCGAGCCTCTAACGGACAAAATGATCAATTCTAATTGGCCGTAATAGGCGGTCTATTGGCAAGAACTATATTTTTTCCTCGGAACACTAAGCCCTTTAGCAACGCGTAGTAACACTTGTCACGCGATGTTAAAAATAAAAAATAAAATTAAAATCGCAGGAATATGCCAGAAAGTAAAAAGCTTACGAAATACTTCCCGCCTTTTTGAGAAGCAAGAAATAATTTATTAATAACTAAAGTAAGAAAAAGAATTTTAGCTGTTACAAGTCCCGAAACTAAGATTGAAATATGCTCCACAAATTTAGAATTGAAGCTAAGAGAGAATAAAAAAAAATGGTGCAATTTTTTTTTTTTTTTTTTTTTTTTTATTACAAATCCCCCCTCCCAGAAAGACGGGTGAAAAAGTAGGTCTGAGACCTGCAATTTCACAGAAAGGGAGATGATGCAGACTTAGCTCACGAAGTTGTTGATATAAGTAATAATAATTAGATACTGAATAAAAAAAAAATTAAATTAATTTCTCTTTTTTATATAAATATAGAATTCAAATTTAAAAACACCAAGGTGAGGCGTGGAATAACTTCAAATTTAAATACAATAAAATAGGCTTCAATACAAATACAAGATATAATCTTGTTTAAAGTACACATCAAAAAGTAATTTGAAAATATAAGCAATTACCCATAGTAATAACATAAAAATGAAACATAAAAATGAAAAACAATAACGTTAAATTCTTTTTTAACAATGTCAAATCTAGAAATCAATTTTTAAAAGTTTGTTTCAAAAATCCTCTTAAAGTCATATTTGGAATGGCATAGTTCATTACCTCATTTCAAGGATGTCTAATTCATTTAACTGTCCAAATTCATCAGCTAACATTATAATATTAGTTCAGTTTTTGTGTGAGTAAGTCCTTGAACATTCATAACAGTTCCATTTTGGAATCTTTGTGAAAATACTTTTATAATTGTATTTTTAATTAATAACACATTTTATAATATAGTAATAATAAAATTTAACAATGTAAATAATAAACAATATAATTAAGAAACATAATAAGGAAAAATATCAATAATAATAAATATCATAAGTGTAAGTAAATCTCATAATGGGTATAAGTAAATCTCTTAATAAGTAATAATAAATATCACAAAAGACATTCTTTAAATACTTAATCTCGTTTATCTCATCTCATATTTTTGGGATGAAATATAGAGAGAAGTGGAATAAAATAAAAAATGCAATCAACTATGAAATCATTTACTTAATCTGGTAATCCGAGTACAGGATTAAGTAGGAATATGTACAAAAAAAAAAAATTAAAATATAATATGATAAATTAAAATAAAATAAAGATAAATAAAAATTTTGTTCATGTTTGAGAATGCACGTGACCTTTAAACTACTAAGATTCTTAAAAAGAAATATTAATAAATGATAAAAATAAAAAACAAGATCTATTCATGTCAAATAATTACGCAATAAATATTCTCTCGGTGTGATAAAACATTGCAAGATGCAAGTAGGAAAGAGAAAAAGAAACAAAATTATATTATAATTGACATGTACTTGGACTGGAATGCAGAAGCAAAGAAAGAGAGAAAGAAAAAAAAAATATATATTAAAATAAAGTGATAAAAATTTTGTTACTTGGCAAATAATTAATTTAATAATTGATAGATTAAATTTAATATTACAAATAGGTTCAGTTGAAAGAAAAAAAAAAAAAAAATATTCTAAGTAGAGTAATTCAGTACAGAATAAGAAATTTCCACTTTGTTCGTCTACGCCGGCATAAATATACAAATATAAAAATTTCCAGACAAGTGACACTCTCGCTGCAGTCAAGAGATATCATTGCCATTCTGTGAGAATTACAGGATATTATCTGAATTAAAATATGAAAAGAAATTTACTGTTTAAGAGAAAAAATTATAAAATGATAAACTAGAGATATAGTTTAAGCTACAGTTTTTACCTGAGTTTGTTGTTGTTGATTAGGGGGTTGTTGCTCATGACTTAATTTAAATTTATCAGGGGAATAATAAGGCCTTAATTTAGATACATGTACTATTTCTGAACTTTTGAACTGGTTTTGCCTATCAATTTCAAAATTTACTTCGGATAATTTGTTAAGAATTTTATAAGGGCCACTAAATACTTGTGACAACTTTCTAGTATTAGGGTACTGAAATTCTTCATAGATAACTAGATCTCCTATTTTAAATTTTGGTTCGATATAATCTTTATCATAATATCTTTTATTTTTTAAATGAAATTCATCAGTTCTTGTTTTAGCAATTTTAAGTGCTTCATGAACAGGGGGATAATAATTTTGTTGTAAGGGGGAGTCATAGGGTAATTGGCCAAAAAGCAAGTACGCAGGTGGAAATTTGGTAATAGAATGGGGTGTATTATTATATTCATTAATTACCTCAGTTAAAAGCTTAGTCCAGGGAATTTTAGAGGTAGTGGAGTTTACTTTACATTTTAATCTAGTTACTATTGTCTGATTTACTCTTTCACATTTCCCATTCATTTGTGGATGATGGGCAGTGGTCAAACGTTGTTTAATATTATGATTTCGCAGGAATTTTTTTAATCTTGAAGAAGTAAAAGCAGCATTCCTGTCACTAAGTATTTTTTGAGGGGACTGTACACTTGAAATCTTACTAAAACAGAATAATTGTTGAGGGATTTTGATATTGAAAATTTGTTTCAGACAATTTGTATAAGTTTCTGTAGTGACACTTTTGGAAGGAAATGCCCAAACATATCTTGTGGCATGGTCTATTATAATATGGAGATATTTTTTTGTAGAATTATAATAATTGAACCCTCCTACAGTATCAACAGACAGACAGTCAAAAGGTTGATCTGTAGTGGGCATAGCTTGTAATAAGCCAAATTTTTTCTGTCTAGGTTTTTTATTTTTCTGGCAAATATCACAGTATTTAACAAAGTTAGTAATGTCTTGGGTCATATCTGGCCAATAATAGTTAGGAGAAATTAAATTTTGCATTTTTTGAACACCAGGGTGACCAAACTGTTCATGAGCAACATTAAGCAATTTTTTTCTTAGGGACATGGGAACTACCACTTTACGAAAACCTTTTCTTTTAACTATAATCAGTCCATTGTCATTAATATAATTTGATCCACACACATTTTCTTTTTCTTGCATCTCAATAATCTCTTTAACGTCAAGAAGAAAAATAAGGGGCTTACAAAAATGAGAAATAGGGTTTCGGGACAACATGTCGGCTTCGACATTTGTAGATCCCTTTAAGTACTCTATTTTGTAATCGAACATACTTAACTTCAATGACCACCTAAATAATCGACCTCTTAAATGTTTGACATTTTTTAACCAAACAAGAGATGCATGATCAGTATGGATGGTAAATTGTACACCGTGAAAGTAATGATAAAATTTATCTAAAGTATCAATGATAGCAAGACACTCTAGTTCGGTAATGAAATAATTTTTCTCATAACTTCTCAATCCTCTAGAAAAATAAGCAATTGGATGTAAAAAGTTATTATGGTCGGGTTGTTTAAGAACTGCACCTACCGCTACCTGAGAAGCGTCAACAAACATGTGTAGGGGTAATTTTGGGTCATAAATCTTTAAAATTGGTTTAGCAATGAGGGCATCTTTTAATTTTTGAAAAGAGTTTTGACATTCAGTATTCCATTCCCAAATAGTATCTTTCTTAAGTAATTTATTTAGGGGGTGTCTAATTTCAGCATATTTGTCAATAAATTTATGATACACATTTATAGAACCAAGAAATCTTTGTAATTCTTTAGTGTTAGTAGGAGGTTTTAATTTTTTAATCGTTTCTATATTAGTATTAGCTGGAGTTAAAGTTCCATTTTGGATTTCATACCCTAGAAAATTGATTTGTTTTTGAGCAAAAGTACATTTAGATAATTTTAATTTAATATTTTCTATTCGGCATAAATCAAAAATTTGGATGAGATGCTGTATATGTTCATCTATTGATTTAGAAAAAATAATTATATCATCAAAATAATAACAAGCAAAGTCTATTTTATATTTTGTAAGAATTCTTCTAATTGTCCTGTTGAAAATTGGGGGGCCTACCTTTACACCAAAGGGGAGAACATTCCATTCCCAGAGCCCACAATTAGTAGTAAAGGCTAACTTTTCGGAATCGGCTGGGTGAATAGGTATGTGCCAATAGCCTGAGGCTAAATCTAGTGTAGAGAAATATTGGGCACCACTTAATTTGTCTAAAATTTCATCTATTCGGGGTAAAGGTTCAGCGTCATTTTTCATGATAGAATTTAATTTTCGGTAGTCAACACACATTCGGGTTTTTTTACCTTCATCTCGTTTATTTACTAACGTAACTGGAGAAGAGTATGGGCTATAACTTTCTTTAATTAACCCAGCAGCTAATAATGATTGGATTTGCTGAGATATTTCTTTTTCATCAGCAGTGGATGTACGATAAGGCCTCAAAGATATTGGTAGGTCAGATTTAAGATAAATACGCTGAGGTTCAATATTAATTCTCCCTACATCATATTTATTTTTTGCAAAAATATCTAAATAATCCCTTAAAAGTTCCCTTACATTTTTATTTTGAATAGCATTCAGATCCCCCAATAGATTATAATCATCATTATTAGTTCGCGACAAGGATTGAGGAGTTATGATATTTCCATAATCGGGTTGCACAGTAGTATCATTTTTTATAATATCAAAATGAAGCAATTCTAAGTTATCACTGGATATGTTGACATATGGGTTTAACGAAATATTGTCTTGTAACACCTGGCTTTTTGCACAATCAATTTTCAATTTAAATTTGGCACAATCAGGTAAACCTAAAATAGCATAGTCCAAATCAAGTTGACTTACTAAAAAATTAACATATCTCTTTATATTACCAAATTTAATACATAATCGACAAGATTTATTAATTGTAAGAGTTCCTTGTGCCTGTCTGATAGTAATAGGGGTAACATTATGTAAATTACCATTTAAATATCGAACAAATTTGAGGGGTAAAATTGAGACAGTTGATCCACTATCCACCACACAATACACTTTGTTATTGCCCACATATCCAGGGATAAATAATTGTCAGACATTATTAGTAGGGGGTGGTTGAATATGAGCAGGAGTTTGAGCTTGACAGGAATTTGTGTTAAATATACAACTCCTCTCCCAATGATATGCATTTTCTATGCCTCTGTTTAAACATACTCTGCACGGACGACTAGGGTAATTGTTTTGATAATGAGTTGCAGGCATTCTAGGAGTGAAAAACCTAGGATTAAAATTTTGGGATGGATTGTTTGGAGTAGGTCGAGTCCAATGTTTGGGCTGAGGATTGGGATTGTGCATTGGTCTAGTTTGTTGAAAATTTCTATTGCCGTTATTAGAGGTATGATTTGGAATCGCTGCTAATTGTTTAGCAATGCGAAACCATTCACGAGTATTGGAAGGAGGGTTAACCATCAAACAATTTTGATACTCCGGCTGAAGGCCATCAATTAATCCCTGTATAATTAAATTTTCCTCAAGCTGAAGTTGCCTTCCAATCTCAACTTTCTTTCTAAAATAAGAATCCAAATCACTTAGATCATTTAACTTTAAGGAAGTAAATTCAGAAAATTTTGGAACTCTAACTTGAATGAATTTTTCACTTAAAATCTCGACAATTTCTTCATAAGTAGCACAATCCAAACAATCATTTATATAAGTTTTTAGCGCTTCCCCCTTTAAATATTTTGAAATATTTTGGTGTTTCCACTCATTATCTTTCTTTTCTACCGAACATTCTCGATCAAAATGTTTAAACCATTTAAATATATCCATGCCCGACCCAAATTCAAAAGGGACAATATCAAGTTTATTTTCTGACATTTTTTCTTCTTTTACTAATCCTGACCTTAGTAACATGAAAGAAGGATAATTCATATGGAAAATATTTAAATGCTATACTTCAATTATTAAAATTCAATTACTATACTTCAAATACCTCAATAAATAATAATAAAAATAAATAAATAATAAATAAATAAGTAATAAAATAATAAATATCGGGTTTCCATACATGGGAAATAACAAATAATTTTAAAAACAAAAATACTTTTCTTTACGTATGGAAAATAAATTTTGCAACAGAGTATTTTTTTTAACAACAAATTAATCCATCTTTCGATTTAAAAAAAAAAAAAAAATAACACCTTTAAAACTAAATAAAATTTCTATGAGCAGAAAATTTTAATTAATTATAAATTAAGAACAAATTTATTTTTTAATATCTGTAATAAAAGAGAGAAAAAAAAAATCAAGAATTTAAACAAAGAAATTATCATTAAATTTCTTAATCAATAAAACAATAAAATAATAAATAATAACTTACAGACATGTTCGATGTGGCCTTGTTCAAATACCTAATTTTTTATTAAACTAAACAAAAATAAAGAACTTCGTAGATACGACTCACAGGTGTAAATTTCAATTATCTTGTATTACTGATGGAATCTACCGTAGTTTCGCAACCATACAGCAGGTGTTCATTTATTATGAAATGAAAATTTATCAAAATATTTATGCACTTTTACCTAGAAAATACAGTAAATAAATAAATAAAAGAAAATGATGTTGAATTGATTTCATGCAGGTGATCTTTTGTAATTTTTATTTTGCATATCTCACAGTTTGGTTGCATATCTCACAGTTGAAAAGTTTCTCACTAGAATGCGAGGTATATTTCACAATTAAAATATTTGTAGATGTAGATACCACACATAATTACAAACAAAACTTTATAAGACGATCTTTTTTCACAGATTGATTCATGTCGGTTCAAGATGAGTAATAAACAAAGGCCGAAGTTCCAGCAATTAGTTTCAAGCTCGGCGAAAATGGCACGTGCACACACAGCGTTGCGAAGAATTCTCTAGAGACGTATGCAGGTTCATTTAAGAAATCCTGCCGGCTAATATGTAATGATTCGACGAGATCGATGTTCCATAACAATGTACAAGTTCCAGTGGCACACCATCTATGAGGCAGAACAGATTACTACTACCAAGAATCAACAGTGGGACGAGCTGAGCAGTCGCTCCGGCAATTTGACCAGCAGTGGATGAGTTTATTGGGCTATTTCCCCATAAGAAAGTTCAATCAAGCAGTCTTTAAATTAATTTTATTAGAACTCATAAATAAGTTAAGTTCTTTCACGCAATCACCTTGGCACTCTCATCGAATAACTTCCACTTCACCAACTCCGTGATTAAGCTACATTCCACAATATTAGAATTTTGGGGAGAAAGAAGAAACAGCATCCTAATAATTTTTGAAAGTCAATCGCATTCTCGGGAAACATAACATGGCTTCCGAGTAGTTTTTTAAGAAAAAAATGCATTCTAATTCAGCGGAGCAATAAAACGCGCGTCTTGATAGTTTAAAGAAAAGGTGCATTCTACTCTCCTGAAAAGCCAAATGAAAAAATCATTTTCACGACAAAACTAGCGCCCTCCTACTCCGCGTCAATCATTTTAAAAATCCAATCAGGATGGACTCGAGCCTCTAACGGACAAAATGATCAATTCTAATTGGCCGTAATAGGCGGTCTATTGGCAAGAACTATATTTTTTCCTCGGAACACTAAGCCCTTTAGCAACGCGTAGTAACACTTGTCACGCGATGTTAAAAATAAAAAATAAAATTAAAATCGCAGGAATATGCCAGAAAGTAAAAAGCTTACGAAATACTTCCCGCCTTTTTGAGAAGCAAGAAATAATTTATTAATAACTAAAGTAAGAAAAAGAATTTTAGCTGTTACAAGTTATGAAACTAAGATTGAAATATGTTCCACAAATTTAGAATTGAAGCTAAGAGAGAATAAAAAAAAAATGGCGCAATTTTTTTTTTATTTTTTTATTTTATTACATATATATACACTGGTGTCCAAAATTTAAGCATAATTGGTAATTAAGTAATTATTTTTAAGTAATGAAAGAAATATGAATCGGAATGTGCTGAAACTCCATGTGTGTAAACAAAATAGTACGCGTCACATATTTTCGCGAAGAGTTTTTCCCGAAATCGAACAGGGGACCGTCAACAAATTGAAAAAGAACGAAGATCTTTTGGATAACCCTGTCAAAACTAATGTAGCAAAAGTGTTTAAACTGCACATTATGATTAATTGGCTTATTGTAATGTACTGTGTTAATTTTTACAAGGATAGCATGTATACTTGTAGAGAAATTATGGTTTTTATAAAAACAGTCCTAAATTTTTCCAAGTTTTTTGCTTGTAATTTGCAGAGTTCTTCTTATAAAATAATGTTCTTTTCTGAAAATATGACAAACATCATTGTGCACAATACCCTGTCATCAGAATTTAAAAATAATAAAAATTGTATGAAAAATGAGTAAGTTTAGTAAATAATTTTTCATTGCGCATGCGTCAACGATATCAAAATGTCATTTGCATATTGTGTTAGTTAAATGTATAGAGCAACTTCTGTAAAAGTTTCAAAAACAGAGCTTGAAAATTCTGAAAATGGGAGCCTGTAGAATCAACTCAAAATCCGTTGTTCCTAAAGGAAGCAAAAAAATCAGGGGTTTTACCTAAATATAGTTGTACATGCAATATTGTGTAGGCACTAAACAATGGAATATGGATACAGCCCCTCATCTTTTTGTTTCATTTAGGGAATAAAGGATTTTGATCTCATTCTATCAACGATAATTTTCAGAATTTTTAAGCTATGTTTTTGAGACTTTCACAAAAGTTGCTCTATACATTTAACTAACATAATATGCAAATGAAATTTTAATAGCGTTCACGCATGCACAGTAAAAAATTATTTAGTAAACCTGCTCATTTGTCATACAATTTTTATTATTTTTTAATTCTGATGACAGGGTATTGTGTACAATGATGTTTGTCATTTTTTCAAAAAAGAACACTATTTTATATTAAGAACTCTGCAAATTATAAGCAAAAAACTTAGGACTGTTTTTATAGAAACCTTAATTTCTCTACGAGTATACATGCTATCCTTGTAAAAATTAACACAGTACATTACAATAAGCCAATTAATCATAATGTGCAGTTTGAACGCTTTTGCTACATTAGTTTTTACAGGGTTATCCAAAAGATCTTTGTTCTTTTTCAATTTGTTGACGGTCCCCTGTTAGATTTCGGGGAAAACTCTTCGCGAAAATATGTGACGCGTACTATTTTGTTTACACACCTGGAGTTTCAGCACATTCCGATTCATATTTCTTTCATTACTTAAAAATAATTACTTAATTGCCAATTATGCTTAAATTTTGGACACCAGTGTATATATGTATATATACCGGGTGTCCCAAAAATGACTGATGGATTTTATTCAATGATGGAAAATTCAATAACTTGCAAATGGTGACAGCTATTTAAAAAAATTTTGCAGGAGGGTTATGTATAATGTCAGGATTTTTTTTACCGTACTTTTTTATTTTAGTTTGAATATCAAACAATAGTTGGCGCTGACTAAATTATCCTGATGTCACTAACAAAAATTGAACTAACAACAATTTTTTTGTTTGCAATATTCTGAATGACTGCACAAACAGGTCATCATTATTAAGTCTAGACTTAAATATGCAAATATCACAAATTTTTCTTTTAAAGAAAAGAAAAGCTAAAAGAAAAGAATAATATTCACAATTTCTGTTTCCCCTTCATTTTGATTAAAATAACTTAACCTTTTACAGACCAAATTCAGATCCAGGTTATATTAAATTAATTTTTTGCACATTATGCCTTCTAATGCTTTAGTTAAGGGATATTACATTAGTCATTAATATGGTAGAATTTTATATATATACTGGGTGTCCCAAAAATGACTGATGGATTTTAAAATTCAATAACTTGCAAACGGTGACAGCTATTTAAAAAATTTTTGCAGGAGGGTTATGTATAATGTCAGGAGTTTTTTTACCGTAATTTTTTATTTTAGTTTGAATATCAAACAATAGTTGGCGCTGACGGCGATTGAAAGCCAGGTGATTAGTGCTGAGTGAAGCGTCGACCGGGCCTTCAATTGCCATCAGCGACACCTATTGTTTGAAATTCGAACTAAAATAAAAAATTACGGTAAAAAACTCCTGACATTATACATAACCCTCCTGCAAAAATTTTTTAAATAGCTGTCACCATTTGCAAGTTATTGAATTTTAAAATCCATCAGTCATTTTTGGGACACCCAGTATATATATAAAATTCTACCATATTAATGACTAATGTAATATCCCTTAACTAAAGCATTAGAAGGCATAATGTGCAAAAAAATAATTTAATATAACCTGGATCTGAATTTGGCCTGTAAAAGGTTAAGTTATTTTAATCAAAATGAAGGGGAAACAGAAATTGTGTTTTTTATTCTTTTCTTTTCTTTAAAAGAAAAATTTGTGATATTTGCATATTTAAGTCTAGACTTAATAATGATGACCTGTTTGTGCAGTCATTCAGAATATTGCAAACAAAAAAATTGTTGTTAGTTCAATTTTTGTTAGTGACATCAGGATAATTTATAATTGAATGGTTTATTTTATTTATTTTTATTTAGAGATTTAATGCTAAAGAAACTTTTTTTTTTAAAGTCAAGTAGCATTAGTTTTAGTTGAACAATTTTAAATTTTTAATCTTCTATTTTGAACAAGCCATAATTGCTCTTCATATTTAAGTAACATTAGTAATTCTTATATTTATTTTTCATCAGATAATCTGCTTATACTGAGAATATGTTCTACACGTTTATAAAGTCACTTTCATTCATAAGTAGATATAATTGCCAAGTACTGTTATTCTGATATAAAGCAATTGGGCAGGGTTTTCTCTTTCCCTAAAAAAGAATCAGGTGTTTCAGATATTGTTGTCTAATTCTTAACTAAAGCTAATTTGCAGGGATATGATAATTATGAAAGATTATTATAGAAAGGAATTGATTAGGTTTTAAGACCTTTTATCGGAAATTTGAAATTGTTGTTAGATTTTTCTTCACATAAATAGCAATTTCTGAAAATTTCATGCATATATTCGTAGAATGCACTTCATTATAATGTGTCATCAAATCTGCTTCTTGGGAGGGGGGGGGGGGATATGGGAATCCTTTTAAGTATGAAGTATATTTTTATTTTATGCCAAACTTCTCTTTTGATAAGATTGAATGTAAATTTTCAGAAAATACATTGTGTGCTAGAAACTAACAGTTTTTTCTGTTAAAAAAATTATTTTAA
This sequence comes from Maratus speculifer, assembly GCA_964019185.1. NCBI lineage: Eukaryota > Metazoa > Arthropoda > Arachnida > Araneae > Salticidae > Maratus > Maratus speculifer. The sequence continues at coordinate 282,228,332 of OZ025289.1, forward strand.
AAAAAGATATCACTTTTGAAACAAAAATTAAATATTGATGCATATTTATTGCATGTTAGGCTCAATTCCTGATGACACAAAATTTTTTGTACATGGGTGGGCTCAGATTTAAAATCGCCAGGCTAAAAAAGGTCCAAACGCCTCTATAGTGTGTATGTAAAGGGAATTTTTTTTTTTTTTTTTTTTTTTTTTTTTTTTTTAATGTTCACAAAATTTAAAAATACAGAAAATTATTTATACAATTAATTACAAAAGGGTCAATATAGATTGTTAATCCTAGATTAAATTTGCATACCATCAACCATGGCTACTTTGGGTCACCTTTTCTTGGTTCCACTCACATTTCCATTATTAAGAAATTTTATATATGATCTTTCAACATCGAAATTGAGTTGTAAGCAATTAACATGAAACAATGAAATAGACTGTATGGTTTTAAAGATGAATTTTATTTTTTTATTTTTTAACAATTTTTAAAGTTTTGGAGAGGGTTTCTTTGGTCTATTCACTTAGTTTTGATATAAAATGAATAGATTTTTATTGAAATCCCTTTGCAACAGTATCTGCTAATGAATTAACACTAGAAACTCAATAAACTTTTAACATTTAAACACAATAAACAAATTGTTAATATTAAAGAAACAAGAAACAGTTTTTGTCACATTTTTCAGAGCAACTGGAACAAAAACAATGTAAAATTTGAGAAAAATGTTACTTAAAACATTTTTTAAGAGATTTGGTTCTATAACAGACATTTATTTCTATGTAATTAGAGCTATTTTTGGATTAAAAAAGTCCTGGCACAAAATAGCCTCAAAATATTAATTTTCATGTTACCTTTATGAAAATGTAAACATTTCATATCAAACTGTTAAAGGAAAAACTGTGAGCACATATGAGTTACAGGTTATATAAAGGTAATATTTTGACACTTATCTTATTTGTAGCTCTTATCCAGATTGTTTCACTATAGAAAGTTTGGAGGGTTAAAATTTACACACAAAATCAGTTGTTTGGAAACACATCCAGCGTTGCCCTTAAAAGATTAAAATTATCCTAACCTATTATAGACCCTATAGTAGAGTATAAAATATTTTCAAGTGCAAAAACTTCAAATTATCTTATATTGTTTGTTCAATACAAATACAAAGAATAAAATCAATACAAAGAATAAAATATTTTTTTTATGGGATGGACCAAAGTAGGCTCGGTTGATGGTACCTTGTAAAATCTGTCATTTAATTATACTAATATAAAAAGTTACAAAAATGAATGAATAATAAAGAAAATAAATAAATAAATAAAATACAAACCATCTATTTTATGATTTGCTTCATCAATTTTAGTTTTCAGCTCAACATTTTCTCCTTGAGTAACTTTCATTCGTTGCTTGTAATCTTCAAGAGATTTGGTAAGAACCTCACTTAAACTTTTTTCATCACTTAACTGATTTTGAAGCAATGATATTTTATCTTCTAACTGGCTTTTCAAACTTTCTTCTACAAATAGTAAAATAAAATAAAAATCCTTAGAAAATAGCATAACAATGGAAACAAACTGCATAAGACCACTAATCCTAAATAAAAATTGTTCATAAAGCCTCAAACTGTAAACAAAATTCAATATGTATTCAAGATTAAATTTCTATACAGTAAAAACTTTTGAAATTTTATTTAAACACAAATAACTAAAAATATAAGCAAAAAACATAGTATTAATGAAATGTTTCAAATTACTTGAAATTTTTATGCATATTAAATTTGCAATAGATAACTCCTGTTAATGTAAATAGCCAGAAGATATTTATCAGCAGCTGATTAGATCTTAAAATTCCCCCAATTAAAGGGAAATGAATGATAACCTGTTTACAGGAAGATTGAAATATATATACACTGGTGTGCAAAATTTAAGGACGAGTCCCAAGATGCAAATTTTCAAGGGATTTTTAAGTGATAATTTTCACACAAATATTCAAAAGGATGCAATATAATTTGAATAATTATTATCCCTGCATAACAGCCCGTCCATATAACATCTCATTCAGGTCACACATGGTCACAAGACTCACAGTCACTACGGCAAAACAAAAAATAGGAAATTCCATATGTTTTTTTTATGAGTCTTAAATGACTACTATATATGACTCCACTAACAGGTCATTGTGGCGAGTCACCAGGTGACTTTACAGTGTCATTTCATTGAGACTCTTGTGTGACCTCTCATCTGGAGACTCAATTTCAAAGTCATTGTGAATGTTGCATTATGATAAATTATCCAAATAATGTTCCATTAAAGTCACATGGTGATTTTTCACCACTTTTCAAAATAGTTACTTCACAGTAGGGTCTCTGGCACCATTTGACAAAGTCTTGTGACAGAAAGTCATTGTGTGACTTTAATGTGATATTATTTGGTGATTTATAATAATGCAACATCCACAGTGACTTTGAAATTGAGTCTCCTAATGACAGTCGCATGAGAGTCTCAATAAAATGACAATGTAAAGTCACCTGGTGACTCGACACAGAGCAGCAGTCACAATGACCTGTCAGTGGGGTCACATATAGTAGTAAATTGAGACTCATAAAAGAGACCTATGGAATTTCCTATTTTTTGTTTAACCATAGAGACTGCGACTCTTGTGACCATGTGTGACCTGACTGAGATGGTATATGGACAAGCTGTTATGGAAGGTTAGTAATTATTCGAATTATATTACTTCCCTTTGAATATTCGAGTGAAAATTATCGCTTGAAAATTGGCATTTTGGGACTCGTCCTTAAATTTTGCACACCAGTGTATATATATAAAGCAATTCAATGTTAAACTTGGCAATTTTTTTTTTTTTTTTACATAAAGAGTAAAAGATAGAAATTTTGACAAATTTAGAGAGCCTCAGAAATAAGTGTATAAATTACAAAGGAAAAAAAAATTACCTAACATAAATATTTGGATAAAAAAATAGCTTAACCAAGCAAATCTGGATCTACCATTAAAACACAAAATGATTATTAAAATCTGCCACATAACACACAAGCAATTGAAACATACCAGTTATCAAGACTGAATTTGTATCTCCCAGTTCTTTTAACAACTTATCTTTTTCTGTTTCAAGTTCTTTAATCCGATTTTCCAAGCTAGTTACATTTAATTCTGCATCTTCTTTTAAATTATTCAATTCCTTTATTTGTGTTTCAAAATCTTTCTTGATTTTCAAATTTTCAATACTATGCAAAAAAAGAGAGAAAAAGCAAGCCTTTTAGACATTCAATAGTAAAACAAAAATAAATAGAAATAAATAGCAAACAAATAATAATAATAATAATATAAGTAAAATTGTAACACTTTGTGCTAAATGCAATACATAAGTTAAAAAACTGCAACATTATAAAGCACAAATTTCATAAAAACACAACCCCCCCCCCAAAGAATTTCATACGCCATTAAAGGATGCCTTAACCCCCTTCCTCAGTGAAAAAAAAAATATATATATGAAATGGATTTAAAAATCCCAGCTCGGTTATAGCCCTGAGTACTGGCTGTGGAATAATTGAAAATGTGTCAGCAAAGAGTTTAAATACAAAAGAGAAATGCCGTAACTGTCCGGAAATAGCTAGAAGTCAGAGCCACTACGCAGGATTTCTACACAATTCTGAAAGAAAAGGGGTGCTAGCCATATCATTTACTAAAGTAGAACTATTTTTATGAATATTATAAGCTTCATAAAAGTTTAAGTCTAAAGTTGAACCAGATTTTTGAATTAATTTTGCATATTTATAATTAAAATGATGGTTAAACTTCCAGCAATGTTTAGCTATTGTAGATTTTTCACATTCCAGCTTTAAGACATAGTTACAATGTTCTTTGAGTCTAATTCTTAGTGCACGCTTTGTTTGCACAATGTAAGAAAGGCCACACTGACAAAAAACTCTGTAAATACCTCAGTAATCATGATCGTGGGTTTTTGATATTAAAAAAAGTGGCTTTATTAGTTGGAGAGAAAACAACCTTGAAACTAAATCTATTGAGAATCTGAGAAATTTGTGTGCTGACTTACGGAAAATAAGGTAATACAACAACATTTTAAAAATCTTTATTTATTAAAGTAGAATCAGAGACAATCGGAGGCTTGGATAAAATTACAGTTAATGATATTTAAACTAAATCCTCAATTGGTGGCAATTGCTTTAATGTTGTTAATTTCACAATTAAATAACTCAGAATTAGAACAAATATTATGAGGGTGGAAAATAAGAGTATTGAATGCATGTAAAATTGTTCGAGCCAGAATATAAGTAAAATTGTTTGCACAAAGTGTTACAATTTTACTTATATTCTGGCTTCAACGGGCCTTTTAGTCTTTTTATTAATAATTTTAACTTTTTCATTTGTGGGAATTTGAGGTTTTAATAAATATATTTGTCTTATTTTAGTTTTATCATATCTTTAAGCAATCGCTTTATGAAGCTTTGACTCAAACGTTTCAAATATCTTAATCATTTATGGTTTTTAATCAATTGCAGGCATCGCAAAATTATTCCTGGTTTTATTTCTGTTACTAGTAATTCATTGGAGTCTAAAAGAATCCATAGAGTTTTATTGAATTCTCCTTTATCTCCTTTAAGAGCACTTATTCAGGACACTCACACACATTTAGCCAACATTGAAAAGGAATTGTATAGATTACATCTTTCTGCTGCTGATTCATATCATGATTTTTCATCTTTCAATAAAATGTCTTGGGATAGAGCAAGCTCTTCTGCTGATCGCCATAAAATAGGTCTGGAAAAGAAATTTTAAAAAACTATCTGCACGTTTTGTTCCTAGGATCCCAGAAAATTTACCTATTGTAAACAGTGATACTGTTATTAATTTGTTGGACTTTCAGTTAGATGATAATCACATTAAAACTAAACAACAATTTTGCAGTTACTAAAAAACCTGAGATTCCAAAATTAATTGCTCCAATTGAAAGAGCTTTCAAGTTTAGCGCTTTGTCCCCAGTGCAGAAAGATTCCATAAGACATCTTATTAAAAATAATGTTGATTTTAATACAATACTAGACCAGACTAATGTCAATAATTCTATGAAAAATTCCCTCAAAACACTTAAATCCAATCCCGATATCATTATAACTAAAGCTGACAAGGGTGGTCAAATAATAGTACTAAGTAAAATCAATTCCATGTAAACACAGCCCACACCATTATGGAGCAACCACCAGCTTGTAGAGTACCTTGTTGACAACTTGGGTCTATAGCTTCATAAGTTCTGTACCACACTCGTATCCTTCCATCAGCTCTTACCAATTAAAATCATGACTCATCTTACCAAGCCACTTTTTTCCAGTCGTCTACGATCCAACAGATGTGGTCACAATCCCAGGAGTGCCTCTATTGGCGATGTCGTGCTGTTAGTAATGGCACTCAAGTCAGTCTTCTGCAGCTATACCCCATTAAAGCCATATTTTTCCGGATTTTCTAAAAGGATATGCTCGTTGGACACCCCACATTCATTCCTGCGATTATTTCCAGGGTTGCCACTCTAATCTTGAAAAAAAAATTCTCTGTATTTTCCCTGTACTGCAACGCATTTATTCCATGTTGAGTGCAAAAAAATATATGCGTATATGAAGGCTAATTAGCCTTTATACATGCATATATTTTTTATAATTATAACATTTCTAATTAGAAATGTTATAATTTGCCATTACCAAATTCCCTGTGTTTTTCAGATTTTTTAAAAAAAATTCTGGATTTTCCCTGTTTTGGAAGGAGATTTAAAATTATCTGTGTTTTCCTGGTTTTCCAGTGATGTGGCAACCCTGATTTCCCACAGTGTTGGTTGTCTGTTCACACGTCTGACACGTCTACGAAGATGTCACTGGTCGCGGCCATTAAATGCCGGCGGTCGACCACTGCATTGTCCATGATGGTAGGTTATGCCTGAATTTAGGTATTCCCGGCACACTCTTGACACTGTGGATCTTGAAAAATTGAATTCTGTAACAATTTCTGAAATGGAATGTCCCATGCTTCTAGCTCGAACAAGCATACCGCTTTCGAAATCCATTAATTATCATCGTGTGGCCATAATCACATAATCAACCTTCTCACACGAAGCATTTGAACATGAATGAAAATCCTATCCAGGCACTGGCCATTTTAACAATTTGTAAGCGATACTACAGCCATCTATATGTTTACATATTGCTATCCCATGACTTTTGTCACCTCAGTGTATGTTATTTAAAGAGGGGAAAAAAATACATAGATTACTTTATGAAGATTGATTGGAAATGGTGCATATTTTTCTTTTAATCATATAATAGTTTCAAGATTTCTTTATGAAATTTTTAAAATGCAGTTTTTTATAAAAAATATTTATGAAAAGCATATTTTTAATTAATTAAAATTTGTGAAAATTCAATTATTTACATTCAAGTATTTTTCAGTGTTGAGAATTCAAATACACAATTTATTCTTATTAAGTGAAATCATTTATGCTGATGATACTTACGCATTAAAAAAAATTATATTATTTGTTATTTTTTTTGTAAAGTGGCAACAAAAGAATTGTAAACAAATAAAATTGTTAAATTCGTTATATAAAGCTTTATTTGAAGATTGAAAATTGAACGAAATGAAACATATTCACTATTAAGAAGTAATTACTATTAGTTTTATTTTTAATATGTTTGCCATTTAAAAACAATTTATGGAATGTATTAGTTCTGTTATAAAAAATGCTGAGAAAACATACACTTACTGGTCGAAAATAAAGCAAATATGATTTAATTTTAAGGCAAAAGACTAGATATCAGCATAAAAAACGACAATGTGATGAATATCTTCTGACTGAGAATGCATGTGCTCTGAAATATGCTTTTAATTTCAAAGATGCACAAAAATTATATTTTTATAAAACTTATTATTGTCGTTGGTTCGATATGCATATTCTATCTGTCGGATCTTGTTACTTAGAAATATTTATCTTATGTTAATGCTTCACAAATCCAAACAATATATATATATATATACGTATATATATATATATATATATATATATATATATATATATATATATATATATATATATATACAGTAGAGGGCCAGAAATCCACACTGTTTGAGAGAGGACGTTGTACGGATTTCGGGATTTTGCAGATTTTAGGCCATTGAAATAATAAATAATAATAAACATTAAAAACAAATACATAAAAACATAAATAGCAATGAAATATTAGATTATTAAGTTATTTTATTATAAATTAAAAAAAATGAAAAAAATATAAATAAAACAACTTATTATTTAAACTTTTTTTCAAAACTTTAGACTGTTTTAATTTAAGTTTTTTTACAAGTTATAAATAGTCATTAATTCCCGTTAAGTAACACAATTTTGTTGTTTTAAGAAATTAAGATATTTTTCCCCCAAATTCAAATCTAAAAAAAAACAAAAATTAAAAAATTTTATCATAAAATAACTTAAATAATGAATAAAATACAAGATCTCGCGCATGAGATAAACAGCAACCGAAACTCATGTCCATGTGCATATCTAATTATCTTCTCTTCACTTCAGCCCCAACTTTTGTTGCATTCTTTATGAAAATACGCTAGGATCCAGATAGACTTTTCACTCATTAGCAAAAGAAGATGACTAATCAGAAGGCTGCATTTTCGCAAACAGCAAAAATTGTCCAAAAATGCAGATTTTTGATTTGTCAAACTCGTTTTGCTAATCACCGAAAAATCTGTATGGTTTCCGTCATCGATGAAAATGTTCTGAATTGATTGTTCGCTTTGGAATGATGTCATTATTTCTTTAACTTCGTTTCTTAGTGCCACGGAAGAAAGATGTTTACATCTACAAGCCTGTGCAGATTTCGGACACTGGTGGATTTTAGGTTGGCAGATTTGTGGCGCTCTACTGTATATATATACATTGTCATCTTAATACATTGACATACATTTTAAATGTAAAATTTTCTTAAAGAAACACCTAAAATTGCAGAAAATACGAAGTTTTTTTTAATTAAATCAATTAGACAATGAAATTTATGACAAGAAAATTTGGTACTACTTGATTATCCTGTTAATCAATTTCGCCAAATTATACAAACAGCTAAACTATTAGAAAATTGATGCATTTTATTTTAAATAACAAAAGAACAATTATTTTAGTAGAATATTTATAAAAATACAAATTAAAAATTACTAGATGACATAACAAACACATATATCATGTTTAATGTCAAGTGAATGTAGCATTTGCAATCACCATTATTGGCATTTAATCTTAGAATTTGACATCAGTAATTTGGTCGACAGGATAACCAAGTAGTACCGAAAATTTTAACTTCCATATTTATCCTTCTTATGTATAAATGAGATTCTAGGTATGTGCGAGGGGATGAAATAGATGACTTTTTATGAGAGTGTGTTGTAATTTTAAATACTCAGTTTGTTATTAGAAATTTAAAATTGCGAGTGTCAGGTGCATTAAGTTAATTGGACTATTTTCATAAAAAAATTTACCTAATACATGTTGTAGATTTTGCTAACCATCATGGACAGACACATAGGCAGGCAGATTGCAACTTTTATTTATTAGTATATAATGTTTTTTACAGACAAGCACATGTACTACTGATTTTGTAGAGTGTATTATCATATTTTCTTGTTAAATAAATACTGAAATTAAGCTTTTCACTCCATTTCAAGAAGAAAAAAGTATATTTAAAATTATTTCTTTTAAATATAAGCAATATGTTAACTGTTTTATTTCTGAATGATTTCAAATATATTTAAAATTTCATTACTTAAAAAAAAATACTACTGGAATTTATAAATTTTATTAGCTTTTTAAAATACCTGAGGCGCTAAATGTGCAAGATCAATAAATATCAACCCACATAAAGCAGCTTTGTATCAATTTATAATTTGTTAAAGCAGCTATGCAAAAAACATAATTATACACCAAAAAGCAATATTCATTGATCCACCACCCCAAGTCACAACAAGCATAACACAGTTTTTATAAAGAGCATTAGGGTAAAACAGTTATTGGAGTAATTACCCCAATAGATTTGTTAACATAAGAAAATTTAATAATGTACTACAGAAAAGAAAACTACCTCATAGTATTGATTTCATCTTTAAGTTTTCTCACCACTTCTTCATTTTCTTGAACCACATTCTCTTTATCAGTTTCAAACTGAAAAACTTTCTCTTCTAATGTAGATACTATGTTATCATTTTCAGATAGTTGTTGTTTCAAATTTTCAATAGTACTTTCTAACTCTGAAATCTGTAATTTGTACTCATTTTCAATCTGTAAAATAATAAATACTGATAGAAAACTTAACTACATGAAAAATATGAATTCATAAATTATTTTTAATGTAAAAAACCTTTTATATACTCCAAAACCAAATCAATAGACATGCAGAAGATATTAATTAAAATACGTTTTCCAGTTTGTCAATTTTAGCTTATGCTATAATATAATTATTTTAAAAGATTTCAGATTTTAAAGGGAGAGATGAGCAACAACATGCCTTACAGAAAAATTTTTCACAGTCTTGGCAAAAGGTGTACTAATCTACCCATTAACAAGGGAACCACTTTTGGTGAAGCTTGCAAAAAGATAGCTTTGAGACCTGGTACACTCTATATCCCTATACACCAAAGTTAAAGACTGGATAAAAATTGGCTGCAAAAATCATACATATATGTATTGTATAATTTAATCTTTAAGTAATGAATTTTTAATTCTTAATTTCATGCCAAATGAGAACTAAATTGGCAAATATGGTATAATGAATTTTTCTGCTTTATCCTGTATTATGTGTATGTGCACATGTTACAATTAAATAAGATTATTTTTATTTTATTTTTATTTTTTTATTTTTATTTTATTTTATTTTATTTTAAGTTTGATAATATGATCCCCCCCCCCCCCCCAGAAAACAGAAGATAAATGTATAAATAGGATATATTTCAGTTAAAATCATTCATGAACATTAAAAAATATTTTTCTATTCAGAGAAATGCAATATAAAAAAGGCTTTTATTTCTGAGTGTAATAGAATCCCTGCTAAGATTGTTGGGAAAATTTTTATGATAGTGAATAAAGACTATTTTGTACTGTCAGAAAATGTAATAACAAAATGTTATATTTTTTCAAAATTAAATTTTAGATTCTTGAACAAATTTTGAAATCTTTTCAATATTTTATTCTTATTACTAGGACTTCCCTCAGAGGGATTAGTCTGAGCAATATTGCTGAGAACATATATTTAATGATAATTTGCAAAAAAAAAAAAAAAAAAAAAACCTCATAAAAAAAATGTAATTTAACAAATTTCAACGGCTATTAGGAAAATAATATTTTCAAAGACTATAATTTTAGGCTTATAAATGATTTTTAAATAAAAAAAAAAAAAAAAAAAAAAAAAAAAAAAAAAAAACAATTACAAAATCATTTTTAGGCTGATCAAAACTTAGCTTACGTAATAACAGAATTAGATTAACATGCCTGGACATTTAGAGACACGTTAATATTCCTGAGCAAATCAAAAACAAATATTAAATGAAATTTCAGTTTAACAATTTTCAGTATTGTAAATTTTTTAATTTCTAAACATTGGACATTTTCAATTTTTACATTGTTGTAAAAAGAAAAAAATTTACTTTTAAATGCAACTTGTTTGAAACCTGTATCTCAATTTATTATTGAGTTAATAATTTTTTGTTAGTTTTTAATACTTTTTTTGCCATCGTTACCACAGAAGTATTCCATTTCTAGACATTAAGCATGGTCCCATTAGAAAACGAATGAAATGTCCATTTTTGGACATTAAACACAGAAAACGAATAAAACAAAATAAGTTGCGGAATTCAACCAATAAAAACATTCAGATATATTTCAGATTTCTCTATTCTCTACCCAGAACAACTATTTTCCAAATAGTTAATAAAAAAATGAGATGTTATTTTTAATTGATTATGTGGTGCCACAAATTTAAATGTCAAAAATGAGCAAAGTAAATGGCAGAAATGCAAAATATTATATAAAAATTCCTATACATGGTTAAAAAATGGGAAAGCAAACTATGCAAATCAGCCATGCATAGGTATAAAATTGGAAGTACGTAATGCATTAAAAGTAATGCAGATAATAAAACACTAAAATGTCTTAAATCAGAATTTGAACTCTTTGAAATGACATAAAAATATAAGCAGCACAAAAAATTGCACAAATCATGATGGTTGAGTACAATGAGGCAATTTTTTTACATGGTGTGTGGTCCTCTTAGATAGTTAATACAGAACAGTTAATAATATATTACCTACATCTGTTTTCTATGGATACAATGAGGTTCTTGATAAAATTTAGGGAATTCTCTATTTAAAAAAAATATGTATAAAAATCCCGAAAACGCCAACAAAGGAATGCAGTGCATCGTTTGTGTGTCCCAGTTCGAGTGTGTCCCAGATATGCTCAATCGGATTTATATGGATTATGCATGCTGGTCACTACATACACTGTTTTTTTTTTCTTTTCAAACTTATTCTCATGAAGTTGAGCAGTATTTCCCTGTAGCATGTATTAAATAAAATGAATATCTGATGCTTGTAGTATAAGGTACGAATGAGATCTGAATATCTCGTCTGCATAAGCCTTGAGCTGTAAAACTGTCACCACAAGTGACTTATAAATCTGCACATATTTTTCCCGCAATACATGCCGCCTCAAATATACCAATATGAACTTGATTATGCAGTTTTATCTAAAAAAAAAGTTAATTTTTAAATAGCTTGCTAGTGACAATTGTGAAAATGATAAAATTCCCAGATTAGTAAAGCTGAAAAATTAATGTTCCTCTCCTCTGTACCATTTTGTTGTGGAATTCTTTTGTGGTGCCCTGTAAATGAATAATAAATATTCTTTGAGTGGCATGCTCTACAAAATATACATTCTGGTGCTCCTCATAAATTAATATCAATTTCATTATGTTTCGATGGCCGTGTAGCATCATTAAACTCTTTTTGCAATTATTTCATCCCATCGGCCATAATGTATCGGAATACTTTTGACTGTCCCTGTATTCGAACTATTTATCCAATTTTACTAAAATGTATAATGTCTCAACAAAATTCACAACAAATATATATTTAAAATTTAAAAGGATAGTTTTTATACTGTTCAGGGCTTGAATTTCAGGGCGGGATGGCGGGATTCGAGCCCGAAATTTTAAAATCCCGCCCAAAAAAATATCATAGGCGGAAGGCTCCCGCCCAAAATAAATCACAAATTTTCCAAAAATTTTTGAATTTTGAAACTACGAATAACTCTCACGATCTTTTTGCGAATTTTGTGATACTTTCGTGCAAGTTTTTTACTGCGAAAAATCGTTGGAATTCACGATATTTTTACGCAACCGATCGTCAGATTTCACATTTTTTTCCACGATCGATTGACAAGTTTTGTGCGATTTTTCATCATGAGAACGGGGTAATTCCGTTTCGAATTCTCCAAAACATTAACGCACTCGATTCCAAAAGTTGTGAAACATCGTTTATCAGCCTGGAAATTCGGACAGTTATGTCCGAATTCCCAGGCTAATAACCGATTTTTCACAGCTTTTGTGCCGAGCTCAATTGCATATTTTCACAATAAATTTCATCAACATCAATCGTTCGTAGAAAATAGAACTGCAGAAAATTTCTTTTGATTATCGTGATAGAAATGCCAATTTTCTCAAAGAATCGCGACTTTCCGCTTTTTTGTCATTTTCCGCGTTTTCAATTTTTTATACCTTCAAGGATCGTGAAAAAAAAGGCCATTTTAATCAAAATATTGCGGAATAAAAATGCAATTTTCGTCGAAAGGTCGAAAAAAAATAGCTATTTTCGCCAAAAGATCGAAAAAAACGCAATTTTCATTTTAAAAAAAAGGTGAGACAAATGGGGGCTTTCAACAAACATCATTTAAAAAAAAAAAAAAAAAAAAAAAAAAAAAACACGAATTCCGTAAAAATATCGCAAGAATAACACAGACTCAGTCAAAATATCACGTGAAAAACGCGGATTGCGTCAAAAAATTACGAAAAAAAATGCAATTTTCGTCAAAATATTACGGAATAAAAATCGCGTGAAAAAAAGCCATTTCATCGAAAGATCGCAAAAAAATGCTATTTTCGTCAAAATATCACGAGATGACGCAGATTTCGTCAAAATGTCGCGAGAAAAACGCAGTTTTCGTTAAAACATCACAAGAGAAACGCAGATTCCGTCAAAACATCACGAGAAATAAGCAGATTCCTTCAAAATATCACAAGAAAAACGCAGATTTCATCATAAGATCGCAACAGGATTTAAATAAAAGTATCGACAATTTTTTTGTGAATAAAATAAGCTTCTTAATTGTCTTACACATGTGTTATTTAAAATAGTTTCTCATTTTCTGGTTTACACGCTTTTCCTCTCTCTTTTTTTTTTTTTTTTTTTTTTTTTACTTTTTGAAATCTTATGCCTGTTATTCTGAGATATTGATAAAAATTGCTTCAGTGGTACTTTTTCATGTCTGTATTCATGTAACTCTTTAAATAGCACATAAAATAACAGTAGGTTTTAAAGATATTTTTCTCCCTCCCAAACAGCTCAACTCCCCTCTATTTATAAATGTTGGGAGGGAGACCTCCCCCCCTCTGGAAAATTGAATTTCAAGCCCTGCTGTTCTATGCGGATAGAGAGACGGACGGTTCAGACGATGACTATAGGTCTTACGTATTTATATAATTACGAATGCACCTAAAAAACAAATTTCAAAGTACATGCCAAGATTGAAAACACATAACCAGCAATTATTGCTCAAAGGACAATATTGTAACCGATTTCTTTTATGTGTCCTTGTAAACGGATTAAAAATGATATGAATGTCCTGTTCAAACGTAATCATAATGAAATTCATCAATTTATGTTTCAATACTTTGCAATAGTGTAATTTCATTAAAATACTCTTTTAACGATTTTTCTTATAGACAATAATGTAATGGAAAACTTTTGGGTGCCTCTGAAAATAAACTATTGATCTCATATACTTCATATACAATATCAAACATGCCTAGGAGTTCCTAAATAAGATTTACCTATTGCATAAAAATACGAGTACATTTACAGATGTTAGAGTGTGGACAGATGGACAGACAAACCAAATGCATAAACACTTTTCAATTTTATTGGAAAATGAAAAAAAAAGGCAACCGATTCATTTAATGCAAATAAATAAATAAATAAATAAAATTTCACCAAAAAAGTCAGAACAAGATTTGGAACTCTTCCACATAATTGGCATCGAAATATCGTTATTTTGTATGACATGGTAACCAGGCAGTAGTTTTTTCCCTAAATTAATTTAATCTGTATTTAATCATATTTTTATTTATTGTTACTTCCTTTTTAATATAATAAAAAATAATTATTTATCCCGTCGACCAATTTCACCAAATGATACAAATCGCCAAACTAATAGCCAACTTATAATGTTGACTAAATTTTTATTTTAAATAACAGAAGAACAATTAAATTAGTAAAACATTAATAAAAAGTCAAAATAAAAATCGCTTTATGATGTTTAAAGCACATGTATCATGTTTAATGTCATTGAATGGGACATTCAAGGTCATCTATTGCTCGAATTTAATCTTATAATTTGGAGATTTTTTTTTGGTCGATGGCATAATGAAGTAATACCCTAAATACGCATATTATATTTCTATCCTATTTTCATGGTACTTTACCATTAATACCATCACTTCGGCGTTTTTATAAATCTTGGTCCAATTTGGGTTTCAAAAAGTCAGATTTCATATCTGATGAACATTCATGCTTATTTTTACATATAAATATGGCATAGATGCCATATACACATTAAATTGGTGTGATTTTTTTTTCTGTCGCCAAATTGGTGAAAACTTTGATTTTGAATATTGCTGTAAGTGTTAATATTTTCGATTTATTGTGATATGTATATTTTTTATTTTATTTATTATTTATAACTTTTATTTATTGCTTCAACTACTGTTTCTTTTTTTTTTTTGGTACTACTTGATTATACTGTTGACCAGAAAAGTATCGCCAAACTATAAGATTAAATGCCAATAATGGATGATCAGGAATGTCTCATTCAATTGCATTAAACACGATACATGTGTTTAAACCTTTCAGGGGCAAGGCATATGTGCTCCAAATAAGGTAAAATAATTAATTCCCACCAATATTTACGAACAAATTTAATTGAAAATAATCAAAACTGTTTCATCGCATACATTATGAGATCAAAATTGTACTAAAAAATTGTTGGTGCCAGTTGGCAATTTAAGCATTAAAATTAACCATTTGCAGACTGCAATTGACGCCCCTCAAGAGGTTAAAACAGCATCAAGGAATTTTTTATCTTATTTTTTTATTTGTATTTTTGGTACTACATGGTTATCCTGTCGACCAAAAAATTTTCGCCAAACTATGAGATTAAATGCCAATAATGGATAATCTTGAATGTTATATTCAATGACATTAAGTAGGATACACATGTTTAAAACATCATTAAGTGATTTTTATTTGTATTTTTATTAATATTCTACTAATTATTTGTTTTTTCGTTGTTTAAAATAAAAATTATGTCAATCTGTATAATTTGGTTATTAGTTTGGCGATTTATATAATTTGGCGAAATTGGTCGACGGGATAACCAAGTAGTACCATATTTTTATAAATATTTTATTAATTTATTTCTTCTTTCGTTATTTAAAATTAAATATATATATATCAATATGTGTAATTTGGCTATTAATTTGGCAATTGGTATAATTTGGTGAAATCGATTGTCAAGATAACAAATAATACAAAAAAAAAAGTGATTGATGTAAACAGAAGGACAATATATAATCTATTAATAAAAGTAACATCTAAAGCAACCATGTCAAACTCCTATTTTATTTAAACATGAAAGAATTATTTCCAAATCACACGCGCAAAATATAAAAGATGCTAATTGCGATTATAAAACGCAATTATAAAAAGTATCGCAAAATCTCAAATGCTAAGTTAATAAGAATTATGGGTTTTTTCTTTTCAATTAACGAAAAAAAAAAAATTTCTTTTTCAGTTTGTTTCCGAAGTTTAAATATGTTTTATTGCATTTAAATGAAAATTGTTTGCATATTTTCTTTGCTCCATGTGCTTGAATTCGGAAATTGCATGAAAACATATAGCTTGTGAAAATGACGCATATTAAATTTTCGTGATGTATGAAGCCAATTTGTGTCTTTTTATCAGTTTTTTAAATTATTAGGAACTTATTTTTCGTAGTAAGTGCATTCAGTAGGTTACCTTCATAGGTACCTTTTGGTACAATCAGAATCAAAATCCGTCAAATATTTTTTAAAGATTTGCTTGATGAAAGAATTTTTTTTTTTTTTTTTACTTTTAATATTGTTACGTACTATGTGTAATAGCCTTCACTTCACTCAGACACCTATTTACTCCATGTACTCTGATTTGGTTGTCTACAGAAATATCCAGCCGGTGAAAAATGATGCACATCAAATTTCTGTGACGTATGCAAATAAATTGTGCTTTTTTTTTATCAGTTTTTTAAATATAACTTTTAAATTATTCAGAACTAACTTTTGAAAGTAGGTGCATTCAGCAGGTTACCTTCATAGGTACCTGCTGGTACAAACAGAATCAAAATCCAACAAGTATTTTTTAAGATTTGCCTGACAAAAATTTTTTTTTTACTTTTAATATCATTAAGACTTCGCTTCGCTCAGACAATTAATTAGTTTTCATTTTAAAAGTCCTTCTATGTCAATAATTCACTAAGTGGTCTCAAAGATTGCATTTTCAAAAAGCTATGCTGTTGTAAAAATCAATAAATATGATTTTTGCAGACAAATTTTACTGGTTCTTTAGATTATAAAATGCAACAGGTCTCAAAGATAGGTCTAAGACCCATCAAAAATATAAGAGGTTCTCTTGTAAGAAGTAAAACTATTTAAAAGGGAATTATTTTTTTCAATCCTTAGCAATATATCCTAAGCATGTTTTGCTAAATGAATAGAACAATACAGTTGCTAAGATGGAAACTCATTTTAATGATTTTTCCCCCTTAGTGCTTTTTGTGATTTTGTCTCAGTAAATTTAACTATAATAACTTAAAAAAAAAATAATAATCTATTTTAAAAGATGTTCTATCTATAAATCACAAATGTTAATATGCTTCTCATTAGAAGCTTCCCTATAGAGAAATGTAATGTATAATATGAGAGAGAGGGGAGGGGGGGGGGAGATTGTACTTTGTGCTAATATATGAATAAATAATGATACAACGTTAAGGAGCACAAATTATATAAAATAATAGATATTTAAAAGGCATACAGCCATTTCGGGACTTCTAAAGTCCCATCATCAGTACTAAAAAATAAGTGTAACATGCAAAAGATAAGTCACATCATTAAATGAAAAACGTGCATCGCAGCTTGCCGTCAAAGGCGAACTAACCATGAAGCGTCACAAAGCAATAACATTCTGACTCGCGCATTCAAAAGGAGACCAATCAGATGTCTCTACTCCCACTGGAAGAGTCCAAATAAAGGAGAAAAGGAGGGGGGGAGAGGGAGAGTGAAATTACAGGAAAGAAAACCAAACTTCTGAAAATCTGGGTGTACTGGACATGTCATTAACTAAATTATTAGAGTTTTTCCAAATATGAAAAGCTTCCCAAAAGTCTAAATCATAAATTAATGAACAATATTGTATTATTGAGGCTTCGGAAAATTTAAAATTGTGACTATTGGACCAACAATGGTTAGTGATAGCGGATCATTTTATTTCAGAATTTTTAACGTAAGCACTGTGTTCTCCCAAACGTTTTTTCAAAGCTCCTCTACCAATATACATTCTATCGCATTCACAAGAAATCTTATAAATACCCCAATGTGATAAATCATCTATTGGATCCTTGAGATTTGAGAATTGCATTTTGTTGAAAAAAGGAGTATAAGTTATTTTAAAATCAAATTTTGACAAAAATTTAGAAATTTGATGACTGATTTTTGGAAAATATGGAAGAATAATTAAATTAACATTGCGGTCAGAATTGAAGTTCAAAGGAGTACGTTTTCTTAATTTGTTATGAATGGAATCAATGATTTCGATTGGGAAACCCCGATCAATGTTCTGGTGAGAATTAGACAGAAAATTGCCTCAATTGAACATGGGCTATATGATTACATCTTTTTCTGTCTAATTCCCACCACAATTTTGTCTCTATTGATAACCAATCCTGGTTTAGTGCACTGAACAATTCTAATAAACATATTGCTACTCTGAAAATCAAATTCAACTCACTCTCGAGTCAGCATAACAATATTAAACCCAACACATTAACGTTGGTTAATCAGAATGCTGTTCTTAACCTTTCAAATGCTGAACTTACTGATAACAATATCCATTACCTTAGATTAAATAATAATTTTGCACTTGCTAGCAAACCATCATTTCCCAATATTATTGCTCCTATCGAAAGAGTGTTCAAATTTAGTACTTTAAATCCATCACAAAAGGATTTAATCAGACAACTTATTGCCAATAATGTGAACTTCAATAATAACCTCCCTAAATCTAACATCAGTAAAGCCGCATCCCGTTGTATAAGAAATCTGAAATCAAATACAGACATAGTTATCAGTAAAGCTGATAAAGGCAGACAGATTGTTGTTATGAATAAATCTGACTACCTTACCAAAACTCAGGAATTAATAGATGAAGGTCCTTACAAAAAGATTAATTCTGATCCCTCTCAAAAAGAAGAGAAAGCAATTAAATCTACAATTGAGAACTCCCCCTTATTTCCAATAATACCAAATCTTCTCTCATTCCTTCTGTCTCACATTGTGCAAGATTTTATACACTCCCAAAAGTCCACAAACAAGGCATTCCTTTCAGACCAAATGTTTCTAATATTGGTACTGCTTCCTATAAATTAGCAAAAAACCTTACTCTATTTTCTCCCCTCTACTCACTAACAATATTCATACTTGCAGGAACTCTTATGAGTTTCTCAATAAACTTCGTAATTTCAATAGTACACAAAACAATAAAATTGTTTATTTTGATGTTAAATCCTTATTTACCAATGTTCCAGTTCAAGGTGCTCTAAAATGTCTTGAATCGCGTTTGCGGAAATTTCATTACACAAACTTTGAGATTGATGAACTGACTCACCTTACTAGCATTTGTCTCTCGCAAAACACATTCATTTTCAATGGTAACTTTTATCGAATGACTGATGGTTTATCCATGGGCTCCCCCATCAGTCCAATTCTTAGTGACTTTTATATGCATTATTTCGAATTAAAGCTATTCAAAAAACTAACTTTTCCATTTTACATCTGCTACATTGATGACTGTTTTGCTTTGTTGGACTCTGATATCCTTGATCTTACTAATATTCTTACAGTCATGAACTCAATAGATGACCATATTCAATTTACCTACGAATTTGAAAATAACAATCAATTACCTTTCCTGGATGTTTTGGTTTTCCGCGAAAATAACTTTTTTCATATAACTGTCTATGGTAAACCATTTGCAGTATCTTTACCCCCCCCCCCATTGCCTTTCATTTCACCCCCCTAAACAGAAATTAGCTGCCTTTAACACTTATGTACACCGGGCCTTAAATATTTGCTCCTCCGATAGTTTACTTAAATCAAAATTAAACCATATCAAATCCATTGCCATTGACCAGGGTTTCCCAATCGAAATCATTGATTCCATTCATAACAAAGTAAGAAAACGTACTCCTTCCAACTTCAACTCTGACTGCAATGTTAATTTAATTATTCTTCCATATTTTCCAAAAATCAGTCATCAATTTCTAAAATTTTGTCAAAATTTTATTTTAAAATAACTTATACTCCTTTCAACAAAATGCAATTCTCAAATCTCAAAGATCCAATAGATGATTTATCACATTGGGGTATTTATAAGATTTCTTGTGAATGTGATAGAATGTATATCGGTAGATGAGCTTTGAAAAAAAGTTTGGGAGAACACAGTGCTTACGTTAAAAAGTGTGAAATAAAACGATCTGATATCTCTAACCATTGTTGATTCAATAGTCACAATTTTAAATTTTCCGAAGCCTCATTAATACAATATTGTTCAATTTATGATTTAGACTTTTAGGAAGCTTTTCATATTTGGAAAAACTCTAATAATTTAGTTAATGACATGTCCAGTACACCCAGATTTTCAGAAGTTTGGTTTCCTTTCCTGTAATTTCACTCTCCCCCCCCCCTCCTTTTCTCCTTTATTTGGACTCTTCCAGTGTTAGTAGAGACATCTGATTGGTCTCCTTTGGAATGCACGAGTCAGTTTGCTATTGCTTTACGACGCTTCACGGTTAGTTCGTCTTTGGCGACGAGCTGCGATGCTTGTTTTTCATTTAATGATGTGACTTATCTTTTGCATTTTACACTTATTTTTTAGCACTGATGATGGGACTTTAGAAGTCCTGAAACGGCTGTATGCCTTTTAAACATCTATTATTTTATATAATTTGTGCTCCTTAACGTTGTATCATTATTTATTCTAAATATAATATAATTAACTACAAGATAGCCCGTCAAAATGACGTGTTTGCATTTTTAAAAGGATGATAAAAAATTACAACAAATGTGGTCAATCATAGCTACTTTAGCTTAAACAATTTTGAAAAATACAAACATGGGGGGGGGGGAAAGGAAAGAAAAAAATCTAAATCATAAGAAATCTGCATTTAAAACCAGAACAAAACTACCTGGTGGATGGGGAGGGGGGGGGGGTTGTAATGAACAAATGGTAAATACATAAATTTTAAAAGAATAAAGTAAGGCAAAAAATCAATTATAAAAGAATATATTGTGAAACTACAGCCAAAAAATATATAAAAATACTGAGAGAAAATAATAAAAGTATCCAAAATGCATAAATTTTTTTCCCATTTTGGCTATTTCCAGACGAATATGCAAGAGTAGCCAAATTATTAATTGAATTGTTAAAATAATGGCATAGAATATGCAGCTAACGAATTTCACTCACAAAATTAGAGTAACTATTTCACAAAAAACATGCAAATTAGCACTAATAATGCTATTTTAAAACATTTGTGAATTAACTATTTTATTCCATGCTCATGGTATGAAGTAAAATAAGCATACTCAGTTAAAGCTTAGTATATCAGTAATTAAGGTAATAAACAAACATAAATCAAACAAAAATTATTTTAAAATACTAAGTTTAAAATATTTATAAATACTTATGTTTCTCCTCAATCATCATCTTCTTGCAATGGGACTTTTGTCTTTGCTCATTGCATTTAAAAAAATTATAACAATGTAAAACTTCAATTTTTTAGCTAATACTTAGAAGAAAACATTTTATAAGATCAAAAACAAATGTCAACAGTAAAGAGTAAACAATCACTCGTGAGTCATGATGTGACAATGGAGTCATTTTCATAAGTCATTCACGGCTGTAAAAAAAAAAAAAAAAAAAAAAAAAAAAAAAATTAAAGCAACCCGAATATAAAAATTCTAACAATATTGCATTTAAAATGCACCTTCGCTTTCCTTAAATAAAAACTTTTAATTAAGTATTGTTTTTGAAATCGTGAAAAGATTTCAAAGCGCAGTAAAATGTAGTGACGTCATTTACAGTTCGCACTGTAAACCTGATCAATGAGAATGTTCTCTTACGACTATGGAATGTTTTCATTGGTCAGAAAATAAATAGCCTTTAAACTCAGAGGTAACTTTTCACAATATTTTTTATAGATTTGGAATTTGTCATTCCTGAATGGCAACAGTTGGTTGCATAAATTTGCTTACATTGTTTGCTTTTCTCATAATTGCTGGTTGTTTTATTTGGAACTTAAACATTATAATTAGATAGTTTTTGTAGATTTTAAAGAAAATGAGTAATGAATAAATCTTTTATATGTATATTTCCATAAGTTGAACAATCAGAATACTTAAGCCTAACATGGTCGCAATAAGTTTCTTTTTCTCGTGGATGGGTTGTTCCCAGAATTGTTATACATGAAGGACTTTTATATATGTAATGTAATTTCAACAATTTATTTTTTCAGGGACAAGTCCGATATCCTGTGCTAGATTTTTGGCGATTTTTTTGGCGCGCCTTTTTGGCGATAGGCAATTCGATCTGGATTACGCTAAAGCGGCGGCCTGAGAGCGCCTTTAGGGTTGCTTTTTTTTCGGAAATGCGTTTGGGAGCCGGAGTATGAGCTCTTTAATCTTATTGGTTTATTAGTATCACGTGAACTATTAGCCAGCGTAATTTTAAATTTTGCTAGATCATCGTTACACTTGCCGCTTTCAACGGATATCAGTTGGACGTTCTTGGTCTAAGTGAGTCTCGTTAGCAAACTGCCTTTTTTATTTCTTTTGTTTTATTTCTTTGGATTCTTTTTTTGTTTGTTTTATTTGCATTTTTAAATTAGGTATTTCCCAAAATGCACCCATAATTAGAGAATATTTCCATATTTTCATGGCATAAAATTTTAGCGACGGAGGAATTAGCAGTCAATTTTGCAACTGAAGTTGGTCTTTTGTCTAAATTTGATAAAAATCCCAGTACCTTGTTACGGCACCGTTAATCCTGTCTATAAAACTTTTTTTGAAAATTCAAAAATCCCTGTTCGCGACCTTTTGGCTGTAATTTTGTCATTTGCACTCAAAATGCCAACAAATTTTTTATATGATCAATTATGTAACTGAATTTAAAAATCCCTGTTCGCGACCTTTTGGCTGTAGTTTTGTCATTTGCACTCTAAATGCCGACAAATTTTTTATATGATCAATTATGTAACTGGAGAAAATATAGAAATGAACCGACCCTATCAAAAGGAACGCTCTGTAAAACTTAACTGCTTTTTTTTTCTTTGCTTTTTTATACATATTTTTATTTTTTATGTATATTTTTACTTTTTTTGTATGAAATATTTACCCTTTTTTGATTCTCCGTCGTATTTATTGGTATTTTTTATGTAACACCCCCAGTTTTTTTTTTTTTTTTTTTTTAAATATTAAATGAATTTTTTGGCAGTTGTGAGCGAGATTTTAAGCATTTAACTGCACCTTACTCTTTGGTAAGTTTTTTAACATTGTTATTGTATTAGTGTTAAATTGTTGTATTATTATTAAAACGGGGGGTTCAGGGGGGCGGAGCCCCCCTGACAATAGAAAAACTTATTTAGAATGCTTAAAATTGTGTTTTTGTTGTATTTATTGTTTGTGTTTATTGTTTAATATTTAAAATTGTGCATCGAGGAATTTTTCAAGATGGCGGAAAAACATCGTTTTTAAATCTTTGTTATTTATAAATCAATGATTTTATATAACTTTCTATTTTTATAAAATAGTACAAAATCATTGATTTATAAATAACAAAGATTTAGAAACGTCGTTTTTCCGCCATCTTGGAAAATTTTTCATGTCGCCAAAACGGCATTTTGGCGCAAAAATTTTCGCCAAGTTTTCCAACCTAGCGCAGGATATCGGACTCTTCCCAATACCTAATTTAAAAATGCAAATAAAACAAACAAAAAAAGAATCCAAAGAAATAAAACAAAAGAAATAAAAAAGGCAGTTTGCAAACGAGACTCACTTAGACCAAGAACGTCCAACTGATATCCGTTGAAAGCGGCAAGTGTAACGATGATCTAGCAAAATTTAAAATTACGCTGGCTAATAGTTCACGTGATACTAATAAACCAATAAGATTAAAGAGCTCATACTCCGGCTCCCAAACGCATTTCCGAAAAAAAAGCAACCCTAAAGGCGCTCTCAGGCCGCCGCTTTAGCGTAATCCAGATCGAATTGCCTATCGCCAAAAAGGCGCGCCAAAAAAATCGCCAAAAATCTAGCACAGGATATCGGACTTGTCCCTAGGTATTTCCCAAAATGCACCCATAATTAGAGAATATTTCCATATTTTCATGGCATAAAATTTTAGCGACGGAGGAATTAGCAGTCAATTTTGCAACTGAAGTTGGTCTTTTGTCTAAATTTGATAAAAATCCCAGTACCTTGTTACGGCACCGTTAATCCTGTCTATAAAACTTTTTTTGAAAATTCAAAAATCCCTGTTCGCGACCTTTTGGCTGTAATTTTGTCATTTGCACTCAAAATGCCAACAAATTTTTTATATGATCAATTATGTAACTGAATTTAAAAATCCCTGTTCGCGACCTTTTGGCTGTAGTTTTGTCATTTGCACTCTAAATGCCGACAAATTTTTTATATGATCAATTATGTAACTGGAGAAAATATAGAAATGAACCGACCCTATCAAAAGGAACGCTCTGTAAAACTTAACTGCTTTTTTTTTCTTTGCTTTTTTATACATATTTTTATTTTTTATGTATATTTTTACTTTTTTTGTATGAAATATTTACCCTTTTTTGATTCTCCGTCGTATTTATTGGTATTTTTTATGTAACACCCCCAGTTTTTTTTTTTTTTTTTTTTTTAAATATTAAATGAATTTTTTGGCAGTTGTGAGCGAGATTTTAAGCATTTAACTGCACCTTACTCTTTGGTAAGTTTTTTAACATTGTTATTGTATTAGTGTTAAATTGTTGTATTATTATTAAAACGGGGGGTTCAGGGGGGCGGAGCCCCCCTGACAATAGAAAAACTTATTTAGAATGCTTAAAATTGTGTTTTTGTTGTATTTATTGTTTGTGTTTATTGTTTAATATTTAAAATTGTGCATCGAGGAATTTTTCAAGATGGCGGAAAAACATCGTTTTTAAATCTTTGTTATTTATAAATCAATGATTTTATATAACTTTCTATTTTTATAAAATAGTACAAAATCATTGATTTATAAATAACAAAGATTTAGAAACGTCGTTTTTCCGCCATCTTGGAAAATTTTTCATGTCGCCAAAACGGCATTTTGGCGCAAAAATTTTCGCCAAGTTTTCCAACCTAGCGCAGGATATCGGACTCTTCCCTTTTTTCATAAGATCCCTATATAGCAGAAGCCAAATCTTGGTACATGGTCATAGTAAAACTTGTATGAATAGTACAATGACACTCATCATTGTTTGCCCTTAACTGAGGTGTACCTCTGCTAAATTGCCTGTCATAAAACCTATTTTGATACTCCCAAGAGATAGAAATTTTTGAGAGATATTACAATTTAAACCACTATGCATGAAAACAATAAAAAAGAAGTATTTGGATGTAAAACCATAGTTACTACATTATAGTAATAATAAAAAGTACAGTAGAACCCCGTAAATTCGGACCCCGTTAATCCGGATCTCCGGATAATCCGGATTGATTTGGTCATTTTTTTTCAAGTTTGAGAAGCGATTGGCTCATTCCCATAACATTAATTTGTTTCATGATCATATTCTGAATTAAAAAAAACTTTTTCTGAAATCTTTTCGGAAGAATTAAGCAAACATTTTTACTGTCTGTAATTATTCAATAAGTTTAATATAAAGGTGATTTCTGTAAGTATGTTTTATTTTATTCCATTTTTTTCTTATGCTCCGGATAATCTGGATTTTCGATAATCCGGATTGGGTCTGGTCCAAGTTAATCCAAATTATCAGGGTTCTACTGTATATTGAACTTCGATTAAAAATGCATTTTGGTAGAATTAATCTCCAGATAAAGAGGAATTCACAACCATAGTAGAGCAAGTTCATTTCGAAAAAAAAAAAAAAAAAAAAAAAGGAGGGAGAGAGAGAAAGAGAAAGTTAGTCTATTTAGGAGGTGCATAAAATCTGTTTTATTTACACTGCTTGTGAATAAAGTCTATTTCCACATACTTTCTTACATATGGTATTTGTTTACAGACTTTGTTCACTGTCAGATTCAATAAAACAGATTTTATGCACCTCCTAAATAGACAATATTTTTTTCCTCCCATAAATTGACCTGGTCTGTTGCGGTTGTGAGTTCCTCATATAAGATTTGGGAAGCAGCTAAAGACCAATTTAATTTATTAAGTTATGATTTTATCATTAAAATTTTATAAATAATGTAAAAAGTAAAAGAAAATACATATGAAATAAAAATGGAATCAATAACAACAACATAGGAAACACAAAATTTGAGGTAAATGAAATACTATTATAAATGTTTACTCAAATCTAATATAAATACACTGGATCTGGAAATGGACTAAATATCTGAAAAAAGCAATTATAATTCAAATAATACCTTCTTCTTTTCAGTCTGCAAGAGAAATTTTTTTTCTTCCAGTTCAGCTTCCAGTTCTGAAATTTTTTTCTTTAAAGTCGCAACTTCTTCTTGATGGGAGGCAGT
The DNA here is from genome assembly GCA_964019185.1 of Maratus speculifer. NCBI lineage: Eukaryota > Metazoa > Arthropoda > Arachnida > Araneae > Salticidae > Maratus > Maratus speculifer. The sequence goes on from OZ025289.1 coordinate 282,254,758, forward strand.
TAACTCCTCTATTTGTTTTTCATTATTCTTGATGAGTTCATCAACAGCTGTAATTAATCTCTTTCTTAAAGTTTCCTAAGATACAAGTGTTTTATTTAAATAACTATATTACATATAAAACACATTAACTGCAATTTATATAAAAACCATATCAAATAAAAATCCTATTATGAACTTCAAAGAAAGAATAACTTTACTATATTTTGCAGAATAATTAAAACCAGTGGTTGCATCATCATGTGGAACAAAGTTTGCATACATGCAGAAGAATAGAAGCTCCTACCCAGACACATAATCTTAAAGAGGCTGTCCAAAAGTGATGTTACATGTTTTTTTCAGTATTTTTGTCCCCCTGTCCCCTTTTTGTTACAAAGTGACACACTTCACATCACCCCCTCCCCCCTCGTCACATGTTTAGATGCTATATTTTACATAAACATATACTTGCGGTTCAAAAACAAAGCATTACATCATAGATCATATTTCAAACTTTATTTTCAAACTTTAGTTACATGTTTTAAAGGCATTTGTGAACATAACAATAAAAATGATTCATGTACTCATTTTGTATGAAACAATGTTAAGAATTAAAACACAGGCCCGGACTGGCTCCGTTGGGGGCCCTCGGCTAGATACTGAAAAGGGGCCCCTTACTGAGGAAGTTATTATGAATAGAATAGTAGAATATATAATATTTGAAAATTAACCTAAAATGCCTAAAAAACATATTTCACCATTTTGTTGCTTGTAAAATAATTGAGCAAAAAAGTTAGTTTTTTCTGATGTAGTCATCTTACTTTCACAATAAATACTAATATTGTTTTATATACGGTACCTAAACTAGTTCCAAACTAGAAAAAAACTAATAAATTAATTAATTACAAGTAGTGTATTACTTCAAAAGAGAGGGGTATATATTTTTAGATTTAAGCGTCAGAATTACATCGTTGAAGACATAATATTTTAAGTGCTACTGTAATACTTAAGTACACATTAAAAAGGGACACAATAATAATAAAAAAACAAGCATATTGAAATGAACAATGTTATCTTTAATTTTGATTTAATGGGTACATATCGTAAAGTACATTTTATAAAATTTACAACAGTTAAGAAATGTTATGTTATTGTGAATGGCTGTTGACTAACCTGACAGCTTTTTGACCAGTTTTTCACTGGTTCTGGCTACTTCTTCTTTAATAACATCTTTATCTAAATTATAAAATAAATCTCTTTCTACATTTATGACAAGAAGATTAGACATAAGATCGTGGCCTAAACTAGATCTAAGTCGATTCTAAACAATTTTAAGTTTAGAAAACACCCTTTCCCAGGTGACTTGTTATAGTGGCGTAGCTAGAGCATTTTGTTTGGGGGGAGGAGGGGTGGAGTTCGAATTTACCGAAGGATAATTAAAACCACCGAATGATTGTAATTTATTTTTTTAATTTTCTCTTCATGTACATTATATTTTAAAATGAGCTCTGTGAAAATAATTGTATCTATGGTAGGGATCAGACTTCGAGTAATCGTAATCGTGTAATCGTAATCGATTATAATCGACTACAAAAACTGCGTAATCGCATTGTAATTGTAATCGTAAATTTTAATTTCGAAATAATCGCGGTATAATCATAATCAAAAGATTTCACTTTGATTACAATCATAATCTAATCGTAATCGCAATGCAGATAATCGCAATGTAATCTTTATCAAAAAGCTATATAATCGTAATCGAGCACAAAAATACGATTGCGTTCTACGATTACATCTTTTTTTTCCCTTCTTCATTTTGCCATATCCATAAAATACTTGGTCGGTGAGTTAAACATTGCACCAAGGAAACAGTAGTCGACGTTTGCAGGTCGTTAAATCGCCCCTAAAGTTAAAAGTGAGAAGAGGTCATAGGTCAGGGAGCAGTTCGGCTGAAACAGCATGCATACTTTACACTGTATGTAGTCAACGCTATAGAGGGCTGCCCCTGGTATATAGAATAAAAACATAGAAAGTTTTGAGGGATCTTGTTTCGCGGGTTATTGAGTGGGAGTGATAAAGGATAGAAAAGAAAAAAAGAAAGAAAAATCTATATTTATGGTGTTATTATGGGCATTTAGCAATTGGACAGACATCACCCTCTTTCAAATGTGGGAATCGAAAAATAAAGAAAATGGGAAAAAAGAAAGAAAGAAAAAAGATGCTTAAATTGCATGTGACAATTTATCTAACATCTCATTCGCATTTTGGATTTCTTAGTGGTTGGTTATATCTAAGTAGTTGTTTACAAGGTTCTAGAGAAAGAAATGGCTAAAATAAAAAAAAAAAAAAAAAAAAAAAAAAAGATTATTTCACGGAATCTCCATCAAATTTGAATGAAAAAGGCGTGAAAATTTTAAAATACTAATGTAAATTGTGCTCGTCAGATGTCAGGGTCTCGATAAAAACCAAGTCCAATTTGAACACCCACATGCAGGTAATTTTTTAATAGATATATACATATTGTATAGATTTATTTTTAAAATACTGCATAGTTATATTTTGTCTTTTTCTTTAAAACTGTAGTGAAAGGAATTTTTTATATTAAATTAACTATGTAGTGTTTTTAATTATAAGTATAAAGTCTGTTTATTCAAAATTTTTATTTTAATGTATCTGGATAAGCTAAACATACAGATCAGTTTTCTTACAAAAGCTCTAATAATAAAAGATTGTTTATTTATACAGTAGACTCCCTCAAATCCGCACTCTTAAAATCCACAACTCTCTAAAATCCGCACATATTTTACGGATGTAAACAATAAAACATTCAATTCAGATATAGGTGCGAAATTTGACTTTTTTATATTAATTCCATATATTTTTTATTTTTATTAAGATTATTGAATTCATGTTTTTTCATGAAGAAATAATAATTTATTTCTGAAAAAATAAAGATATTGCTGATATCATTGGTAATCACAATCTTATCAAATATATTTTTGTATTAATCAAGTTTTTTTTTTGGTTATTAAGTCTGGCTAAACCTGAAATAAAGCTTCATTATTTTATGATCTTGATATGAATTAGTAATGTAGCTTTATGAGGCAAATTTCAATGAATTTAGGAAAAACACATTTCATCTTTATAATGAATATTTAATTGTACATTATTGATTATTAACTTGACCTTTGCTTTTGGTATTTTTATCATTTTAAAAACTATCTAAATTTTTATTGTTTTAGTTTATTACTTATTTTAATATTTTAGCATATTGTAAGCATTCATTATACCTTTGATTTCATTATTAATTGCATTCAAATTACTTTTTAAAAAATGTAAACAAAGCAATGACCAGAAATCCACAAAATTCTAAAATCCGCAAAACCTCTGGTCCCAAGCTGTGCAGATTTGAGGGAGTCTACTGTGTATATATATATATGCCTATTTTATCAGAATCCTCTCCCCCCAAAAAAACAACAGAAAGTAAGACTGGTTTGTCAATAAATATACGGGTGTAAGTAGGATTTCTTTAAGGGTGAAGGACAATGGTAATGATACCCAGTTGTTGGTAAATTCTTTGAGCAAATGCGCCGTCAAATTCAATGACGAAGCCCTGAATTTTGAAATGTAGCCACCAAATTTTCTTTATCTCTGATTATTTTAAAAAAAAAAACTACAAAAAAATCTCTCTAAATGAGTTATAAATAAATAATAGGGAAAAAAAGGTAGTTAGTTTTTTTTTTCCTAGAAAGGTTTGTTTTCCCCCTCTCCCCTCCCCAAATATACTCCTGTTCATGTGTCTCAATTTTGTTTTAAATATGTGGTTCAAGGGGACAGAGGCATGCAAATGAAAGAAAAAAGAATGATTTGTTTTAATTCTCCCATTTCAAAAATTTTCGTAGAAGCCTATTTTATTTAATTTTTCTTCATTTTTTAAATTTTGTTTTGCTTTTATCCCTAAATGTCTTGCAACAAATGTTCTGAGAAAAATAACCTTAGTTAAACTCATTTCATGTTTAAATTTTGCGTTAAGGAAAAAAAAAAAAAAAAAAAAAAGTTTGGGAAACACAGCCCCCCCCCCTCCCCAAATTTTAGTGTGTGTGTGTAAGGAGAGGGGGGGGAGGCTCATTCTGCGTAAACCGGTATTCGTGAATTCCAAATCAGAATATCGCATGTTACATATACCTATTCTATCAATCAAACGTCCTTAGAAATGCTCTTAATTTCATAATAAAGTTATAATAATGAAATCAGTTCTAAAATATTCGAAAAGGAAAACATATATTATTTATATAGAAAAGAATATCTCATTTAATATAAATGATTTATTTTCCTTTAAAAATAAATAAATAAAAGGAAACATATATTTTGTAAATTTGTAACTCTAGTTTTTAACATGAAGACATGGAATTAGTGTAATCGAACTGTAATCGTAATCGACTAGTTCGGTAATCGTAATCCAATAAAAAAAATATTAATTGTAATCCAAACGTAATCGTAATCTAGAAATAAAAAAACGGATAATCGATTATGTAATCGTAATCAGACTTGCATAGAGACATAATCGTAATCTGTTTTTTGAAATTGAAAATAATCGTAATCTTAATCGATTACAGTCCTCTGTAATCGACTCGAAGTCTGGTAGGGATACATAACTTTTCAAGATAAGGGCAACTTAGTTTTCGGGAAACTAAATTTTGCTTTGTTAAAAGAACTAAAAAACAAACATAAGTGGGTAGTGCCGAGTAAAGAATGTCAACTTTATGAACGAATGCAAGAGAGGAGCTGATCAACAAGTATTTCTTGGTCAACGAAATTCCCATTTTTCGCGCCCGATCAATGAAATTTCAATTTTTTTCGCCTAATCAAAAAAAAATGTGCGTTTTTTTCGATCGAGAAAATTCGCGATTTTACTGCGATGATTGACATAATTCACAATTTTTCCGCACCTGATCGGTGAAATTCGCGATTTTTGCGAAGCCGATCCACAAATTTTCAATTTTATTACGCCTCATGGAGAAATTCCCGTTTTTCCGAGCTTGATCGACGAAATTTACGATTTTTCCGGGTCTCATCGACATAAATCACAATTTTTAATTTCCAACCAACGAAATTAGCGCCTTTTTGAGTCCTTGGTCGATGAAATACGCATTTTATCGTTTACGAACAATGAAATTTGTGATGCTTAAGTGACTTACGAAATCTGCATTTTTTTTTCCGCCGCAAATTGATGATTCATTTTTTCTCACGATCAGCTGACGAAACTCACGATTGCTCAGCAGCCGCTCAAAGAACCTTTCAATTTTTCCGCTCATCATCGACAAAATCTGCGGCTTTTCCGTGTCCTATACACAAAATTAGCGATTTTTTTCGTTCCGAATCGACAACATTCGCAAGTTTTTCGCGCCCTAATTCACGCTTTTTACGAAGCCAATCGGCCATATTCGCGATTATTTCGTTCTCCATCGACGAAATTGGCAATTTTTACATGCCATATTAAGAAAATTCGCAATTTTTTCTTTCCCGATCGACAAATTCGCGTTTTTTACTAAGACGATCGACCACATCGCGACTTTTCCATGCCCAATCGACGAAATTAGTGCTTTTTTCCGTCCTTGATTGATGTAATACGTATTTTCCTGCGCTCGAACAATGAAATTAACAATTCTTAACTGATTGACGAAATCTAAATTTTTTTTCCAGTCGTAAATTGATGAAATCCGTGATTTTTTTTCTCGCGATAAACTGGCAAAACTTACGAATGTTCTGCTGCCGCTGAAAGAAATTTTCGATTTTTCCACGCATCATCGACAAAATCTGCGGTTATACTGTGCCCTATCAACGAAATTGATGAATCGACAATATTCACGAGTTTTTCATATTCGATCGCACGAATTCGCGCTTTTTACGAAGCCGATAGACCATATTCGTGATTGTTTCATTCCCGATCCACGAAATTGAAAATTTTTGCGTGCCATATCAACGAAATTCGCGATAGTTTCGTTCCGGATGGACAAAATTCGCCATTTTCCGTTCCCGATTGACTAAATGCGCATTTTATGAAGCCGATCTACTATAATCGTGACTTTTTACGTTCTCGATCGACAAAATTCGCAATTTTCTTCGTGCTTGATAGACAAAATTCGCGATTTTTTGGAGAACTATAGACGTAATTCAAAAGTTTTTCAAGGCCGATAAACAATACTCACGATTTTTCCATGTCCTACAGACTGTAATTTCGTTTTTTCCGAAGCCTGACAAAGAAATTTGAGTTTTTTTCGCGCGGTAAACAAACAAAGCAGGTGATTTTTCCGCAATCTATAAACGAAATTTGACCAGATTTTTTATTTTTTCTTGCCCGATCAACGAAAGCTGAGATTTTTCGCGTCCGATTAACAAAATTTGTGATTTTTTTCGTGCCCGATCAACGGAATTTGCGATTCTTAAATGAGTGACAAAATTTTCAATTTTTATGTCGCAAATTCACGAAATTTACGATTTTTTCCTGCAATCAATACCTTAAAATTGCAATTTATCCAGTTATAAATTCGCGGGCCGCATGTTAACCCACCACTGGTCACATTTGACCCGTGAGTCACAGTTTGTGCATCCCTTATAACTTATTAGATTATTAAAAAATCGAAAAATACTTTGCATTAAATAAAAAACAAAATGATTTATTTTTCAAAATTATCATATTCTTTTATTCTTACACAGGCAAAATTTTCAGGTGCACTTATTTATATGCTAATAAATTTATTTCATTACATGATGATGGTATTAGATATGAATAAGAATATCTGAAAATTTTATAGATACAGCAGGGCTACCACAGATGACTATTTTTTTATTCTAACTGGCACCACTTTATCAACACAGAAGTCCTTAACATTTTCTTTGAGAACATTTATAGGCGAAATATTTATTAGAGAATTACTGGTGCGAACAGAATATAAAAATAGTCGCCTGTGGCAGCCCTGATACAGTTATTCTAAAAAAATATTTCATGAATGTATCATAGTACTAACTATGAATCTGCAAGAAATGTAAGTCAACGATTTTGACGAAACTGGTATCGTTGTAAAGATCTCATCGTGAACAGTAAAAAACTCAAAGGAACTATCCATCGGAAATGAGTCATTTTTGAGATATCCGACAATTTATGTCACGTAGCTAGTGCACACTTAATGGGGGACCGCAAAAAATGTTAGTCTCGATTTTAACGAAAGTGGTATCATTGAAAAGATATCATCGTGAGGATTAAGAAACTCAATGGAACCACCCGTTGGAAATGAGAAGTTTTCGAGATATCCGACAATTTGTGTCACATAGCTAATGCACACATACTGAGAAACTGCATTAAGTGATATAAATTGCCGGATATCTCGAAAACGGCTTATTTCCGACAAGTAGTTCCAGTGAGTTTTTTACTTCTCACAATGATATCTTCCCAACGACACCTTTTTCGTCAAAATCGAGACAACAGTTTTTTAACAGTTTCCCCGTTAAGTGTGCCCTAACCCAGTATGCACAAGCTACATGACATAAATTATCGGATATCTCGAAAACGGCTCATTTCCGACGGGTAGTTCTATTGAGTTTTTTACTCCTCACGATGAGATCTTTCCAACAATACTACATTCGTCAAAATTGGTGACTTAACACTTCTTGCAGTTCCCTAGTAAGAGGATTTGTGAAGACTTGAAAGGATATTTTAAGGGAAAATAAAATATAGATGTTTTTGTTGGCAAATATTTTTTTAAAAAATTAGAATGTTCTATAATTACTGGTACATTCAAAATCAATAATTTCAGCAAATTTTGTCTCATTGTTCACCTTTTATAACATGAATAGATAGGTTATCAACTGTTAAAAAAAACTGAAAAGTATTTAAAATTTTATAGTTCACTATTTTTATGCTTCATAATTAGAGTTACAAGTACCAAATTTTTCATTAAATTTAGTTACATTAAAGCCCAGTTTAACCCCTTCGGGACAAGCGCCTTTTACGCAAATTTTATTCGTTTGGAACAATTTTTTAAAAAGAAGTTACCTTTACTTAAAGAATCACGAAGATGCTCTAATTAGAGAAAGCATATATTACATTTCTTTTTTTCTGGTGAGAAAATCAAAGTCTATATGTTCTTTATGAGAGTGCATACTTACACCCATGGTACTGAATAGGTTAACACAAAAACAGTTTTAATTTCATTCTCATATGCAGAATAAATGCATTTTTTAAAAATCAGTTTCCTACGAAATATCAAAGAGCACATAAAAATTATTTGCATTTTGAAACTCGTTTGGAGATTTTCAGCTGTATTATCAATCCTGGTTAGTGGTCAGCAGAACGCAATAAATCTCCATAGGAAGGCATTGATGTTTTGAGCCACTTGTCTGTGAATCGCTTAGGACAGTACAGAGATCCATGAGTCAGCCAGCAGCCCTCTTCCATCTGGCTAACGACGGCATCACTAAGTAGGCTATCATTAACAAAAAAATAATTGACAATCGCTTAAAATTTATTATAAACTCGGTTGAAAAACAAAGATTATTGGGAAATAGTCAAATTGCTCTGAAGTAATTTTGTATCAATTAATACATCCACTACTTTTGGGGCCCCTCCGGGGCCCCCTTGTGCTGGGGGCCCTCGGCAATCGCCGACCTGCCGACCTGGCCAGTCCGGGCCTGTTAAAACATAAAACATAAATAATGTAGAATAGTAATAAAATATTAATATGAAAGAGCATTTGAAAACAGTAATATTTTGGAATTTGAAATAGAATTTAATATATTGGACTTTTAAAATCTTATCTTTACTTTATGAACACAAAAAACTTTAATTTCAAAATAACTTCAAATTTTAATTTGTTGATTTTTAAAACTTTCATTTTAACCAAAATGTGTAACGTCACATTTTTTCTTACCCCCTCCCACACCCTTGTCACAAACTGTTACAATTTTATAAACCTCCCTCCCCCATTCCAAGCGTGATATCATTTGTAAACGGCCCCTAAGGCAATGGTACTCACTAAGCAGCCTATCAAGATCAGGTGAATACTAATTTTTCAGTTTTATAATATAACTAATCAGATTTTTGAAACTGATCTTTAGAATATGTTGCAAATTTAAAATTTTGCATTTAAAAAAAGTACCTCGTTAGTTTAACACATTTATGTAAGTTGATATTTAATTAATTGATATAATAAAAAATAAATAAAAATTTTGCTTGACAAATGAAAATCTTAAAAGTTTTCTACAACTATAGTCAAGTGACTTATGGAAATTGTAAAAATTGTCAGAGGTAATATTAGGAAATTGTAGAGAAAAACTGACAAATTTTCCCCACTCAACAAAAAAATTGAATAGTTTCAAAAGCTCATAGCTAATGTTTAAACTGCACTCCATAATAAAATACAAAAGAAAATCCTTTTATTCTACGAAGCATGAAAACACCTTTGCATCTATGAGATAAAATTCATTTTTTTTTTGCAGAATTTTGACGTAAATCACATCTTTTCCACAGCTCTTAGGAAAATTTTGAGTGGTCGTTTCACAAAATTTTGTCCTTTCTTTGATCTTTTGAGAAAATTCACATATTTCCACGATTCTTTGATAAAACTCTCATTTTTCCCAATATACCTGGACAAAAATTGCATCTTTTCTGTAGCTCTTTGACCAATTTCCTTTTTTTTCCCCTGAGACCCTTTGGCAAAACTCTTGCCGCAATCCTTTGATTTTTTTTTAAATTTAAATTTAAATTTAAATTTTATTTATTTATTTTTAACTAGCTGTTCTGCCCGGCGTTGCCCAGGTTAATGCTGCACGAATTTCGTCTAAACTTCGTTGAAAAGAGATGGGCTAGAAAATTGAAATTGGATTATTTTTACCAATGTGGAAAAATCTTACAAATCGCAAAAAACATTAAAAATCTCATAAAAATATAAAGCAAAATTCAAAAATTGTGTTTCAAAATTCGAATAAACTTTGAAGAAAAGAGATCAGAAAGCATTGAAATACGAAAAAAACTGTTAAAAAATCGCAATAAAAATCTTTAATCGCACAGGAGAAAATTTATCATATTAGCGAAGAAATTACAAACCGAATTCCTTTTCCGTATCTGAAAAAAATCGCCGTAAACTAAAAAAAAAAAAAAAAAAAAAAAAAAAAAAAAGCATACTGCATTAAAAATTATTGTAGATCAAAATAAGGGAGCAAAACAATTACCGTACAGGATAAAAGTTTGAAACCAAACTCTTATTAGTCTAGAAATTTAAAATCGAATTCCTTTGAAAAATGTTAAAGACTGAGAAAGCCCAAAAATTGCATTGAAAATTGCAATGAAACTCGTAAAACATTAAAAAATTCCTAGGGTAAAAATTCACTGTTATAATATAAAATATTGTAATCAAGAAATTAACCATATTAACCAAAAAGTTTGAAATCGAAATCGATTTCCGGATGTAAAAAAATCGCCACGGAACTTGAAGAATGGCTAAAAATTACATTGAAAATTTCATTAAAAATAGCTAAATATTTGAAAGTAAATGCTTAAAAAAATAATAATAAGGCAGGGCAGGGGGGGGGGGGGGGGGTTATGATCGAAATCATTCATAAATTACAAAATGTATGCATGGAATGCCAAAATCATATTAAGAGATAAAACATTGCATTCAAAACATAACTACATTAAACAAAATGTTTGATATCAAAATTGGTTTCTGAATGGCAGAAAATCGCCAAGGAACTTAAAAAAATGGCTAAAAATCGTATCGAAAACTATATTAAAAATCGCTGAATATTTAAAAGTCATCGCTGTAAAAATTTAATATTCAGTCGAAAATATTGTAATCGGAAATCGTTCATGAATAAGGAAAAGTCAACACGGAACACCTAAAATCCCTCACACTAACTAAAAATTACATTGAATATCGCATTAGAAATTGGCAAAATTCATAAAAGCGTGGAGAACAAATTGTACTATTTATGCTAAAAGTTAGAAACCGAAATTCTTTTACCGATGTCAACAACTGTCACAGAACTTGAAAAATCACTATAAAACAGATTAAAAATCAGTAAATTTCAATAATCCGGACAAAATTTGCCATAGTAAGATAAACATTTATATTAAATTCCTGCGGACATAATTTACCATAATGTTACAAAACATTGAAATCTGAACTCTTTCATTAGTTAAAAAATATCGACACAAAACTTGCTAAACATTTTATGAAAATACACAAAAAATCTGAATCATTGATGTCAAAATTTACTACATTAAGCTACAAATTATTTAAAAATTTCTTTTCCAATTGTGAAAAAAATCACCGTGGACTCGAAAACATCTAAAAATTGTATTCAAAAATTCATTACAAATCGTTTCAAATTTAAAAATAGCGGGGGACAACATTTACATTAATAGAGTAAAATAGTGTAATCTGAATTATTTCTTAAATACGAATAAAAAAATTGGCGCAAATCGTGAGAAATAATGAAAACATTGCTAAAAATTGCATTCAAAAATCATTAAATTTCAAAATTTGTAAATGAAGTGTAAATGTTTGAAATTAATTTCCTTTTCGAAATTTCAAAAAATAGCCATGAGATTAAAAAAAACCAATACAAAACCATTGAAAAATTCATTAAAAATCGCTAAATGTAAATACATCCCGTGAATAAAAAAATATTCTAGTCGTGTAAAACATAACAACCATTCTTTTTTACATGAATTACAAAAAAATCGACGCAGAACACAAAATATATCAAAAATCACATTGAAAATCGACAAAATTAAAAAAAGGTAAATGGTGAAATTTACTATATTAAGCTAAAAGTTTGAAACCAAAATAATTTTTTAATTGTTAAAACACCACTGTGGTGGGGATCGAAAAAAATACTACCAAATCGCATTAAAAATTTCATTAAAAACGCATTGAAAAATGCACTAAATATCGCTAGTTATTTTTTAAATCACAGTAATCAGAATTTCATCAAATGGATAAAACATTCTAATCGGAAATCTGAACTATTTGATTATCCGGTTGACCAAGAAACTGTCTGGGTCAAACCATCAGATTAAACTACAATAATGGCGGATCGTAAATTCCACATTCACTTGACATTAAACATGTTACATATTCTTGTTACGTCATCAACTGGTTTTTACTTCTTATTTTTATATGTATTTGTATTAATGTTTTTCTAAATTATCTCTTCTTTCATTATTTAACATAAAAATTACATTTATTTGCATAATTTGGCTTGTTTCACGATTGATATAATTTGGCGAAATTGGTCGACAGGATAATCACGTAGTAAAAGGAAATCCTTTATAGATAATAAAAAATCGACACGGAACACAATAATTCTTGAAAAATCGCGTTAAAAATCTCTAAAATTATATTAGATTAAAAGTTTGAAATCAATTTTTACTTCCGAATATCACCATAAAACTCGAAAAATTTCTAAAAATTGTATTGAAAAGTGCATTAAAAATCACTAATATTAAAAAATCACAAGGGTCAAAACTTACTCTAATAGGGTAAAACGTTGTAATTGGAAATATCTCATGAATGACAAAAATCCGACATCAAACACAAAAAATCTCGAAAAATCGCATTAAAATTAGCTGAAATTTATAAATCTTAACAGTTAAAATTTAATACATCAGCCTGAAAGTTTTAAGCAAAATTCCTTTTACTAATGTCAAATAATAGCGGCAAAATTTACATTAAATAATTCACTAAAAATCCAAACATCGTTGCACGAAATCCAAATAAATTATATTGAAAAGAGAACAAAAGTCACTAATTTAGGTCCAAAGAATGAAACCGCTTTCCTTTTTTGCTAATGTGGAAAAATCGCCTCGAAACCACTAAAATTCGCATATGAATTAAATTTAAAAAACTGAAAATCGGCCTTCAAGGTGTAAAATTTCATACATAACGTCGTGCAGCGGTCTCTCCAGAGCATCGCCAGTACTTTAAAAATTTTAACATGCGTTATAAACTACCTTAAAGTGTAAAACAGATCTCCTTATTACATTTCCTAATTTTGTTCGCGCCCCTCCTTTCGCGCACTCTGAAATGTGTCACACCATTCTTTGTTTACATTTTTTATCATGTATTATAAACCATTTTAAAATTTAAAATAAATCACATTGTTATATTTCCAAATTTTAACAAAATCGCGTTCTGTTAGTTCCATTTTTCACCACCAGCTGGCGCACTCTATTCTTCAAAAATTTTATCAAAACGATACTCTGTTAAACAACCTTGCAGGTGATATATTACTCGAGGGTCTTAAGCAAGAATTTAAGATATTTTATGAAATTGCTTTTCGAAAATAATGGTAATTAAATTTTTGACATTTTATGTAAATTTCGCAAAAAAATACTACTTATTGCATTCTCAACAGCTCAAGATTTTGATAGAACAACTATAAAAAAAATAGATGCTAAACGCAAAAAATCTTGAATAAGCATTAAAAATCACATTGAAAATCGCATTAAAAATCGTTAAAATCTAAAATTCGTAACAAACACAAAATTTAGGGCTAAAAGTTTGAAACGGTTTTCTTTTTATCAATCTCAAAAAAAAAAAAAGAAAAAGCAAAATGAGAAAAAACACTAAAAATCGCATTAAAAAATTGTTAAAAATTCAAAAATCGCTGTACAAATTTCGAATAAACTTTGCTGAAAAGAGAAAAAAAATTGTTATATTGGGTTAAAAGAATGAAACCGTATTTCTTTCACTAATGGGATAAAACTGCAAAAAGGACACTAAAATCGCCTAAAAAAATTATTAAAAAAAATCTAATCAAAAAATTGAAAATCAGGCTTCGAGGTGCAAAACTACATCTATAAAAGTACCTTCCCTCCACATTTTGTAACTCTACGTACAGCAGACTCTTCAGAACAGCGCTGACACACACACAAACTTGTCTCTTTATTATTATAGATTTTAAAAAAATAGCGTTCTATTAGTTCTATTTTCCACCACCAGGTAGAGCACTCTATTCTTCAAAAACTTTATCAAAACCATACTCTGTTAAATAACCTATCAGATGATATATAACTCGAGGGGGTAGTGGTCTTAAACAAGAATTTAAGATAGTTTATGAAATTGCTATTCGAAAATAGTGGTACCTAAATTTTTGACATTTTAGGTAGATTTCACAAAAAAATACTACTTACTGCATTCTCAACAGCTCAAGTTTTTGATAAAACAACTATGAAAAAAATAGATGCTAAACGCAAAAATCTTTAAAAAACGTTAAAAATCGCATTGAAAATCGCATTAAAAATCGTTAAAATCTAAAAATCGTAACAAACACAAAATTTAGGGCATTAGGCTAAAAGTTTAAAACGATTTTCTTTTTATCAATCTCAAAAAATAGCCGCAAAATGAGAAAAAATACTAAAAATCGCATTAAAAATTCGTTAAAAATTCAAAAATCACTGTACAAATTCCGAATAAACTTTGTTGAAAAGAGAAAAAAAATTGCTATTTTGGGTTAAAAGAATGAAACCGTATTCCTTTCACTAAGGGGATAAAACCGCAAAAATAACTCTAAAAATCACCTAAAAAATTATTTTAAAAAATCTAAACAAAAAATCGAAAATCAAGCTTTGAGGTGCAAAACTACATGTAAAAAAGTACCTTCCCTCCAAATTTTGTAACTCTACGTGTAGCAGTCTCTTCAGAACAGCGCTGACAGACAAACATCCTTCTCTCTTTATTATTATAGAAGATGAAATTTGTGTCTTTTAAGCGACATTTTGATGAAAATCATTTAACATATTATTTATTGAGGCATGACAAAACCCTCACATTTATGGCCAGAAAATAGGAAAAAAAGGCATTAGATCTAAAAAATAGGAGCTCTGTGAGGTCTGCATTATAAAGATAATTTTTTAATGGAAAGAAAAAGTTCACATGCCTTTTCTTCAGTTAGTATCTCAATATCAACATTATGCTGCTGTTGCTCCTTTTTCAGAGAAACTTTAAATTCTTGCTCTATTTCTTGCATCTTCTTTACTAAAGAGTGTTTCTCTTTAGCGACATCATCAACATACTTCCTATGAAGTTCTTGCAATTCATTAACTTGAGCTACATTTCAAAAATGAAAGTTGGAAATGAAAAAAAAATTACAAAAAGGTAAATGATAACATACAAATCTGACAGAATTTTAGGACTTTAAAATAAATAAATTTGTCATATTAATCCCTTCAGGACGAGAATCTTTTATAGAATTTGTAATTGTTTATTATCAATTTTTCAAAACAGTTTAACTGAATTAAGAAAATGCCCTTATTTTAAATAAGACAAAATTTATGATAAAAAACTGGTAGAAATAATGAAGGATTTTCTGCACCTTATGTGTTACATATACTTGTTGTTCATCCTGAAGGGGTTAACAAGAATTTTTCATAGAATTTAATAAATATTGTGGAACCTTTGTGCTAAAACATGTTTTATTCACTGTCATTAGCGTATGGAAAAGAACATTTCATAATTAAGGCCAAGAGCTGGGATGGCAACAAACGAGAATAGTAGATTACAAATTACTGAGAATATGAGAAATAAAACAGTTCATTAGTTTGATTTCGTGTCGCCTGAGCAGGATAAGTGTGTAAGTTTTTAATAATAAATTCTAAAGTAGCTTTTTTTCTTCCTCACATATCAACTTGTCTGTAAAGATAAAAATAAGAAATTTTCCTTAGTAGCCACTGGCCGGTAGGTTGACTTTTTTTTTAATAACCAGATACTGGCTAGTAGGAATAATTTCTTTAGTATCCAGTAAGCAGATTTATATCACAGAATATTTAATTACAAAATATATTAATTTAGAGTATATGAGTAATTTATGAACTAAATATAAATATTTTAATTCATATTGTTTGGAATAAACTTGCGATATTAATTTCAATCTATTTTAAATTAACAGTAAAGTTATATGCAACGTTTTTATGTAATTAACTTCGTAAGTCCCATTATGTTTAGATATTTGTGTAGCTAACAACATTAACATTGTGTAACAACATTGTGTAGTTATCAACATATTTTTTTTCCATTATCCTTTGACATAATGTGCGTTTTTTCGCGATCTTTTGTCAAAATCAGCGCTTTTTTTAAAAAAAAAAATTGCGTTTTTTCGTGACTACGAAATTTGCGATTGTTTTATGATTTTTAACTAAATCTGCGTTCATTTTCGCGATTTTTCGATGAAATTATTTTTTTTTTCGATTTTTTGACAAAATTCGCGTTTTTTCCGCAATTTTTTGAAAAGTTTCGCATTTTTTCCGCAACTTTTTAATAAAATTCGCGCTCGTTTTCTCAAATTTGGATAAAATTTGCGTTATTTTTTTTGACAAAAATCTGAGTTTTTTCCGCGATTCTTTGACAAAAATCTGCCCCCCCCATTTCCAAAAATAAATAAATAAATAAAAATTAAACCTACATTTAAATATTGTTAATATACATAGTAATGCTCTATTAATGAATTGCTGATGAACCCCTTTCGACAAATTATGCAAAATGCCAAACTACTCAAAAAGTACCGAACTGCGCAAAAGAAACATCCTTATAACTCAAAAAATAATAATCATATCAACTAACAATTTCCGTCGGATTA
Source organism: Maratus speculifer (assembly GCA_964019185.1). Taxonomy (NCBI): domain Eukaryota; kingdom Metazoa; phylum Arthropoda; class Arachnida; order Araneae; family Salticidae; genus Maratus; species Maratus speculifer. The sequence continues at coordinate 282,271,369 of OZ025289.1, forward strand.
AGCGTCTCATTTCCGATTAAAACATATATTTGAATTGAAATTTGAAGGAAATACAGCGTCATAAAAAATTGAAGAATGTGGAAAACAGGATTAAAAATATCTCGACAACTAATAATCCGATCGACTTCGTTCTTTATTCAAAATTTGTGTTATTTTATTGCCTTTTACGCCCACTCCTTAAAATAAAACATTTCGAAAATTTTTGTATACCTTTCATCAGAACGAATTTTTTGAGGGTCCGAAAAAAATAGTTCCGGATAATCGAGGTTATTGATATTAAATAGGCTTCGTCCCATTCTTACATACTAAGTACATACAAAGTTTCAATCCTCTATCTAAATTTGTTCGGGAGATAGAGCGGTTACAGACAGACAGACACACGGCAAATTTCTTTTTTTTTTTTCTAAAAATCTAGACACACGGCAGTGTGTCAGCCAAGTTCACAAAATAAAAGGCGACACACCGGGCGGCCGTGGGTTATATTACCCGAACCATTTCGGGCCACTTTTGACCCCTCAATAACTTAAATTTTATTTGACCTACACACTTGCAATTTTTTGTGTCGTGTAAGACCATCTTCTACTTTCCGAATCCTAAAAATTTTTTTTTAAATCTTTTACCGTTCACGAGAAATTGACGTCTGAAAACCACTGTTTTTATCACTGACTCACTCATATAAATGTTTGACTACTTCCAGGTGACTTACAAGGAAGGTCTCATACTTGGCATACTCAGAATTTTATGAAAAAAATACTAATTAAAGTACTTATGTATGTAATAAAGGATCTGTCAAAATTAGCGACGGAATCACATTAGAAAATATGTAAAAAAATAAAATACTTTCGAATATTTGGCGTGAAAAGACGAAAGAGTCAATCGATTTGGCGAGCAGCCCTTTTCCTCGCCAAAAGCAAACGATTATAATGCAACTCAGAACTGTTGGATTTTTAGAATGCGCGTAAATGGTATTTAATAAATTTAAACTTAAACAATGAGAGACTTTAATGTATTATATACATAGATATAAATATTGTATTACATATGTATATTACTTGTTGAAATAGTTATTTAATTAATCAGTGGAAAAAATGTTTTCATACATTAAAAAAATCAACATTTCTCAATTGGACTTTTAGCTTGAAACAAATTTAATTAATTTAAATTATGAATTTCCTCTTAAATCTTAAATTTGAATATAGATACATATAAATATCGATATAACAAAATATTTAAAACAAACTAAAACTTATTAAAGATATTTAAATTAAATTTATCAAAACAAGTTCAACATGAAACTTTTTTTTTCTTGAAGTGTATTTGACATAAGTATTTTTTCGAAATTACATTCCATCGCCAACCGGCGATAAATGGCCAAATAACGAGATTTTCATTATTTTTTTACGGATACTGAATGGAGCTTCCGCCGAAATTTTTTTTATACACGTATATATCCAAACGAGAAGAACATTCTGTAATTTTTTCAGATTTTTCGGGGTATGCCCATATGAAGACTTTCCTTGTTAGAAAGTTGAAATTTGGTGTGGAGGTAGGTTATTGGATCTATAAATAGGAAAAAATCAGAAATCACTATTAATTAAACATTAATGGTTGGTTAGAAGATAAATTATTGGATTATAATGGAAGTTTATGGGAATTTCGCGAAATATCAGAAATAGTGCCAAGTTGGCGAGTATTGGGACTATTCTCTGAAACCACCGAACCAATTTCAAAATTAATGATACCAAAATGATGGTATTCAAAACCGGTTCAAACATAGGCTATATTTTATGCGTATACCATTAACCAAAAGAGGGTGAAGAAGCAAAAAACATTCTAAAAATGCAACTTTTGTGTTACTGTAGGACCTAGGAATATAAGATTTGGCATGTTAATTATTTATAAGATATAAATGATCTCTAAGGGCATTTGCTAAAAAATACGGAATTCAAAAGGGGGTGAAAATGCGCGAAAAGCGTTCTAAAAATGTTCTAAATTGGGATTTTTAAGCAATCTCAACAAAAAACAAACCGATCTTAAAAGTAATGATATCAAATGATGGTGATAGTCCTTGTTCCAATATAGGCCATATCTTATGTCGATTCCACTATTCCAAAGGGGTAAAAGAGCAAAAAGCGTTCTAAAAATGCGATGCCTGTATGTTATGGGCCTAAATACATAAAATTTGGCATGTTCATTAATTATAAGATATAAATGATCACTAAGAACATTTGTTAACAAATACAAAATTTAAAAGGGGTAAAAATGGCGAAAAGCATTCTAAACACTTTCTAAATAGCAATATTTAAGTTATGGGCCTAAATACATAAAATTTGGCATGTTCATTAATTATAAGATATAAATGATCACTAAGAACATTTGTTAACAAATACAAAATTTAAAAGGGGTAAAAATGGCGAAAAGCATTCTAAACACTTTCTAAATAGCAATATTTAAGCAATCTTGGGTAGTTAGCGAACCGATTTAAAGAAAAAAAGATGCCAAAATGATGGCGACAGTCCTTGCTCTAACAAAATTATTGGATAAATTACCAGATTACAAAGGGAATCTATGGAAATTGGCGAAATACCTGAAATAGCACCATATTCAGTGGCGTAGCCACCTACTGTCATGTTTTTTGGCGCCCAGGGCCAGCAAGAAATTTTGCGCCCCCACCCCAATATAGATATATAACAATTTCTCTCAATTTGGCGCCCCTAGGCCTCGGCGCCCGGGGCGGACGCCCCCCTTGCCCCCTCTTAGCTACGCCACTGGCCATATTAGCACCACTTTTGGTGCGTAATTTTTGTCGTCAATATAGCGATATTTCGCCAAGTTGGCTACAAACGTTTTTGGTCGACAAAATAAGCAAGTAGTACCCAATCATGTAAAAGAAACATCCTTATTAGCTGAATTTAAAGGAACATAAGCAGTCCTAATGTTAAAATTTTTAAATTTGACTGAAAAAAACAGTGAATAAATGCAGGAAAAAGCTGAAAGATTAATTAATATTAAATAAAACTAATTTAACTTATTTATTTCAAAAAGGAAACAAATACCTACTTATTTGACAAAAAATATTGATATCCTATCAAAAACATGAATGTGAAAAGATGCCTAGCTCGTTAAACGTTTCACTAATAAAAGAAGTGAGATCTAACTGCAAACCAAGTTCTTTCGGAGGTCCTTAAATCATAGCTCCTGTCACGCATAATATTATTCAATTGCTTAAAATGATTTGTTATGTCACTTGTTATTTAATAGAGCGACTTGTCAAGTTTTCAGCTACCAACTTCAATCTTTGAGTCGGAGTACAATTTAATCTAGAATCTGATTGGCAAAGATCTAGTCAATCGAGTGTTCGAATAAGTATATTGAAGTTAAGGTATCAATAAGTTAAGGAAGGGATTCAACTTTAATTTCTGATCAACTAAATAGAAAAAATTGAATAAGAGAAAAGTCGCTCAACTGAATAACAAGTAACATAACAAATCATTGTAAGCAATTGAATAATATTATGCGTGACAGGAGCTATGATTTAAGGAGCTCTGAAAGAACTTGGTTTGCAGTTAGATCTCACTTCTTTTATTAGCGAAACCTTTAACGAACTTGGCATCTTTTCACATTCATGTTTTTGATAGGATATGTTTTTCGGAATCTCCAGTATCTGAAACGTCTAAATTCGTCAAAATTTTCTTTTCGATTTTCAAAACGATTGCAATACTTACCCTATACTACGTATGATGGGTAAGTAAAAAATCGAGAATTCTGTCAATGGGTTATATCAAAATGAAATGTCACGAATTTCGACAGTCAGCTGCAGTCTAAAACAGTGAATTTTGTTCAATTATCTGAGAAAAAAAATCGCAAAATTCGTGACTCGTGAAAAGAATTTAGGGGAAAACGCGAAAACAAGTCCTAAATGATATTTCAAGAGATATGTTTTTCGTTATTCCAGGACACATTTACTCAGCATGCTACTTTTTCTTACATGCCCGTTTAACAAAATTAGCATTTTTTTCTTTGGTGCTGACTGCTGCAATTTACTATAAAAATTGTGATTTTCCGCGATCGCTTACCAAAAACATGATTTTTTTCCGCGATTGAATTCGCGAATTTTTTTGACGATCGTTTGTCAAAATCACGATTTTTTCTACGATTGTTGATCAAAATTCGCGATTTTTTCAAAGGTTGTTTTTCGATTTTTTTCAATCGTTTGCTGATATTCGCGATTTTTTCAATGATAATTTACTGAAATTTGTGATTTTTTTGAGATCGATTGACGAAACTCACGATTTTTTCTGCGAACGTTTATCAAAATTCACGATTTTTTCTGTGATCGTTTGCCAAAATTCGTAATTTTTTCAGTGATTATTTGTCAAAATTCGCGATTTTTTCAAAGGTTGTTTTTCGATTTTTTTCAATCGTTTGCTGATATTCGCGATTTTTTCAATGATAATTTACTGAAATTTGTGATTTTTTTGAGATCGATTGACGAAACTCACGATTTTTTCTGCGAACGTTTATCAAAATTCACGATTTTTTCTGTGATCGTTTGCCAAAATTCGTAATTTTTTCAGTGATTATTTGTCAAAATTCGCTATTTTTTAGAGATCGTTTGTCAAAATTCATGATTTTTTTTTCAGAGATCTTTCGTCAAAATTCACGATTTTTTCACAGATCGTTCATCAAAATTCACGATTTATTCAAAGATCGTTTGTCAAACTTCGCGATTTTTTCAGAGATCGTCAGTCAAAGTTCGCGATTTTTTCAGAGATCGTTTGTCAAAATTAGCAATTTTTTTAAAGACCGTTTTTCGAAATTCCCGATTTTTTTCTGCGATTGTTTGACTACATTAGCGATTATTTCTGCGATCGTTTGCCGATATTCACAATAACTTTTAGAGACAGTTTGCTGAAATTCGTGATTTTTTTTTTTCAGAGATCGTTTGACAAAATTCGCGATTTTTTCTGAGACTGTTTTACGAAATTCGCGATCAATTGCTGCTCTTGTACGACGAAGTTTGCTAATTTTTCCCCACAACTGTTTGGTGAAATTTCATGGTTTTTATGATGATATGACGAAATTCCCGATTTATTTTTCGCGAATAAAATGAGAATTTTTTAGTCACTGATTGACGAAATTCCTATTTTTTTCTACAATCGAACGATAACTGTTTTATATGCTGTTTTATAATATGACCTAGCAGCGAAATTTTGCAGGTTATTTTTAGTGATCGTTAGACCAAAAATTGCAATTTTTTTACAAGATAGTTTGACGAAATTTTTTGTTTTATTTTGGGATCATTTGGTGAAAATCGCAGTTTTACTTCGCGATCATCTGGTGAAAATCGCGGTTTTACTTCGCGATCATTTGACGAAAGTCGCGGTTTGACTTCAGGATCATTTGACGAAAATCACAGTTTTATTTCGAGATCATTTGGCAAAAATCGCGATTTCATTTTGCGATTGTTTGACGAAAATTGCGATTGTGTTTCGCGAAAGTTTGGCGAAAACCGCGGTTTTGTTTTACGATCGTTTGGCGAAAGGTGGGGATTGATTTTACGATCGTTTAATGAAAAGCGCTGTTTCATTTCGTTTGGAGAAAATCGAAGTTTTTTTCGCAGTCGTTCGGCGAAAATCGAGGTTCTGTTTCGGGAACATTCGACGAAGATTTCTGTTTGATTTCACGATCACCTGACGAACATCGCTGTTATATCCCAGGATTGTTTGACGAAATTCGCGGTTTTATTTCGAGATCATTTGGCAAAAAAAGACTTCATTTCGCGATCGTTTGACGAAAATTGCGGTTTTGTTTCGCGAAAGTTTGGCGAAAACCGCAGTTTTGTTTCGGGATAGTTTAGCGAAAATTGAGGTTTTGTTTTGCGATCGTTTGGCAAAACGTGGGGTTCGATTTTGTGATCGTTTTATGAAAATCGCTGTTTTATTTCGCGATCGTTTGGCAAAAATCGCGGGGTTTTTTTGCGATTGTTCGGGGAAAATCGCTGTTTTGATTCGGGATATTGTAGAAAAAAGTCGCGATTTTGTTTCGAGATATTTTGGCGAAAATCGCGGTTTTGTTTTGCGATCGTTTGAATAAAACCGATGTTTTACTTCGTGATCGTTTGAGGAAGATCGCTTTTTGATTTCACAATCATTTGTCAAAGACAGCAATTTTAATTCGGGATCGTTGACGCAAATTACGATTATCCTCAGCGATCATTTGGCGAAAATCACGGTTTTATTTCGTTTTCGTTTGATAATAATCGCGACTTGATTTCGCGATTGTTATGAAAATAGTTTTTTTCCAGTTATCAGTTCATGAAAATCTCAGTTTCGCCCGTGATCATTTGACGAAAATCACGGATTCTTAAAAATTAAAAAACGTAGAAACTCGCCACTCGTGAAAAAATGGCCTCCATGTATGTAATGATCAAACGAAGAATTTTGAGATTTTTTTCCTGCAGCCCACTGACGAATTTATCTATCGGTTTTCACAAGATCGACTGACAAATTTTGCGATGTGTTTCTGTTAGTAGCGGATAGAGACAGCTTAATGCAATAATGTTAAAACTTAGACTGAGTAATTAAATGGGGAAAAAAATCAAAAAATCCCTACATGGTTTCGGCGTGTTGTTTTCTTGGTATTTTTGTTAAAGTGATTATAGTTATAAACTTAGACAAAGGTTATAATAAAAGTATTATTTCTTAAATTTTATTTTTTAATGATGATTTTAATTGCTATTTTATAGAAATATACAATGAAAACATATTATAATCTTTTTAATATTAGAATATTAATAATTATAACGCATTCTTTTCAAATATTAATGACATAATCCTAAACCAAACTAGACACTGGATTTTGGCGATTTTAGTGACAAGCACTCTCGAACGAACTGAATTTTCAGAAACAGAAAAATTCGCACGAATCAAAACATGGAATTTTCGGCAGACAATTAACGACGTGAACCGTTCCAATGATGATTCTTAAACGTTGCGCGCCTATTAAAACGAAACAACAACAACAACAAAAACATCATAGGGCACAAGAAACTGACTGTGCAGCAGGCTCTAAAATGGACGAAACTCGCCAATGCCGCGGTCACTAACGTACGTATAAGCGCTGAGCGCCCATTTAACCCCCCCCCAAAAAAAAAAAACACCACTGGATGTATGAAACTAGCTGTGTAACAATCTCTAAAGTACACGAAACTCGTTAATGCCGCGGTCACTAACATACGTATGAGCGTTGCGCGCCCATTTAAACCAATAAAAAACATCACTGGATGCACGAAACTCGCTATGTAGCAATCTCTAAAGTGCACGATACTCGCTGTGTAGCAATCTCTAAAGTGCACGAAACTCGCCAATGCCGCAGTCACTAACGCACATATGAGAGCTGCGCGCCCATGTAACAAAAAAAAAATCACTGGATGCACGAAACTGGCTGTGCAGCAATCTCTAAAGTGCACGAAACTCGTCAATGCCGCAGTCACTAACGTACGTATGAGAGCTGCACGTCCATTTAAACCAAAAAAATCACTGGATGCACGAAACTCGCTCTGTAGCAACCTCTAAAGTGCATGAAACTCACTGTGTACCAATCTCTAAAGTGCACGAAACTCGCTGTGCAGCAATCTCTAAAGTGCACGAAATTCGTCAATGCCGCAGTCACTAACGTACGTATGTGTGCTGCGCGCCCATTTAAACAAAAAAAAAACATCACTGGATGCATGAAACGCGCTGTGCAGCAGTCTCTAAAGTACGTGAAACTCGTCAGTACCGCGGTCAACGCTCTTATGAGCTCTGCGCGACCATTTAAACAGCAACAACAACAAAAAAAACCATTACTGGATGCACGCAACTAGTTGTGCCACAACGAAACTCGTCAAAGCTGCTGTCTACGACTCTAAAACCCTAAGAAACACCTCTGGATGCACGAAAGTCGCATTAAAAAAAATTCTAAAATGGACAAAACTGGTTAATGCCAAGGTTACTAACGCCGGAATCAAACTATTAAAATATGCATGAGTTTTTTCAAAAATACGCGATAAAATTTTGTAATATTTTTCTAATATTTATAAGGCATAAATATTATGCTAATTTTTAAATAAGAAAAAGTATTTTTTATATAGGAATGCGCTTTCGTATTAACATTTCACGTTATAATATTAAGAGTAATAAAATTATACAAAAATTACAAAATCGTTTTTCCACAATCGAATGGCGAAAATTATGATTTATAGCCTCGTTGAATTATCATTAAATTTCGCGTTTTTATCTTGCCATAGATTGACCAAATTCACATTTTTTTTACAATGTCCAACAGAAAAATTTTGCAATTCTTAGCCACGAAGTTACCAGACTAAATCAAAGGGGGTGCACAGGAGCAAAAAATGTTTTAAAAATGCGATTTTTGTGTTAATGAAGATCTTAAAAACATGAAATTTTGCATGTTAATTACTTTAAGATATAAATGATTTCTAAGAACATTTGCTAAAAAATATGAAATTTAAAAAGGGGGTGAAAATGTGCTAAAAGTGGTTTAGAAACATTCTAAATAGCGGTTTTTATATAATTTCGGAAAGTAACAAAACGATTTAAAAAATAATGATGTCAAAATGATGGAGACAATTCTTGCTCCAACGTAGGTTATAGCTTATGTTGGTGTCACATTAGATCGTATCTGAGCACTAAGCTTTTTTTCCCCCGCAGAATCGACCTTTTTGCAAGTAATATAATATATATATACATATGTGTGATATCTTGTGATAAAGAGCCAATAATATTATCTGCAAGTTTCTCCCTTTTATATCACAGGAATCGTGACGAGAAAAAATAATAATAGTAAATGTAGAAACTTCATTAAATTACACATTTGCTGCTCCAAAAGATTTATTTAAATGCAATCATATGCAGAGGGAAAATGCTCTCCCCTTCCGAAGCAACATTCCATTAAAAAAGAAACATTCGTCCTAGCTGCTTTTAAATCGTTTAAACCCGAAACATCGAATAAAAGATTCCATCCATCTCTGGACGTCTGGACCTCCTAAGTCAATAATAAAAAGCTTCTAGAATTTTCCATAACCTCTAAACGCGATTCTTTTATGTAAACAGAATTTAGTGTCGAATGCCGAGGTTAAACATGGCAGTCACGAATCTTTTGCAGACGATAATTTTTATTTAAAAAAAATTATTATTTAACTAATTTATAATCGAAACTAAAATTCGAATGTTCTACAGATGATAATTTAACACAAAAAAGAAAAGAAATGAATTTATTGATACGCAATAAATATCAAACGCGGAGGAAAATGAAAAATAAATAAAAAGAATGATATTTTTGAAAAATATGGTTTTGGAATATATTTCCAAATGATATAAAATGATGATTTAAAATGATAAAAATAGGGGACAAAATGACTTTTATTGGGAATTTTAAGAAATAAAGTTTAATTAAAAATATTTTTAATTTAGAGCCATTTTTTTAATTTACGCATATTGGAATAAATGTTTTTTAAAGCGAATTAAGAATTCATATCGTTTCTATAAAGATTAATAGATTTGATCTAGTAACAGGATTTTAATTTAATAAGTTGAAATAAATACGGAATATTGTTAAAAGGAAATTAATATAGTAGAAAGTTAATTTTGGCGAAAAAAAATTTAATTTGTTATATATAAATACAGATTTATTTGCTAAAACATTTAACTACCCTTGAAATATATTAAAAATATATAAGATACCAATAACAAAAAAAAAAAAAAAAAAAAAAAAGGTTTTAAAATGAATATTTTATTTAAAATGAGAAGATACCACAATATTGGACTTAATTGTTCTCAATATGTACCAGACAGTCAATTTGTTTTTTTAGCGATAACGAACTTCTTACTTTATACCTTAAGGTGTAAATATATCTTAAGGTGGTTCTCGAATTCTTTGTCCCACGACATGAAACTTTCCGACTCGTTTTAACTTAAAGACGTAAAATTGAAAGGGTGACCTATTGAAGTGATTTATAATGAATAGAGGTTTTCCTATTTTTGATAAATAAATCACTTATTGAGTTATAAGCAATTATTGTCACATGAAGACAGGTTCTCTCCATTACTATGTATGCGTCAGAAAGTTTCTCCTTTATGAATTGTCTTAATAAATTACAGAGAAACATTTTCAAAAATCTAACTTTATTATGCAGCGTACAGTCTCAAAAGTTATATGTTTTTAACCCCGTTTTTTTTTTTTTTTTTTTTTTTTTTCTCCTTTGATTCTAAACTACAATAATTCTTTTAATGAGTCTGTATTCGAATATTGAAAAGTCTAAGAGTCTAAGTAATGATTAACGTTGCTTTTGCAGGGATGAAGCGCCCTAAAGCCATTTTGGAGCAGCAAAAATTGGATTTTGGAACTGTAAAATCAATTTTTGAAGCAGTAAATATTGGATTTTGTAATAGTAAACATGATTTTATAGCAGTAAAATCCAATTTTTCGCGATCTTTGAACGAAATTTGCTTATTTTTCGCGATCTTTAAATGAAATTTGCGTATTTTACGCGATCTTTCAACGAAATTTATGTATTTTACGCGATCTTTCAACGAAATTTACGTTTTTTCACAATCTTTCAAAGAAATTTGCGTTTTTTCGCGATCTTTCGACGAAATTTGAGCTTCTTAGTGATCCTCTGACAAAATTTGACCATTTTTTCGATCTTTTGACTAAATTTGCAGATTTTTTGATCACGTTTTGTTTGTTTCTTCATGAAATTAGCAATCCTTTGACAAATTTTGCTGTTTTTGGCGTTATTTTGAAGAAATTTGCGGTTCTCCTAAGATTTTTTTTTTTAACAAAATTCGTTTTTTTTTTAAATATATATATATCTGTTTTGGAGAGTGAGAGAGGTTTTGACCACGTTTTGTTCGTTTTTGACGATTTAGCGATTTTTTGACAAAATTTTTTTACGTTATTCTTAGACGTACGCGACGTGTTTTTCTTGATCTTCTGAGGAACATGACGTGTTTTTACGATCTTTTGATAGTATTCGAAAGTTTTTTGAGATTTTTGGATGAAATTTGTGTGATTTCCGCGATCTTTTGACGGAATCCGCGCTTTTCCGTAATCTTTCAACAAAATTTGTTGCTTTTCCAGTTATTTTGAAGAAATTTACGGTTTTGTTAAGATTTTTTAATTAAGTTCACGTCTTTTCGAGATGTCTTGACCACGTTTTGTCCGTTTTTGACGAAAAAAGAGATTTTTTGGACAAAATTCACATTTTTTCACGATTTTTAAACGAACATGGCGAATTTCTCAAGATCTTTTGATAAAATTCAATGATTTTCGAGATTTTTGGATGAAATCTGCGTGCGCTCTGCGATTTTTTCATTTTTTTTGTCGAAATCAGCAATTTCTAAAAAATTAAAAAAAGAAATTTTCTTTGTTTATCGGATCGATGAAATCGTGCTAAATTACATTTTGGTACTAAATACGTTTTGGCGCTAGTTTTAAGCAAATTTGAGGAAAAACGTCATTTCGGTGCAGAAAAGCGCAAAAATTGTATTTCGGCGTAAATATGAGAAAATGCGCAGCACTTGAAACCTTGTTTTCGTGTATTTTCGGTTTTGCAAACATGTTAGTAATCTAAAATATACTGTAAAATTTCCCCATAAATATATAACATTCTTTAAAAGAACCTTAATTGTATGTGAAGATTAATCGGAATTTTTGTAGAAATCGAGTTGGGCTGTAAGCTAGATTTAATCGATTTTTATACGGGCAGGGAATAAGCTGAACATTTAATTTCTACACCATCAGGCCCGGCTAAGTGTTTTTCGTTCCGAGTCTGGAAGTTACGGCCCGTGCACCTTTATACCTAGCATGAAAGTGAGAAATAGGAAAAAAGGATGAAAAGACTCCATCTATACAACACGGCGAAACTCTTATAATTTTGACACATTTTAACATGTTTTCAAACAATAAAATGAAATATAACTGCACATACGATTATTATTTTCTATTTGTAACTTAGAAAGTGGTTAAAAAAATTAACTAATAATAAATGTATAGATTCATCAAGTCAAAAAAGAAATTGAAGATAGTTTACACTTTACAAATCGCTAAAAATATAAATCCAAATATACCTGATGAAGTTATGTAAAGTACAGAGATTAAAACTTTAAATTAATTACTTTGAATGGTTTGACTGTTTTCATTACTGAAATCATCTCAATCTATAACACATTGGGCATTTGTTGAATACATAGAACAACCATTCCAAATAGATTTTTATGAAAACCACCTTTGCCTTTTAAGCAACTTTGAAGAATTTCATTTACATTACTTTCATATGCTTATTATAATGCTTACGCTTAATCCAGAGAATGACCGAAATTTTTAAATTATTTTTAAAAAGGTGGAATTCCTCCCTTAGGAGGAACTTTTTAATCCCTGATATAAGTATACATACTGTATATTTCAACGAATAACACGATCCGGTACATAACGCGCATCTAAATTTCTAAATTTTTAGACATTTTTCTATGTTTAGGTATATATAGGATTATAACTCGCACTACTTTATTTACAAAGAAATCACCATATAAATAGTAAAAAATGAATAAAATAAAGATTATTGTAAAGTACTATTCCTTTTTTTATATATTATTTAATCTATAAGATTTTTTTTTTTTTTTTTGGGGGGGGGGAGGTTAATAAAAAGCTTGTTCATTAAATTAAGAGCCTTATTTCCGTATAATGCCCACCTATAATATCTCATTGAATCCCTTGTATCAAACGTGCGAGTTATAGGCCGGAACACATGGTATTTATATATATATACGCAAAGCCTCCTTCGATAGAAGTCGATTCAAACATTATCCAATAATATTTTTAGCAATAACTTATATACATCTTTTCAAGTGTCGACTGACGTAATATATCAAGAATAAAAATATTTATAAAAAGATGAAAAAACAAAAAAAGTTTCATTCTAAAGTAGCAATACTGTCACATATTAGAATATTACAACAAAAAGTTTTGCATAAATAAACAAAAGGATGTTGCCATTTTAAAATTGAAAATAATAGAAATTATCAGATTTTAATTAGATTACACTGTTAAAAATTCGACCCTTTTGCTGCATCGTCACTCCACGTCTTATATAGAAAACGATAACTTCGGCCTATAGATACAGTGAAACCTCCAAATAAGGGACAAAAGTTGCGGTCCCAAAGATGTCCCTTATTTGGAGGTTTCACTATGTAAGGAACTCCGAATAAGGGACACCTCTATTTAAGGGACGAAAGTTGCGGTCCCATGGGTGTCCCTTATTTGGAGGTTTCACTGTAATGTGCATGTGACGTCACGCAGACGAAAAAGGATATACTTCTCAACTTATGGTGGGCGAAAATAATAATTCTTGGAGAGTTAGTAATTTATAACGTATTATTTCTTGCATATAATACAATAAAATGAAATTTATTATATCAACGTGAAAATTACATTTAGTTTAGAATTTTCTATTGCAGTTTAATTCGAATTTTTTCCCACCACAAGTTGAGAGCTGTCGCGAAAAAAGCCAGTTTGTTTAAAAACATGCACATTATCTATTATGGACATGGAGGAATGAGATAGGTGGAGGGGAAGTATTATCTCTGGGGGTGATGCTAAAAATGTAACCCTACATTAAGTATCATTAAGCCCAAACAAAACCACGTGTTTCGACACGCCTGTCAATTGAAAAAGGTTTAAACCCGTACTTTTTTGCAATTATTATTTAAAAAGAACTAATCTATCGCTTCACCGGTAAGAATTTATTAATTATTTTACCATATGTGTTTTAAATATCAATATAGAAAATTATTTTAACGTTTTGCTTGAAAATATAACATTCTTTTGTTAATATCTTAAAATCGTCTGCAGTCAGAAATCTAGATTTTAGATTAATATTTATTACTTAAGTTTTCATACATGATTTTTAAGAATGTTTTCATCATTATATTAGCCTCCGATACTATTTCTTTCAGACAAGCTAAAAATGTCGTGTCATCAGCCCTGAATTTTCTACTCAACCGATTTTGATAATTATCTTTTTAAATGAAAGCTATTTATTTGTAGTTGTGCCCATTTTAGTTATTTTTTAATTTATTTTCATTTTTATGTTTTATTTTTAATTTTAAAAGCTTTTTCATGACATTTCTTCAAAAGGTGGCAACACAGTTTAGCTTTTCTCTCGATAATAAAAAATTTATTTTCCAAAATGATTGCGTATAATTATGCACTAATTGAGGTAAAAAAAAATATATTTACTGAGAAATAATATTAATAATGTAAATAAAATAACAGAAAATAATTTATGATAAAAATTATGTCTAAATCAAAATAAGAGAAATTTCAAATGAGGAAAATGATGTCATTCAGCAACCAGATAAATGGGAATTACAATATTATTACGGATGCCTTTTTCATATTACTAATAACAGCAACTTTTAAAAAACATCTGAAGAGAAAATGACGTCACTATTTAAAGCATCGCATTTTTACTCATAACGATATTAGGTATTACTCTGTTATCCCGTCGACCAATTTTGCCAAATTATACAAATCGCCAAACTAATAGCCAAATTATACATATTGACATAATTTATATTTTAAATAACGAAAAAACAAATAATTAGTAGAATATTAATAAAAAGTCGAAATAAAAATCACTTAATGACATTTTAAACACATGAATCGTATTTAATGTCATTGAATGCGACATTCACGATCATCCATTATTGGCATTTAATCTTATAGTTTGGCGATAATTTTTTGGTCGACGGATAACCTAGTAGTCCCCGATGTTACATTTCAATATTTCTTTTCATTATGGACACTGAGATTGAGATTTTACTTTCAGATGACTTCCATTAGTAAAAATGTCACAGTAAAAAATAAAATTAGTTTTTTTTATGTGAAAAATAACACTAAATAAGTCTTGATTACGTCCATTAATAACTAAATCGTAATACTAATAATATATATTCTACATAAAAATATAAGAATTTATATTATAAAAAACATTTTGCTTCTAAGACGTTGTATATACATATACATTGTTATACAACGTCTTAGAAGCAAAATGTTTTTTATAATATAAATTTTTATATTTTTATGTAGAATATATATTATTAGTATTACGATTTAGTCTTTTTTTTTTTTTTTTAAATAAAACTATTTTTTTGTGAGTGCATATAAAATAAAATTTCTGGATTTCGCCGTCACTCAGATTACAATTTTAACTGAAGATGTGCGAATATTTGCATGCAAAATTGTAACTGGTAAACTTGACATTTACTTTGTAAATATATTTAGTATATATTGATTCAATAATGTAATTACTTTTGCTTTTTTTTTAAACCAAATCGATCGGGTCTTTTAAACATTTCATTCGTCGAATTCGACGGGATTCCACTCGTTTTATTGTTAAATTGCATTTCCTTTTAATTAGAGTCTATAAAAAAACGTTTAAACTAAAGAGAAAATCCGTTTTTGATTAATCTAGGTGTTGATGTAGGTGTATTTTTGTCGGCCGATTATCTACGCTATGGGATATAGGCCCTATGGGGTGGGTTGCCCTCCGTGGGGGTCTTTCTAAGGGAACCTAACCCGTATTTACGCAAGGTTCGAAGAAAACCACGGAAAACTTCGAACGGTTAGGCCGACGGTCGCGTTTGGGTTCGAACCCAGCACCTACCGTCTACCAGTTTGAAGTCAGAACCTTTCGGCCACTAGTGGGGCCCCTTGATTAATCTAGTCAATGAAGAAGTGGCACGTCAAATTGTATCTCTTTATTATTCCGCAATTCCAATGTCTCAGAGAGAAATTGATATTCAATTAGGTATTTCACGCCGTTCTGTTTGCTATTATATTGATAAACACAAGAAAAATGAAGTTCATTGTAATCTAAACGGGGTCGCCCATCTAAAAAACCTCTATCGATTTTTTCCCCCCCTAATTGGAGTCGAAATTGAATTCTGCAATGGCAGAAACTACATTCAACTTGTTTTAAATATTTATTTACATGCAATTATTAAGTCATAAACATGTTTCATCTACTTTATAAAGTATTTAAAATTACATTAAATTAGGAAGTAATACAATTTTTAGTTCGCATCAAATGGTCTCAATACCTTATTTAATTTCAATTTGACATTTAATTATTGCTAATTTTTCAATTTTTTTTATTTTAAAAGCGAACATTTATTTTAATAAATAATAATAGAACAAAGACCATTTTAAAAATTTGCTATCTCTTCTTAAAATATGCTTCAGTTGTAATTCATTTCTTTCAATTCGTATTATAATACAAAATTCCTTCCACGTCCTTTTGTTTGGAACATTAAAATTTGAGCGATGAATGGATTCATACTGCAAACCTTTTTTGAGCCTTACTTCACCTCCACCTATCTCAATCCTCCATGTATTATGGAGCATTCTCATGGGTCAAAAGAGAGATATTCTATAAAAGCGGTGGAGTGACGATGCAGCAAAAGGATCAAATTTCTTACAGTGTATTTCATGGTCTAAGAATGACGTAATTTGCAACATTTTACTGTTCAGCCATTCAGATCCTGAATAATAATCTGAATAATAATAAATAATAATAAAGCCTTAATCTTATTTTAGGTAAGGTAGAATGAAAATTCAACGAAAATGAAGTCATTGCAAAGGAATCGTCGTAACTACGTATTTTCTTCTTTAGATGTCATTTTCACTGATAGTCCAAGAGCCGACCGCACAAATCCCTAGGTCATCGAGCACAAGAAAAAATCATTTATTTTTGAAAGAGTAGCAATAGAGGAATCTAATGATACATGTCTGCTGGAAGCGAAATGGTGCATAAGCCAAAAACTAATACCACTAGTGATTGACTCGTAGGATTAGCATTGTGTTTTCCTGCACCCACATTTCCCTGTTTTCATACTTTTGATTTCTCGTCTTTAAATTATTAAAATCAAAAAGTGCAAACTTGAAACATATCTTTGATTATTTTACATTAATTTTGTTTCGGCAAATTTGAAAAAAAAAAAAAAACTATTTACTTTTGAAAATATGATTTTTTTTAACTGTGTCCATCATTTTTTAAAATTAATATTAAAAGAAAAAAAAAATAGAAATCTGACGGATAATGTTTCGAGTTATAACGATTTTAAATAATCCAACTTTTAAACCAAAACTAATCATTTGAAATTTTTGTAAACTTTATGAACATTTATAGGGTATGATTTTGTTTGCAAATTACCGTAATTTCGGATGTATAAGCCGCAGATCAAACAATTCTTTTTCGACCCAGAATTTTTTAAGAAACAAATATAACTAGTTAGATCGCTGTAAATATTTGTCTTCAATCACTAAATAAGATTTCTGGGTCCAAAAAGAATTGTTTGATCCGCGGCTTATACACCCGAATTTACGGTATACGGCTAAACATCAGATAAAAGAAAAAAAATAACACAATAGATATAGTCCGACTGCAAAAAACCCTATGTTATCAAGCACAAGGAAAAAAACCTTAATTTAATGGAAGATCCTTAATTTTATTGGTGCAATAGGGAAATCTAACGATCCATATCTTCCGGAATCGAAGTGGTGCATCAGCGAAAAAGTGAATTGGTTGACTCCTAGACTTACAAGGAAGGTCTCCATTGGGGGCATACTCAGAATTTTTTGAAAAAAATACGAATTAAACTACTTATGTAGGTAATAAAGGATCAGTGAAAATTAGCGGCGGAATTACATTATTAGATATGTAAAAAAATAAAATAATTTGGAATAATTGGCGTGAAAAGCTGAAAGCGACGCGGGATTTGGCGAGAGTGCATTTCCTCGCCAAAAGCAGACGATTTTAACGAATCTGAAAACTGATTTTAATTGACTTCACTGTTAAAAATCTGCAGCATTTACTGCAACGTCACTCCGCTACTTTTATAGAATATCTCTCTTCTGACCAATGAGAATGCTCCATAGCACGGTGAATTGACCGTTTGCTATAAAAGCGGTGGAGTGACGTTGCAGAAAATGGTACAGATTTTTAGCGGTGTTGTAGCTTGCGCAACACTGTTAAAAATCTGCTGCATTTTGCTGCAATGCACTCCACCGCTTGTATATAATATCTCTATTCCAACCAATGAGAAAGCTCCATTTCACGGCCAAGTAACCGTTTTCTATACAAGCAAGGGAGTGTGTTGCAAAAAATGCAGCAGATTTTTAATAGTGTATTTTTCAATTTGGAACAATTTTAATCAATTTAAATTGTGTTTTAAATGATAAAATATATTGATTTCATTTTCTTATAAGTACATATAAACGTATATGACAAAATTACACTTAAAGTAAAGTAAAAATGCAAAACTAAAATTACTTAAACTAAACTTATTTAAATAAACTGAACATAGAAAGTTTTTTCTTTAAAAAGTATTCGAAGCGTAAAAGCGTATTTTTCAACATTTCGTTTTTTCGCCAACCGGAGATAAATCGCCAAATAAACGAAATGTTTATTATTTTTTACGGACGTTATAAGGAGGTTCCGCCGAAATTTTTTTTATAAATATATATAAGTATATGAGAAGAACATTCTGTAATTTTTTCAGATTTTTCTGAGTATGCCCGTATGGAGACCTTCCTTGTTAGCATTGTGTTTTCCTGCACCCCGTTTTCATACTTTCGATTAGGGCAAACGCAATGCTAAACTTACGAGTAAACCACTAGCGGTATTAATTTTTGGCTTATGCACCACTTCGCTCAAACCCTGACCATCGCACGGGCACCCGGGACCAGAGCTGCTAGAGCGTACCAACTTAATGCTGGAATCTGTCTTAAGTTAATAAGCTGCGCCAGCTGGTGGCAGGGGTGCAAATGAATGCGCGGGTTTGACGTCATATATGCGCAGATGTTTATTATCTCCGCATCTCTTGCGCATATTTTCTGAATTTTCACTCAATCATGACAGATTAATCAAGTCTACGAGGTATATTGCAAAATATTTTTGTTAATAAGTTTGTATCGATATCAGTTTTTTAAATGTACATGATTTTATCGATACAAACTGTAACAAAAATATTTTGCAATATATCTCGTAGACATGATTAATCTGTCATGATTGAGAGAATAGCTTGAAATTTGTGATTGAAGTTTTAATATGAAATCTCAAAATAGCTTTGTCTGTTAAAAAAAAAAAAAAAAAAAAAAAAAAAAAAAAAGAGAGAGAGAGAGAGAGAGAGAGAGAGAGAGAGAGAGAGAGAAAGAGAGAGTGTGTAATCTACGATTTTAAGAAAATTATTCTCTAGAACGTTAAATATTTAAACAAATAAATTAACAATATTTCTTTGTTTAACAAAACAACATTTAATACATACATTTAAAATTATGCCGAATATACGTATAATGAAATAGGTTTTTAAATTAAAAGAATGAAATGTTTGCAAGTTAAATAATAAAAGTCGATACGACCAAGAAAACATTGGATTTTTATCGTCTGCAATTGATAATTAAAAATGGAGCTAAAGTTAAATATTTTATTTAGTATTAAATTCTATAAATTTCTAAACATTGCTAAACATTATATTATCATAGGAAATACTAAGGTGTATACAATTTTGTATAACTTAGCTCATCAAGATTTAGTAAAATGTGACACTACTTCAAAATTCTGCATTTATATAATCTACTTACTAAATTATATGAGCCATCTTTCAATATACTAAAAACATAATTAAAATCGAACATATTTTAATCAGCGATATTTGTATCGCATAGTTAAAGGATATTTCATCTTAGTATATTTTATGTTAATATTTAATCATACTACACTTATTTATTCTATATTTATTTACAATATTTCAAACCTAAACCTTATTCTACGTAATATTTTAAAGTAACATTTAATTGAAACAAAAAAGTTTTGTTGCCATTCACACAAAAGAAACTGCAATCTACTTAATAATCCTCTGGTTATGCACCCCTGCCGCTAGGTAGCGTATACCTTGGCCCCGCCTTTAATCTTGCGGACACCTCTTCCATAGGAGTTGGAACGCTTGAAATATATGCAGTTTTGCCCGGGACCCGTGCCCTGGGCACAAATTTTTAGAATTGCATCTAAATCCCTATTGAAAAATAATAATTGTGAGAAAAATGTGATACTTGAGATAGTAATATGATGAAATGACTAAAAATATTCTTGACCCTTTTAGAGCCAAGGAGCACTGTCGCGCTGCTTTCACTAGTTGTGAAAAATGCCAGCGTCGCGATAGCATTCCTTTTGACAGTTCACTTTTGGCGCGCGCAGTGTTTGATAAAGTGCAATTTAAATTTATTTAATTTATTGTCGCCTAGCAACATAAATACCAAAATGTAAGAAGTTTTCTAATTGCTAATAACTGTGAATGAAAGCCATTATCATTTTATTTCTGCAGTTTTTTCTAAGCTGTGAAAACATTTCTTTGTTTTTCTTGTTGTGCTATTCGCGTTTGAAATGAAATAGACGCCCTCTCGCGGACAAAGTCTGAAAAACGAAATAGAACTGATACCGTGAGCATCTTCTGCTGAAATCAGTGTTTAAAAGGCCGATTAAAAAAAAAGTTCTATAATAAATAAATAAATAAATAAATAAACAGTTCTATAACGCATGCAACGTTGGGTTCTTTGTATTAAAATTATCTAAAATCAAAATTTTATACACAAAGTTTAGATCTATAATATAAAAAAGTACATTTGACTTACTCATGGCAAAATAACATGACAGGAACACAATGCTTGCATGATTCACTACGTAAACAAACGATTATCAGGTCTATACAACGCCCCCTTTCGGTCATTACAAACGCGAATAATTTCGAACATTGGATAAACATAGTGACGGCCGTGTTAAAGTGTTCGTATTTTTATTCATTATATTGCATTCTATTATCTATCTTCGGTCGCATATTTTTTATATAAACATCGTGATTATTATCTTTTTCATATTTCTAATTTTGATTTTAAAATGTCGGATACAAGTGAATTTTCAGATACAGCACGACGACAAAACAGCGCGAGCTACTCACGGTTGCTGTTCGACGGCGCTGCTTGGTACTTTTCAGAGCAGCGCGACGCCGCTCCTTGGCACTAAAAGGGTTAATGTATGGTTAAAAGCACATTTCAGTGAATAACAGACACTTGTTTTAGTTGGACACTTTATGAATAAATATGTAACATTAAAAAAAAATAGTATCAGTAAATATACCAATGTAAGGGGGGACGAAAAATTGAAAGTGCCTGGGCACAAAAACTCGCAAGTCAGGCCCTGACTTCGCTTCCAGCAGACATGGATAATTAGATTCCTCTATTACTACTTTTCCATAAAATAAAGGATTTTTATCTTGTGTCGATGACATAGGGTTTCGGTCGGCTCTTAGACTATGACGAAAGCGTTTTGTGCTGTTCAGATTAGGAATTCTGGTGCTCTAATACAAAATATGTTCTTTTTTTTTATTATTCTTAAAAAAACTTTTATTATGATTTAAGCTTTAATAATAATAATAATAATAATAAAACCTATACGATATAAATTTGAAATAGAATATAATTATTGTCTGCACTATTAAAGCTTATATCCTGAATAGTCCTATATCAAAAACTAATGCACGGAATTTCATGCCTCTAGAATCCTCGCAATGAGCGTAAATTGTCCTTTGATTTTGACACTGTGGTAGCGAATTTTGGAGTATTAATGTACATGAGATAGAAGAAAGTTCTAGGGATTGCCACATCCGATTAGTCATTTTCTTCTATCTTTACAAGGTGAAAGTATTAAATTCATTGTAATTTTCGAGATCCGATTTTTAACATATTTACAAGTTTCAGGTGTCAGAGATTCCAAACCACATGTTTTTACAAAATGTGAGTCTGTGACTGTCTGCCTATATGTAACACCTTAAAAACTTATGCATGGAATTTAATAAAAAAATATGTTCAGGTAGTTCCTTATATGAATTGATGCTGTTTAGTATTTGGTGTAATTAGCTCAAAAGCTGGCGCTGCTATGTTGCACTTTTTGTGATTTCCGTAACAGTTCTATTTCAAGAACTAATGCAAGGATTTTTACCAAATTTCACATTTGGTTAGTCCTTAACATGAATTGGTGCTGTTACATTTTCGTGCAAATCGTTCGACAGATGCCGTTGCTATACTGCATTTTTCCCGATAGAAGAAAGTTTTTGGATTGCCACATCCAATTAGTTACTTGCCACATCCAATTAGTTACTTTCTTTTGTCTTAACGAAAAGAAAGAATCGGATTAAGGGAAAATTTCCACTACTGGTTTTGGAAAAAAAATATTGTTTTAGAAGGTCCTGTATTGAATGCGATTTGACTATCTTTACAAATTGTCTGTCTGTCTAAATGCCTATTTGTCTCTAATAAAAACTTTGTAGACGCTCTATCTCAAGAACTAATGCATGGAATCAGTTGAAACTTTGGACACAGTAAGACCTTAGTACAAATTGGTGCTGATTACCTTTTGGTAAAAATCGCTCAAAAGGTGGCGCTGCTATGCTATATTTTTCATGATTTTCGCAAGATCTTTATTTCAAGAATTAATGCACGAATTTTCACTAAACTTTGGATTCAGTTTGACGCTGACATAAATTGTTGCTGATTAGATTTTGAAGTAAATCTGCCGGCAGGTGGCGCTTCTAAACACAGGGCTTCCACTGCCGAATGACACTGAAAATAACAGCTTTAGTAGCCTACAGCGAAGAAAATAGTAGACAAAATAATAGAAATAGCTCGAAAATAGTAGCAAATAATAGTCGCATACTTACTTAAAAAAATGGAAGAAAAAATGATCCCATAATAACTGAAAGGCCTTTATATGAATGCCCATTTTAGTAAAGTCTTCTTTTAGACTTTACGCTTCTGCGCAAATCAATGAGTAAAAAATACAGTAGTTTATTCAAATCAGAAAGCAAGTTAGCAAGTTATCCAGAGAAAAAAAAAAAAAAAAAAAAAAAAAAAAAAAAAAAAAGATTCTAATACTTCAATTATAGCTTTAGTGATGGGCGATTCTCGAAAATTTCCTATTTGATAAAAATCGTAATCGTAAAAAAAGCACATTCGATAAAGTCATTAATTAATTTCGAAAATCTACAATCGAGATGTTTTTACAATCGATTATTAAAATCTTTGTTATTACATGTTTAAAAAGCATAATTTAGTAAATACATGGTAACTGAAAACAAATGAATTTAAAAAACAACAACAAATCAAAAGGATGTTATAATGGAGCCGCAATAGTAGAAAAGTCATGTAACGGCGTTCCTTGGTTTCAAAAAGTTGTGAAGTCGCGAGTAGCAAAATGGCCAAAGAAAAAATAATCAAAAGCACTCCTAGTGAAAGAACATGAACTAAAAGGATATTAAAAGTGATCAAAATCTTTTATTGAGATACGATCTACAATTCTCCCATTAGAAGACTCTCTATTGAAATTCATTAAACGGACCATTCGGGGCGGGGGGGGGGGGGGCAAAGTAGTGCAGGAGCAATGAAAATGCATAATGAGTAAATGATCATTAGGCTTTCCAACAATACATCGCATGATGGATGTCGGTTAAATTTATTAAAGAGTTTTCCGCGGGGGCAAAGTGAGGAGGGATGAGCGCGGGAGGTATATAAAATAAAATAGTAATTACAGAGCTTTCTAATGATATATCACGAAAGAGGAGTCAACAAAAGATATAAAAACACCCCCCTTAGAATTCCAAATATTGCAACACCCGGAATACAGCCTGTCCTCACAGTTTCTGAATTTTTCATACATTACAAATTATATATTGGAAGTCTCCATAAAAAAAAAATCAGATCTGAATTCACAAAAACGAAATGATTTCAAAAAAGTTTGAAAAGCGCTTTTGTAACGAGGCCAAATTGAGGAAAGGAGAAGAAAGATTCATAATATGAAAGAGTGGTTTGAAAACTTTTCGATGATAAGTCATATGACGGGTCCATAAAAAAGCTTGAAATTTACTCTTCACTACTCCACTATTTTTTTTTCTTCCCTGAATACATCCGGAAATCATGCCGCCTCGCTTTAAAATGCTTACATTTAATAAAATATTTTTACCAAAGGGATCCATCAAAAAATCACATTTAAAATGAAATTTATACTCAAAATAGCTATGATTTAAAAAAAAAAATCACCCCTCATCGCTCCCCCTCCCCCCTGCGGAAATTCAACCCCAGGAAGAGAAACATTCATAATATGAAAGAGTGGTTCGAAAAACATTCCAATAATCAATCACATGAAGGATCCAAAAAAGTTTGGAATTTACACCTCACCCGCAAGTTTACTTTTTCTTAACAGAATACAACCGGAAATCACGCATCCCCCATTTTAAAATATTTATAATTAGCAATTTTTATTAGAAGGTTCCATCAAGAAACCACTTCTAAAATGATAGTTATTCTCGAAATAGCTACGATTAAAAAAATTCACTCGCCATAGCTTCTCCGTCCTGAAATTAAACTGCAGGAAGAGAAAGGTCCATAGTATGAAATAGTATTCCGAAACCTTTCCTATGACATATCACATAACGGATCCAAAAAAAGTTTGAAATTTACTCCTCACTCGTGGCCGTAATGTTACTTTTTCGTCCCAGAATGCACCCGAAAATCAGGCAGTCCCCATTTTAAACTTTTTTATTTATGAAATAATTTTTACCGGAGCGCTCCTCTGAAAACCACACCTAAAATGATATGACAATGGTCAAAATAGCTAAAGTTAAAAAAAATTTCATTCTCTTATCGATCGCCCTCCCCCTCCTGAAATTCAACTCCAGGAGGAAAAATATTCGTAAAATGAAAGAGAGGTGCGAAAAAATTCCGATGATATATATATATATATATATATATATATATATATATATATATATAACATGACGGGTTAAAAAAAAAAAGGTTTGAAATATACATGCCATCCGTGGGTTCACTCATTTTTTTCCAGAATACACCTAAAAAATGACGCAGCCCCCACTTTAAAATCTTTATATTTAATAAATAATATTTACCGGAGAGTTCCATAAAAAAAAAATCCACACCAAAAATTATATTTAATGTCGAAATAACTACGATTTAAAAAATTCACCTCCTCATCGATTCCCCTCCCCCATCCCTCCTCCCGCTTCTTAAAATTCAACTCCAAAAGTAGAAAGATTCATAATATGAAAGAATCGTTAAAAAGCTTTCGTATATGCCTCTCATTTCAGCAAATTTCATTCCGATAAAGTCAGAGTCAGACATTTCGAGAAAACTAATTTCTTTGCGATGGAAATTTACCTCAATGAAATGAAATAGCTTTATCGAAGGATAGCGATGAAATTTAACCTTGATAAAAGCGGCACTTCGAGAAGCTTGCGGTTTTCTGATGAATGCCTTTTTTCGATATGATGCTTTTCATTCTCGCTGAGAATGAGTAGGTTTATATCGAGCAGAGTTTTGTCGATGAAGCTTTGTGAAATGAAAGTTTTATCGTGAAACGAGGTGCAGAAAGAAGCATGAGAATATGACAATAACTTGTGAAATGAAGACCTAATTTTCAAAGTTTTTCGTATTTTAGTCTTACCATGCTGTCACGTACCTAGAACCCACCAATAAATATTATTTATTTAAAAAATTTTTCAAAGAGGGGGCTGGAGAACATATGTTTAAAACTGTAGCGATTTCTACAATACCTATCAATTTAAATGTTTTATTTTTCATCGAATCATTCGGTAAACATTATTTATCAAATGTAAAAAAATTAAAATATCTGCTGGAGGAAATTGAGGGTGAAAGGGTGGACTGACGGGGGGCGGGAGAGGGAATAATTTTCACTTTTTTAAACCCGTCATATTGTATATCATCTTGAAGATCTCGGATCACTCTTTCATATTATGATGCTTCCTTACCTTTTTAGTTTTTATTTTAGATCGAATTTTTGAATTGAAAACGTCCTTAGGCGCATTGGAAATTTTTTTGAGATGGGAAAAAAGTAATGAACTAGTCACATTGTTACCGTAACCTAGACACATTGTTTTAAAGTTCCCTCTTTGAGGGCCTCTTCACAGGTGAGGAGCTTGACCTCCCCAACATACACTTTAAAATATCGCTCATTTTTTTCTCTACCAATTTTAACGCAAAAGTTTAAGCTAAGTGGAACAACCGGGGCTGTTGTCTCCCTCCCTGTTGGTTATTCACCAACATAATTTTGCTCATTTCTTCATTTCATTTCAATTTTTAAAAGGCTATAACTTTGCTTCTACAACGGGGAGAAAAATTATAGCATAGCTAACTTTTCTTCGCCGCTCTTTTTGCAGTTTTATGGTTTTCCCCATAGCACCTTTTTTTTTTTTTTTTTTTTTTTTTTTTTTTTTTTTTTTTTTGGGGGGGGGGGAGGACAAGGGGGCCATTTTTCATTTTTTGATGTAATATGTTTATTGAAAGCTTATGCTTCATACATTACAAATTTAGCATAAAAAAGTTTCTCCTGTCATTCTGGGTCATGTTACGGACCCATAATGGGTTGAAATTTAAATTTCTCAAACTTCTTTGAAGTTTTCACTAAATCGTCATCTGAAAAGCATCGCGCCAACGTGGTGCGTGTATGACATCTGTATTATGTAAAAATTGTTCACCACTGCTGGGACTCTGGCCTCCTCTCGCGTGTAGGCGTTAATTTACCGCGGTTACTTGGTCCTTGTATTTCCTGCACAATAAAATATTTCCTGACGATTAAAAAAATACACAAGTAATTGTTCAAGTTTTCACTTCTGTTGGCACTCCCAAAATGCCACTATATAGGGTAGATGTGCCAGTAATGGGCCACCTTCCAGTAATGGGCCACCTCGCACTTTTTGGTTTATAAAAAAATAATAAATAATAGTTAAGCTTTTATTATTTTTTTCTGAACTCTACCTTGCATGCTTTATAAGCTGGATTAATTTTTTACACTTTTCGTCAAAACAATTAGGAAGCACAAAATAAAGTTTCACAGTTTTTCTGTTTTTCACTGAAAATCTTAATGAACATGCTAAGAGCAGACTTTACTTACTTAGTTTTATATCTTTTTTATTTTTCCGTAAAAATTGAATGTTTTTGTTTGGTTAGCAATATAAAACATTGAATTTAATATACCAATGGCTATTTACAAAATTTTATTTATTTTTAAGAGTTTAGGAGGGGTGGTCCATTACTGGATTGCTTATTTCGTGATTTGCCAGTAATGGGCCACCCAAGTGACCAATACTAAAAGTGTAATTTCAGTAGTGATAAAATATTTTGATTTAACTGAAAACTAAATAAACAAATTTAATACTTAAATTTTACTTACTAGAATTTAATAAAGACAATTTCTTTATAAATACAGTCAAGTCTCTCTATAACGAAACTCCATACATCGAATTTCTCTATATAACGAATTTTTAGTAGGAATGTTCCCCTTTTCCCATGATTAGATTAAAAACAGTCTCTATATAGCGAAATATCTATCTCCATATAACGAATGTTTTCATAAAATGTTCTTTATTCAGTTGTAAAAAAATACTTCGAAATCACATGAAATCAAATTTCCATCTCTTATTCCTAATTTATCGTTCAGTGCTGAGTTTTTTTTATATTACTCCTCTGCTTGAATTTTCTTGTTCCTTAAGTCCAACAAATTCATCAACCCCCTCCTTTCACACACCTTTCAACATCCTTCTCAAAACAGTGTTAATTGAATAGTTATACATATAAGAACGGGATCAATGGGGGTAATTGAAGAAAAAACAATTTACAATTGCTTCAAAAAGGCCAAATTTTGTATACAAGAGGATAATGTGGATTCTGAGGAAGAAGATGCGACTTACGCAGACATAAAAAGAACAAGTTGGAAATTGCACGTGAACGTAGCAAATGAGGTGCGTTCGTACGATAACGAAGTTTTAAAAATATTCAGATCTTGCTTTTATAGTAAATAGTACTTCGGATACAGTATATTGGTTGAAATTCTGTAAATATACAGGAATAGTAATTCTTATTACACCTCAGCAACGTATATCTTATTCATAAAATGTGAAATAGTTGAATATAATTAAAACACGTACCAAACCATGTTTCCCCGTATAGCATTATATAGTGGAATACTTTTGTGTAGCCCTGTAATTTAATAATAAAAATTCTTTGCGTCACAGATTGTACAGAATGCATATTTTAGTATATATTTCATATATTCATGCCAATTCTATTATGTTCGAATGAGTGTAACATCATTAAAATGCATTTGAAACTTCTTCCCCATTGACCGTAATGTAACGGAATCCTTTTGATTGTCCCTGTAATTGATCTATGCATCCGATTTTCATAAAATTTGAAACGATTCGACAAAATTATGTAATAATTATGTATTTTAAATTTCAAACGATTCGGTTGGATAGTTTTCCGTTGTTATATGCGGACAGACAGACGGACAGACAAACGGACAGATAGACTGTCAGACAAACGGACAGATAGATGGACAGACAGACGGACTGAACGACAATTATAGGTGCTACCTATTTACATAATTACGAACGCACCTAAAAATAATTATCTGTTATTTTTTGTAGGGTGGCCCATTACTGGAACATAGGCGGTCCATTACTGGAACATAGGTGGCCCATTACTGGGCATTTGGGTGTTAAGACATATTTCTATTATTTAAAATTAAATTTTTATTTCTATTGGGAAATGTAACTGTGGGATTAGTTAAATATTGTTGAAAGATTAATCTAATATGAAAAAAATTGGAATACAATAATTATAACTATTAATAAAAAATTATTTTTTAGAGAAATTCCTTAAGGTGGCCCATTACTGGCACATCTACCCTATATATACAGTGTCTCACAAAAGTGATGGGACACTTGTGCTTTATAAAAAGAAACTGCAATAAAATAAATAAAGAAACATGTGCAAAAATTTTTTGTGTGTGTTTCATATTTAAAGTTAGTAACAATTATTACATAACATACATTTTGTCAAAATATTAAAATATTAATTTAATAAAAATACAAATGTTTAGAACTGAGCAAAAAATAGCTCACATAAGTGATGGGACACCATTATATATGCAACAAAAATCGTCTGAAATAAGCAATAAAAATATTTTTTGGGGTTTTATTTTTACTTAAAAGCAATTGGCAATAATTTATAAAATCGTCTGCAGTATTTCTCTCCAGCTTGTTTTGGAATTTTTGTGTTTTTTAGCTCTATGTAGCCATGAATGCTAAACGAAAAGAAACTTCGCCTGATAGTCCGGGAGCCGACCGTCGATTTACCTATGTATCGAGTAAAAGGACCGGACATACATCAAAATGTAGGTCTCAATGTGCACATTAAGAATATCACTGTCTGCCAGGTCCTATCCTGCCGGAACGCAAGGCAGCCGCACTTTTACGACGTCCAATTTTGAGTGTTTACCTATGTATAGAGTACAAGGACCAGACATACATCAAAACGTAGGTCTCAATGTGCACATTAAGAATATAACTGGCTGCCACATACATCAAAATGTAGGTTTCAATGTGCAAATTAAGAATATCACTCGTTGCCAGGTCTTATCCTGCCGGACAGGGCCGTGCTTAAGGGGGGGGGGGGGCGAGCCGGACATTTGCCCAGGGCCGCCAAAATTTGGGGCCGCAAAAAAGTTGGTATTGCTTTTACATTTTACCAGTTTTTATGAAGAGTCTATTTGACTTGTCAGGAGCAATCCTAGCCTGACAAGTTGACTACAATTTATTTTAAACTAATTCGTAAAACTTCTGAAAACACATTCTCAGAAATTATCATTCATAGGCGTCCATATGTTCAATTTTTTACGTGGCCCTTATATCATTTTATCCATGTTCAAAAACTATTCCTTAGTAAACTGAATGCAGTTTAGCATAAAAATGCATAACTTATTTAAAAATCACCTTTAAGTAATTTACGTTCATATTCAGTAACGTTTGCGATCTTTTTGGTATAGCCTTGTATATCAACTGCAGCATTTATACACTCTATATAATATGCATAGATTTAGAGAAACTTGAAAGCACATATCATAATTAAAATGCATTTTATCCACCCATTAGCCATCATCGGATACATATACAGTACGTCGGAAAGAATATACCATTCGAAATCTTTTGTGTGTCCCTGTAAATGCTGCGCATTTCGTATTATACATGGTTATATCGTATAACTTATGTTAACGATATGTTATGTATCAACGACGTATATCAATTTTAGTATGTATAAAATAATTTAATATAATTAAAATATGTCGCACACAATTCCCCTTTTTACCACTAAGTAATGTAATTCTTTTGGGTGGCCTTGTAAATGAATAACAGCTATTTTTTTCACCGCGTATTTTACAGAAAGCATATTTTAGTGCACGTCGTAAATGCATATAATTTGTAATGTATTGGACAGGATGTAAAATCTATAAAATTCATTTGAAACGATTTTTCTCCTTAGGCTATAACATAACGGTACATCTTTGACTGTCCCTGAAAATAAACTAATCATGGTAGAACCTTCATTTGAAATAAAGTTCTGCTAGGGTAAACGTCAATAATATCGAAAATTTTCAAGGCAATCCAAGTTATTTACGGAAGCTAGAGCGCGGACAGACGGACAGGTAAACCGAAATCATAAATATTTTGGAACTTTGTTGGAAAGTATTAAAAAAGAGACTTTTTCGTAATCATTTTAAATATAATATTTTAAATATGCCGCTATGTTCGTCTTTAAATGTGTTTCGCATGTATTATTTAGGGATGAGAGTGAGAAAAAAAACAAAAAAGAGGAAATTACGCGTGAGGTAAAAATTGAGCAAAAATGTTGAAATAACACGTGAGGTAAAAATTGAGGAAAAAAGTTGATATAACGCGCAAAGTAAAAATAGAACAAAATAATTTAAACTGATGCATGTTAAAAAAGTTAAACAAAGTGAAAATGGTACATTAAATATAGATTGTCTTTATTTGAATTGAAGCACCCACGCACATATAATACAAAAATACATTAAAATAAAATAAGAACACAAATATAAGAATGGGTAATGAAATTTTATTCAATAATTTTGATATATAAAATATCAATATGAAAAATTTTCAAAAATGCACAATTATTCTTTAAAACTTTTATAAGCAAATTCATTTAAAAATCTACCTTCAAAATAACTTATAACACAGTCATAAAACTCCAAATTTGGCTTAACTCTGTTTGCATCTATTAGGGAAAAGAATTAATCAGTGTATAATTAGAATTTAAGTAAAGCAGAAGTGCATATTTCCCTGAAAAAAGCTGTCTTTCATTTGGCGATTGGTAACAGAATTTATAATCCCCACTAGGTGAATGGAGATCGATCGCGTTTTTTTAATCGCCATGTGGCGATTGTCAATTTTCACCTATATTTGATCATGGGTGCAAGTTTGAAATTTTGCCAAGACTGAAAATATTTTGAAACACCCCCCCCCCCCCCCTTACCAGTGAAAAATAAGCACATGCATGATTCACGTTTTTTTCCACGACCATTTGACGAAATTCGCTTTTTTCCAAGATTTTTTGACAGGAATCACGTCTCTATCGCGATCCTTAGACCAAAAATCGCGTTTTTGCGATCCTTTGACGAAAATTCGCGCCTTTTTCGCGATCCTTTGACAAAAATTCGCGCCTTTTTCGCGATCCTTTGACAAAAATTCACGACTTTTTCGCTATCCTTGAATAAAAATTCGCGACTTTTTCGCGATCAACTGACAAAAATTCACGACTTTTCGTGATTTTTCTAAAAAAAATTCGCGACTTCTTCGCGATCCTTTGGCAAGATTGCGTCTTTTCCACGATCTTTTGACAAAAGTTGCGTCTTTTCCCCGCTCCTTTGACAAAAAGCCGCGTTTTCTCGGCAATTCTGACAAAAAATTGCGTTTTTTACGTTATCACTTGACGAAAATCGCATCTTTTTTGCGATTCTTTTTAAGAGACCGTTATTTTTGCGATCTTTCGACAGGAATCGCGTTTATTTTGCTATTTTTTAACAAAAAACAAGTCTCTTTTTGAGATCTTTTATCAGAAAT
Organism: Maratus speculifer; assembly: GCA_964019185.1. NCBI lineage: Eukaryota > Metazoa > Arthropoda > Arachnida > Araneae > Salticidae > Maratus > Maratus speculifer. The sequence continues at coordinate 282,303,495 of OZ025289.1, forward strand.
AGTGCTTTTTTAAGCCATCTTTTGACAAAAATCGCATTTTCTCTGCAATTCTAACAAAAATAACGTTTTTTTTTTACGATCATTTGAGGAAAATCGCGTCTTTTCCGCGATTCCTCGACAGAGGCTGCGTCATTTTCGCGATTCTTCGACGGAAATAACGTTTTTCTTGAGATCCGTCGACAGGAATCTGCAATTTATTCTGCAATTTTTTGACGAAAAACGCGTCTTTTTACGATGTTTGAATGAAATAGCGCTTTTTCCTGCGATCTTTTGGCGTAATTGCCCTTTTTCGCAACCTTTTGACGCAAATCACGTTTTATTCATATTCTTTTGACGAAAAATCGTCTTTTTTTGGGATCTTTTGGCAAAAACGCGTCATTTTCCGCCGTCGGAGATTTTTCCGCCATTTTTGACCAATTTCGTCGTGGTAAAAAATGGCGGCGCGGCCGAAAAAATAAGAAAAATTGTGGAAATCCGCGGGTTTTGAAAATAAATAAAAAAGCGGAAATCCGCTGATTTTGAAAATAAGCAAAACACGGAAATCCGCGTTTCCGCGGAAAATTGGCATGTCTAATTATTAGGTTTAATGTTTTCTTTCTATTTTAATGTCAACTTGTAAATATATTTTTAAGTAGGATTTCTTCCCTCAAAGAGATTCATCGATTTAATTTGTGACAAGTGAAGACACAGTTTTCTGACATAACTTCTTACAAATGCAGAAAATGAGCTACTTTTAATTAATAAAATTAGTATACAAATTCAAAAAATGAAAATGAGCAAAATAAAAATATTAGAATTCAAAGTAGTACATATCAATTCATACATTTTTAGCTATTATGATAATTCTTTCAGTAATCCTTGTACAGTGTTAATATATATGAAACATATCTAGGCGCTGTTGACCATTAATATAATTAAAAGAAATTTTCTGAGATTTTTTCTATATAAAACATTTTTACTATTCCTTTAAAAAATGGTAAAATTAACACAAGATTCAAGCATGAAGTCTTTAATCTTTTTCACTCTACTGAGCCCAACATAAACCAAACCTAATATAACCCCTGGTTTATAGTTTTTGAATTAATGTATTACATTTTATTTATTTGACCTTTTTATAATTTAGAAAGATAAACATTTCGAATATTTTTTGCTACTGAAACCCTCTGTTGATAGCATCCCGAACATAAAATATAGCTTATGTTTGTTATTTTTTAACAGGCTCCATCGCCACAAATTTACTTTTGGAATCGGTTTGATACTTGTTGAGATTGTTTACAAATTGCCATTTAGAACGTTTTTAGGACACTTTTCACTCATTTTCCCCTTTTTTAAATTTCGAATTTTTTAGGAAATGTTTTTGGGGACCATATTTATTTTATAAGTAACTACTATTCCAAATTTCATGTTTCTAAGCCCTTCAGTAACACACAAATCGCATTTTTAGAGCGTTTGTTTGCTCCTGCACCCCTTTTGGGGTAACGACATCGACATAAGATATAGCTTTTGTTAAAGAAAGGACTGTCACCATCATTTTGACATCATTATTTTTTAAATCGGTTCGTTACTTCCCGAGATTGCTTAAAAAATTCAATTTAGAAAGTTTTTATATCTCATCTCGCGCATTTTTTACTCTTTTTAAATTTCATATTTTTTAGAAATTGTTCTTGGAAATCATTTATATTTTATAAGTAATTAACATCCGAAAATTTATGTTTCTAGGTCCGTCAGTAACGCAAAAGTCACATTTTTTAGAACTTTTTTTTTACTCCTAAACCCCTTTTGAGAAGTGACACCTACATAAGATATAGCCTATGTTGGAGCACGGACTATCACCATCAATTTGATATCATTATTTTTTAATCGGTCCGTACTTCCGAGATGGATTAAAAATTGCAATCTAGAACACTTTTCGCTCATTTTCACCGCTTTTAAATTTCGTATTTTTGGAAAACGCTCTTTGAGGTCATTTATATCTTATAAATAACAAACAAGCCAAACGTTATGTTTCTATGTCCTTCAGTAATACAACAGTTGCATCTTTAGAAAGTTTTTTGCTTCCTATGGGGTAATGACGCCAACATAAAATATAGTCAATGTTGGAACCAAGGACTGTCACCATCATCTTGAATCATTGTTTCTTTTAATCGGTTCGTTATTTCTCAAGATTGTTCAAAAATCGCTATTTTGCGCCTGTACTCACTGGGTTAGTGGTATCGACATAAGATTATAGCCTATGTTTCAACAGGGAAGAGCACCATCATTTTGGTACCATTACTTTTGAAATCGGTTCGGTAGTTCCAGAGATTAGTCCCTACATATAAACAAACTTTACCTCTTTATAATATAGATATTGATTACGTGCGATTTATGATGCTAAAACCTACAAATTAAAATGAACTGTAATTTATCATGAAAAGCCAAAAAATGGTAAGCTAAAAGGATTATTATAAATACTGATGTGCAAGTGAAATTTGATTCTTTTGGTAATAATTCTTATGATGTCTATTTTTTCAATTTTTTGTGTTAAAAAGTTCATACTAATTTCACTCTTGTGATACATTTTGTACGGTTTATAACATTTTACATCCGTCCGTTTAAAAGATTTCGGAAAAAAAAAAGGCCGCCAAAATATATTTCGCCCAGGGCCGCCAAAGTCCTAAGCACGGCCCTGCTGCCGGAACCCGGTGGCAGCCGCACTTTTATGACGTCAAGTTTGAGTGTTTACCTATGTATCGAGTACAAGGACCCGACATACATCAAAATGTAGGTCTCAATGTGCCACCGGGTTCCGGCAGGATAGGACCTGGCAGCCAGTGATATTCTTAATGTGCACATTGAGACCTACATTTTGATGCATGTCTTGGCCTTGTACTCGATACATAGGTAAACACTCAAACTTGACGTCATAAAAGTGCGGCTGCCACCGGGTTCCGGCAGGATAGGACCTGGCAGCGAGTGATATTCTTAATGTACACATTGAAAACTACATTTTGATGTACGTGGCAGCCAGTTATATTCTTAATGTGCACATTGAGACCTACGTTTTGATGTATGTCTGGTCCTTGTACTCGATAGATAGGTAAACACTCAAAATTGACGTCATAAAAGTGCGGCTGCCTTGCGTTCCGGCAGGATAGGACCTACATTTTGATGTATGTTCGGTCCTTTTACTCGATACATATAGGTAAATCGGCAGTCGGCTCCCGGACTATGAAATTCGAAAATTAGTTATTAATTTGCATATTGAACGTGGAAAATATATTAGAAAAACTGCTGAAACAGTTAACTTGAATCGTTCAATAGTTTTCAATATCATTAATTGATATAAAAAGAATCATATGATTCAGGATAAAAGAAGACCTGACCGACCATCAAAGCTATTCAATGGAATAAAGCGAATTATCCTTCGAAATATTAAAAAAATTCCAAGAAATAGTGCTTCAAAAGTTGCTGCTGATTTACAAGCATTATATGGAATAATTGATAATCCTGAGACTATTAGAAGGGTAATTCGATCTGCTGGATATTACGGTAGAGTAGCCAGGAAAAAATTCTTCGTAAGTGAAAAGAATAGAAAATTCAGACTAGCTTTCGCAAAATAAGAATTCTGATTACTGGAATAAAGTTATATTTGCTGATGAGAGTAAATTTAATATATTTGGTTATGACGGTAGAATCTTGGTGTGGAGAAAACCCAGGGAAGAATTTCGCAAACAGAACTTGGTACCAACAGTAAAACATGGTGGAGGAGGAGTTATGGTATGGGAGTGTATGTCGTCCGCTGGAGTTGGTAATCTTTTTTTTTATTGACAGTATAATGGATCAGTACAAGTATATTGATATTTTAAAGCAAAATTTGAAATCTTCAGCACGAAAATTGAACCTTCATAACGATTTTAAATTCTACCAGGACAATGACCCCAAGCACACTGCTCTGAACGTTAGACTCTGGCTGCTATATAACTGTCCTGAAATAATAAAAACACCGCCACAATCTCCAGACTTAAATCCCATAGAGAATATTTGGCAAGAATTGGAATCAAGAATTCGCAAACACACCATTTCTTCAAAACAACAACTAAAATCGGTGCTTCAAGAAGAATGGGGTAAAATCACTCCAGAAATCACAAACATAATTAGTCGAATCCATCCCAAAAAGATTAAATCATGTTTTAAAAGTAAAAGGAAATCCAACAAAATATTAAAACCTTTTAAAAAGTAAAATTTTTGGATAAATATTTGATGGAAAAGTAAGTGTCCCATCACTTATGTGAGCCATTTTTTGCTCCGTTCTGAACAATTGTATTTTTAATAAATTAATATTTTAATATTTTGACAAAATGTATGCTATGTAATAATTGTTACTAACTTTAAATATGAAACACACTCAAAAATTTTTTGCACGTGTTTGTTTATTTATTTTATTGCAGTGTTTTATTGCACAAGTGTCCCATCACTTTTGTGAGACACTGTATATATATATATATATATATATATATATATATATTTATTTATATTTATGGAGCTTGCAATAAAATAATAATATTTATACTATAATAATATATATATTAAACAAAAACATAATTTGCAGAACAAATTTAAAAAACAAAATTTATTTCCTGCTCTATTTAAGCCCGAGAAGGGACAGATATTAAGATATTTGATTTATTTTTTTCTACATTTAGTATTAAATTTTTGTATCAAATAATTTAAATTATGTGAACATTAAATAAATAAAAAAGAAATTCAAACAATATGATACTTAAAAACCCTAAATCTTAGATTCCGTTCAAACTAAATCGAAATAAATCTTGGACTTTTTCTGAACATTTGCTTTTTAGATGTGTCTATTCTTTTTATCTATACCTACCGTAAACATTATACAAAATCTGCAAAACAAGTATTTGCAAGTTAAGTTTGGAAAAAAGTCTAAGATTTATTTCGATTTCGTTTGAAGCGAATCTAAGATTTAGGGTTTTTAAGTATCATATTGTTTGAATTTCATTTTTATTTTTTTAATGTTCACATAATTTAAATTATTTGATACAAAAATTTAATACTAAATATAGAAATAAATAAATCATATATCTTAATATCTGTCCCTTCTCGGGCTTAAATAGAGCAGGAAATAAATTTTGTTTTTTAAATTTGTTCTGCAAATTATGTTTTTGTTTAATATCTCAAGTTTTTTAATAACTACTGAATTCAGATGAGCTCATTTCAAAATGATCATCAGGACTTCCTTTATGTGGTATCGCATCACAATTACTGATGTAATTTACCCAGGGACATAGCTAGAAGTGAATTATGGAGGGGGGGGGGGGGTACACTCAAGAGCGTCTGAGGTGCTCATAATTTCTCTCTCTCTTCCTCTGACGCAAAAAAATATATTAGTGCATATTCACATTGTAAGTTCCATGTTTCTTATTAAATTGTTGCAATAGCTCCATTTTATGCTAAAAAAGAATATGGTGATGAAAAATTTGAGTGTATAACTAATTGAAGATTAAACATCATGTTGGCTTCATATGTGCAAGCAGGATGAGCGAGTGTTGAAGCACTTTAGTTACAATTTAGCAATTCTGCAAAACTATGAAAGGGCCTCAAAGTTTAATTAGATTTTTGAACAAAATTTTATTTTATGAAATACTAACTATTACATTTTCCCCCTACGTAGGAATTTCTGATTTATTTTTCCAGATCATACCGATCATGATACTATACCTAGACTCCAAAACCACCACCAATTAAAAACTATCTATCTCCGTGGTATCTACGTTGGATTTTCATTTCTCCATTGGGTTTTGCACAGATTTTCATTGCTCCATTTCCAAATCGTTAACTTTTTTTTACATCTAGATCTGAATTCTGTACATGCTTCCTGTCTTGATACCAAATATTTCAAAATCTCTGTTTCATTTCCAATATGACGTCATAAATGTCTAGTATAATATTAGACATTCACCTCTAGACAATATAATATTCCTCCAACAATACCTCAAGACATAGTATCAATAAAATGTACTTATTTTTTTTATTTTTTGTATTACGTCATGTTCAAGTTTATTTATTTTCTGTATTTCTTCACTTAGAAGCTTTTTGATAAATAAATCAAAGTTTGAATTGAAATTCTGCCCCAAATTGAAATTTAACATCGACAGAACTTCAAACCGCTATCGGAGCTCTGGGCAGGGTTCAGCGTAGAAAAGTTGGGGATAGATGTCAAGATGTCATATATGCAATACATTGGCGTGATTGGAACAAAATGGATATTATATGCCTCACATGCTAACCTGGCTATCGTTGTTTATTTTATTAATAAATTGTTTATTTTCTATCATTTTTATTTAAAAAAAATTATGTAGATCGTTTGTTTTATAGTTATTAATAAACTTTTTTTTTATTTATCTTTATTTTCCTTTTTAAATATTAGAAAATAATTAAAAAATATATATGTGATATGCATTTGAAAACGAAATTTTCGCCAAATTGACGTCAGAAAAAACTGCGCCAACATGGTAAGTATTAGACATCTGTGCATAAAGGTGACGCATTATGAATATTCCAAATGTGCTTAAATTTTATTAACTCATAGAGATAGTGAACCAAAAGTTTAATAAAAATGGTACTACTCTATTATCCCGTCGACCAATTTCGCCAAATTCTACAAATCGCCAAACTAATAGCCAAATTATACATGTTGACATAATTTGTATTTTAAATAACGAAAAACCAAATAATTAATAGAATATTAATACAAATACAAATAAAAAGTTGAAATAAAAATCACTTAATGACATTTTAAACACGTGAATCGTATTTAATGTTATTGAATGTGACATTAACGATCATCCATTATTGGCATTTAATCTTATAGTTTGGCGATAATTTTTTGGACGACGGGATAACCTAGTAGTACCATAAAAATATTAACTTAAAGTATAAAAAACAGCTTTTTTTTCAGCAAAAACTCTTTGCGATATTTTAAAAATTAAATCGTGTAGTGTTTTATCATATTAAAATCATCGGAATAATGAATTTAATACAAGTTAATTCGATACTTGGTTATCTCTTCAACCAATTCCGCCAAATTATATAAGTAGCCAAACTAATAGCCAAATTATACATATTGGCATTTTTTTTATAACAAAAGTACAAATAAATGGGTAAAACACTAGTAAAAAGTGGAAATAAAATCATTTGATGACATTTCTAAATACGTATAGGTATTTAATGTCATTGAATGTGACATTCACGATCATCCATTACTGGCATTTTATCTTATAGTTTGGCGATAGTTTTTTGGTCGACGGGATAACCAAGTAGTACCGTTGATTTAAAATTGATTTTATCCAATGATTAATTATTTGTAACATTACAAATTTAGGCACGATTTAAAAAAATCACCAAATCGGGAATTAAAAAAATATATTTGTAAACATTGTTTATACTTGTTTATATTGGATTTGAATATTTAGGTTGATAGAATTGGCGAATTTATTGCAGTGCCGAAAAGTCTTATGCCAAGTAGCTGATGATTATGCGGTTTAGCCTTAAAAAATTGATATCTTTGAAGACCCAGTTCTGCAGATTTACTAGTTTCATTACATACCAAGGATGAAACACTATTATTCTCAAATGCTATAATTTTTGAAAATTTTTATTCACCTAAATTTATTTTGATTTTCTTCGAACATATAAGACGAAGAATTTTTTAAAAATGTGGTGTAAGTACGAAATCCCAGCGCAAATATCATTATATGCACTGGGTTTGGTGCTTTTTTTTTTTTTTTATGTCAATGTAACAAAAAACTCGCTTTCAAATACCAGTTACATATATATACTTAAGTTATTTTCTATTATTTTGCAGAGACAATAGGTAGAAAAAAGTTCAATTTACTTATTTTCTATATTTCTTCTGTTAGAAACTTCTTGATCAATGTTTGAAAATGTCCTTTTATTTTAAAAATCATGATTCATTTTGCTTTCTGTTGACGATTCTTGTATTTGTACGAAATCTTTGCAAATCTCCGTTTCATTTCTAATATGACGTCGTAAATGTACCATTTTTAATTCTTACAAAAGAAAAAAAATCAATTTTATTTTTTATTTATCACGTAAAAATGATTAATTGCTACAGAAAATATGTCCATTGACCTCTGTATATTTTTTTAATTGGAGGGAATTATTTTTTAAACAATTAGATCCTTTGAAGAAAATTTGTGGAAGCGCGTACAAAATGTGGGAAAATGTCTAGTAAAAAACCCGTTCAATGTTAAATTCCGTATTAAAATAACATTACGGGGTCACACTGGAAATAAATAAAGCATAGCACTGCCGTGCTATGCTTTAATTATACTATAATAATATATCCTTCTATAGTAAAAAAAAAACTAGCCTTAAAAGGAATGACTCCTGGAATGATGCTGATGTGGAAGATTTCCGGAAGTAACGAATCCGGGTTGTCCACTCCTTCCATGAGTCGAATAGACCAATCAGGAAAGGGCTCCGTCTGTGCATCGCCATATGGGTTACCATAAAGAGAGGAAAGGTTACCATCGCCAACAATCGCCAAGTTTGTCGCCAACTTGGCGATATATCGCCAAATTAGGCGACCAAAATTAGTTGTCAAAAGTGACGCCAATTTGGCGATAACTGTAATATTTCGCCAAATTTTTAATTTATTTACAACATCAGTCGTTTGATACATCATTTGAGAGGTTTGCAACTGCTTATTCATTTAAAGGATGTCTTGTGTGTTATCCCCCATTCTGCTCCCCAGGGGGGACACATTTTTAATTTCTTTACAACACCAGTCGTGTTACACAAGATTTGAAAGGTCTGCAACTGCTTATTCATATTATGGATGTCTTGTGTGTCACCCCCACACTCTGCTCTCCCCAGGGGGTCACATTTTTAATTTCTTTACAACACCAGTTGTGTGACACATCATTTGAAAGGTCTGCAACTGCTTATTCATATTATGGATGTGTTGTGTGTCATCCCCCACTCTGCCCCCCAGGGGGGCACATTTTTAATTTCTTTACAACACCAATTGTGTGACACATCATTTGAAAGGTCTGCAACTGTTTATTCATTTTATGGATGTCTTGTGTGTCACCTCCCCTCTGCCCCCCAGGGGGTCACATTTTTAATTTCTTTACAACACCAGTTGTGTGACACATCATTTGAAAGGTCTGCAACATCTTATTCATATTATGGATGTGTTGTGTGTCATCCCCCACTCTGACCCCCAGGGGGGCACATTTTTAATTTCTTTACAACACCAGTCGTGTGACACATCATTTGAAAGGTCTGCAAATGCTTCTTCATATTATGGGTGTCTTGCGTGTCACCCTCCACTCTACCCCCCAGAGGGGTGCACATTTTAAATTTCTTTACAACACCAGTCGTGTGACACATCATTTGAAAGGTCCGCAACTGCTTATTCATGTTTTGGATGTCTTGTGTTTCCCCCCCCCTTACTGTGTCCCCCCAGGGGGCACATTTTTAATTTCTTTACATCACCAGTCGTGTGACACATCATTTGAAAGGTCTGCAACTGCTTATTCATATTATGGATGTCTTGTGTGTCACACCCCCGCGCTCTTCCCCGCCAGGGGGGGCATTTTTAATTTCTTTACAACACCAATCGTGTGACACATCATTTGAGAGGTCTGCAACTGCTTATTAATATTATGGATGTCTTGTGTGTCACCTCCCACTCTACCCCCCCCAGGGGAAGACATTTTTAATTTCTTTACAACACCAGTCGTGTGACGCATCATTTGAAAGGTCTGCAACTGCTTAATCATATTATGGATGTCTTGTGTTTCACACCCCCTGCCCCCCTGGGGGGGCACATTTTACTATTTCACATTTTACTGTTACACATTTTACATTAATTTCTTTACAACACCAGTCGTATGACACATCATTTGAAAGGTATGCAACTGCTTATTCATGTTTTGGATGTCTTGTGTTTCCCCTCCTACTGTGTCCCCCCAGGGGGCACATTTTTAATTTCTTTACATCACCAGTCGGATGACACATCATTTGAAAAGTCTGCAACTGCTTATTCATATTATGGATGTCTTGTGTGTCATCTCCCAGTCTGCACCCCCAGGGGGGGGCACATTTTTAATTTCTTTACAACACCAGTCGTGTGACACATCATTTCAAAGGTCTGCAACTGCTTATTCATAATATGGATGTCTTGTGTGTCACCCCCACTCTGCCCCCCTAGGGGGGGCACATTTTTAATTTCTTTACAACACCAGTCGTGAGACACTTCATTTGAAAGGTCTGCAACTGCTTATTCATATTATGGATGTGTTGTGTGTCATCCTCCCCTCTGCCCCCCCAGGGGTGGCACATTTTTAGTTTCTTTACAACATCAGTCGTGTGACACATCATTTGAAAGGTCTGCAACTGCTTATTCATGTTTTGGATGTCTTGTGTTTCCCCCCCCTTACTGTGTCCCCCCAGGGGGCACATTTTTAATTTCTTTACATCACCAGTCGTGTGACACATCATTTGAAAGGTCTGCAACTGCTTATTCATATTATGGATGTCTTGTGTGTCACACCCCCGCGCTCTTCCCCGCCAGGGGGGGGGGCATTTTTAATTTCTTTACAACACCAATCGTGTGACACATCATTTGAGAGGTCTGCAACTGCTTATTAATATTATGGATGTCTTGTGTGTCACCTCCCACTCTACCCCCCCAGGGGAAGACATTTTTAATTTCTTTACAACACCAGTCGTGTAACGCATCATTTGAAAGGTCTGCAACTGCTTAATCATATTATGGATGTCTTGTGTTTCACACCACCTGCCCCCCTGGGGGGGCACATTTTACTATTTCACATTTTACTGTTACACATTTTACATTAATTTCTTTACAACACCAGTCGTATGACACATCATTTGAAAGGTATGCAACTGCTTATTCATGTTTTGGATGTCTTGTGTTTCCCCTCCTACTGTGTCCCCCCAGGGGGCACATTTTTAATTTCTTTACATCACCAGTCGGATGACACATCATTTGAAAAGTCTGCAACTGCTTATTCATATTATGGATGTCTTGTGTGTCATCTCCCAGTCTGCACCCCCAGGGGGGGCACATTTTTAATTTCTTTACAACACCAGTCGTATGACACATCATTTGAAAGGTCTGCAACTGCTTATTCATATTATGGATGTCTTGTGTGTCATCCCCCAGTCTGCACCCCCAGGGGGGGCACATTTTTAATTTCTTTACAACACCAGTCGTGTGACACATCATTTCAAAGGTCTGCAACTGCTTATTCATAATATGGATGTCTTGTGTGTCACCCCCACTCTGCCCCCCTAGGGGGGGCACATTTTTAATTTCTTTACAACACCAGTCGTGAGACACTTCATTTGAAAGGTCTGCAACTGCTTATTCATATTATGGATGTGTTGTGTGTCATCCTCCCCTCTGCCCCCCCAGGGGTGGCACATTTTTAGTTTCTTTACAACATCAGTCGTGTGACACATAATTTGTAAGGTTTGCAAATGCTTATTCATATTATGGATGTATTTCGTGTCTCCCCATTCTGCCCCCCCCAGGGTGGCACATTTTAAATTTCTTTACAACATCAATTGTGTGACACATCATTTGAAAGGTCTGCAACTGCTTATTCATATTATGGAAGTCTTGTGTGTCACCACCCCACTCTGCCCCCCGGGGGGCACTTTTTAATTTCTTTGCAACACCAATTATGTGACATATCATTTTAAAGGTCTGCAACTGTTTATTCATATTATGGATGTGTTGTGAGTCACCAGCCACTCTGCCTCCCAGGGGGGGGGGCACATTTTTGATTCTTTAGAACACCAGTCGTGTGACACATCATTTGAAAGATCTGCAACTGCTTATTCATATTATGCATGTCTTGTGTGTCACCACCCACTCTGCCCCACAGGGGAGCACATTTTTAATTTCTTTGCAACACCAATTGTGTGACACATCATTTGAAAGGTCTGCAACTGCTAATTCATATTATGGATGTCTTGTGTGTCACCACCCCACTCTGCCCCCGAGGGGGGTGAACATTTTTTATTTCTTTACAAAACCAGTCATGTGACATATCATTTGAAAGGTCTGCAACTGCTTATTCATTGTATGGATGTCTTGTGTGTTCACGTTTTTCATAGGTGCACCAGATTTGCCGCAATATTTTCTAAAGCCCATTTGGCGAAAATGTCTTTGTGGTATAAGGCTTGCATATACATTTTTAATTATTTTCTATTATTTTCAAAAGGAACTTACAGTAAATAAAAAAATATATAATTAATAACTTTAGAAAAATAATAACTTATCCTTCTATAGTAAAAAAAAACTAGCCTTAAAAGGAATGACTCCTGGAATGATGCTGATGTGGAAGATTTCCGGAACTAACGAATCCGGGTTGTCCACTCCTTCCATGAGTCGAATAGACCAATCAGGAAAGGGCTCCGTCTATGCATCGCCATATGGGTTACCATAAAGAGAGGAAAGGTTACCATCGCCAACAATCGCCAAGTTTGTCGCCAACTTGGCGATATATCGCCAAATTTGGCAACCAAAATTAATTGTCAAAAGTGACGCCAACTTGGCGATAACTAATATTTCGCCAAATTTTTAATTTCTTTACAACATCAGTCGTTTGATACATCATTTGAGAGGTTTGCAACTGCTTATTCATTTAAAGGATGTCTTGTGTGTTATCCCCCATTCTGCTCCCCAGGGGGGACACATTTTTAATTTCTTTACAACACCAGTCGTGTTACACAAGATTTGAAAGGTTTGCAACTGCTTATTCATATTATGGATGTCTTGAGTGTCATCCCCCAATCTGCCCCCCCCCAGGGGGGGCACATTTTTAATTTCTTTACAACACCAATTGTGTGACACATCATTTGAGAGGTCTGCAACTGCTTATTCATATTATGGATATCTTGTGTGTAACCCCCCCCCCTCTGCCCTCAGAGGGGCGCATTTTGTAATTTCTTTACAACACCAATTGTGTAACACATCATCTGAAAGGTCTGCAACTGTTTATTCATTTTATGGATGTCTTGTGTGTCACCCCCACTCTGCCCCCCAGGGGGGCATATTTTTAATTTCTTTACAACACCAGTCGTGTGACGCATCATTTGAAAGGTCTGCAACTGCTTATTCATACCATGGGATATTGGCGAGCGCAGCAAGCAGGGGTAGCCAATAATTTGGAATCGCGAAGCGATTACGCGGGGGGTTGGCGAGCATAGCGAGCAGGGGGGCGGGGCCCCCCTAGTATATTATAAAATAATAATATTTATACTATATATGGAATTTATAAAAGCAAGAAGTTGTTTGGCATGCGACCACTTACTGATCTTATGCACCTCGATCTTATATATTCCCCCCCCCCACCCCGTTACCTTGGGGGGGAGCAGTTTTCAAAATTTAATGTTCGATTCGAGATTACGTTCGTTTGTTCGTTCAATTCGAGTTTTTTTTTTTTTTTTTTTTTTTTTTTTTTGTTAACAAGTTTTTGCTGTGCGTGCACATCGCGTTTGGTATATGATGCCATATACAATGAGGGCCCAGTTCGAGATTTCATATTAGAAGATAGCGTATAAATTAGAGACACCAATGAAAGGAGGGGCTCACTAGCGAGGGAATCCGTCGTGTCTTTATTAACATCGACTCATTCACCTGTAGACGACTCTTAATAAAATTGAATCCTGTATGGTATAAAAGCAATTGCAAACTGGAGTCATCGAGAAAAATTTTACTCAATCGAAAGTTATCGAGATGTTCATACAATCGAGAAAATCGAGAAAAACTTTTCGTTATCGCCCATCAGTAGCTTCGTTCTTTTAAGAGGTAAATTATCATGTACGGCACTGACCAGGAAACATAGCAGTAAAAATTTCTTCCAGGTCATGTCTGATATACAGGGTGAGTCATAAATATCGAAATAAAAGGCTATATCCTTAAAAGCAATTGCAAACTAGGTCTAGGGGCAATATTTATCACTTAATTTAAATATTGCTCCTAGACCCATTCTTCCAATTGCAAAGTTTCACCAAAAAAGGTGAATTTTTTGATAAGATAAGTTGCAACTCCATGGGGGGTCTATTTTAAAAAATACAAAAATTAAATTTTTATACGGCCCCCAGAGGATAAAACTTCCAAATAGAAAAATTTTCCTTATCCATTCCTGAATTGATCAAAAAAAAAATTCCATCTTGACATCTCCAAAACTCAGAGAGTTATGACAATTTTAATAAATCGTGAGGTTTCAAGGGATCAGACACAAATTCAAATGCGTGTAATTGAAGAAACAATGTTGCTGTATGTTGTCCAGGAAACATTTATTTTATTTATTTATTTATAGAGTTTGAATTTTGAATGTTTTGTGATGGTTAACCACATAATTTGTAAGCACTATCACATCATTAGCTTTCTTAAAAAAAAAATTTTCAAAAAATTTAGAGTAAATTAAAATTGTTATAACTCAAAATATTATTTGTCGCGTTGAATTTTTTCTTTTAATTAAATGAAAATGTTTAATTTTCAATTTGATTCAGCATTTTAAATAATATTTTAAAAAAAAAATAAAAGTATTTAAAATAGCAATTTAAAAAAAGATGCAATTTTTTGTGAACAAATCGTATTTTTAAAAGTAAATTTTCTGAGGTGAAAACATCTTTCGGCAATTTTTTTTTATTTTATTGAAGTGTTAAAAAAGTATTGAATTGTTACCGTAACCAACGGTTACTGACTTATGATGTAAGTTTAAAAATGAGAAATACTGAAATAAAAACATTTGATGAAGAAAAGTGCATTTAGTTTTAAACAAAGATGGGCTCTTAACGTTTAAATGCTTTTTTAAAAGTGTCTAGGTGATTAACTCTTTCTTGTATAGTTTCGATTTCAGATTTTGTTTAACCCTTTCAGGGGCATGGTACTTCTGCTCCAAAAATGTTCAAATAATTGATTCACACCACAATTTAAGAACAAACTTATTTGAAAATAATCAAGAACTGCTTTTCGCGCATATTATAAAATCGAAATTGTATTAAAATTTTACTGGTGCCAGTTCATTATTGGAACAGTAATATCAAGTGTTTGCAGACTGCAAACACCGCCCCTGAAAGGGTTAAGTTTTGCCATTTTCGCCTTCTTTAATTACTATTTAAATGAGTCAGCTTATTTAAACTTAATTTTTTTTTTATCACGCCGACTTCAATTTTTTCATTGTTTTATCCCTGTCAACTTCATATTTTTCTTGTTAAAATTGCCACTACACGATACGTAAAAGATGCCTCTAATTACGGGCCTCCAAACTGGTACACGGTCAGGGCCTGATTAAGCTTTGAAGCGATGGGAAGCAGGATGCCATTTCGGGGCCCCCTTTCTTTCGAAAAGTGTTTTCTAAATTCGACATACCTGGAAACTCATCAATGCTACAAATATCATTCCAAACCGTGGCTCAATTGATTTCACATTGTAGCAGAATATATGTATGTAAAAAGTATTAGCATAAAAATATAAGTTGGATGAAAGTCGGAATTCAGCATGTAACCACCATCAGTATGTAAACATTATATATCAATATTTTGAAATAGTTCTTTCAACTCTGGAAATTGTTTAAATTATTAATATGATATGTTATGCATATAAGCCAAATTCAATATGTGAAACAAATATATATCTAAAATAATGGACAAAGTGAAGGATTGTGATCATGTATTTGAAATTGAAAATGTAAAATTAATTTGTTATGAAACACTTTAATATATATATATAAATATGGATACATAAGTTAATTTGTAAAGAAATTAGAATTTTGGAATGAAATTAATTAAATATAAAATTTGGGGCCCTTGTATTTTCAATGTTGGGCCCCTTCAAAATTTTCTAGGGGAAGCACCTGCTTCTCGTGCCTTTTCGGTAATCAGGGCCTGTACACGGTAGGTACTGGGTTCGAACCCAATCGCAACCATCGGCCTAACCGTTCGAAGTTTTCCGTGGTATTTTTCGAACCCTGTATTTCCTATTGCAAATAATTGGCCAGGGAAAAAAAAAAAAAAAAAAAACCAAAAAAAAAAAAAAAAAAAAAAAAAAAAAAAAAAAAAAAAAAATCCCTAACGTGTTAACCGCTGTAAGCGGACTCAAATGCCACTGCGTTTTTTTTTTTTTTTTTTTTTTTTTTTTTTTTTCATTTTTTAGAGTTTAACACAGAGTTTTCAGTTCAAATACAAATACATTTTAAATTTTGTTTAACTTGCGAATCAGTTATCATATCATATATATTATAAAGCAGAAGTTCTGAAACTTCCAAACGAGTGTTTTCAAAAACTACCCGATGGATCTTTTTGCAGATTATATCATTCGATAGGAAATATTTTTGCGGAGGTTTATGATTCAAATTTACAGGGATAACTCTGATTTTTCGTAGTAAATTTCGTATTTTTCGGTTATTTTTGACAAAAGGGTTGCCAGTAGCTGTTTTTGGCAAAAATTATAATTGCTAAAAGAATTAAAATGGCTATATCTATTAGAAATATTACAAATATCCTGCAAATAATAGCAGAAAATAACTACTGATAATATTAATAATAATAAATAAAGACCGCTTAAATGAGGCGTAATGTTATAAAAATATATTTATCTTGAAAATGAAAAAAATAATAATAAAATATAACAATAAGACGAGAAATATAACAATTGGTTCAACTTTTGGCGACTTATCCGTAGTGTTAGAATAAAACCACGAATTTCAGAAATTGATTAAATGAATTTTGAAGGATAGTTATTCCTCTTTTTATTATTTTCTTTCTCTTTTTCATCGAATTTCCTTATAATATAACTTACAGCAGAAAAAAGCAGATCTGATTGTAAAAGACACTGTAAGTTGTGAGTTACTATTCGTTTCTATACCATTTTCATCTTGCTTTTGTCGCCAAAGAATGTGTTTTTAAGCCGAAAATGCACTACTGACTTAATGCCTGACTTAGGTTCTTAATGGTCGCAATAATGTTGTTGTTTTTCAAGTGAAGATAATTTTTAGAGTATATTTTAATATTCAATCGTAAATTATATAGATATAACTCTTTTATTTCTTTTTGCAAATGTTTTCATTGTTAATTTAATTTTTCTTGCGCCATTTCGTCAATTTCACTTACAGGAAAAATTTCAGTATTAAAATATAAAAAATGAAGAAGGAAAGATTACCCCATCGATTAAAAATCTACTCCCAAATTCCAAGATTGAATGTCAATAATGGATGATCGTAAATGTCACATTCACTTGACATTAAGCATAATATCGATACTAATTATGTCATCAAGTGATTTTTAATTCGACATTTTATTTCTACTTTTATATATGTTCTGCTAATTTGTTTTTCATTATTTAAATGAAAATTTATGCTAATCTATATAATCTGGCTAATAGTTTGGCGATTCGTATAATTTGGCGAAATTGGTCGACGGTATAACCAAATAGTACTGAAGGACAAATTTTGCAATTCAAAGTAAATTTATGCAATTATGCGTTATTACTATAGATAAATTCAACATTTTTAAATGAAAAATTCCCGCTGAATAAAATTTACAAGTCTTTTTTAATTGACCATTTCCTCTTCAATATTTCTTCAATCAAACTTTCGCTATTCTCTTTCGCGCAGGCTAACAAAAATGTCTTTTAAATATTTTATTAGATAAAACGTAAATAACATTTTTCTATTTTTAAAAAAAATATTTTTTTTTTAATCTAATTCTACCATTATGTGTCTTACAGGACAAATTAGCAGAATTACTTTTAAAAATGGTTTTATCTGTTAATTGTATGTTATTTGTTTATTTGGGTGTTTGAATTTACTTTTGTCATCAAACAATGCGATTTTATACCAAGAAGGCATAAGCCGGAACGATATTCACAATTACTAAATTCTCTCACTCTCTTTTAAATGTGTGAGAGCATTTTTAGGATATTTTTTTATGTTTAATTGTAAATATATAAATAGCAATTATAGCAAAAAAAAAAAAAAAAAAAAAAAAAAAAAAAAAAAAAATGCGTATAATGTTTAAATTTTAGTATAAATGTCTTCCTCATCTAAACTGTAAAATAATTTAATTGCAACTTTTTAAAGTTTTGGCGCAGATGTCATGTACGCACCACATTCGCACGATTGCAACAAAATGGCGATTTTATGCCACACATGGTAAACCGACTATGGTTGTTTATTTATTAATAAACTATTTATTAACTTTCATTTTGTTTTTTAAAATATAAATCATTTTGTTCTATAGCTATTAATTAAACTTTTTTATTTATTATTTTTTTTTTCAAATAATACAAAATAGTTAAAAAATATTTATGAAATTGGTAATTAAAAACAAAGTTCTCCAAATTGGCGCCAGAAAAAAATTGCGCCAATGTGGTGGATATATGACATCTGTGTCAAAGTTTTTTCTTATACATAAGTAGGGAAAATGCAGTATAAATACCGATTAAAGTTTTTTCCAAATGGAAATTTTGTCACGGATTTGGTCATATACTTATCGAGGTATCTCATTGGCGCCAAAATGGCATTATTTGCCTCATATGGTAACCCAGCTATAGTTGTTTATCTGATGATAAATTGTTTATTTACTTTCATTTTTTTTCTTTTTTGAAATGATATTTGTTGTTTTGTTCTACAGTTACTTTTTATTTATTGTTAATTGCTGTTTAAAATGATAGAAAATAGTAAAATATACATAAATTTCTTTGGTATTCTAAAACGAGGATTTTGCCATATTGTAGTTACAAGATAATCGTGCTAAACCTATTGCGTATATGATGTCTGTGTAGGAATCTTTTTTGAAATATGAAAAGTGTAAATTGGCTAATACATGATTATCACGTCAACCAATTTCGCCAAATCGTTCGCCAAATTATACAAATTTACATAATTTTATCTTCAATAACTAAAGAGAAAATGACTAAATACGAAAGAGCAAATAATTTTGTTTTAATTTTTCAGGAGGAAATTTTGCATTAATAAAGTAATTGTTGTAGTGAGAATTTTAATGTGTGTTTTTTTTATCGTTGGCAACTTGCTGTAACGAAAAATGTTTATTTTTTTTCCTGCTATTGTTTTATAAGAGCTGGTTTTGTGAAAGCCATGTTAAGATGGTATTCAAATTTTTGAATCCTTCCCAATTACCACCCCCTTGGGCCGATTCAATTCCCACTGAGATATTAACCATCTCAATGTACTTGACGAGTTTGAAGATGATTCTTGCATAATTGTGCCTTTTATCGCGCGGACAAAATTTAATATATATATAAACTTTTTAGGTGGGAGTAGCTTTGGGTTCCTGGCTTCACATAATGAAAAGTTGTGAAGAAATTTTTCAGAAGTTGTACCATGGTAACAACTGTAATAATTAATATTTCTTCAGATAGGGAAAATCTTAAATCCTGTTGCCATAATGGTCTCATTTCGCTTCCAAATGTGCACTATTAGTAATAAACTAAAATAGATACTTCTAAAAAACTAACTAAAATAGTTACTTTGCGCAACGTTTAGGATAATTTAATATCACAATGGTGTCTAAATCGTTTTCAGCAATGAGCAAGGTGCTGCTGGAGGTCCAAATTATTTAAAATACAAATTTAAATTCACTAGTTCGTTTCATCCACAGTTGATTTTGAAATATTGACCAGCGCAGCGGGCATAGCCTGCTAGTCTTTTTAAAACAAGAACAGGTGTTTAATGAATCTTCGGCATATTTCATTTAAACGTTTTAATTTGAAATTATTCAATTGAATTTCTTAAATGATGTTTGGTTCGAACGCACTAAACCTTGATCAATTAAGTACACTTAGAATGAAATATTAGTGGGAGCTTAGCATAAAAAAATGCGCAACAGAAACGTTGTACTCTACGACTTTAACATTCGAATAAATATTTTTTTAATGCCGTTTGGAATAAATAAACTACTCGGATGTAGCAATCGGAGGACTCTAAAGATACGAAATTCCGTGGATTAGTACAAGGTATCACTGAAATCGTGTAAACTATACAAAATTCATTATGAAAACGCCATGCGAAAGATGATTGATACAAAAACGTAAACAAAACCAATTCATGTCAAGAAGTAACTGCATCTGACTTTTTATGGAAATTCCTGCATTAGTTTTTAAAGTAGAGCTATTGCAGAAATCGTAACTAATTCAGTGTTGCAGCGCCTCTCGTGGAGCCATATACAACAAAATATAAATAACATCAATTCATGTCAAGGAATAACTGAATCTGAAGATTGATGATATTCCTTGCATTCTGGAGATACAGCGATCGCGGAAATCGCACAAAAGCCTTTACAGTAGGGTCACCTGTTAAGCGATTCACACCAAAAACTAATCAGCACCAATGTATATCAAGAACTAAGTAAATATAATTTTTTATTAAATTTTGTGTATTAGTTCTTGAGATAGCGCGCTCACAAAATGTATATCATATACAGAGATACAGAAGCAGTGACTCACGGACAGACATTTTGTAAAAACATGTTTTTCGGTATCTCTGAGCCCTAAAACGTGTGAATCCGTCGAAAACCGGAATTCAAAATTTTCATGAATCCAATACTTTTCTCTTGTAAAGATAGAAAAAAGTAAAAATATGTTTAAAACCACATAAATTTTGAAGCTGAATAGTACAAACTAGATTTTTGAAAAAAATTCTAAGTAATTTATTAAAATATATTTCCATTAACATTAAAATGTACAATAACATTAAAATATATTCCATATGATCCAGTTAATAGAAGGGTCATTATCGCTATTACTATTTTTACTAAACTTATTGCCTGCGGCAATAAGTTTTAAAGACACGGTTAATGAGAGTTTAATTAATATCACTTAATTAGGATGAGCGAAGCGAATCCTCTACTAATCCACTCAAATTACAATTTGTCGTACGCTTTACAAAAAAACTATTCGATATTTTAACTTCAAATTAAACACAAAAATAAATTATGATCTGTAGATTTGCAGAATATATTTTTTTTTTACAGTAAAACGTTAAAAAAATTATTATTTTAATTAATTTATTTTACATGCATTTCCAATACGGAAGCATTTTAGCAAATAAATAAATAAAGAATACTGCCCAGTTAAACTGATGGCATTGAGCTCACAGGCTACAAATACTAATTGTACATTAAAGCCTTAAAATTAAATTCGATTAAATTCGATATTTAAATTCGATTAAACATTAAATTCGATATTTTAACTTCAAATTAAACACAAAAATAAATTATGATCTGTAGATTTGCAGAATATATTTTTTTTTTACAGTAAAACGTTAAAAAAATTATTATTTTAATTAATTTATTTTACATGCATTTCCAATACGGAAGCATTTTAGCAAATAAATAAATAAAGAATACTGCCCAGTTAAACTGATGGCATTGAGCTCACAGGCTACAAATACTAATTGTACATTAAAGCCTTATATTTTCAAGGGTTAATTCCGTTCGAAAAAAAAATTAAGAAGGGGAAACAGCTCTCCCCTTTCCTCTTTTTTTATACTTAATCATTGAACCTCCTATACTATCAAAGATATGCTTTATCATATAAAAAATCTATATCCAAAATTCAGAGCAAATTTGATAATTCTTAATAAAAACCCATTTAGCATTTATATAATTTAAAAGGAGTTATCCCCTTCTTTTATACTTAACCATTAAACTTCCAAAACGATTCAGAGATTTGAACGAAATCTGAAAATTCTGCTTGAAAAACCTATTTATATAAATTAAGAGGGGGGGGGGAGGCATTAGAACCCCTGTTGCCCCTATTTATACTTATTCAATGAACACCTAATAGCAGTCACGGAATCGCCTCATCAGAATGATCCTAATCTAAATTTTGAACGAAAACTTAATTCTGCATGAAAATCCCATTTATATCAACTAACGGGGGGGGGGGATTAGAACCCCTGTTCCCCCTATTTATACTTATTCAATGAACACCTAATAACAGCCACGGAATCGCCTCATCAGAATGATCCTAATCTAAATTTTGAACGAAAACTTAATTCTGCATGAAAATCCCATTTATATCAACTAACGGGGGGGGATTAGAACCCCTGTTCCCCCTATTTATACTTATTCAATGAACACCTAATAACAGTCACGGAATCGCCTCATCAGAATGATCCTAATCTAAATTTTGAAAACTTAATTCTGCATGAAAATCCCATTTATATCAACTAACGGGGGGCATGAGCCCCCCGTTCCCCCTCTTATACATATCGAATGAACTCCAAAAACTAATCAGGGAAGCGCCTTATCAGGATATACCTATATACAAAATTTCAAGTGGATCCGATATTTTTATCATGAGTTATCGCGTTACGCACATACGCACATACATACAGAACGGACGGGCACATAAGCTCTCAGGCTATGATAGCCTGTGAGCTAAAAATGAAACGCCTATATTTTCAGAAAAAAAAGTTTAAATCATGGAGTAAATAATTATAGATAGAATCATGATTAATTTATTAAATAAAACATGTTTTCATTATCCCGCAAAATCGTTTGCACAGATGACACTTAAACATTTTAAAAAAATTGTATTATGGATTTTTTTTTTTTTTTTTTTGAAAACTGGCAACAAAATAATTGTAAACAAATAAAATTAATTCTTAAATTTGTTATATAAATGAAAAATTAAAAGATCTGCGTGAAGTTGTTGGTTCAAGCTCTTTATAAATATTTTTGCGAAGGTCGTATTGTGGCTAAATAATATCGACTCATTAATCAGAAGGATTTTACAGAAAAATAAGACTTTAATAAGTTCGCAAACACAACAATAATTATTCGTGAAAACGTCACTGCGAGAATGAGAGAGCGCTTCGTTAAAAGGTAATTCCATTAATTGAGTTGCCATTCGCAGAAAGTAAACAGTTCTCCCACGCGGAGAGAATTACAGCAATTCTCATACGCTAACATGTATAAAAATGAAGAAATTAAAATAAAATGTTTTACAGTTGAAAATTCATAGTATCAACGAAAGCAGATTTCAAATGTTTTTTCCAGAAAATAGGATTTTGAAGAAGTAACTTTCTTCAAGCTTTCTTCAAATATATTATTCTAAAATAGTTATCAAAGATTATCGGATGTTGATTACAAAGATTGGAAACATGCATATTTCAAACAATTAAAAAACACCAGTGGCTACTTGAAATTGTAAAAACATCTTTAAAAGAGCTTTTAGTAGAAAATTAAAAAAAAAATTGTAAAAGTTTGCTTCGAAAATATCTTATGCCAGTTTTACATCATAAGTAAAAAATTAAAATGCGCCAAAACATAAAATAACGTTTTTGTTTAATAAAGATGCAATAATAATAATAATAATAAAAATATTGTTACTTTCAAATATCTGTTTTATAAAATAATGCTTCGCGAATCCAAACAAAGCATGGCTTTTGCTAGTTTAATAACACATTTAATAAGCGTTTAATAAGACGGTCCGGCCAATGGGTCGTACCAATTACGAGCCTGGCGCCAAGCTTGAGATATTGCAGACATCTAGCATATGTCAAGGAAGTTTAAAGCAAAAAGCTATACGCTTTTATTTTATATTTAAAAGTTAAAGTAATGTCTTGGGTCTACATTTAACAATGCGTAAATTAATGGTCGATCCCTAAATTGCATTTCAAATGAACTGATATCGCTGCACTCAGATGTATGCTAAAGTGGTGTAAGTCACGAATTTTGAAAAATTTTGGATTTTAATATCATCTAGGGATTTGCAGATATCGAGATAAATTTTTTTTTGTTCGAT
The DNA here is from genome assembly GCA_964019185.1 of Maratus speculifer. Classification (NCBI taxonomy): domain Eukaryota; kingdom Metazoa; phylum Arthropoda; class Arachnida; order Araneae; family Salticidae; genus Maratus; species Maratus speculifer. The sequence goes on from OZ025289.1 coordinate 282,327,340, forward strand.
TCAGAAGAGGATAAGAAATTTTTTTCTAATTGGAAGTTTTATTCTCTGGGGGTCGTATAAAAATTTAATTTTCGTATTTTTTAAAATATACCCCCCCCATGGAGTTGCAACTTATCTTATCAAAAAATTTACCTTTTTTGATGAAACTTTGCAATTGGAAGTATGGGTCTAGGGGCAATATTTAAGGAGATAGCCTATTGTTTCGATATTTATGACTCACCCTGTATAGGGTAGATGTGCCAGTAATGGACCCCCTTAAGGAATTTCTCTAAAAAATATTTTTTTATTAATAGTTATAATTATTGTATACAATTTTTTTTCATACTATATTAATCTTCCAACAATATTTAACTAATCCCATAGTTACATTTCCCAATAGAAATAAAAATTTAATTTTAAATAATAGAAATATGTCTAAATACCCAAAAGCCCAGTAATGGACCACCTATGATCCAGTAATGGACCGCCTACGTTCCAGTAATGGGCCACCCTACAAAAAATAACAGATAATTGCTTTTAGGTGTGTTCGTAATTATGTAAATACGTAGCACCTGTAGTTGTCGTTCAGTCCGTCCATCTGTCTGTCCGTTTGTCTGTCCGTCCGCATATAAACGCAAAAACTATCCAACCGAATCGGTTGAAATTTAAAATGCATAATTATTACATAATTTTGTCAAGTCATTTCAAATTTCATGAAAATCGGATGAACAGATCAATTACAGGGAAAATCAAAAGTATTCCGTTACATTACGGTCAATGGGGAAAAAAAGTTTGAAATGCATTTTAATCGTTTGAAATTTAAAACATATAAATATTAAATAATTTTGTCGAGTCATTTCAGATCTAATGGTAGTCAGATGCATAGATCAATTACAGGGACTATCAAAAGTATTCCGTTACATTACAGTCAAAAGGGAAAAATGTTGCAAATGCATTTTAATGGTGTTACACTCATTCGAACATAATAAAATTGACATGAACCTATGACGTATACACTATATTGCCATTGATTATGGGAAACTTGCGATTTTAGACATTTTACTAAATATCTAGAAAAATACATCAGGAATCATCTCGACACTCTTAGTGTATAAATATAATAGTATAAGTCATACATCTCCGTGAAGATTTTTTCCCGGAACTCCAAAGGGGACCGTCAACAAATTAAAAAAGAATGAATATCTTTTGAATAACCCTGTCAAAACTAATGTAGCAAAAGCGCCCAAACTCTAGATTATGATTGAATGACTTATTGTAATACACTGTGTTCATTTTTATGCAAATAGCATGCATACTCGCAGAGTAATTAAGGTTTTTATAAAAATGATCACAAATTTTTCCAAGTTTTTTCCTTATAATTTTCACAGTTCTTAATGTAATTTTTTTTTTTTTTTTCAGAAAATATGACAAACAACATTGCACACAGTACCCTGTAATCAGAATTAAAAAATAATGAAAATTGTATAAAAAATGAGTTGGTTTACTAAATAATTTTTTACTGCGCATGCGTCAACGATATCAAAATTTCATTTGCATATTATGTTAGCTAAATGTATAGAGCAACTTTTGTGAAAGTCACAAAATCATAACTTGAAAATTCTGACAATAATCGTCAATTGAATAAGTCGAAAATCCGTTATTCTCAAAATGAAGCAAAAACAAGAGGGGTTGTATCCATATATTCATTGATTAGTGTCAATATAGAATACACAATATGGGATGTACTACTGCATTTGGATAAAATCCCTCATTTTTTTGCTTCATTTTGGAAACAACGGATTTTGTCCTTTTTCTATAGACGATTACTTTCAGAATTTTCAAGCTATGATTTTGAGACTTTTACAAAAGTTGCTCTATACATTTAGCTAACATAATATGCAAATGAAATTTTGATATCTTTGACGCATGCGCAGTAAAAAATTATATAGTAAATCTACTCATTTTTCATACAATTTTTATTATTTTTTAATTCTGATTACAGGGTACTGTGTGCAATGTTGTTTGTCATATTTTCTGAAAAAAATATTATTTTATATTAAGAACTCTGAAAATTATAATGGAAAAACTTGGAAAAATTTGGGACCATTTTTATAAACACCTTAATTACTCTGCGAGTGTGCATGCTATTTGCATAAAAATGAACACAGTGTATTACAATAAGGCATTCAATCATAATCTAGAGTTTGTGCGCTTTTGCTACATTAGTTTTGACAGGGTTATTCAAAAGATATTCATTCTTTTTTAATTTGTTGACGGTCCCCTATGGCGTTTCGGTAAAAAATCTTCACGGAGATGTATGACGTATACTATTATATTTATACACTAAGAGTTTCGAGATGATTCCTCATGTATTTTTCTAGATATTTAGTAAAATGTCTAAAATCGCAAGTGTCCCATAATCAATGGCAATATAGTGTATATATACTAAAATATAATTTCTGTACAATCTGAGATGCAAAGAATATTTATTATTAAATTACAGGGCCACAAAAGTATTCCACTACATTATGCTATACGGGAAAACATTGTTTGGGACATGTTTTAATTATATTAAACTGTGCCACATTTTATGAATATGATATACGTTGCTGAGGTGTAATGAAAATTACTTCCTGTGTGTTTATAGGAACACAAAGAGTTCAACCACTGTACTGTATCCGAAGTATTGTCTACTATATCAGGAAGATCTGTATATTTTTAAAACTTTTTTGTCGTACGAACGAACCTCATTTGCTACGCTTCACGTGCAATTTCCAACTGGTTTCAATTGTATTTTGCTCCAGAACTTAATGAAAGCATAATAAAAAAATAAAAAAAATATTAAAACTTAAATTAGAAATTCATTACATTAAAGGATTTATAATGAAAAAACATAAAACAAAATATTTAAATTTAAGTTATGAATTTATTATAATCAAGGATTTATAATGTGGATATAAAACAAAATATTAATGATATTATTAACTGTTTATTATTAACTAACATTAAAGGATTTATATTGTAAAGATATACAACAAAATATTTAAATTTAAAGGATTTACAAGATAAAGACAATGTTTTACTGAAATCAAGTTTAGACTAGTTGGATGTGCCAATCCCAAAACTTTCTTCTATCTCATACATACATTTTAATATTTAAAAAGAAAAAAAAAAAGTTACACATTTTAATGCTTTAATAATTTTAATTCAATACCGTACCAACTTTGATTTTCATCTTAAATTTATGCTTCAATCAATTAATCGGAGTAAAAACGAATTTCCGTCTTTGCACGAGCCGATGAACATTAGAATAATAGGCATATTTTTTTTTTTTTTTTTTTTTTTTTTTTTTTTTTTTTTTTTTTTTCAAATTCAGGGAGGACCTACTTGCCTTACCAAAAAATAATCATATACAAAATGTTTAGTTCAGTTCTAGAACTAACTTCATACACTTTTATGTGGTGCAATATTGAAAATGGCATAAAAATCTATTGCCGCGCCCCCTTCCGGCGTATTTTTTTCAGATTCAGGGCGATCGAACTAGCCATAGCCATACACTTACACAAATAATTTCGTTCAATTCGATGCATAACTTCATGTACTTTTGGTCGGTACAATATTAAAAACGGCACAAAAATCGCGATTGCAGCGCCCCCTTCCGACAGATTTTTTTGAAATTCAGGGAGGACCAACTAGCCACAGTCATACAGAAACAAAAAAAAATTGGTTCAATTTGATACATAACTTCATATACTTTTGGTCGGTACAATATTGAAAATGGCACATAAATCGCGATTGCAGCGCCCCCTTCCGGCGGATTTTTTTTCAAAATCAGGGAGGACTAACTAGCCATAGTCATACATATGCACAAAAGATTTGGTTTAATTCGATGCATAACTTCATATACTTTTGGTCGGTACAATATTGAAAATGGCACAAAAATCGTGATTGCAGCGCCCCTTCCGGCAGAATATTTCAAAACTGAAGGAGGACCTGCTTGCCACAGCCAAAAACATTCACAAAAAATTTGGTTCAATTCTATGCATAACTTCATACACTTTTTGATGGTAGAATGGCGACATACACACAGACACACGGACAGACATTTTGTAAAAACATGTTTTTTGGAATCTCTGACCCCTAAAACGTGTAAACCCGTCGAAAGCCGGAAGTCGAAAAAAATTTCGATTACAATACAGTAGAACCCCGCAAATTCGGACCCCGCTAATCCGGATCAGTCTGGTCAGTTTTTTTTTTTTTTTTTTTTTTTTTTTTAAAGTTTCAAAAGCGAGCGGCAAAATTTCGATAACATTAATTCATTTCATTTTCATATTCTAAATAAAATAGTTCTTTCTGAAATATTTTCGGAAGATTATATTAATATTTTTCGTTTAAACTCTTTGATGTTACCTTTCAAAGCAATAACAATGTATCACTTAAAGTCTGCAAGTAGGTTGCTAAGAGTACTCTCCGAAAGTCGTGGTAAAATTTATGGTCTACAAATTGAGATTTATTGAATTACAAACAAGCTTGAAACAGAAGGAAAAATAGGCGAGAATGAAAGGGAAACTATACCCAAAGATTCTGCATGTTAAAAAAATTTGATGGTTATTGAAATGTTCATATCATCGACATTAGCAATTGAATGAAGCAAAAATTAATGAATTTTGAAAAAATTGAAAATGAAGATAACTCAGACGAAAACACTATTACCAATTATAATCAACCAAAAGTTATTAACTATAATGAAGCAGCAAATAATTTACAACAATTATTGGTTTATTTTGAACATTATGTGGACACTAGATCCAACCAACTAACTATGCTCATGCAGATGTTTGACCGTGCGGTTCGCAAAAGTTATACAAAACTGGCACAGCAGAAGATTTTTTTACTATCTGCAAATATTTAGTTTGTTTAATATAAAGATTACATTAGGTATGTTTTATTTTATTTTTTTCTCATTCTCCGGATAATCCGGATTTTCGATAATTCGGATTGGGTCTGGTCCCAATTAATCCGAATTATCGGGGTTTTACTGTACTTTCTTCTATTGAAGATAGAAGAAAGTAATAAAATACGGCATTAAAAAAATCTCCAATGTTCATTCATATCATTATCTAAGTGATGTGCTTTGCAACAGTGAAATATAAATAACAGATCTGCAATTTTATCTTCTCTTTCCGATAGTCCAAACTGCTCAATATGGAATTTTAGAATGTATTTAAAATGATAAATGTTCTTGCACTATCCAACCATTTTCAGATAATCATATAGCCCACCAATTTGGTACAGATTGATTCCACAATTTCCCTTCAGAGATGCTTATATGGATATATTATCGCCAATGGAACAATCTCATTATTTGCTGAAGAACATCCCATAACAGTGATTTGTTCTTTTTCGTTATTTGGTACTACATAATACACATCTTTAACTGATTTTGGTCCCAAAATTTTCCTTGTTTTAAGAGCACAAAAGAAACCTTGTTTTAACTTCATTGAAAATTCTCTCTGTATGCTTTAGAATTCGGAAGAAAATATTAATAATATCTTCTTCCAAATATGATTTTACATTTCTGAACCAACTTCTTTCGTAACGGCACATCCTGATTTTGTCAAATGTTCTGCTTGTGTTTTATACCAATTTTGGATGACTTTTTAAAAACAACTATTTATAAAGAAATTGCCTTCACTTGGGTGGTCCATTATTGGAAAATCGCGAAATAAGCAATCCAGTAATGGATCACCCCTCCTGAAATCTTAAAAATAAATAAATTTTTGTTAATGGCCATTGGTACATTAAATTCAATGTTTTATATTGCTAACCAAACAAAAACATTCAATTTTTACGGAAAAATAAAAAAGTTATAAACTAAGTAAGTAAAGTCTGCTCTTAGCATGCTAAGATTTTCAGTGAAAAACAGAAAAACTGTGAAACTTTATTTTCTGCTTCCTAATTGTTTTGACGAAAAGTTAAAAAAATTAATGCAGTTTATAAAGCATGCAAGGTGGAGTTCAGAAAAAAATAATAAAAGCTAAACTATTATTTATTATTTTTTTTATAAACAAAAAAGTGCGAGGTGGCCCATTACTGGAAGGTGGTCCATTACTGGCACATCGACCCTATTCCATGAGGCATCCTTTTCAAGAGCTTATTTGAGGGACAGAAGCAAAGTTTTATTTGAGGGACAAATTTAGAAACATGCAGACAGGGGGGGGGGGGGGATTCTGAGTAATGTGGAAAAAACTGAAATTCACAAAAAAGACGATTCTGAGTTTTATATACAAGGTGTTTCTAAACTCATGGTACAAACTTTAAGGGATGATAGTACGCATCAAGACAAACAATATTAAATAGGAAACTAAGGGTCCCAAACGTCTTACGAAGAAGATAGGTTACGCCATTAAAGTGTAAAGTCCAAAAATCAAATGATTATAAAAAACAGAAAAATTGGTCGATTCGTTTGCGGTTTTCATTAAAACTATTCTTTATGTCAGTATTGTCTTGAAAATAAATTATAAAGATAAATTTCAAAAAAATTGCCGATAGAGGGCGCTTTAGACTTTGGAGTAAGGAACAACTATTTTTTGCATCTCATTAATTTATTTTAGAAGCTTAGACATAACTCAAATTTTGAGCTCAAAATCTAAATCATTGACGGTGGTTAAGTAGCGCAAACTGAACTGTGTGTGTGTGTGTGTGTGTGGGGGGGGGGGGGGGGGGTTCAAATTTCAAATGATTATAAAAAAGAAAAAAATGGAAAAATTGGACAATTGATTTGCGATTTTCGCTAAAATTATTCTTTATGTCAGTATTATCTTGAAAATAAATTATAAAGATAAAATTCAAAAAATGCCGATAGAGGGCGCTTTAGACTTTGGAGTAACGTACAAATATTTTTAACCGTTATTTTTTGCATCTCATAAAATTTTTTTAGAAACTTAGACATAAACTTAACTTTTGAGATGAAAATCTGAATCGTTGGGTGTGGTTAAGGAGCGCAATCTGAACTGTGTTCAATGGGAGTGGGGAGGTTCAAATTTCAAATGATTATAAAAAACAGAAAAATTGGTCGGTTTTCGCTAAAACTATTCTTTATGTCAATATTTCCTTAAAAATAAATTTTAAAGAAAAATTAAAAAAAATTCCGTTAGAGGGCACCTTAAACTTTAGAGTAACCAACAACTATTTTTAACCGTTATTTTTTGTATCTAATTAAATGGTTGCAAAAGCTTAGACTTGTTGAGCTCAAATTCTAAATCGATGGGAGGGGTTAAGAAGCGCAAACTGAACTGTGTTCAGGAGTTGAAATGTTACCCTCCCCACCCCTCGAACACAGTTCAATTTTCCGCTACTTAATTACTCACAACCATGCAGATTTTGAGCTCAAAATTTAAGTTTGAACTTTTACAATCATTTAATTAAATAAAAAAAATTAACGGTTAAAATTAGTTACTGGTTACTCTAAAGTTTAAGGCGCCCTCTGACAGAATTCTTTTGAAAGATATCTTTAAAGTTTATTTTCAAGGAAATATTGACATAAAGAATAGTTTTAGCAAAAACCGACCAAATTTTCCGCTTTTTATAATCATTTGAAATTTAACCTCCCCACCCCCATTGAACGCACTTCAGTTTGCGCTACTTAACCACTCCCAACGATTCAGATTTTCATCTCAAAATTTAAGTTTATGTCTAATCTTCTAAAAACATTTTATGAGGTGCCAAAAATAACGGTAAAAAATAGTTTTTCGTTACATCAAAGTCTAAAGCGCCCTCTATCGGCATTTTTTGAATTTTATCTTTATATTTTATTTTCAAGATAATACTGACATAAAGAATAATGTTAGTGAAAATCGCAAATCAATTGACCATTTTTTCCTTTTTTTTTATAATCATTTGAAATTTGAACCTCCCCCCACAGTTCAGTTTGCGCTACTTAATCACTCCCAACGATTTAGATTTTGAGCTCAAAATTTAAGTTTATGTCTAAGCTTCTAAAAAAATTAAATGAGATGCAAAAAATAACGGTTAAAAATTGTTAGTTACTCCAAAGTCTATCGGCTCTCTATCGGCATTTTTTTAAATTTATCTTTATAATTTATTTTCAAGACAATTCGCGTTTGAAATGAAATAGACGCCCTCTCGCGGACAAAGTCCGAAACGAAATAGAACTGATATCTTCCGCTGAAATCAGTGTTTAAAAGGCCGATAAATAAACAGTTCTATAACAAATAAATAAATAAACAGTTCTATAACGCATGCAACGTTGGGTTCTTTGTATTAAAATGATCAAAAATCAAAATTTTATACACAAAGTTTAGATCTATAATATAAAAAAGTACATTTGACTTACTCATGGCAAAATAACATGACAGCAACACAATGCTTTTATGATTCGCTTGCTCCAACAAACAGCACTATACGTAAACAAACGATTATCAGGTCTATACAACGCCACCTTTCTGTCATTACAAACGCGAATACTGACATAAAGAATTGTTTAGTGAAAACCGCAAACGAGTCGACCAATTTTTCTGTTTTTTTTTTTTTTTTTTTTTTTTTAATAATTATTTGAAATTTTGGACCCTAAATTTTAATAATAGCGCTTATCTCCTTCGGAAGACGTTTGGGACCCTTAGTTTCCTGTTTAATATTGTTTGTCTTGATGTGTACTATCACCCCTTAAAGTTTGTACCATGAGTTTAGAAACACCCTGTATATATATAACAGAGGGATAAGAAAGGAAGAGGAGGTAATCTACTCCAAAACTTTTTTTCCGCGATTTTTTGACGAAATTGGTCTTTTTGCGACCTTTGACGAAATTAACTGCTTTTTCGTGATCTTTTGAAGAAATTTGCGATTTTTACGCGGTTTTTCTGATGAAATTTATGTTTTTTTCTACGATTCATTTGCAAAATTCACATATTTTAGCGATCCTTTGACGAAATTTGCATTTATTTTTAGCGATCCTCTGATGAAATTTACGATGTACTTTATATTAAATTTTCGGATTTATGACCTTTTTTTTTAATTTTCGGAAATGATTGTTATAATTTTTCGTAAAATTTGTAACAGAATCACCGCTGATCCATAGCAAATTTTCTGAAAAGTTATAGCCAAGGGGGCGAATTTCCTTCTGGCGTTAATTGTACATTTTTTCTGTGGCTCTTTGAGGAAATTCGCGTTTTTTCCATCATTTTTTAGAGAGATTCAAGTTTTTTCACTGATTCTTTGGCGAACCGAAATTCACTTTTTTTTTTTTTTTCCTTTTCCCATTAATTGCGAAATTCCAGTTTTTCTCCCGCTGATCTTTCGGTGAACTGAAATTCATGTTGTTGTTTGGTATTTTTTTTTCTTTTTTCCCCCACGAGCTTTTGGCCAAATTTGCATTTTTCCCCGTCGATCTTTTGAAAAAATTTGTGTTTTTTGAGATTCCTTGATAAAATTTCCAGGAGTTTATTTTGCGATTCGTTTACACAATTCACGTTTTTTCCGAGAATCTGTCAAAATTCGAGTTTTTTTTTAACTATTTGGAAAATAGTTTTTGTCCTCGGTAGAGAATTGGGAAAATCAGAAGTATATCTGAATCTTTTTATTGTTTGCAACTTATTTTATTTTATTCGTTTTCTGATTGGTCTATGTTTAATGTCCAAAAATGGAAGACTTCTTTTTTTAATTTTATTCATTTTCTGATTGATCCATGTTTAATGTCCAGAAATGAAATACACTACATGGCCATTGATGACCGTCCACTTGCAATGTTAGACATTTTGTTAAATATCTAGAAAAATACATGAGGAATTATCCCAAAACTTTAAGTGTATAAACATAATAGTACAGGTCATATATTTCCTCGAAGAGTTTTTCCCGAAACATTATAAGGGACCGTCAACAAATTAAACATTTGGATGTGTCAATCCAAAAACTTTCTTCTATCCCATAAGTACATTTTAATATTAAAAAAAGAAAAGAAAGAAAAAAAAAAAAAAAAAAAAACGTGGTGACCCCAATGTTAACCACTATCGAATTTCCTCGAACATTTGACCTAGCCTAATGAGATTCTGGTATCCGAAAAGCCTAAAACGCAAAATTTAATTAATATTCTGAGAAAATGAGCTTAGTAGTGCCTTATGTTGGGTAATTTATACTAAAACCTATAATAAGCTTCTATTTATGTCAAGACCTAACAGAATCTGAAATTTGATGGAATTTCGTCCATTAGTTCTTGAGATATAGTTATAACAAAAAATTTGCAAAACGTAGCACAGCAGCATCATATCTTGGACAATTTATGCCAAAACGTAAAAAAGCGTTATGGTTCAAAAGAATCTGAAGTTTGATGAAATTCTGTGCATTAGTTCTTGAGATATAGCTAGTAAAAAAAAAAAAAAAAAAAACATGTAAAATATAGCACAGCAGCACCATCAGTTGAAGGATTTATAACAAAACGTAATCATCGTGTAATTATGTTATATGTCATTTTGTAACAAAATCTGAAGTTTGATGAAATTCTGTGCGTTGGTTGTTGAGATATAGCTATCGGAAAAATCGTGCAAAATGCAGCATAGCAGCACGACCTGTTGCAAGGTTAATACCAAAATGTAATCAGCGTCTAATTATGTTATATATTCTAGTGTAACAGAATCTAAAATTTGATGAAGTTCTCTGCATTAGTTCTTGAGATATAGCTATCGCAAAAATCGTGCAAAATGTAGCATAGCAGCGCCACCTATAGGGCAGTTCACACCAAAACCTTATCAGCGGCTATGTATCTCAAGGTATCGCGGAATCTGAAGTTTGGTGAAATTCTGTGCATTAGTTCTTGAAATATAGCTATCATGAAAATCCTGAAAAACGTGGCATAGCAGCGCCACCTGCAGGCCAATTTTCACCAAAAACCAATAGGCACTAATTCATATCAAGGTCTAACTGAATATAAAATTTTATTAAATTTCGAGCGTTAGTTCTTGAGATAGAACGCCCACAAATTTTTTGTCACATACAGACGGACAGACTCACAGACAGACATTTTCTAAAAATAGTCAAAACGTGTTCAGGACCTTCTAAAACGTATAAATCCGTCGAAAACCGGAAGTCGAAAATTTTCATGAATCCAATACTTTCTTCTTGTAAAGATAGAAGTAAAAAGAATGAATATCTTTTGGTTAACCCTGTCAAAACTAATGTAGCAAAAGCACTTAAATTGTAGATTATGATTAAATGGCTTATTGTAATAAACTGTGTTCATTTTTTATGTCAATAGCATGTGTGCTCGTAGAAAAATTAAGGTTTTTACAAAAACAGTCCCAATTTTTTCCAAGATTTTTGCTTATAATACGCAGAGTTCTTAATATAAAATATTATTTTCTGAAAATATCACAAACAACCTTGGGCATAATACCCTGTAATCAGATCTAAAAAATAATAAAAATTGTATGAAAAATGAGTAGGTTTACTAAACAATTTTTCACTGCGCATGCGTCAACGATATCAAAATTTCATTTGCATATTATGTTAGCTAAATGTATAGAGCAACTTTTGTGAAAGTCGCAAAATAATAGCTTGAAAATTCTGGAAATAATTGTCAATAGAATAAGTTGAAAATCCGTTATTCCCAAAATGAAGCAAAAACAAGAGGGGTTATATCCATATACAGGGTGTTTCGCTACCAGACCGACAAACTTTGAGGGATGATAGTAGACACGAAGACAAACATTATTAAATAAGAAACCATGGGGCGCAAACGGCTTCTATAGGAGCTAGAGGCCATTAAAGTTTGAGATCCAAAATTTCAAACGATGATAAAAAACGGAAAAAAGGGTCGATTCGTTTGCGGTTTTCACTAAAATCATTCTTTTTATCACGATTTTTTTAGAAAAAAGTTTTAAAGGTTACGTTCAAACATTGTCGATAGAGGGCGCTTTAGACTTCAGAGTAACGAACAACTACTTTTTACTGTTATTTTGTGCCTGGGGTTGAAATTATTCTAAAGTTTAGACTTTAACTTAAATTTTAAGCCCCAAATCGGAAACATTGGATCGGGTAACTAGCGAAAATAAACTGTGAACAGAGGGTTAAATTTTAAACGCTCATAAATATTGGACAAACATATCGATTTTGTTGCAATTTGCGTGTAAGTCATTAACTTGCTAATTATTTTATTCAAAATGTCGTACAGCTTTGGTGCCCTCATTTTTTGATAGAGGGCGCTTCCGACACTTCTCTGACATTTCAATGGCATTACTCCTGGGTGTTTTACTACCAGACCATCATACTTCCAGGAAGTGTTAGGGATATAAAGACGACTTAGAATCACGTAGAAATGTAACGTTGGAAATGCATTTTTTGCAAGTTACGGTTAAAGGAAGCAGAGAAAAAAGTAGCAAAAACAGCAGAGAAAGAGCGACACGTTAATGTGACAGAAAACAGTTTATTTAAAGGTTTTGCTAGAAAAGGTGTTTGAAATTACGACCAGAAGTAGTCCGGCAAGTTTGACAGCGACGGTAGAGGGCGCTAAACGGTAATGCGCCTGCGCAGAAATCACTTTGAAGTGGTCATTCGCGAACCGGTTCCAAAGGTAGCAGAATGAAGTATTTGAACGATGAACAGCACGATAGGGCTCCTCCAAATTTTACAAATGACGTTTGCCGACACTTCAAAGTAACATCTGGACAGTGGTGGCTAGGTCGTGGTAGCCCGGTTGATTGGCCTGCCAGATCGCCGGATCTATCATGTATGGACTTCTTTTGCTGGGGTCAAATGAAAAATTAGGTGCATGAGACTCCCGTACCATCAGTTGAAGACCTCGCAGCTGGTATTTCTGTAGCTGCCAGAAAACTATCAGAGATGCCACGAATCTTTCAAAGCGTGAGGAATTCCACGTGACGCCGTTGTCAAGCATACCGAACTACTTCTGGTCGTAATTTGGAACACCTTTTCTAGTAAAACCTTTAAATAAACTGTTTTCTGTCACATTAACGTGTCGCTCTTTCTCTGCTGTTTCTGTTACTTTTTTTTCTCTGCTTCCTTTAACCGTAACTTGCAAAAAAATGCATTTCAAACGTTACATTCCTATGTGATTTCAAGTTGTCTTTGTATCCCTAACACTTCCTGGAAGAATGATGGTCTGGCAGTAAAACACACAGGAGTAATGGCACTGAAATGTCAGAGAAGTGTCGGAAGCGCCCTCTATCAAAATATGAGGGCACCAAAGCTGTACGTCATTTTGAATAAATTACTAAGGGGAATGACTTACACGCAAACTGCAACAAAATCGATCTGTTTGTCCAATATTTATGAGCGTTTAAAGTTTCCCCCTCTGTTCACAGTTTAATTTTCGCTAGTTACCTAATCTCAATGTTTCCGATTTTGGGCTTAAAATTTAAGTTAAAGTCTAAGCTTTAGAATAATTTCAACCCCCATACACAAAATAGCGGTAAAAAGTAACTGTTCGTTACTCTAAAGTCTAAAGCGCCCTCCATCGACAATTTTTGAACATAATCTTTGAATTTTTTTTCTAAGAAATTCGTGATATAAAGAATGTTTTAGTGAAAACCGCAAACGAATCGACCCTTTTTTCCGTTTTTTATCATCGTTTGAAATTTTGGACCTCAAACTTTAATGGCCTCTAGCTCCTAAAGAAGACGTTTGCGCCCCACGGTTTCCTATTTAATAATGTTTGTTTTCATGTCTACTATCATCCCTCAAAGTTTGTCGGTCTGGTAGCGAAACACCCTGTATATTGATTGATTAGTGTCAATAAAGAAAACACAATATGGGACGTACTACTACATTTGGATAAAATCCCTCTTTTTTTTTTTGCTTCATTTTGGGAACAACGGATTTTGTGCTTATTCTGTAGACGATTACTTTCAGAATTTTCAAGCTATGATTTTAACACTTTCACAAAAGTTGCTCTATACTTTTTGCTAACACAATATGAAAATGAAATTTTGATATCGTTGACGCATGCACAGTGAAAAATTATTTAGTAAACCTACTCATTTATCATACAATTTTTATTATTTTTTAATTCTGATTACAAAGAATTGTGTGCAATATTATTTGTCATATTTTCAGAAAAGAATGTTATTTTATATTAAGAACTCAGCGAATTATAAGCTAAAAACTTGGCAAAATTTGGGACCATTTTTATAAAAACCTTAATTTCTCTACGAGTATACATGCTATAGCCAGTTAATCATAATCTACAGTTTGAGCGCTTTTGCTACATTAGTTATGACAGGGTTATCCAAAAGATATTCATTCTTTTTTTAATTTGTTGACTGCCCCCTATGAAGTTTCGGGGAAAAATCTTCACGGGAATGTACGACTTGTACTATTATATTGATACACTAAGAGTTTCGGGATAATTCCTCATGCATTTTTCTACATATTTAACAAAATGTCTAAAATCGCAAGTGTACGGTCATCAATGGCCATGTAGAGTACTTATGTTGCCACAATTACAAAAATAAATAAATAAATAAATAAAATAAAGAAATAAATAAAAAATAAAAAACTATAAACAAATTAATAACTTAAAAACAAACTGAGATACATCTTTCAAACAAATTGCATTTAAAAGTATATTTTTTCTCTATACTACGGTGTTAAAATTGAAAATGTATGATGTTTAAAAGTTTAAAAATTTGCAGTGCTGAAAATTGTAAAACTAAAATTTCTTTTAAAATTTGTATATAACTGATACAGGAATATTAATTTTTAAGACTTTGTCAATCGATTGTAGGAAAGTATCGCAAATTTTACAATTCGTTCTTGCAAAAATCTCGAATTTCCTTAAACAGCTGCGGAAAAATACCTTGAATCTTGTCAAAGGTAGCGAAAACAAATGTCGATTTTTGTCATTCGATCGTCATTTCGTCTTTAAAGCCTCCCACAAACGACGCTCCTGTTCATATCCATATGTTGTAGGAGGGTGGAATGTAATTATTTCAAGTGAAATAAAACATTTCGTTGTAATTCTGAAACGATCCCATCAGCATAATAAAACTGCTTCCTCTTTTTCATCATTGGAAGCGATCGCTTATTGTTTGCATACGGCAAAGAAAGTAGAGAATATTCAAATTCAAAATCAAATAAATTAGTTAAAAACAAGTTGAATGTAGATTCTGCCATTGCAGAATTCAGTTTCGCCTCCGATTAGCGGAAAAAAAAAAAAATCGATAGAGGTCTTTTAGAAGGGCGACCCCGTTTAGAATGCAATGAACTAACTTCATTTTTCTTGTGTTTATCAATATAATAGCAAACAGAATGGCGTGAAATACCCAAATGATTAGCAATTTCACTATGAGACATTGGAATTGCGGAATAATAAAGAGATACAATTTGACGTGCTACTTCTTCATTGACTAGATTCATCAAAAACGGATTTTTTCTTTAGTTTAAACGCTTTTTTATAGACTCTGAGAAAAAGGAAATACATTTTAACAATAAAACGAGTCGAATCCCGTCGAATTCAGCGAATAAAATGTTTAAAAGACCCGATCGATTTGGTTTAAAAAAAAGCAAAAGTAATTACATTATTGAATCAATATATAATAAATATATTTCCAAACTTAATGTCAAGTTTGCCAGTTACAATTTTGCATGCAAATATTAGCACATCTTCAGTTAAAATTGTAATCTGAGTGCCGGAGAAATTCAGAAATTTTATTTTATATGCACTCACAGAAAAATAGTTTTCTTAAAAAAAATAAATAAAAAGAATATTGCCCAGTTAAACTGATGGCATTGAGCTCACGGGCTACGCATACTAATTATTAGGGATGCACCGAATAGTGATTTTGGCCGAATACCGAATATTCGGCCAGCCGAATAGTAATTGTTGGGCCGAATACCGAATATTCGGCAAGCCAAATAGTAACTATTCGGCCGAATACCGAATATTCGGCTTTCCAAATACTTTTTATATTTCAAAGTTTAAGGATATTAAAAGGTAAGTTTTTAAAACAATTTTACGTAATATTTAATAAGAGAAACTTATATTTTGATAAATAAGAGCTTTTTATAAGAATATTCAGTATTGAAAAAAATCTACCATTTTTTATCTAAGAAGCATAATTATGAGACTTTTTCAATCAATGAAATTTTAAATTTCATGATTTCTTTGACAAATTGAAACAAACATTTTGAAATAAAAGAGAAATAATGAAAAAATAGTCGAAGAAAAACTGTACAGTCTCATATTTGTTCTTTTTAAATAACTCAAGGCAGATTTTTTTCAATATAAAGTACAAATACTTTCAACTTAATTCTGAATAAAGGAATGTCTAGCTCATAATTCTTTTCTTATGAATGGTGGCATTTTTTATCCTTCCCATCATATCATATTTTACAAAAATCAAAGCATGTGAGTTGAAAATATAGTTATGATATCTTATTTATTGTTAATGCAATAAACGGAAACATAAGATTGACTTTGAGTGTGATGAAATACAATGTACTTATGATTCAATAAGGTGATTATGGTTTCATGAACAAAAATTGTCTGCCTTGATAGCTATTACTATTCTCAAAAGTTTTTTTTTCTTGTTTAAGGACTTTATTTGGAAAAAGCAAGAAACAGATTATTTACTAAATAAAATTTAGGAAATTACATATCATTTATTACTAAGGAGAATCTTAATAAATCAATTTTAATCACTCTCATGGTTAATTTTCTTAAGTTAAACTTTACAAGCATCAAATAAATAATGTAAAAACATTCTATTTTATTTAAATATGATTTTATTTCAAATTATTTTAAATATCTATAAATTGACAGTTAAAAGTAGAAATTGTGAAAAGTTTTTAAAAATGTATTTTAAAAGGTTTTATTAAGCATTGGATTCGGCCGAATACTTTGATATTCGGCCAAACCGAATATTCGGCAGGCCGAATAGTTTCACATTCGGCCAAGCCGAATATTCGGCTTAACTGAATAGTTTGATATTCGGCCTAACCGAATATTCGGTAACATGGCCGAATAGGCCGAATACCGAATAGATACCGAATATTCGGTACATCCCTACTAATTATACATTACAGCCTTATATTTTCAATGGTTAATTCCGTTCGAAAAAAAATTAAGAAGGGGAAACAGCTCTCCCCTTTCCCTTTTTTTAATACTTAATCATTGAACCTCCTAAACTATCAAGGACATGCTTTATCATATAAAAAAATCTATATCCAAAATTCAGAGCAAATCGGATAATTCTTAATAAAAAAACCCATTTAGCTAGCATTTATATAATTTAAGAGGAGTTATCCCCTTCTTTTATACTTAACCATTAAACTTCCGAAACTATTCAGAGATTTGAACGAAATCTGACAATTCTGCGTGAAAAACCCATTTATACACTATATTGCCATTGAGTACTGGACACTTGCGATTTTAGAAATTTTACTAAATATCTAGAAAAATACATGAGGAATCATCTCGAAACTCTTAGTGTATAAATATAATTGTATACGCCATACATCGCCGTGAAGATTTTTTACCGAAACTCCATAGGGGACCGACAACAAATTAAAAAAGAATGAATATCTTTTGAATAACCCTGTCAAAACTAATGTAGCAAAAGTGCTCAAACTCTAGATTATGATTGAATGCCTTATTGTAATACACTGTGTTCATTTTTATACAAATAGCATACATACTCGCAGAGTAATTAAGGTTTTTATAAAAATGGTCCCAAATTTTTTCAAGTTTTTTCCTTATAATTTTCAGAGTTCTTAATATAAAATAATATTTTTTTCAGAAAATAGGACAAAGAACATTGCAGAGAGTACCCTGTAATCAGAATTAAAAAATAATAAAAAATGTATGAAAAATGAGTAGGTTTACTAAATAATTTTTTACTGTGCATGCGTCAAAGATATCAAAATTTCATTTGCATATTATGTTAGCTAAATGTATAGAGCAACTTTTGTGAAAGTCTCAAAATCATAGCTTGATAATTCTGAAAGTAATCGTCTATAGAAAAAGAACAAAATCCGTTGTTTCCAAAATGAAGCAAAAAAATGAGAGATTTTATCCAAATGCAGTAGTACATCCCGTATTGTGTATTCTATATTGACACTAATCAATGAATATATGGATACAACCCCTCTTGTTTTTGCTTCATTTTGAGAATAACGGATTTTCAACTAATTCAATTGACGATTATTTTCAGAATTTTCAAGTTATGATTTTGTGACTTTCACAAAAGTTGCTCTATACATTTAACTAACATAATATGCAAATGAAATTTTGATATCGTTGACGCATGCACAGTAAAAAATTATTTAGTAAACCTACTCATTTTGTACAAAATTTTCATTATTTTTTAATTCTGATTACAAGGTACTGTGTGTAATGTTGTCTGTCATATTTTCTAAAAAAAATATTATTTTATATTAAGAACTCTGAAAATTATAAGGAAAAAACTTGGAAAAATTTGGGACCATTTTT
Organism: Maratus speculifer; assembly: GCA_964019185.1. NCBI lineage: Eukaryota > Metazoa > Arthropoda > Arachnida > Araneae > Salticidae > Maratus > Maratus speculifer. Next base: position 282,345,776 of record OZ025289.1, read on the forward strand.
ATAAAAACCTTAATTACTCTGCGAGTATGCATGCTATTTGCATAAAAATGAACACAGTGTATTACAATAAGGCATTCAATCATAATCTAGAGTTTGAGCACTTTTGCTACATTAGTTTTGACAGGGTTATTCAAAAGATATTCATTCTTTTTTAATTTGTTGACGGTCCCCTATAGAGTTTCGGTAAAAAATATTCAAGGCGATGTATGGCGTATACTATTATATTTATGCACTAAGAGTTTCGAGATGATTCCTCATGTATTTTTCTAGATATTTAGTAAAATGTCTAAAATCGCAAGTGTCCAATAATCAATGGCAATATTGTGTATAAATTACAGGGATGAGATTGACAAAAAAGTAAAAAATCTGAAAACTGCGCGAACGACATTTGAGCAATAATACTTATGAATTTCAAGCAGAATAAATATTATAATTGCTATTAAAATTTATATATTACATACAATTTAGATTTAAGCAAATTAAAAAGAAACTGTTACAAAAACAAAAGTAAAAAAATAAGGAAAAAATATAAAACTTTCCCAAAAATTTAATTGGTGAAATTTCTTTAAAAATTGATGAAAAGTCTGAAATTCAGACTAAAGTCTGAAGAATCTCATCCCTGAAATTAAGGGGAGAGGCATTAGAACCCCCGTTACCCCTATTTATACTTATTCAATGAACACCTAATAACAGTCACGGAATCGCCTCATCAGAATGATCCTATATCTAAATTTTGAACAAAAACTTAACTCTGCATGAAAAACCCATTTATATCAATTAAGAGGAGGGGCATGAGCCCCCCGTTCTCTCTCTTATATATATCGAATGAACTTCAAAAACTAATCAGGGAAGCGACTTATCAGGATATACCTATATACAAAATTTCAAGTTGATTGGACATTTTTATCATGAGTTATCGCGTTACGTACGAACGTCCCCTTCGATCCTTTGACGAAATTCATATTTTTCTGGGATACATTAAATAATATTTGGCTTTTTTTTTTTTTTTTTTTTTTTTTTTTTACAAAATCGCGTTTTTGTTGAAATTGATTGATTATTGGTGAAAATTGCGACTTTCGCGTTTGTTTCGCGAACTGACGATTTTTATCTAAGAACGATTGATATAATTATTTTTTCGGCGACCATTTGTAAAAATTCGCGAAATTTTTTAAGTCTAATTTTTAAAAAAATAGAATTTTCCAAATATTTTTTGTGCACAAGCATGCGATTCGGTCGTGAAAATTTTAATTTTCGTGAAAACTATGATTTTTTTTCCTTGGGAAATTCCGTAAAATCAATTAAAAAAGCCTAAAAAAAATCGCGAATTTTGTCATTTAGTAACAAAGGGGGGAAAGTACAGCTATCAACAATTAGTCGCAAAAAAACTTTTAAATATCGCCTAACGATTGCGTAAAGGAAATCGTAAATTCTGTCAAACGGTCGCAAACAAAGAAAAAAAATTGCGAATTTCGTAAAATAATCGCACAAAAAATCGAAAATTTAATCAAACGATCACGCAACATATCAAACATTTCACCAGCCAATTTTGAAAAAGAATTACGAATTTTGTCAAAATATGTCATCCATTAATCGGTTTCGGAAAAAACATACCTCGCGAATTTCGACAAGTAGTCACGGGAAAAAAGAATTATTTTCGTCAATCAGCCTCGAAAAAATTTGCGAAATTTGACAAAACATCGCGAAAGAAAATCATGATTTCTGGTATTTCGTCGGGAAAAAAAAAAAAAAAAAAAAAAAAAAACAGGAATATCCTCAAAGGACCGTGGAAAAATATCTTGAGCTTTATCAAATATCGCGAAAATAAACGGCGATTTTTGTCATTCGTCCCAAATTTTGTCAAAGGAAGACAGAAAAAATTACTAATTTCATCTAACGATCAACGGAAAAAAGTTGTAAATTTTGTCAAACGGTCGCATACAAAAAAAAAAAAAAAAAAAAAAAAAAAAGCGAATTTAGTCAAATAATTACGTAATAAATCTAGAATTTAAACAAATAACGTACAAAAAAATCAAGAATTTCGCAAGTTGGTCTTGAAAGAAAATCACGAATTTCGTCAAATGATTGTGGGAAAAGAATCGCGAATTTCGTCAAATCATATTTGAAACAAACGGCGAATACCATCAATCGAACGCGGGAAAAAATATATCGGGAAATCAATATCGTCAATCTGTCGTAGGAAAATTCGCGAAATTCGATAAAGATGCCGCGAATAAATTTAGTTGCGTGAAGCGATCGCCGGGTAAAAAGTCGGAAAAATTGGCAAATGTTCGCAGAAAAAAAATTGTGAGTTTCATGAAGCGATCACCAGAAAAAATATTGCGAAATTTGCCATGGGCCATGGGTGAAATCGAGAAATCTCTTTCAGCAAACGTAAAAACTATTTTCGTCAATCAATGGGGAAGGGAGAGGGGACTGCAAATTACGCAGTTCATCGCAGAAAAAATTGAGAATCTCCTTAACAAAGATAATAAAACCCCTCGAACTTTTACCACAGGTGGCAGAAACAAATGGTAATTTTTGTCATTCCGTCAATAAAAAATCGATATAAATTCCATCAAAAGAATGCACGAAATTGCGGATTTCATCTAACGATCACAAAAAAAAAAGTCGCATGATTCTTCAAATGGTCGAAAAAAAAAATCCTGCGAATTTGGTCAAAAAGTCTAGAGTTTAACCAAACGATAGTGCAAAAAATCAAGAATTTCATAAATCGATCATGAAAAGAATCACGAATTTCGTCAAAAGATCTCTGAAATAGATAGCGATTATCATCAATCGTAGAAATATGTACTTTGCGAATTTCGACAAGTGGTGGCGTAAAAAGATTATTTCGTGAATTTGTTGGAAAAATCCACTAAGTTTTGCAAAGGATCGCGAGGAAAAGAACGTGAGTTCCATAAGACGACCGTCGGAAAAGAAAGAAAGAAAGAGAATAAATTTGCAATGGGTCATCGAAAAAATTGCGAAATTTTGATCGATCGTAGAAAAAGATCGCTGAAAGATTTCGTCAAGCGACTGGAGGAAATTACCTCAAATTTTACAATTCGTTCTGGAAAAATAATAAGTAAATAAATCTAGAATTTTCTTAAACACACGTGGAAAAATATCTTGAATTTTGTCAAAGGTCGTGGAAACAAACGCCGATTTTTGTCATTCGATCTTCATTCCATCAATTGCACAACATAGCCTCCCCCAAACGACGCTCCTGTTCATATCCATATGTTCATGTTGTGCGATGGTGGGTAGGATGTTAAAGACATGCAATTATTTCAAATGAAACAAAACTTTTCGCTATAATTCTGAAACTATCCCATCAACACAGCAAAGCTGTCTCCCCTATTCCACCATTGGAAGCAATCGCTTACTGTTTGCATACGGCAAAAAAAGTAGAAAGTACTCAAATTCAGAGTCAGATTCGCTAAAAAAAAAAAAAAAAAAAAGTCTGCGTTACACATATGCGATTAAAATTAAATATATGTATAAATAAAAGTTATTCCTGAATGTTTTCTTTGCAAGTCTGAACAGAAAAGAAGCTGAAAACAACAGCAGGAATTTCAATACATAAAAGGGTCGAAAATCGTAAAATTTTTCTGTTTTGGAGCAAAATGAGCGTACGCCTCGCTGAGCTTCAACCCTGTAAAGTTTGTTTTGCAGCGCTTCTCAAAGCGAGCCATAACATGGAACGCAGTTTACATTGGCCCTATGAGCGCTTTCTACCTTTAATCCTTTCCGGCACGGGCGAATTTTGCTCGTTAAATGAGTAATTATCGACCGACACCGGGTTTTGCATATGATTTTATTAGGAATTAATAATCCCCTATATTAGGCTTTGATTGAAAAATAAAAAAATATATTAGAATATTATTGGTGCCGTTTGCAAGTTTGGAATTGAAATTAGGTATCCCGAACTGAGCACAGTGTGCCGGAAAGGGTTAATCGTTTCAGATCTTTACATATGGTAGGAGAAAAACAGGGGTGATTCTGGGTGAAATTTTTTTTTCGGAAATTCGCATCGCATTTTCGGAAATCGGCGGAAGGTTAGGGGGGGGGGGTGTCATCGTGAGTCCCCCCTCCCCCCTTTTCGGACAAAATCGGCGTTTTCCTGTTATCTTCAGATGAAATTAGCAATATTTTAGCAAAATCGGCGATTTACTGCGTTCTTTTACCGAAATCGGCGGTTTTTCCGCGATCTTTTGACGAAATCGGCGTTTCCCCAAGTTTTTGTAAGTGAAATCATAGTTTTTTCGACGATATTTAGACAAAATTTGCATTTTTACGCGATTTTTTCTCGAAAACGGCGTTTTACTCCCGCGATCTTTTGACGAAATCGGCGTTTTTTCCGTGATCTTTTGATGAAATTGGCGTATTTTTTTTTTCAAATATTCTTTTGACGAAATATTTTTAAGCGATCTTTTATCGAAAACGGCGTCTTTTCCCGCGATCTTTTAAAGAAATCGGCTTTATATCCCCAATCTTCAGACAAAATCGGCGTTTTCTCGCGATCTTCAGAAGAAATCAGCGTTTTATTTGCGATATTTGGTGAAATTGCCGTTTTTTTCGCGATCCGCACAGGAAATTCGCTTTTTTATCGATCTTTTGACAAAGTTAGTTTACAAAAACATCGACGCAATCGTCGTATTTCCACGAAATATTGATGAAATGTATGCTATTTCGGAGATCCTTTCACGAAATTTGCATTTCTACGTAATTGTTTTTTCCGCGCGCAAAACCGTACAAGTTGGCAACTATGCGAAACTGATAACCCAATTTCAAATTTTCGGAAGAGGATGCCTTAAATTTTCGGAAAATTCGGAATTTTCGGACGAGAATCACCCCTGGAGAAAAAAGTGACCGATCAAGTACGTTTGAGAAGATGTCTTTACAGGTGCTTTGAGAAAAAAGATCGATTATTTTCAGCAAAAACAGTTGCTAAAATTCGAAAAAAGTTGCCTCTTTTCTTGAAATAGTAGCTTTTTAATAGTTTTTGTCTTAAAATAGTCACCATAGTCGCCTGATGTTGAAAATAGCCGTTTTTAGTAGCATTTTAATTGCTTGTGGCAGCCCTATCTTTATTAGGCATGTCATAAATGGGTAGAAGTAGGTAGGGGTTCATTCTTCCCACCTCCTCAAAATTTCTGTAATTTTGAAAAAAAAAAAAGTTTATGTAAAATTAAAATACAAGTTGCTTAAAAATTTGATTTGTTTTTCTCGCAAAAACATTTTGTGTTATGTGTCTGTTTATTTTAATTAACTAGCAATTTCTTTTCTTTCAACATTGTCTTTTCTAACTACCTCCATTATCATCATAGAAAAGCTTGTAGTTTCAATGAGTATTATACCTGTTTATATATTATTTGATGTTTTCTTATGGTAGAGATTTTGATAAGTTTGTGAATGATTATTTTTTAAAAGGAGGAGATAGGACATGTAACAGTGTTGGGTTCTTTAAGAATAAGTTTTTGTTTAAGAATGCATAGATTTAATTTGTTTCAACAGTAAATTTATAAAACAAAATTAGATTTTAAAAAATAATCAAAATTTCTTTTACTTTTCTTTTTCAATTTGTTTTATCATTATTCAAACTTCATATAATGAAAAATATATTTACAGTAGAACCCTGGTTATCCAAAAATCGGCTTAACCAAAAGACCTTAAAATTCTTTAAAGTCCATTTTAAATGTGAAAAATTTAATTGTCAGTACGATTTTTACCCATGTTAAATGATACTTTTCAACAAATTTTGATTTACAATTACTTTTTTACTTGTAAGTTTTAGCTCAAAACAATTCTGAATCATTTTTAATACATTGAATAGTTGTTTTAATGCAAATTAGTTTTGAAAATTAGAAGCAAAATAAGTAAAAATCAAAACTTTGAAAGGGTATTATTGCACACTGGTAAAAATAATGTTAAAAAACCATATTCTTTATTAAATAAACAAAATCAACTTACTTATTTGGTCTATTACACAATTCGTCACCTTACGAGATAGACATTTCGTTTTTTTTTTACAAAATATGTTGAGATTTTCTTTTGTTTTTCAGCTTCAGGATGCTTTGAATACGGTACCATAACATTTTTATTAAAACTATGTTCTAAATTACGATCACAGCTGTTCATCAAAGAAGTTTTCACCAAAAGTCTTCCAATTATTTAAAAATTTGTATGGAACCCCAATTATCTGAAAATTCTTATGGAACTCCAGTTAAACCAGGGGTGATTCTGGATGAAAATTTTTTTTCGGAAATTCACATCGCATTTTCGGAAATCGGCGGGGGGGGGGGTCGTGAGTTTCCCCCCCCCCTCGAGCGATCTTCGGACAAAATCGACGTTTTCCCGCTATCTTCAGACGAAATCAGCAATATTTCAGCAACATCGGCGATTTATGGCAATCTTTTGCCAAAATCGGCGGTTTTTCCGCGATTATTTTGACGAAATTGGCGTTTTTCCATGGTTTTTAAAGTGAAATCGGCGTTTTTTCGACGATTTTTAGACAATTTTTTTTTTCGCGATATTTTTTCTCGAAAACGGCGTTTTATTCCCGCGATATTTTGACGAAATCGGCGTTTTTTCCGTGATCTTTTGATGAAATCGGCGTATTTTTTCAAATATTCTTTTGACAAAATATTTGTAAGCGATCTTTTATCGAAAACGGCGTTTTTTCCCGCGATCTTTTATCGAAAACGGCGTTTTTTCCCGCGATCTTTTAACGAAATCGGCATTATATCCGCAACCTTTAGACGAAATCGGCGTTTTCCCGTTGTCTTCAGAAGAAATCAGCCTTTTATCTGCGATATTTGGTGAAATTGCCGTTTTTTCCGCGACCCGCACAGGAAATTCGCGTTTTTCATCGATCTTTTGACAAAGTTCGTTTACAAAAACATTGACGAAATCGTCGTTTTTTCACGAAATATTGACAAAATGTATGCTATTTTGGCGATCCTATCATGAAATTTGCATTTCTACGCAATTGTTTTTTCCGCGCGCAAACCGTACAAGTTGGCAACTATACGGAACTGATAACCCAATTTCAAATTTTCGGAAGAGGATGCCTTAAATTTTCGGAAATTTCGGAATTTTCGGACGAGAATCACCCCTGAGTTAAACCAAAATTCTTTGGTCCCATGCTATTCTGATAACCGGGGTTTTACTGTATTTTATTTTTGGTTTAGGAGTCACCATTGTCTGAAGTATAAAAATGAGATTAGTTTTCTTCTTCCTCTTTGTGTGTGGCTATAATCAAACATACTCACCATAAAACTGGTTATTGGTGGAACATACTTTATACGTTTGCCACATTCATCAGAATCTAAAATTAATGATAATTGCAGGGCTCTCAACACATTTTAGCGCTCAAAAAGGAGCAAAGGAGACCATGGGGGACCATTTTTATTAAAATTAGAGACTAAAAAAGAATAGTGAGCGTAAAAACATTCCACCAATTTTCCTAAATATGCAAGTAAATTTTTTAATTACCCCACAAAAATATGTTAGATGGTTATCTTTATAAGAGTCAAACAATGTACACAATTTTATTTAAATACTAGCCGCCCTTGACGACCAATTTGGTCTCCCTTGAATGTATACTAAGCATTAAATCATAATGCTTTTATTCATAATTTATTTTAATTACTCAATTTTTTGTCAAATTAAAAGGTTCTGTTAGAGAAATAGACACAGATGTCATATACGCATCACATTGGCACAATTGCAACAAAGTGGCAATTATATGTGCCTAACATGATAAACTGGCTATTGTTGTTTGTTTACTTTTATTTTCTTTTTTTAAATGATATAAATTGTTTTATTGTATAATTATTAACTAAACCTTTTTTTATTTATTATTTCTTTTTTAAAATAATAGAAATTAGTTAAAAAATATGTATGTAACTGATATTTGAAAACGAAGTTTTTGCCAAATTGGCACCAGAAAAATAATGGGTCATGTGGTGCATGTATGACATCTGTGCTGATAAATCAAGAACTCAGTATTTTTATGCTAGCCTGGCACAGATACAGTAGAAGATCTATACAATGTGGACCTAAAAACATAAGATTGTGCGTTATATAGAATTTTGCATTATATGGAACACATTTCACAGATCATTAAATTTGCCTCATAAATCTAGCCAAATGTGTCTGAAGCATATCAAAACACATTACAGTATCTTTATACTGCATTGCTTATGTGGATTAAAAATTTTTGCATTATACAGATCATTCCAGATTTTGTTAAATATACTTTTTTTAAATGGTCCAAATATACCTGGACCCAAATAATTCATTATGTTACTCATTTTCAAAAACATTTATTGAAATAGTAATTTTTTTCATTTAAAAGTTCTAATTTATGGAGATAAAATTGAACCAATGCATTAAATTTAGTTTTCTAGACAGTAGCAATTTTTTACAGTCTGGGAATTTAAGTGCTTCTTTACTGAAAAATTCATTGTTTACATCTGAGAAGTAGTGCATTATATGGAGAATTGCATTATAAATATCTTCTACAGTAACAAATAGTCAAATATTGCACCCATGGCATTTTTTTTGTAATTCATTAATTATTTAAAATATAATATAATCCTTTCATTTCATTTATAATACATAACTTTAATTTGAAACTGAAAAATTTTAAATTCATGACGTTTATTTATTTTTTTCAAGTAAAAAGAACAGAAAAAAAATATAAATAAAAATATCGATATTTCGAACCTCCATAATTGCAGCGAGGGAACAAAACATAAATAAATCCAATTTACCACAGCCTAAACCTTACCAAAGGACTTTTGCACAGTAACCAATAAGATGCATTTTATTTGGACATTGTCATAAAACAATCAACAAATAATCGTAATGTTTGTGCCACATACGATAGCATAATATATATATGCTATTGCAAGAGTACATAATCGTACAGGACATTATTTGCAGCATATTTTGATTATGTTAAACCATTTCACATATAAAAAAATTTATATACATAGCTTAGGTTTACTACAAGTTACTAACTGTGTAATGGTGCAGTTTCAGTTTTGTTGCATTATTCTGAATGTGTTGGAAAGTGTTTCATGATCTATGCTTGACACATGATTTTTCTTTCTTGTCTACATTTAGAGTGGCTTAGAATTTCTTGAGTAAAGAAAATACTTCTATGTTAATTGAAATGCATTTTTTTTTTTTTTTTTTGTAAAAAAAGGAAGAGGGGGGGGGAGTATTTTTAACTACAGTCGTCCCCGTTTAAACAAATATTGATGGTTCCAGAAAAAATATTCGATTAAGCGGAGTATTTGATTAAATGGAGAACATAGAAATGTAATATTTAACATGTAATAAAAAGGTAAAACAACCATCTACAGCATAATTTAATAATAGCATAGTAAAATCGTTATGTTAATTATGTATGTTAATGTATGTTAATTATGTTAATATAATAACATAATTTAGCAAAATAAATACAAATACTAACATAAAGTAAGTGCATAATAATTTGAAATCAGTACATATAGCTGTATGATGAACATTATACTTCATGCAGTTCATTGAAATTTGGTTAAAACTTTGCTACTTGTAGTTTACGTTATTTACCCATTTAAAAACATCATCTAAAGTGATTTTTTTACGTGGAATTTATGCGTTTACTGGAATTATACTAAAAAAACTTGAAAACTTTTTGTGCATTAGCACATGTTTTCTGCATGATCATAGCGTCATTTATTAACAAAAATCTTGCTTTTTTCACTAAACTCATTCCAGCGCATATTGACCAATGTTATCAAAATTGGAATTATGTTCCTTCTTTCGATCTAAATTTCCATTTTATCTCTCTTTTTGTTTTTTTTGGCATTGCGTTTCATATTGGAAATTTACGTTTGCGATATTTTAAGGCTGTTATCAAGTGCTGTGCTCAACAAGCGGAAAACATTTTGACACATTTATGAATTCAATTTTTAACGGAAATACATCAAATTGCAAAGCCTTACCATGGAAGAGATCTAGAATGTAACTCAGTTTTCTACTTTTTAATTGATCCACTGAATATTGAGTTATAAGCTTTTTTGATCACGTGACAAGGTGATTTTCACTACAATTTGGACGGGTTTTTCTTCCCTTCTGTGAAAAGTTAGTTTAAAACACCCACTCTGACACTATTTTCTGAAAAATTTACTGTGTTCGTAAAAAAAAAAAAAAAAAAAAAAAAAAAAAAAAAAAAAAAAAAAAACGGGAAACTGAGTGCAATTTGAAAGTTTCTGAACAACAATACTTGCTAGTTTCATACAATTCCAAACAAAAATAAACTGTCCTTTTCGATTTAAGAACAGCCTTCTTAAAACTATTTGCTACCTGGACTTCTGTTTTCTTATTTAATGCTTCAAAAACTGTGGTTTATCAGAAAGGTTTAAAGCTTCCCATTTAAAATTCATAGCAACACCTTTTTCTTAACAAAAATGCGACTAAACTTACAAAATGCAAAAATAATCCACATTGGCCAACTTATTTTACCCATTTGCAGAAAAAGGAGGGGAGATCGTTTGATTTGTCCATTATACACCTGCTGGCCAAAATCATTGCAGGAAGAACTGAAAATTTGTCCTCAGTGTAAATGAGCCGAAAATGACAAAAGGGGAAGAAAAATTCAAGATAAAATGTGTTTTTCGTGCTTGTTTTCAAACATAGGTCACCCAGATGGTATTTGAATAAATGGGGAGGTTTGCAAAATTTATTCGGTTTAAGCAGGGAAAAATAACATAGATCCAATGGTGATAAATTCGGTTCCGGAGAGTTCTATTTGAATAAGTGGGGTATTCGATTATCCGTTACCCAATTAATTAGAGAGAACTGTTTTTTTTTTTTTAATGCTTAGAGCGAAAAAATAATAAGAATACCAATTTTTCTTTCATGAATTAGAAGATAATTGTATCTTAAATTTTAGCTAGGACTTAACAAAATATGTAGAGCTATTATAAGGGGTTAAAAATAACACTAACGATAATTGATGCATGCTGAGTATTGTTTTACACTAAACATATAGAGAAAGATCTGCTTAAATTTAATAAGTGATTTTATGGTTGAAATTTTGCTATTTTTCTCATGTTTAAACTGGAAAGCCTATCCACATTTCAAAATCTCATTTGTGGTAGCAGAAATTAAAGCAATTCTAGTAACGGAGAAATTGTTTAGGGCTAATTCCATGGGTTCTGTAGTGTAAGTCACATAACTTATTAATTGCTATGCTTGTTAGCCACCGTTATTTTCGAAAAGTCGGCTTGGCCTTATTCAATTAAGGAAAATGTGCCAATAAAATTAATCAAATTTTTTTTTTGTTCTATAATACCGGTAGCCAAAAATCGTAGCATGTGACTTACACTACAAGTACTCATGGAAATAGCCTTAGATAATATATTTATGTATATTTTTTTCTCTTTCTTTCATTTAATTGTATTTTTTAAGAAAAATTTTAGATCATATTAGTTTTGTGTTCAAATTCTCCAACGAATTGAAGACAGGTTAAAATTTAGAAATACTGTATGTATGCTGATTTTTCCTAAGAAAATTTTTGGTATGCATATACATATATGTTTGCGATAAATTCAGATATCTGACAGAACATAGAGCAGAGAGATACTAAAATTTGTTTCATTGTTTTTAAAATTGTGTGAGCAAAAATTCTAAAAAGTCAGAATTAAAATATTACAGAAACTTGTTTTACAAATTTTAGCTAAGGAACTTAAAGTTGAGATATATGAAAGCAATACAACAAAGGAAATAATAAGAAAGATTGAATCACTAGATGATTATGATAAAGAGTTTGCAGATGTTCAAGTTAAATTTATCAAATTTCGATCCCAATTTGTTCAGGAGATAAGAGCATTTACAGCTGCACAAACAGATAACAATTTTTTTTTTCTCTAAAAATATGTTTTTTGGAATCTCTAGTGTCTAAAATGTGTGACATTTTCTATATTTCAGCATATGTTCTCAGCGGCAGACATTGCCAGTTTGGTCTAATATTTTTCTTGGTAATTAATGTTTTGTAACCATAACTCAAGAAACCCTAATTTTTATATTAAATTGAATTCATGCGTCATCACATGAATTTGAAACGAGAAATGTTTTCTAGTATGCTAAAAGTTTAAGTTCAGTGTTCATTCATTACTGCTATTTCTTCTTATTTTAATTTTACATCTACTTAATAACTTAAAATGAAACTAATTAACATTTGTTTCAGTATCAATTTTTATTTCATTTTCCTCCTCCTTTTTTTTTTTTTTTTTTTTTTTTTTAAGAAGTTTTAGAGATGAAATGAACAAATATAAAACTATAAAAAAAAAAATAATATTATGATAGAATTTTACCAAAAAGATTAGAAACTTTGAAACAGAACACTTAAAGAAAGTTTAATAAAAAATATTTGTATATACTTAAAAGCATAATACACTATATTGCCATTGATTATGGGACACTTGCGAATTTAGACATTTTAATAAATATCTAGAAAAATACATGAGGAATCATCTCGAAACTCTTAGTGTATAAATATAATAGTATACGTCATACATCTCCGTGAAGATTTTTTACCGAAATGCCATAGGGGACCGTCAACAAATTAAAAAAGAATGAATATCTTTTGAATAAACCTGTCAAAACTAATGTAGCAAAAGCGCTCAAACTCTAGATTATGATTGAATGCCTTATTGTAATACACTGTGTTCATTTTTATGCAAATAGCATGCACACTCGCAGAGTAATTAAGGTTTTTATAAAAATGGTCCCAAATTTGTCCAAGTTTTTCCATTATAATTTTCAGAGTTCTTAATGTAAAATAATATTTTTTTCAGAAAATATGACAAACAACATTGCACACAGTACCCCGTAATCAGAATTAAAAAATAATAAAAATTGTATGAAAAATGAGTAGGTTTACTATATAATTTTTTACTGCGCATGCGTCAAAGATATCAAAATTTCATTTGCATATTATGTTAGCTAAATATATAGAGCAACTTTTGTAAAAGTCTCAAAATCATAGCTTGAAAATTCTGAAAGTAATCGTCTATAGAAAAAGGACAAAATCCGTTGTTTCCAAAATGAAGCAAAAAAATGAGGGATTTTATCCAAATGCAGTAGTACATCCCACATTGTGTATTCTATATTGACACTAATCAATGAACATATGGATACAACCCCTCTTGTTTTTGCTTCATTTTGAGAATAACGGATTTTCGACTTATTTAATTGACGATTATTGTCAGAATTTTCAAGTTATGATTTTGTGACTTTCACAAAAGTTGCTTTATACACTTAGCTAACATAATATGCAAATGAAATTTTGATATCGTTGACGCATGCGCAGTAAAAAATTATTTAGTAAACCAACTCATTTTTTATACAATTTTCATTATTTTTTAATTCTGATTACAGGGTACTGTGTGCAATGTTGTTTGTCATATTTTCTGAAAAAAATATTATTTTATATTAAGAACTCTGAAAATTATAAGGAAAAAACTTGGAAAAATTTGGGATCATTTTTATAAAAACCTTAATTACTCTGCGAGTATGCATGCTATTTGCATAAAAATAAACAAGGCTTATTACAATAAAGCATTCAATCACAATCTAGAGTTTGAGCGCTTTTGCTACATTAGTTTTGACAGGGTTATTCAAAAGATATTCATTCTTTTTTAATTTGTTGACGGTCACCTTTGGAGTTTCGAGAAAAAATCTTCACGGAGATGTATGACTTATACTATTATATTTATACACTAAGAGTTTCGAGATGATTCCTCGTGTATTTTTCTAGATATTTAGTAAAATGTCTAAAATCGCAAGTGTCCCATAATCAATGGCAATATAGTGTATATATATATATATATATATATAGAATAAAAAAAAGATAGAAATAGAAAAGTATGGAATTAGTGGTAGCATTTAAAAAATAATAATAATAATAATTTACCTTGCAAGTTGCTGATAGATGATGTTTCACTGTCCAATTGCCTTAATAAATCATTCTTCTCTTCTTGAATAGTTGATTTTGATTTCTGAGCATCAAGTAAAGCCTTTTCTAAATGTGCTTTCTCTTCTCTTAATACTATGACAAGCTCATTTAATTCACTTACTTCATTTTCTACTGTCTCCAGTTTCATAGTAAGCTCGGTGTTTGATCGAAGCAAAGAGTTATTTTCCAAATTAACTTTTTCAAATTGCTCTAAATTCTGCCTCAATTCTTCTCTTATTTTTTCCAGTTCACTCTCAACGTTCTTCTTTTGAGTTGAGTACTGAAAAAAAATAAATATATACATATATGTATGTAAAATATTGAAAGTTACATCAATTTTATAAAGCGTAAGATAATATACAAAAATGCATAATCCGACACAAGATGATTGTCAAAACAAAATAAAAAGCCTCAAAGGACTCTGTAAATATTATGTTAATAGACGTGATACAATGTTTTTTTCAAGTAAACATAAGTTGGATAATCTGACAATTATCAGTAATTTCAATTTACAGCAAAATTAAATGTGAGCATTTCTGTATCTGTCATACAAACAGGACAAGAATCAATGCTAGCATGCTGTGTGATTTTAGACAGACATATAATAGACAGAAGAAAAATAAGTATATAATTAAAGAATCATAAACTTGATTTTAATGCAGCAAGAAATGTTAGGAACATCAATAGAACATTTATGTTTGGTACAGTAAATAAATTAATTACAATGAAGAACCATATATCTAGAATAGTCAGGATGAAATGCATATTGGATAATTAGTTTTTATGAATGATGAATACATGGACATAAAAAAAACACACATTTAATCAGATTTATAAACTATAAAGAATTCTTTTCTTTATTTTCAAATTCTCATATTGAAATTTCTTTGTTTTACTGATTTATCATATTACACTAACATACTAACCATAACTTCAGAGTTTTACTGACAATGGACAATTTCCTTCCATGCCATTTGATTTTTGCATTGTGCTTCTCCTTTCCATGTCTGATGTTTTACGACTGGTGACTTAGTTTTAACCTTTAGAGATATGTTTAGCTTGGTGCTATGCCATACCAGTGTGTAATATTTTATGTCAAGGACGAATTTTTCATGTAAAATATAACTTCAATTTCAGAATTGGAATACGACTTGATTTTACAGAAAATGCATTCTTTTGAATTTGACAAATAATTTTGAAGATTTCATGGTATAAGATTTGTTGCAGTTTTTACTTAGTACAACTTGGTTTGGCAATTAAAATTAATCACAATTTATTTGATGAGAATCTATAATAGTGACAGGATCAACATAACTTGTTTAAAAATGTTATTTTCAAAGTTAACATCTTCTGAATTTTTTGAGATACATTTTTTTTTAAAGTTGTGAAGATATTAAAGTTTAAAATTCATCCCTTTCATACACAGCAAAGGAGAATAATACATTTGTTGATATTTTATGGATATATAACAGTGTTAGACTTGATTAGACCTAAATTGTTCTTTTTCTTCAAACTTCATATTCATTATCTTCAATTTTCAAGTGGTAATACTTTTTATTATTATTATTATTATTCTGTCTGATTAACCATGAAGAATGATATTAAGTGCCTAGGGTTATTCCTTGTAAAATTTATTTAGTCGTCATATCACAATGTAAGACTGTCATGACGTTTTTAAATATTTATTTATGCTACCAAAACTATATGTGAAGTACAATGGCTAAATCTTTATTCCGATTTCAAATAAAAAGTTGATTAATCAAAGCTGAACAAAATTTAAAAATATTAATAATAATAATAAAGCCGAATTGAAAGAAGGCAATTTATGAGAGCCCCTTAAAAACAGTTATAATATTGTATGTTTGTTTCCCAACTTTGTTTTCAGTGTAAATGAACCAAAAATGACAAAAGGTGAGGAAAAATTCAAGCAGAAACATGCTTTCTACACCTGTTTTCAAACAGTGGTACCCCAGATGTTATTTGAATAAGTGGAGCGTTCATGAAAAGTATTCGGTTTAAATGGGGGGAAATAACATAGAACCAATGGCGATCAATTCCATTCTAGACAGCTCTATTCAAATAAGTGAGGTATTCAATTATACGTTACCTGATTAAGTGGGAGGGGACTGTATTTTGAAATTTTAAGTTTTGACAACCTTTTATTAATACTAAACATTTCATACATAATAATTAATATTAATTTGAGGATAATTTAATATTTATATCCTGGCAGTATTTTTAAGTACCATTACCAAAATTTCAATGTACAATTTATTTAATTTGTCTACTAATAAAAGTAGATTGCATTATTCATACAAAATAATTGGCCCAATCATATCTAGAAAGCATTGTGAAACAGTTAAAGCGAAATATTTTAATGTGGTTATTTTTTCAACCATTTTCCTATGTGTTGCTTTAAAAAAATTACATGTAAAATATGTAAAATAAAAGGATATATGTTATTCAAAGTGGCATAAAAGAAAAAAAAAATCAGCAAATTAAAAAATATTCGAACATTTTAAAAACAAGTACTAAACAGAAATATCACTATTATTCTTACCTTAGTAACTTGATTAGTTAAGTCAGTGTTATATAGATTTATCTGACTCTTCTCTTCTTCCACATTTAGTTTTGCAGATTCAAGATCTTGCAAATATTTCTGAAGTCTTTCATTTTCACTCTGTAGTTCAGTACACTGTTCTTTATATTTGTCTATTTTAGACTTCAGTTCACCTTTTTCTTTTTCACAATTTATTTTATCACGAGCCTGCTCTTCTTTTAAATGCTCTAGTTCTGCAGTAACCTAAATGAAAGTAATTTCAACAAAGCATTAATTTCTGAATACAGCAATATGCATAAAAATATTGGGTTGAGAATTAATTGAAACCATTTTCCCCAAATACATATATTTTTTAATTGTTTCATCTATTTACTATACATATAAAAGGCAACTTAAAATTCCACTCCAGCTTCTTAATACTTGAATTCTGTCTGATGGATTTTGATGGGACTTGCACTGCTGGTTAGATAATTTTTCTGGAAAGGTTTTAGTAGATAAAATATTATTCCAAATTGCTATTTTAAAGAGCTTTGTGGAAAAGTTCTAGGATCAGGTGAACCAATTATGAAAGATTAGCCTTTTTAAAAAGTTCTTATTGTACAAATTTTGATATCTTGCATTGTTAGATAGATAATTTTTCAGGACTAGTTTTAGCACATTGCATATCATTATCATTATATATTGTTTAGTTATATAATTATTCAGGAAAGTTCTACAATCAAATAAGCTCAATTACAAGATTAGCGTTTTCTAAAGATTTCTACTGAACAAATTATGATGGGAATTGTAGTGCTAGTACTTTTTACATGAATGGTTTTAGAATATGGCATATTGTTCTACCTTTCTTAGTCATACAGCTACAGGAGAAAGTTCTATAGTGTGCAGGAAAGCACAATAGCAAACCTATGAGTTAAATGTTAAAACAGGTTTTTAGGTGTTTTACACCAAGATATACTTGGCAGACTGATTGCATTCTAGTATATGAATCGAGATTCAACTAATCCTAGTTTTTCATCTGTGAACTCCATGAGGTGATTGTCTGTGCTGCCAGCTCCCGGTCTATTATAAAGTAATCTAGGCTCCTTCTGCATCTATAATTCTATAACATCTATGTTGCAGTTCTTCATAATCTACACTTGATTTCCTGCTTGACCTAGGTTCAACTCAAAAAGATATAGCATCAGAACGAAAATGCTAATACCAATGGGATACCGTTGAATAATGAACTAATAATAAGTAATCACTTGAAGTGCTCTTTGATCCATCAACCTTGTGGCATGGCTGGTTCTAGACTAGTCTTGCATACTCTTGAATTTCCTCATTATAAAATTATTTTAATAAAATACAAGGTGTTGTAAGACTTTCTTACCAATCTAATACATAAATATTTCAAAACTTATTTTGAAATATATGCCAATGCATAAAATGATATTCAGCCAGTGATGTACTATACACAATTAAGGAGTGGTCATAAATATGATGAAATGAATTTGTAAGTAATTTTTTTCCGTTTATTAAAAAAAAGGGGGGATATATTTTGCATATAAATAAAACTATTTGTTTTACATTTATGTTTTTGCATGGAACAGAAAATAAATTTCATGATAATTATAGCAAATTTTCAAATCACATGTATTCAGAATTCAATTTACCTACAACAATAAAAGAACTGCAACAGATGAAAAAATTAATAAAGAACAAAAACTGGAAAAGACTTAAAGATTTGAAAAAATAAAAAAGCTTTAAAATTAAAAAACTAAAGATTCAAATTGCTAAAGCAAGAATAGAAAACAGTTTTTTACCCTTTCTTAAAAAAAAAAAATTACACAACTTAAATTACAATTTCTTGAATATAATGTGTAAAATTGCACAAAAATAAACACAAACATCGAAAATGAGAAAATAAAAAAAGTATTATTACTTCTTTCAAGTATTGTGACAGATCATTTTTTTCCATAGTAAGTGTTTCACTCAAATTTTGCACACTCATTAATGATTCTCGTACATTATGTTCTTCATCTTTCAATTGCTGCAGGCAACTCTTCAAATCAAAGCACTGTTGCTCCAAATTAGAAAGAATAGATGCTGAAAAAATCATAAGAATTTTAAATCACATAAAAAACTAAAATCTACATTAAAATAAAATGTTTGTCTGTCTATGTGTTTGTTTAATACTGTAGTCCCTAAACCTGATTGTTTGAATTACCCAATGGAAACAACTCTGGTGCCAACAGTGTACCAGGAAATTATTTTTCAGATTCACTATGATTTTAATGTTAATCCAAAATACTATTCATTAATCTAAATGTAAAACATACAGTGAATAAACAATAAAAAATAATCTTTCTTTTCTTTTTATAAATGAGTTCAAAAAAATTTCAATGAGAAATCCTATTACATTACTATTATAAAAATCCTACATTTTATACAAATATCAAATATACAGCATCAGTAAACAAAAAATTTCAATTACTAATGTCAGAAATTAAAAAGATCACAACTCCAAAGATCATGTTTTATATCACGCAGTAGCCAACACAGCACACATAGTAGATGCAAAGAATTTTTTTAAACTTAATCTTGCTGACATGGCTGAAAATTAAAAATAATGTCAAATAAAACAGTCTAAAAATTGACAAGACATAATTCATATGTTTTAATCTTTTAAAATATGCACATATTTTTAAAAATTAAACGTACAGTACAATTTGTTTAAATGCTAAAAGAGCTAAGTTTACTGCTGCAGCAGCCAAAATGGAGAAAGAAGTAATTTTTATAAATTTAAATAATACATATATTATTATAATGAATAATATATAGATTATAAACTGCAAGAGAAACTAAAATATTAGTTAATTTATATTTTGTAGGTAAAATTCATTACATTACCTACTTAAGTAATTTATAATAGCATAAATGTTATCAGATAAATATAAGGTATTTTTTAAATTTTGCATTGCCAGTTAAAGATCTTTCATCCGAAGTGGAAACTATATTCAGAGCTTCTAGGGTATTAGATAGCTATCCAGTTGAAAACAGATTATTCAGAGAATTTTTCTTCTTATTGGTGTTATCCTTCGTCATTCCCGTTTCACATGTTTGATTTCTAGATCGCATATCCATCATTCACCTCTTCCATTTCACATCCACAGCTTTCTTTCAAAAGAAGAAAAAGCCAAAATGTTTATTCCTAGAACTAATTCCTCTTATATTTCCATGCCTCTTCATCAGTGGTGTAATCATAAAAAACAGAGCATATATGCTAGAAAGTATATGCTATATTTGAAGAGGATATACGAAGAATCTTATGAAAAGCTAGATTCTAGAAGGTACACAGCGTACCACAACACACCATCCTTGCTTTTCACTTTAAATTGGTATATGCATAGTGCAAATTTATAGTGGAGCTCAGCTGCAGAATTTCTTTGTTTCCAGTGAATACTTAAATATTGATCAGAATTCATTGGAACTCATAAATACTGCATTCCAGATTTCAATGGAACAATGTTTCCAAAAAATAGAAGCCTAAATTACATTTTCTTTTCCCTCTCATTTCCAGCCCTTTGCCTTCTTTCCAACAAAAGTGCTTGCATATGTAACATTGTGTATCCCATATGTAAGAGAATACTTCTATCTAGTAGTGTTGCAAGTACTGACTCAGTGGTTTTCTGTCTCAATGATTTTAAAAAGGAGATGAGGAATGCCACAATTAATCACAACAGTGATTACCATTTTTACTTGCTGCATTTTATTTTAATTCTTTCTGATAAAGTTTCTAGCTTCATGCAGTGCTTCATTTGCACCAAAGTTCACAGGAACATAGCTCCAGTACTTCTTTATTTTCCATATATATTTAAATATTAGTCAGAACCCTCCAAAGCTTATAAATACTGGACTAAGAAACCCACCAGTAGATTAAAGAAAATTTCTTGGCTAATAGATTTTTCTGAAAATTTCCCACTTCTGATTTTAATGTTTTTGTTCTGTTCATTTATTAGAATTTATTATAGATTATTATAAATAAGTATAGTCAAAGTTTATTAAAAATTTTCTTATGCTGAAGACAAAATTGCTTTAAATTTAGCAAATATTGTATGAAATATAATTATACTAGTGGGGTTGGGGGACAGGAGTATGTCCTTAGTTGTTATTACTGCAACTTTGGTCTTTTTTGTTATAAATTAAGTCTTGTATGTACATAAGAAATAGTGTGATTGTACTTTATATACAACATTATTAAATATTTTTAAAGATCAGTTATACTGCTGTTTTATTTATATTTTACTCATAATTAAAACATATTTTCTTTGTTTCCAAGTTTTCTCTTTGTCCATAATTATCTGCCACATAGGACAAAATATCACACTACCAAGATCGATGAAATCCATGCATTAATTATTTAATTTTATGTAAGATAAATGCATATTTCACTTAAGATGAACACAAAAACACTTTAAACAATAATATTTTCCCAATTGACCATTCATTTTTATCAGTAAATTAATAATTAAGAACTATATATTTTTTATATTACAGAATCATACAAATAAATAAAATTATTGAACTCATAACAAAAGGTATACATAGAACAATATTTCCTCATAAATTTTATAATTCTTTATATTTAATATTTGAGAGAAGAGCACTTTATTTTAATAGGCACCAAGTCAAAATCTAAAAATTTCAAATAAAATAACAATGATGATTACATTTTCTTATGATTCAATATGGCTAACAAAACACTGCATGCAAATCAGTTTTGAGTTATCAAAGTGCAAAATCAAATGATGATTATTTCTTTAACTTAAATATTAACTTATATTCGAATGTACTTTTTTATACATTTAAAATTATGAATATGAAAATGTTGCTACCATATGACCTTATTCATTATTATTTAATTTGCTTCATTTATTTATTTATTGTATGTGTGTTTTGTGTGCATTTGCAGAGAAGTTTGTTGGGATTTTATGCTTATTGATAGATAGTCTAAAATAGCAATTTTTCACCAGAACTCTTGGCCATGAGATTCAGAAATTCCTTCTGGGAAAAGTCTGAATTCAACACTTATTTTAGATATGTTTAAGTTTAAAAAATTGAATTTGGCAGAGGAGAATAAAATTTTTTTCAAATAACTCACAAAATTTCTGCTTTTCTCCTTCAAGAAGTTCTTTATCTAAAGTTGTCTGATGCAAAAGTTCTTGGGTTTGTAAATAATCTTTTCTCAAAGAATCCATATTCTTTTCAAGGACAGAAATCTTCTTCATACTAAGCAATGAAAAGAAAAAAATAATAATAATAAATAATACATACATATATATAAATAGCATGCACAAGGTTCTCACTGCCACTCCCCATTGCACCAAATCGAAACAAAATGCTTCATTTGGCGAATAAATGAACAATCAGATTCACCAAATTGCGAGTGCACAATTTCTGCTCTTTTTTTTTGTGTGTATGTGGTTACAATTGAGATTCTTATCCACGTTACTGTATGATTGATGTCGCTTTTCATGTTCAGTCTCTTCATGCCATTTACATTATTATTTATAGAGATACTGATTGAACACAAATTCACTTCAGCAATAGTCAAAGACACAAAAAGGATTATATGATAAATATTTCTCTGTTGTCAGTTTTTCACTATCTATGTGCTGGTGAAATTCGAACCAAAATTGCTTGCATCAATCGCCACATCGAGAAAAGTTTTGCTGAAATGTGGCGTTGAATTTGTCATACACTGTATTGCAAAGTATCATTGGCCAATCATCAAAATCTCATGGAAATTAACCGTTCAAAGAATGTTTGAAACATTTAGAATGTACTTATTTTTAATAGGTTTTGTAGCAAAGAGTAGAATTTCCATTTTCTAAGCAACATGAAAAAATTATGGTATTTTAGAATACATTGAAAAAAAAAGTATACAATAACGAGTTAAAGCAAGTTTTTTAAAAGTTTCGAAATCAATCTTGCTAAAAAAAATTTTCATTTGGTTACTGATTTTTATTCTTTATTAACCAAATCGCTAATGTTGCCTTAAAGCCAGCAAGAACACTGAGTATGCATACATTTAAAATGCATGATGTATTGTACAGTGTAAAATAATAAGCATGAATCAAGAAGATGAATATAAGATATAGACAATTCTAAAACAAAATTTAAGTTTGCTTAAAAAGTGCTACAATTTTCAAAAAAAATTATAATTTATATTTGAATCAGAACATTATTTGAATATTTTTCTTTATATAAAATTACTTTACCTTATTTTTCTTGTCAAACAGATCTGTGTAGGGTGAATCTTTGTTAATTTGTTGTTAATAAATACATTCATTTAATAAGCAAGAAGATACTAAAATATTTTGAAATCTCAACATTTTTTAAAAAAGGAAACATTTGAATTTTTACTATGATTACATAAAAACTTATACTTTTACCTAGTTTAATATAACTGATGATTATGTTAGGTTAACAGTTAAGTATCTATAGAGTTTCTTGTGTTACAGTATATGGTACCTGTTATCCGGATACCCTATATTGGCAATGTTCCAAAAATCAGAAAGCAAAATAATAACAAAAAATAATTTACTTCATTTCATAAAAAAACAAAACATAAAACTAAAGATGTATTTTACATCAAGCAATGGATAACAGCAGACAGATATACACTCATGTATAAATGATATAATTTGTGGCCATCTGCAATATTTTTTTATAGTGTGAATGAGCCTACATTTGAAGACTAAAATTTCTAAGGAGAAGGAAATTATTACAGATCTACTGAACTAAACCAAAGAACTTTCATGTGCAGAAGATCAGTAGAAGATTAGTTGGATCAGATTTAATCAGTGAAAAATTGCCTAACTGCTGCTGAAGAGAAACTCCTGTAATTCATCAGATGACTGACAGTAAGATTTGTGACATAATCAAAATGACAAATGAAATGTCTAATGGAAGTGATGATGATGACCAGCATAATGAGGTGGGTAAAAATTTTTCAAATATGAGCTACTAATATTTTTCAATTGAACAACTGACTTGTGGAATGCAACAAAGAAGCTACTTCAATGAACAGCAAATCATGTCTGCATACAAGATACACTAGCAATCAGTGCAAGAGACACAATATAAACAACCAATCTTAATAAAAATGTGTTCTAAAAAAAAAAAGATTTTGCTCTCAAGTCTTGTGTGTTAATGCAATTTTATTTTAATTTTAATGTAGATTTTTTAAATATATTTTTGTGTAATTAAGTTATTAAATTAACAAATTTGTAATTATGTATTTACATGTATTATTCATGTTTTATACTTTTCATACCATTATTTTGTACTATTCTTGATACTTAAAGGGTCCCGAATTATGGAAAACCCCTTTCAGAATATCTCAGATCCCAAGCATTCTGGATAATAGATCTTATGCCGTATTTTAAGCTTTTGTCCTCTTGTATGTAAAGATTTGGCATGAGCTTTAAATTATTTTGCTTTCTGAAATCATTCTTGGGCAAATTTACCCAGGTAAAACTGATTGCACAAAGGTATCAATCAATAAGAATAATATTGAATAATCATGAAATATTCTTACTCTTTTTTTTTTAGTTTATTTTGATTTTTTATGTAGTTCTCATCACTGTTCTTTCTGTTCATATGTGACCTTGTTTCCTTATGGACACATGTTTACATTGTCAGATGACATACTCTTAAAATTGTCTGACCAAGATGCGTTCTGTGAGTTCTTTTGTTTTACGGTGATTCATACAGTTTTATTGATTATTTGTGATTTATAGTCAGTTTTTTCAATGATGTATCATCTACATTCAAAACAATTTTATATTGTAAGCAGTGGTAGCTTGTGACTGACTATTTAGGGTATTACACGCAGGTTCTAACTTCTATTTTTTATTGCTATTACTATCTTTAAAAGAAATCACTGCCATATTTAACCATAAAAATTCTGTAATTATGTAATTTAAATGTTTTTACAAAAGATAATACAATAACAGTTTCAAAAAAGTATGGAAGTGATGTAGCATCATAAAAAGCCAGTCATGAAAAATTAGGACAACAATCAGACTTTGTGTTCAAACCAGATTAATATTTTTAAAAATTACATTTCTTCATATTTCAATCTTCTATTTCTTTTTATCTAAATAGGAGCTCTGCACCCTTTGAGATATACTCGCCAATCTTTGTTCAGACACTGCAGTCTCTAAAAACATGTAAATTTGCTCTAGTTTAAATGGATTACAGAAAATGGACTTACAATGATGATCTTCAATAAACAAATTAGGTTACCATTAATTTCTCTTTGACTGAGGGAATTTTAAAGATTTCAGATTTTGGGATTTTTATAATATTAAAGTATTAATATTAAAGTTAGTATTTGCAGAATTATTTCATATAAGTTTAATTTTTTTGTTTCTTAACACAAAAAGAGTAAAGTCTTTGAATTAAAGTTTCACTTAAAATACACACACACACACACACATATATATATATATATATATAGATAATCTATTATCTGATAAATCAAAGAAAATAAAAAACACACATGCGAAAATCGTTGTAAAATGTGTGATACTACTTCAAACTATTAAAGAAAAGCCTCTTTTTTTTTTTTTCTAAGCATTTTCTTTCTACATATTGAATACAAAATATATATTAATAACAATAGAATGCAAATTATTTAAAAAATAAGTCTTTACGATGAATCAGACTAAAATATTTATCTAGATTCTGAAGAAGGTATAATTTAAATACAAAAGCATTGAAAATCAGCTTAACGAAATAATAATCAACACATGAAGCTGGGCTCGAAAAATGGCATTCCCGGGATCCTGGGGAACTCAGAAATAATTTCTGGGAGCATATATTTTTTCACTCAAGTTCCCAGCCAGGAACCTAAAAAATCGCCGTGGTCACCAATGATGCCATGGGTGCATTATAACATGTAAATTACAAAAAATCTCAGAGATGGGACACAAAAATAGCTTTTAAGTGGCCTGTGGGATGGGTAATTGTCAAAATATCACAGAAAAAGCCCAAATTTTGTTAAAAAAATTGCAAAAAACAGCAAATTTTGTTAAAAATTGTAAAAAATGACAAATTTCATCAAAAAAAAAACATTAGAAACATACATTTCGTCAAAAAATCGTAATAAAATGGAAATTTCAACAAAAGATCTGCAAAAAAATGGCAAATTTCTTCAAAAAATACTGGAAGAACAACAGATTTCATCTAAAGATCATGAAAATAGTCCGAATTTTGTTAAAAGGTTGCAGGAAGCAACACAAATTTCATTGAAGAATCGCAGAAAAAAAAACCCAGCAATTTTCATCAAAAAACCTTGAAAAATGACAGGTTTCATTAAAATATCACAATAAAACAGCTGATTTCATTAAAACATCACAATAAAACATCAGATTTCGTCAAAAAATCATGAAATAAAACCCTGCAAATTTCGTCAAAATACTCGCACATAAACTTTTCTGGGAACTTACACTTTTCATCTGGGAATTTTAAATTTTTTAGAATTTTCGAGCCCTGCATGAAGTTACATCACATCAATGTAAAAAAAGTTTTATTTATTTTTAAATTAACTTGCAAATAAGTGAAACACATGAACTGAAGTGATAATAATATGAAACAATAATCTGAAACAAAAATTACAAATGCTTAAGAATCATGCATTAAAATAATAGATAGCCAAAAGAAAATAATTACTTTTTGTTAACATCTGATTTTAAACTTTGTTCTGAAGCTAACAGAGCTCTTTTTTCTTCAGATACATCTTTTAATTTAGACTGCAGCTCTTGCTGTACTATTAAAAGTCTGGAATTTTCAGAGCTCAGACTTTCAATTTTTTCATTAAGTGATCTTACCATCACATCCAGACATGATGAACGTCTATCTTCAGTTAAGTTAGATTTTAAACCATCTTTCAAGAATTCTTCATATTTTAAATGTCTAGAGAAAATAATTATAATAAACATAAAATTAATTAACATTCATCGATTAAAAGCTTTAACAAACTTATTAAATAATGAAAGTATTGTATTTTCTATCAATGGTAAAAACACATGTTGCTATTTTAATTTTTTTAAATTAAATTATTACTTTTCAGTCACAACTTTAATGATTTATTTTAACAGAATAATAAGGAAAATAATTTCTTTAAATTTTAGACCATTACGAACAAACTTAGCAGATCCACCTCTGAATCTCCAATGTTGCAGGTGCATTACACTCATCTATATGATTTTTTTACGATTTTAAATATTATAAATGTGTTTATCATGTTCTTAAATGTTTGTTTCTTTTATGGAGAAAAATAAAAACAAAAATGTTACTATTTTGGCATCAAATCTGTTCTCACAACTTTGACACATACATATATTATATACATATATGTAACAAAAATTTTATATATTTCTGCATTATTAATTTTAAAATTTTGGGTCCTGCAGGTCTGAATATTGAAAATGAAAATAAAAAAATAAATAAACAAAACAGATTTTTTACTATTTTGGATCCAGCAAACTTGGAAAAGACAGACGGAAATGGTACAATTTTGGAGCTCTTTCCTCCAAATCTGAAAATTTCTGAAGGTAAGGAAGAAAAATAAAGATGAATCTTGTTTAGAAAAATAATTTGTATTCCACAATTTCTAAAAAAGATTCAAATTTTACATTCTTTGCATCAATTTCGCTATTTTGTTGTTGTTTTAAGACTCATGAAACGAAACAAAAAAAATATATATATATATAAATATATTACAATTTCACATTATTTTGAGTCCTAGGAACACACACAAAAAAAAGGGAAGTCATTAGTTCTAGTCCCACAGATTTTAGAAAAAAAAAAAAAAAAAAAAAAGAGCTGGGAGGGGGGGGAGGGGGTTCTATTACACTGATATTCAGGCATTGTGGACTCCAAAAACAGCAGAAATTTAGTATTATCCATTATTTCAGTTTAGCAAATAAAAAAAAATCTAAGAAAATGAACTACAGTAGACTCCCTCAAATCCGCACAGCTTGGGACCAGAGGTTTTGCGGATTTTAGAATTTTGCAGATTTCTGGTCATTTTATTGTTTACATTTTTAAAAAATTAATTTGAATGTAATAAATAATGAAATCAAAAGCATAATGAATGCTTACAATGTACTAAAATATTAAAATAAGTAACAAACTAAAATAATAAAAATTGAGATAATTTTTAAATGATTAAAATACTAAAAACAAAGGTCAAGTTAATAATCAATAATGTACAATCACATAATTCATTATAAAGATGAAATGTATTTTTCCTAAATTATTCAATGAAACTTGCCTCATAAAGGTACATTACTAATTCACATCGGCATCATAAAATAATGAAGCTTTATTTCAAGTTTAGCCAGACTTAATAACTAAAAAAGCTTGATTAATACATAAATATATTTGATAAGATTGTGATTACCAATGATATCAGCAATATCTTTATTTTTTCAGAAATAAATCATTCTTTCTTTATGAAAAAACATGAATTCAGTAATCTAAACAAAAATTATAAATTAAAAAATATATGGAACTGATATATAACTAAAAAAGTCAAATTTTGCACCTACATTTGAACAGAATGTTTCATTGTTTACATCCGTAAAATATGTGCGGATTTTAGAGAGTTGCGGATTTTAGGAGTACGGATTTGAGGGAGTCTACTGTATATACTATATATAAAATATCCATTAGAGCAGGGATGACGAACCTATGGCTCATGTGCCGAAATTGGCATGCGATAGAATATTTTTGGCGCAGCGTTTAAGATCCTAAAACAAAATACAATGAAGGTAAACAAAATGTGATTGTATACTTATACAAGCTGGGGTTTTCTATCTTTTTTTTTTTTTTTTTTTTTTTTTTTGAAAGAACTTAAGTAAATTTCTAAACTGTTTCAACGTGGGCTTAATAAGTTATCAAATTAAAAGAAGGTTGAAAGAATATCTAAAAGAAAAATATCGGGCATTTTAAGTAAAATCACTAGCTATGAAACTATAGCACTCTGTACAAAATTTGCAGTTTTCACAATTGTTTTGCTCTATTTATTCCTGTGAGTGATTATTTTCGGAAAATATACAAAATTCTTAGATATTAGAAATTGATACCATTTATCAGATGATTGGAATTTAGTTTACATCCAGTTAAAACTAACTGGGTTGAACACCATATTAGTATTTGGCATAATCGAAATTGCATCTATACACCACACAGTATACTGAGCATCTTTAATCTGGGTAGCCTGGTACGTACAGTCCAAAAATACAAATAATTCAGCTTATAAATCTATAATTACATATAATTGGTTTATCTCACTTCAAAGTATCCAATAAAAAGATGCAGTCAGAGTTGAATGTTTTTAAACAACTCTTACTCTGACTCTACAGCCTTTGCTTTAAACATCAATTTTTAATTAGTTCTGGTCTTGGTAGTTTAAAATCTGATACTATTTTTGATTATGCCACAGCTGAATAAGTCAACCATTTAATTTATTTATGCTATGGTTAAAATAATATCCTAATAAGTAACAGAATCATTACTTTTCTCCAATCAAATAAGTTGATATGTGAATCATGTAACTTTAAACAAATGTATTCACTGATTAAGACAAAATAACCAAATACCATAAAATATCAGAACCTAAAGTTTTTGATTAAATAAAGGGTTTTCAACTTCCCCAACAATATTTTTTAATTTTAGATATGACCTAATTATCTCCTTTAAATGCATTTCAAATGTAATAAATTTGTTATTTAAAATTTTTCATACATTTTTAATATTTACATGTAAATATTTTAACATAATTTTCCTTACTTTCTGTTTTGACACATGATAATTTAATTCTCATTTTAAAATTTCTTTCTGATTTTAATAATTTCCGTTTTAATAAAAATTCTGTTTTTTTTTTTTTTTTTTTTTTTTTTTTTTTTTCAAAAATTTTTGAAAAACACAATTTAATTACAATACTGTTTCACTATTGATTGAAGTAAAAAATTTTGATTGAAGTAAATCAGTTATCAGCTTGAAATTGAAGAATAAGAAGAAATCTAATGATCCCAATAGTTTTTCCTTGTTTTCCTCTTTTTTCCCCATAAAAATGAAGCAATTTTGTTACCATTACAGATTGTCACAACAGAAATGCAATTAAAATGAAAAAAAAAAAAAAAAAAAAAAAAAAAACCTAATAATAATAATATTTCAAAAAAAAAAAAAATTTTTAAATTCTATTACCAGACACTTGTAGATCAATGCGTTGGACGTATGTGTATTTGGCACAACTTCACTGACAAAATTTCCATATTTTAGGAGAAATAGCCATGAAACTTAATCAGTCATTTCATAAATTGATTTCATGAAAATTTTATATATATACAGTAGACTCCCTCAAATCCACACTCCTAAAATCCGCAATTCTCTAAAATCCACACATAATTTACGGATGTAAACAATGAAACATTTAGTTCAGATATAGGTGCAAAATTTGACTTTTTTATTTTTATATCAATTCCATATGTCTTTTAATTTGTAATTTCATTAACGTTACTCAATTCATGTGTTTTTATGAAGAAAGAATAAATTTATTTGTGAAAAAAATAAGATATTGCTGATATCACTGGTAGGTAATCACAATTTTTTTACCAAAGATATTTATGCATTAACCAAACTTTTTTGGTTATTAAGTCTGGTTAGACCTGAAATACAACTTTCTTATATTATGTGAATTAGTAATGTATCTTTATAAACCAAATATCATATGAAAAATGTATCTTATCTTTTTAATAAATATTGTATCATACCTACATTATTGATTATTAACTGGACCTTTGCTTTTAATATTTTAATCATGTTAAAAATTAGCAAAATTTTTATTATTTTTGTTTATTACATATTTTAATATATTACAAGTACTCATTATAGTTTCAATTTCATTGTTAATTACACTTAAATTATTATTTAAAAAATGTAAACAAAGCAATGACCAGAAATCCGCAAAATTCTAAAATCTGCAAAACCCCTGGTCCCAAGCTGTGCGGATTTAAGGGAGTCTACTGTATATATATATATATATATATATATAGGGTAGATGTATGGCATTACTCAGCAAATGATTTATCAATTCAATTTAGCTAATTTTTTCACATGAACTGCAGAAAAAAGAGTGAGAACACCTAGTTACTTTTCTATTGTATAAAGTTACACAATCCTAAAAAAGTAATGTTTTATGCCAAATGAAGTTATCAATTATTGTTATTTTATATAACAGCAGCATTATACATTATTTGCAACAAAATAT
Organism: Maratus speculifer; assembly: GCA_964019185.1. Taxonomy (NCBI): domain Eukaryota; kingdom Metazoa; phylum Arthropoda; class Arachnida; order Araneae; family Salticidae; genus Maratus; species Maratus speculifer. The sequence continues at coordinate 282,376,679 of OZ025289.1, forward strand.
TTCCCTCATTACCGACTACTGTTATCAAGTAACCATTAATGTCATATAAAAATGTCAGTTCCCTGTAGAAAATGACCGATAAATTGGTTTCATTTTCATTTTTGGTGCAAAATATGAGTTTCACAGATAATGCTGCTCAAAATTTGGCTGGACTAAAATTCACTGAAACTATCTATACACCAAAAATCTTTTTTCTTTTTTTGGAAATTTTAAACACTACTCATCAGTTTGAGCTGCATCGGCTCAAATGAGACTGTTTAATGTTATAAACTTCATTATTTACAATTATCAGTCATGACTGAATTGAGAATGAGTACAAATTATAAAGCAAGCAATGCATAACACTAAACTTTTTTGTGTGTTCATTAAAAACTGCAGACTTAATGAAAAAAGAAGAATTTTAGTTTGAAACTGTGTTTTGAATATTCTTTGAGAAAGTTCTAGTATAACAGATGATCATGTCCAAAAATCTTTGTGAAAGATAAATCAAGGAGTAAATACCAAAAATTAAAATATTTTTTAATTAAATGAAATTTGTACAATTGGAAAATTTGTCTGTGTTGTTGAAGAATTCATAACATTTTGTGGGAGGTGTTCGTCAGATAAATACCAAACACTTCTTAAACAAACACATTTTTAATGAGGACATCACAACATCTATTATTCACAATACTAAATACATATTCGGTAAAAATGTGTAACAGATTAACAAATCTTGTTAAACCATAAAAACGTCTCGGTTGAGACGACATTCCAACACATATCACAAATCTACCCGCAACGCCAAATTACTTCCCTTCATGTTTTTAAAAAGAAAGCAAAATATCTCAAGATATTATGCCAAAAGTGGCAATAGCGCCACCTATAGATTCTATAATTTAGGGAAGGCAGTCATCTTGTTACAGCCTACCCCTTTGGTTCCGCGAACGTCCCAGTGTGGAACCAGTAACTTTCTTAGGTGGTCTACGACGTTTCCTAATGGGTGCGACAGGCACAATGTCAGAGTCATTACACAGTTTTAAGGCTGAAGTGTGACATGTAGCAAGTGGATCATTAGGACTGTCCATACTTGCTATGACAAAAGTAGTGGGTGATTTTTGAGTTAAAATGATGTAAGGTCCATTACGTTTAGGCATGAACTTCGACGTTTTGTTGTTAGAGGCTTTACTTACTGGATGTAAATCAACCCAAACCTTGTCTCCAGGAACAAAACTATGTCCTGGTTTCCGTCTACGGTCAGCATATTTTTTCCTCTGATCTTGTTTAGATTCAACTTTGTCTTTGATTTCTTTGGTGAATTTTGCGAATTTCTTGAGATATGGTGTAATCTCAGGTACAAAATTGTAATTTTGAATTGCAGCACGAATGTCATGCTGAACGTCATCCGTTGTTCTCAGTTCTCTTCCAAACTGCAAAAATGCTGCTGTTTCTCCAGTAGTGTCACACTTAGCAGTATTTAGTGCAAAACGGATTGCTGGAAGCTTTTCTTCCCAAGAGCAGAGATCATTTTCTGCTAATATAGCCAATCTCGGCTTGAGATCTCTATTTTTCCTCTCCACAGAATTAGCCTGGGGATGGTATATGGGAGTTGGATTTTGTTTAATACCGAAAAGAAAACAAAGTTGTTGCATCACACTACTAACAAATTAGGGTCCGTTATCACATATTATACATCTCGGTAGACCATATCTAAGGATAACTTCTTCAAGCAACGTAGTTGCACACTGTGATGCAGTAGTATGTGTAAGGGCAAACAACTCAACCCATCTTGTTGCACAGTCTTCTACTATAAGTATCCACCTTTTACTGTTGTTACTTTTTGGTAAAGGGCCAAAAAAGATTAATTGATAGAACTTCAAATCTTTGTGAATACACTGGTGTTTGTAACAAAATGGATGGTTTTTGATTAGAAGGCTCTGATCAAAGGATCTGTTGAAGGCTGACCTATTGCGTTCAGCATAATTTTTGATATAATCTGCAATGTATGAATGCGTTCCAGTCCAATAGTACCTTTTGGAAATTCTGTTTATCGAACCTTCAACACCGTAGTGACCAGCCGTAGGTGAATTGTGGTGTTCTTTTAAAATTTTCTCCCTTTCATGTGATGGGACAACTAGTTGAGCTTCTTCTGATTCCGGACTTGGAGAATACCTGTATAAACTCCTTGATTCATAATATAACCGCAATCAGTCCAGTTAGTATAGTCAAGAGTTTTTTCTTCATCTTCGAAACTTTTAATAATTTTCTTTAATTCTTCATCTTTCATTTGTTCAGCACGTAAATCACTTGATGATTTAGAAGGAATATCAACTATTATAGTGCAAATATCGCAACTTTCTTTATTGGTATAATCACAAGCAGGACGAGAAAGCATGTCAGCTATGATGTTCGCTTTGCCTGGAATATATTCTATTTTCAAATTAAATTCTTGCAATTGCAAACCCCATCTGGTAAGCCTTCCAGAAGGTGACTTTAAGCTCATGAGCCATCGGAGAGGCTGGTGGTCGGATGCCAATGTAACTTCTGTTCCATCAATGTATCCTCTAAATTTATTAAAAGCCCAGACAACTGCAAGTGCTTCTCGTTCAGTGGTGTAATAGTTGTGTTCTGCAGCAGTCAGCAATCTACTGGCATACTCAATCGGATGGTCTTCAACACCTTCACCCTGGAGAAGTACTGCTCCCAGAGCATAACTACTTGCATTGGTTCGAATGAAAAAAGGTTTAGTTTCATCAGCTTGTTTCAATATTGGTGCTGAAATGAGGCATTGCTTCAAGGTTTGAAATGCCATTTCTTCATCAGCACCCCGCCATTGCACATTCGTTTTTGTGAGGTTAGTGAGTGGCCTGGATATTTTTGCAAAGTCTTGTATAAAACGGCGATACCATGAACATATCTCCAGAAAGGATTGCAGTTGTTTTATATTCTTGGGAGGTGGGATCCGCACAATAGAGTCAACTTTCCCAGGATCAACTTCTAGGCCATTTGATGTGATCCAGTGTCCTAAGTATTTTACTCTGGTACAAGCAAAGTTGCATTTTTCTCTATTAGCAGAAAGTTTCCATTTGTCTAATTTTTTAAAAATAGCTTCAAGATCAGCTAGATGTTGTTCAAAACTTGATGATAAAACAATTAAGTCATCAAGGTAAGTGAGAATATTTACATCTGGGAGTCCTTTGCGAAAGCTATCCATTGTCCTCTGAAACGTTGCAGGGGCATTGCAGAGACCAAATGGCTTTCTTCGAAAGCGATATGTTCTTAGAGGGCATACAAAAGCAGCTTTATCTTGATCAGGTTCATAGACACTCACTTGATAGTAACCAGCATTCAGATCCAGCGTTATGATGAACTGAGCAGTTTTCGCATGATGCAAAAGATCGTCCATACGAGGGAGTGGATAGGTATCCAGTATAGTAACTTCATTCAGCTTCCTGTAGTCTACACATAAGCAAACACTACCATTTAGCTTAGGAATGAGCACGATTGGTGCAGAGTATGGAGACTCGCATTCTTCAATAATTCCTTTGGATAGAAGATCATCAATTTGGGTTTTCAACAATTCTTTCTTTGCCGGTGATAACCTGTAAGGAGGTAGTAATATAGGACGATGGACTCTAGTATTTATATGATGTTCGACGACGGGTGTTACTTCTCCTCCCTGGTCGAAAGGTATTGGAAAATTTTTCAAGTAACTCATTAAGCCTTTTTCTTTGTATCTCAGATAGATGCTGACCTTCTATTTCTCTTAACCGAGTTAGCTGTGGCAGTTGGTACTGAGATTTCTGGCGTCGTAATGAAAGGATCATCAGAAAAGGAAATTTTATGCTTTGGATTATTCTGGAAACATCAACTTTGGCTTGGCATGTCAAGCACAATCCCTATTGTATTCAAAAAATCTATGTGTAACAATGTTCTATTTACCCCGGCTTCAGGTAACGCAAAAATCATTGTATTAGTTGTACGACCTTCTATTTCAACAGTGATTGTTGCTTGAAGAACGTTGGTTTCTTTTAGAATTATTCTGTAAGAACAACCTTGCTTATGAAGACTGAATAACTTTATTTATTACCAGGTCAACAATATTTTCCAATTGGGTACAGATTACCCTTTTTGTAAATGTTTTCTTCATTTTTTGTCGGGATGACACACTTAAAACACAGAAATGAAGAAGGAAGCACTGTTAAAAATAAGAACAGAAACTAGATTTATTTGTCGAGTTGACAATATTTTCAAAATGGGTACGGATTACCCTTTTTTTATCTATACTTTCTTGAATTTTGTCGGGATGACACTATCACACACAACTTATATTAAAGAAATTAGCAGAAAACTGGAGTATATCTTGATACTTGATATGGCACATTTAAAATATAATAGAACTTTTTGAAACCACAGAGTGAATTATTCCAGACGAACACGGCACATTTGAGAACACAAAACTTGATTTATTGTCAAGGTGACAATAATTTCAAAGTGGGTATGGATTACCCTACTTTAAATATAATTTCTGGAACTTTTGTCAGGATGACAATAGAGAACTTGACACAAAGAGAACTTTGAAAACACACAAATGTTCTAAAAGAACTCCATTTTTTCGTTGGGCGCTAGTGTGGGAGGTGTTTGTTGGATAAATACTAAACACTTCTTAAACAATCACATTTTTAACGAGGACATCACAACATCTATTATTTACAATACTAAATACATATTCGGTAAAAATGCGTAACAGATTAACGAATCTTGTAATATCATAAAAATGTCTCGGTTGAGACGACATTTCAACACATATCACAAATCTACCCTCAACGCCAAATTACTTCACTTCATGTTTTTAAAAAGAAGACAAAATATCTCAAGATATTTTGCTGAAAATGGCAATAGTGCAACCTATAGATTCTATAATTTAGGGAAGGCAGTCATCTTGTTACAATTTTATTTTATATGAAAATAAAAAGTTTTGGAATTAAGGCATAGAGGGCCAAATGTAAAATTAATTAATCATGTATACTTAATAATATGCATAATCAATAATTATGCATAATTAATTAATAATTATCTGCATTTATTCCTACATTACTACATATTTCTGCATATAAGCCGAGACTTTTTGTACACTTTTTTAGCTCAAAAGACGGGAGGTCAGCTTATATATAAGCCTAAGAAAATTTTCAAATTTGATATTCAAAACTAATAAATTAATTTTTTTTTTTTTTCATTTTTGTTTTTGGCCAAAAATAGGAAATTCATCGACTTTTTGGGTTAGGTTTCAACCTTATAAACCTGTTTCAGTCCTTAATTCCTTGAAATGAAAGTCAATTTAATAAATACTATACATAAAAAAACATAAGTATGTTTTGAAGAAATTTCATTCTATTTATTACAGTGCCTGGGGAAAGGACATAGACAATTGCCCTGTTATTATAGTGACAACTACAAATAATGAAATAAACATTAAATGATGATTAAATTTCTATTAAAAAACATGAATAAAATTTCTTCTTTTTGCCTTTAAAAGAAAAAGAAAGAGAAAAATAAACAAAAAACGAGAAAGTAGTATTAACAATTATTTATGAAAAAATCTACACTCACAGAGATTCAAATTGAGATGACAATTGTGTGTTAAATTGTTGCATCTTTTCCCTCTCTTCTTCCAGAAATTCAATAGTCCTTTGTTGCATAGCAACTTGTTCTTTTAACGATGATGAATTAATATTTGCTTCCTAAAAATAGATTAAATTGATAAAATATGAAATCTGTTATACAAATAAAGATTGAAGGTCTATAAAAAAATAAAAAATAATAATTAATTAATTTATTATTGTTTTATCATTAACTCTACAGTTTTGTTGTGTACGAGTACCTGCAATAGACAACTGCAATAGTAACTGCAATAGACATTCTGTAACAGTAAATGTGAAAGAATCTTTTAAAATATTTCTTCAAAAGGTATTTCATAAGAAAAAATACTCATTTCATTGAATTTTTTGTGAATATAAAAAATAAGATTGCAAGTGATGGTGAATTTGGAAATATGAAGCAAAATTTAATTTGTAAATCAGGTAATCTTATTTTCTTCATTTTTTATTACATTTCTGTGAAACAAAAAAGTGAATGGGGCAATGTCATAGGTATTTCTGAAGGTGGCAGAAAATCAGACTGAAATGTAAATTGATATCAAACAAACATAAAAATTTGTACAATAACAACACAAACCACCTTTTCCTTATAGCATGGAACCATCGCTGTATTAACATCAAATATAAGGCCTAGTAACCAAACGCCAGTTCAAACTGATTAAAAAAATGCTGCATCACACTGTCAAATTGTTGATTTTAGTGCAAATTGTTTAACAAACTCCAGAATATTCAAATCTTTGGGTGGAGAGATAGTCAGTCTCTATGCTAATTTTTTTTTCAACAGAGGAATGGAGGGGCTTTTAATGAGGAGGAGTACTTATAAGCAGAGTTGTATAACATAGATGTGTGAGCGCCAGGGCTGGGTTTTCGCCGACAGAAAATGGTTTCTGCCGTGCCAGTGGTAAAAAGTGGTTATAACCGGTTTTTACCGGCAGAAACTGGCAACAACTGGCATAAACTCATTTTATGACATAATCAGAGCTTTTTTTAGTGATATTAAATTGCTTATATATATTTTATTCGGGATAAATAATTAATAAAATATTGTGAATAGTTTTAATTTAAAAAATATATAAATTAGTATTAGAATTTGATAATTTTGAATCTTTCAAGAAGAATGATCCATGTTATTTGCAGATAATTGAAAATCATGAAAATGATATTAAGGACATAGCAGTTGTTAAAATTATAAATAAATATCATGATTTATAAAGAGTTAAATACTTGTTACAAATGTTAAATTCTATTACAGTTGCTTTAGATAAAAGTAAAAAAACATGACTCTTCTATTGCAGCTGCTCATAAAATTTGCTTAACTTTACTCAATGGTGGAAATACTATGGAAACTCACAAATGCAAAATTCAAATGTAATTTAATGCAGTGCTAGCTTATTCAATTCATCTTAAGTATATGGGATCAAAATTGACATTTGAACATAAAGAAAAAACAAGAAGATTGCTTTTTGATATTCATCTAAATTTTGTGATGTATATAATAACCCCTTAGCAAAATAAACTCCTTTCTTAGAAACATATTTCCCCAAGGAAGTCCTGGAAAATGTCATGACTTCTGTGGGTGATTGCTTTTAAAAACAAATACCGGTGAAAATGAACATTTTTCAAATTTTACATCCTCAACGACATTACCAGCAAGTAATGCTGGTCTTGAAAAAATATTTTTGAACTTTTTTTAAATTCAGACCAAATTAAAAAAAAAAAAAAAAAAAAAAAAAAAAAAAAAAAGTCTAGGTTAAGAAATGTTAGCAAAATTAATAATATACATTATAGAATGCTCTTAGTATATTAATACTTTTTCCACAAAAATGAATTAGTTCTTTCAATATTGTAAAATAATTGTACAAGATATTCTATTTAAGTTTTTTTTGTTATTTTCGTGCTACAATTATTTAATTATGTGTATATATTTTTAACAAGAACCATCTCTTTGTATGTAGTAGTAGATAATTTTTAAGGTATTACAGTGTATTATTTATTTAAAAATACTCTAAATAGTGATGTTAAAATATCATAGAATTTTTTATACATTTTCTTTTTTATAACTTTTAAGTAGAAATTCAACCGTAACCAATAATGTCAATTTTCAAACTTGTGCAACATCAGATTACTGCTATGAAAATTTCTGTTTTCAAGTGACAGAAAATTATTATATAAACAAAGTACATTTATATGATCCTTTTGAAACTTTTTGCTACTTTTAATAACATTCATAATCTTTATTTTCATTTAACTAAATTCTTTATACAGTAAATACATATGTGAATTATGAATCATTGCAGGTTAAAGTTCTTATTAGTATTATTTCTTAGTTTCTACCAGTTTTTGCCACCTACAGGCAGAAACTAGTTTCTGCCATGCCAGTTTTAACCGGTTATAACCGCCGGTTTAAACCACCCCGGCAGAAACTTGCCAGCCCTGGTGAGCGCTGCAAATTTTATAAACTGAACAAAAAATTTTAGAAAAGAAAGAATTTTTATAACTTTTTTTTTTTTTAGCACCAAAAAATTTAAAATATTCTCCCCCAGTTTTATGTACAAATTATTTACTGTTAGCGCACAATAAAAAGCAGGGCCGATTTCCGAATTTTATGAAAATTTAAGGCAATTGATGCTGAAAACTTAAAAAAATCATCAGTTCAAAACTTCAGACACAAAAAATAGCAAACTTTGATAAATGGTTGTCGTAAAAAATCAATTCAGTCAATAGTTCGTAGGGGGGAAAAACTGATTTCGTCAAATTATCATAGAAAAATACAAATTTAGTCAAAATTCTGCATAAAAGCACGAAATATTGCCAAAGGGTCACCCCCCACCAAAAAACGTAAATTTCATCAAAGGACTGTAAGAAAAATGCAAATTTCGTCAAAAGACCTCGAAAAAAAAATTGTGCATTTCAACAAAGAATCATGTAAAAAAACTTACTTCGACAAAGGACCACACAAAAAAACATGAACTTTCAACAAAAGACTGAAAAAAAAAAAAAAGTGAATTTCATTTAATGACAACCCAAAAAAATGTGAATTTTGTCCAAAGAATTCAAAAAATGCAAATTCCATCGATGAATCATGCAAAGCATGCAAATTTCACCCATGAATCACATATAAAAAAAAAAGAATTTTGACCATGAATCACATAAAAAACACTAATTTTGTCTATGAATTGCACTAAAAATGTAAATTTCGTCCATGATTTGCATTAAAAAAATGTGAATTTCATTGAGGGATTACTCAAAAAACAATCTTCATCCAAAGAACACATCTAAACATTTCCATACTGTCAATCATTTTCATCAGTTTTTTTTAAAGTGAAAAACACAATTTTTACCCATTGTCCTAGCTCAGGTATTTACACTAGTATTAATAATAATAATAATAAATTGTGCATTGCTTTTATTATAAATTACAACTTTACTCTTTTTCCGAAAATTGCCAAAGTTGTCAGATTTTGAACTATTGACGAGTATTGAAATGCCTCCTTCAGAAATCAAATTGTCACCTTGTGGAGGTGTATACCAACATTGAGAAACTCTAGTCAAGATAGCCTCCACTTATGCAAATTTTAATTAAATTAAAACTTTAGTTAAATGACACTGCATCATAACTTACCAAAATTATGGCTAGAATTATTCAATGGTTATGGAAACAAAGTAAAATGCAAATAAAATAAAATAAAATAATGTGCATAATAAAACAAAATACATGGAAAATTGAATAAGGCTGTTTTGTAGAATGTGCGATTAAATAAATATATACATTCATCTCTTTAGAAAATGATTCAGGTAGAGTTGAAACAAGTAAACAGTGGGATAAACCTATTTTTTCTGTTTTTAAAGTTTTAATTTACATCTTTTAGCAACTAAAATTAGTGCAATATTACAAGATGTTAATTTACTACATATATACCCCTATAGGTTTTATCCTAAATTATTTTCGTTCAAAATTAAAATTCCGGACAAAAACTCTTATTTGCAACATTTTTAAATAAATATTGTCTAAATAGAAATGCAGTTGTAACCATTTTTACAAAATAGTTTTTAAATCAAAGAATGAAATCTACTACTTATATTTTATTCAAAGAATAACAAAAACATAGATTTCTTCCTTCAAATAAAAAGATATTGCTAAAATAAATTAGTCTTCATAAGTACATATTTTTAATTCAAAATCATTAATATGAAATTACAAATAATGTTTAGGTGAAAAGTATATTTACGTCAAGCTGCTTGCTGTAGTTTTTTAAAGTATTTTTCACTGTAGTAATAACAGATTGGAGTTGATTTATATTGTCATCAGTTAATGTTTCAATTCTGGAATCGGTTAATATGTCATCAAATCTAGAAGAAAAAAAAATACATTAATAATAATAAAATACTACTAAAATCTGAAAAATTTCTTTTTTTCTTATAACAGAGCTAATTGCATTTTCTTGAGGAATTAATTATATGGCAGAGGCAGAATGTAATATATTCCAAGACTTACATTCCAATAGCAGATTTCTCAAAAAATTAAATTATATATGTGATGAACCCGGTCTTGGCATACGTTCGTGGGATTACCGTCATCATGGGAGCTTATCAATCGTAGTCGTGTGGCCAGGAAGAGAACTTTTGCGATCGCGCCGAGTCAATCGTCCGAATGGCCGGGGAAAGATTTTGGCATTCTACCTCGATGAGCCGTTATTTGGTTGAATCATGAGGTGTGGTTGAGAGACAAATAACGACACAGTATTTTCACTTGGGGCCTGGTTTATTAATCCTTTTTGTCAGATCTTTTTAGTGAAACCAGGTCCCCTTAGCTTGACGTTTACGGTTTTAAAAGTTCGTTTCTTTGGGCCGCATTTTATCAGGCAAGTGTTAAGGTCAAAAAGCCGCTTGTTTTAGGCGCTCCCGCTATTTAAAGGACGTTAATTCACATTATTTCTACCAGGTCGCGATGCTAAAACAATGGGTGTTAATCTAATTTAATTGGTTAAGAAATATCTGGGCAGTATGACGTTGTTAGGCGGGGTTTTCCAGGGCTGCATGCTGATCCTACAAATTAAGAATTGCGTTTAGGTCAGCTTTTTTAATCTTAAAGAACATCCAAAAATTATCTCTGAAAGTAATAAATGTTAGGTTGGGAATGAACGCTAACAGGGGCAAAATAGCTTTAAGTATTAGAATTAAGGTTAAAAGAAGGGGCATTTAAATTTTAGATTAAAGTTAAAAATATTAATTGGGAACTTTAAGTTTTTGAATTTTAATTTTAAGTTTAAATTTTAAAAAGGCTTTAGGTTTTATCCTTTCATATATAGTCAATTTTAAATTTCATAAATTGCAAAAGAAATCACAAAAATCTACTAAATGAATTTATAATAAAAATTAAATGATTCTTAATCATTAAAATAATATTAAAGCGAAATAAATGATAATAATAAAAATATGTACCTAGATATTTAGTGCTGCTTGTGTTTGAGACTAAAATATTTTGTAAACACAATTCTTTTGCTTAGATTTTCTCTATAATTCTTTTAAAATAAGAAATAATGAAATGAATTTTGAAAATACACAGAAATAAAATAGCAAGCTTTCTTTTTCAGGTTATCTTTTTTGTTGACATACTTTTAAACTGTAAGTCTACCATTCAGTTATGTTTAATTAATAAAATAAAATCATCAGCTGAAAGTTCTATCGCTCAATTTTATTAGTTAGCTACCAAAGGTAAAAGTTAATTAATATTGTTCATCAAACACTAAACAAAAAAGAAAAAAAAAACCAAGTTGGAAATTGTATGTCAAACATGGCAAATGATATGTGTTCATATTGTAACTAGTTTTATAAATATTCATATCTTGGTGCAATAGCTGTCACATTCTTATGCAAAAATGCATGAATACAAAATTTATTATGATTATATTAAATTCAATAATAAAGAAATAATATGACTCCATCTTAAATATATGACAATCACCATGGCAACCTAGAATCATAATGCATCATAGGACTCACTGAATTAATTACATATGGTAAAATTTAATAGAAAGAAGAAAACTTTTATTAATTTCTTTTCAAGTTTTGATTCGATTTTCATAAAATTCGAAATAATTCAACATATATACATCAAATTTCAAACCATTTGGTGGGACAGTTTTGTACATTGTTGCATGCAGAGAGGTGAACAGACCAAACAATGACTAAAGCTGCTACTTATTTGTATAATTACAAAAGCAAATGAAAATAGTGATTTATTGAACTTACATTCTTTTCCTTAACAATAAAAGAAAACTATTATTTCATTTGATTTCATTTAATATGCAATCATATATTTTAAAATATGCTACTTACAAATGTACAGCTAAATTTGGCGAAACTTCACTCTTAGGGTCATTCATAAGTATTTCAGTGAAACTCTTTACAACACTTACATATTCTTTGCATACTTTTTTAATATTCTTGATCTCTTTTGTTTCAGTAATAGTTTTGTGTGTTTCAGTCACAGAAGTGCTTCTTAAAGAAGAATTCTGCAATATAAAAATAAAGCTATACATTAAAAAAAAAAATCAACTAGCAAAAGTTATTTTTAATGCACAGACAGGTAGTATAGTGAAGGATACAAAAGCTTTAAATAAATTTTTTTATAAAGATATTACCTTACATTAGATTAAATTATATTTAATTCTATTGGGTTCACAAATTAGTTCGATCCATTTTCAAAAGATGGCATTAGCTGTTCTGAATGTTTTATAGCAACAGTTGATTTCAGTGGCTTCAACGAGAGGTTAAACATCTGTAAATAATATTCAGTGTCAGTTTCATACATAAACCTTGTTTTTTTTTTTTTTTTTTTTTTTTTTTTTTTACTGTGTTGAGTATGTTAAATTTTGTGTTAATGAAGTAGCATTTGTGGGAGGTTTTAGCTGTCAGCTTTGATTGGAAGAAAAGTGCAGCTGAGGCCCATCAAGTGCTTGTTGAAGTTTATGATGACTCTGTTCCAGCTGATAAATCATGCAGGGAATGATTTCGATGTTTCAAGAATGGTGATTTCAATGTTGAAAATAAACTTTGCTCTGAACAGCAAAAAGAGGGGGGGAAAAAAGAAAGAAAGAAAAAAATGAGGAAAAAAAATGAAGGCAAATATTTTAAAGTATTACTGGTTGAAGATCTTGCAGAATCATTGGGAGTGAGTCAACAAGCCTATCTGTATTAATTGAAATCTATGGGAATGATTCAAAAGAAAAGAAATTTGGTACCTTATGAACTGAAACCAAGAGACATTGAAACAAAATTTTGTGAAAGGTCTTAAAAAATATTTACAAATGCTCAAGTGAGATATATTATCATACCTGTCATATTTTGCAGACATTACTCCTTCTGATTCTGATTACTGGTAATTCCGAATGATGCAGCACAATTTAAATGATCACTGGTTCACTTCTTTCACAGAAATCAAAAATTGGATCTTGGATCGCCCCAAAAGACGAGTTATTTTTTAAAGATGGAATGGAATTAGAAAATTGCCTGAGACACAGCAAAAAGTACTAATCAACGACAGACAATTCTTTGATTAATTTCTTCATTAATTTCACTTTGAAATAAATGAACAGTTGAACATTAGTAAAAGAGTCAGAACTAATTTGTACTCCCAATAATATTAAAAAGAAACTGTAATAAATAAGCACTTACTATTTTTTCTATGGTATTATACAAAGTTGTGTTGACTTTCTCTTTTTCATCAAGCAAACACTGAATTTTTTCATTTCTGTCTATCAAATCATTAATCCTATTTTAAAAAATAAATAATAAACACTGTTTTTGAAATAGGAAGGAAAAAGCAACCATTTGTGATACAGAACTTAAATGTTTATTTAATGCACTAAAGCTTTTGTTTTAACATAGGATATTTGTATACTATTACCTTTCTTGGAGTTTCTCTTTTTCTTCAGCAAAATCTTTTTTAAATTTTCTATTATGCCTCAGGATATCAGAATCAATCTGAAAGATGAAATGCATAATGAAATTCATCCTTTTAATATTTAAATCTAACACAAATTATCCTTGCACAATGTACAACAAAATTCTGAAACAAATTAAAATAAGATTTTTGAAATTTTTAATTACATCTCTGTTGAATAAGATTATTCTGAAAGAACAATTTTCATTAGAAACGATGCGCTATACTGGTGATTTAAGAGAAAATTTGCAGCACTGAATCAGCATAAATATACTCATTTCATTACTCTAACTGAATCTTCCTTTGTATTTAAGTCCTAAACATGCATTATTACCTTTGCATAACCTATAGAAAGGGGATGGATCTTAAAGTTTTACAAAGCTGAACAGAAAAATCTTAAACAAATCCAGTAAAAAGTTGACATGAGAATGCTTACTACATCCAGATTCCAGTCAATAAAAAAAGTTTCATGTGTATAACTAAAGCCTATTTTCTGACAATCTGAAATATTTGTCTTTGCCTTTAGATGTTTCAATAATTTATATGTACTAATATTAAAAAAAGAAATGTTTGTTTGTACTTTCTGCAGTGCTGAATTCGGACACATTCCTCCCAGAAGTGGAGAGGAGAAGTATGGGGATTTCCCCTATGAAATCAAAACTGACTTTCTAGAGTTAACTTCTAGAATTTTGAGCCAGTTTAAAAAATGATGTTTTTTCTTTGTTCCAAGTTCCAACATAGACTATATTTTATACCAGTAACACTACCCCCACAGCGATGCCCAGAACAAAAGATTTCTAAAATTGTTATTTTTATTATACTTAAGGGCATGGTGGTTAGTTTTATTCAAATTTACAACTTTTATCAATTGTTAAAAATCGAAACTTGAAATTTGACACTGCTGTTACTTTTAAGACATAAATGCTTGCACAGAACAATTTTTAAAAAGAAATCTAAATTTAAAAAGGCACAGGAAAAAAAGCTTAATTTCTGTGGTGTTGCTCGGATAGAAACTTTGAATTTGACATGGTGTTTTTAAAATGTTTAAAGTTAAAGTGGACTTTTAAATTGTAAATACTCACTGCGCTTTTAACAAATTAGAAAAAAAAAAAAAAAAAAAAAAAAAAAAAAAAGATTGAAATTAGCAGTAGATATTCTAAAAATATTGTAAATTGTGATTTATTTGCAATTATTCAAAATTAGAGATGGGAATGCTCGGAAAAACCCCGGAAAAATTGGAAAAAAAAAAACGGTTTTTTGGGGGGTTTTTCCGAAGGCTTATTTTTCAATTTTTCCGAACTGGAAAAATTGAAATTTCATTTATGAAATAATATAGTGAAAATTTTGTAATAGCTACATTCTCATACTTTTTATTTTATTTATTTTTATGTTGAGTGTCTCACATGAAAATTTTAACGTGGGTAATCTGATCTCTGAGCAGAAATCTGTTTAAGAAGACTTGAAAGGATCTTTCACATTTTTTTCTTGTTTGAAACACAAGACCCTTTGCAAAATTTCTCTTGAAAATAGACATTTCAGAAAAAGTTTAATCAACAAATTGAATCTTTCGCAAGTGCAGTGATTGAAGAAAAAAAAATCTCATGCCATACAAGATACAACAGCCGAATCTTATTAAGTTGCATATATGTATGTAAATAACTTTATTAAAAAGTCTAAATAGGAATATAAATATAGTAATAATTTCTTATTCAAAAATTCTGAATATATTTTGTACAAGTATATACAAAAAGTTCACAATTTCACAAAAACTTGATTACATGTAAAAAATCTAGATATGTAATTAAATGCAACTTCTCTTTTTAAAAATTAATTCATGTGTAAAATTATTGCAATAATATGCCGATTAATGGAAATGATAAAATTAAAAATTCAACATAAAATTTTGAAGTATGCATTTATTACTTTACTCTATCTTTTCAAGAAGTAAGTATTGAATTCTTGAAAATTTTGACTTCCAGTTTTTGGCGTATTTAAACGTTTTAGAAGGTCCTGAACATGTGTTGATGGTTTTTGGAAAATATCTGTCGCTCTGTGAGTCTGTATGTTATAAATTTTATGGGCACTCTATCTCAAGAACTGATGCACATAATTTCACAAAACTTTAGATTCAGCTACACCTTGATATAAACTCGAGATGTTTAGTTATTAGTGTATATCGCCAAACTGATGGCGCTGCTATGCTGCATTATTCATAATTTCCACAATAGTTTTATCTCAAACTAATGTATGTATTTTTATAAAATTTTGTATTAAGTTAATCTTTGACATAACTTCGTGCTCATTACTTTTTGGTGTAAATCGCTCAATAGATGACGCTGCTATGCTGCATTATTCATGATTATCGCAATAGTTTTACCTCAAGGACGATTTTTAAAAAAAATCAAAACTACAGCTTCAGACAGTTTCTGATACATATTAATGTTGTTTAGTTTTTGGTGTAAATTGCCCTATAGGTGGCACTACTATACTGCATTTTTCAAGATTTCGTTATAGCTGATTAATTGAATGTTTTTTCAAGGTGTTGAATCTAAAATTGACCTCCATTTTACCTCCATAATGTACAGTAATGTTGCAAAAACATGGGCAGTTTGCATTAGAAAAGTACAACTGCGATGAACCCCCCTCTCCCCCCATATTTTATTACAAGTAACTATGTTCCAAATTATACTTTCCCTCTTGATTAGACTTTGAATTTTTGTAGTTTTCTAAAGCACAGTAGAAGTTTATCTCTGTATGTAACTGCTTTTGTTAATTCCTCAAATAGTGAGCATTTTCTATTTGTAATGTTCTGTTTTCATAACTTTTGAGTTCCACTCTTAGAAATATAAAATTACCATGTGGAAACATTGTTGAATATGGTTTTTTACTCAAGAATAGAATATCAGATTTCAGGGTAAAAAGAAAAAAAATTACATTTAATTAAACTTTAAAAAAAAGAAAAAAAAATTCTGGTTTTAGTGAGTAAAAATCTAACAGTCAATAAATCCTACGCTATTTTTTAGTTGCAGACCTGAGTAAGCTAAAGTAAAACTTAGTTTTGTTTGAATTTAGATTATAAAACTAAATCAAAACTTTTTTGAGTTGAGATTGGAAAGCTATACCAAAACTAAACATATTTTATAAAGGAAATAAAATTATAATTCTAAGAAAAAAATAATAATAATGTAAAAATATACATTTTTTAAACAAACAATGGAATTTTTGAATACTGATATTCATAATAATGACAAAACTGCAATAATTTCTTTAAACTAATATCATTTACTTAAAAACTATACTCATGTAAATGGATTGCATAACTTATTTCATTCCAAACTGCACACATATTGGTTCAGGTTTTTACATTAGGTCAGTAGGTAGTAAAACATGTAACTGAAAACCATTTCAACAGAGATATGATATAACAATCAATAGCGTTTAATAAAAATTCTTAGGCTGCAGAAAAAAAAAAACTAAACTTTTAAAAGCAGGCTTTGCTACTTTCTTTTTATTTTGTAATATAAAGTAAAAATAATTTTCATTTAATACATATAAATGGGAAAAAATGTTTATTATTTAATATTCTCTAAGAAAATATAATTTATTTGGGAGAAACAGCCATGAAAAATCAATTTTTCCATTTTTTTTCCGAAAAAAACGGTAAAAAACCAGTTTTTTTCCGCCACTTATATTTTTCCGGAATATTTACATCTCTATTCAAAATACAAAACATGATTGTTACTTTTAATACATAAATGCTCTCAGGGAACAGTTTCTAAAAAATGCAAAATTTAAAAGAGTACAAGGGAATAAAAACAGCTAATTCTGTGTTATGGCTAGAAAAACGAATTACAATATTGTATTTACTATTTGTTTACTAATTGTAGTTTGTAATATTTTAAAATTTAAAAGGATGACATGAACAGAAAAAGTACTAAAAACAAAATTATACTGGAACTTGAACTGATCCTAAATATTTTTTTAGGACAATAACAAAGTGAATCTCCAATTAAAACTAAACTACAGATTTGTTTTTTCTTTTTTTTCTGAACTAATTGTCTTTAAAAGTAGTGCAGGAGCAAAAAACAATTTTAAATATGGATTTTTTTCAATCTGTTGAGGCTAAAAATGCAGAGTTTGATATGGTGGCTACTTTTAAGACACAAATTCTCACTATTAATGTTTGTTAAAATATTCAAGATTCAAATGGATGACAGAATAAGGAAGCATTCTATAATAATGATTTACTCTAAAATTTGTAACCTCAAATAGCGAGGCAACAAATTTAATCATGCAGGGATGAAAGTGCACTAAAACCATTTAGTGCACTTAGCTTTGGAGCAGCAAAAATGTGATTTTGTAGCAATAAAAGCTGTTTTTGAAGCAGATTGAAACATTCTATACTAATAAACTCCTAAAAATTAAAATGATTGCTATCTTAAAAATGTATTTACATTTGAAACAATAATTACTCAGATTAAATTTCTCCACACATTTCAGACCTTTTGATAAAATTTGTGATTTTTTAGTTAAATTCGTGCTTTTTCACAATCTTTTGATTCTGATTTGTTCTTTTTTTGACGAGATTTGCAGTTTTTTATGACCTTTTGATGGTCCTGATTATGACCTGGGTTATTTTGAGATCCTGTAACAAAATTAACAAACTGTTGATGAAATTTGAGCATTTCACAAGATCTTTTGACGAGATTTGCTTATTTTATGACTTTTTAATGAATTTTCGTTTTTTTGCGATCCATTAAAGAAATTTTGTTTTTTCATGACCTCTAGACCATATTCTGTACATTTTTGGACAAAATTAGATTATTTTTTTCGATTTTTTTGAAAAAATGTGCAATTTTTTTTTCGCAATCTTCTACCAAAAATAGCATTTTTTAAAATCCTTTGATTGTGCTTTTTTTTTTTTTTTTTTTTTTTTTTTTTTTTTAAATGAAATTAGCGATTTTTTAGCAAAACTCGTGTTTTTCTCACAATTCCTTAGGGAATTCAAGTGTTTTTTACCATCTTTCAATAAAATATGGGTGTTTTTCACAATCTGTTGATGATTTTGCATTTAATTTGCAATCTATTAATGAAATTCAGATGTTTTTTGCCACCTACTGATTGAATTAGTGTTTTTCCGACACTTAGCCAGCATTTTGATTTTTTTCAGTAAAATTTGTGTGTTTTACACGATATTTTACTAAAATTTGTGTGTTTTTCACAAATTTCTGCAGAAACTTGCATATTTCTTGCAATCTTTTGATAAATTTGCATATTTCTTGTGACCTTTTGATGATATTTGCATTTTTCTCGTTTTCTTTTGAAGAAATTTGCATACTTTTCGTGATTCTTTATCGAAATCAGCTTGTTTTTGCTATCTTTTGACATAATTAACATGTTTTCTGAAAACTTTTGGCAAATTTTGCAGTTTTTTGTAACTTTTCAGTAAAATTTGCAGGGTGGAAAACTAGCATCATGTGTTTGAAAATAGTAGTGAAATAGCTGCTTTTTAATGGTTTATGGTCTAAAACAGTTGCCTGATGTTGAAAATAGTCACTTTTAGAAGCATTTTAGTCGCCTGTGATAGCCCTGAATATGTCATAACTAATTAAAAGAAAACCAACCCAGCTAAAAATGAACTGCAGTTTTTTTGTAGAAGTGAAGTGTTTTTGAGGTTTTTCTAAAATTTCTCTAGTCTTTCTGTAGTGCAATCTCAACTATAAAATCACTTCAGTTATTTTGTAGTTAATTAAAGGTGATTTTGCAGTAATTTATTTTAAACATTCTGTGCGCTATTAACTTTGAAAGCACTGTAGTTTTTATAAAGTCATTTTATAATCAAAAATTAAAAAATATATAAGACTTTATAATCGTAGAATCACTGCAGTGAATTTGAAGTTATTATCCAACCATTAATTTAGAAGTACATTTCGATGCATCTCTCGTATAACTGTAGTTATTGTCTGATAAATTCACAGAATTTAATCGGAGAAAAATAATTTCAAATGCTTCAAAATCGAACTAGGGATTTCTCATCCCATCGAATCACTCCGTAGTAAAAAATTTATTAGTTCCTACTTTGTTTTGTTACTTGGAAATTACAAGTTTTAATACATTAAAATCCATTTCTTTTTTTTTAAATTCAGACATTGGCGTCTCCTATCTACGCTTCCTTCCCCCTAACTTAAAATTCTCAGTTCCTTTATTATGTTAAGCTAAGAGAAAAAAAATAATTTCACGAAATTACATTTCGAAATCCAGTGAGGAGTAGTGACTACCTTTACCCCCTGCATACAACGGAAATTTCTTAGTTCCTTTATTTTAAGTGACTCTAAAGGAATAAATTTTGAGAGGTCTATCAAAATCACAGAAAAAATATATTAAGTTTCAAAAGTTATGAGGGACAATGGGCCTTTCACTCACCAGCCCCTTAATGCGAAATTTCTTCTTACTTTTTATTTTAAATTTCTTGAAAATTATACATTTTACTATGCTTTTGAAAATATCAGAAAAGAAAATTTTTTTTAATGTATATATATATATATTTTTTAATTTAGGAAGGGGCAAATACTTTCCTCTACCTTCCTCCCCCTAACAGGAAAATTCTTAGTTCTTATATTTCAAGCTAAGGAAAAAGATTGAATTATAGTATTTTTTCAAAAATCGGAGAAAAAAATTAGTTAAATTTCAAAATCGAGTGAGGGAAAATGGCTCATCTATTCCCCCACCCCTCACGGAAAATTCTTCTTTTCTTTATTTAAATCACACTAACAGAATAAATTTTATTATGCTTTTGTAAATTGGAGGAAAAATTGCTAATTAAATTTCAAAATCCAGGTAGGGGCAATGAGTCTACAACCCCCTCCATAATTGAAAATTTCTTTTTCTTTCTTTCTAAGTTACTCGAAAAATTTACATAAGGTTTTTGAAAAAAAAAAAAAAAAAAAAAGAAAGAAAGAAAGAAAGAGGAAATTTTATTTAATTAAATTTTAAAACCGAACGAGCTTCTCTGCTTCCTGCCCCATACATCTCCATCTTCATAACTGAAAATTACTTGCAATTAATTTACTATTACTTCATTTTGAAATCGACATACAAATATTTGAATCATTAAATAATTTTTTAAATCGCTTTATAAAATTATTATTCGATCTAAACTTAATGAATCGTAGAAAGAAAAAAAATACTTCATCAGTTAATTGAAGTGTATTTTCTAATTACGTATTCATTTTAAAAGCACATCAAAGTTTCTTATTTCATGCAAATATTAAATTATTAAAAGTGTTTAAAATTATTTTACAAGTCATAAATATATTGAAAAATCTAGTTATTGTTTATATTAAAATAAAAAAAAAAAAAAAATCAGAAATTTCTCTTTGTAAAAAATTATTTACCAAAGAAAAAAAAAAGAAGAAAATTAAATTAATGTTTCTATTTTATTTTTAGGTAAAAATGTAGATAAGTTAACAATCAAATATATCTACATAATCATTAAAAACATATGCTACATTAAAAAATAAAAATGACATAAAATAAGTCCTTATTCTAATTCAAAGTTATTAATTATGAACTTCTTATTTTATAAAATTAATTTTCCCTTTTTACAAATATATATTTCTTAAATTAACACATTTAAATTACATTATAATTCCTAAAAAAATTATATTATCAGAAAAACTTCTAAAATTCGTTTTTTTTTTTTTTTTTTTTTTTTTTTTTTTTTTTTTTTTATTTGCAAGAAAGATTCAGAAATATTCCCCATTTAAAAAACTCACTACCAATATATATATATATGTATATATATATATATTATTTTTATTTAATTTTTAAATTAAAAAATGTTTATAAATAACAAATTATTATTCTAACACAATATTATATTCCTATTTTATAAAATTATTTTTTCCTTTTTACAAATATATATTTCTTAAATTAACACATTTAATTACATTATAATTCCTAAAAAAAATTATATTGTCAGAAAAACCTCTAAAATTCGTTTATTTTTTTTAATTTGCAAGAAAGATTCAGAAATATTCCCTATTTAAAAAACTCACTACAATATATATATATATATATATATAATTTTTTTTATTTAATTTTTAAATTAAAAAATGTTTATAAATAACAAATTATTAATTCTAACACAATAATAAAAAATATGTTTTACCGTATCATTAAACGACATAAAATGAATTTTTATTCTAAGTAAAAAATATTAATTACCGACCCATAATTTATTAAAGTAAGTACTTCCATGTCAAAAATATATATTTTATAAAATTAACACAATGCATGTAATTACATTATAATTCATAATAAAAAAATTATTTTCGCAATTAGCCTAAAAATAAAATTATTTTATTAAATATTTACTAATTTTTAAATTCAGAAGAAAAACCAATTAATTTGCTTTAGCTAATTCGCTAAAGTATTTGTTTAATTCATTTAATATTAAATTGTTTTTAAAATACACGCCCATATAAACGAATTACAATAAATAAATAAATAATAAAATAAAAGCACTTTAAAACATCCAATTTTTCTGCCTGCCATTCAGCTTTTGCAACAAATAACCTTTAATTGAAATGCCTCCCCTTTATACCTCGCACAACACTAACCACACAAGTCCCAACGGGCAAGTGGTCAAAGCGTGTCTGTCCTGTACCTGGGATCGTCAGTTCGAGTACAACTGTTTCCACAGTCAAAATCTGCCTTTGAAATGTTAGAAAGAAAGCTTACCAGTAGGTCAATAGATGGCGCCAGCAGAGCCAATTTTTTTGGGTGGGAGGGGCATTTAACTTCAAATTCACTGCAGAAAATGTGTAGTTATGAACTACACATTGACTGTAGTGATTTTGTAGTTGTTGACTTCGAAAAAACTGCAGTGATTTGTGCCAAATCACCACAGTTTCGCAACTGCATTTTCTTTGCAGTTTCACTAGAGTTCATTTTTAGCTGGGCAATCCACATGAATAATATATTAAACTAAAGTAATGAAGAAAAAATATTTTATTGCAAAAAATTACAGTTTAACAGAAATTTAACTCCTCAAACATTATAAATAAAAAAATACCTCATCAGATGACTGCGTATCAAGGTGCTGAATATTTTTAATGCTTTCAATATTCTGGCAAATGCATACTTTAAATGAAGATAGATCCTTTTCTGTGGAACTTTTGAGATTAGCAAAGTCATGTTTAAAATCTAATATCTGTTTCCAAAATGATAGAAGTATGTTGCTTTCTTTGGTAATATACATGCTTATTGTCTGAAAAATAAAAATAAATATGGCAAAATTTCTTTTAAAAAGCAACTTTCAAATTAATTATGGATAGATTGTGATTCTACTTCTAAACTTACTCTTTCATTCACATGCAGGCACACTTCGCATACATTTCATCAACCAATTATATTTTCTTTCAATTCAAGTACACAAAACAAGGTGTATACAACAAAGTGAACGGTCTGGTCATAAACTATGTCCGATTGTCTATTTAACAGAATAATTAAAACAAAATTTTTTTTTAAATCAATTAAATGAAAAGCTAAAGCAAAGGGAGCAAAAGTATTCTAAATGAATTTGTACTGTGTGGATAACATAGCTGACAAACACAGATTTAGTTATATTTCTGAGCAACTCATAATTAGTTTCTTGCTAGCTGTGATTTGTACCACGGGGTTTTTTCCCCCATGTGTATTTTTTTAAAAAATATTTACAATAAATCACTTTAAATGTGCTATAAATAGTTATAATGAGAAATGATTTCAACATATTAATTTGTGTTTAACACATTGGAAGTTATCTACCACTTTAATATGAGTAGAAAAGGTATGAATTGCTTTTATTTTAATAATTAGACCAATTTTAACAACTGTAAAAAAAAATCTTACTTTAGTAAATCTTTAACGATTGATACAATTTTATTTATTTATTTAAATTCTTTTTGAAGACATTATACAGTTTCCTGAAAAAGAAAAATAAATAGTTTTAATTACATGCCCTTAGTTCAGCACTGAATATTTAAAACATGCATAGTTATAATAGAAAGACGCATGATTAGTTACTTTTCAAATCCCGCTTTGATGCCATTAACATGTGCCAGGTGAAAAACAGATATTTTTAAGATGTGATTTTAGCAAAAATAAATGAGAGCATTAAAACACAGTATAATTTAAGCGTATTTAAAAAAACTGATATATACAATATAATCCAGTAAACTTTAATTGTAGGTCGAAAAATTTAGTAATGAGAATTTTGGCTTAAAAACAAGTCTATATTAACTTGTTATTATTTAATTTACCAATACACTACAGAAACCATAAGAAAGAATTATCATTCCTTGATATTTCAAATTTTAGACAAAAGCCTAGAATAGTTAGATATTTCAGGCACAAGCAAATTTCAGATATTGCTAAAAAATTATGACTAAATGTGAACTGTAATGAAAACAAAAAATGAAGCACAGCCTGGGAAAATATTAAAAAAAAGGCAAGTTAAAAGATTTAAAAGCTTTAGGAGATTACATAAATAATGAAAAGCCCATATTTTTGTGCTAAGAAGTTTTATATATGGAATTTTGCCGAAATGTCCGTGAAGGCTTACCTTGGAGATACGAAATGTTTTGGATTCTGCCTGTCTGTTCCACGATAACTGCCGCAAAAAACACCCGATTAACTTGAAATTAAGTGGGTATGTTCTGGATTTAGCTGTATAATTTTTTTTTCTATTTGATTCATTTGTTCGGATAATACAGGACATTTAATTTTGCATGATAATGCTTTTTTATGGCAATACAGACGTTTTTAAAATTTTTATTTGTTGAAAGAAAATGGCTCACTTGCTCAATGGCATTAAATGACAAATTGGAGGCTGAAATTATTCAAATTATTTTGAAATTTTGTCTATGCATTTGTCAGATTTTTCTAATTACTACTGTAATTTTTGGATAGTTTTCATAAATGTGTTCCATTAATATAAAACAATTTGTTTTAGAGATTTACTTATTTCAAATGTATTTATTCCATTTTTTCTTTTACTTTTTATAGTTGCCAAGCAACCCTTCATCATCATTGTGGTGGTTACACGATAACCCCCCCATATTTTTTAGTTTAATTCAATTTTATTAACTATTTTATTTCATATCATCTCTTTTTTATTCATGTTCTTAATTTAAATATTATTTCGATTTCGTTTCTTTTGATATTGTTGCCTGTAATGTTTTCTTCTTTTACTAGCTTTCGAATGTTCCAAACCGGTAAAATCTTGTTTTGAATTCATTCCTTCCGGTTTAAAAAACCTTCTAGAACAATCTAGTTTGTTCTATGGGTGGTATTTCCGGTTAGTCTGGCACGCCCCTTGGCCTATCAAATTATATTCTGCAGGTGACGTGTTTTAAGCCGTTGAATGCCTGGCCACCTGCTTTGGCCTTCCTTCTTTAAGTGTTTATCAATTCTTTCCTTATTAAATTCATTTTTCACCATACTTGGTATCGTAACTTGGCTTAATTTTCCTCGCTCCCCTCTTTCGTGCGTCGCCAACTTGGCGTATGCCTGGTTTACTGTAACCCTAGTTCTTTTTCCCTCCTGACTCCCCGCGGTCAGAGGAGTTGCGCTGTTAGACCCCAGCCGTGATGGATGCTGGTGGATGATCGAAATGCCGGAAAAATTTAGCGGAGTTCGGGGCAAGTGTGCGCCCCCGAGACCGTTGAATGCAACCGTTTTTTGTTCTTCAATGTCCACGCCAGGGCTTCTCGAGGTTGATTTTTTAAGGCGGCCAGGAGTAAGTTCCTCTTCAACCGCATCCTGAATCATTTGTTTGTTGCTTCTTTCTGGCTACACAACATAAGTTAAGTGACGTCTTGGTTATTCTTAATATTTTACTCGTCAATCTCTCATCGAAATCTCTCTAACCAATTTATTTCTCATTTCTTCAATGCCTTTTTGTAAGCTCGCTTTCCCTCTGAAGAAAAAATGCTGAGGTGGTGACTCTCATTCAAGAAGTGAGGATGTATATTTTTCATAAAGTTTTTTTTCTCATAATCTCTTCATCATATTATCATTTGGCCATAAAATATATATAAATTTTGAATATGGAACGGCGCCCCAGGAGCAAATATTGATATATCTCTGTGTGAAGTTTTTCAAACATATTTCTGAAAAATATATATAATTGATGTTCTGAAAAATGATATTATCTTTGTTTTCGATCAAGAAAAATGTTTAATTCTTGCTATAAAGATACATATAAGAATACCTTATGAAGAAGAATTGTATTTTCGAATACGTCAACTCGTAAAATAACACCATTGTGAAAAATTTTGCAACAAAGTAAATGATTTAATGTACACGAAAAACAAAATATATTTATATATATATAAAGAAATATTCAAAGCTAGCAAGTTTTCATAAATAAAAAATATTTATCTTCATCAATTTGTGTCTTGATTCCTGTGCACTTGTCTGACTGGATTTTTTTGTTCCTCAACACCCAAAAAATCACAGGTAACTTTTATTTTTATTATTTTTATTCTTACAACTTTGCTTTGAATTTTTATTCTTCATGGTTAAAGATTGTTATAATTTAAGAGTACTATAATGGTAGCATGGTTGGGTCGTTTGCTGGCCCGCATTCAACGCAATGTCCCTCACAAAATTAGTACGATCACTTAGCCTACTTCTGAGTTGAAACAATGAAAAAGTGTTTCTCTTATCTCTCCAAACACAACAGTTAATCTTTCCTTTGGTGCAATGACCAACGCTTGACCATCTATTTTCCTTTGCTACCATTGTGTTTTCGTTATATATACATATTTCAAAAAAAAAAAAAAAATATCTTCAATTATCTTCAATTATCTTTCATTATCTTCAATAATATCTTCATTATCTTCAATTATATCTTCATTTTTTTTCAAATTATATCTTCATACAGTGATCAATATTTTATATTCCTATTTTATTGAGTGTGGTGTAATAAATGAATGCATAATATATTTTGATTTTATGCTGAGATAATATTTTCTTTTGGAGCAGTACAGTATATATAACATAATTTATTGATATATTTTTCTTGCCATGATATAATTTATAACAAATATATGTATTATTTAACGGAGGTGCTGGTAAATATAATTGATTATGCTAATATAAATTATTCCTCTTGTCATAAATATAAGAATATTTGTTTTGAGCCATATGATATATATATTTACATAAAATTTTTGGGCCATGTTATTTTGATCGGATGCTAACAAAGATATGTTGGTATTTTTCTCCTCTTCATCACATAATTATTCTTCTTCTTAATATATATAAAAATGATGTATAACGTAAATGAAATTTGTCATATATTGTTTATATATTATTTATTATAAGACCAGTCTATGTCCAAATCTAACCTGTCATTTATTGAGCTCTCACTTTAATTATCTCATAATGCCTCCCAAGGCTAAATTAAATATTGCAATTCAGCCATTCGACGGCAACCCTCAGACTGTGGAATTCTTCTTTGATCAATTATCTGATATACAAGAGTTAAATAATTTCACAGATAAAGAACTTTTTGTTCTTTTCAAATCGAAACTGGAGGGTAACGCCTTACTCTTCTTTCTTGAAACTCAGTCTCAGCTCAAGAACTCTAATTTCCAGGACATTCGAAAAACTTTTATAGACTATTTCTTACCCTCAAAAAAGTCTGTTTCTCTTAAGTCCTTGCAGAACTTAAGCTTAGATTCAAATGAATCAGTCAAAAATTTTGCTTTTCGGCTGGATAAACAACTTCGGCTGGCTTACCCTAAATTGGATCCTCCTGCTCTCAATTCATTAAAATTCACTCATTTTCTTGAGGCTTTGCCTAAACAAATTAAACGAAAAATTCTTGAAGAAAATATTTCATCTTTTGAGTTAGCTCTTGAACGAGCAAATTTTCTTCAAGATATTTACGACTCTCCCCCTAAAAAATCGTATGAAAATTATAATCAAGTATATTGTTTGGATACTGAAAAAAGCCATGATAATTCTATTGCTTCTAGTAATGTGCTCCATAAGTCTCCTATAAAACATACGAAGGACAAAGTTTATGTCAATTCTCAAACTACCTTCTCACCTTCGCATACTCCAAATGACAGTTCTCATGCTTCTCGTAATTTTAAAAGAAAACCTAGAATATATGCTCCTTCTCCAAATAAACAAGAGGCTACAGATAAACGTAAAAATAATTTTCGTCAATATAATTTTTATCGGAAACGTCCTTATCATCAACCCACCTTCGACAAATTTTCTCACTAAAAAAACTCTGCTTCCTTTTATCATAAACGAGATGTTGTGCAGTGTGCGTTCTGTGGAAAATTCAATCATCGTATGGATACGTGCTACAAATTTAAGAACATTATCAGTTCTTCAAATCAAAATTCTTCATCTCAATTTGCGTCGTACCCTCACAGAAGGAAAAACTATACCTCTTCTTCTAATAATAAAAACAATCTCTATCATTTAAACATGTAAGGGAGACTGGTTCTACTGACCGCCTTCTCTCCCGTAATTCTCATTCAGGGTCAGTACACTTTATTAACAAACATAAACAACAATGTGACAAAAGCTCTTCAGTCACTTTAGTATCGTCCACAGCTGTCCAAACTTCCCCTGTGACACCTAAATTTAACAAACCTTCATATTCCTATAAGTCTTTGACATCCAAACAAAATCTTGAAATTGATGATGATGTACAAGAAAGACATGTCATCTGCAGCTCATTTAATAATTCATATGTTCTTCCATGCATACTCATAAACATTCAACATAATGAGATTTCAACATTAATTGATACGGGATCAAGTTTGTCACTCTTGGATCAGGAATGCTTTAATAGCATTAAATCCAGGCTTCACTATAAATTCTTATCCCGTAATGTATCTGTGTCTACCATAAATTCCAAAGTTTTTTTCAAGGGATGCATAGAGATTGCGTTTAAAATTGATAAATTTTTCTTTCATCATGTCTTTTACCTTACAAAGATACAAAATGTTCATTTTCAAGCCATACTTGGATTTGAGTTCATCAACAAACATTCCATCACCATTTCACCCAGCTTTAAATCTATCTTGATTAAGGATAAACATATTCCTTTTCACAGTTATAACGAATCTCCTACTTGCTATTTTATGAATTCTGAATATAATTATGTTAATTCAAATGTGCCATATTCTTTAGATGTACACAAAATGCCTTGTTATGAAGATTCTGTATCAAATAATCTAAGTAATGGTACTTATACTGGTAATATATGTGCAAATTATGATGACACAAATTTACAATTAGTCAACAATTATACAACCTATCCTCATAATTATAATTTTCAAAATAGTGGTTTGTTTACAAAAAATGTTGCTAACACTGCTATGAATTTTCATAATCCTTATATTGATGGTAATTTTACTTATTTTTCTAACTATTTTCCAACTGATTATGGTAATGGTGTGCACTATTTATCTACTGATAATGATATGCCTGACAAAAATTTTCCATCTGAACATACTAATTATGGTAGTTATGTTGGTGAAAAGCAAACTCATTTAAATATTGGTAATAAAATTTTGGTGAACTCCAATATGGTACAATTACTCAATAGAGAATTAATCCCTCCTAATTCCTTTGTGTATTTACATGTTAAGTACTTAAATCCTCCATCTGAATATTTTATTTTCAAACCCAATTTAAAAAATAAAGGTCTTGTGTTACATGAATCTTTGCATTCCAAGTCTTCAATTCAAAATGATTTATTTTTGGTTGTATGTCAGAATATATCAAAGCTGGATATTCATTTAAATAAAAATTCCATTATTGGCGAATGCATTAATGTGGATGAGAAAGATATTGAGGAATACTCTTTTGATTTGGATTTTGAAAACGAATACTGTAATTTGATTTTGCCATCTGAAGAGGTTAAGAGAAAACGTATCCAAGAACTGTCTCCAAATGACTTTGATCTAAAACATTTACCTCCTCATGAAAAAGAATCTTTAACAAAATTATTGTGCAGTAAAGCTTTAGCTTTTTCAAAATCTCTTGACACTTTAGGTCATACTGACCTGGTCAATCCTCAATTCACTATGCTAAATTCTCATCCAGTCAAAACGCTACCTTTTCCTGTGCCACAGGCACTTGAGCAAGAAGCTCTTGACCAAATTAATCAAATGTTAAATGCTGGCATTATTGAGAGATCAAATTCATCTTGGGCGTGTCCCATGCTTCTTGTTAAAAAGAAGAGAACTGATATGTCCAAGCCTCAAAAGTATCGTTTGGCTCTAGATTTAAGATTGCTAAATTCGATCATTATACCATCCTCATATCCTCTTCCTAGAATTCAAAATCTATTGGTGCAATTATCAAAATTTAAGTATTATACTACTCTTGACTTGCCCTCTGCATACTGGCAGATTGCTGTACCTAAAGATATGCAGGATAAGCTCAGTTTTACTACTCCATGGGGAATCTTTACCTACCTACGTCTCGTATTTGGCTTGAAGACGGCTGCAAGCACCTTCCAACAATTAATTGACTCAGTTATTCAATTATCTCAAATTGATTCATGTTATGCATACCAAGACGATATTGTAGTTGGTGCTAATTCATTTGAAGAAATATCTATGAAACACACAAAGCTATTAGACACCCTTATTGCTAATAACATTACTCTGTCTCCTGAAAAATGTTCCTTTATGCAAACAAGTATTAACTTTTTAGGATTCCAACTCACAGATCATAAAATTCTTCTTATTACAAGTAACATTTTAAAAATTACCTCTTTTCCAACGCCTAAAACCAAGAGGCAAACGAAAAGTTTTATAGGTTTGTGTTCATTTTATAGATCAATTATTCCTAATTTTGCTAAATTGATTACTCCTCTCATTGAAGTCACCAAACCTAAAAATAAATTTTCTTGGAAATCTGAACAAGAAAATGCATTTAAAAAATTACAAGACATTTTCTTCCAAAAACCTATGCTCAATCTCCCAAACTGGAATGAAACTTTCTATGTTAATACAGATGCATCAAAGACAGCAATATCAGCTGTTCTTATGCAGAAATTTGATGGTGAACTCAGACCAATCTCCTATTATTCCAAAACTCTATCCCAGTCAGAAAGACAATACCCTGCCATCAAATTGGAACTTTATGCCATTTACAAAGGCATAACAACTTTTAAATACTATATTTTTGGTCGACCCTTTATTCTATTATCCGATGCCAAACCTCTTAATAATTATAAAAAGGCTACATCTCCAGCTGATATTACTACTCGATGGTTGTTAGAACTATCAGAATACTCGTACACATTCCAACATGTTCCAGGCAAAGAGAATGTGTTAGCAGATTTTCTAAGTAGAACTCCTCACATTCCTACTGAAGATCTCAATAATAATCCAGATCTTATTTCTACTCAAGAACCTCTACCCATTGTTGATAATCAAAAAGATTTACATAATGACATTCCTCACTTTCCATGTGGTTTAGTTGACAAAATCCACCACACATGTCATCTTCAAAGTGACTCTTCACCTCCAAATAATGATAATAATCAAGATCCATTATTAGAAATTCTTGATCACACTATCTTCTCTGAACAACAAAAAGACCCAAAAATTAAACAAATTTATGACGATCTTAAAAATAACAAAAAGTCTAAAAGTTTAAATGGCTATTATATTAGTCCAAGTAATGATTTACTTTGCTACAATGGACATTTTTCTTCAGAAGATACAGAGCTGCATAAAGCTGTTTTACCTTTGTCACTTAGAGCAAAGGCCTTAAGAATTGCTCATGTTACTCATACTGGCATTCATAAAACTATTGTTAATTTAAAGAAAAGATTTACCTGGAAAACCCTTGTTTCTGATACCATTAATTATGTCAACTCTTGTGAAATTTGTTTAGTAAACAAAAATCATAAAAAAAAATACTGCTCCATACTTACCAGCACCACTTCCAACAGCTCCCAATCAAAAAGTCTCTATGGATTTACTCGGCCCATTAAGAAATCGTCAATATGTGATGACCATCATAGATCACTTTTCTCGTCATTTAGAATTATATGCCTTGAATAATATCAGTGCTGAGTCTGTTACAAAAGCTTTATTACATTACATTTCCACTCATGGAAAACCCGAATTAACTCTCACTGATCATGGCTCTCAGTTCACTAGTGATATGTTTTCTTTCTTTAATAAAAAGCTTGGCATTAAATTGGAACACAGTTCTGTAGCCCATCCCCAGGCTAACGGATTAAGTGAACGAGTTAATTCTCAAATAAAATCGTCTGTGAACACAATGGCTTCACAAGGATGTGATGTACCAACTGCTCTAAAAATTCACCAATCCATATATAATGCTACACCTCATCCAGCTACAAAGTTCACTCCAAATCTTCTTCATTTTGGAAGAGAAATAAATGACATTTATTCCAATTGCAAATCTCAAGTTTCCTGGAAAATTCTTAATACTGCCTATGAAATTCATAAGTTAATGGATGTTATTGAAAAAATATACTATCAAGCTTACAAGAATAATGAATCGTCTAGACAAAAAGTGTACCAAAAATCGAGAGAAAAATTAAAATTTGCCAACATCAATGTTAATGACATTGTTTACGTAAAATTTCCCACTGTGTTTAACAAAAAAGTACAAGGCCCATACCTGGTGAAGAAAATAATTTCTCCTGTGCTTATTCAAATTCAAGATTCTAATAATAGTCACGCTTCACCCATGTTGATTCACACTAACAGAATCTTGAAGCTTCAAAAGAGAAATGAAGCATTGCAATATCCTTCAGTTTCTTCTAAAAGTGTATCACATGATCAAGCTCCTGTTGATAATGCATCTTCTACTCCTGTGAGACAACACTCTCCTACTCAACTTCCTAATCATGATGCTGCTTGTAACACATCTCCTCAAATTCTTTCTTCTTCCAAGTGCCAACAAACATCTTCATGTTCAAGTAAATCAGTACTGTCACAAGCTCCTCCTGATAGCACTCATACTGGTGTTAAAAACAAGTCTACTCAATTTAAAAATTATGATCTTCGCCCTCGCAATCATAAATTGTATAAAAAATAAACTAATCTTCTTTTTCCTTTTTCAGGATGACTCTTGATTTGTAGTATATTCAGTCAATACTAGTTAGACTGATATTCCAGTAAGAAGAATGACTGTGTAATTTTTATTTATTTTCCCTCCAAGCTGCAGGCAGCTGTTGTTATTTTTTTTTTTCTTCTTTACTTAAGTCTTCTTCTCCTTGAAGCAATACAACAGTCATCCTCCTGATGTATGTATGGTTTCAAATATCTTTATTATTCTCTGTATTCATTTCTAAACCATAATTATTGTAATAAGTATATATGATCTCAAATATGCCATACACTACTATTTTTAACCTTACAAAGTCTTTAATTGCAATAGTTGGTGTTAAAAAATTGAGAAAGAATTTATCCTTTTATTTGCTTGTTATAATATTATGTCATTATTTAAAGTTATTTTTCAAAAATGTTTATTCTACTAAGAAAAGTGGATTGTAATTGATATAAGGTAAACATGAATATGAGTACTCATGAAGTCTTTTTCCCTATTGTGACTTATATAATAATTTCTCTTTACAATGCATGCATGCTCTAACAATTAACCTTTTTTTAACAAAAAAATGAAAATGCATGATAAACTTATGCATACTAATAATTTTACTCTTATTATTGAAATATAAAAAACTAGTTGGATGTGTCAATCCCGAAACTTTCTTCTATCTCATAAGTACATTTTAATATTTAAACAAAAAACGTGGTGACCCCAAAGTTACCCACTATCGAATTTCCACGAACATTAGCCTAATGAGATTCTGGTATCCGAAAAGCCTAAACACGCAAAATTTAATTAATATTCTGAGAAAATGAGCTTAGTAGTGCCTCATGTTGGATAATTTATGCTAAAACCTAATAAGCATCTATTGATGTCAAGACCTTACAGAATCTGAAATTTGATGAAATTTCGTCCATTAGTTCTTGAGATATAGTTATAACAAAAAAATTGCAAAATGTAGCACAGCAACACCATATCTTGGACAATTTATGTCAAAACGTAAAAAATCGTCTAATTATGTTATGGTGTAAAAGAATCTGAAGTTTGATGAAATTCTGTGCATTAGTTCTTGAGATATAGCTAGTTTAAAAAAAACGTGTAAAATATAGCACAGCAGCACCATCGCTTGAAGGATTTATAACAAAACGTAATCATTGTGTAATTATGTTATATGTCATTTTGTAACGAAATCTGAAGTTTGATGAAATTCTGTGCGTTGGTTGTTGAGATATAGCTATCGGAAAAATCGTGCAAAATGCAGCATAGCTACAACACCTGTTGCAAGGTTAATACCAAAATGTAATCAGCGTCTAATTATGTTATATATTCTAGTGTAAAAGAAACTAAAACTTGATGTAGTTCTCTGCATTAGTTCTTGAGATATAGCTATCGCAAAAATCGTGCAAAATGCAGCATAGCAGCGCCACCTATAGGGCAGTTCACACCAAAACCTTATCAGCGGCTATGTATCTCAAGGTATCGCGGAATCTGAAGTTTGTTAAAATTCTGTGCAATAGTTCTTGAGGTATAGCTATCATGAAAATCATGAAAAACGTGGCATAGCAGTGCCACCTGCTGGCCAATTTACACCAAAACTTAATCAGCGTCTATGTATATCAAGGGGTCACAGAATCTGAAGTTTGGTGAAATTCTGTGCATTAGTTCTTGAGATATAGCAATCTTGAAAATCATGAAAAACGTAATATAGCAGCGCCACCTGCTGGCCAATTTTCACCAAAAACCAATAGGCACTAATTCATATCAAGGTCTAACTGAATATAAAATTTTATTAAATTTTGAGCATTAGTTCTTGAGATAGAGCGCCCACAAATTTTTTGTCACATACAGACAGACAGACTCACAGACAGACACACAGACTCACAGACAGACGGACAGACTCACAGACAGACATTTTCTAAAAATAGTCAAAACGTGTTCAGGAACTTCTAAAACGTATAAATCCGTCGAAAACCGGAAGTCGGAAATTTTCATGAATCCAATACTTTCTTCTTGTAAAGATAGAAGAAAGTAAAAATGAATGACTCACAATAAGTATTATTTTTTTTTTTGTATACTTATGAGTATTTATACTTTGGATCCAAAGATGTTGGTTGAGTCATTATATATTTATATAAAATAAAATACTTGTTATATAACAATTACAAAAATGATCACTTGTTTTTTTTAAAAGTGTTTGAAAAATTGCATTTAAACATATTCAAAAGGTCTTATATAAATTCTTTGACATAATTGATTTTTTATTTGTAAGTTGACATTATCAAGTCATATACAAGATTGACATATTCATATAAGTTCCTTTTATCAGAATATAAATATCTTATGTTTTATGCTTATTTTGAATGAAGTATAGTATTAAAAGTATTTATGCAATTATTGTCAAATTTATGTTGAAAGTGTTCAAGAATATTCCTTTTATGAGAGTATCAACATTTGCTATTTGAAAATTGATATATTCATTTTCATGATGTTTTCATTCGAAAATAACATTACTTTTTCTACCAATTTAACATATGCTTTTTTGGAATTTGTTATTTTCTTTGAAAATGTGTTATTGAATAATGCTAAGGTTATTCATTTAAGATTAATTAAAAGCTTAAAAAGCTATATGTTGATATAAGTAAATTTTTTTTTATGAGAGCCTAAACAATCTCTCTGCACCACTTGCATGTAGTTTTCTTTTTCAAATCTTCAACTTACAAATTTATTCAATTTTATCATGTGGTATTTGAGGCCATCCATTTTTATATACAATTATAGTATGATTCATATACAGTTATAGTATGTTTCATTTTGTTGCCAACTGAAAATATAAATATACATGTTGTTGTATAATCAAATATTTTTTTTACATATGCTAAAGCATTTAGTTATCATATTGTATTTTGCACAGCTTAACAAGAGACTCTTCATAGTTAAGGACTGTTGTTTCTACACATAGATATAGACCGTAATAATTTTTTTTGATACATGATAAGATACCTCTGGAAGACAATTTTTGTATACCTTCCATTTTAATATTTGCTATATTTGGTGTATTTACATAAGGATTACTACCATAATAGTAATTATGTTTATTATTTAATTTTCATGTAAAACAATTATTTATATTCATATAACTATTTCTGATACATTTATTTTGTGTAATTATTTTATATCTTTGTACATGTTTTAGAAAATATTGTCTCGATGAAAAAATTGTTACATTTTTGTCATCTCACCAATATTTTCTTTTGGGGAGCCCCGGGTAGATATGTGGTGGTTACTCGATAACCCCCCCATATTTTTTAGTTTAATTCAATTTTATTAACTATTTTATTTCATATCATCTCTTTTTTATTCATGTTCTTAATTTAAATATTATTTCGATTTCGTTTCTTTTGATATTGTCGCCTGTAATGTTTTCTTCTTTTACTAGCTTTCGAATGTTCCAAACCGGTAAAATCTTGTTTTGAATTCATTCCTTCCGGTTTAAAAAACCTTCTAGAACAATCTAGTTTGTTCTATGGGTGGTATTTCCGGTTAGTCTGGCACGCCCCTTGGCCTATCAAATTATATTCTGCAGGTGACGTGTTTAAGCCGTTGAATGCCTGGCCACCTGCTTTGGCCTTCCTTCTTTAAGTGTTTATCAATTCTTTCCTTATTAAATTCATTTTTCACCATACTTGGTATCGTAACTTGGCTTAATTTTCCTCGCTCCCCTCTTTCGTGCGTCGCCAACTTGGCGTATGCCTGGTTTACTGTAACCCTAGTTCTTTTTCCCTCCTGACTCCCCGCGGTCAGAGGAGTTGCGCTGTTAGACCCCAGCCGTGATGGATGCTGGTGGATGATCGAAATGCCGGAAAAATTTAGCGGAGTTCGGGGCAAGTGTGCGCCCCCGAGACCGTTGAATGCAACCGTTTTTTGTTCTTCAATGTCCACGCCAGGGCTTCTCGAGGTTGATTTTTTAAGGCGGCCAGGAGTAAGTTCCTCTTCAACCGCATCCTGAATCATTTGTTTGTTGCTTCTTTCTGGCTACACAACATAAGTTAAGTGACGTCTTGGTTATTCTTAATATTTTACTCGTCAATCTCTCATCGAAATCTCTCTAACCGATTTATTTCTCATTTCTTCAATGCCTTTTTGTAAGCTCGCTTTCCCTCTGAAGAAAAAATGCTGAGGTGGTGACTCTCATTCAAGAAGTGAGGATATATATTTTTCATAAAGTTTTTTTTCTCATAATCTCTTCATCATATTATCATTTGGCCATAAAATATATATAAATTTTGAATATGGAACGGCGCCCCAGGAGCAAATATTGATATATCTCTGTGTGAAGTTTTTCAAACATATTTCTGAAAAATATATATAATTGATGTTCTGAAAAATGATATTATCTTTGTTTTCGATCAAGAAAAATGTTTAATTCTTGCTATAAAGATACATATAAGAATACCTTATGAAGAAGAATTGTATTTTCGAATACGTCAACTCGTAAAATAACACCATTGTGAAAAATTTTGCAACAAAGTAAATGATTTAATGTACACGAAAAACAAAATATATTTATATATATATAAAGAAATATTCAAAGCTAGCAAGTTTTCATAAATAAAAAATATTTATCTTCATCAATTTGTGTCTTGATTCCTGTGCACTTGTCTGACTGGATTTTTTTGTTCCTCAACACCCAAAAAATCACAGGTAACTTTTATTTTTATTATTTTTATTCTTACAACTTTGCTTTGAATTTTTATTCTTCATGGTTAAAGATTGTTATAATTTAAGAGTACTATAATGGTAGCATGGTTGGGTCGTTTGCTGGCCCGCATTCAACGCAATGTCCCTCACAAAATTAGTACGATCACTTAGCCTACTTCTGAGTTGAAACAATGAATAAGTGTTTCTCTTATCTCTCCAAACACAACAATCATAATATTAAAAGCATGTATAATGTGTCGGTGTAATGTTTGAATTTTCAAGCAAATGAAGGTAAATTAAAAAAAAAAAAAATATGAATTAAAAGAAAATTAATATAACTTCATATTGGAAAGAAAATGGAAATTTTCAAGTATCTTTTAATAATAAAAGATAAAGGAAGATTGATTTTAGGCACAAAAACAAGAGATTATGACATCATACACCAAAAATAAAACTAATGCACTTTGGCGCTTAAATTAAATGGTCTTGAATTATGATATTAATCCTTATTTATTTACAGAAATTTATTATGATAATTTTAAAATTTGTTGAATGCACGTTAAAATAAAGTTTTTTTTTAATATTTAAAATAATAATAAGCTTGTTGTTAAGCAAGTGGCTGGATAGTAAATTTTAATAATATGTCCCACATAGATATAAATGCCATTAATTTGCATAGCATAGATATCGATTTCAAAATGACATCAAGATTATAGTGGGAAGTAAGTGTCTTTATTGGGTGATTTTAGCGAGGTAAAGTTATCAAAAAAGATTTGGATTTATATTTAGATAAAATCTTAGATCTAAATATTATAGAAACATAATAAAAGTGAAATTTTTGAAAAACAAATATTGTAAAAACATTAGAATTCTAAATTAGATAACTCCTTTACATAATTTTTTATATCTCCTTTTCTATAAATTACTTATATATCAAATACAGGTTTTTTGTGGTTAGCAGGTTTAAAAAAAAAAAAAAAAAAAAAAAAAAATCAATACTGCCGCACATTCAAAAAAAAAAAAAAATTACCAATGTAAATTTTATGAGTCAACGGTTCAGTGGGGGAGAAGAAAGACAAGAAGTGCACTTTGTTGTCTAAAAAATTACAATAATATGCAGGTCATAAAGTTTTAGAATATCGTTGCATAAAAACGGGATCAATTTAATGCATCAAATTTCTGAAAACTTCTATGTACTTTTAAATGCGTTCGTAACTATATTAATATGTAGCACTTATAGTCGTGTCTGGTCTGTTCGCATGACTGTCTATCCGCCTATCTGTCTGTCCGCACATATCTATGAAGATAGTTCCCAACCAAATGGTTTGAAATTTAAAATATATAATTGTTGCATAATTTTGTAGTGTTATTGCAAATTTTATGAGCATCGGATATATAGTTTAATTATAAGGACAATCAAAAATATTCTTGACATAATGCCAATGGGAAGAATACCTTCAAATGCATTTTAAACATGTTACACTTTCCATACATTTTGAAATTGATATGCATCTATGAAGTACATTAAAATAAATATTCTGTACAATGTTCAGTGCAAAGGATATTTGTACTTGAATTACAGGGCCACACAAAAGTATTTAATTCCATAATGGTATACGAGGAAACATTGTGTGGGGAGTATTTTAATTATATTGAATTATTTAACATTTTATCAAATTGCTATA
The DNA here is from genome assembly GCA_964019185.1 of Maratus speculifer. Taxonomy (NCBI): domain Eukaryota; kingdom Metazoa; phylum Arthropoda; class Arachnida; order Araneae; family Salticidae; genus Maratus; species Maratus speculifer. The sequence goes on from OZ025289.1 coordinate 282,415,765, forward strand.
TGTTGATGAAGGCAATTACAAGTTACTTTCTATATAACAGAAAACACATAGTATTTATAGGGACACTCGAAAGATTTCAGATGCGATAATTCGATGAAGTAGTGTATATAATCGATGATTGCTGGTGGTTCATTTTTGTTTTGATATGAGCTTTTAACTAAAATTTTGCATGTAACATTTTATGTGTAAATGTTATATTTCATATACAGGGTTATACAAAAGAATTTCTAAGGAATATTGAGTATAAACGGAAATAACTTAAAAAAAATTTTTTTCTTTTAATTATGCATTTTCTTGTTGAACTACATTTAGTACACTAAGATATCTTTGTATAATAAAGATAAAATAATATACAAGGCCACACAAAGAATTGGATACAAGGCCTTCTATAGATGATAATCTCTGGAACAATGATCTCAGGAGATTTAAGTTGTATAAATCTAATTAAATAACAGCCAATTAGTATCTATCGTTTAAATAAAAAGTGGGTAAAATACAGGGTTGTATAAGAGTATTCAAGTATGATTCCATTTATAATTTCTTGAAAGTGAAATTTAAATCTGTCATGTGTTTTTAAAGCATTACAAGAAGTTAAAATTAGTTTGTGAATTATGTTTGTCTGCCTGTCTTTCCGAACTTGCTTTAATATCGTTGGATTGATCTGTAATTGATATTTTTTATTGAGATTTACTATGCCCTGTTTGTTATTGAAAATAAAGTGCGTAAAGCTTGTAGTTTATTTGCTGAGTCACTTAAAATAATTTTATTACATTATCGTTCATGGGAAAATATCATAATTTTTCAACTTTGTAGCACCTATAGTCATTATTTGGTCTATCTATCTGTTTGTCGGTCTGTTCACATATAATAGCACAAAAACTACCAAGCTGAATGATTTGAAATTAAATATATAAAATCGTTGCAAAATTTTGTTGCATCATTTCAAATTTTATGAAAATCCAATCACAACTTAATAAAAGTTTTCTCCAATTTGTCAAATCCTATCATTTTTAAATAATTCAATCATATCCCATAATAGATATTGATTCCAGGTTGCTATGGTGATTATGCCCCTGTTAAGAAGTAGTAATATTATCCGTATAACTGATATCATATCTGTATAACTGAATTTAATATATAAAATCGTTATAAATTTTGTATACATACATTTTTGCATAGGAGTGCAGTGACTCTTACACCTAGATCTGAATATATTTTAAACTTCGTTACAGTAAGAACGAACCTCATTTGATAGGATTGACTTGTTTATTCATTTATAAATTTATGTAATTTGAAAATTTCTGATTGCTGTTTATATAAAGTTAAATTATGTGCAAAGTGTGGTAAAAAGCAGTCATTAGAAGAGCTGACTTTGAGGCTCCTGTTCTGCAGATTTACTAGTAGTGTTATGATGTAAAAGGAACGATAGTCAGAATCAGATTAATATGTTTACAAAGAAAAATATAACAGGAGAAAAAGAAATTATGCAGTTTATTAATTGCATGAAGGAAAAGTAGGGATGAACACACACTGGAAGAAGAAAAGTTTGTAAAAATGAGTTGATAAGTCTTCTATATTGTTAAAAATTTGCAGGACATTAACTGTTTTAGTGCCAAATATATTTTTCAATGTTGGATAAGAGTGTGATGGCCCTCTTTGGCACTATAACAATTAATTTGTTCAATAAAAATCTTATACATTTTAGGGAATATTTTCTAAGGAGGTTGTGTGTACGAAACATTAGAATGCCAGAGTCTACACCTAGATCACAGTAATGACAATGACAGCCAAATAAACTAGGGGTGAGTGAATTTTTTCATCATTAATATTCCAAGTGGGTAATTAACTAGAGATCAGTTACATAATGAATATAGATGTAGATGGTATCCCTAAGTTTTGACCTGAGTAGTTGGTTAGATATGCTAATTAAAAGTAATTGTTAATTGTTATTTTGTGTTGATTTAATCATGAAACCAAACTGAATTAATCTGGCATGATATATCAGCTCACATTATTTTTCAGACTTAAAACCAATAAAGAAAATTGACACAAACAATACTATTGACACAATTAACACACACACACACACACACACAAAAAGAACCAGGCAAACCTAAGAAATAAACATGTCATTTATTTCTAGAGTTAATGTCACTATCTTTGATCTAATAGATACCTGGTTATGCAAAACTTATGTGTTACAATATAGCAAGTAGTTTAGGCAACAAAAATTATTAGTTATTCCTTTATTGTGTTAATTTGAAGAGTAGATTTTAGATCAAAGAATATTAGTTTGAAATTAGTGAGAATGTACACGTGGCAGAACAATTGAAATAGCCAGACAATGCATAAGGTAATTTTTTCTATTTTTCTATTGAGATTTAGAGTAATTAAATAAAAAAAGATTTGAGAAAACCACTAGCATTTTCATTTAAAGTTTAAAATACAATTCTTATGAAATACAACTTTTATAACAACCTGTTCCTCCTCTTTCCATTCTGATTCCTTTGCAAGCAATTCTGACCTTGCTTGTTGCCATTCCTTAGTAAGGCGATGTACATCAGATGTAAGAGTCTGGTTTACTTCTGTAGCAGTTTCTAATTGTTCTCTTAATAATTTGTTAATCTCAGTTAAACCCTGGCATCTAAACCAAACAACAAAACAAGCATTCATTAAAACCTTAATAATAATAACAAAAGCTCAAGACTTATTAATATTGCACAGAAGGATAAACATTTTTCACAGCAAGCAATAAAAAGTAATCTTTTAAATAAAACAGTAGAAGGGGAAAATCGTGGATACAGGGATTCAAAAGAATCATTTTGCTCCAATAATGTCATAGATCACAAATATCTGCCAATTCAAATTTGTCATAAAGTGGCTAAATTTACTTATTTATTTTTTTTTTTAACTTTTTACATAGACAGATTATAACCAAGAAAAAAACATGGGTTATTTTTATGCCATTAATGGATGTAAATTTTCAATATATTTTTAAATTTTCAATGTATGAAAGCAGAATAATAGAAATGTTTCAATATTTTACTTTTCTTTGCTTTTTTAATATCCTATTGGCACAGAAAATGAGCAAAGTAATCCTAAATGATCATTTGCTCCCTCACCTTTGACACCAATCTGGGTTCTGGAATAATTACAGAGTATTTGCTTTAAAAAAAAAAAAAAAAAAAATGAAGGATACGTGCAATGAAACTGCACTTAAACTTGTGAAAAACCAAGAACGTTGAATTTGAATTGCATAGAAAGAAAGATAAAGGGAAAGTTATGCATACAATAAAAATTCTGAACAAAATAATGCAGAAGTATAATACAACTAAAATTAAAATCAAATGATGCAGTGAAAAAAAGATAAATAATTAGGTTATCATTAATTTTAAATTAATTAAAAATTAATATTAAATGAAAAAGAAAAAAAAACAGGAGCCCAAAAACAAAATTTTGGGGACTCCATAATGTAATCTTTTCTTTATGAAAAACATGGAGAGAGATAAAATCCATTACGCTGTGGGATATGTTTAAGTGTAACAACATTTACAGTTAAGTTAATTGAACATTGCTACATTTGCAAGTAAGTTGATACTAAGTAATAATTGAGGTGGGTAAAGTTAGAGTAATATAAATCACATATTCTGTTATGTTAAAGAACAAAGGAAGTTTAGGGATTTTACCAATTTACTGATGAAGTTATAATGTATTTCAAATACAGTATGATATCTATAGGCAATTTGTTTTAAACTATGACTTACACTGTTCTTCCTATTAATATTGTTTGAAATGTCTAGATACAGTCAGTGCATTTAGCAAGAATTTTCAAAATTAGTGACATACACCACTATGATTTCAGCAATCTCAATTGTTAAAAATACAATTAATAGTGGTAAAAAATTAAATAAAAAAATAAGTAAATAAAAGTTTTAAGTTTAATTAGACGATCTTAGATTTAAGAATTTCATTTCAAGATTAATTTTTAAGTGTAATTACGGAAATAAATGAAAACAAAATAAAGAATTAATTTTTTTTAATGTTATTAATAAGTAAAAAATTCTGTTTAAATATCATTATTAAGAGCAAATAACTCAGAGATTACAAAATAAGAAATTATCTGCATGAAATTCTACCTATTTTTTTCTTGTTCTAATCTAATCAAAGCAGTCTCGAGATCCATTGAAAATACATTTTGGGTATGAGATTCAGTTTCCTGGAATGAAAACAATAAAAATGTTAAAATCAATGAATGATTGAAAAAAAAAAAAAAAAAAAAAAAAAGAAAGAAAGAAAGAAAGAAAGAAAGAAAGAAAAAGAAAACATTTTCAAAACCTACTACTGGAGATCAACCAAAAATTTGTTTGACTCAAAATCAAAATTATTCATTTTTTAGAGAAAATATTTTCTCCATTATAGAATATTTATTAAGGGTTGTAGCAATGTTAGTTTACTTTTAAAACTTAGAAGGAAGGGAATATAATAAATACCTCACAGCACTGATTTTATTTGATCAACTACTGACAGGGTTACCATGCATTTGTAAGAAAAGTCTTACGGTGCTTTGTTCTTTTTTGTTGTAATTTGACTGAAAATGCAATACTCAAAGAAACCAAGAAATTGGCTTTGGCAAGAGAGTCTCTTGACTCTTGAGAAATGTTATGTTATCATTATATGTCCTGAATACTTGTTCAAGCTACTGTAAACTTTTTAGCACTTCATTGTTGGTAAAAAGCCTCAGGGTTCCTATCTGTTTTGCTATATAAGGGCATAATTTGAAATAATTCCAGCATGGGTTATAACTATCAGAAAAGAAGGATACTTAAGTTTAACTGGTTAATTAACTGATTGACATCTGGGTCCAGCGGCAGCAAAAAAGTTTGCATTGTACCCTGAGCAAGCATACCTAAGCACAAACACCTACAAGAAATATGAAGTCAGTGATTTTAAACATATAGATGGTTCAATTTAGAAGTGAGAAAGTAACAAATATTAGGCTGAGAAAGACAGTTATCAGGAGCAAAATAGCTTTAAACCTTAAAGTTTTTAAAAAAGGAAGTTGGAAATTTTAATTTTAAATTTGAAAAAGAGTTCAAATTTTATCTTGTTATATATACATATTAATTCATAGAGTGTAGTAATGTTATAATTCTTTAAAATATGCTCAAAAATTTGCATAATTAGGATGAGTGAAGAATCCTCTACTAGGCTACACAAATTACATTTTGTCCTACACTTAACATAAAAGCCATTCAGTATATTGACTTGAAATTAAACATAAAAATAAATTATGATCTGTAGATTTGGACAATATTATTTTTTTGCAAAAAAAAACCTTGAAAAATTATTATATTAATTAATTGATCTCACATGTTTTTCTATTATGTATGCATTTTTGCAAATAAAAAAATTAAACACGTATATTTTTAGAAGAAAAATAAATCACAGAGTTAATAATTATAGATAAAATCATGATTAATTAAATAAATGAAATGCATTTTTATTCTGCCAAAATATCTCAAAAATCTTTGGAGATTAAAATTGAAATATTTCCACTTGAAAAATGAATATACAATAGTTTGACGAATTTAAGAAAAATGGAATATTATATCATAACTTTTCTATACTTCTATAACTTTTCTATGTAAAAATGTAAAATAAAGTAAATAGCTTGGCGGGTTTTTTTAAAGGCAATATCACGTCACATTGGAAATATAATGAACGAAAGCAGGTGAATATGATGACTTTTTATATTTTGAAAATAATTACAGAATTTATACTTCAAACTGTAAAAGAACATTTAGCTTTCTTATATTAAAAATGTATGTTATTTGAGAGGAAAATGTACATTTTAATAGAATACTTTATTAAGATTGGTTGGAAATGGTGCATATTTTTTGTGGTCAATCCTTTCAATCATATAATAGTTTCACAATTTCTTTTATGAAATTTTTAAAATAACTTTCTTTATGAAAATAATAGCATATTTTTAATGAATTAAAATTTGTGAAAAATCATTTATTTACATTCAATAAATGAGTATTTTTCAGTATTAAGAATTCAAATGCACAATTTATTCTTATGTGAAATCATTTACACAAACAATATGTACACACTTTAAAAGAATCATACATCCTTTTATTTTATTTATTTTTTATTTATTTATTTATTTATTTGCAAAGTGACAACAAAAGAATTATAACTAAAATATAATTGTTAAATTCATTGTATAAAATGTATTCAAATTCAAAAGTTGAAAATTGAACCATCTGAAACATATTTATTTTTCAGAAGTAATTAATATTAGTATTATTGTAAACATGTCTGCCATTTAAAAACAATTTAGGGAATTTGTTTGAATTTACATTTCTAAAATTAAAGTGCGTCATAATATAAAATAACGTTTTTGTTTAATAAAGATGCAAAAATAATATAAAAAAATATATTGTTACTTTCAAATATTCATCTTATGAAGCAATGTTTCGTGAATCCAAACAAAGCATGACTATTGTTAGTTTTAATTTATTTTCAATTTATGATTAATTGTATTTTTCATATTGTATTTCAATCATAACTACAATCTTTTGAAATGGTATTTAATTTGACACATTGAAGAATAAATATTTATGTTCAAGTAAGTGCTCCCTCTCATCATTATTTCAACTTATCTTCATACTTTTGATAAGCTATAATAGTTATTTTCTGAAATTTAAAATGCAAGTACATGGTATAAATTTTGTTGAAGATAATTACAATAAAACAAATAACTTTCAAACACACATTACAGTATACTGATAGAGTACACTCTAAAACAAATTGTTTGATTAAAAATTGTAATTAATTAAATATTAATTTTAAAAAAGTATCGGCAAATGATCTTAAAAATTACAATATGAAAACCTTGCATAGGCTTTATATATTTATAAATATGGATTTTTTAAAGTAGGGATGCACTGGATACTGATTTTGCCGGATATCGGATACCGGATATCCGGTACTAAATATGTTTTTAGTTATGGTGAATGTTCGTTTATTTCTTTATACAATGCCATCTCATATAATAAATGGCAAACATGTTTCACACACCATTATAACATTTTAAATGTATTGAAATATATTTTACAGAAACTATACACATTTGATTATCAGGGTTTGAAATTCAGGTTTTTCCAGGAAGAGAGAGTTTCCCTCATAACATTTATAAATGCAGGGGAGTTAAACTATATGAGAGGGGAAAAAATATTTTTTAAACACCCTATTATTTTTTACGTGCCACTTAAATATTTACAATTTATACAGACAGGACAAAATTCCACTGAAATAATTTAAACCAACAACTCAAGATAATTATCCAAAATGTTTATTTTAATTAAAACAAAGGAAAAGAATCAAGCCTTATATATATATCCATTTTTCAATTTTCACTCAATGTTATGGGCAATTTAATAACTGAGTTGCTAAATGAATTTTTTTAATTTAGATTTTATTCAATTTTATGTGGTTTAGAATCTTTTATAGGTTACCCTTTTGATAAACAAAACAGAGCAACTTTTCTAACACATTAAATTATTGAAATACTTGGTTATGCTTTTTTCATCTTATTTTTCTTTCTTAATTTTGTGAAATCTGATGTGCATTCAATTTTAATTTGCTTTCAAGAATAATGCATGTAGATGATTGTATTGTCAATATCCTTCGGTGATTATATATCACTTAATGGAATTATGGTCAATACTGTAATCTCTGACATTTTAGCTAATTGAATTATATTCTATTATGCATTGGAATTTTAAACCCATATGAAATTCTGAAAAGGACATAGTCAGTAGGTTTCTTCTACTATATGAGAAATGGTTTATTTAAAAAAGTCCTGCCCTAATTTCTGTAAACGTGAACTATGCACATAAACTATTTATTGTTTCTAAATGTATTTCCTTGAAGTTCAATTTAAAAAAAAAATCATTTGGAAAACAGTTGTTGTTATCGGTCGAGAATGGACCTTGTGGTGTCTGCATTTTATTTTGTTTATGATTCATCCAGGAATATTAATGTTTAAACCATGACATACGTAACAGATGACTCTTATTACATAAATCATGTTTTGATCATCATAAAAATAATGGTTTTACTGATTTTCAAAAACTCAATGGGAAACATTTAAACATCTTGCTTTGGGCAAAGGATGTCCTCATTTTATTTATTTATTTTACGAAATTCTTTAAATTTAGAAGAATTTTTATTTGAATAGGAAATCAAAATGTCAATGCTAATAAAGAGGAGAGTAGAAAAGTTACAAAATGGACAGGTGCGAATTATCAGATATGGAAAAAAACGAATCCAAACAGAAACATCGTATGAAAAATCATCTTTTAAATAAAAAAAAAAGAGATACATTGAGCCCATTGATGATGAAATGTGCGATGATTTTGAAAAATGAAAAAATTTAATGTTGAACCACTGATTGTAAACAAACACGTTTTCTTATTGTTCTTTTTTTTCCCAATGTGCAACACAGTATTTAATCTCATTTTGTTTAGTGCTAATTCCAGACTCATGTGATAGAGCTCAGTGACTATTACTGCCTTTTTAGTTATTTCTTGCTTTGGCACAGGAAAAAAAATTTGCAAAATATATAAATCGGTCATAGAAAAAATATCGCTCATTTCGTCCATCCTGGCAAAAATAAATTTTTAAAAATTGTTGATCGGTCTGAAAAAATTTGAACTTTGCGAGAACTTGGGCAGAGGGAAAATATAGCGAAATTTGTCAATCAATTACAGTAAAATACCTTAAAATTTGTTAATCTGTCACAAGGAAATATCATGAAATTCGTCAACCAATAACAAAGACAAAACACAAATTTTTCAACTGGACACAGGAAAATAATTGTTAATTTCATCAGAATGTCACACAAACAAAAAGGGAAATTTGCGAATCAGATGCAGAATAAAATAGCTAAATTTGTCAATTAGTTCAGATAAATAAATTTGTGAAATTTGCCAGTTCGTCTCCAAAAAAAAAAAAAAAAAAAAAAAAAAAATTGTAAGAGGAGCAAGCAGGAAAATTTTGTGAGAAAAATTACAAAACTTTTCAGTCAAACACAGAAAAACAATCATGAATTTTGTATAATTGCCGTAAGAGCAAACTGTGAGATTTGTCAATCGATAGAGGAAAATATCAAGAAAATAGTCAGTCAGTCCTGAGACTTGATCGTCACTTCACAAAGAAAAAAATTTCGAAAAGTAATTTTTTGGGGAAACAAAAGTGACATAAGATTCTTTAGTGCATGAATCCTGCCATCCCGTCCTGAAATTCAAACCCTGTATGTGTATAATAATAATATTGAATAAAAAATGCAATTCTAACATTTAAATACTCTGCTTATTTGTCAATAAACCACTGAAATTAGCTAATAGTATGTATAATGAAATGCTGATAATTTTTAGAACAAATTTTACATGTTATATGTCTATAATTGTAAAGCATTTTCATAAAGAAATACATGGTATCCTTTTATAATGTAAACATAAAAGTCTTACTAATATACCAATGGTTGAAGAGTTATCTTCAAACATTGGTTTAATTAAAGAAGATTTCTTTTTTTTTTTTTTTTTTTTTTTTTTTTTTTGTTTTAATCATTCAATACTGTTTTACCTTAAGCTACATATAATTTCAAGTTTGATATTGAATAAAAAATGCCCCCCACTTTGAAATTTATATAAAAAAATTACTTTTAATTTTAAATATTTATAATGAAGTCACGAAAATAAACTAGTTGGATGCACCAATCCTATCTCTTCTATTTCATAGATCTCAATGTTTCAAAAAATATTTACAAATATTAATACTACATCAATATTGTTAGTTCAATATCATACCAACTTTGATTTTATCTAGAATTTTTGCTGCAGTCATTTAATTAGATTGAGTTAATCTCAATCATGATATTTACTAAAATTAATATTTTTTCTTTTACTCCGCTATACGTCAGCTGTTTGCGAATAGCCAGTTTTAGCAAGATACGAAATTCCCATTGCTGCATGAACTGCCAATTCAAAAATGTTCAAAAAACAAATTAAGGGGGGAAATAGCTCCCCCCATTTCCTCTTTTTATACTTAAGCATGGAATTCCGTAAACTAATCAAGGATATGCTTTATCACATAAAAAAACCTATATCCAAAATTCATAGCAAATCAAATAATTCTTCATAAAAAAAACCATTTATATAATTTAAGAGGAGTTATCCCCCTTCTTTATACTTAACCATTAAACTTCCAAAACTACTCAGAAATTCTCCTTATCGAAAAGAATGTGCATCCAAAATTTAAAGCAAATAAGATAATTCTGCATAAAAACTCATTATATCAAATTTAAGGGGGTTTGAGGAAATCGGCGACAGAATGCAAGAAATAGCTTTTACGCATACCGCGGGACACATATTTTCTTAAACAAATTGCAAAAGAACGGGAAATTTCGTTAAAAAATCGCGAAATAACGACTAATTTCCTGCAAGATTCGCAAAAAAATGACTAATTACGTCACAAAATCTCAAAAAAGTGGCAGATTTCCTTAAAAGATCATGAAAAAATGACAAATTTCGTTAATAAAATAAAAATTTTTGTCAAACGATTCGCGATAAATGGAAAATTTTGTCAAAAGATCACAAAAAACAGTAACTTTCGTCAAAAAAATTGCAGTAAAACAGAAAATTCTGTCAAAAGATTCGTAAAAACAGCAAATTTTGCCAAAAATTCGCGAAAAAACGCAACTGTTGTCAAAATATCCTTGGAAAAAAAAAAAAAAAAAAAAAAAAAACGACAGATTACGTCAAAAGATCTCAAAAAATCCAAATTTTGTCGAAGTAGTACAAAAAAAGTTAATGCCTGAAGTGAATTTTTTTTTTTCTAAAAACTAATTTTCCTGCTTCAAAATTGTGTTTTTATTGCTCCAAAAGCGGATTTTCCTAATTCACAATCACTTTCGTGTGAGGAGAAAATTGCACCCAAGGCATAATTAGAATTTGATGCCCCGCCCCCCTTCCAACTTTATCTAGTGACAGCCCAAAAATGACGTTTGTAGTATAAATTTGGCGCCTCTTACATTTCCTACACGTTTTTGCACATAGTTTGCATATTTCTAGCATATCAAGAAATGAGTTAAAAATCAATCACAAAAATCCATCTTTACATACAAAAACCAAGTTGAGTTAAATAAGAGTAATAAAAAAAAAAAAAAAAAAAAAATGGGGGAAAGAAAGAAACGAGAATGAGAAAAATGATAAAAAAGGATGCATCTTAGAGATCTGCACGGGCCGGGTTCGGGCCGATTTACATTAACGGCATTTGGGACGGGTTTTAATTTTTTTTTTTCCTGGAGTATCAGGCCGGGCCAAGCCTAACTTATTTTTTCCGTACGAAGCCGAGACTGATTTCGTTTTTCCTAGTCTTCACAGACCAAAATAATCAGTTCCTGTTGAATCTTCCCATATGAAAATCCTTTTCTTGACGTGGAAAAGTCTGTTCATAAATCAATAAAGTTTGGCTTGGTCCAAAAATTTTTGAAAAATAGGCATATACTTTTAAGTCTTCATTATTCTACAATTAAACACTAGAATTTATTCTTTTTAAAGAATCGTAGATTATTTTTTCTATATATTATAGAAAAAAATAGCTATTAAAGGCTTATTAAAATAGGGCTTATTAAAATAGAGGCTTATTAAAATAGAGTTAAACACATGAAAAAAAAAAAAAAAAACATGATTGTGATGGAATTTTCGTTTAAACTGAAAACTGCAAATTTCTTTTAAACTGTTCATTCATGCAAAATGAATACAACAATACACGAGAAAAAAAAAAATTAAACATTTACATCTGCTAAGAAGGAAATGTTTTTTTTCTTTCCAATGTCTTAGAAGAATTTACTTTTACTATATACCATTTTTTAGATTTTTTTTTTATGTATTAATAATACTAATGATAACTGAAACATTTACATACAACAAACAAAGGTTCATTAAAAGCATAAATATTGCAGCCTATGGCACTTCTGCATAAATAGAGATTATAAACATGAAAGAAAAAAAAAGTATAGACTAAGATAAGTTTTTTTGTCTGAACTCTTCCGTTAGAGTAAAGATCAATGTTCTGTAGAAATTCATCCGAGCCAGGATGGGTTCAGGCCGAATTTTTAACTTTTTTCCAGGCCTGGCCGAGCTCGGGCCAAAATTTTAACTTTTGGGCCGGGCTGGATTGGGCCAGTATTTTTTTCGTTCGAGCTGGGCTCGGGCTGGAAATTTCGGCCCGTGCAGACCTCTAATACATCTATTGAAATAGCATGCAGGAGAAAGCTCAACAACACCAAAAGAAAGAATAGCATTGCACTAATTTCAATCAATATTTTGTAATTTTTAAGCTAGGATAATATTTTAAAAATATAAAGGTAATTTCTCGAATGAAACATTCACAACTAGAAAAATTCTAGAAATTGAATAAAAATTAACATAAAAATATTCCCGAAAGAATAATAATTTAACACAAAAGCATTTCTAAACAAAACGAACTTACATCCAATGGGATTTGAACTCTCTACCCGCTGCTGAGCTGCTAAATGCCTTACTTCGAGTGTCCTTCCCTATAGATGCTGCAAATTTTGCCATAGTACCTATATAAATACCAGTATAAGTCTTGTGACTGTCATCAACAGCTCCGATCTGATTGTTTTATTTTTTATATGCCCGGCGGCTGTTTTCCTACTTTTATTTTAGCTACCCGAAACAATCGCCAAATACTTTCCTTCGCCATAATTTCATTTTAAATATAAAGCTGTCACTAGCTTTATTTAAAATACTAAAAATACATATATCAGATACATTTAACTTGCACGTTTTTCTTTCATTTTATAAAAAATACTATAAGTAAATAAATAAAGATACTTTTCAGTAGTTGTACATAACAAAAAGTTCTTGGCTGGAAAAGAAGTTTGGCAACGTATATTCTGGCAACCTACTTACTATTTCATATACACAAGCATTTTTTTCTCATGCGATAACAATGTATTTAAGGTACTACTTAATTATCCCGTCGACCAAAGAACGATAGACAAACTGTCAGATTATATGCCAATAATGGATGAACATAAATGTTACTTTCTTGATATTAAACCCGCTACACTTGTTTGTTAAGTGATGAAATGATTTTAATTCAATGATTTATTTATATTTTTATGAATTTTTTACTAATTTATTTGTCCTTTTGTTATTTAAAATAAATTTTATGCCAATAAGCGAATAGCTCTTGATATTAATTGAGAAAAATATAATATGTGTTTTATTAAAGTTACTTTACGGTTATATCCGCCGACATTATTTGGCTAAATAAAAAGCATTTAACTCCTTACAAATTTCCGCTAACATTGATATATTTTGTACTTACGTATTAATGCCACAGCAGTAGAAGTTGTGCTAATGTGCCAATAAAGAGCGATCTTGTTGTTCGTGCCTTTTTAGTGTTTTTTTTTTTTTTTGCTCATCTTGACGTCATTTTTAGTACTTTAGTACTTTTTAAGCCTATTTTTGACGCCAATTTTTGTGTGCGTGTGAACAAGATTGCTCTTTATTGGCACATTAGCGCAACTTCTGCTGCGATGGCGTTAATACGTAAATACCATACTTTTTTATACTCCTTAATAAATTCTAATATTACATTTAAAATACTTCAATGTTGTTAACATATGCAATATCTTACAAATATCTCTTTATGGTTTGATTTAATAAATTCTGCATTAAAATATGAAAACTTTTATTAGTATTCTTTTGTCCGAAATCACCTGAATAAATCAAATTTTATATTTGGTACATCTCGACGTCATAACTAAACGTCATCATTAAAGTAATCCTTTTCGTTAATGACTTTTATTTTTTTTTAACCTAAATTCATTAATTTTCTAAACTTAAATTTTTTTAATGGCAACATTTTTCCTTTTGAGTAATTTGGCGAATACTAGTTTGTCGATTTGTATAAATGGGTGAAATTGGTCGACCTGATAATCAAGTAGCACCGTACGTAATGTAAATAAAATAGGTATGCATTTTTGGCACAGATGTCATATACGCACCACATTGGCGATTTTTTTCTGACGCCAATGTCATATGCTCATCGGAGTATTTAACTGAATCCAGAGTGTCGTTATTTTGCTTGATATGGCAACCCAGATGTTGTTCTTTACTAATTAATAAATAATTTATTTTTATTTTTTTTAAATATATAAATTGTTTTGTTCTATAGTTATTAAACAAACCTTTTTTTATTTATTGTTATTACCTTTCAAAAAATATATATGTAACTGGTATTCCAAAACGAGATTTTCGCCAAATTGGCTTTAGAAAAAAATTAACGTCAATGTGATTCGTATATGACATTTGTGCCGCATTTTAATGTAGAAACAGAAATAATTCGTACGAAACTAAAAATTAAAGTTCATCAGGTTTGTTTTCAGAGCTATTTATATATTTTGGCATCATACCCTAACTTTTTGAAGCCAAAATAGCACCAAGCTTTGGCAAACAGATGTATATTAATCAGACATTCATAAAATAAGTAATAATTTAATTGACCTAGAATCATTCAAAGTACCTTAAAAAAAAGCTGACACATTCTCACGTCCGAATCATCATGGAGCGCCCGACTCACCGCTCTTGTGTTGCGCTAAACCGGATTTCTTACTGGTACGCCCTTATCTTACGTCTCAAAGGCTCAAATAAATGTTTATAAAAATTTTAAACCATATTTTTACGCTTATCTTTTAAATGTCCAGTAGATTTTTCCATTCATGTCCAATTATTCATAAAATAATAACTGTGAAAAGTATTGGTATGAACGTTTGTACTTAATAACTTTACATATCTTTTTGTCTTGTACAATTAAAAAAAATAATATTAATGTCAATCTTGTGTTAAATCAGTCTTTGAAATAAAATATTACGTGATGGAAAAACACGGTTACGCCACTTTAGCGGTTAAAAAGATTTGCTATTCGGTCTTTCGGCGCCATTTTTGATTTATTCGCCAAACGCACCATCCAGAACAGGATAATGAACTTTTCCGCAAAATCTTGCCCTGATCGCCTAAATTTGTTGATTTCATCATATGGACCTTCAGATAAGCAAGTAAATAAAATTATGAATAAAAGTATCATATTACAATGGCTAGCATAAATTTAAGAGATACTAAACTTTTTGCCAGAGGCGGCTTTTAACTTAAATAAATAAGAATTTAATAAATAAAAAAAATATCTCACTTCGCTCGTCAAAATAGATAGTGAATATGATACATGAAAATAACAACAAATAAGTATTTTTTTCACGTGATTTATCTAATCTATTTATTTATGTTACATACATAGCAATTTTTATGTTCATTTAAACTTACATGCAACAATTACAAGAAGTAACAAATGTAAGAAAAAGACTATGTTCAGGTGGAAATTTCAGACGAAAATTCGATTTTCTCAGCGACCGTCAAACATACAAAGATGAAAACAAAAAACTGGTTTAAGTTTAACCATAAGGATTAAAATAAACCAAAAACGAAGTTAATCCATCCATGGAAACGTTAGCTAGACTTAGTTGAATTTTTTGCCTTCATTTTTTCTTTTAAAATTAAATAAAAAACTATTCTAAGCTGCAGTAATTTTTTGAATGCTATCATTTTATTCGTCTCGTCGAGTTCTATCTTTAAAAAAAAAATTTCACTGCCGTATCTCAACTGGTTCGCCAGAAATTTTAGAAAGTTGTTCGCACTTTCTATTTCTTAAACATATTATACCAAACGCAACCGTGTTTGCTATGATATATATATATATATATATATATATATATATATATATATAAAGAATTTAATAATAAAATATTTTTTAAGAATTGCACAAATAGGCAAATGAGCATTTCTTGTTTACACAAACTTTGGATAACTGAGATGAGACTAATTGATCTTTTTTTTTTTTTTTTTTCTTTTCTTTTAAAAGAATATACAACAATAGTGATGTGATAATGCATTACAATTTAAAATTAGAATTAACTTTACTTTTTCAGAATATTTCTATATTGAAGCAATTTACATATTCAATATATGTAGAACTTTTGTAATTAAATAATTAACAAGCAAAAGATTAAAAATAATAAATTAATAAATTAATTTTATTTCTGTAATTATTATTATTATTAATTGCATTTAAAATAAAAGACATAATTTTACTTACTTCAATGGCTGCTTCATGAACTTTCTGTTCAGCTAAGGCAGCTTCTAGCTTAGCACATCGCATACGATAGTCTTCAACCTTAAAATATAAAATAAAAGCTTTAGCTTTTTTATATGCATACAATTTACAATTCAAATTCTTCATTTGTAACAATGTAACAAATACTTTTAATATCTAGATAGTTTTTTTCCCCCAATTATCTATTGTATATTATTGCCAATAGAGAGTTTACTTTAGAATGCAATTAATTTCCTTTTATACAATATACAATCGAGTCTCTCTATGACGAAACTCCATACATCGAATTTCTCTATGTAATGAATTTTTAGTAGGAACGGTTCCCTTTTCGCATGATTACATTAAAAACAGTCTCCATATAGCGAAATATCGATCTCCATATAACAAATTTTTTCATAAATTGGTCTTAATTTACTCAGTTTTAAAAGGCTTCAAAATCATATGGAATCAATTTTCTATCACTTATTTTTGATTTATCGTCAGTGCTGAGTTTTTTTTTTTTTTTAAATTACTTCTCTCCTTGTTCTTTAAATCCAACGAATTCATCCCATCTCCCACACATCTTTCCACATCCTTCTCAAAACAGAGTCAATTGGATTGATGCACATGTAAGAGAGGAATCAATGAGAGGCACATAAGAGAGGCTTTCAAATGGAGGAAAATGTTAACTACAATTTTTCATTCCTTGCTAAAATTTGGGCATTTTTTTTAAGAGCATAACAATTTTAAAATCAAAATAACAAAAAATCACAGATTTCTCCATCTGAAATTAATGCAAGTCTTCCTTATTTGATTTTCTTTAAGCTTTCAAATAAATGTCTGTTCTAGAAATAAAATGTTAGGTTAATACTTACTTTTAAACATTTCAAATTATTAATTCAAAAGATCAAAAATAATATTTGTTCAAATTTCGCGCATTAAATACGATTTTTAACATCATTCTCTATACATCGAATTTCTCTATATAACGATTTTTTTACTGGCATGGTGGATTTCGTTTTATAGAGACTCAACTGTATATACAACAGATTAATAATTGTGTTTTCTATAAGGAAGATATTAAAATAAATATGCATATTTTGTGTGTCCCAAAAACTCTTAAGCACATAAAGAAAAAAAAAAAAAATCTCATTAAAGTGTAGCATGCACTAAAGGTAAGTTGGGGCGGGCGGGGGTGAGTCTGGTTCAAAAGTATGCAGTAAATTTTTTTTTAATTGCATTTAAATTTACTTCAAGCTTAGTTTTCACATTTAAATATCTTTTCTTACATAGTAATAACTATTAATCATAAATACTCTTCATGATAAGATTTTGTGATTTTCATGTGCTTGAAAATCTATTTAAAACAGTAAATTCTGAGTGAGTCTGGGTGAGTCTGGTTCAAAAGTATGCAGTAAATTTTTTTTTAATTGCATTTAAATTTACTTCAAGCTTAGTTTTCACATTTAAATATCTTTTCTTACATAGTAATAACTATTAATCATAAATACTCTTCATGATAAGATTTTGTGATTTTCATGTGCTTGAAAATCTATTTAAAACAGTAAATTTGTTATTCATACACAATCATTAGAAAAAGTTGCTAAAATCACAATTCATTTTCTTTTTTTACAATTTGCAAATTAATAAAATTGTCACTTTGAGACAGAGTTAAAAAAAAAAAAAAAAAAAAAAAAAAAAAAAAAATACATCCGAAAACTTTTCAAAAAGCGATATATATGTTACCGACCAAACTAGTTTATCCCAATGCACATCAGATAAACTAGTTCTTCCTAGGCCAAACTACTTCATCCTAATACCCATTAGATAAACTAGTTTGTCCTAATGCTCATAGGATAAACTAGTTTAGCTTGCTATTTTTTTGGCCTGTATTAGTTTAGCTAGGGGAATTCAATTTTGTGTGCTTTTATTGATCTCAAAAACTGCTTCAGTGCCATCCTTCTAGTTTATCCTAGGCCAATTCAATTTGATGTGCTTTTATTGATGATGCCAACCAGTGTTGAACACGCTCACAAAAGAAAAAAAAAAAAAAAAAAAAAAAAAAAAAAAGAGCTGATTCAAACTCAAATTCAATTTTTCAAAAATGAGTCAAGTTCACACTCAAATCCAATTTTTTTAAACAAATCCACTCAACTGAAATATATCTATGGAAGTGAGTGAAGTTCATTAAAAACTCATTTTTTAATTTTTTTTTTAAAATTTTTTTTTTTTTAAATATAACAGAAGTTTAGCGCCCAAATTTACAAAATTTTGTGAGCTAGTTTTCTAGTTATTCAGTGTAAGGATCTTAATGGGTGTAGGAAATTAGATGATTTTCCGAGAGAAAAAGCCCCGGACAGTACAAAATTTAAGAAAAATCCCATACAAAGGTCGGAAAAGTAGAAAGAAATAATGTATATCAATTCATCTTAGCAAGAGACAGTTTTTCAGAGAAGCAGAAAATAGGCGAGACAGAACGTCGCCCTTTTGAAATTGCCGCTTCGGTAAGAATCCCACGGTAGTATCCCACGGTTCGGAAAACATTGCAAGGCAAAAATGAAACTGGGATCGGCGAATAAGAAAATAGCTTGTTAATGACATAAGGTAGATAAGTTTTAAATGGACAAAAAAAGTAACGGAGGTTTTTTGATGGGGGGGTCGAAAAGAGATGAGAAGGAGAAAGAGTGTAGTTCTGAAAGGGAGAGAAAGGAGGACACCTGCTTGGAGCAGAGAGGTTTTTCTCTCGGGGGAGTGACTTAAAATCAGCGGACCTGGCTGATCTTAAAAGAAAATTACTCCGGATATGGGAGCAAGAATAGTGTGACTGAGTGGACACTCGTCATGAAAATGTGAAAACGGATTATTTTAATCAAAGGAACTATTTGATAGCATTTCTCCATCTGAGCAAACTAAATGCTGGTAGTGAAATTTCAATGGACTAATTGAATATAATCAGAGACTCAATAACTTTATCTCAATGACTTTTATGGAAATCAGAACCCTTTCATGGACTAATAATTTATTTGTTTGTGATAATGATTTGTGTATTCAAGAATCATCTATAACATTTAATAAAATGTTTTATTAATTCATACATGAGTCACTGCCTCACCGAAGTACACGCACCACGCTACCCGGTCTTCATTTGAAGGCATCACAAACTGGTGGCAGCACTTCGATTTCAAATAAAGACTATTGTTTGATAGAGCAGAGGAGTCTGAAACAGTTGTTCATCAAGAACGAAAAAGGAGTTCATCCCGAGCGACAACAGGAGTTCATCCCAAGCAACATCGGAGTTACGGAAGGCACAGCACCGAGGCTTAAGCAAGTGCGAGCGGGACAAATTCCGGGAGACAGTGTTCGGAGGGCTTGATACCGGACGAGAGCTGCGACACAGAAGGAACAAGCCTGACACATCGAACGGTCCAGCGGCGAGCCAGGCTGAGCGCGACAACCAGCAACGGCGGAAAAAGGGCAGACCATTCTATCTGTGATAGCAACGAGCAAAGTCCAGCAACAAAACAAGGTAAGCTGCATGTTTTGAGTGGCTTAGTATTACTGTATGAATGCATTAATTCAAAAGTTAACATTTTGAGGTATAGAGAGTTTGTTTTGTTGATTAAAAGTAATCTTTCAAAGAAAATAAAAATGAGGATTTAGTAAGATTAAGTAATTTAGGCAAATAAATATTGAGAAAATTCTAGTAAATAGTCTAGGGTAAGGAAATCATTTATTTTTTTTCTCTTTGTTTCCAAAAGGAACAAGTTACCTAAAAATTAGTCTAGATACCAAGTAAGAAGAAAAAAAAAAAAAAAAAAAAGATACAGTCAGCAGTTGATGCTGGGCAAGAAGTGTAATACTTGCAAGATATTTTGTATTGAAAAATACTTAGAATTAGTATAAAAGAAATTTTTTCCTGAAAAATATAGTCTGGACCAAAATAATATGGACATTTGATAAGGATGCAAAGAGGGCTCAATGTTTGAAGGAGGTTTAAAAATAAACATAAGTATAGGTAGTGATGAGGTACTACGTATGAAATTAAATTTTTTCACTGTGCATATATGTGTATAGGGCATTAAAATCTGAGTGAAATTTTTACATAAGAGTGATAATTTTCATAAAGAGTGAAAAAAAAAAAAAAGAAAGTGTCTATATGTTATTGCTAATTTATGTATTTACATAAGATATATTTATTTTATATGTAACCTTACTTAATTGGATAGTGTTCAAAAATTTGCATATGAAAGTACTTTAAAATTAAAATATTTTACGAAATGAAGTAAACTCTAAAATTAGATATCAGCTGACAAGAGTATTAGTTTTTGCGTATTATTTAAATTATTTGGGGAGGAGTTAAAATAAGTAAATATGGCAAAGGTTACTTCACTGAAGTACTGCAGAAGAATTGATCTGGTACATTTAGCAGATGTGCTAGACGTAAAAATTGCGGAACATGACAAAATAGCGATAATTATCAAGAAAATACAAAGTTCGGATAGTTATGATGAGCAATTTGCGCTTACGCAAGTCGGGTTCATAATAAAGGACAGGGAGGATCAACTGGCGCAGGAAAAAGAGAGGGAAAGATTAGAAATGGAAAGAGAAGAAAAGCAGAAAGAAAGAGAGTTTCAGTTAGAACAAATTAGGTTAATGCAAAACGCGGACAGAAGAAGCTCCATTTCGAGAAATAGATCAGAAAGAGCGCCTAAAATTTCATTAGAGGGAATTAAGCAAAAATTTGATCCAGAGAAGTCCGATATCACTTTATTTCTTAACTTATTTGAAAGACAAGCCGAGAGGTCTGGGATAGAAAGCGACGATCTTGTGACACACCTGTTGGCATTACTGCCCATAGAGATCGCAGAATTAATATTACGCGAACAAAAAGAATTTGTGGACAACTTCGAGCATGTAAAGTCAGTTTTATTGGCAAGATACAGACTTAGCCCAGAAGCGTATCGTCAAAAACTAAACAAACATGCGAAAAATCCAAATGGTCCTTGGAAAGATCTAATTTTCGAATTAAATAGCTTTCAAGACGGGTGGTTAAATGGTATAGGTATCACAAAATTTGAAGAGCTAAAGGACTTATTAATAACGGAACAAATTAAAAGGCGTGTGCCGGCGGAAATAAGGGAACACTTCATTGATTCGTGGGCGTCGTATAAAAATCCGGAAACTCTAGTGAAAGATCTAGACGGCTACGAAACAATAAAAAGCGTACAAAAACGGACATGGAAAGATAGGTATTCGGCAGAAAAAAAGTTCGAAGGGTCGAGATATGACGAAAAAGAACCGGAAAAAAATCAGGAAATAAAACCAAATTGGCGAGAAAAAAATGATAACGAGGACAGGCAGAAAACTTTCGAAAAAACGACGAAAAACACTTGTTTCGTTTGTGGAGATACGAGCCACTGGAAGCGAAATTGCCCAGAAAATAAGAGAAATATAACAAACATTGCGAATGTTCATCACATTCAGGAGGGGACAAATTTCAAAGAGAATTTTAAACCTTATCTAGGTCAGGCGCATATAAATGGAAAAAAATGCATGACGCTAAGAGACACGGGAAGCCAGTATGATGTGATTCCCGCAAGGTTAATTAAACCCAATCAATTAGATGGTAGGGAAATTTATGTAAAACAACCGCTAATAAACGATGTAAGAAGGTTACCTACGGCGGACATTACATTAAATATCGAAGGGCTAGGAAGCTTAAAGACGAAAGCTATAGTGGCGGATAAAAGCACAGACTTGTCATATTATATTTTGGGTAACGACACTCAAAAAGAAATAGATAAAATTAAAAGAAACACCTCCCATAATAGATTCAAAACAAAACCAGAACTAAAATGCTCTTCTGCTGAGAGAAGAGGAGAAAAAGAGAATAGCTCCCAGTCAAATATGACAGGAAAGATTTCAGATGTGAAATCGAAGGGAAGGGGTGTAAAAATGACACAAGAAAATAAATACGTGAATTTCGGATTAGGAAAATCTGTGTTACGGGAGGAAATAAAAGAAAAAAAAGCAGACCAGACCAGACAATGGTTTAAAGAACGTTTTAAAAATCATAATTCGGGCTACTCAAACGGTAAAGTCAGGCAAAAGCCGCAAAATAAACAGAAGGAATCGGGAAACACCGAACACAAAGCGAGTAAATGGGGGAAATTTGGAAAGATGCCAGCAAAAAGTGATCAGGCTAAAAGCGACAGAAAAATGGGATTCAACAGATACGTTAACAAAAGGGATGCATCGACGTGGGACAAAGGGTTAGGTTTAAATGAGGGTAAGTCATATGACCAAGAGGCGAATAATACGATGCGGAAAAGAGTTAATGCCATAAGTACCGTGACAAATGACTCGAAAAAACTAGCGGGGAGAACCGAAAGTTCCCATACTCACATTAAAAATAATTTCAAATCCCCTGAAGAAATCAAAGAAAAACAGCATGACAGAGTGAATCACAAATGCGGTAATCCAGGTATAAATACACCTGTCAAAGTTAAATTGTTGTAAAAGTTGAGCAAGCTAAGCTCTAGAATAAGCTAGGTGTAATATATTAATTCTTATTTTGTTTTGTGTAAATGTTAAAGTGCTAGGTAGTATGCGATTTATTTTTATAAAGTGCAAATTCTTAATGTGCCTAGAATGGTAGGTACAAAAGGCTATGATAATAATAATAATAAAAAAAAAGAAGGTTTAAAAATAAAAGGTGGTTGAGGTAGATTGCGAAGATAGACATTAACTTTGCAGCCTTATCATTATGCCATTAAATATAGGCCAGGCAAAGATATACTTCATGTCGACTATTTAAGTAGGAGTAAGTTTTTTCTAAATGTATATAGTGTAAAATTCTCATAAAAAATATTTGACTATAAGTGTAAAAGATATAGTAGGAAAGTTAAAAATTTTTTAGGGATAGAAATAGTTAATTTCAGAGATGAATTTTTTTTGTGTGTGTGTATGTATTGAGCCACTCAGAATATGTGAGCTAACCTTTGATTTCCAGATATTCCGTCTTGCAGCCAGAATATCATTTTAAGGAGGGGGGTATTGTAGGAAATTAGATGATTTTCCGAGAGAAAAAGCCCCGGACAGTACAAAATTTAAGAAAAATCCCATACAAAGGTCGGAAAAGTAGAAAGAAATAATGTATATCAATTCATCTTAGCAAGAGACAGTTTTTCAGAGAAGCAGAAAATAGGCGAGACAGAACGTCGCCCTTTTGAAATTGCCGCTTCGGTAAGAATCCCACGTTAGTATCCCACGGTTCGGAAAACATTGCAAGGCAAAAATGAAACTGGGATCGGCGAATAAGAAAATAGCTTGTTAATGACATAAGGTAGATAAGTTTTAAATGGACAAAAAAAGTAACGGAGGTTTTTTGATGGGGGGTCGAAAAGAGATGAGAAGGAGAAAGAGTGCAGTTCTGAAAGGGAGAGAAAGGAGGACAACTGCTTGGAGCAGAGAGGTTTTTTTCTCGGGGGAGTGACTTAAAATCAGCGGACCTGGCTGATCTTAAAAGAAAATTACTCCGGATATGGGAGCAAGAATAGTGTGACTGAGTGGACACTCGTCATGAAAATGTGAAAACGGATTATTTTAATCAAAGGAACTATTTGATAGCATTTCTCCATCTGAGCAAACTAAATGCTGGTAGTGAAATTTCAATGGACTAATTGAATATAATCAGAGACTCAATAACTTTATCTCAATGACTTTTATGGAAATCAGAACCCTTTCATGGACTAATAATTTATTTGTTTGTGATAATGATTTGTGTATTCAAGAATCATCTATAACATTTAAAATGTTTTATTAATTCATACATGAGTCACCGCCTCACCGAAGTACACGCACCACGCTACCCGGTCTTCATTTGAAGGCATCACATGGGTTCATCCAATTTTCCTTTCAGATACCCAGTCCGGGTTTGGTTTAAAAAATACATTTTTTGACAGGCTCAGACTGAGATTGACGGGGACTTAAATTTTTTTCTTCTTGCTTAAGTCGGCATTGGACTGCAATTTTCTCGAGGTCAGCACATGCAGAAATTTTCAGTCCGATTTCCAACCCAGCTCATATAAAAATCATTTGGACCGGCAGGATATCTTGGCTGTTCAGTAAAAATATCAGAAACATTCAGCCTAGCCCAACATTTTTTTTTATTGCATGTATTTTTAATTCACTATTATTCCAGAATTAAAATTTATATAAATATAAATAAATATATAAATGTATGTAAGTATGTATTTTTAATTTTTTAAGATGCATAGGGGTTTTTTAAAGTAAATTAAAGTAAACCTGAGAAAAATAATCGGCCTATGATCGAATCCTGGGTTTAACAAAAAAAAAAAAAAAAAAAAAATTGCTGATCAATGAAAAATGCAGATATTAGTACTTATAAAACGAATATATTTGCACCAGATGATGGACCTTCTAATAAGGAAACTTGCCTATAACGAATTTTTCAACTGTTAAAAATTTAGCAAAAATTTAAAAAAAAATCGGTTTCAAATCCAAAAATTCGGACATAAAATACATCGAGAATTTTGACAAATAGTCTTCGAAAAAAAAATCAATTTCGTCATAGATTGCGAAAAACACGCGAATTTCCTCCAATAAATCGCGAAAAAACAGAAAATTTCGCCAAAAAATCACGAAAAAAAAAAACCAGCAACCTTCTTCAAAAGATCGCAAAAAAGAAACAAAAAAAAACGGCAAGTCAAAAAATTGAGAAAAAACGGCAAATTTTCTCGATAAATTGCGAAAAAAGGCAAATTTCGTCAAAAAATCACAAAAATTGCAAATTTCTTCAAAAAATCGCAAAAAACGGAAAATTTCTTCAAAAAACCGCAAAAAATGGAAATTTTCATCAAAAAATCACGAAAAAACGGCAGTTTTCGTAAAAAAAATCACGAAAAACGGTCAATTTCTTCAAAAAATCGTGGAAAAACGACAAATTTCTTCAAAAGATCGCGGAAAAATGACAGTTTTCGTGAAAAGATCGCGAGAAAACGACAGTTTTCGTAAAAAAAATAATGATACAGCGGCGAATTTCTTCAAAAAATCGCAAAAAAACGGCAAATTTTATCAAAAAATCACGAAAAAAGAAACTCGGAACATTTCTTCAAAAGATCGCGAAAAAACGAGTTTTCGTTATAAAATCATGAAAAACTACAAACTTCTTTAAAAAAAAAACACGAAAAAACGGCAAATTTCTTCAAAAGATCGCGAAAAAGAACGGCAAATTTCTTCAAAAGATCGCGATAAAGAACGGCAAATTTCTTCAAAAGATCGCGATAAAGAACGGCAGTTTTCGTGAAAAGATCGCGAAAAAACGGCAATTTTCGTAAAAACAACACAAAACAACGGCGAATTTCTTCAAAAAATCGCGAAAAAACGGCAAATTTCATCAAAAAATCACGAAATGACGGAACATTTCTTCAAAAGGTAGCGAAAATACGGCAAATTTTTTCAAAAGATCGCGAATAAACGACAGTTTTTGTTAAAAAATCACGAAAAACTGAAAATTTCTTCAAAAAATAACGGAAAAAACGGCAAATTTTTTCAAGAGATCGCGAAAAAACGGCAGTTTTCGTCAAAAAATGACGACAAATCGGCAAATTTCTTTAAAAGATCGCGAAAAAGCAGCAGTTTTCGTTAAAATATCGGAAAAAACGTCAAATCTTCTCAAAAAAGTGCGAAAAATGCAAATTTCTTCAAAAGATCGCGAAAAATGACATCTCGTCAAAAGATCCTGAAAAATCCGCAAATTTTGTCAAAGGGGAGCCCCCCCCCCCCCCTCTTTCGGACAGTGTATGAGGTGTTAAAAATTCTCAGAACAAATGCAACTTGTTTTTGAAACTATACTTTTCTTATATGCCTATCACAAATACTTGGGAGGTTTGAGTGCATATAATGTAATGCGAGGAATTTGTCTGCAGACTGTCTTTTAAGTTTTTACTTGTGTTGCAGACTGCAGAGAAAAAATCTGCTGTTGGGCGTTCTTTCCAATAAAATTCTGTCTAAGAAGATTTTATTACATAGAATTTTTTTAATTTTTAAATCTCTAAGCCATAGAATATGGATTAACGATATTAATGATTCTATTGTAATTTATATTGATTTTTTAATGAATCTCTATTGTATGTAAATATCTGAATACTTATTAATACCATTATTTTTTTTTTTTTTACACAGCTTGGAGATTTGAAAATTTTAATCACATAGGAGAGAAAAGAACATTGTTATAGCGATGTTCCTTTTTTACCAGGTTACACATCTCTAGCAAATGTATTACAGTAAAACCTCCATAACGGACACTCCCGAATAGCGGACACCTCTATTTAACGGACAGTTTTCAAATCCCCACTCCCAAAACTTTAATTTTTGTATGTTTAACCTCTGAATAACGGACATTCCGAATAGCGGACAGTAATTTTGGCAAAAAAAGAATAAACAATTATTTTTTAACGACGAAAAAAATAAAATAAAAATCCTCTAAATTTGTCAGGGCAATGTATCACAAATTTTGTGATCACAGATAAATGTGGGGATGAGCTGGAGAAAATCCCCTCTCCCTCCTACATACCCCCCCCCCCCCCTCCCACCCTCGGATGATTGGAGATTGTATGCTTTTAAGAAGCAGAAAAATACAATAAACACTTATACATTTTTATTTTATTTATTTTTTATTTTTTTAGAAAAAGATGATTTAAAAGGATTAAAACTACTGACAGAATTAAAACTTTACATTGAAAAACAAATTACATGTAATCGCAAAGAAAAGCATACTTTTGTAACTTTTTTTTTTTTTTTTTTTTTTTTTTTTTGTAAGAATTTAATAAGCAAAGGATAAAATTATGCACAATTTTATTTCAGTTTTATTGCTTTAAAAATTATTTTAATTTCTGGTTTAATCATATAATAGAGGTTTTAGGACATTTTTAAATCGACTAATGAAACATTAAGCATTCATTAACAATTTTTCTATCGCTGAGGTTTTCCCAATAGCGGACACCTCCGAATAGCGGACAATTTCTGCGCTCCCGAGGTGTCCGTTATTTAGAGGTTTTACTGTATTATCAATTTTTTTCTTTTTTTTTTTTTTTCAAATTAATTATTATACTGAATCTTAACTGATTATTGTTATTTTATTTTTTTTTTTTTTTTTTTTTTTTGTTTAAAACAGGGTTTTGTCATACACAAATTCTTCTAACAGGTTTTATAGTAGTGTTTCCCCATCCGTATAAATGTATATGTACTATTTTTTAAAGAGAGTTTTAATTGTGGAATAAAGGTAGCTTATATAAAAAAATATATTTTAGGCCAAACTGAGACTGGAACTTAGATTATTGAAAATTCCAGATTTCTGAAAGAATATCAAATATACTTCTGATATTGTTAATAGTACATTTATTCATAAATAATTCAAAGCCAAGTGATATTTATATTATTTAGAAATATATTATTTAGTGTCAGGAAAAAATAAATATAAAAATGTTTATCAATGTTTCTTTTTAATATTTTTTTCTTTCACATAAATATCACTTGACTTTGAATTAATTATGAATGAATGCACCATTAGGAATATCAGAAGAACATTTGATATTCTTTGGAAAAAAATAGAATTTTCAAAAATCCGGTGACGCCCTGGTCTCTACGATGCAGGATTTTCGAGACTGTACATTGCTAATTAATTCTCCAAATTCTTCTCTTCCTAAATTTTATATTTCTCGTCCAATCACTCACAAAAAATAAAATAAAAAGATCAATTAGTCTCATGTCAGTTATCCAAAGTTTGTATAATCACAGGAAATGTTCATTTGCCTATTTTTACAATTTTTAAAAAATATTTTATAATTAAATTCGTTTTATATACATATACTATTATTTATTCTTTATGCATAAGAAGAAAATATTAGAATTGTAAAGATTTTCAACCTTTTATTTATGAGGATGATGATGATACATGTTTTAGGATTTCCTGAATATAATTTAACTGGTTTTTGTGAGTAATTTTTCATCTATTTTTTGGTCCTCCAGCACACAATTTGTCAAAAGGAACATATTTTATACTACCATTGGTAGTAAAATGGAGAAGATAGGCCAAGCAGCAGAATTTTTTTCTGCAGTCTGCAACACAAGTAGAAACTTAAAAAACAGTTTGCAGACCAATCCTTCGCATTACATTATATATACTGAAACCTCCCAAGTATTTGTGATAGACATAAAAGAAAAGCATACTTTTAAAAAGAAGTTGCCTTTGTTCTCAGGTGTTTTTAACACCTCACACATTGTCCGAAAGAGGGGGGGAGGTCTCCCCTTTGACAAAATTTGTTGCTTTTTCACGATCTTTTGACGAGATGTCATTTTTTGCGATCTTTAGACGAAATTTGCATTTTTTTCGCGCTTTTGACGAAAACTGCTGTTTTTTTTCGCGATCTTTTGAATAAATTTGCCGTTGTTCGCGATTTTTTAAAGAAATTTGCCGATTTATCATGATTTTTTGACGAAATCTGCCGTTTTTTCGCGATCTTTTGACGAAAACTCGTTTTGTCGCGATCTCTTGAAGAAATTTGTCTTTTTTCGCGACCTTTAAGGACCGGGCACATAGCACTAACTTCTTGTGGTCAGGCGTCGCTATTTTTTATCTTTCGTGTCGGCGCTTTGATGTAAAATTGCTTTTTCAGTGAACTGAATCTGCACTTCAAGAGAGAAATCGAACTTGAAATCAGTTGACAGCTTTACGACTGAAGATGGGGAAGATAAACTTTCCCTTCCTTTATCAATTCGGTAGGGTTCTTTTCTCAAAAATCATTTAAAGAGGTTCGAAAACTAGCATCCTTTTGTTCTCCTCCCACCGATAGTCGGAAACTGCATCTTCAAAGATAGATTTATTGCTCTTTTAGTGTAAATGAAAGTAGTGCTGTTTGCCCGCAGCCTTAGAAGAATTTTTTTTTTTTCGTGATTTTTTGAAGAAATTTGCAGTTTTTTCGTGATTTTTTAACGAAAACTGCATTTTTGCGATCTTTTCAAGAAATTTGCCATTCTTGCCCGATCTTTTGAAGAAATGTTCCGTTTTTTCGTGATGAAATATTCAGTTTTTCGTGATTTCTTTTGGCGAAATTTGCCGTTTTTTCGCGGTTTTTTGAAGAAATTCGCCATTGTCTCGTGATCTTTTTACGAAAACTGCCGTTTTCTCACGATCTTTTCACGAAAATTGCCATTCTTTATCGATCTTTTTAAGAAATTTGCCATTTTTTCGTGATTTTTTGATGAAATTTTCCGTTTTTAGCGATGTTTTGAAGAAACATGCCGTTTTTTTCGTGATCTTTTGAAGAAATTTGCCGTTTTTAGCAATGTTTTGAAGGAACATTCCTTTTTTTCGCGATCTTTAGAAAAAATTTGCCGTTTTTTTTTTCGTGATTTTTTGACGAAATTTGCCCTTTTTTTTTCGGTTTATGACGAAGTTGATTTCTTTTCGAAGACTATTTGTCGAAATTCGCGATCCATTTTATGTCCAAATTTTTGTATTTAAAACCGAAATTTTTCAATTTTTGCTAAATTTTTAACATTTGAAAAATAGTCTTCAGACCTTCCCAAGAGTCTGCGACGAGCGTCGCAGCGTTGCGCCGATTCTGCTCCCGGGAAGATAGGGAGACAGCATATCAGTCCCATTGAATAAAATATGTTATACATAGGTGACGGCAATACTACATTGCACAAAGTTTGCACTGGAGCAGTAGTTGGGATTAATAAAAGTACTTCAAATTGCATTTTGGTCTAGGATAAACTAGAAAGTTGGTGCTGCGGCGGTCTTTGGGATCAATAAAAATCATGCCAAATTCAATTGGCTAAGGTAAAATAGTTTGGACCACTGAATAGCAGGCTAAACTGGTTTATCCTATGGTCGTTAGGATAAACTAGTTTGGCCAAAGAAAAATTAATTTATCCTATGGGCATTAGGATAAACTAGTCTGGCCTTTAAAAAAAACTGATTCATCCTATGCACGTTCGGATAAACTAGTTTGGTCTAAAATCAGGTTTGGATGGTAACATATATATATGGATTATATGTTTTTCAATAAGTCACATTCACATCATCATTAAAAGGGACACATAATGAAAATATATGAAAAATGCATATTATTAAAATGCTTTTAACTATTTGGACTATAGAAAAAATCTTTTACATCAATTGCTAGTTACATAAATATTGACTTTAAATAGTTTAAAACATTTTAAGAAAAAAGAAATTACTTTTTGGATTACTTCAATGGATATATATCATGATATATATCTGATATTTATTTTTAAAATATCAAGATTTTTGATATTTTTATATATTTGATATTTATTTAAAAATAATAATAAAAAAAGAAAGGTGTGCAATATTTTGTATATTTGATATTTATTTTCGAAATATCGCTGTGCAAGATAATTTTGATATTTTCAGTCAAAACTAGAATAAATAAAATTTTCAACAGTAATTGACGAAGTCATTCTGTAGATAAAGATTTTTTTATCTCTGGCAGTGACTTAACAAAAGGACAAATATCCTTTTAAAGTTTTGTTTCAAGTTTTTATTTTTAAATGTAGAACTAATAATTATGCGAGACAATTAATTCAGAATAGCCACTGAAAGATAAACTGACTAATTTAGAAAACCAGTCATATAGAGCTTCATTAGAAAAAATAATCTTTTCTGATTTTGGTTTAGTTTAGTCTAAACAGAATAACATGTTAGGGAATAAAAAATAAGACAAGCTTCCATTTATATAAAAATCTGTAATTTAAAAAAAAAAAAAAACTATTTTATATTTAAATTTTTATTTTATAAATTTCTGATTTTTTTAATACTGAATCCTATAGTTTATTTTTCATTTACTTTTTTTTATGATTGTATAAATTAAATTGCATCCGTTTTCAATTAATTAATCTTCAATTTTGTTCTAAGCAAGAAAAAAAAGAAAAGAGATTTTTTGCATTACTGCATTTTTAGAATATTGTTCCAATTTTTTTTTTTTTTTTTTTTTTTTTTTTTTTTTTTTTTTGGTTTATTCTGAAAATGTTTGATATATATATCAAAATATCATAATATTTACAAACCCTAAAATGAAATATTTTTTTTCTTTTTCGATCGTTTGATCAAATCAGTTTCTTTTTTTCTCTGCAGTCAATTCACGAAATTAATTTTCTTTCACAATCGATTGACGAAATTCGCTATTTACCTCGCGATTTTTAACTAAATTCGTCATCCCACACTCATGATCGATTGGAGATTTAATTTTGCAGATTTCTTGAAAAAACAAATAATTAACAGAATTCCGCGAAAATAAAAATAAAAGTATTCGCGAAATAATCACATGCGGAGGGAAAGGAGGGATTAATGCACATAATTTTTATTTATTCGGGATTTTCTTATTTTCTGCGCGATTATAGTGTTGACTCTAAGTCGTTTTAGAAGGGCACAGCGCCCGGCAGCCCTTTTTATTTCTTATATGCACCCGGCGGCTCTTTTAAACCCTTCCGATGATCCCGGTGGCCCTTTTTAACACTTCCAATGCGCTTCAATGGATCCCAGGAAAATATCGAAAAATCTAGGGGACTCATAAATAAACCAGATCAAAATATTTTTTGTGATTTTTGAAAATAGTGCTCCCTTTTTAAAAAATTCCCCCTTGTTTTGGGTCAATATTAGATTATATATTATTTTTTTTACATAAAATTAGCTTTAAATGTCGAAAAGTCGAAATTAATAGCGAAAAATATAATGTCACATAATGTGAAGAGGGTGTGACAGCCTCGCATGTGACAATCAGTTACATAGGGGAGAAAAGAGTAAAAGGTATAATAAAGGTAAAATGATGGGTAAAATTTCCGTTATATATTTATGTATCAATGACCCTTCAGCAAAATATGGTGATTAATGCAGGAAGTGTTCTCTCTTTTCGATTTTTTTCCGACTATTCTTTGTCAGATTTCTATTTCGAAATAGTAATGTTAAAAGATTAAACATTATACTGACGGTCATCGCGAAGGGGTCAATGACATATCAATTTTTTCACTGTTAGCCCCCCCCCCCCTCCCCCACGGTGAATATTTAAATTTTGTTTTCTGATTGCAAAAATTTATACACATGTAGAATTTCCTATTTAAAAAAAATTGCACATGTTTTAAATGAGCTTGTTTGTAATCTATCCTCCACTAAAAATAACGGAGTAGTTTTAAATTTACGCATCCTCCTCTAAGGGTGCCAGCGACTCAGCGGCCAAATCCCCCTCGCAAAGTTAAGTCTATGGGCGTTCGATGCATTCTTTCATTCAAAATATCTCCTCAAGGAATTAATATTTCTAACGTCTTTTTTTTCAGTGTTCTCTTCTTAAAGGATGTCACTTTTTTTTCTTAGTTATCAAAATATTTCTAAAATTTATGCTGAATTTAATATTTTATGTTTTAAAAACTGGCGAACTGGGAGTAAAATTTTAACTGCCCATATAAAATTATGCATAGATTTTAGAACTATTTTGAAAAGTAAGAAAAAAAGACGCATTTTTTTAAAAGAACACCACCAAAAAGAGAACTTAAAAATATTAATTCCATGAGGAGATATTTTGAATATAAGAATACATCAAACGCTTATAGACTTAACATTACCGATGGCAATTCGGCCGTTGAGTGACTAGCCCCCTTTTGGTCTAAGGTTGGCTGTATCGGGTTTTATGGCGCAAGATTCCTTTTGGGACATGCTGCGCCAATTTTCGTCTAAGAAAATCCGTCTTTAGAACATTTTTTTTTTTTTTTTAACCCCGAAAGGGGTGTGTCTTTTTAGAGTTTGTAGAAGAGGGAGAAATTACGCCCCCCCCCATCCTCAATACATACATACATACATACATACATACATATATATATATATATATATATATATATATATATATATATATATATATATATATATATATATATATATATATATTTGGGGGGGGGGGAGAGAATGCTTTATTTCCAAACATAAAAAAAAGAAAAGAAGAAAAAAGTAAGTAAACACAATCATCGTCTTCGTGCAGGATTTTAAAAATATCTCAAAATGTTTTCCAATTATGAGACTGTCTAATTCTGATAAGAAACTAAACAATACATTTCTTATCTTCGGATTTTTTTTATCTCGAAATCGTAAACAGTAAATTATCCATAGCATTATTATTTCATGGTGTCACCTGCTTCATTCATAAATAATAATGATAATAATAATAATAATAATAATAGGATATAAAAATATAATTAATGCATTCTACCTGCTGTTGCCGTCTTCTAAACTCCCATTCCCAGAGTTTGACACGATCTCTCACGCACAAGTTACAGAACTCCATACAAAAAATCAAACATCAGGCGAATGAAAAGAACTGATATTACAGATATATCTACTTCATTTTTGACACGATGAAAAGTGCCACCCGCCTCCCCTTCTCAAACAGTTGCTATAGCAATACATCCACGCACGGTCAAACTTCCGCGATAGCTATAAGTGTTAAACCTCAATGCGGGCTGAAGTAAAAAAAAAAAAAAAAAACGGAGTTTGGGGAGGGGGGAGGGTAATATTTTAATATATACCAAGTGCAAGGGCGTATATAGAGACATGCTAGCTATATTTGGGATAGTTACCTGGCAAAAAGTCAATTAGTCTCAAAAGTGCTGGCAGAACAAAATTCAGGGAGATATACGTTCCAGAATAGTCAGGGGCGGATTTATGAAATGAGGGGCCCCTCTCACTGGAAATTTTTGGGGCCCTTCCATCTTGAAAAATTGAGTACATTTATAATTTTAAAATAATATATATTCAAAACTTAATTACAATAATTACTTACAAATTAATTAAAATATATTCAAATCGTTAAGGATTAGATGTACAAAATGCATTTAATGTCCAAATTACATCACAATTTTACATAAACTTAGATACTGTGGCTGATAAAAGTGCTAAAATTATGTATCTTATTTTCCTTTCCATTTCTTGGTACTTTCTAACTTTAGCAATTTTTTAGCACTTTTTATATCTTAGGCAAATCGGGGTCCCAATTTCCTTTGGCAGTGTCTAGTGTGTTTACAAAAAAACATTTTTTCGAATGTATCTCTGACCAGGTAACTACTCAGCCCATTACTTAAGGCAGATTATTCCGATGGTGCTTCACAGCGCCCAAGACAATCGATAATCAAGTTGAATTACAAAACCTTGTAGTAATCAGATCCCTTGAAATAAAAAGTCCTTGGCAGTGGCAGTGAAAGATGAAACTAAAATCTGTAAAATAATTGTAAGCAAAATTGAATGAACTAATTTTCATTGAAATCGAACCTATAGACTTAGAAAAGAATGCGTTATTAATCTTCGAAAATGGGGGTAAAATAAGTCCAAGTTAAACTTTTATAATGTAGAAAATAGCTTAATCGTAATTTACGTTGAACGAATTAATTCCCGTTGAAATCATGCCGATAGAACTCGAGGAAAAAATGCGCTCCCAATCGATGGGAGATGATCCTCCCCAATAAATTTGCCGCATTACGTTTAACATTAATCAAATATTTATTTTATAAATGAAATCCCCCCCCCCCCCGCTCTAAAATAAAATTAATGATTTACCTTTATAAGTAACGTTATTTTTAATTTATGGCAGTAGTAAGTTCATGCCGAAAAAAGAAGATTAATATTCGAAAAAGCTAAAAGCAAGAGCATTGGATCAGAGGATCCTAGAAACATTTTAAAGAAAATTGCAAAAGAATAGGATCCTTTTAAAGGAGCTACACCAAGCACTGCAATAAAGAGATTAATATGCAAAATTGATGGTAGCTGAAGTCTGATGCCTTTCATGTAGTAACTGAAGGACATAGGAAGTTAAAAAATAAAAGTTAGTGAATCCAACTATTTTTAAGGGAGCTATAACATGGGGACCAAAAGGTGTCAACTGGCAGTTGAGATCAGACCCGTAAGATCAAAATATTTTAAAAGGTCCTTGTACGTTTTAGATCTTCAATTAGTCAAAATTAAGCATAAGGTATGAATTAATCAAAAGGATCAAATTTTAAAAAAATGTTCAAAAAATAGTGTGAAAATTTTAAAACATAGCCTAGGCTATGTTTTAAAGATTTCCTAGGGCACCATAAAAGTATGTGAGATCCCAAAAAGTTGTTAGAAAAAGAGCTAGTGAATCAGATCATTTTTAATGGAGTAATAATAAAAGACCCGAAAGGGGTCATGTGATAGTTGAAAGCAGAACTCTAATTTCAAAACACGTTAAAAGGTTCTAGTACTTAGCACTTTAGATCTTTAATTAGTCGAAATTAAGTATAGGGTATGAATTATTCATCTGAATGAAATTTTAAAGAAATGTGCAAAAGGATGAGGGAAATGCATAAAAAAAAATAGTTCCTAGTGCCTCAATTAAAATATGAGGGTGTTGATCCGGGAAGAGAAATCTATGAACCAACTTTAAAGTTATTTTTTGAGAATGTGATTCAATAAAGGGATGAAAAGTGCATGGTGCACAAAAGTTCAAGGAGCTCCGAAGTGGCAGGACCTTAACACAATAAAGACGGCGTGGAGCCGTTTTGGCCAGTAACTAATGAATATATTTCTGTTCGTACTAGAAATCCCTTCATAAAATAAGTTTAATAGAAACAAAGGAAAAGAAAGTTACATTTTAAATTAAAAGTATCATATAAAAATATTTTTATAAAATTTGAGTAAATTTTTCCGTTTTAATAGTGTTAACTGCAACAATGTAGAAACGGATGAATAACAAAATGGAAAAAGCTCCCCCTAAAGAGATATTGGATTAACCCCTTGGGGACGAGCGACACGTATACGTGCCTCTAAAAGGCTTAAGAATCCTTGATTATCCTCACCAGTAAAACTTCACTGTACAATTTGAATTACTTAATCAGAACATTTTCTCGATTAAAAAAAAAAAAAAAAGCACACATTTTTGTTTTTAAAAGCCGGTGACAAAACATTAATATTTCGTAAAAGGCTCCCATCGCGAAGGGGTTAAAAGGGGGGGGGGGATTTATTAACAATTTAAGAGACAAAAACTTCAAGAGGCACTGTGCCAGGTACTAGTTGACCAGAGTCTGAACTGAGATGCAGTTTGATATAAGGAAATTTTCCTAGTTTATAAAGTAGCCGATTGACCCAAGAACTATGAAAAAGAAAGTAGCAAAAAAATTGAATTATTTTTAAAGGTGCAAGAAGACGCCCCAAAAAGACGAGTGATGTTCAAAACTGGTAATAATTTTTTTTTTTTTTTTTTTTTTTTTTTTACATTTATGCTTGTGGGCAGGAGGACCTAAGAAGTTGTTAAGAAAAAAATAGTAGTGAATCGGACCATTTTTAAGGAAGCGATATTTAGGGGGCCCAAAAAAGCACGCTGATAGTTGAGAGCAGAGCTCAAAAATGGATACATGTTAAAAAGTCCTGGCATTTAGCGCTTTAGATCTTCAATTAGATGAAATTAAGTATAGGGTATGAATTAATCATTAGAATAAAATTTTAAAGAAATATATAAAATATAGTGGAAAATTATTATAAAAAGAGTCCTAAGGCATCAATAAAAGTATAAGGGGTAGCTGAAAGCCCTAAGAAGTTGACAGAAAAAAAGCCAATGAAAAAATCTTAGAAAAAAAGCTGTTTGAGGTACCCCTTTCACAATATAGCTTAATTGTCTTTAGCATTAACCCAATATGTATTTTATGAATGAAATCCCCCTCACCTATAGAGTTAAGGACTTGCCTTTAATAGTAGTGTTATTTTTAATTTACGGCTGTAGTGAGTAAAATAAGTTGATGCCAAAAAATAAGATTAATATTATAAAACGGTGGTATTAAGGGCATAAGGTAATTTTTTAGAAGTTTATAAAGTTGTCGGAAGACCCTAAAACTACATTAACTCATTAGGGTACAGTGGCCACCTAAACACTTTTATCATCACCTAATTTTAATTCCAAATTTACAAATGACACCAAGAAAATATTTACAAAGTTTTGCATTTACAATGAAAGTTTAAAGGATTAAGTTGTTGGTTTCCAAAAAAAGTCGTTTATAAATTTCGGTATCAGCCAATCATTTTATGAACAGGATTTTTTTGTGCCAGAAAGGATTAAAGAAAATTGAGAGAATAGGATTATTTTTAAAGGAGTTGCAAGGAGGCGATTAATATTCAAAATTGGTGGTACATGAAGTCAGAGAAATTGTTTGTGATTCATCTAGTAGCTGAAGAACATAAGAGTTCTTAGGGGGAAAAATCTAGTGAACCAGATCATTTTTAAGGAGCTATAACAAAGGGCCCAAAGAGGGCCAACGTGAGCAGGGGCCTAACATGAAAACACGTTAAATGGTCTTAATTCTTAGCACTTTAGATATTCAGTTAAAAATTAAGCATAACTATAAAATAATAATAAATAACTATAAAATAGAATAAAACGTCGTAAAATGTGCAAAAATTGGAGGGAATCACTTAAAACAGAGTAGGTTCCTAGCAAAAACATGAAGATGTTGATTCAGAGAGAAGAGTCCAAGACTCAACTTCAAAATTTCTCGTTGAGAGTGTAAGAAAGTTAGGAGGTGAAAAAGGCATGCCGCCTAAAATTTGGTGGGATCCCGGATCGGGCCCTATTTGATCCTAGGTGCTCAGGATTTTAACTGGAATAAGGAAACAGTAGAATAGCTAAATGGAAAAGGATTCTAGAAAAGAAGATCGGATTAAGAGGGAGCAATTTATTAACAATTTATAGTGTAAAATTTCAAGTGACGGCACCGGGCCACAAAGTGCCTGGGTAACTGGCATGTAGTTGCGTATAAAGACATCTTTTTGTAGTTTTTAAAACAATTGAGGACTCTAGAACTATGTTAAAGAAAATAGTGTGCAATTCGGATCATTTTAAAAAAAGCTGCACTAAGGGCCCCAAGGAGGCGATTAATTTTCGAAACTGGTGATAGCTAAAGGCTAAAGCCTCTAAAATGTTTTTATCGTAATGCAATAGCTGTAGTATGTATGAACTGTTAGTGAAAAAACCAATGAATCAGACCATTTTTAAGTGAGATGAGCCATAAGAGAAATCCCAAAAGGGAGCAGCTGATAGTTAAGAGCAGGTTCCTAACATGAAAACTTATTAGATTTTCTTAGTTATTTGCACTTTAGATCTTCAATTAGTCCTAATTAAGTACAGGTGGGAATTAATCATTAGAATACAATTTTGAAGAAATGAGCAAAAAAAAAAGGGGGGGGGGGTCTGTTTAAAATAGACACTAAAGTACAGATAAAAATATGAGAATGTTGGTCCTGAGAGATAAGTCCAAGAGTCAACTTAAAATTTTGCATTGAGAATGAGAGAAAATTGAGAGATAAAAAATGATTGCCGCACAAAAAGTTCAAGGGGCCCTGAATCATTCGCTTCATAATCCTAAAATGCCCAGGATTTTAACAGGAATCTAAAAAGGTGAGACTAGCTAAATGGTAATTAGTTCCAAAAAGGAAGTTAGGATTAAGAGGGAGTAATTTTTAACAACTTACGGTGCAGCAACTTCAAGGGGCGCGGTACCGGAACCCAAGCTCCCAGAGACTTAACTAGTATGTCGTTTGATATAAAGGTATTTTTAGTAGTATTTAAATTAATCGGAACATGCTAGAATAATGTTAAAGAAAATTGCATGCAATTTCGATCATTTTTAAAAAGTTGCACCAAGGGCCCCAAGAAGGCGATTAATAATCAAAATTGGTGTTAGCTAAAATCTGAAAAATGTTTTTGTCATTCATGAAGTAGCTGGAGAACTTAAAAAGTTATTTTTTAAATAAAGCTAGTGAATTGGATCATTTTTAAGGGAGCTATCATAGGCCAAACAATTAAAAGCAAAGCCTTAACTTGAAAACATATTAAAAAGTCTTAGTACTTAATTCTTTAGATCTACAATTAGTCAAAATTATAATAATCAGAGAATGCTAGAACTATGTTAAAAAAAAGTTGTATGCAATTCGGACCATTTTTAACGAAATTAGAGCAAGGATCCCAAAAAAGAAATTAATAGTATTTAAAATTGATGGTAGCAAAGGTCTGAGAAATATTTTTGTTGTTCATGTATTAGCTAGAAAACCTAAGAAGGTTTTAGGGGGGAAAATATTAAATCGGATCATTTTAAAAGAAGTTATAATAGCGGTACGGTAAAAGTCCAACTGATACTTAAAAATTAAGGATCTAACATGAAAATATGTTAAACAGTCTTAGTACTTAGCGCGTTAGATCTTCAATAATCAAAATTAACACAGGGCATGAATTCAAATAATAATTTAAAGAAATGCACAAAAAATGGGTAAGTGTTTAAAAAAAGGTCCCTATGGCCCATATGAGGGTGTTGGTCTAAGAAGAAGAGTCCAAGCATCAACTTTAAAATTATGTACAGAGAAGGTAAGATAAATTAAGCGGTGAAAAACGCTTGGAGTACAAAAAGATCAAGGAGCCCTGGGCCGGTCTCTACGAAATCCTAGGGGCCCCCGGGATCTAAACAGTAATGTAAAAACGTGAGACTATCTAAATGGAAAAATAATCCAAAAAATGAAGAACGGATTAAAAAGAACCAATTTATGAACAAATAATCTGCAGAAAAGCTTCAAGGGGCCCAGTATCGGGCCCCAAGAAGCCAGGATCTTAACTGGAGGTTAAAAAGGTGAGAATAACTAAATGGAGAAAGGTCCCTCAAAACAATGAATATTCGATATAAAGGGGCAAGCTATTAAGAATTTCGTGCATAAAAAATTAAAGAGGCCCCGATCCTTAAAATATTAAAAATCTGAACCTAGTGTGCATAAGGATCTGTTTTGGACTATACTGACCTAAATTTTTAGACTTCTGTGTGTGGTAGATTTCGCCCACAGATAAAGCGAAACTTTGTTTTATTAGTACCGATTTAGGACACAAAAACTTCATTGGTAGTGTACCGGTTCACGATCTTAACTGAAATATACAAAGGAGGATAACGAAATGAAGAAAGGGCCCCCAAAACGAAGAAGATCAGATAGAAAAGGGGCAAGTTATTAAAAATTTAGGACATAAAAACTTAAGAGTCCAGGGGGCCCGGGTCTAAAAAAATTAAAAATCTGATCCCCAAGTGCATCAGGAACTGACTTAGACTATCCTCCTCCTAATTTTCAGACTTCATGCGGTATATTTTGCTAGCCATACACAGACACGCAGAAGGAAAGTTTCTTTTATTAGCACAGATAATCAGGAACAAAGTAAAAATTGATTTAAAATATCAGTTTTATGAAAACTGCATTCGTAGTGACGGCCCATGATTTAATCATCTTCCCAATCTATATTATTAAAAAGTCATAAGTTTCTAATCGAGCTCCTTTCGGCTCAGACCCCATTTTCCTTTGCATCCCACCTATTCCCTCTAACAACCGATCATTGTCCTGATAATTTTTATGAAAAAAAGGAGGGGAGACTGGGAAAAAAGGGAAAGATAAAATCTCTCTGGTAATCGCATATTATAGAAAAAAAAAAGTATTTATTACTTGAAATGGTATAACATTAACTGAAAAATTAAAAGGTAACACTAAGAAGTTTTTTTTTCAAAACGCCACATTTTTCTTAGAACTCAAAAGAAAATTTGGGGGCCCTTCGGATGCGGGGCCCCTCGAGATTGCGACCATCGCGACCCCTTAAATCCGCCCCTGAGAATAGTGTTAATAGTCCACAAAAAGTGATTTTTTTTTTTTTTTTTTTAAAGCGATGAATATAATATGAAATAATCTAAACTTAAAAAAATTTCATTAGACAATTTTTAAACACACCAATACAAAAAACAATACAGAAATTTAATAAATAAGAAAGACTAAAAATCCAATAAAATAGTGTAAAAATAGTTTAAAAGAAATAAATACTCTTTTATGAACATTTAGTGTTTATTTTAAAAATCACGACTAATTTCATGACTGCAATTCACATAGTTCCAAATCCTTCATGCCAGCAATACGTTGATTCGGAATGGACCTCAATCAGTGTTTGTTGATTTCAGAGGGTGGCTCGGGGTGGGGGCACTTTCCCCGGGAGCGATGAGATGTTCCCTCCTCCCGGAAAAATATGCAGTTTCCTCCCCGGAACTCTACAATCCCCCCCCCCCAGTGAGTCACAGAAATATCTCCCAGAGAAAAGTGTCTGAATTCAACACTGACCTCAATTACTGAAATTTCTTTTTTCAGATAAGGAAAAATTGAAATAGATTTGGCTTTTTTCGTCAGAATGCAATATCAGTTTCAAAATTTTTGCAACAATGTAATGAAGTTTAATAACATGCATAAATTTCATGGCGATCCGAATATATTTACTTGAGTTGAATCACGGACAGACAACCTTAATTCATTAACACTTTTCAACTATGTTGAATAGATTTATGAATTCAAAACATGTTGAAATTTAAAATGTTTTAAAATCGAAGAATTATATATTAATCCTATATAATATAAAAATCGGTCAAAATAGTTCAATTTTAAAAAAAAAGTTTTATAGAATCAAAAACTGTACTTGGCAACTACCCACCACAACCATAACGACAAATCGAATGAAAGAGAAAAAATAGGGGTTATGTAGCAAGATTTTCAAAGTTCATATAAAATTGATACATACTCAAGATTCTCAAGAAAACTTAACTAAAACAACAATATAGAAAATTATAAACAAATCATTTTGTGCAAAAAGCTTTATCTTGCGACTTTTACAACCAGACTTTATTTATTTTTGTACCTTTTATTTTTTTCATATTATACATTTCAGATTTCACGATTAAGTGATGCTCAATTCAGCTATAATTTTTCAGTACGAAGTGTACGATGTTTTTCTGCCTTCTATTTAAACAATATTTTAAAAATTGGTTAACATTTTTCTTTCTGAAAGACCTGGAAATTTTTTAGATACTAGCGGGCTCTGCCCTCATGCGAGCTACACACCAACCCTCATTCAGATTTTGCAGCCTCTAAAAAGGAATCGCGGATCCAAGGAGGAGGTGACGGGGGTCATGACCCCCTCCGCCCCCCCCCCCTCCTCTGAACAAAGAAAATTTTTAAAGGATTTATAAAAATGATATCTATATTGAATTTTTACAAGTTTATCCCTTGCTTAACAATCAAAATCTTTCCGACTCTCTTAAAGCTGTACTTAAAGCTATCATAGATAATTTATGAGATATCCATGAAGTAATTTCTAACCTTAGATGCAAGATGCATTTATTCAGAACAAATGTGATTGATTAACGTTTTCCATTTTTCAATAAAGGCAAAGAATCTTTCAACAAATCTCCGCAAACTGTAGAATTTTAAACTGAATTTCTGGCCGTAGCACTCAATTTTTCCCGTCAATGACGGCTTTTTGTAACTGTCAGTGTCAAGTCCTAAAAATTTGCATAAAATGCTCAACTTCTCAAATGATCGTTTAATTTTATATGAAAATGAAAAATATCCAATTTCTTGCATCTGAATAAAATGTATATATTTATATTTTTTATGAATATTTATGTAACTTTTTTCTTATGAATGAAAATAACTTTAATAAAAAGAATATTGCCCAGTTAAACTGATGGCATTAAGCGCACAGGCTACGCATACTAACTGTAAATTACAGCCTTTTATTTTCAAGGGTTAATGCCGTTCGAAAAACAAATTAAAAGGGGGAAATAGCTCCCCCATTTCTCCTTTTTATACTCAATCATTGAACTCCCTAAACTATAATAAGGAATATGCATTATAATATAAAAAATCTATATCCAAAATTCAGCGCAAATCGGAAAATTCTTAATAAAAACCCATTTATATAATTTAAGAGGAGTTATTCCCCCCCCCCCTTTATACTTAACCATTAAACTTCCAAAACTATTCAGAGATTCGCCTTAACAGAAAGAACCTACATCCAAAATTAAAATAATTCTGCATAAAAACCTTATTTATCAAATTTTAAGGGAGGGGGCAATCGCAAGTACCCCCTTTATACTTAACAAAAGAACCCCACAGCTAATTAGGGAATCATCTCATCATTATGAGCCTGTATACAAAAATTGGGGCAAATCGGTTAATTCTGCAAGAAAAAGCATTTGCCTAAATTAAGAGGGGCAATTCCATTGATCCCCCATTTATACTTATCCAATGAATTCCCAAAACAAATCAGGGAAGAGCCTTATGAAAATGAACCTACATCCAAAATTTGAAGCAAATTGGTAAATTTTGCGTGAAAAACTCATTAACCTAAATTAAGGAGGGGGGGGGGGGGGGTTACCTCCCATTCCCCCCTCTTTGAATTATACAATGGACACACAAAACAAATCATGGAGGTGCCCGCATCAGAATGATTCTATGTCTAAAATTTGAATGCAATCAGATAAATCTGCATGAAAAGCCCATTTATCGAAATTAGGGTGGTGGATTAGCCCTCCTCCCCCCTATTTATACTTATTTAATGGACTCTCAAAACTAATCATAGCGGTGCTCTCATTAGAATGATCCTATGTCTAAAATTTGAATGAAATCTCATAAATCCTGTGTGAAAAACACATATATATAAATCAAGGAGAGGGGCATTAGCCCTCGTCCCCCCTGTTTATACTTATCCAATGAACACTAATGCTAATCACGGAGGCGTCTCATCAGAATGATCCTATACCTAAATTTTGAACGAAAGCTGATAATTCTGCATGATAAACCCATTTATATAAAATAAGGGGAGGGGCGTTAGCCCCCGTTCCCCCTCTTATACATATCGACTGAATTCCAAAAACTAATCAGGAAAGATCCTTATCAAAATATACTTATATCGAAAATTTCAAGTGAATCGGATATTTTCATCATGAGTTTATCATATTTTTATCATCACGTTACGTACGCACGTACACACATAGACATACATAGACACACACATACATATAGAACGGGCGGGCACATAAGCTCTCAGGCTTTGATAGCTTGTGAACTAAAAAGCTCTTCATTAAACAAGCTCTGTGAAATTCAAAAACACATATATACGCTAACTTTTTTTTCCCCCTCCGTATGATACTTGATAAGAAAATCTTTAATCAGTATGAAAAGAAAAAGCATTCGGTGAAAAAGAATGAAACGATGGGAGGAAGAGAAAGGTAAAATTACGTATAAGAGAATCGTACCATTATTCTTTCCATTAATAAAATAGTTCAAAAGGAATAGGATAATATAACACTGATATAATTAAATGCGGGAAAAGAAGTGCTATAAATAAGAATCTGCAGTTAGAAATGAATCACGCGATACAACTGAAACACGACAAAAAGGATTCTGAAAGATAAAACTTACTTCGACATTTTTATATTTCTATTTCTCGGATTATGTTTATCTTTCCTTAAAATGTTGGTGGAAAAAAAGAATGAAACGCAAATTACTAAACTGCACAACACATACGTACTACCCGGGATTTTAATAAGTAAATTTTAAGCATTTAAATATATATATAACAGAGTTTCCCCCAGGTTTAAAAAAGGGCAGGGCGCTACTGTTCTGAAAAGGGCACTTTTTACATTTTCAAGGGCACTTTTTCATTTTTAAGTTAACTTTTATAAAGTTGAATCTAAAATCTAGCGGTTCA
Organism: Maratus speculifer; assembly: GCA_964019185.1. Taxonomy (NCBI): domain Eukaryota; kingdom Metazoa; phylum Arthropoda; class Arachnida; order Araneae; family Salticidae; genus Maratus; species Maratus speculifer. Next base: position 282,460,665 of record OZ025289.1, read on the forward strand.
AAAAGTCGTGAAAAAACAGAAATTTCATCAAAAAATTGAAAAAAAGGTAAATTTTCTTAAAATCTCATTCGCGAAAAAACGGCAAATCTTGTTGAAAGATCGCAAAAAACGGCAGATTTTTTTAAAAGATCGCAAATAACGGCATATTTTGCTAAAAAAATGCAAATAACGGCATATTTTGCTAAAAATTCGCGAAAAAACGTCAAATTTCGTGAAAAAATCGCAAAAAAGGCAAATTTTATTAGAAGATCGCAAAAACAACAGTTCTTGTCAAAAGATCGCAAAAAACGGCATATATTGATAAAAAATCGCAAAACGACAAATATCGTGAAAAAATGGAACCTTTCAGAGAATTTTCCGTTTTATTGTGATTTTTGGACGAATTTGCCGTTTTTTGGTAAATCTCTTGACGAAATCTGCCGTTTTATCGCCATTTTTTGACAAAAGTTGCCGTTTTTTGTGACTCATTTGACAAAATTTTTCGTTTTATCGCGATTTTTGGAAGAAATTTGTCGTTTTTCCACGATCTTTTGAGGAAAAATGCCGTTTTGTGAAATTTTGTGCGAAATTAGCCATTTGTTCGCGAATCTTGCCGGAAATTATTCGTTATTTCGCGATTTTTAACGAAACTTGCCGATTTTTTAGCGATTTTTTGTCGAAATTACCCGTCCCATGGGACGCGTATGAGGCTATTTTTTGCGTTCCGTTGCCAATTTTTTGCGTAATTTTACGCGCTATAGCGCGTTTGGAAGTTCGGATCATCGCTGGAGGGCAGCGCTTTTTCAAATGTGGGGCAAGAAGGGCGCTATTTTTTTTTGAATGAATGACAAGAGGGACGCTAGTTTTTGAATGAGGGGCAAGAGGGGCGCTAGTTTTTAAACTAAAGGGCAGGAGGGGCGGAGCGCCCCCCCTAAAACCCTCTGGGGGAAACTCTGTATATAATATAAGCGAAATTTGCATGCTTTAAAAATGCCAATTTTCATAAGACTATATATTGAAATATATACACAACACAGTAAATCTTAAAATTATTCAAACACTTTAATATTATTGAATCAATGCTTTATCTGCTAATAAAGCACCCCATATCAATATCATTAATTAATATCTACACTATATTCTTAACAAAAACTATACAAACTATATTGAATACTCAGTGTAATTGCTTTTTTAGACAATAAAGAATAAAAAAGCAATCTAAAAATGTTTCCTCGCAAAAATATTCGAACACTTAAAGAGGACAGAGAGAGAGGGGGAGGAGGAGATCATGAAATAATCGATCAAGTGCGAGTTAAGATGCGAATAAACACTCTATCATTCAACTCTTTTCAGTTTTTTTTCTTTTTTTTTGTGTGTGTGTGTGATCAAGCGGTTTTTACATCTTAATAGCTTTAGAATGAAACAGACGGACCTTATGTTAAAGCTCTGCACAGGCCGGAATGTCCAGGAACCGATCTTACACGACACAATTTCTACTATTTCGGAAAAATTCATATTTTTATCATATATTTAAGATTTCTTTAAACAATATTGCATATACATTTATGGGATGATTTTGCAATATATTTTACAGAAAGTATACAATAGTAACATTAATGAATACTTAGATTCTTAGATTTTCAACATTCAAATAAAGATTCATTAAAAAATTAATATAGTTTAGAATAAAAGAAAAAAAAAAGTTAAAAACATCATAACTTTTAAAACTGTAAAATAAAAAGTAGATTTATGAAAATATTCCTACATCATTTTATTAAAGATTTTCTCAAATCTAAAGGAGCTACTTTCTGATACATTTCTGAATGCATTTTTTTTTCTTTTTTTCGAAATGCATAAGATTAGCAGGCGTTTTTATTCAGAAAATATGTAATCAAATGGCTTGATTTGGATTATTTTATGACTGCAGATTTTATCAACACATGGGATATAGGCCCGAAAAGTGTAATCGAATGGCTTTATCCATTTTTTGATACAAGCAATTTAAGAAAATACTGTCAAAGTTAGCGTTTTGATCCGATTTCCGGAAGTGACAGCATAGGAAGGAAGAAAATTCCTGTAAACACGTGACAATAATCTCTTATATTTCTATAAGTATCTTATTTACCAAAAATGGAAAATGCTATTCGATTCCATATCCCTTCAAAAGGGTTGTCAATTTTATACCTTTACAGTTAAAATAAGTCAGAAAATGTGTCATATTTTCGCGTTGTTGAGAAGTGAATTTAAGAATTACCAAGAAATACATTTTCCAAAGATTATGCTAACATGAATTCTTTATCGCTATTAATTCTTTTACAAATCATGTTGATTGCCTTTCACATCTTGAAAACAATTAAGTATAGTTCCGGCCCGGTTATATGCAGAAAAACAATGCAAATTTGATCTCGGCCTAACAAGAGTCTGCTAAAAAAATATTAAGCCCAAGTTAGACACAATGTAACTGTCCGATGTCGATCTCTACACTATTCAAGTTGCATTTACGTTCTGATGTTGTCAAACTAGTATCGACTCGTGACGCACATTTATACTTACTCTCGTTAAAGCCATATTCATTGAAAATACTTCACGTTTTATCGTTTTTGCTGAAAGCTTTATAACGAGCCGCTGTGCCCGTTAAATTTTTTATCAGCCTGACTCGTATGGTCCGTACAATTTTTTTACCGGCCCAGCCTGTATGGCCCGTTGAAAAAAATTATTCTAATTCTGCCGGGCCCGTGCAGACCTCTACCTTCTGTAGGAGAAAAAAATTCCTTCAAATCGATCTAAAGCTGCGCACAAATGCTTGTTTTTCCACCCTTCAAGAGTTTTTCAGGAAATATTTTGTTCTGGACCCTTCTGCGGTTTAATCAAAAAAGCATAAGGGGAATCTATAATAGGTTAGGAGATAAGGAGCTCAACTCTATTTGACTGAAAAGTTCTTATTTTGCAGGACATCAGTGACTTTCCTTTTAAAGTCATTAAAGATCAAAAACAACACCGCGTGGCCACAAGAAAAGACGCCGATACTAATAACAGTTAGAAGGATGGTGGCTGCGAATAGACCATCTTCTAATTCTTCCATCCTTTTGTGAATAATTTTCCGTCTCCTTTTTTTGTGAATAAGCCACAGATGGGTGATGAAGAATACGCTTCGTCGAAAAGTGTTGAAGGAAAGCAAAACAAGCATTTAAACACAGCCTTACTACACTCTCAAAGGATTCCGTACAAGAAAATCCTTGAACAAAGTTTAAATTAGGCAACTCCCCCGTTGAACGTTCGCAAAATTAAGTCTGTGGAAACGGAAAAATGTGATTTTTTCAAAAACAATGTGACCTAGATTAATCGCTACAGTTTCCCTGCAAAGTTTAGACAAAACTCCTCTGACTTTTTTCACAATTTTAGTTTCAATAGGTTCGGAAATAGGGAAGGGACAGCATATTTTCTGCAGTACTTTTTCGGCGATATATATTTAAAAACAATACCTAAAATTAAAAAATATTTATTTTTCCGTTTGGTGTTACAAGATAAGAGGTCTGCACGGACCCGTGCCGGCAAAATGTGTTCTAAATTTCAAACGGGCCGGGTTGACTGATTTAGGACAGTTTTTAGGTGCGTTCGTAATTATGTAAATACGTAGCACCTATTGTTGTCGCTCAGTCCGTCCGTCCGCATATAACAACGCAAAAAATCCCTGTCGGCTGGGCCTATAGGCGGAGGTAGATTTCGAAGAGTGCTCAATTCAACAAAAAAAAAATATATGATTAGAGATAAACCCAGTTTAATAACTTCATTTGGCCGTTTATGAAAAATTTTTAATTTCATTTTTCTTCAAAAACTGGTTTTATCAGAATCATCTTAAGAAAAATTCAGCTCAAATGCCCGTTTTGACAACATATTTTGAAATAGATTCTGAATTTATTAAAAAAATCGACCAAAACAGTACATTATACAGCTCCTAAATAACAAAAAACTGTCAGTTGAATGCATTTGAGAAAAAAATTGAATTTAAAAATGAGTCATAAAATAACCTATTTGTTGTTTGAATACATACTTAATTCTTTATTCATGATTGCTCGGAAAATTTTGTGCGAAATACTCACTTTGACAGCATTTTAAAAAATATATTCTATCTTTATCAAAAAACTGGCCAATGCGTCACAGTATATAGTTCTTAAATAAGAGGATCTGTAAATTAGATGCGTTTGAGAGCGAAAATGGATTTTAAAACGAGTCATAAAAAACGCAATTTGCTATGTGAAAACTTCCTTAAATTTTCAAATCACAAAGACTTCGGGAAATTCTGTTCAAAATACCCTTTTTGGTAGCCTTTTTAAAAATATATTCTGTCTTTATCAAAAAACCGATCAATGCATCACATTATATAGTTCCTAAATAAGAGGATCTGTAAATTGGATGAATTTGAGAGTAAAAATGGATTTAAAAACTAGTCAGAAAAAAACGCAATTTCTTATTTGAACACTTCCTTAAATTTTCAGTCACAATGATTTCGGAAAATTCTGTTCAAAATACCCTTTTTGGTAGCCTTTTTTAAAATATATTCTGTCTTTATCAAAAAACCGATCAATGCATCACATTATATAGTTCCTAAATAAGAGGATCTGTAAATTGGATGCGTTTGAGAACAAAAATGGATTTAAAAACGAGTCAGAAAAAAACACAATTTCTTATTTGAATACTTCCTTCAATTTTCAGTCCGGATGACTTTCAGAAATTCTGTTCAAAATACCCTTTTTGGTAGCCTTTTTTGAAATATATTCTGTCTTTATCAGAAAATTGACCAATGCGTCACTTTATACAGTTTCTAAATAAGAGGATCTACCATTTGGATGCGTTTAGAATCAAAAATGAATTTAAAAATGAGCCAGAATATAAGCAGTTTGGATTTGAGGTTTTTTCTCCAACTCCTATTTTTGTTTAATTTCTTTTTGCTATACGAATTGATCCTATGAAAAACTTGTCAATATAAAAGTTGTAGATATTTTTGAGAAGATGTAAAATAAATTTAATCAGATTTGATATTTTAAAAATTGACGGAGTTATGGATTTTTCTCTTTTTTCAGCGCCCTTTTTCTTTTCGTTTTTAATTTTTTTCGTTGGTAAAAGTTGGTCCTATCAAAAACTTGTAAATACAAAAGTTTTAGATAATTTTAAGAACATTTACAAAAAATTTAGTTGGACTTGATATCTTGAAAATTGACGAAGTTATGAATTTTTTTCTCTCAAAATCCCTGTTTTTTTCGCCCCTTGAGCCCACTTCTAAATTTATCAAAAATCTGTCATGCATATACTTTTGGCCCATTTTTAAGAAGTAATATAAACTTTAAACCGATTCGATATCTACTTTAATTAAGAAGTTATGGCGTTTTTTCGGTTTTCACAAAAACGCCCCCTATTCCGACCCCCTTGGTCCTATTTTGCCCATTCACGAACTTAGCCAAGATTTTATCTCCTTTGATTTTATGTACACGTTTGGTGGAGATTGATGAAAAATTATAGAAGTTATCGTGTCCATAAAAAAGTGAGATATATAGATAGATAGATAGATATATAAACAGGTGCGATTGCAATAGGTAGTATTTCTTACGAAATCTACCTAAAGCTACCAAACCGAATCGCTTGAAATTTAAAATACACACTTATTACATAATTTTGTCGAGTCATTTCAAATGTTATGAAAATCGGATGCATAGATCAATTACAGGGACAATCAAAAGTATTCCGTTACATTACGGTCAATGGGGAAAAAAGTTTCAAATGCATTTTAATCGTTTGAAATTTAAAACGTTTAATTATTACATAATTTTGTTGAGTCGTTTCGAATTTGATGAAAATCGGATAGGTAGATTAATTACAGGGACAATCAAAAGCATTCCGTTCCATTACAGTCAATGGGGGAAAAGGTTTCAAATGCATTTTAATTGTTTGAAATTTAAAACGTATAATTATTACATAATTTTGTGGAGTCATTTCAAATGTTATGAAAATCGGATGCATAGATCAATTACAGGGACAATCAAAAGTATTCCGTACATTACGATCAATGGGGAAAAATGTTTCAAATGCATTTTAATGGTGTTTCACTCATTTGAACATAATGAAATTGACATGAATCATTGAAGTATGTACTAAAATATACATTCTGTACAATTTGTGATGCAAAGAATATTTATTACTAAATTACAGGGCCACACAAATGTATTCCACTAAATAATGTTACAGGGGGAAACATTGTTTGGGGCGTGTTTTAATTATAATAAACTACTTCACACTTTGTGAATAAGATATACATTAATGAAGTATAATAAAAATTACTCCTGCATATTTACAGGAACAGAAAAATTTCGACCACTGTACTATATCCAAAGTACGCTCTACTATATCAGCAAGATCTGAATATTTTAAAACTTCGTTATTGTACGAACGCACCTCATTTGCTACGCTTCACGTGCAATTTCCAACTTGTTTTTTTTTCAACGGGCCAGGCCGACAAAAAAAATGAACGGGCTTGTTAACACGGTTAAGGTGGAACTCAAATTTACTGCTCAACAACGCGAAACTTTCTGATAGATTTTAAGACACATTTTTAACTGTAAAAACATAAAACTGACATGAACGGCTATTGAAAAGATTCGGAATCGAATAACGTTTTGCATTTTTGATGAGAAAATTACTTATCGAGATATAACATCCTCAGTCTTGAGACAAATATTACAGGACCACAAAAACTGGATTAAAATTTTTATAAAACATCTCGAAAGATGACTTATTCGATATACTGATGCTTGTAATACGCAAACATTTATTAAGCAAGTCAAAAAGTAATTTTAACTATTCTTGAAGGAGTTATTAAAAAGGTGTTCTTTAGTGTCTCCTACAGGCGACACCAGGATTGAGGAGGATAAGAGATTTTTATCACATGACAGCAGGTTTTTCTCTTTTTCCGTCCTATTACCTCCGGAAATTCGATTCAAAAAGTTAACTTTGACAGTAATTTTTCAAAGATATATTGCCTTTTCAAAAGATAGATAACACGACGATCGCCGTTCGTTTACATAATTTCTAGATTAAAATACCTGTCAATCTAATGCGTTTTACACTGGCTGGATTGGGCCAAGATTACTTATGTTCGGGCCGGACTTGAATATTTTGGCCCGCGCAGACCACTATCACAAGATCTTTCGACACAAGATATACCTTTACATAACTTAACAACTCCCTCCTATTTTTTTCCTAAAAATATATGTGACTGGTAGAAATAATTGGTTCAAGAGCCTTTATAAGTGTGCCACGTTCAAGTTTCGAGAAATGCGGCAGTGACCAGATGTAAGTGATCTTATATGGTTCCGTTTTGACTTTTTAAGAAAGGAACCCGAAAAAGCTTATAAAAAGAAACATGCTCTTAAACTGATGGCATTAGCTTACAGGCTATTCACACTAATTGCATATTTAATTTAAAGAACAAACGTTCATCAAAATGTAAAAAAATCGACAAAAGAAAAAAACCCTCTCATTTAATTAAATTAAGAGATGGAGGGATTAGCTTCCTCATTTCCCCCCTTCATACTTAATCAATGAACTTTCAAACTTTAATCAGGGAAGCGCCTTATTAGAATAAACAGGCATGCCGAATTGAAGCAAATCAGATAATTCTGGATGAAAAATACATTTATATAAATTAAGGAGGAGGGGTGATTAGTCCCGCCCATTTATACTTAACCAATGAATCCCCAAAACTCAGGAAAGCGCCTTAACAGAGTGAACCTACATCAAGGGCGGCGCCAGAGTTTGCCCGACGGGGGGCACTGTATCCCGGACAGGGGGGCCAAGTTTATAATATATGTTAGAGGTCCCCGCGCATTTGTCCGGGGCCTAAAAAACTGCGTGGGCAAAATTTTTAGGCCCAGGCCCGATCCGGTTTGTAATAAATAGATTAATGGTCCGGTCAATATAAAATTTAAAAAGTGATTATACGGTCTGGGAAATACAAGTGCATACAAATATAATACAGCCTGACCAAAAAAAAAAAAAAAAAAAAAGTTTAAAATTTCGACCCGCTCGACTCTATTTTTACAAAACGTGAATTTTTACTTTGATATGGTTATAAAATGTTTTGGACGAGGAGGTGATGCATGACAAATTTAATCAGCATTAATTTATTTGAAGCCAGAAGGTCTAAAAAATGTATGAAATTGGATTAAATTTTGTGCGTTAATTTTTCAGACATAGTTATATCGGAAATCATGAAGTTTCTATGTGTACTTCTATGTATAATTTTGTACCAATTCAGCAAAAAATAAAATTTTAAGTTTTATTTAAAATAAGAAACTTTCTAAATACGCCATTTTCAATGTGCTAAAATATGCATTACCACAATTGCCAGTCTTAAACTGGGAAAAATGTGAAGGGAAATTACCTAAAAACATTGCCATATGCGTTTTTAAAAGTTGTCCTATTTTCTGTATTTTTCATTAACCAAATCGGCCTTATTATTCGAATCGAGATCTCGATCGGTCCGAATAATAGAAGCTTTACTATATTTATTGCTGAATGCAAAAATATGTGAAATACTTCCATAAACATTAGTTAAATTATTATTATCAACAAAATGTCGAATTTGGCTGTGATGTAGAATCACATATAGTTTTCTTAAATTTTACATTTTTCTAAATTACAGTTAAAGCTAATCTTTAATTAAATATCTAGTTTATCTTAATGTTTTATTTCGATCCCACAATAACTTTCCGTTCAAAAGAAAAGAAAGAAAAACATCTAGCATCTGCTTTATTACTGATAAACGGCTGTCAGATAAAGAGAATTCATTAAGATGCGTATTTCACCCTTGCTGGAAACAAATAAAAAAAGAACAAAGATATGCTTTGCTTGCGGTCAGTAAAATCGCTTTTCTCTCTGCTTAATTGTGATTCTAACTTATTCGTTAGGTAATAATCTTTCCTTGTGCATGCCACATTATTGTGTCTTTCATAAATTCTCCCAAAACAGAGTCCTAACGTACGAATTGGCGCGAATTCTTTTTGGCGTATTTTTTTAGGACTGCCCATTTCTGGTTGCCCTGTATTAAATTCAAAATCATCTTAATTGTTTAAAGCGTAACAGAAAATTTCATGGTTATGATATCATTCACTTTTCATATGCTCCTTTTCGCCAATTCTGGATGCCAATGTGTGAATTCTGAATGAGAAAATTGAATTGCCTCTCTCTCGCTTCATGCACTCAGTCATGTAACAAAGGTCTCTTGAAAAATGGTTACAGGCACCATCCCTAATTATTTCAGTAAGAAATGATTTAATTTTTATAACTCTACTTTAAATAAACAAAGTTCTCAAAAGGCATTTATTTTATTGATCACAGCCTACAACTCTAGCGAATGCATTTGTTTAAAAGAACCTGGCCAACAATATACTTTAAAGTACAGATCTCCACTACAGAAACTATGGTGCCTACACCAGGCATTCGCAACTTTTTCAAACATCGAGGGATGGTGCCTGCTGTTATTTGCCTGCTGTTATTTGCCTGCTTTTTATTTGCCTGCCAGATTTTTCCGGACTATTTATTTTCCTGAATACAATAAATGTGAACTATTAACGTCAGTCTTCAAGTATTTTCGAACGACTATTTCCTCGTCAGATAAGTCCTGCTTATGTTTGTGAATCATTACATAAGTGCTCCCTTCCTTCGCAGACTGTTGTGTGAAATATGCCTATGCTCCGGTGAATTATTGCCGCCGGATTTTTCTTGCTGGACATTATAGAGTTGGATTATAGTGCCAATTTCTCTTTTACTTGAGCGAGTGATTCTTCTGATCGGGACGTTTCGTGATGATGGGTGCTTCGCTTCCGCTCGTTAAATTTTCCCCTGCCGATGTAGGCCTAAGAATCTACGACTGGCGATTTGTGACTCTTATTTCACCTCCGTTAAATCAACAATGTCACGCTCACTGACATAATGTTTTTATTTCATCTTAGCGGTGTACTTCAGTGACGATTTCATACAGGCCCGTAACCAGATGGGGGGCAGGTGGGGCTGAGCCCCCCCTAGCGTCCTCTAGAGCCCCCTCTAACGATTTCTTTATTTTCTACTTTTTTTTTAAAACAAAATCCATATTTTAACTTTTCTCAAAAAAAAAAAAAAAAAGTAAGAGAAATTTTTTAGATTTTTTAACTGCCTTGAATAAAATGGGAATACGCCAAGAATTTTGTATTCGGAACCTTATTAGATTAGTTGTTTTCTGTTATCTTGCTAGCGGTATAATGCATTTCTCGAAACACATTTTAAAGGAACATTTCTTTCTCCTGAAAAAAATTAAGTCCAAATGCACTAATTAGTCACCAGATGTGTTAGTACATCGTTACATTTTCACAGCAACGATCGTACGCAGAATGAATGGAAATGGACGCATGGTGTTCAAGTTGACCGATAATTAGTCAAGCGATGTTCAAAATCTTGACTAAGACATAGTCATTAAAAACCCATGTTTCTAAATTTTAATGGTTTGGTTGTTGACAATACGTACTTATCAGTAGATTTAGTTAACGATGAAATATCACTTGGAAACCAGAACGTTTGAAAATTAAAAAGATAAAAAATGTCAATTTATACACGTGGAATAAAAAAAGCCAGTAATTGTTTCATGTTTTGGGTTACAAGGGTGTACATTAGAAAAAAAAAAAGTTTATTTTATTTTATTTTTAGTTATTTTTTTATTTTATTTTTGTTTGTGTGTTAAATGAAAACATTTTTTTTCAATTTGTCATATAACAATACAAAAATTAAGCAAAAAAAAAACATGATTAAGGTTAAGTTTATTATAAGATTACGGCAAAAAATATCTGCAATTATTTGATGTATGAAATATTAATAAATAATTATAGTATTAGAAAATAAAATATTAATAAAATTTAATAAATTACGATTTGCTGTTAGTTAAAGATATTAAAAGTAGGAAATTAAAATAAGAATAATAAATTAAGTTTTATTAAGTATGTAATTTCTACCATAACATATGCAAAAAAACCTGTTAATTTTTAACTAAAAAATAAACTTTTTTTTTAATCAAAAAGAAAAGAAATTTCAAAAACTATTGCAAAATATTTTTTTCATAATACAGTCGAGTCTCTCTATAATGAAATTCCATACATCGAATTTCTCTATATAACGAATTTTTAGTGGGAACGGTCCCCTTTTCGCATGATTACATTAAAACAGTCTCTTTATAGCGAAATATCTATCTCCATATAACGAATTTTTTCATAAAATTGGTCTTAATTTATTCAGTTTTAAAAAGCTTCGAAATCATATGAAATCAATTTTCCATCACTTATTTTTGATTTATCGTCAGTGCTGAGTTTTTTTTATATATTACTTCTCTCCTTGTTCTTTAAATCCAACGAATTCATCCCACTTCCCACACACCTTTCCACATCCTTCTCAAAACAGAGCCAATTGGATTGATACACATGTAAGAGAGGAATCAATGAGAGACACATAAGAGATTCCTTCAAATGGAGGGAAATGTTAACTACAATTTTTCATTCCTTTCAAAAATTTGAGCATTTCTTTTTGAGAGCGTAACAACTTTAAAATCAAAACAACAAAAAATTACAGATTTCTTCGTATGAAATTAATGCAAGTCTTCCTTATTTGATTTTCATTAAATTTTAAAATAAATGTCTGTTCTCCTTTTTGAAACAGCTTAAATAATTAAGAAATAAAATGTTAGGTTAATATTTACTTTTAAACATTTCAAATTCTTAATTCAAAAGATCAAAAATAATATTTTTTCAAATTTCACACATTCAATACGATTTTTAACATCATTCTCTATATATCGAATTTCTCTATTATAACGAATTTTTTACTGGAACGGTGGATTTCGTTACATAGAGACTCGACTGTAATTAATAAGACATTAAATTAAGAGCATTGTATTTACCATGTGTATTATTAATATTTATGTACATTAATTTGATTTTTTGGAGTCGGCGCCAATCTAACCAAGATAAAAATTAATTGTCCTTTAAAAATTATAACAAAATTCAGCAAAAGCATTGCGAAAATAAATTTAATTTTAAATCAATCAACTCTAACTTAGAATCCCATATTTTAAAATCTGTGTGTTTGGTTGCTTCCCCCCCCATAATGGCCAGTACAAACGCATTATTTTATACTAACCATAGCTATAGTTGCTAATCTTACTTGAAAATATACATTTAAACACGTGAGATAAAATGTTACAAAAATGGTAAGATTAAAATTTTTAAACTAAATATTAAATCAGAAAAAAATTCATAGATAATTGGATATGTATCTATTGGACACTTATACTGAACTTGGCTGGAATTGCATAGACACCAAAAAGTCAAATTAATGTACACAAAAATAAATATAATAATACACATGGTAAATACGCATTCTCTTAATTTAATTTCTTATTAAATATATTGTGTAAAAATAATATTTTAAACCTTGCAGTAGTTTTTCAAAAAGGTTTTGTTTTGATTAAAAAAAAAAAAAAGTATTTATTTTCCGATGATCATGAAGTATTTTGCATTTATTAATTTCCTTATAGAAAAATTCCGTTATAGAGAGGTTTTACACTCTATATACTATAGGCAGGTCCATTTTATCAGTTTTTGCTATATTTAGTTTGCTTAAGATATGGATTATTAAAAAATGTTAGCCCCCCAGAAAATTTTCAGAGCCCCCCCTGGCATGTCTCGCTGGTTACGGCCCTGATTTCATATGCTCTCGACTAAAGTGACACAGAATTTCGTGTTTGACGTTTAAATTCTTCGTCATTCGTCGATAATATGATCTTCACATTGGATTTATTCTTTAAATTTTTGGATGCTGACACTGATGTTTTTCACAAAAATAATTACATGTGCTATACTATTAAAAAAAAACCCTTAAAACTACAGCATTGATCAATTTTGTGTCTGTAATTTTGTGCGCTATTGAACGTTTATTTTTACGATAATACTGTTACAAGTTTATTTGTAGTAGTTGAAAGTAAAAAAAAAAAAAAAAATGAGTGAAGAAGACATTTATTGATAAATATTTACAGCATAAATTTCGCAGATGAGAAAGTGTATGCTTTTATATTTAATAGGTTAAATCTCAATTTCTATTTTAATTATATGATATTTTTATTTAAAAAAAAAATTATGTTGAGTAATTTTCAACCATTTTTAGTTTATTATGTATTAGTTTTTCTGTGCTCTAATTGAATTTCTTTAAATACGAACAGTTATAAATGATTTGAGATTGTCTTGAAACATTTCACAGCTTTACAAGTGCTATTTAAAAACTATGATACAAACGATAGCAAGATAAAATTATATTTTTCAAGTATCTAAGTACTTATTGCTGTACACTTTTTGCTGAAAGTCGTTTGAGAAATATCAAGACAGTTTATTACTTTTTAAAGAAAGTATTTTTATAATTTCCATTATTAATTAATGACTATATATTTTGTTTATTTTTTTAATACAGTTATTTTTGAAGTGTTATAAATTGACGTATATTCCGTTTTCTTTTTCATAAATTTTATATTATATTTCCATGTAGATGAAAAAGTTCTAGGTAAGTTAATGGTGCATCTCTTTTTTCCTATAAAAAATAAGGCATGATGTTGTCGGGTTGCAACCATTATTTTTTTAATATGAGGTTTATATAAAAGAAACAATACAGAGAAAGATGCATGTGAATACTGGTTATACAATAAGGATGTATGCACCTTCATATATTATTGACAGTGGGCTCATTTTCAGATAAATAAAATTTTATCGTTTGAATCACATGCCATGTGCACATGACATAAATAATAATAATGATGCATGCATAATCGAATTATAAATTCATGTATCAAAAAATATATTATTACATTTTATCCTACTTTTCTTTCCTGATTTTTTTTCACTTTAAAGGTAAGTTGTGCTTTATATTGTTTGTACAGTAATTTTATTGGGAGATTGTTTTTATTTGTGCAAAGACTAGCCATGCTCTTATTTGCATAATTAAACCTATCGAACATCTTAATATTCTTAAAGTGTGTGCATTGTTTATATCTGTTCGAGTAGAATTATTTTTACACTCTAGTCTGCAAAAAAAAAAATTACTGAATAAGATACAGTATGAATCATTATTTTCGTCAATTATATTAGCTAATAAAAACTTCAATTTTAGGAGTGTTAAAAAAAAAAATAATAATAAAAAAAAATTTGATAAATTCCTTAATATTTATTATGATATTTCTTATGCATTTCATATAGGATATAAACAGTGCATTAAAACAAAATATCGTCTTAACTAAAGTGACTAATTTCCCCCCTTCTAATTTATTTTAAGACTTTTTATACATATATTTCCAGTGTTTGTTTTTCCTAATTGCACCCCACTTGCAAAAATATTTCGTTAGAGAGGGTCCAGTTTTCTAATATTTAAATAAATATTGAGATTTTTTTTTCATGCTTTTTCACTTTTATAAATGTAAAACACAATTTTGATTAGTTTATGGATAGACATTTATTTTAAATTTTTAGCATCTATTTAAAAATATTCTCACATATAGCTGCTTTTATTATATTGCATTGTAGATAGGTCCATTTTTTTAATAATCAGATACTGTGCTCGTTTGTTTATTTTCGTATTTTTATAATTTAGGATATAAATTGTTTATAATGACTAAAAAAAGGTCACGTAAATTGACACAAGATCCATCTGTTGTGTTTAACTTTAAGTTTAGACCTGATGCAAAACAGGTAATGTCTTTTAAAACTAATATGGATTCTGAAACAATTGGTTTAGATTCTAATTCTTTTGAGATTTCATGTTTGAGTAGTTTAAAGGATTCTATTAACAGATATTCTAAATCTGTTGTTTCGGATGTTCAGAAATTAATTGGTCCTATTTTAAATGAGAATAATCCAGAACTCATGGCAAAATTTAATTCCTATCAAAAAGAAATTGAATTAAAGTTTAATATTTTAAGTGATTTGATGAATAGTGTTCATTCTGAGTGGACTGTTTTACAAAAAAATAACAACCAGTTACATAGGTTAAATGAGCTGTTGTTCGAAAAAGTAAGAACACTGAACTCGTCCAAACAGTCTATGCATAATGAGATAGCTATTCAATGCGACATTGATGAATCTAAATTGGATGAACCCCTTAATGTTATTAAAGATAAGGAATGTAATTCTAGTGGGAAAGATTTGGCCAAATTTCTAGATAAGGTTGAATCTGAAATACACATAAATTCTGGTACAAATAACTCTGAATTATCAAAAGACAAGAATACTGATCTTATTTCAATACCGGATTACATCCTAAATTTATGTGAGCTCAAAAATCAAGTTAGAGATTTATCTGACTGCACTAAAATAATTCTGTTGGATCTTGATGACAATATAGGTATACCAGATATTATGATGTCTATAAATGAAAAGATTGGCAGTACCATTCCTTCTATTAACTTTGAAAGAAAGCATAAATTAAGACAGGGATTAAAATATAACTGGACAATTAGTGTTACATCATGGATAGCGGATCTCTTAACTCAACATGGAAAATTAAATATTAATTCTGTTGACTACACTGTCAGGCCATTTATTAACATAAAACGTTGCTTCCGTTGCCAACAAATAGGCCACCTGGCAAAATTTTGTGCATATGATTTGGCATGTGCTAATTGTGGTGGATCACACACTTCAGATAATTGTAAAAATGCTTCAAGTTGCATTAACTGCATCGCACATAACCGTGCTTACAAGAAGTTTTTCGACATAAATCACCCTGCTTTTTCCACTTGCTGTAATACATTTAAATTTTATTTCAAGCAAAAACAAGCTTTCATTCACTCTAAAATATAACGTAAATATTCAACACTTCTTCAGGTATGCTATTTCATGTATATTTAGTTATTTACATATTTTGTTAGTTACCTTCAGGTGATACTTGGATTTCTCCGCTCTTTTACACAGTATTTTTTTTACATTGTTAACCTTTTTATTCATAACACAAACATAAAGCATTAATAATTATATTTTTTTTTCATACACTATTCTTTCGTAGATATATATTTTTTTCATATGGTGTACACATTTTAATACATTGTTATTTAAAGATTACTTTCAATCATTTCATGATTTTCATTTGCCATATGTGATGTAGAATCACATATAGTTTTCTTAAATTTTACATTTTTCTAAATTACAGTTAAAGCTAATCTTTAATTAAATATCTAGTTTATCTTAATGTTTTATTTCGATCCCACAATAACTTTCCGTTCAAAAGAAAAGAAAGAAAAACATCTAGCATCTGCTTTATTACTGATAAACGGCTGTCAGATAAAGAGAATTCATTAAGATGCGTATTTCACCCTTGCTGGAAACAAATAAAAAAAGAACAAAGATATGCTTTGCTTGCGGTCAGTAAAATCGCTTTTCTCTCTGCTTAATTGTGATTCTAACTTATTCGTTAGGTAATAATCTTTCCTTGTGCATGCCACATTATTGTGTCTTTCATAAATTCTCCCAAAACAGAGTCCTAACGTACGAATTGGCGCGAATTCTTTTTGGCGTATTTTTTTAGGACTGCCCATTTCTGGTTGCCCTGTATTAAATTCAAAATCATCTTAATTGTTTAAAGCGTAACAGAAAATTTCATGGTTATGATATCATTCACTTTTCATATGCTCCTTTTCGCCAATTCTGGATGCCAATGTGTGAATTCTGAATGAGAAAATTGAATTGCCTCTCTCTCGCTTCATGCACTCAGTCATGTAACAAAGGTCTCTTGAAAAATGGTTACAGGCACCATCCCTAATTATTTCAGTAAGAAATGATTTAATTTTTATAACTCTACTTTAAATAAACAAAGTTCTCAAAAGGCATTTATTTTATTGATCACAGCCTACAACTCTAGCGAATGCATTTGTTTAAAAGAACCTGGCCAACAATATACTTTAAAGTACAGATCTCCACTACAGAAACTAATTCTACTTGTCATAAAAGACAGCCCCGACAAAACTTCAGTGTAAATTTCATCTTTTTTGCTAAAAAATAAACGTATACAGAGTCATTCATGTATCATCGTGTGTAGTCATCTATGTTAAATTTTATTTTAACCCCCCCCCCCCTTTTCTTTTAAAGATTGGGTTTTCTACAAGAATCAAAATTCAGTCAGAAACCGACTCGTACCCAAAAGAATTAGTTTAGTCAATCTGAGTTAAACAAACAAAAAAAAAAAAAAAAAAAAAAAAAAAGAAAGAAAGAAAAAAAGAAGCTTTATATTTTTACCCAACTTGACGGGGCCGAAATTCAAAAGTCAAAATATTTTCCCCGACGACATTGAATTTTGACCCCGATGGGGGGGGGGGGGGGGGGGGAGGTATTCCCGGGTCCCCCCTCTGGCGCCGCTCTTGACCTACATCCAAAATTTGAAGCAAATTATTATCTTTACAATTTTGAATAAGAGTATAACAAGAGATTTAAATATATCAAGTACTATCGCGTTACATGCAGGATCAGTGGGAACATTTGCTCACAAACTTTCATAGCTTGTGAGTTAAAAATGAGTAAATACCATGCTTTGTTAATTTAGCAGTAAATAGGATATCCTTGAGTCTATAAAAAAATTTTAAACACGAGGGCACAAAATTAATTATTTTTTTGCATTTCCATTACTTTATAACCAGTGCCTGATTTATGGCAGAACATTCGGGGCACAGGCTCAGGACCCCAGATTTGCAGGGGCTCCCAAATGCTGTTGAAGGTTTTTAAATTATTGTAAGAAATCTGATGTAGTTATAATATCAAATGGAATTTTATGTTTATACTACATTCTATTGTATTTTTATAATGTTGTATATTTTGTCTGAAGCATCCAATTATAATTATTTTATTATATTGAATATTTTCTTTTATCTTTATTACAGTAAAAATATATTGCATTTTAAATTTTTATTTAATCTTGATCTTGATCCCGTGGGTTATTTATTTGGAAGTAGGTGATCGCAACTTGCAGGTAGTAGAGCCCGCTAATATTTTAAATAATTGTTGCTTGGTAATACAGAAAATTTATTATTAGTTATTGCATACTTAATCACTTTAGGTACATAGACTTGCATGAAAAAGATAATAAGCTCCATACTATTTGTTATAAAATGTTTATTTATTTAAATTTCATAAATTGTGAAATAATTATTTAAAAATAGATTGATGATTATTATATTAAAATTTTTAATGGGGGGATATTTTAAAGTAATTATTAAAGTCAATAATTAATAATGGTTATTTTAGTAAAATACCATTTTTTTTAACTTAATCTTCCTGCAAATATCGGTCCAAGGGAGCTCCCGTAAGCATTTGTGCCCAGGGCCCCCAAATTTGTAAATCAGCCCCTGTTTATTACACCACTTTATACAATAATTAATTCTCGATTAGCCTATACTTATGGACGTGTACACAACGGGTAGGGATACTATGTAATGAATGTAACAAAATATTTGCTAGATATTTAAATAATATTTAGGAGAAATAATACTTCACACTGAAAAATATTTATAAAATTTGTATTAAATTCTAATTTTAAAGTAAATATTTTCCCTTTTGAGTATAGGTGAATATTTGCCGCCGCCAGTCGCCACGTGGTGACTAAATTTTTTGACTTGGCGACTAATTTTCTGAGTCTAAGCCGTCGTTCTTTGGAGAATTTTGCGTTTTAGCGCAATCTTCTGACGAAAATCCCACATTTTTTCGCGATCCTCTAATTAAAATCTCGTTGTTTAGAGATTCTTTGACGAATGTCGCGGCGTTTTTTGCGATTCTTTGAGAAAATTACCTTTTCTTTTGAGATCTTTTAACAAAATTCGCGTTCTTTCTTAATTTTGCTTAGAAATTAGCCTTGGTGAAATATTTGAATTTAGGAACCACTGGCTTCTTAAAAATTTTGGGAATCTGAACTTAAACCTTTGAGACGACCTCCCTTACCCCCAAAATTTATCTAATTTGTAATATTATGCATATGTGGAACTTAGATTCCGATTCAATCAAATCAAATTTCGTCAAATGATTTCAGTGGAAAAATGACGATATTCGTCAAATCGCAGTGATGATAGTGAACTAAAGCCATATTGGAGAAGCTTTGTAGCAGTAAACATATAACTGGAGCAGCAAAAATCATTTTTGAGCACAAAAATTTAATTTTGAGCACAAAAATTTAATTTTGAGCAGTAAAATTTTTTTTCTGTGATCTTTTTTACGATTGATTGAGAATTTAGGGATATTTTTGTGACGGTTTGAAAAAAAAAAAAAATTTTTCCACAATAGATTGGCAAATTTGATGATTGACACGACCAATTGATGAAATTCGCAATTTTTGTCAGCGACTGATTGACGCATTTCGCGATATTTGTTGCAACTGATAAACGAATTTTGCTATGCTTTTCAGCGACTGATAAACGAATTCATTTTCTCGGGACTTGCGGACAAATGTGGCAATTTTTCAATGACTTACAGGTGAATTCCGTGGTTTTCTGCTGTGAATGATTGGCAAAATTAGCGATTTTTGTCAACGACCGGCTGGCTGACAAATTTCGCGATATTTTCAGCGACTAACAGAAGAATTTTGCGATTTTTCACAACCAATGATCGACAAAATTCGCAACATTAATCAACGACTAATTAATAGCTTGCATTTGAAAAAAAAAAAAAAAATGATAGATGAAATTCACGGTTTTTTGCGACGACAGATTGGAAAATATCTCGACTTTTTGCCCCGCGAGATCGAAAAATTTTAAGGTTATTTATCAACAACAAATTAAAAATACTTTTAAATGACGGTGTGAAGAAATTAGCGATTTTTATTTATAATCGAATAACGAATTTCGCGTAATTTTTTTCTAGACTTTTTGACAAAATCCATGATCGACTTTTTTTTCTTTTTTTTTTTTTTTTTTCAACAAGTTGCGGTGAAACCCGCAATTTTTATCAATGACCGATTAACTAAATTTGCAGGGGGTTTCCCCTTCAAAGACCGACTGACTTTTGGAATAGTTTTCGCGCGACTGATAAACAAAATTTAATTAATTAAATAATTAATTTTTTAAGTAACTGATTGGCGACATCGATTTTTTTGCAACGAATAATCGACAATATTCGCGCTTTTTATTACCGTCGGATTGACAAATTTTACTATATTTTTTCGTAATTGATAGAAGAAATTTGTGATTTCCTATGTAAGCAGGCCTAGAACCGAGAAAAGAGACTAAATCTTAAGATAGAGACTAAAAGAAGCTACAATGAAAAAAGAGAGAGAGAGAGAGAGAGAGAGAGAGAGAGACTAAAAGGAAACCAAATTAAAAAAAAAAAAAAAAAATCTCTTTACTTATTGGATACACATACAAAACACTAATACCATTTGCAGAACGTATTTTCAGAGCATATTTCAGTCGGTTACAAAATAATTGCAAATTTTGTCAGCTAGTTGCAGAAAAGTATAACTAATCTAAACAATTCGTCTTGGGGGAAAAAATAAGGAAATTCACGAAATGATCCCAGAGAAAAATCACGAAATCCACCAAATGATCATGGTGACAAAACCATGAAATTCGTCAAATGATCTTGCAAGTAAAATAGTGAAGTTCATCAAATTGACCCAGAAAACAAATCACAAAATTTGTCACATGATTTCGGAAAAAATTCGCGAAATTCATTGCATGTTCTCGGGATAATAATCACAAAATTCGTACAAATGTCGTAGGGAAAAAATCGCGATATTAGTCAAATATATCTTGAAGGGAAAATTGAGGAATTCGAAAATGGTCTTATGTTAAACATTGCAACATTCGACAAATGGTCTAAAAAATCATAAAATTCGTTAAATGTGTCTCGGAGGAAAGGGTGAATAAAAAAATTCATAAAAAACACAAAATTCAAAGAGCGTCATGCAAATAATCGCTAATTTTGTGAAGGATCACGACAATAAATAGCGAATTTCGTCAATAGATCACAAAAGAAATTTCGAAAATTTCACCAAACTACTGCAGAAAAAATAAATTTCGTAAATTAAACGACATTTAAAAAAAAAAAAAAAAAAAAAAAAAAAAAGTCAATGGATTACATTAAAATGTCGGGAATTTCTACAATCAGCTGCAAAATAAAATAAAGAATTCCGCCAAATTATCTCAGGGAAAAATCGCGAAATTTGTTTAATGGTCTTGGAGAAAAATCGAAATTAAGGGTAGAAGTCCTAAGTGATATTTCAAGACAGACATACTTTTTACTTTCTTCCATGTTCAATAGAAGAAAGTACTATAATCGAAATTTTTTTCGACTACTGGTTTTCGACGGATTTACGCGTTTTAAAGGTCAGAAATTGCCAAAAACCAGTTTTTACAAAATGTCTGCCCGTGTGTCCGTCCGTATGCTTTAGAAAAAAAGGTTTCACAGAAATTACCCAAAAGTGTTATTTAAATAGCACAAAATATTCTATTCTAAAAAGAAACTTTCTTTTACTTTGAATTTTTAAAGTCTAAAAGAAAAAAAATTCACTCTTGAAAGACACTTTGAACAATTTCATTTACACGACTTTCAAATGCTAATATGATATAAAATCACCTTTCATTTTATGTCTCTTTTGCATGAAAATTCAAGTTCAAGAACAAGCTTCAATGGTCTGAATAGACAAAAAGTCAGATTACTAAATTTTCCAGGCATCCCCCCCCCCTCTCTCTCCTCCCATTATCCCTCCAAATTTTTCTTTGAATTTTTGCATCCATCCAGAGAATGTCCAACATTGCTTTAAAAAAGGTGGAAAAGCATCTTTTAAGAGGAACTCTTTCATGCCTAAATCTCAACATCAATTTCTATAGAGATATGGAATATATTAATTTGCATTTCTATTTTTAGTGTATTTTTTATTTTTATTTATTTTTTATTATTTTTTTTTTTTTTTTTTTAGGTTTTAAATCTGTAAAGAGGTATTCATTTTGAAAGAAGAAAGTGGATCAAGATGACAAACAAACTGAAACGAAATCTTATTAAACTGTTTACATATGCTCAATCACATCCAATACGAGTGCTATTGAATGACAAATCATATCTATCTATACATACATAAAAGAGTATGTCCTGACTCATAATCAACAAACAAACTTTTAAAAAATTCATAAGAAATCAATTATAATTATACGTCAAATGATAACTATACTTTAATGTATTTTTGTACACTGAACCGAATGCACCAAGTGAATTCTTCCAAATCCAATAGTTTGCAACAATCTTAATATATATATATATATATATTCATAACATAGTTTATTCATTATTGTAGAAATGGAAAAAAATTCAAATTATATCTTTTCTATTAATCAGTTCTTTTGATTAAAGAATTAAAATGGTTATATCATTTAGAAACTAAATTAAAAATTGAAGCAGCTTAAGAAATAAATAAATAAATAATAATAATAATAATTTTACTTAAAATGCAAAGGAAAAAGTTTAATGAGAAAAAAATATTATAAAGCAAAAATTATAAAAAATCCCTGTCGGCTTGGCCTATAGGCGGAGGTAGATTTCGAAGAGGCTCATTTCAACATCAAAAAATAAATTTGATTACAGATAAACCCAGTTTAACAACTTTATTTGCCTTCTTTTGAAAAATTTTTAATTTCATTTTTCTGTAAGGAATGGTTTTATCAGAATCATCTTAAGCTAAATTCGGATCAAATGCCCATTTTGACAACATATTTTGAAATAATTTTGACTTTATTAAAAAAATCGACTAATACGGCACATTATATAGTTCCTAAATAACAAAAGACTGTCAATTGAATGCGTTTGAGAAAATGCGTTGAATCAAAAATCTGTCATGCACAAACGTTTGGCCCATTATTTAGAAGCAATATAAACTTTAAACTGATTTGATATCTATTTTCATTAAGAAGTTATGGGGTTTTTTCTGTTTTCACAAAAACGCCCCCTATGTCGACCCCCTTGGTCCGATTTTCCCCATTAACGAACTTAGCCGAGATTTTATCCCCTTTGATTTTGTGTACAAGTTTGGTGGAGATTGGTGAAGAATTATAGAAATTATCGTGTCCATAAAAAAGTGAGATATATAGATAGATAGATATACAAACTGGTGTGAATGCAATAGGTAGTATTTCATGCGAAATCTACCTAAAAACAACTAAAATTTTCATCTTCATTTTTTTTAGCACTTTCCAACAAAGTTGAAAAGTGCTTATGCATTCGGTTTGTCTGGCCGTCTGTCCACGCTCTAACTCCCGTAAATATACTCGGATTGCTATGAAATTTTTATACGTTATTGAGGTTTACCCTAGCACGAACCCTATTGAAAATGAAGTATCTACCATGATTAGTTTATCTACAGAGAGAATCAAAAGTTTCCCATTACATTATGGCCTATGGGGGAAAATTGTTAATATACTCGGATTGCCATGAAATTTTAGGAAGTTATTGACGTTTACCCTAGCACAAGTCCTATTGAAAATGAAGTTCCTACCATGATTAGTTTGTCTACAGGGCGAATCAAAAGTTTCCCATTACATTACGGCCTATGGGGAAAAATCGTTAATATACTCAGATTGCCATGAAATTTTAGGACGTTATTGAGGTTTACCCTAGCACGAACCCTACTGAAAATGAAATATCTACCATGATTAGTTTATCTACAGAGAGAATCAAAAGTTTCCCGTTACATTACGGCCTATGGGGAAAAATCGTTAATATACTCGGATTGCCATGAAATTTTAGGACGTTATTAACGTTTACTCTAGCACAAGTCCTATCGTAAATGAAGTTTCTACCATGATTAATTTATCTACAGGGCGAATCAAAAGTTTCCTATTACATTACGGCCTATGGAAAAAAATCGTTTCAAAGGAATTTTAAAGATGTTATACGCTGTCAAACATATTAAAATATGCATTCTATAAAATATAAGGTGAAAATCTAGCTATTATTCATTTACAGGGCCACACAAAAGAATTCCATTAGATAATGGTAAGAGGGGAAATTGTGTGACATATTTTAAATATTTTAAGCTTTTTCATGTATAATAAAATTGATATATGTCACTGAAGCTTAATATAAATTATACGCTACTGTCTTGCATAATATGAAGTACATAGCATTTACAGGGCCATACAAAAGATTTCAAATAGTATATTCTTTCCGAAGTACCGTATATGTGTCTGATGACGGCTGATGGAGGGATGAAATGCATTTTAATTATGATATTCGCGTTTATATTTCGTTAAATATATGCATATTATATGGTGTGTATAAATGTTATAGTTGATATACAGGGCTACCCAAAAGAGCTAACCAACGTTACTGAATATGAGCGTAAATTATTTAAACGTGGTTCTTAAATAAGCTATGCATTTTTACGCTGAGCTGCATTCAATTTACTGAAAAATGTTTGCAGAATATAGATAAAGGTATATACAGGGCCACGCAAAGAATTCGGTACATGGACGCCTATGAATGATGATTTATTAGAATGCGATTTCAGTTGTTTTAAAAGTGTTTTAGTTTACAATAAATTTTAGCCTAATGCTGACGTGTAATAAAGGTACAATGTAAACTACAGGGCTGAACAAAAATATTCAAATATGTTTCCATCTAATAGTATGAATTGCTGAAAAAGAAATTTCAAGCTACTGGGTATTTTCTTGCTAAGCTAAATTTTCCCATTATATTAACTGACATATGAAATACAGGGCTGTTCTAATGTACTGGAATACATATTTGAGTATATTTGGCTATACA
Source organism: Maratus speculifer (assembly GCA_964019185.1). Lineage (NCBI taxonomy): Eukaryota > Metazoa > Arthropoda > Arachnida > Araneae > Salticidae > Maratus > Maratus speculifer. The sequence continues at coordinate 282,485,483 of OZ025289.1, forward strand.
CTATTATTTCTCTAAATAACAAAGTTTTGTTAAAGATTTCATTAAGTGTTGGAAAGTGCTTCATAATCTATGCTTAACGCATGATTTTTCTTACTTGTTTTCTTTACATCGAAATTTTTCTGCTCTAGAGACACGAATTAACATAAATTTGTAAAGATTATCCCAGAGTTTCCTCCAGGTTTAAAAAGCGGCAAGGCGCTACTGTTCCAAAATAGCACTTTTATTTTTATTTTTAAGGGAACTTTTATTAGAGTGGAATCTAAAATTAGCGGTTAAAAAAATTGTGGAAAAACGAACATTTTGTCAAAGAATAGAGAAAATAATCCAAAAATTTCGTCAAAAAATTGAAAAAAAGATAAATTTTGTTAAAAGATCTGGGAAAAACGGTAAATATTGTTAAAAGATCGCGAAAAAACGGCCGATATTGTTAATAAATCGCGAAAAAACGGCAGATTTTGCTTAAAAAATCACGAAAAAACAAAAAATTCATGAAAAGATCGCGAAAAAAACGGCAAATCTTGTTAAAAGATCACTAAAAACGAAAAATTTCGTCAAAAGATAGCGAAAAACTGCCAATCACGCTTTTATCACGTTTTTAACACGAAAAACCGCAAAAATTTCGAAAAAAAAGCACAAAGTTCGTACGGGAGTGGAATCGCCCCCTCTTTTCTCCCACCTCCATTGTAACCTTTCAGAAAATTTGCTGCATTTTATTTTTTTATTTATTTTTTTTTTCCCCCCTGCTTAGGATCAATCAACTTAGTGACTTTGTCGGATTTTTTCCAAAATTAAAAAAAACTAGTTGGATGTGCCAACCCCAAAACTTTCTTCTATCTCATACATACATTTTAATATTTAAAAAAAATAGTTACTCATTTTAATGCTTTAATAATTTTAATTCAATACCATACCAACTTTGATTTTCATCTTAAATTTCTGCTTCAATCAATTAATCGGACTAAAAACGAATTTCCGTCTCTGCACGAGCCGATGGACAATAGAATGATAGGCAGATTTTTTTTATTTATTTAGGGAGGACTTACTTGCCTTACCGAAAAAAAATCATAAACAAAAAATTTAGTTCAATTCTAGAACTATCTTCATACACTTTTAAGTGGTGCAATATTGAAAATGGCATAAAATTCGCGATAACAGCGCCCCCTTCCGGCGGATTTTTTTTTCAGATTCAGGGCGATCCAACTAGCCATAGCCATACACTTATACAAAAAATTTGGTTCAATTCGATGCATAACTTCATACACTTTTAGTCGGTACAATATTGAAAATGGCATAAAAATCGCGATTGCAGCGCCCCCTTCGGACGGATGTTTTTCAAATTCAGAGAGGACCAACTAGCCATAGTCATACACTTACACAAAAAAATTGGTTCAATTCGATGAATAACTTCATATACCTTCCTTTGGTCGGTACAATATTAAAAATGGCACAAAAGTCGCGATTGAAGCCGTTTTTGGAGCAATAAAAACACAATTCTGAAGCAGGAAATTCCGTTTTATTGCAATTTTTTTTTATCTTTTGACGAAATCTGCCGTTTTATCGCGATTTTTAGACGAAAGTTGCCGTTTTTCGGGATCTTTTGGCGAAATTTTCCGTTTTTCGCGAATCGTTTGACAAGATTTTCCGTTTTATCGGGATTTTTGTACGAAATTTGTCGTTTTTTCACGATTTTTTGATAAACTCTGCCGTTTTTTCCGGATTTTGTGACGAAATTAGCCATTTTTTCGCGAATCTTGCCGGAAATTAGTCGTTGTTTCGTGATTTTTTAATTAAATTTTCCTTTTTTGCGTAACTTACGCACTATAGTGCGTCCGCATCATCACTGAAGGGCTGCGTTTTTTCTAATGTGGGGCAAGAAGGGCGCTACTTTTTTGAATGAGAGACAAGAGGGACGCTAGTTTTTAAACTAAAGGGCAGAAGGGGCGGAGCGCCCCCCTGAAATCTTCCTGGGGGTAACTCTGTATATTCCTTTTCAAGTTCACAGAACGGAAATAGCAAAATTTGTGTTTTGTTTTCTTCTTTAGATTTTGATAGTTGTATTTTTAGGTTTGTGAGAACACGAAAATAAGAGCCATTATTTTGAAATTCAGACAAAAAAGTGATATTTTGATAATTGTATTTTTTAAATGACTTGCTAGTTTTTTCTGTTGAAATAAATCATATTTAATGAATGATCTGCAATTTCGAAGCCCTGAAAATTTTCATCTGCCTTATAGAAAATGTCAAAGTTCAAGGTTGTGAATGCCATTTTTCATGAAAAATGAAATATCAGTATGTTTGGAGTGCTATAACTCTGTCATGCAACAACATTTCAAAATTCTTTTGGAATAAACTATTAGTATAACACTACTTGCTTATTAAAATTTATTTGTTTCCAAGGGGCATTGTTATTTTGCGTTGTTATATTGCCACAAAGTATAGTCAAAATGACATTTTTGTCAATTTTCCACACTTATTTTTTTATTTAAGCAATAGTACCCCAAACTTGATCTTATAGAACATAAAAGTACTATTAGGACAAGTTAAATAATATAGTACTACGCGGAGATATCGTGGCTGTTAGCAGATATAACCTGTTAAATATTCAAATTTTTAAAAATCTGCAACACTTAAAATAGTGTTTTTCAAAAAAGCACCACAGTTGAATGAAATAAAATATATCCCACAGTAGTTGAACATATGTACAAAAACATCGAAAAGAAAAAGAAGTGGGGTCTTGTGATATTTTTAGACAAAAAAAAAAAAAAAAAGTTACAAATGTCACACTTTTCCCCTATGAGAAAATGAAACATTCCATTTCTATGGATAATTCGATTTCATTTGGATTTCATTTCATTCATTCGATTTCATTCCATTTGGATAATTCGAAGTTCAAGGGACCAAAAGAAAAGTTTGAAACATCCAAAAATTCAAATTAAATAATATTCACTCAAAAAGAAGAGATAAATAAAAAAAAAAAAAATTAACTCCACAACAGGGTTGGGTTTCTTCCAGAAGAAACTGGAAAAAACCAGAAGAAATGGAAGAAATTACCAGAAACCAAACAAATGCGTGAAGTATATAACTATGTAAAAGAATTGCAGTATAATTACATGAAATCTAAATTGGAAAATTTAATTATTATTAAAAATATTTTTTCAAAGATAAGTTACTTTTTTAATAACAAACTTCAGCTTCAGCAGGCATTTTCAGGTGGTGGATTTTTACTATTCTAGAGGTAGAAGGATGGGTTTTTATTATTAATTATGCCATTTATGTAAAAAGAGAGAAAAAAAAAAACTACTTACAATTGTTTATTTCTCACATAAAAATGTATTATTTTCATATAAAAATACATTATTTTAAGCTGTGTAACATAGTAAATAAATAAATTTAATTATTTCTACTACCATCTAACATGAATATGTCAATTTAAAAGATTAGTGTTCTAAAAATATCTATGGGTATGTTGAAATGCTTTTAAACTATTCTGAAGAATAGGACTTCCAAAAAAAAAAAAAAAAATCTTCATTTTTGCATTCATCCAATTTAAATTGAGAAACTGATTGCAGCATCTTACTGCTAAAAAACTTTTTTGCTATACTATGCTGCATTGTACTTCGAAAAATGAGAATTTTAATGATTTTTTTAAAGCTGAGGATCGACTGGTACAGGTTTCTAAAGCCAAAATCGAATTTTGGTAAACTTCCTAGTTTCAGCCGGAAATGAAAACATCTAATTTTTTTTTTTTAACTATTTAAATACAGTGGCGGTCAAATATTTCCGGCCAGCAAAAATTTTTCAGTTAATTTGCAAATATACCCATATGAAGAGGAATCTCAAAGTGATATTTATACAATTTATTGACATAATAGTTAGAAACTTACTTATAGAAGAACATGTAAATATCAATAAATTTAACTGACAAAATTAAGTATAAAGGAAAAAGCATGTTCTCAAAAGTTTCTGCCCACCTTCACAAGTTTGTAAAAAAGTGGTATTGTAATAGAAAATTACAGTGATCAACAAATTTACGATTAGTATTTTATCATATTACTATCTTATTAGCTTTAGCAATAAGCCTGCGGTGCAGCAACGTTACATTCATACAATCAACGGTTAAAGATCGTCTATGGTGCGTTTTTTCCACATTTCTTGCAATTTTTGCGAAATTTCGCCTGAGTTGGAATATTTATAGTTCCGCAGACTTTTGTCAACTTCTTTTCAAAGATTTTCTATTGGAATCATGCTGGGCGCTTGGGCTGATCATTTCAAAAACAAAATTTTTTGTGTGAAAACCATTGCTTATCAAGGTTTGCAAACATTTATGTCGTTATCATGTTAAGAAAAATAGATGTGACCAAATTTTTTCTCTAATAAGGCAGAAAATAGTCTTGCAAAATATCCTTATACATTGTATAATTCACCTGGCTGTTTATTTCAAATAACAGACCGACACTTTTTGAGGAAAATACTCCCCACGGCATAACGTGTCCTTCACCATGCTTCATTGTAGGAATAACATAGGTCGAATCATATCTTTTGTTGTTATGTCATCCGACGTTGTGTCTGCCATCACTTCCAAAACTGTTTCGAATTCGATTGGTGGAAAAACAGAACTTTTTTCCAGTTTTCACTTGACCAGATTTTGTGTTCCTTGGAAAATGAAAATAGGGTACGTCGGTATTTTTTTTACCTCTGAACATTTTTTAACACCGACTCTTCCATAAAGTTCTGTATCACGTCAGCATCAAAACACGGTAGACTAACTTATTTCAGCAATATTTTCATTCCGTAAATCGCAGTATATTGCAATGGAATTTTCATGCGGATTATCAATGGTTTTTCTCCTGATAATTCTGTCCTCAGGAATAGTAATTTTCCGGGGTCTCCCGGGCCTCTGAAAGTCCTGAAAGCCATAACCTTCTTTATATAATTTTGTAAATATTGTTTACAGTCGATTTTACTGATCGATAACTTAGCCGCAATATCTCGAGAAGATTGGCCTTTTATCGACAAACTAATCTCTCATTTATGAACAATAATTATTGAATTTTTCAAATTTGAATTCAAACTATGCTATACACGTTGATTCATTCATAAACACAACCAAAAAACACTTTATGGATAGAAAAAAACTAAAGAATGATAAGTGGCCGGAAACTTTTGAGAACATGCGTTTTCTTTCATATTTAATTTTGTCAAAAAAATTTATTGATATTTGCACGTTCTTCTATAATTAAGTTCCTAGCTAATATGTCAATATAATGTATAAGTATCGCTTTGAGATTCCTCTTCATATGGGTATATTTACAAATTAACTGAAAAAATTTTGCTGGCCAGAAATATTTGAGAGCCACTGTATGTTTCATTACTTAAACTATTGTTAAAAGTAATTAATACATACATAAATATGCATAATTGTAAATTAATTATGTGTATAGTATTTATTAATTATGCACAATTGTTAATTAACCAAAAACTTTATTTTCATAAGTAATAAAACATAATGACACAGAAAGATTTTTCTAATTATACAAATTTCATTTAATTAAGAGATATTTTAGTTTTAAATGTTTACACCTTGATTTTTCTTCTATAATGATTTTTTTAAATGTTCATTTGTTATTCTAGAACTTTCTCAAAGAATATTTGAAACACTAATGCAGTTTAAACTAAAAATTTTCTATGAGATTGATTGATAATTCATGAATGATAATTATAAACAATGAAGTCCATTACAATACACTCATTTGAGCTGATACAGTTCAAATCAATGATTAATGTTGAAAATTGAGGCAGAAACAAGATTTTTGGAATACTGAGAATTTCGGTCCTGGAATTTCGGTCAAATTTTCAGCCACGTTTTTCACAAAACCTCGATTTTGAGTCAAAAACCAAACCATATTTTTGGTTGATCTCTATTTGATACAGTAATTATTGTACATTATTTACATTAATAAAATGATATAAATTAAGAAACTTTTATTTAAATGGGTTTCATTCTACCATTAATAAAGGATCTCTACTATTTACTACTAATTTCAGAAATTTAAATAATTAAAAATTATGTTGGTTAAAGTTGAAATGGATAACATTTAATTTATTTTGTGTATTTTGGATAAAATTTCTTTTCATTTAGCCAATGGTTGCAGATCTTTAGACAGGCATTGTGTGTGATCTTAGTTAAAAAACTGATGTAATTATAAATTTAACATATATACTTAATTAAATTTGTTTTGGTCCAATGGAATTAATTTATATAAGATAATAGGAAGAAGATATTTATTACCAGAGTTTCCCTTAGAGGGTTTCAGGGGGGGACGCTCCGCCCTTCCTGCCCTTTAGTTTAAAAAATAGCGCCAATCTTGCCCCTCATCTGAAAACTAGTGCCCTTCTTGTCGCTCTTTCAAAAAAAAAAATAGCGCCCTTCTTGCCCCACATTTGAAAAAATGCAGCCCTTCAGCGATGATGCGGACGCGCTATAGCATGTAAATTATGCAAAAAATCAGCGATGGAATGCAAAAAATAGCTCTTACGTGTCCCATGATGGGATGCGTAATTTCGTCAAAGGATTGTGAAAAACGACAAATTTCTTTTAAAAATCGCGAAATAACTATTAATTTCTGGCAAGATTCGCGGAAAAAAAAAAAAAAAAAAAAAAATAGCTAATTTCGTTACAATATCCCGAAAAAGTGGCAAATTTCCTCAAAAGATCGTGAAAAACGTCAAATTTCGTCCAGAAATCACGATAAAACAGAAAATTTTGTCAAACGATTCACAAAAAATGGGAAATTTCGCCAAAAGATCACGAAAAACGGCAGCTTTAGTCAAAAAATCGCGATAAAACAGCATTTTCGTCAAAAGATAAAAGAAAACAGTAAATTTTGTCCAAAAATTGCAATAAAATGGAAAATTATTTCATAAAATTTGCAAAAAACTGTAAATTTTGCCAAAAAGTTATGAAAAAACACCAATATTCGTGAAAATATCCCAAAAAAAACGGAAGATTTCGTCAAAATATCGAAAAAAAATGCCAATTTTGTCAAAGGGGCACAAAAAAAGTTAATGCCAGAAGTGAAATTGGCGATTTTTCGAGATCTTTTGAAGAAATTTGCCATTTTTTGTCATCTTTTAACAAAATTCGCTATCTTTTAACAAAACCTGCTGTTTTTTGCAATCTTTTTACAAAATCGATCGTTTTTCGCAATCTTTTAACAATATTTGCCTTTTTTCACAATCTTTAAACAAAATTTACCTTTTTTTTTTCTTTTTCTTCAAGTTTTTGACAAATTTTTTGGTTTTTTTTTTTTTTTTTTTTTTTTTTTTTTTCTGGATTCTTTGGCGAAATTTCTGTATTTCTATAATTTTTTGAACCGCTAGTTTCTAGATTCAACTCTATAAAAGTGCCCTTAAAAATAAAAAAAGTGCCCTGAAGAATTTAAAGAGTGTCCTTTTCGAACAGTAGCGCCCTGCCCCTTTTTAAAGCTGGGGGAAACTCTGTATTACATCTTACAAAATTGAAAATATATGCAGCGGCCGATTTATAAAGTGAGGGGCCCCTCTCACTGGAACGTTTTGGAGGCCCTTCCTAATTGAAAGACAATGGGGACATGTATAAATTAAAAATAATGGATATTAAAAACTTAACTACAATAATTACTTAAACAAATTAATTACATTATTATTACAAATTAATAAAAACGTATTCAAATCGTTAAAGATTAGATGCACAAAATTAATTTCATGTTCAAATTACAACAGATTATTTTACAGGAACTTAGATACTATAGCAGATAAATGTGCTAAAATTATGTATCTTATTTTTCTTTTCATCTTTAGCACTTTCCAAGGAAGTCGAAATGTGATTATGCATTCTGTTTGTTTATCCATCCTCTGGACGTCTGCCCATGCTCCAACTCCCATACATATACTCGAATTTTCATGCATTTGATAAAGCTGATCACTAAATCATGTTTGGTATTGCATATGAAGTATGTACCATTAATACATTTAAAAGAATTCCATTGCATTATATAGGGATGCACAACCTGTGGCCCGCGGGCCAAAAGTGGCCCGCAAGTTTCGTCAATTTACTATTAGAAGAAAATGCAATTTTCATGCATATGTCGCAGCAAAAAATTGTAAACTTCATCAATTTACCGTGGGAAAATATAAAATTTTGTCATCCACTTAAGAATCGCAACTTTTATTGATCGGGCACGGAAAAGATGCGAGTTTTGTCAATCAGGCGTGGAAAAATCACGAATTTTGTTGGTCGGACGTGAAAAATCATACATTTTGTTGATTGGTCAAGAAAAAATCGTCAATTTTTGTTGATGATGCTCGGAAAAATTCAAAAGTAAATTCATAGGCTGCAGAAAACCCGCATGTTTACTCAATTTATCAAGTGAAAAAAAATGCGAATTTCGTTGATCAGAAATGAAAAAATCGTAGAATTTTGTCGATGAGAGATGAAAAAATCACGAAGTCCATTGATAACATATGGAAAAATCGTGAATTTCGTTAATTTATCAAGAGAAAAAAATTTGTGAATTTCATTATGCCGTGTAAAAAATGCAGGTTTCGTGTGAGTTAATTAAAATTGCAAATTACGTTGATGTGGCGCAGAAAATGCATATTTCGTCACGAAAAATTGTGAGTTATATTGATCGGGTTTCAAAAAATTGCAAATTTCGTTGGACGGGCGCGGGATTATCACAAATTTCATTGATCAAGTGTGGGAAAATAGTGGATTTTGTCGATCAATCTTAAATAAAATCGCCTATTTTTTCGATCGGATGCAGATAAATAGCAAAATTTGTCTATCATGCGACAAAAAATTGCAAATTTCGTCAATTTCATTTATCAGTATCACGAATTTCATAGATCGGCTTCATATAAATCAGGAATTTTGTTCATAGGCTTTGTAAAAATTGCGAATTTCATCTAACAGGCGCAGACAAATCGAGAATTTCATCGATCAGGCGTGGAAAATTTGCGAAATTCGTTAATCATGCGAGGAAAACTTGTCAGTTTCGTCGATCAGCTTCGTAAAAATTGCGAATTTTGCTGACCAGGCACGGAAAGATCATGAATTCAGCTTCATAAAAATCGCAAATTTTTTTATCAGGCTAGGAAAAGTCATGAATTTTGTTGATCATGCAAAGAGAAATCATAAATTTATTCGATCAGTTTTGTGAAAATCGTGAATTCTGTCGATCAGCTTCAAGAAAATCGTGAATTTCGTCGATCGGCTTCTTAAAAATCACGAATTTCTTCTATCAACTTCTCAAAAATTGCGAATTTCGTTGATCAGTTTCTTAAAAATTATGAATTTTGCTGATCAGGAGCGGGGAAATCAGGAATTTTCTCGATTGGCTCTTTGAAATGGCAAATTTCGCCAATTAAATGCGGAACAATCGCGAATTTCGTCGATCAGCTTCGTAAAAATTACGAATGCCTTCGATCGTCATTTGTTGAAATTTAACTTTGTTGATCAAGTGCAGCAAAATCGAGAATTTCGTTGATCAGATGCTGAAAAATCGCAAATTTCGTCAATCAGGAGCGGAAAATCACTAATTTTATCGATCACGCAAAGAAAAATCGCAAATTCCATCTATTGGCTTTATAAAACAAACGAATTTCGTTGATCGGCTTCGTAACAATCGTGAATTTTGTTGAACAGGCATGGAAAAATCGTGAATTTTAAAGATTTTTTTTTAAGAATCGCAAATTTTCTTGATAAGGTGCGTAAAGGTCGCCAGTTTTCTCGATAAGCTTTATAAAATTTGCAAATTTTTTCGATCGGTTTCATAAAAAGTGCAAATTTGGTTGATCAGGCATGGAAAAATTGTAAATTTTGATGAGCGTTTACAGAAAAATCAGAAATTTTGTTGATCAGGTGTGGAAAATCTTGTTAATTGGCTCATTCTCTATTCTTCGTTCATAAAGTTTTTTTCGCACCATTCACTTATGTTTGTTTTTTAGCACTTTTAAAAGAACAAAATTCACTCTCCTGTATAAAGTCAAAGAATGTGATTACATCTTGAAAATAATCCTTGTTACATCTGTTATATATACAAACAGAAAATTTGCTGATATATCTTTACCAACTGAATTGTATATTTTAACTGGATAAATGACCTAAAGGGGTATCCCTCACTCGCCCTGAAACCACATTTTTTATCCGATTGTAGGCCACAGATCACCTTCTCGAAATCGAATTTTGTTTGTTTTATTGATGTGGCCCTTGACCACCCAGACATATTTGTAAGTGGCCCTTCTCTTGAAAAGGTTGTGCACCCCTAGCCTTATATATGGAAAAATCATTTGCAGAGCTTTAATGACATTACGCTATTTCAAATGGATAAATTACTGAATATTATTGATATAAATTACTAAATTTCACTATGATCACGTTAAAACAGAGCATTCTTAGCATTTTTTTCATTTACAGGGACACACAAAAGTTTCGCAATAATTGCTGACAGTTTAAAATTTAGTATGCACTTTTAAATGTAATTAGTTTTTTGCATATTATTCTTTATATATAAATTCTATACATCATATGTAGAGATGGATAAAAATATATTATGTACCATTTTCTTTATTAGAAGAAATTGATAAAGGGGAATTTTCAACTGAAGTATATATATCTCTTAAGTGAATTAAATTTTAGAATGGATGTCATTAATTGATAAAAATCTCTATATCATATACAGGGTTGCTAAAATAATCGGATAATTTTCCGATTGTAGATGGAATAGCTGAAATTCGGTTTTGAAATGTGTTACACCTTTCCATACGGTTAAATGAGACAATAATAATATTTTCATTTTTTAAACAATGCAGTTTTGTTAAATTATTATGAATGTGTTGAAATGTGTTGTTCTGAATGTTGTAGAAAATATTTGCACCGTAATCTACGTTGAACGAACCAATTCCCGTTGAAATCAGGCTGATAGAGCTCGAGGAAAGAATGCGCTCCCAATCGAGGGTAGGTACCCCTCCCGAATAAATTTGCCGCAATACCTTTAACATTAACCAAATATTTATTCTATGGATGAACCCCACTCCTCTGTAAAGTCAATGACTTACCTATTCTAGAAGCATTATTTTTAATTTACGTCTGTAGTGAGTAAATGAAAGTTGATGCCAAAAAAGATTAATATTTGAAAAAAATCTTAGCAAGAGCTGGGGTCAGAGGACCCTAGAAACATTTTAAAGAAAATTGCAAGAGAACAGGATAATTTTTAAAGAGTTCAGTGTGTTCGTTCTTAACTGAGAACAAAAAAATGAAAGAACAAAAGATCAGTTTAAACTTTGGTTTTATGTTTGGCGAGACAATGAAAGAAATTGATGAGGGGTGGTGCACATTGACATCCACCATACTCGCCAGATCTCAATCCTCAAGACTTTTTCCTATTTTCATGGCTCAAACTCTCTTTGAAAGATATTTGATCATATTGCTGACATCCAATGAAACACGACGAAGCTTTTGAACCCCATCCCAAATGAAGACTTCTACCAAATTTCCCAGAACATGTATAGCAGATCTCAGGGGTGCATAGTTATGGGAGATGACTATTTCAAAGGATGGTATGGTAACTTTCATTAATATTTCATCTACATTAATGGTACAGGATTATGCACCGAACTTTATTGTCAGAGGTAGTATATACAACTTGATAAGATTCAGCTGCTATGGCATGAGATTTTTTTCCTTCAATCACTGCATTTGCGATAGATTCCATTTGCAGATTAAACTTTTTTCTGAAATGTCTTTTTTCAAGAGAAATTTTGCGAAGGGTCAAACAAGAAAAAAATGTGAAGGATCCTTGCAAATCTTCTCAAACAGATTTCTGCTCAAAGGTCAGATTACCCACATTAAAGTTTTCATGTGGGACACTCAACATAAAAAATAAATTAAAAGTATGAAAATGTAGGTATTACAAAATTTTCAATATATATTTCATACATGAAATTTCAATTTTTTCAGTTCGGAAAAATTGAAAAATAAGCGTCTGGAAAAAACTGGAAAAAAAAATGTCTTTTTTTCCTAATTTTTCCGGGTTTTTTTTCGAGCATTCCCATTTCTAGGGGAGGGTGGGCCACAATAAGACAAAAAACACTTAAATATTTTTATAATTTTTTTATTGAAGTCTATGTTACGAAAAACATATCAGATAAAATAAATTACTTGTTTTCATACATATGGGATTCAAAATTAGTGGAATATATAAGTATTTAATGAAATATTGTATTTTTAAAAAAATAATTGGGCCACAATGAGGCAGCTACATAATCTTAAAATTTGGTACTAAATTTATAAAAAAATATTTTTTTAAATATATTAGTAGTAAGTATGAATACATTTAGAAATAATTGATTCACATATAAGTTAAGAAAATATAAAAGTTGCCAAGATGAAAAAACATTTAGTGGATATTGTAATGATGTAATTTTACTTCAAATTAGAATGAACTAGCTGCTCGAAAAGTATCCCCTGAAATGGATGGCTGAGGCAATTTAAGAGTAACATCATTGGTATTTACCATTGAAATGTTATCAATTTCTGGAAATATAGTTTCGTTAGTTTGTTTTCTCATAAATTTAAAAATGCTCACTTTTTCAATGCGGGCAACATAGTGAATTTTTGTCTTTTTGTACAAAACTGAACTAAAACAAAATCATTCACATCTAATGTGTCTAAAGAATAGTCCATTTTGGGTTCATCACTCATCAGACACTGAATCACTACTGTAATCGTGTGATTTTGGAAATTTTTTCATTTCTTTCATAAGTTGGTGGGTTTTCCTATCTTTTTTCATGAAGGACAACTTGCGCTTTTTTAATTATAACTATTAATTTTTACAAGTTGTTTAAAAGTCTACATAAATTTCAATTCTACAGTTTTCTTTGTTTAGGCTTGGGCCACAATGCAACGTCTCATAGTGGCCTAAAAAATTTGTCTTATTGTGGCCCAAACAACAAAATAGCAAAAATTTGTTTATATTAAAAAATCCACCATAATTTAACATAATTATAGAATATAATACGGAGCTATATTAATAAGCTATAAGATAATACACAACACTTAGTTCTAATATTCAAATGAAGCTTGGATGATAGGAGATGAAAACTTCTGTAAAAAAATTTTGCAAGTACATTCAGACACAATTAACCAGTTTCTGCAATGCATGTGCCAGTAGCCATTTGCAACAAGGCATTCCAGGTACTAACTAGCTTCTGCGTATCACACCTAGATGGCAGTAATTGTCTGTGAAGTATATATTGGGGAAATTACAATGTCTCATAGTGGCCCATGTCTCATTGTGGCCCACCCTCCCCTACATGATAAATTAATCGACTATATAGCAATGCTAAGAAACCAATTCGGAACATATCTGAAAATAATAAGATCCAATAACGGAGGTGAATACTTAAATAGAGAAACAGATGATTACCTGAGAAAAAGAGGTATAAAACAATAACTGTCCATGCCATATTGTCCGAGCCAGAATGGCGTAGCTGAGAGTAAAAATAGATCATTATTAGATATGACTAGAAACCTATTAAGACAAAGACAATTTACCACAAAGATTTTCAGGAGAAGCAATTAACATTGTGAATCATTTACGAAATCGCTTACCAACAAGATTAGCGCATAAAACCCCACACGAGCTTTGAGTTAACTGCAAATAGAATTTGCACTATTTACATACATTCGGCTGCAAAGCATATGTATATATAAACAAACAACAACTAGGAAAATTAGATAATAGAGCTCAAGAAGAGACATTTGCATGATACGACAACAATTCAACAAAGTGCCACATATACACTAAAGATAAAAAAATAGTAATAGCAAGAACCGTAACATTCATAGAGAGAGTAAAATTAACTTTAAAAAAAGAAAAGAGGTAGAAAACTCACATGAGGATAAAAATTACATCAAAACAGAAATAAACAACACGATCAAAGAACCAACCACGTCCAAACAACTGACAACTGAACCTAGAAGATTGCAAAAATCATACAAGGGGATACCACCAGACAGATACATCTGTTATGTAAAGAATAACGAAATGAATGAACCTACTAGTTGGAATGACATACAGCAAACAACGAAAGATTATTATACATTGGTGAAACTAAAGAAAATTTTCAAAGAAATTTAAAGAGCACAAAAGAGATATTGACAGTCAAAACTGAGTACAGCCCTCACAAGATTATATATTTCAAATAAAGGGATCAAAATTAAATTTGATGAAGCTAAAACTATCAGGGTTGCGGAGTCGGTGGGAAAAATGGCCGACTCCAACTCCGACTCCAGAATTTTTAACGCCTTCGACTCCGACTCCGACTCCGGAAATTTTAACGACTCCGACTCCTGGCTAGCAAATATACTAATGTTGATGCTCGTTAAAGTTATAAGGGAACGAAAGAAAAATGAGGCAAAAAGTCATTATTTCGGTATTTAGTTCTTAGAGCTTTGGAAAAAAAATATTTTCCGTTTTACAAATTCTTTAATTTTACATACCACAAACCTGAAAAATTAAATTACCGAAATCTAAAAGAGATAACAAAACGGATATTTTATTATTTCGGATCTGTAGCCTCGAAAAGGGGAAATCTGTACAATTTCTACGTTAACTAGTGCTCTCCAGAGCAGAAAAATTTCAATGGAAAGGAAAAAAAATAGTCAGATGTGTTAATCTTAGAACTTTCTTCTATATCACACATGTTAATACTTCCTGAAAAATGCAGCATTGCAGCGCCACCTCTTATGTGATTTACACCAAAATCTAGTCAACAAGTTATATCAACTTCTAACTGAATTTGAAGTCTGGTGAAAATCAGTACATTAATTTCTGAGATAGGGCTATTGCTGAAATTTTAAAATTCTGCATAACAGCGCTACATGTTGAGTGATATACATCAAAAACGAATCAGGATCAATTTCTATCAGATACTAACTGAATCTAAAGTTTAATGAACATCCATGCATTAGTGATTAAGCCAGAGCTATTTCAAAATCGTAAAAAAGTCAGCATATCAGCGCTACCTGTAGGGCGATTTACACCAAACACTAAACTATACTAATCTAGATTACAAACTAATTAAATATAAAGTTTGATGAAAATTCGAGCATTTGTTTTTGAGATAGCGCTGTTGCAATATCATGAACAATGCAGTATAGCAGCGCCACCTATTGAGCGATTTGCACCAAAAAATTTGCAGCACCTAATTATATCAAGGACTAACTGAATCTAAAGTTTTATAAAAATCCATGCATTAATTTTTAAGATATAGCTACTGTGGAAATTGTGTTTAATGCAACATAGCAAAGCCACCTGTCGAGTGATATACACAAAAAATTAATCAGATCCAGTTTCTATCAAGATCTAACAAAATCTAAAGTTTTGTGAAATTCCATCCATTAGTTCTTGAGATAGAGCGCTCCGAAATTTTTGCCGCATGCAGACTCACGAAGTGACAGACACTGACAGACATTTTCAAAAAACTATCAAATCGTGTTCAGTTCAGGATCTTCTATAATGTATAAATCCATCGAATGCCGGAAATCGAAATTTTTCAAGAATCCAATACTTTATTCTTGTAAAGATAGAAGAAAATAAAATTGAAGATGAAAATTTTAATAGTTCGCAAATAATCTGTGATCTACTAGAACTTTTAATTAAAAACAGCTTTCATCTCCTGTGTATACTGGACAGTTTATTGGGATTCTTTAACTTGGGTAGTCCGATATAATCCAAAAATAAAAATAAGAATTCCTTCTATGGATTTAAAATTACATTTTATCGGTTTAATTTCACTTCAAACTGTCTAAAAAAAAAGCCGGAGTCGGAGTCGGGTGGTTTTTTACGACTCCGACTCCGCAGCCCTGAAAACTATAATTCCATGCAAATATCCATATCTCAATGAAATTTTAAGAGTCCAAAGTTTTAAGACTCAGGGCGGACCCCCCCCCAGCTACACCACTGGAAACGTTGATAAATTTTAAAGTGTATTTTAAATATATTCAAGTGTACCATTTAGTAATCTGTATTTATTTTAGTACAATTTATGGTGCAATTGTCCAATTCATATTTAATAACTAACTTAATTGACCAATACTTGGAAGAATGATGGCAAACGAGAGCGTGATTGTGCTCTGGTGTCCAGATGATGTCAGAGGACAGAAAATGCTACTGTGCACCCGATGGTGATTCATACAATTTATTCTAGATATTGTGTTAAACATGATACAATTAGTATAAACTACATCAGAATCATTTTATGCAGAGATTTTATTATCTTAATCTAAGGTACTGTTTACTTTATGTGGATCTGTTAAAAAATAAATTTTTTCAAAATAATTTATTTATATTGAACAAGTATAAAGAATTAACTTGAATTTATAACAGCAGTCTATAATTTAAAGGATACATAAAAATAAATCTTGAGCGTAACAAATATAAACTTACTCTACTCTGAAGATCTCCAACAATTTCAGCCTGCTGTGCTTGAGTGTGTTGATATGCTGCAATCTGATTTTCATACTTGTTAATTTGTTCTTCTATACTATATCTCAATTCTTTATGTGTTTCTGACTGTTCACTTGCAATTGATTCATCAGATACATTCCCTTCTTGAAACTTTATTAATTCTTGAACCTATGAATAAAAGTAAATTAAGAGATGAATGAAAACCATGTGCAATGCATTGATCTAAATAAATTTTTAATTTGGATATTCTTAACTATTTTTATTTCACAAAATTAAAAATGGATAGAATGCATGCGAAATGCATTTAGATTCACTTCTGAAAATACAAAAAGATATAGACGTCTTAAGATAAGGAAGTATAAGATACAGAAGTAGCAAAAGACATAAAGATACTTTTAAAACAGATATAACAGTAACTTGTATACTCTATATTATTACAAAGAAGTTTATATGTTTTAAACTATAGATTATTTTTGGAATCATTGAACTAGAGATGGAAATGACCGGAAAAAAACCGGAAAAATTGGGAAAAAAACCGTTTTTTTTTTCGTTTTTTTTCCGAAGGCTTATTTTTCAATTTTTCCGAACTGGAAAAATTGAAATTTCATTTATGAAATAATATAGTGAAAATTTTGTAATAGCTACATTCTCATACTTTTTATTTTATTTATTTTTATGTTGAGTGTCTCACATGAAAATTTAAATGTTTGTAATCTGATCTCTGAGCAGAAATCTGTTTGAGAAGACTTGAAAGGATCCTTCACATTTTTTTTTTTTTTTTCTTGTTTGAAACACAAGATCCTTTGCAAAATTTCTCTTGAAAATAGACATTTCAGAAAAAGATTAATCAACAAATTGAATCTTTCGCAAGTGCAGTGATTGAAGAAAAAAAAAATCTCATGTCATACAGCAGCTGAATCTGATTAAGTTGCATATATGTATGTAAATAACCTTATTAAAAATTTCTAAATAGGAACCTAAATATAGTAATAATTTCTTATTCAAAAATTCTGAATATATTTTGTACAAGTATATACAATCAATTCACAATTTCACAAAAACTTGGTTACATGAAAAAAATCTAGACATGTAATTAAATGCAACTTCTCTTTTTAAAAATTAATTCATGTGTAAAATTATTGCAATAATATGCCGATTAATGGAAATGATAAAATTAAAAATTCAACATAAAATTTTGAAGTATGCATTTATTACTTTAATCTACCTTTTCAAGAAGTAAATTTTGAATTTGTGAAAAATTTGACTTCCAGTTTTTGGTGTATTTAAACGTTTTAGAAGGTCCTGAACACGTTTTGATGGTTTTTGGAAAATATCTGCCACTCTGAATGTGACAAATTTTATGGGTACTCTATCTCAAGAGCTGATGCACATAATTTCACAAAACTTTAGATTCAGTTACACCTTGATATAAACTCGAGATGTTTAGTTATTAGTGTATATCGCCAAACCGATGGCGCTGCTATGCTGCATTATTCGTAATTTCCAAAATATTTCTATCTCAAACTAATGTATGTATTTTTATAAAATTTCAGATTAAGTTAATCTTTGATATAACTTCGTGCTCATTACTTTTTGGTGTAAATTGCTCAACAGATGACGCTGCTATGCTGCATTATTATAGATTATCGCAATAGCTTTACCTCAAGGACGATTTAAAAAAAAAATCAAACTACAGCTTCAGACAGTTTCTGACATATATTAATGTTGTTTAGTTTTTGGTGTAAATTGTCCTATAGGTGGCACTACTATGCTGCATTTTTCAAGATTTTGTTATAGCTGATTAATTGAATGTTTTCTCAAGGTGTTGAATCTAAAATTGACTTCCATAATGTACAGTAATGTTGCAAAAACATGGGCAGTTTGCATTAGAAAAATAGAACTGCAATGAAAAAAAAAAAAAAAAAAAAAAAAAAAAAAAAAAAAAAAAAACATATTTTATTACAAGTAACTATGTTCCAAATTATACTTTCCCTCTTGATTAAAGTTTGAATTTTTGTAGTTTTCTAAAGCACAGTAGAAGTTTATATGTAACTGCTTTTGTTAATTCCTCAAATAGTGAGCATTTTCTGTTTGTAGTGTTATGTTTTCATAAATTTTGTGTTCCACTCTTAGAAATATAAAATTACCATGTGGAAACATTATTGAATATGGTTTGTTATTCATGAATAGAATACCAGATTTCAGGGTAAAAAGAAAAAAAATTACATTTAATTAAACTTAATATATATATATATATATATATATATATATATATGGTTCCAGTGAGTAAAAATCTAACAGTCAATAAATCCTATACTATTTTTTAGTTGCAGACCATAGTAAGCCAAAGTAAAACTTAGTGTTAGTTTTGTTTGAATTTAGATAATAAAACTAAATCAAAACTTTTTTGAGATGAGATTGGAAAGCTATACCAAAACTAAACATATTTTATAAAGGAAATAAAATTATAATTCTAAGAAAAAAAAGTAATAATATAAAAATATACATTTTTTAAACAAACGATAGAATTTTTGAATACTGATATTCATAATAATGACAAAACTGCAATAATTTCTTTAAACTAGTATCATTTACTTAAAAACTATACTTATGTAAATGGAATGCATAATTTATTTCATTCCAAACTACAGACATATTGGCTCAGGTTTTTACATTAGGTCAATTTGTAGTTAAACATGTAACTGAAAAATCATTTCAACAGAGATATGATATAACAAACAATAGCATTTAATAAAAATTCTTAAGCTGTTGAAAAAAAAACTAAACTTTTAAAAGCAGGTTTTGCTACTTTGTTTTTATTTTGTAATATAAAGTGAAAATAATTTTCATTTAATACATATAAATGGGAAAAATGTTTATCATTTAATATTCTCTAAGAAAATATAATTTATTTGGGAGTAACAGTCATGAAAAATCAATTTTTCCGTTTTTTTCCGAAAAAAACCGGTAAAAAACCGGTTTTTTTCTGCCACTTATATTTTTCCGGAAAATTTACATCTCTACATTGAACCAATTTCAACATAATGGTGGCAACTGATATGTTGATTAGAACACCATGATCATCTTTTGCATATATTGACTATTAAATTGGAATCTGTTTAGTGTCCAATCTGACCCATTACACAAATCTATGCAGGATTGGGATTCAAATCCTGCACCTCTTGTCCAGTAATCAGCATCCTAACCACTAGACAAACAGGTGGTTTAATAAAGGTGTCAGAAAAGTTGTAACAATCTTTTCACCAACAAAGGCTATATTTTATGTCTTTACTACTTCCTCCAAGGAGATGCAAAAGCAAAAAACAATATAACATTGTGATTTCTGTGATATGGTTGGGGATAGAAATATGAAATTTGGCATGGTGGTTATTTTTAACCCTTTAAGCATCTGGCTCATATTTTTCTGTTTCCAGACATCATATTAAAATGCCTGTAGACAAAATTATTTTTAACAGAACTGTGTTTTGAAAAATATCTAGAATGAAGAGATACAAAAGATATTATAACATGGAATGATGATTAATATATCTATATGTACAGTCAAACCTCATTAACATGAACATGCTTAACGCTTAATGTGAATTACTTTTAACATGAATTGTTTTCACAGTCCCCTAAAAAATCAAATACAAAGATTTGATACTGATAAAACTGGGTTACTTTTTATTTCAGTGCAACTACTTTCAAAGAGGAACAAGAGTGGTAATCATTCTAAATTTATGATTATTTGAATGTTGAGGACAACATATTCAAATTAAAATCTTGAAATTTGTCATTGTGGTTAATCTTTAAGCATGTAAATTCTCATTAGAGCAATTAAATAAATCAAAAATGTTCTAAATAATGATTTTGTTAAGACTGTGACGATTTGAAAAATGAAATTCAATATGGTAGTTACTTTTAAGATATGAATGCTTGCTAAGAACCATCTAAAAAGTCAAAATGGTTAAATGAGCAGAAATTTTTTTAAAATCATGATTATTTTAGAACTACTGAGCTGACTTTGAATCTTCTCTCACGATAATGGTAATAATCTCTGCTCAAAAATAGGCTTTATCTCTGTACAAACTGTACTCAAAGAGATGCTAGAGATAAAAGTGTTAAAAATGTCAATCTCTTTGAATCTATTGAGGCTAAAAACATACAATTTGATATAGCAATCACAATTTGACACATGCAACAAAAATTCATTTCACACAGAAATTTTGTTTTTCATTGCCATACTGTGTTAAAATATCCACATTTAATTTCTCAGCCAAGCCTAAAAGATCTGCAAAGTCTTTAAACGGTTTTTCATGCTTTGCAACATAGTATGCCACATTGAATATATTTTTCAAATGAGAAAACATCTGTTGGTCCATTTTCTTCAGACATTTTGCCATTGGTGCTTCTGATGGGCATGTTTTTGCCTTTACGGTGGCAATATTTTCACTGTGAAAAACAAACGACTCCTTTTTAAACGGTCCAGAAAAGCCATTTATCCACTTTATATGAACGTTACTGGAAGGCACCTGCTGGCAAATTTCGCATCTTGCAAGACTAGTTTTTTCATCATACAAAAGCCATTCAAAATGACTTAGCCACTCTTTGTTGAATTTTCTTTTAACTGGAAGTGGTGATTCGAAATCACTACCACATTTCCTTTTATTATTATTGGGGGGGATTATTACTGCTATCAGAATCATTCTCATTTTCCTTAGTTTGAGTTTGCATGTTTTCACTTTCAATGTTTGTGATATCTTCATCACATTTTTCATTTGATGTTTTACTTTTAGTGAAAAAGGACTCAATATTATTTCTTTGTCTTCTCTTTGTGGCATTAATAAAAAAAAAAATAACTAAAACACACTTTAATTACCGCCAACTGCCACAGAACAAGAAAAAAGCCAAATAGAAACAAACAAAAAATTTGAGAAAGAACGTATATTTTTTAAAATCGTATTTCAAGCAGCTGCGTTTAGGTGACGAAACTTGAATCTCTTTGCGCAAGCAAAGAACGATCTCATTTGGTATTGGAGCGTGCAGGATAAGAAAGTGAAGGGGGGATGAATGCAGTCAGGGGAAATGTTATTACTCTGTTAAAAAAAAAAAAAAAAAAAAAAAAAAAAAAAAAAAAAAAAAAAAAATGAAGAAAAAAGCGACGCAATTTTTATTTCCTTTGGAAAATAAATACAATTGCTTCATTTTGAAATATTTCCGTGTATTGCTGTCCATAGTTTGATTTGAAGCACAACATTTTAAAAGGCGAAACATACTCGCCAACCTTAAATATTTACTCGCCAATGGTGAGTGAAAATTTCACGCCTTGCCCTAAAGCATATACGATCTTCTAGAGAACAAAAGAATTTTTGATAGATCAAAGGGACAAATTGATATTATTTAATGCCATAGTCAATTAATATAATCCCAAAAGTTTTACAAAGTTCATATCATTTATTTTTTACTTTTTTTTTTCTTTTAAAATAACACAACACAGACAAAACCATTAAAATACAGTACAAAGTCTAAAGTTCAGACATTTCAGTCTCAGTATTCAAGAAATGAGGGGGAAAGGGGGGGGGGACGTCTATGTACAGAATAAAAGAAAAATTTCTTAATGATAAAACAAAGTTAATGAAGCAGTGCAGTGCACATTAATTGAAATGTTCAATAATCAAGTTAAAATTTGTTCTTTAATTATATATTTCTTAAATAAAACTGTTTATTTTACTTTTTTGTCGTGATTTATTTAATAAAATGGTTGTTTAATTTAGGATTCGGAGTTGATATGGATAATATTATTTTCCAGGTAAAATATCAGTATTTTCTTATAAAAATAAATAAATCAAGTTAAAATGCATGAAATTGTGTTTTATGTAAGGAGAAATTTTCTATAAGAAAAAAACTGGTACCGAAGAATTTCCTTGCCTGGAAATTCCAGGACGTGTACAAACCCTGGTATTAATAGTTATATGCAATTTTTAATATATGAATGTCATATTTTGTCTTTTTAAGTACAGCAAAACCCCGCTAATTCAGACCCCATTAATCCAAATTGGTTTGGTCGATTTTTTTTTTTTTTTCAAGTTTGAGAAGTGATTGTCAAATTTCTATAACATAAATTTATTTCAGCCTCGTATTCTGAATAAAAAAGTATTTTCTGAAAGCTTTTCATAAGAATACCTCAAGTTTTCTTATTTAAACCAGGGCTGCAAAAAAGCCGGCTTTTTCTACAAAAGGCCAGGCCGGCCGGCCGGCCGGCTGGCTTTTATTAGAAAAAGCCGGTTTTTATTGCCTTTTTTACCAATGCATATCTTATTTATTTTTTACAAGAAGACATGTTAATTTACTTTACTAATAGCTATTTTCTATAAATTCAAATTAAAATATTTTGAAATTGCTTTAAAAGCATGTTCAGAGGTTCATTTTTATAGCCAATTAATATCTGATATACCAGAAAAGCATCATAAATAGATAACATGATTCAAATAAACCTTTACTATAGGTTCAGCAGTTTCTCTGTTTATTAAAGATATTTTCATGTTATGGGTAAGGATAACATTCAAATAAATACTGTACAAAATGAAACTGTCTTGTAAGAAATGATCCAATTTTTGCCTGTAGTATCCATGCTGCAAATAAGTCTTATTTATTTAAAGCTGTTGACTGTGGTTCTAAAAAGGAAACTGCTGAGTATTGTGCTGTTTTTGCAAAGAAAGTAAGTGAAATTAAAGAAAAATATGGTAAAAATGTTTTTGCTATTTGTACAGATAATGAGAATAACATGAATGCAATGGGAAATCCAGTAAAGAAAAGTTATCCTACTCTCTTGATTATGGATGCTTAGCACATATTTTGAATCTTTGTGCTAAGGAAATCATGCCAAACAATTTGATTAATACAGAAACAACCACAATGCCCATAGTTGGTTAAGAGAAAAAGGTGGTTTAATGCCTCAAGTTCCTAACAACACTAGATGGAACTTGCAAAAAGAATGCTTGCAAACTCTCATTACAACTTTTCACAAATATAATGAAATCAGACTGGAGCATTTGGATGAACTTGATCAGCAGATTGGAAACATATTGAGTAATGTAGGTATTTATACTCAAGTTGTTTATCTTTGTAAACAACTGAGTATTATAGCCAAAGCAATTAATGATCTTCAAAGTGATACAGTTACCTCGTCAAAAGCAGTGGTACATGTTTAGATGTGTTAGAAGACTCACCTTTAGAAACTCACATAGAAAAACTAAAAAATTTTCATCAAAACATGGAATCCTTACATTTCTTAGCCTATATGACAGATCCCAGATACTTCGGTGAAAAATTAACAAATGCACAAAAAAAATGAAGCTGAAATGCGGCTTGAAGAAAATTATCCTGATTTTTTACCTGGTGTACTAAAACTTAAGATAAAAGATCCTGAAGCATACTCACATTTACTTTTCTCTGAAAAAGTAATAGAGCAATTTCCAGCAAAAAAAATGGTGGAATCTTGCTAAAGTGAAGACATAAAAAAAGGATGGTTCATTACTTAATGGTTTCTGCTATTTTTTTTATTAAATTACACAACTGTTCCCCTAGCTCTGCATCTATTGAGAGAATTTTTTCAACTTATGGTTTTGTCTCGAACAAAATCAGAAACAGCTTAGGTGCTAAAAAGGCAGAAAAATTGGTAATAGTGTATTATTTTTTGAATAAATATCTTATTCGGTAAAAATCATTTGAAATGTTTTAAAAAATTTATTGCACGACTTTCTAATAAATCATTCTTATTATAACCACCACACCATTTATACTAACAAATTTGTTTATATTTTAAATGCAGACAGTTTTACTATAATTTACTGTACATTTTCATGGCAACAATAAATAAAAAGTCACTAATAAATTATACTTTTCGTTAGTTTTTGTAAAAAAAAAAAAAAAAAAAAAGTTTTAGCAAAAGGTTGGTTTTTTCTAATAAAAACCAGCCTTTTTAAAGATGTTTAAACCAGAAAAGCCGGCAGCCCTGATTTAAACCCTTTAATGTTACCTATGAAAGGAACAACTATGTATCATTTAAGCTTTGGCAATTCCAATTTTCACAGTTTTCTATTTAATCCATTTAGAAATGTCATCAAAAGCTCACTGCTTAATAAAGTTTTACTCAGAGCATTGCTAGAAAGCAAAGTAAAATAGTCATTATAGACACACTGACTGATAAGGATCGAATTCCAATCTTTGTCAGTCTGTCCATAGGTCTCTTGGAACTGTTTCCTTGTCTTTGTGTCAAAACCCTTCTACAAATCACTTGCGAAAAATCGAAATAGAAGGAAGAATAAATAAGAATGAAAGAGAAATTACACCTGAAGACTTTGTCAGCTTGTTTTAAAAAATTGATGGTTGCTCAGATGTTGATATCAGCGACATTAGCAATTGGTTGGAAGCAAAAAATAATGAAGAGTATGCCTTGCTTCCAGATGACTTAATAATCGCTTTGTGCACAACGGAAGAAAATGAAGATGATGCAGACAAAAACTATTATTAATTATGATCAACCAGATAAACTATAATGAAGTAACTTCCCATTTTGAACAATTAATGATTTATTTTGAACGTCATGTGGAGACTACATCCAACGAACTACTTATCTCAAAAGAATGTGTGACCATGCAGCCCGCAAAACTGGCACAGCAGAATATGACAAATTTTATAATTACAAAATAAACATTTTTACTGATTGTAAATATTGAATATGTTCAGTATAAAGGTGATTTTGTGTGAGTAGATTTTATTTTATTTCATTTATTCGCATTCTCCAGATAATCCAAATTTTCGATAATCCGGATTGGGTCTGGTCCCAATTAAATCCGAATTGTCGGAGTTCTATTGTAGTGAAATTCATGTTTCTGTTTATTGGAAAAGAAATACTTTTGATGACTTAAAGTTTGGAAAAATAGAAAATTCGGATTGGACTAAGTCCGAGGATTCCAGACTTTAGACTTTGTATTTTAAGATCTGTTCAGACATATATTAATCCTATTATGAAAGATTTATAATGGGAAATAATATATAAGAAATGATTTATATAATTTCTTATATATTATTTAACTTTTAAGAATAAATTAACTGAATTTCCACACAAAATCTATCATCAATTAATGAACACTGCTTTTCAACAGATTAAATCTGTTAACCGATCAGCCATTTTAATATCAAAATATACTTTAATGCTGTTAATAAAATCTTTGCACCTCTATCTATATTTTGCTGCTCTATGCAGCTGCACATGGTGCAAATGGCCAAATACAATCTTGCTTATGTTGGACAATAATTAAACTAGTAAACTGGAGCCCGGTGCGCAGGGTTCTACCGCTGAGTTTGTCACCAGCTTGGAGATATATTGCCAAATCTTGCGACCAAAATTATTCACCAAAAGTAATGGCAAATTGGCCCTATTTCCGAGATCTCGCCTAACAAATATGTCTACTAATAACTTTAAATTAATATAATAATAGTTTAGATTTGAATGATCGAGTTCCTGAAAATATCTGAAAAAGTTGTGAAATCATATAAAAAACTGATGGAACCAGAGAGAAAAGTAGAGCTTGATCTAAAAAATGTTACAGTAAAAATGGGCAAACATTTTCAATCTAAAACAATATGTAGAAAAGAAATGGTATCAGATGTTTAAGGTTTTGGGTTACTTTGAACTTTGATCTGCCACTCATAAAAAATCCTGGAATGGAATTTTGTCCACAATTTCTACTAGAGGGCGGTTCAGGTTCTGGTTCTTTATTACATCAGCTTGTAACTTACAGTTATGAGCCTTATATATAACTTATAGATATGATTTAGTTTTTAAACTGGTTATGGATGACTGGATATAGAATGTGTTAGAAATGCCTCTTTTTTCCGTAACTAATATTAATGAAAACCAAATGAATACTAATGTTAATGAAATGGGTACCTATAGAATGGGCCACCAGTACCACTGAGTCCACATTTTCAGCTAACAAAAATTTGGGTTTTTTCATGAGCTTTACAGATAATCTGATTCCATTTCTTTTCTACTCATCTTTTTAGATTGAAAATGTTTGTCAGTTTTTACTGTAACATTTTTTAGATCGAACTCTACTTTTCTTTCTGCTTCCACCAGTTTTTTTACATGATTTTTTTAATGTTCCTTTTTATGATAAAATCTGCAAATTAAATCTGAAACTCAAAAACATGGAGTTAGAGTTTTTATTGGAGTTGGAGCTGGAGCCACAGCTTATAAACTGGAAGCGGAACTGGAGCATAAAATATTTTTTGGTTCTGGGTTCCTGAATTAAACTTATATTTGTCATCAAGAATTTTTTTAAATTCATTAAATCTTACATATTTTGTTCATGTTACAATAGTCAATGGTATTCATAAATTTAGAATGCAAAAATACTAGGATAGACAGAAGCACCACAGCCACACTGTTATTTATACAGAGTTGATAAATAAGTTAAATATGATCTGACTTACTTGTTTATTCAAATCTTGATACTTAGCACCAATATCTATGCACTCTTCTCTGCTACTTATAAGAAGTTCTTCCACATGAGCAAACTCTTCTTTAAGAAAACTATCAGAGTCCTAAATAAAATAAGTAGCAATTTTAGTTCCTCATAATTATTATTTATGAATTAGAAAGTTATATACTGGACAAAAATCACCCCTATGGATTTACTACATGGATGAAAGCCAGGTTCAATATTAAATTACAATTTAGACTTGCTAAAATTCAAAATATCCCATGTTAGCCAAGTGGTAATACATCTTAAAGTATAAGCTATTCTGTTGTTGTCAACAGTAGGAAACAGAAACAAATACACACATAAATACAAATGCATTAATGTGATCACAAATTGCACAGAGGGCTTTGTTTAATATCTCTTTTAAAACACTTAACACTTAAATTAATAAATCAAAACTGTTAATTTATAATTATTAAATCCTTACATAAATGGCAGCACTATTCCATTTAATTTTAAAATAATTAAAAAATATATTTTTAAATCAAATTTCAAAAATTTAGCACAGGTATAAATAAAATATAATTTTTTTTTTTAAAGCAACAAATTGTTTTAAACATACTTAAAATGCTCAAATAATTCAGAAAAACATCCATATTATTTGACCAATGTTGCCACAGACGTGCTATAGCATATAAATTATGCAAAAAATTGGCGATGGGATGCAGAAAAATAGCTCTTACGTGACCACGATGAAACAGAATGAATTTGCACTCAAAACAAAAAGGATATTGTGTGGCACATTTTTAAAAACTTAACAGGATTTGCAAAAATTCTTACTTTTTCAAAAGGTGGGAGAACTCCCTAGCAAATGTGCAAGAAACAACTTGAGTAATTTTTGATAATACACTAGGGAGAGTGTTATACCTTGGTATGCTTGTACCTTGGGACATTGACAATTTCTAAAAAACTATTGGCAACAATGAACTGTTGTTTATGTCTAATAGTGACCTATAACCTACTGATGGTCGTCGGATGTGTAGGTTGCATCTGGCAGCGGCTTGGGCTTGTGTTTTGATTTCTGTTGGCGGTGTTGTCAACGTGTCGTGTGTACTCTTTTTCCGCCCGTTTGGGTGGGATTTCTTTATAATTTCGTGCAGCTTCGCTCGTTACTTCTTGTTTTTCGTGCAGTAAGTGTCTTGTTACGTTAGTTTTCACCAGCACTGGTAAGTGTTGAACTGTTTTTTCTTTGAGTTTGTTTCGAATTTTGTTTGTTGTAATTGTGTCTGACTGTCAACAGTGACGGTCACGGATAGCAAAATGAACTCTGAATTTAAAGTCCAGGATGCTGCTTCAAACATGGAGACAACTAATAGCGTTACTCATAATCCCTTCCTATACCGTTTAAACAGTTCCCCAGAAAATATTTTATCGGAAGCTAGTAAAGTCGGCATTGGTGCTATCTCAGTTACCCTAACTGCTGTAAATGGATCCATACCTATTACCCATCCCAAGGAGCTAAGGGATGCTATTGCCTTGCAAGTTTCTTCATATAAATGTATTGATTTTATGAAGATTACCCGTCAGGGCAAATTACTGATCCACACACAATCGGCAGAAACTGCCATTGAAACTTTAAAAATCAAAACATTATTAAACATTTCTGTTACTGCGTCCTACCTTCCTGAAGAAATATCAACCCGGTTCCTTCTTCACAACATCGACCCGCTTGTTGATTGCACCGAAATAGCGGAAGAATTGGATTTCATTGGAATAAAAACACTAGAAGTTAGACATTTTCTTCGACAGGGCTCGACGCCAACTACGTCGGTCCTGGTTACCAAGCTTGGCCACTCCCTCCCGGCTGAAGTTAAACTATGGTATCAATACCATCGTATCTCTTTATTTGTTGATAAACCACGGCAATGCAATAAATGCAAAAAATTTACTCACAGTACACGTAACTGTAAGATTGATCCTATTTGCAGCCAGTGTGCAGAGTCCCATCGGGGCACCTGCTCCGCTACCTCCCCCCTTTGCGCTAATTGCAAAGGCCCCCACGCCGCCTCTGACAAATCTTGTCCCCACTAAATACGTGAAGCCAAACTACTCAAATACAAAGCCGAACACCACTTAGGTTTTAGTCAGGCCCGGCGACAGTTCTGCGCCAGCACCACTCACAAGGCTGAATCATATGCGGCTGCGGCCTCCTCATCCGCCAGTTCCCCCACTCCTATGAACTATATCACTAAAACAGAACTCCAGGAGACCCTTCAAGGGTTTAGTGAAAACATTGCTAACATGTTGCAGCAAGTGCTAACCGCTCAAGCTGCCAACTGCCAAAATATGCTTACCATGTTTACCTCAGCTGTCATCGGTGCAATAAAAGAGGTTTTAACAACGGATGATTCCCCCTCACTGCCTCCACACACTGGGAAAAAGAGCAAACTTTTACATTCACCCAGAACACAACATACATCGGAAAAAATAAAAAAGTTGCGAAAGGCCTTATCGGAAAAGGGGTCCTTGTCAGACCTCCTCATGGATTTTTCTTCCATGGAATCTGAGGTTTCAGATGACAACTCCAAACATGAGCTCGGACATTCTTCTCTGGCCACTGGACTCACGTGAGTTGGGTCCTCTCTTCTTCCCTCTCCCATTCCCCCCCCCCTTTTTTTTTTTTTTTTTTTAGGGAAGGGGGAGGAAGTCATGTTCTATTCTTTTATGTAGGTTTTTCGTTTGGGGCTTCTCTCTCTTCTCGATTGCTGGTGTTTCCCCTTTTTGTTTTTTCATGGGTTTCCAGGTTACTCATTGGAACTGTAGGAGTGTTAGAGCTAATGGACATTGGTTGCGTGCCCCTTTTTTTAGAGACTGCCAGGTCATCTGCTTACAGGAAACCTTTTTAGCTTCGGGTTCAACCTTCTCTATCCCCCGTATGCACCCTTTTTGGCTGGTAGAGATGGCGGCCGTGGTGGAGGTCTCCTCACGGCGGTCTGCGCTTCCTACCCTTCATACCGCATTCCTCTTCCTATTGACTCTTCCGGCAATACGGAAGCGCTTGGCGTTAAGATCAACATTCATGGCATCTGGCTCACCATTGTCAATATCTACCTTCCCAGGGGTACCTTTGCAGTTCAGTGGTTCGATAGTTTACTCAATGTTATTGAGCCACCATTCCTTCTGGTGGGGGACTTTAACATCAATCTACTCTGTCGCCAGCCTCCTTACCCTCTTCCTCTTCAGCGCTTCCATTCCTGGATCCTCAGTCATCCCGTTTGTGTCTGCAATACGTCCAGTGCAACTCGTATTGTGCCCGGTTCTGCCCCTTCCCTTCTTGATCTCACCCTCTCCTCTGCTGGCCTTTTTAGTTCACTTTCCTGTTTGGTGCATCCGAATCCATTTGACTCCGACCACCAGCCCATCATTATTCAGATTGGTGGGCACGATACTCAGGCCGACTCCCGTCGCCACTTCGTCAACTGGACCTTGGCCGCCTGTCATCTAAATTCAACCTTAGACAACTGCAATTCCTACTCTACCTACGACTCCTTTTCAGACTCTTGTAGAGCGGCACACTCCAGGTGCTCAGTTTTCCCTCGCCGCGTGCATCGCCACAATGCACCTTGGTGGGATTCCACATGCCGTAAACTACTTGGACTCAAACGTCGATACCTCCGCCTTGCAAGATCTTGCTGCTCCAAGGAGATGTGGTTGCTCTATAAACAGACGGCCAGCAAGCTCCGACGCTACATCAAACAGGTTTCCCGCGACTACTGGGACAGGACTTGTCGCTCTCAGGATTCGAATGGCCACATCTTCAAACTGCTCAAAAATCTGGCTCGTAAAGATACTCCACCTGGCGACAACATTTTGTGGAATAGGGGCCCTGTCGCTTCCTGGCACGCCCAAGCGGACCTTTTCCTTGAGGCTTTCAGCCAAGATGATCCTTTGGTTCCCATTCCTTATGATCTTAGCGATGGGGACGCCTGCCTTGATGCTCCTTTTACTCTCAACGAACTAAGTCTCGCCATCCAAAGGACTCGTCCTACAACTCCTGGGCATGATGGGATATCCGTCAAATTACTCCGAGGCCTCTCCGACTCTAATCTAGAGAAACTTCTCACCCTTTATAACGAGCTTTTGGACTCGGGTACCGTACCATCTGACTGGAAGGAAGCCACCATCGTCCCAATCTGTAAGCCTGGCAAGCCTTCTCGCCTGGTCTCTTCTTATCGTCCCATTGCGTTGACTGCCGTGTGCTCGAAGGTCTTTGAACGTCTCCTTCTCCACCGCCTTATCTTTTGGGCTGGGAACAACGAGATCTTTCAGGCTTCTCACTACGGTTTTATGCCTTTCAAGGACTCTACGGCCACTTTATGCAAGTTCTTTGACGACATATCAAGAGCTCGCAACTCCCGTCTGACCGCGCTTGCGGTATGTCTTGACATCAGCTCGGCTTACGATTCAGTCTGGATCGACGGCCTGATCTACAAGCTCGCCCATCTTGGTATCCGGGGCAAAGTTGGCCGCTGGATCGCAAATTTTCTGACGGATCGCTCTATCCACGTGCGGTGGAAGTCTCAGTTTTCCAACCGTGGTCCATGTAGGAGAGGCGTACCGCAGGGTAGCGTTCTCTCCCCGTTTCTTTTTATGATTTTCCTTTTCGACATCTTCGAGATCCTGGAGTGTGGAGTCTATCTCCTGATCTACGCAGACAACATTTTCATTTATGCCTTGGGGGAAGACCCTCTGCGCACCTTGGCCAAACTCCAGAACTGCATTGATCGGCTTGCCCAGTGGTGTTCTGCTCATCACCTCTCTATCTCACCTGAAAAGAGCACCGCTATAGATTTCTCCCGCCGTCGGCCTCTTGATTCAAAAGCTAATATCAGGGGCCTTGAACTTGATTGGAGTCCCGTTGTTAGAATCCTAGGGGTCTGGTTCGGCAGATCCCTCCTTTTCAATTATCATTTCTCCTACCTTCGTGCCAAGGCCTTCAAGAGGCTTAACTACTTGAAAGCCGTCGCCTCGCACACTCACGGCATTCATACGGTACACATGTTGCGCATCGTTGACTCTCTTATCCGGAGTCTTCTCGAATATGCCTGCCCCCTTTTTCTCAAAGTCTGCCCCTCCACTTTGAACTCTCTTGAGGTCACCTACAACGCCGCTCTACGTGTTGCCACCGGCCTTCCGAGATATACCGCACTTCCTCTCCTTCGCCGCGAGGCGAATGCCTCCAGTATGGTCAGCCGTATCCGCTGCATTGCCAACAGGTTCCTAGCTCGCCAACTTTCTTTACCACACCCCCCTTTCTCCTCTGACCTTTCCAGTGCTTCTGGACATCTTTCGGCTGCTGCTGTTGAGTTTTTAAGCACTTACAATCTTGATCCTAATGATATACTCAAGTTCTCGTGGCCATCCCATCCTTTTCTTCACTCAGAATGCCATATCCTTTTGGACGGTCTTCCCTTCCAAAATACTTCTCTTCCTTCGGAGGCCATCTACCAAGCTTGGAAGTCGTGGAGCGCCTCGATGTCAAACACTATATTGCTTTCCTCCGACGCATCCAAAGACTGCATCAAAACAGCCGTTGCTGTTCAAAATTCTTTCTCCGGATCCAGTATCGCCATGCTTGTACATCATCTCAACTCTATCTTCACTGCCGAGGCCTTCGCCATTTTCATCGCTCTAACCTCTTATGTGAAAGAGAATGGTCGCTACTTCCTGCTCACTGACAGCCGCTCTGTTCTCTCTGCTCTGGAAAACTATTCTCTCCGCTCTCCTAGAGTAATCACACTCCTGCATAACTCCGTCTCTCAGCTCCTCTCTCTCCATAGCATGTCTCTTTCTCTTGTGTGGTGTCCTGGCCACAAGGGCATTCCTCCTAACGAGGTGGCTGACTCCCTGGCTCGCAGTGGCCCGTACCTTACTCGCACCCTGAACTGGGTCGCTCCTGAAGACCTTGGGGCCCAAATCCGTCGTGACTGGATAACCGAAAAGACGTATGCCTGGCTGAACAGCGATTATTGCTCCGATTTTCCTCATCTTAGCGAGGACGATGCCTTTCGACAGTGGACCTGCCATCGTCGTGAGGACATCTGGATTTCTCGGTGGCGTACCCATACCTGGCCAACTAACTCCCGGCTCTTCAGTATGAATCTGGCACCTTCCCCGCTGTGTTCTATATGCCGTGTCCCTGAGACTCCGGATCACGTCCTTCTCCAGTGTGCAAAATATAGTACAAACAGGATCACCTTACTTTCTACGCTTGGTTTACAGTCCCAATCTACGTATTCTGAGATTATTACAGCCGCCCTCAAGTCTCGCTCCGGTCTCTCTTCTCTCTCAAATTTTCTCTTGTGGTTGCTCGTGGGTAATCACGGATTTCTCATAACACACTGCATTTGAGATTTCGGATTCTCTTTCTGTCGAGTAGTCGAGACAAAGCCGCCTATGGCGAAGCATAAGTCTCAAGCCGCCTGCCAACCAACCAACCAACCAACCTACTGATTTCATCATAGTAATAGACAATATCAGAAGCAATAAATAAATGATTTGGATAAATAAAAGAAAATTTCACTAGTCCAAAGTAAACATTTTCCTCTATTCAAATTTCCTTTTTTTACTATGTACTTTTATAAGAAGTCAATTGCAACTTATTTTTTTTATAAAAATGAAGATTTTTAAATGTTTTGGCTATGAGAAAATAATGATAGTGCTTCTAGATTTACCATCATTTTGATTTTACTTAAACCATGTGATGATTGTACCTTGGGACATTGTAACAAATGTGTGGTTTGTAATAATTTCCATAAATAAACGTATTTTTATTACTTTTTTTTTACAGAAAATTCCACAAAACATGCGACACAGTAAAGAAAACAACTTTATTTTGGATATATTTTTATGACTGAACTTTGCAAATATGAATCTAGTTACTCCCAAACTTTTTTCTTTCCATGTGATGCTATGTTCTAAAGAGCTCATGTTCTGGTGAATTTTTCTGGGTTTTGATTCAATTTTAAAGGTACATTTATGTAGTGTACTATGTTGTTAATCATAACATATAGAGAAAATAGAGAAATGCTGGGAAGTTGAAAATATTTTGTTCACAATTCCCATCTATTCTTCCCCTAAACTACAGCCGTTTGGCTGTACTGTCTTTGGGGCACAGAAAACATATTACAAGTCTTATGATAATGAATAGATGATATCACATCCTGAACAGCCAATCCAATATATGTTGTAGTAGAAATTGTTGGAAATGCATTTTCTAAAAAAAATTTCAATTGAAATGTTGAATGAAACATGAAACAGCTAAATTTATAGCAGCAAATGTGTTATCAGATGTATGCATAACAAGTTTATCTTCACATTCTCAAAATGTCAAACCCCTAGCAATGATATGTAAAAACAATGTGTGTAGAAGAAAAGGAAAATCTGACATTTTAAGAGTTTCTTCAGTAAAAGTTGAAACTATCAAGCAGAAGACTAATGGAGCAAGAAAATGAAAAGACCACCTCCAGAACAAAATAGTAGTTTTATATCTGTTAATATAACTTGTTTTATCTAGTACTAAAGACGATGACAGTACTGATTATGATCATACCACAGATGTGTTAGAAATATAAAATCAAGAAAATAGATTACTTTCTTGGAAATTTTTGTTCTCTTCTACATTTCTATATATCTAAAGTTACTTGATGTCCTTTCCAATGATAAAAACTTGAGTTTTATTTCCTAATTCCTTTAAAAAAAAGTTTTGTATAAAATTGTTATTCTACAAAATATTGTATTAGTTATTATACGAAAATATTAATTAGTTATATATCTGTCGTCCAAATTATGCAGCATGTCCCAAGGTACAACACTGCTGTATCTTGAGACAGTTTGCTTCCCTTGAGTGGCATTTTTTTATTTTCAAACTGCCTGAATTTCTAAAAATATATTATAGAGATAAATGCTGCCTTCAAATTTTAAATCAGGTTATAATCATTGAAGTAAAAAATTAAAATGTAAATACTGTCCCAAGGTACAACATTCTTCCCTACATAATCTTGATATCTCAAAGTCAAAGAGATTCTAAAAAAAATTCGCATTAGTAAGTTTTTGAGAAAACAAGATCATAACTAAAATATAAAAAAAAATCACATAACAATATAAGATGTGGAATAAAAAATTAAAGATCCGAGCTTAGCTCAGTCTAACTAACTTTGTGTTCAACTCGATACAGTATTCTCACTGTATCATTCTCTTTATATTATTACTATGAAACATGTTATTTATAATAGTATTATTTACATAAACAATCAATAAAAAACTATTTATGTATGCACATTTTCATAAATTTTACATTATTTAAAAATTTACAATGAAAGGACATCAATCTAAATTACTTTTTTAGCCCAATTCTGATTGGTTTAACCATGCATCTTGATTCTTCTTGAGAATGCATTAAAAAAATTCATATTGTAACAGCCAATATTTTGTGCCAAATAAAGTCAAACTTGGTGACATTGTTTCATTTGGAACCAAGTATGTGTTTTGGCTTTCGTAATCTTAATTGCAAATTTTTCGGCCAAATGTTGAGAATATTTTGTTAAATATCACCAATTTATTGGCTGTTGCTATATTCTCGTGACCCTGACTCGTATTACCCAAAATGACCCACAAATCAAATTTGTTCAAACATGTGATTTAACTCAATGGTCTTCAGGTAATTAAAAAGCAGGAGGATATAAAATTTAATCAAACTCGTCTAAGCCATTTCTTAGATAAAATTAGCCTGACCCACAGTGAAGCCCGAAATGACCCACTAATATAATTTTATTGAACATGTGACTCAGCCCAATGGTCTTCTTGTGCCAAAAAACTTTACATTATAAAATTTAATTAAAATTGATTGAGTTGTTGTTTATATATAATTAAAATGGACCTGACCTGTATTACCCAAAGTGTCCCACGAATTGAATTTGTTCAAACATGTGACTTAGCTCAATGATTTTCAGGTAATCAAAAACAATAATATATAAAATTTAGTTAAAATCGTTTAAGATATTTCTTAGACAAAATTAGTTTGACCCACAGTAAATCCCAGAATAATCCACAAACATAATTTTTTCTAATACAGTAGACTCTCTCAAATCCGCAAACCAGAAATCCGCAACTCTCTAAAATCCACACATATTTTATAGATGTAAACAATGAAACTTTCAGTTCACAAAATTTGATTTTTTTTTAGTTTTGTATCAATTCCATGTATTTTTTAATTTGTAATTATCTCAATAATACTCTATTCGTGTTTTTTTCATGAAGAAAGAATACATTTTTTTGGAAAAAATTCAAGATATTTCTGATATTACAGGTAATCACAATCTTCTTACCAAATATATTTATGCATTAATCAAGATTTTTTTGCTTATTAAGCCTGGCTAAACTTGAAAAAAAAAATCCTTATTTTATGATTTTGATGTGAATTTGTAATGTACTTTTATGAGCCAAGTTTTGTTGAATAATTTTATAAAAATACATTTAATCTTTATAATGTATATTTAATCATACACTATTGATTATTAACTTGACCTTTGCTATTAGTAATTTAATCATTTTAAAAATTATCTAAATTTTTATTATTTTAGTTTATTACTTATTTTAATATTTTATTATATTGTAAGCATTCATTGTAGTTCTGATTGCACTATTAATTGTACTCAAATTACTGTTTAAAAAATGTAAACAAAGCAATGACCAGAAATCCACAAAATTCTAAAATCCACACAACCTCTGGTCCCAAACTGTGCGGATTTGAGGGAGTCTACTGTATGCGACTCCGCCCAATGGTCTTCTCATGCCAAAAAACATTTCTTTACAAAATTTAGTTAAAATTGATTGAATCATTGTTTACATGTAATTAGAATGACTCTGACCCATTATGACTCAAAAAGAAAGCCTAATTGAATTTTTGCGAACATGTATATAAAAAATGCTTGGATATAATATTTTGTTAAAACTGACTAAGCTGTTTTTTAGATACAATTAGTTTGACCCTGACCTATTATGACCCATTAATCGATTTTTCGAACATATGACCAAGCAAAATGATTTTTATGTGCCCAAAAACTATAGAATACAAAATTTAGTCAAAATCGAGCACGCCATCTTAGAGATAAAATTAGTGTAAGCCACAATGACCCAGTAAATGAATTTTCTCTAATATGTGACTTAACCCAATGGTCTTATAATCCAGGTCTGTAGAATACGGAATTTGGCCAAAATTGTTACAGTTCTTTTTTAGTTCAAATTGATTTGACCCAAAAATGACCTATTAATCAAAATCTTTTGAACATGTGACCCAGTCTTATAATTTTATCGTGCCAAAAAACTGTTGAATGCAAAATTTTATTAAAATTGATCCAACCATTATTTAGATATAAATAGCTTGACCCTGACCCATTATGACCTACTAATTGAATTTTCTTGAACATGTGGCTAAGCCCAATGATCTTCTCATGCCCAAAATTGGTGAAATACAAAATTTTGACAATCGTTTGAGCCGTTTTTAAGATAAAATATGCACACACATAACTTTTGTTTCTACTGTAATATAAGATTTCACTTATGTTTTGGCAAAGAGTATCTAGAAAATTGATGTGGAATAAATATATCTACAGCACAGTATAACAGTTTGTAACTCTTTTTGAATTCTAAAAAAGAAATCATATGCTATTTAGAGAATGTATGTTTATGCACACAAAAAAACTTCCCAATATGTACATACCTATTAAAAAAAAAGAAGAAACAAATCAAGTTGGTAGTATAAATTTAGTGCAACTCACTTTCTGTGACCACTTTCTTACCCCATGCTTAGAGATGGAAATGCTTGGAAAACCCCCGAAAAAGTTGGGAAAAAAAACGTTTTATTTTCAAAGGCTTATTTTTCAATTTTTACAGTTTGGAAAAATTGAAATTTCATTTGTAAAATAATATACTGAAAATTTTGTAATAGCTTCATTCTCATACTTTTAATTTAATTTATTTTTATATTGAGTGTACCACATGAAAGCTTTAATGTGGGTAATCTGATCTCTCAGCAGAAATCTGTTTCAGATGACTTAAAAAGATCCAAGATGGATTAAGAAAAAAAACCCAAAGTTTTTTATCTATAAAATTTTTTTAATACCTGTATTAACAACTTTATATCCACATATTTACCAATTATATCAGGTATTATCGTAAGTTCAAAATGGGGGAGTTTTGAACTTGAACTTGAACTATCATTATCATCATTTTTAAACATTTTAAAAGACTCGATGCAATATGCTTACTTTTTAAAAAAGGATTTGTGAATTGGATTTATTGTATGTAATAAATTGTACAGAATACTTTGTGGACAAATCTATGTTTTTAACTTGAACTTCGAACTATCATTATCATCATTTTTAAACACTTTAAAAGACTCGATGCAATATGCTTACTTTTTAAAAAAGGATTTGTGAATTGGATTTATTGTATGTAATAAATTGTACAGAATACTATATTAATAACTGATATAATATAAATAAACATGTTGAAATATACATAGAGTATGTGGTTATATGTGTATATATTATATGCTATTTTTTGAAAAAGAATTTTGAATTTTTTGGTAGTTGGACGTAGAAAACTCCCCCATTTTGAACTTACGATAATACCTGATATAATTGGTAAATATGTGGATATAAAGTTTAAAAGATCCTTCACTTTTTTTTTTTTTTTTTTTTTAGTTTGAAACACAAGACCCTTCACAAAATTTTTCTTGAAAACAGACATTTCAGAAAAATTTTTAATTTCCAAATTGAATCTTTTACAAATGCAGTGATTGAAAAAAAAAATTTCGTGTCATATAGCAGCTGAATCTTATCAAGTTGTATATATGTATGAATAACCTTATTAAAAATGTCTAAATAAGAACCTAAATGTAGTAATAATTTCTAAATCATAAATTCTGATTATATTTTAATTTTGTATAAGTATATACAAGAAGTTCACAATTTCACAAAAACAGGATTACATGAAAAAAATCTAGATATATAATTCAATGCAACTTCTCTTTTTAAAAATTAATTTGTGTGCAAAATTATTTCAATAATATGCCGATTAATGGGAATGGTAAAAAAAAAAAAAAAATTTAACATACAATTTGAAGCATGCATTTATTACTTTCTTCTATCTTTACAAGTAGTAAGTATTGAATTCGTGAAAATTGTGACTTCCAGTTTTTGGTGTATTTAAACATTTTAGAAGGTCCTGAACACAATTTGGTGGTCTTTGGAAAATATCTGTCACTCTGTGAGTCTGAATGTGACAAAACTTTTATGGGCCTGCTATCTCAAGAACTGATGCACATAATTTCACAAAACTTTAGATAAGTTACACCTTGACATAAACTCGAGATGTTTAGTTATTGGTGTATATGGTGCTGTTATGCTGCATTATTCATGATTCCCACAATTATCTCAAGAATTAATGTATGGATTTTTATAAAACTTCAGATTAAGTTAATCCTTGATATAATTTCGTGCTTATTACTTTTTGGTGTAAATTTCTCAATAGATGACGCTGCTATGCTGCATTATTCATGATTATTGCCATAGCTCTATCTCAAGAACTAAAAGACGATTTTTCATAAAACTACAGATTCAGCCAGTTCCTGATATATATTAATGTTGATTAGTTTTTGGTGTAAATTGCCCTATAGGTGGCATTACTATGCTGCATTTTTCAAGATTTCATTATAGCTGATTAACTGAATGTTTTTTCAAGGTACTGAATCTAAAATTGACCTCCATAATATACAGTAATGTTGCTAAACATAGGCAGTTAGCATTAGAAAAGTACAACTGCGATGAAGAAAAAAAAAAATCCATATTTTATTACAAGTAAATATGTTCCAAATTATACTTTGAATTTTAGTAGTTTTCTAAAGCACAGTAGAAGTTTATCTCTGTGTGTAACTGCTTTTATTAATATCTCAAATATAGAGCTTTTTCTATTTGTGGTGTTCTGTTTTCATAACTTTTGAGTTCCACTCTTAGAAATATGAAATTACCATATGGAAAAATTATTGAATATGGTTTCTTACTCAAGAATGGAATATCAAATTTCAGGATAAAAAGAAAAAAAATTATGTTTAATTTAACTTAAAAATATTTTCCTGGTTTTGGTGAGTAAAAATCTAACAATCAATAACTCCTATGCTGTTTTTTAGTTGCAGACCTGAGTAAGCCAAACTAAATCTTAGTTTTGTTTGAATTTAGATTAAAAAACTAAATCAAAACTTTTTTTAGTTGAGATTGTAAAGCTATACCAAAAACTGAAGATATTTTTTAAAGGAAATAAAATTATAATTGTAAGAAATAAATGTAACATTGCAAAAATATACATTTTTTAAACAAACAATGGAATTTTTGAATAGTGATATTCATAATAATCAGTGATGCCGTTGGACTTGAAGAATCCTGGGTCCCCAGGACTTCTAAAATTCTGGGTCCCTTTTTTACAAAAGCGGGTCCCCACTAATAATAAATTATATTTTTGGATGCAAAAATGGGACTTGTTCATTTGCAAAAGAAAAATTAAATGCAATAATTATTGTTTTAGTAATAATGTATAAATAATTAAAGCCAATATTATTTTTTTTTTTTTAACTATTAAGAGAAATTTTCTTTACTTTATTAAAAATAAATGTGCATGATACAAATTAAATTATAAAATAATGCTTATTTGAGTGTAGAAGATAACAAGTATCACTATTGTTTGCATTTCTTTTAAAAAGGGGCAAAACTGATTTATTGAAAAAGATTTTTTCCTGAAAAAAGAATTTTTGGAGCAGCAAAAGAAAAAGATTGGAAGCAAGAAAGTTTTTGGAACAGAAAAGTTGTATCCTGGTACTACCATTTTTTCATGATCTTCTGACGAAATGTGCCATTTTTTCGTGATCTTTTGACGAAATGTGCCTTTTTTCGTGATCTTTTGATGAAAATTAACGTTTTATCATTATTTTTTTATGAAAATTGCCGCTTTTCGCAACTCTATTGACAAAATTGGCCGTTTTATCACTTTTTAGGACAAAATTTGCCGTTTTATAGCGACTTTTGGACAAAATTTATCGTTTTTTCGAGATTTTTTGAGGAGATCTACCTTTTTGGGGGGATTTTGTAACAAAATTAGCCTTTTTTTCATGAATCTTTTGACGGAATTTTCCAGAAATTATTCGTTATTTCGTAAATTTTTCAACGAAATTTGCTCTTTTTGAAATTCTTAGACAAAATGTGCTGATTTTTCGAGATCTTCTGGCGAAAGTTACCATTTTATCAAGATTTTTTTTTATCAAAATTGCCGTTTTTGCGAATCTTTTGACAAAATTTGCCGTTTTATCGCGATTTTTGGGCGAAATTTATCTTTTTTTTTTTTGCAAATTTTTCAGGAAATTTGCTTTTTTTTCAGGATTTTGTAACAAAATTAGGATTTTTTTCGCGAATCTTTTGACGAAAATTACCGGAAATGTTTCGCTATTTCGCGAATTTTTAACGAAATTTACCTTTTTTGGCGATTTTATGACAAAAATTACGCGTCCTGCGGGACACGTAAGCTCCATTTTTTTGCATCCCATCGCCGATTTTTTGCGTATTTTACGCGCTATAGCACGTCCGCGGCATCCCTGATAATGATAAAAATGCAATAATTTATTTCATTAAACTAGTACTATCATTTACTTAATAACTATACTTATGTAAATGGAATACATAATTTATTTCATTCCAAATTGTATTGGCTCAGGTTACATTAGGTCAATTGGTAATTAAACATGTAACTGAAAAATCATTTCAACAGAGATATGATATCACAAACAATAGCATTTAATAAAATTCTTAGGCTGTGAAAAAAAAAAAAAAAAAAAAAAACTTTTATAAGCAAGCTTTGCTTCTTTCTTTTTATTTTATAATATAAAGTGAAAATAACTTTATTTTAATACAAGCAGGGTTGGAAAAAAACCAGGTTTTTATTTAAAAAAAAAAAAAAAAAAAAAAAAAAAAAAAAAAAAAAAAAAAACTTTTTTGTTTTTGTTTAAACCAGGTTCTTTTGGTTTAAACCGGGTTTTTTTTAAACATCCTTTTTTATTACATATACATGCATATTTATTGATAAAAATAGACATTGTTGAATTATAAGTAGCATAAATGCATTTGAAAATAATTTAAATTAAATAATTATAGTTAATTAAGTAGAAAATTGAAAAAAATCATATTTTAATTTAAATAGTTATTAGTAAAGTCTTATGTTCAAACAATAAGCTACACTACACAGTTAAACATTGATGCTTTGAAAATCTTTATAAATAATCTTTTTATTACCTATAAGAAACATTTGATGTAGTTTGTGAATATAATATTCTTTTCTACAATTAAAAAAATAATAATAAATTTGAGATTGTTCTTGGGCAGTTTTGTGTTTTGAGAGACAATTTGAAACCAACATTTATGGTCATTAGATTTACCAGATAACTGAGGGAAAAAAATAATTTGTTATTATTAAAATACTATAACTAGCACCCAATTTTTGAATATTCATTCAACTTCATATTTTGATTTTAATTCTTAAAGATAATCTCCCCAATCGAAAAAAAAAAAATAATTCTTTTATAGTTTTACTAAAATCTTAAACATCATCCAGTTATAGCTCCATATTCAAAAACATTGTGCATGTTATGATAGATTGCTTTAAACAATCTGCATTTTTTAAATGAAAATATTTTATACTAAATACAGAATACCTATTTTTAATCCATTTTATCTTTGATCAATTCACATATTCTAAGATTTTTCTTTAGAGTAATGGAATATGATCATCAATGCATACTCAATTTCATCCTATACATAAAAAAAAACCCTAGAATCATTATATTTACTAATACTTTTTGCTGAAATAAAGTGTTAAGCATAGAAAATATTTATATCCAATAATTTGTAAGTCTTAAATTGTAAATAAAAATGAGAAAATATCATTAGATTTTTTTGAAAAAAAAAAAAAACAATTGATTTAAACCATGGTTAAAACCAATTGGTTTAAACCATACCAACCCTGAATACAAGTAAATGGGAAAAAATGTTTATTATTTAATATTCTCTAAGAAAATATAATTTATTTGGAAGAAACAATTATGAAAAATCAATTTTTTTCCAACTTTTCCAAAAAACCGGTAAAAAACCAGTTTTTTTCCGTCACTTATATTTTTCCGGAAAATGTATATCTCTACTCATGCTTCAAATGGTCCTGCAAATAAGATACGTTGCCAAAGGCAGTGGGGGGCCACTGATCACAGGTTTGTTTTGAAATTTATCATATAAATCTAAAAAATCATATAAATTCAATTGCATTATGGCATGTGCAACGTTGGGTGGAACACATGGAAATATGCTGCTAAAGTCAGTGGGGCTTCCCTTTCACAGGTTCAGTTTGAAAGATTTTTGTTTACGAATATAAAATCATACAAATTCAACCGAGGTACGGGTGATGCTGGTGGGTCAGCTACTATTCAATAAAAACAACAATAATTATTAAATCAATTCATTATATGGACAGGGTTGCCAATCTAATCTTGAAAAAAAATTCCCTGTGTTTTCTCTGTACTGCAACGCGTTTATTCTATGTTGAGTGTGCAAAAATATATGCATGTATGTATACCAGTTAACCACCTTGTAATTTCCCATTACCCAACTAATTGAGCAAATATACATTATGTAATATGAGTAAATAAAAATAACTCTTTAAAGTTATTACACTTATTATTAAAATCCCACATTTTATGTTAATAATAATAAAAACAGTAGAGCAATACTCAAGCATTCAGCTAAGAAATACTTTGAAATATTTATCACTCAACTGCAAAAAAAAAGTTGTTGAAGACAATATTGCAAGAACTGCAAAATTTGCAGAAAACAAAATTTTCTGGAATTTTTTTTTTCTTTTTGCGATCTTACAACAAAAATTGCTATTAAAAAAAAAAAAAAATTGACAAGTTTTGTCATAATTTTGTCAACGGCAATTTTTAGCAAAAATCGGCGTTTTTCATGCTTTTTTTTTTTTTTTTGACAAAAATCGCCATTTTTTTAAATAGAAATTGCCGTTTTTTTCAACGAAAATCGCTGTTTTTTCGTTTTTTAAAAATGAAAACCATGTTTTTTTCGCTATTCAAAAAAAAAATTGCCTTTTTTTTTGGCGATTCGACGAAGAA
The DNA here is from genome assembly GCA_964019185.1 of Maratus speculifer. Lineage (NCBI taxonomy): Eukaryota > Metazoa > Arthropoda > Arachnida > Araneae > Salticidae > Maratus > Maratus speculifer. The sequence goes on from OZ025289.1 coordinate 282,529,759, forward strand.
AATTGACGTTTTTTTCTCGACTTTATGACGAAAATTGCCGTTTTTTTTCGCAGCTTTTTGATAAAAATCGTCGTTTTTCAACGATTTTTTGACGAGAACAGCATTTTTTTGCGATATTGTGATGAAAACAGCATTTTTTCACGATCTCTTGACGAAAGCAGCATTTTTGTGCAATATTTCGTCGAAAATCACGTATTTTTCTCGATCTTGGGATCCTTATTTTTCTCGCGATTTTTTGGGGAAAATCGCGTTTTTTTTTTTCGCGAAAATTCTATTTTTTTCACGCGGTCTTTTGATGATATAAAAAAATCGGAAAAGCTAAAAATGACAAAAAAGCGGAAAATCACATTTTTTTTTGCGAAAATTATATTTTTTTCACGTGGTCTTTTGATGATATAAAAAAATTGGAAAAGCTAAAAATGACAAAAAAGCGGAAAATCGCAGATCTGAGAAAGAATCTCATGCCTGTTTGGAAGGCATGAGAGGAGGTGCTCTGTGGATTCAACTATTCGCATGGCAAAGAAGGGGTGTAGGCATACACATGGAAGAGCCGCTTACAGTGAATTTTCGAGGCGTTTTCCAGGATTTTTTTACTTCCGCGAATTTTATTAGAATTTTATTTTGAAAGCAGAAAAAAATTATGTTTGGATAACAGGAAAAAAATTCCCTGCGTTTTCCAGGTTTTTTAGGATTTTTGAAAAATTCTCTGGATTTTCCCTGTTTTGAGAGGGTATTTTGAAATTCCCTGTGTTTTCCCGGTGGCGTGGCAACCCTGATGGACATCACTAGAGCAAAATTTAGGTATGAGGCACTTTTTTTTTTTTACAATGGGGGGAAGCATTTTTAATAGATAATTATTTGATTGATCAATACAAAATAATGAAGGAAAAGTAAATTTCACTATTTTTTTCAAATCAAAATTACAGTCCCTCAATTCCCCTTACATTTTACAATTTCAGGATTGCATATTTCAGGGACGCTATAGCACGTAAAATAAGCAAAAAATCGGTGACGGGATGCAATAAAATGGAGCTTACGCGTCCTGCGGGATGCGTAATTTTCGTCAAAATATCACAAAAAAGGCAAATTCTGTCAAAAAAAATCATGAAAAAATGGCTAATTTTGTTACAAAATCTCGAAAAATGGCAGATTTTCTCAAAAAATTGAGGAAAAAAAATGACAAATTTCGTCCAAAAATCGTGATGAAACGACAACCTTTGTCAAAAAATTCGCGAAAAACGGCAATTTTTATCAAAAAATCTTGATAAAATGGTATCTTTTGACAAAAGATCACGGAAAAACGGCACATTTCATCAAAGAATCGCAAAAAAGGCAAGCTTCGTTAAAAAATCGCTATATAAAGAATAATTTACGGCAAATTTAGTCAAAAGATTCGCAAAAAAATGGCTGATTTTCTTACAAAATCTCAAAAAAGGTGCATTTTTTCAAAGAGTCACGAAAAACGAAAAATTTTGTCAAAAATCGCGATAAAAAGACAAATTTTGTCAAAAAATTCGCAAAAAATGGCAATTTTCATCAAAAAATCATGATAAAATGGCAATTTTCATAAAAAAAATGCGAAAAAACGGCAAATTTCACCAAAAAATCGCTTTATAACGCAACTTTCGTCAAAGAGGCAAGAAAAAAAGTTAATGCCAGGATAGATTTTTTCTGTTCCAAAAACTAACTTTCCTGCTTCCAAATTATTATTATTCTTTTTTGCTGCTCCAAAAACAGATTTTCCTGGTTCACAATCTCTTTCTGATTGTTACAAATCTTTCTGAGTGAACGTAACTCCTTAAAACACCCATTCATTAAACAAAAAGCAACCCTTTACTCAACAAAAGTATTCTTTTTTCAAGAAAAAATTCTTTTTCAATAAATCAGTTTTGCCCCTTTTTAAAAGAAATGCGAACAATAGTGATACTTGTTATCTTCTATACTCAAATAAGAATTTTTTTTTTTTTTTTAATAATTTAATTTGTATTTTGCACATTTATTTTTTAAAAACTAAAGAAAATTTCTCTTGATAGTTTTAAAAAAATTAATATTGGATTTAATTATTTATACATTATTATTAAAACAATAATTATTGCTTTTAATTTTTCTTTTGCAAATGAACGTTCAATTTTTGTGTCTAAAAATATGACTTATTATTAGTGAGGACCCACTTTTGTAAAAAAGGGACCCAGAATTTTAGAAGTCCTAGGTCCCCGGGACCCAGGATTTTTAAAGTCCAGCGGCATCACTGATATTTAGAACAGAAAAGGTAAGAAAGATAAGAACAAAAGTCATCTGTCTATTGTCCACTGGGATTTAAATTGGTGGAATTTATGATCTTGCAATCAGCAGTAACAAGTTACGCATCTTTTCATTTCCTTTTGTTACTTTAATCTTATAATAGTCCAAAAGAAGGGAATAAAGCAAAGTATAAATGCTCATACTCTGACCTCCTGAAAGAAAACAATCTCAGAACAAATGTTTTTGCTGACTTTTTTTTTTTTTTTCACTAGTAAGTTTAATTTGAAAATTTAAGTAAGTAAAACTAAGCACTTATCTAATTAAAAAAGAATTTAAGCACCTTTATTAAAATTTAAACAAATGCAAGCACTTTCAAAGGCTTTTATTCTCTCTTAAACAGAAAAGCCCAGTAGCAGAAAGTTGTGACTGAGTCTGCGACAGAAATGTAGTGGGATGAAAATTGTCTGCGGGGGGTAATGTTACAATTTTTGATTAGCCGGGCACCATTGTTATATATTGTATATAGACATATATTTCTATATATAACACAGACACCTGATTAATCTAAAAGTACCCTTATGTACATTATATATAGGGTTCTTACGATTAATATTATAAAAATAGAACTGTTTTTTAACTATAGTCAACCTAAATAAGTTAATAGAAAAATTAATATATTTTGAAGAATTAGATAGTAATGATATGTAAAGTGGCTTTTTAAGTTTGAAGTTACAGCTCAATTCATTTAAAATTAAAAGTAAGTAACTAAATGTATAGAGCAACTTTTGTGAAAGTCGTAAAATCATAACTTGAAAACAATCAAAATAATTGTCAATTGAATAAGTTGAAAATCCGTTATTGCCAAAATGAAGCAAAAACAAGAGGGGTTGTATTCATATATTCATCGATTAGTGTCATTATAGAATGCACAATACGGGACGTACTACTACATTTGCATAAAATCCCCCATTTTTTTGCTTCATTTTGGAAACAATGGGTTTTGTCCTCGGAAGTTGCTTTAAACATAAAAATGATAATAGAAAAATTAATATTTTTTGAAGAATTAGATTGTAATGATATGTAAAGTGGCTCTTTAAGTTTGAAGTTACAGCTCAATTCATTTAAAATTAAATTGAAATATAGTATAGCATATATTTATTGAAAAAGTTTCTTACTTGCTTAAGATTAAAAGCACAGAAGAAATAGAGGGGAAAAAATCATTTATATTGTTATCTATGTAATAGTGATGAAATGAAGAAAACAATTACAATTCCATTGAACAGAATATGCTATAAGATTGCTTCCTTAAATTCTCAAAACAATTTTTTAGTTCTTAAATCAATATTATAATAAAATGTTAAACTGTGCAAAAAAAAAAAAATTAAAAAGGGGGACAAAAATAACTTAAAATATCAAAATCTAAAAATAATTCTAGAAAGACTGCACAGAAAATTTAAAGTCCCTATTTTTTCACCATGAAGTATATATGTTATACATTTATAGCAGTGATACTTTGAAACAGTGGCGCCGACTTCCGAGTCTGCGGGTCTGCCGCGCAGACCCTGAAAAATATCTGCATACCTTGCAATACCTTGGCAGACCCTGAAAAATGCAGGCATGAGATTTTTTCGCGGTTGTCGCGGTTTTACGATTTTTTGCCGCTTTTTGCGGGACTAATTTGTTCCGAAATTAAAAAAAAAAAAAATCAATCTTCAATCCGAAAATTCGGACATAAGACCGCGAAAAAATTCAAAATTCGTCAAAACATTGGGTAATAAACGTGAAAAGTGTCGAAGAATAGCGGGGGGGGAATGCTAATTTCATCAAAAGATTGTGGGAAAACATCTATTTCGTCAAAAGTTTGCGAAAAACATCAATTTTGTGGAAGGATTGTGAAATCGTCAAAAGCTCTTTGAAAATTTCGTCAAAAAGTAGCATGAAAAACAAGCATTATGTTCACGAATCACAGAAAAAATGCGAATTATGTTCTAAGATAGTGGGGCAAAACGCAAAATCTATCAAAGAATCGAGAGAAAAAAGTGGATTTTCGCAAAAGATTGCAGAAAAATATGAATTTTTCAAATAATAGCGAGAAAAATGAATTCTTAAAAAAAAGAAAAAAATTGGAAAAAAAATCCACAGAAACACACCCCCCCACCCCCCCCGCAAAATCGGCCGAATTTTTCAAAAAATCTCGAGAAAATAGTGGCCAAAGATCGCGCAAAAGACCAAAGATAGTAGGAAAAAAGCGAATTCTGTCAAAGAATCGTGAGAAAAACGCGAATTTCGGCAAAAGGTTGCGAGGAAAATGCAAATTTCGACTAAAGATCACGAGAAAAATGCAAATTTTAGCAAAAGATCAGAGGAAAATTGCGAATTCTAGAAAAAAAAACCCAGAAAAATCGCAAATTTTGGAAAAAAAATTGTGGAAAAGACGCAAATTTCGTTAAAAAAAAAATAGCGGAAAAACGTGAAGACAAGCGGAAAAAACTAATTTCGTTCAAAAATAGCAGAGAAAAAAGTATTTTTATTTCAAAAAATCTTGGGGAAAATGCAAATTTTGGAAAAAGATCGCGAGAAGAACGTAAGTTGCGGCAAAAGATCGCGGAAAAATTCGAATTTTGGCAAAAAATCACATTAAAAGACACTAATTTTGTCAAAAAATGACAGAAAAAACGCAAAGAATCGCGGAAAAAACTCAAATTTCACTCAAAGATAGAAGGGAAAAAACAAATTTTATCAAAGGATTGTAAGGAAAACGCGAATTTAGGCAAGGGTTGCAAGGGAAAATGCAAATTTCGACTGAAGATCGCGAGAAAAACGCAAATTTAGGCAAAAGATCAGACAAAAATCGCGAATTTTAACAAAAAACCTCAGGAAAATGGCAAATTTTGGCAAAGATAGCGGAAAAAAAACGTAAATTGCGGCAAAAGATCGCGGAAAAATTCGAATTTCGGCAAAAGATTAAGGAAAAAGATACTAATTTCGTCAAAAAATAGCAGGATAAACGCAAAGAATAGCGAAAAAACTCAAATTTTCGTTCAAAGATAGCAGTGAAAAAATTTTTATCAAAAAATCGTGGGAAAAACATGAATTTCGGCAAAAGGTTGCGAGGAAAACGCAAATTTAGGCAAAAGATCAGACAAAAATCGCGAATTTTAACAAAAAACCTCAGGAAAATGGCAAATTTTGGCAAAGATAGCGGAAAAAAAACGTAAATTGCGGCAAAAGATCGCGGAAAAATTCGAATTTCGGCAAAAGATTAAGGAAAAAGATACTAATGATCAGATAAAAATGTAAATTTTGGCTAAAGATCGCGAGAAAAACGCAAATTTCGGCAAAAGATCAAAGGAAAATCGCGAATTTTAGCAAGAAACCCCAGAAAAATCACAAATTTTGGCAAAAGAACGCGGATAAGACGCAAATTTCGTCAAAAAATTGCTGGAAAACATAAGGAATAACGGAAAATTTCTAATTTTGTTTAAAAATAGCAAAGAAAAAGAAATTTTTCTCTCAAAAAATCTTGGGGAAAATGCAAATTTCGGAAAAAGATCACGAGAAAAAGAGCGGCAAAGGATCGCGAAAAAATTCTAATTTCGGCAATAAATCATTGAAAAAGATGCGAATTTCGTAAAAAAATAGCAGGGAAAGCGCAAAAAATCGTGGGAAAAACGCGAGTTTCGACCAAGCATCGCGAAAAAACGATAATTTAGGCAAAAGATCACGGGAAGTATGCAAATTTCGGCAAAAGATCGCAAGAAAATGCAGATTTCGGCAAAAAATCGCCAGAAAAACGCAAATTTTGGCTAAAGATCTTGAAAAAAAAATCACGATTAGCTTGCCATATTTAATAACTGATATTTCGAATAAAGCATGAGAAAATGTGCACTGCACAACTAGGAAAGATTGCTGTGTAAAAAAACATTAAATGAGAATCATGGACTCAAAATAGAAACTTTCAGTTTAAAATTACGGATAGTATTTGCATAAATTGTTGATCCAAAGGTGATTCTCGTCCGAAAATTCTGAAAATTTAAGGCATCCTCTTCCGAAAATTTGAAATTGGGTTATCAGTTGCCAACTTGTACGGTTTTGCGCGCGGAAAAAACAATTACGTAGAAATGCAAATTTCGTAAAAAGATCGCCGAAATAGCCTACATTCTGTCAATATTTCGTGGAAAAACGACGATTTCCTCAATGTTTTTGTAAACGAACTTTGTCAAAAAATCTATAAAAAACACGAATTTCCTGTGCGGATCGCAGAAAAAACGGCAATGTCACCAAATATCTCAGATAAAACGCTGATTTCTTCTGAAGATTGCGGGAAAACCCCGATTTCGTCTAAAGATAGCGGATATAACAACGATTTCGTTAAAAGATCGCGGGAAAAAACGCTGTTTTCGATAAAAGATCGCTTAAAAATATTTTGTCAAAAGAATATTTGAAAAAAAATGCGCCAATTTAATCAAAAGATCATGGAAAAACGCCGATTTCGTCAAAAGATCGCGGGAATAAAACGCCGTTTTCGAGAAAAAAATCGCATAAAAATGCAAATTTTGTCTAAAGATCGTCGAAAAAACGATGATTTCACTTAAAAAACATGGGAAAACGCTGATTTCATCAAAAGATCGCCAAAAAACCGCCGATTATGTCTTTTGGGGACTCACCCTCCACCCCCCCCCCCCCCCAATTTCCGAAAATGCTATGCGAATTTCCGAAAAAAAAATTTCATCCAGAATCACCCCTGCTTTTTTTTTGCATTTTTATTCACTATTACATTGATAATCAGCGAATCAAATCAGTTGACTCTCACATATGTATTGTGATCAAAGGTGCAAGTTTTCCGTCCAACAGGACGGAATTTTGCCTTTTTAAAATTCTTGAGGACAGAAAAAGATTGGAAAAATCTCAGAAGACGAAAAAAAAGTTTTTGATTTTTCAGGATTCACATGAAAATGTTTAAGAATCGGACTTAAAAGAACTCCACTTTTTGGCAGACCCAGATTTAGGACCAAAGTCGGCTCCTATGCTTTGAAATATAAAGTAAGTAAATATTATGAAAAAGAAATTGAAAATTCTGAATGATAATTTTTTTAAATACACTGGATCTAAAATTTTGATGCAGAAAAATCCATTCTTTGGAACAGCAAAATCAATTTTTAAAGAAAGCAAAGAGAATTTTTTTTTTTTTTTTTTTTTTTTTTTTTGAAACAGCAAAATAAACTCCCAACTCTTTTTTCTTTTCACTTGTTTAACAAAATTTGAGTTTAGTTTGATGAATTAGTTTTTCGCGATCTTTTCTCGAAATTTACCTTTTTTTTTTACAATCTTATGACATAATTTGCATTTTTTCGTGATCTTTTGACGAAATTTATCGTTTTTTCACGATTTTTTTTTTTTTACAAAATTTGTCATTTTTTCCTGATTTTTAGAAATAATTTGTCATTTCCCCACGATTTTTAAACGAAATGTATCGTTTTTTCCCGATCTTTTGGTGAAATCTCCTGTATTGTCCCGGTTTTTGTTAAAATCTGCCGTTTTTTCGCGATCTTTGGGCGAAATCTGTCGTCTGTTCGCGATAATTTTGACGAAATCAGTTGTTTTTTGCTATCTTTTGTTGAAAATTACCGTTTATTTATGATTATATGACGTAATTTGCATTTTTTCACGATCTTTTGATGAAATGTATAGTTTTTTCACAATTTTTTTTTAATGAAATTTACCGTTTTTTCAGGATTCTTTGACATAACCTGTCGTTTTTCTGCGATTTTTTAACGAAATTTATCCTTTTTTCCCGATTTTTTGTCGAAATCCGTCGTTTCTTCGCGATTTTTTTTGAAGAAATTAGTTTTTTTTTTTTTTGGTGATCTTTTAACGTAATTTACCATTTTGTTTCTGATCTTTTGACGAAATCTGCAGGTTTTTTTGCGATCTTTTGTCGAAATCTGCCATTTTTCGCGATATTTTGATGAAATTTATCGTTTTTTCGTTATTTTTTTTTACGAAATTTAATGCTTTTTCTCAACTTATTGGCGAAATCTGCAGATTTTTCGTGACTAAGTGGCGAAATTTGCTGTTTTTTTTCCCCCCGAGATCTTTTGGCAAAATCTGTCGTTTTTTTTGCAAAAAAATTTTTTTTTTCACAATCTTTTCGCAAAATCTATCTTATTTTGCGATCTTTTAACAAATCTTGTTGATTTTGGGATTTTTTGGCGAAAGATTCCGTTTTTTTTACGCGATCTTTTAACAAAATTTAACATTTTTTCATGATTTTTTGACGAAATCTGCTGTTTTTTCGCGATCTTATGTCAAAATACGCCGTTTTTTGCAATCTTTTTTTTTTTTCGCGATCTTTGAATGCATTTTGCAATTTTTCCGCGGCTTGTTCACGTTTTTTTTTTTTTTTTTTTTTTTTTTTTTTTTTTTTAACAAACAAGGAATTTTTTTTTCTTTTCCAAGTTAGCAAATTTATCTGCAAGGGCAAAAATTAATCTGCGACGTACGTCGCGCACTTTCTGCTACTGGGCAGAAAAGGACTTTCAAACACTGAAAGGACCCCAGACTCGGACTGGCCCGCCGGCCCACCGGCCAGTGGGCCGGTGCGCCCTCGGTCAAGTAAATGTGCGCCCTCATCTACGTGAAGTTAATAATTTTAAAAAGACAAAAAAAAATAAATAAATAAATAAATAAAATAAAACAAAATAATAAAAATAAAAATATGACAAATACTAGAATAACTACAACATGGTTAAAAATATTCTTTATATGTCTTTTTAAAAAACAATAATTTTGTAAGCATTAAAAAACCAATAAAAAGAATTTATTCCCTTTGCAATGGAAAATAATTATATTGTTTATTCTTGACAGTTTCTTTGTTCAGGGCAACATCCAATCAAAATCTTTTAAAATCTAAAGTATATTTTACTAGCGGCCCGCCCTCGCTTTGCTTCGGGTAGTCCCGTGTCATTACTGACACCGCAAATTGTTACTACCACTTCATCCCATCAAATTCAACTACTAAAACCATTACTCTCCTTTTAAGTAGTCGGGTAAAAAGTAGCCTGTATGTTAATCTAAGGTGCCAGTTAACTCCATACAAAGCTTCATAAAAATCGATCCATAATTATTTTATTTTGATAAATCTTGTAGGGTTCAGCCTGCGTTTGCAATGTATAAGCGGGAAAAATGAAATTATTTACGACATCATATTAAAAACCTCAAAAATAACAGTATTTCTCCACTATTTAATGGATGTTATTATACATATAAACCTTCCTCTTGAATCACTCTATCTATTAAAAAAACCGCATCAAAATCCTTTGGGTAGTTTTAAAGATTTAAGCGTACATAGGGATATAGGGACAGAAAAAGCGACTTTGTTTTATACTATATAGTGATAAATTTTGAAGGGTTCAGCCTGCGTTTGCAATGTATAAGCGGAAAAAACGAAATTATTTACGACATCACATTAAAAACCTAAAAAATAACAGTATTTCTCCACTATTTAATGGATGTTATTATACATATAAACCTTCCTCTTGAATCACTCTATCTATTAAAAAAACCGCATCAAAATCCTTTGGGTAGTTTTAAGGATTTAAGCGTACATAGGGATATAGGGACAGAAAAAGCGACTTTGTTTTATACTATATAGTGATAAATTTTGTAGGGTTCAGCCTGCGTTTGCAATGTATAAGCGGAAAAAATGAAATTATTTAAGACATCACATTAAAAACCTCAAAAATAACAGTATTTCTCCACTATTTAATGGATGTTATTATACACATAAACCTTTCCCTTGAATAACTCTATCTATTAAAAAAAAACGCATCAAAATCCGTTGCGTAGTTTTAAAGATTTAAGCGTACATAGGGATATAGGGACAGAAAAAGCTACTTTGTTTTATACTATATAGTGAAGTGATAAATTTTGTTGGGTTCAGCCTGCGTTTGCAATGTATAAGCGGAAAAAATGAAATTATTTACGACATCACATTAACAACCTCAAAAATAACAGTATTTCTCCACTATTTAATGGATGTTATTATACATATAAACCTTCCTCTTGAATCACTCTATCTATTAAAAAAAAACCGCATTAAAATCTTTTGGGTAGTTTTAAAGATTTAAGCGTACATAGGGATATAGGGACAGAAAAAGCGACTTTGTTTTATACTATACAGTGATAAATTTTGTAGGGTTCAGCCTGCGTTTGCAATGTACAAGCGGAAAAAATGAAATTATTTACGACATCACATTAAAAACCTAAAAAATAACAGTATTTCTCCACTATTTAATGGATGTTATTATACATATAAACCTTCCTATTGAATCACTCTATCTATTAAAAAAACCGCATCAAAATCCTTTGGGTAGTTTTAAAGATTTAAGCGCACATAGGGATATAGGGACAGAAAAAGCGACTTTGTTTTATACTATATAGTGATAAATTTTGTAGGGTTCAGCCTGCATTTGCAATGTATAAGCGGAAAAAATGAAATTATTTACGACATCACATTAAAAACCTCAAAAATAACAGTATTTCTCCACTATTTAATGGATGTTATTATACACATAAACCTTTCTCTTGAATAACTCTATTAAAAAAAACCGCATCAAAATCTTTTGGGTAGTTTTAAAGATTTAAGCGTACATAGGGATATAGGGACAGAAAAAGCGACTTTGTTTTATACTATATAGTGATAAATTTTGTAGGGTTCAGCCTGCGTTTGCAATGTATAAGCTGAAAAAATAAAATTATTTACGACATCACATTAACAACCTCAAAAATAACAGTATTTTTCCACTATTTAATGGATGTTATTATACATATAAACCTTCCTCTTGAATCACTCTATCTATTAAAAAAAACCGCATCAAAATCTTTTGGGTAGTTTTAAAGATTTAAGCGTACATAGGGATATAGGGACAGAAAAAGCGACTTTGTTTTATACTATATAGTGATATGTTACCAATAGCGACCAACTGGCACCAAAGATCATCACTTTTGCTTCGATTTCATTTATTATTATTATCATTTAGTTTGCAGTAAAATCATTCATTTTAAAAACGGGAGCTTTGTGTTTCCGTAAAGTTTAATGTTTTGATTTTAATTTATAAAACATAAGTGGTTCTTATTAAAAGTATTTTTGTTATTAAATATATATCTAAACAATTTTAGAAAAAATATTTTCTTCAAAAAAAGGTAATTCAAACTTTTTTTTTTCTTTTGCTAAAAATTTTATTTTAATATGAAAACAAAACTGTTTTAATACCTGTATATTAAATGTAACAATCAAAACGTTAAGTCTGTCACGGATTTTCATGGTCATGGATATGGAATGGGCGTGCGAAGAGAAAACTGCGCCCGGGTCAATATGGCGCCCTCCCCCTGCCAACTTTTTCTTGTAGCAGGCCAAAAAATGAAGTCGTTAGTATAAATTTGGCGCCCTATTGAATAACCGCGCCCGGGGTAATCACCCCTTTCGCTCAGTGCTGTATATGGTAAAGTAGGGCTGATCAACACCGCACCGCACCCAGCCCAGGGTGCTACGGTGACCTTTGAATGTTCTCTTTATATCCCTTCCCAGGGCCGTAGCTAGAAAGGAACAATAGCGGGGCTCAAGAGATTGTAAGGGGCGCTCATAATTTTTTTTCTCTCTCTCAGACGCAAAAAGATAAATTAATGCCTATTCACATTGTAGTTGTATTATGTTTTTTATTAAACTGTTCTAATGAATTCATTTTACGTAAGAAGAGTATATGATGATGAAAATTTTGAGTGTATAATTGGTGCAAAATTAAACATTCTATTAGCTTCCTATGTACAAATAGGATGAAAGAGGGTTGAAACACTTATTTTAGATACAATTTAGTAACTCTGCAAAACTGTGAAAGTGTCTCAAAACTAAATTAGATTTTTGAACAAAATTTCATTTGAATTTTCGGAACAGAAATCCATTTGGTGACCTTGGAATCTTTTCCAGGGGGGGGGGGGGCTCAAAATATTTTAGGGGGGGATGAGCCGCCTATAGCGCCCCCTTAACTACGGCCCTGTCCCTTCCATGTTCTATTCTATCCCGTTTAAAATAAAATTTCTAAATCGGTCTTTTTTTCTACTTTGCATTAGAGGGATATAAATATAACATAAAAATTACAGTGGAACTCGCTAATCCGAAATTTCGGTTAATCCGGACGGATTTTATAATTGAACAAATCAATTGATAAGATTAACTTATGTAAATATTTTAAGATTACAAGATGAATGTCGAGAAAGTCATGTAGAAGTAAGAATTAAACCAAAAAATTGCAGTAAAGCAACTTATTTATTTTTTAAACAGCTTGAAAAGAGTAAAAATATGCTCAATTATGGAAAAGTACAGCATATGTATACGAATATAAAATAAAAACATGCACTGTTGGCCTGCTCGTAGAAGCCATTTTTTTTTTTTTTTTAATCTCATATTATTTTGTCTGTCAATCGCTAAAAAACTCTTTTCTCAAACGCAAAAAATATTTAATTCAGATGATAAAAATTTAAATTTCCTTTCAGCAGTTTGATTTCACAAATTATAAATGGTTTCTCGTTCCCCCTTCCCTCTCCTCCTTGTAGACGCGGTGAATGAGCTATTTATTGATTACCGATTTTTTAATTGGTAATGGGTTGTTACATAATTTCTCATTCTCAATTCCATTGTATTATTATAAACATGAAATAATTAAACAAAACTGTAAGGAAAAAAAAAAAAAAAAAAAAAAAAAAAAAAGAGAGAAGACCGAAATGTGGTTGCAAGATTTGGTACAGCAAAGTGTTCCAAATTGGAAAGTTCACTTTGTAGCCGGAAATGGTTTTATATATAAAAAAAAAAATGGCAGATCCTTAATAACATTAACAATCAAAACATCTTAACTAATTACAACTAACTAAACATTAAACTAACTAAACTTACTAAACATTATATCAAAACGATTGTTTTAATGTTATTAAGGTTCTGCACTGTTTTGAACAATTTTTGATTCACTACTTTGGGAATACTACTGTATTATTTTGAGAACAGTACTCTACGCAGAGATCTTACAACCCAGTTTGGGTCTTTTTTTTTTTCTTTTTCAGTGAAGGAATACTATTTTCTTTCCGAGAGTTGTGCCGGTTTATCCAGCAAGCCGAACCATCGGATGACGGACTAAAACATCTTTACTGTGCTACTGAGTACTTATAACTAACATTTTTATTTTATTTTTTTATCGAAATTTCGGATTTTCCCAATTTTTGTAATCAAAATAGGCAACGGTCCCAATTCAGATTAGAGAAGCTCTATTACATATTCTTACAGTCTGTTTGTTATTAATAAATATTATTGGCTTCCTATAAGATGATAAAATAATGAGTTTCGTTAAAAAAGTTGCGCCCTCCAAAAATTCAAGGTCTGCGCCCTTTACAATGACCCAGTCCGACCCTGAAGGACCCTCTCAAGAATAATGAAACGAGATAAAAAGAAGATGCTTTATAGGAAATAATGCAAAATGAAATAGTAATTGAGTCATTAAATAAAGAAATGTTTTCGAAATGTCGATCTCCTTTCAGCTAATCCAAAATAAGCTGCATAATGCAAAATTAAAGCAATCAAACGAATATATTCAATCAATTTAATATTAATATGAGTGAATGAAACATTAAAACATGCTAAGAAATTCAACAACAATTATTGATAGATCTTTGATAAACATTTCATAATAAAGTATTAAAACATTAAGACATTTTTAAATAGTGAAAATAAAGGGTGCAAACAAAACTTTGTTATATATTTATAAACAAAAAACTTCATGCACAATTAAAATGTCTACAATTTCGAGAAGCTAGTGTCATCGTCATTATTCACATGAGTACAGTAAACATACTTCAGATAAATCTTTACTCTCGGCCATAATATAACATCTTTTACAATCAATCTCAACAAATCATGACATATTTTCAAATTTTACAAACACAGAAAGGTATCGATTTTTTAAAGAATCGACTAGACAAAATCGATTCTAAAAAAGAAAACAATACACCATGGAGTCTGTCCGTAATTCCAGAAAGTCCGAAATTCGGTGGAAAAATAAATCACGGAGTGCCTATCTTAGGACAGCTTGTAAGCAGTCGTAAGAATTAAACATAAATGGATGCGTGCGCAATCATAACAAATGTAAACGTGGCCTCTGATTGGCTGAAAGCAAGAGAACTTACGCCGAAACGCCATGCAATCAAGTTACGATCGATCGCAGGAACGCCCATCCTACGGTCGAGCGTAGATAGCGATTAGCGAAAAATAAAATATATTCTTATTATTCTGCCCATATCTCAAAAACTGTTTTTTAAATTTAATTAAAAAGATCTCGACAATTTTTATAAATTTCGCTTTGTTTCCATCGTAAACATTTGATCGTTACATCATTTGAAAACAAAATCATACGATAAAATTTCTCATTTTTTTTTTTTTTTAATTTAAAATATATGAAAAAAGTAGTGTAATTTAAAAGCCTTATACTTCGAAACATTTTTTGTAGAATTTCTATTTTTTATCATTGAAATAAACAAAAATACAGAAATTTTAATTTTGAGTCTACATTTGAAAAAATATTAATTTAAATAAAAATTAAAAATATTTACAGTAAAATGTTAGAAAAAAAAATGATGTTACTTAAATAAAAACATCAAATATTTAAACAGAAATATATATTTTTTAATTTACTGCATCAAAATTAAATTAAAACGGCTGTAAAAGATATGATGAACCCTTTATCTTTGACGGTTCTTAACTTACAAAATTTTAATATGAGAAATCGTAAAAAATTCATCGTGAAGAAAAGCGAATTTTTACCGGAAGTCATTTTCATAACAACCATTGTTTTAAAGCTAGATTTTGAAATCAAACCAAAACAAAACAAGAAAAATCATGCATTAAGAGAATCATGCGTGCACAGTTTATGAAACACTTTCCAACACTTCCTGAAATCTTTAACAAAACTTCGTTATTTAGGGAAGTAAGATGTTACTGTCCACAGTCAAATATGTATTCAAATACTTTTGAACAGTCCGGTATTTGGTCTATCAGCTGATATGTACAGTGCATAATGGAAAAATTTGATTTAACAATAAAACGGCTAACAAGTTGAAATTTCTCTTTCAGCACTTTACATTAAGAGATGGAAACATACTTCAATGCTTTTGTTCAGCCCTGTAGTTTACTTTGTAACATTCCAGTACTTAGCTGAAATTTAATTAAAACTACAACACTCTTAAAAATTCTGAAATCTCATTTCCAGAAATTATCATCTATAGGTAACCCTTTATTCAATTCTTTGCCTGGTCCTGTATATCATTTTATCTATATTCTGCAAATATTTCTTAGTAAACTGAATGCAGTTCATAGTAAAAATGCATAACTTATTTAAAAACGTCCTTTAAATAATTAACACTCATATTTAGTGACATTTATGAGCTCTTTTGTGTAGCCCTGTCAGAGCCGTCCCTAGAGAAGGCGAGGCCGGGTGCGAGAACTTTTGCGAGGCCTTTGCTTTCCAGAGTCTTATACCGAATCGGACCAGAATTGACATTAAGTTTTAGGTTTTCGTTTATTTGAGTCACACTTTGTTTATCTTTCAAAGTTCGTTTTCGGAAATTGTGTAAATAAGAGACTTGAAATTTCGCATATTTATGTCTGAATACTTCCGATCTTATGCAAATCATAAAATTCAGGGCCTGATTATCAACGGGGCACTCTCCCACCAGAAAAAGTAAATAGAAATTTTTTCCTTATTCATGATAGTAATTTTGACTGAAAAGGGCGTTTAAACAAGGCGAAAATTTCTATGTAATTTTACTGGGGAGAGAGTGCCCCGTTAGTAATCAGGCTCTGATAAAATTTTGGAAAACTCTTACATGATCTTAATTAAATGAATTAATTTAATCCCATCTGACCATTTATGAAAGTTAAATTTTGAAACAGCGCCTTAATTTCCGTTTTTTTTTTTTTTTTTTTTTTTTTTTTTTTTTTTTTTTTCCCGAGCAGGTTAGGTGGCTTAGTGATAGCACATTTGCTTACTATTCAAAAGGTTCCGTGTTCAAGGCTGAACAAAACAGTTTGAAAATTTTCCCTTGAAAGAGATTTCATAATTCTAATTTTTTTATTCTATCATTTAAGGTCAAAATTTGATGAAAAATATTTTATTAATTAAGGTGCAGCGCCATTTATCGGAACTCCAATTAACCGAACTTCCAACTATCCGAACAGCTTATTTCTCCCCCATAATTTTTTTTAAACCGAACTTCCAGTTATCCAAACAGCCTATTTCTCCCAAAAAATGTTTTTAACCGAACTTCCAATCGTCCACTGTCTTCGAATATAACTAAACAAGAAAGAAAAAATCATACATCAAGCATAAATTATGAAGCATTTTCCAACACATTCAGAATAATGTAACAAACCTTCACCTTTTAAAAAATGTAAATATTACGTCTCATTTCACCATATGGAAATGTATAACGTATGTCTAAACCGAATTTAAGCTGTTCCCATGTACAATCGGAAAATTGTCTGCATTATTTAGCAGCCCTGTTTATCTTATGAAGATTTTTATCTATTAACAACATGCATTCCAAAATTTAGTTCATTTAAGAGAAACATAGTTTGGTTGAAAATTCGCCTTCAGCAATTTCCTCTAATAAGGAGAATAGTATGCGAATACGTTTGTGCAGCACTGTATAGGGCATTCCAACATGACGTCAGGGACATTACCTCCCAAAATCTTCTATCTGCGCAACTTCACGCACATATTATTGGCATCTTTCAAGTGAATGTATGGTTACCATTTTGGCTGCTTTATCGCATTTGATTTAAATGCCAAATGCTGCGCTATCCAGACTTGAATGTAAATGAAAGAAATATATTACGTAAGTGTTTTGTAATTGTTTTCTATTTAATAATCTGTCCGATTACTTCTTGTTCAATATTTCGTATAATTTTTTGTCTGTTACGTGAATAGTAATATTTCTAGTGTTAGAATCATGCCTGCTTTTCAAATACTTGTAAACTGTTTGTATATTTTTATATTAAAACTTATTTATCATTATGATAAGTATACTAGAATATTTTATAAAAAAGACATTGTATATTTTGAAAAATATTTGTGATATACAGTGAAACCTCCAAATAAGGGACACCCATGGGACCGGAACTTTTGTCCCTTAAATAGAGGTATCCCTTATTCGGAGTTTTTCGTTTTTTTAAATTAATCTTTCAGATAGACATAAAATATAACATTAAATTAAAGGTGAAGTTTAAATGTACCAGAAGGATATGAATTACGTTAATCAGACACAACAAATAGATATTTAATTCATTGAAATTTTTAATCGATTACTTCATTAAAAGATTTGTAGAATTATTGATTTACATTTTTTACACAAATATTTCATACATGTAAAATGTGCATTAACATTTAAAAGAATCTTACTTAATCAATCAAAAGTGATTCTTTTGCAGATTTCAATTTTTCATTACAAATCTTTCAAGTGTTCATTTACCATGCCTATAAATTTCAATCCTTCATTATCAGCAACATTTACTAAAAAAGTATTGAACTTTACATATTTTAAAACATCTGTAAAGTTCTTTATTTCACAATTTCCATTTCTTCTTCAGTTTCATAGTCATCCTTACAATTTTCAGCACTACTTTTGATGGGAATAAAAACACTAATTGTGGGTAAATAAATGCACATCAATTGAGTCATATCAACATGACTGCCTGTCTGTTTGATAAGCTCTCAAAAATCTATCTTTGTTTTCATCACTGGCTACTTCATTATCTGAAATGCAAAAACCAGCTCCTTTCATCGCATTTTCAGGTGTCCCTTATTCAGAGGTAAATACATTACTCAGCCTATATCAAGGGACTGGGGCCGGAACTTTTGTCCCTTAAATAGAGATGTCTGTTATTCGGAGTGTCCCTTATTTGGAGTTTCACTGTACATGCTTGTCAATTTTTTTTTTTTTTTTTTCCCCCTTTCAATCAATACGCAACACTATAATATTTCCTTCTAGTTCCTGCAAGATATATTCACAATCCTTCACGGAAAAAATATATTTAAAAATACTTTATTAAAGTTTTTTTACTTTTAAAACAGTCAATTTTGCAGACCTATTAATATGAAAACATATATCTGCCAAATTTCCCCCCATTTTTTTTTCTACTCAAATAAGTATTTTATTTGCTAAAAGTTTTATTTAAATTAAATGAAATTAAATAAGTACCAAATAAATATAACACAGTTTATGAATTTTCTGAACTCATTTAAGTTAAACAAGTAAGAAAAATTATGCCTTAAGCATAGATTATGGAACACTTTCTTACACTTCCTCTTCCTGAAATCATTAACAAAACATCATTATCTATAGAAATAAGGTGTTACTGTTCACAGCCAAATATGTATTCTAATACTTTTGAACAGCTGTATATTTGATTTGCCGATTGATATATATATACTAAATAATGAGTAAATTTAGTCTTGCAAGAAAACGCCTAACTAGTTGAAAATTTTCTTTCAACAATTAATATTAATAGATCAAAACATACTTGAATACTTTTGTTCAGCCCTGTAGTTTATCTAGTACCCTTATTATATGAAAGTATTTTGTTAAAATTTAATTCATATAAAAATACTCTTTAAACTATTACCATTGTTAAGTAAATTGCTTTATGCTTATCAGATTGGAAAGCCTAAACATAGATGGGTTGCACTACAGGGGACGGTTAATTCTGGAAAAACTACATTCACTTCGGGTGTAGTTAGTTGATTTATTTAATGGGGTTCCTATGAATATTAATACAAATGAGGACAATAGCTAACATTTCAGCTAGGGCAAGCTATCCGCATGCTTTTTTTACATATTATGATGTAACATCTGTTGGTTTCCATAATATTGAGATTGACAGAGTTATGATAGAAATGATGGATGGGAATAATAACAACAAATGAACAACACTTTCCTGCCGAATTGTATAAGGTGAACTGTCAATCGGGATCCAGTTTGTTAAATTTTTTTTCTGAATGAACAGTTTCTACCAGGCTCACAAAGATGAATTTCAAGAAGTTAAATTTGATTTAAAAAAAAAAGCTATTGTTATCAATATTAATAAGTATGATTTTTTTTTTTAGTAAATTTTCGAAAAAGTTTCATTTAAGGGAAAAAGTATGTATAAATTAAATATTGAAAAATTTTCTAGAAGTTTGTGAAATATTGGGTCTAGAATTCGATATTAGGGCAAAGCATGAAAGCCTTAAAGATCTCTTTCAGGAAAGTGTTGCAGTAAAATTTAGAAGTAAGTAATACATTTTCTTTAATTTTTCAAAATCTATTTATCTGTTTACTTAATTTTTTTTTTTTTTTTTAGAATTTAAACCGCTACACAGGAATTGTGTCGGCTGTGCCAACAATGTATTGGGATAAAAGCTACTGCAAAAGAAATTCGTCCAGATTGCACCCTTTTGGCAGAATCGGCACTCCCCTATGAGAATCATCACAGGCATAGACAAATCCCGGCATCAACTGTGACCCTGCATGCTAAAGATTTCTCTTCAAGAAGATCTCCCATTAAAAAAAAGTGAGATGTGACAATGGCAACAGAAGAATATGTTTAATTATATGTGAATAAAGGCATAACGCTTGGAGAGTTTCTTGCGCGGGTAGCGCCTGGCACACAGTGTTCGGCCGCTCACACAGGAAACTCCTCCCGGTCAATGCTTTTGTTACATATAAAAAAAATTATAAAAATCAAGAAAAAGAAAACACATATAAACAAAAACAAATAAGTTTACTTCAGTTATATTTATTTGAGATATAAGTTTAATATATAAAAGAAAAATTAGGTAAATTAAAAAAAAACTTTTTTTTCCCTCTAATTTTTTTTAAATGTTCGCATATAAAAGCTTTTTAGTTTATCTTAAAAAATTTCGAAGGGCATTGCTGATGGCACGTCTTTATCCTCTAATCTAGAGGACTGATTTTTCCTAGGCTTAGATTCTTTAGGATGTTCAGTTTTAATTCAACATTGTGCAAATTGTCAGCAATACATAGAATTTTTGTTGGGAATTTGATCCCAGTTGCATTGTTTTGGATGTTAACTTTACATTATATTGCCTCAAAACTGGCATGTTAAAAAAATTATTGTATAAAGTATATTATTGAGGAAAGTCCCACCTTAGAGAATTCTGAATGCCTTTACGGCTTGTGTGGATAGGTGCATTATCTTGCTGTTAATCCTTTCTTTTCTTTTTTTTTTCAATGCTAGAAGTGTTGTAACAAATGAAAGATGGTCAAAAAGAGTTTGTATATATATGTTTGAATTAAAATTTTCGGAAATATACACAAGTGACTCAACGTCACTGAACGAAAAGCAGTCTAATGCTGCAATGATTACGTCAATTAACTGTTTTGAGAAGATCTCTTTTTCTTTTTTTCAAATTGTCACAATAGTTTTGAAATTTTATTTTTATTTACATTTTAGATCATGGTCTATATTTTAATTTTTTACAAAAGAGCGCAGGTTTTTTGTTATCTCATTGTCGCGTGTCATTTGTATTGACTGTGAAATATTTTGGAATTTTATTTTTATTTATATTATGATAATGGAACTTGTTTGACGGTTCTCAAACATGTCAATGTCATTTATTTTTATTATAACACCTTTCTTAAATAAAATTAAAAAATTTTATTAAAATGTTTATATAAAAGGTGAATGTTTTATAATCTGGTGATTTAAAAAATCAATTGGATTTAATTAAATTTTTATAATATCAGGACCATTCAAGTTTCACTTATTTTCATTCGAGAAAGTAACCTGCAGCAGTTTGTTGTCCCAAGTCATCACTTGTGTGGTTGAAAATATTATTGAGATGATTTAAGAAAAAAAAAAAAGATTTTATTAAAACATCAGTTAGGTGGTGGATCAATTGCAACATGGGGCTGCTTTTTGTTCAAAGATGTGGAGCCATTTGTATATGTTTTTAGCAAAATTTAATTGAAAGACACATGTACAAACTCTTTCTGGCCATCTCTCATTTGTTGATACAATTCTGGCAGGGGAAAAAAAAAAAAAAAGGATGGCTATAACAATGAGATAATGTGCCTTTCCACAAAACATTAGTTCCACAAGAAAAATATTGAAGTCTTGCAATGGGCGCTCAGAAATCCAGTTTTAAATCCTATCAATAACTTATGGTGAGATCTAGAAGATTGAGTTTATCAAAAAGGAAGGCATTTTTTCTCATCATCAGAACCCAAGTCTATGATTAAGGATGAATAGCACAAACACAATCCCGAACAGTGCAAAAATGAATGATGTCGAGGAATGGTGGAATATTTGCAATCATTAAACTTCAGAAATGGTTGCATTAATATATGAAATATTAGTTCCTTTGGTTACTATATTGAATTTATTTGCTGTCCTTATTGTTTTTACACAGGCAAAAATGGTTTTTTTTTTTTTTTTTTTTTTTTTTTACAATTACTTTATTTTCGTAATAAAATACTTAGTTTTGTTGATTTTTTTATTAGCTTTTCAACTTGATACCTTTTATAAGGAAAAAAGATTTATTTGTTTTGAAATTTTTAAGAAAATCAACATTTTTTGCTGTTTTTATACGCAAAGTAGTTATTAATGGGCGTAATCAAGAATTACTGCTTTTATATTTCACATTGATTTTAATATAAATTTATTAATAGTTTAAATAATTAAAAAAAAATTTTTGAATAGAGAAAGAAACCTGTAATATGTTTGGGTCAATTTAGTATAAAAATCAGATGACTTTCATGAAGATATAAATTAATGTTTTTGAAATGGGTTCAATTATATCATCCTCAAAATCATGCTCTTCCAGCTGTATCAAGATTTAAGATAATATGGATATACAATCATTTCCTGGTCCATTTGATCCAAGAAACTCAAATAAAATGTCAAAAATGGGTGTTACTAATTGAAAATTCAAAGTTGATATAATTTTTTAAATGTAGATGACTTCGAAAGCATAATTTATACACAATAATAATTAATAAATATTATGCTCAGTCTGATTCCTAGAGTTTATGATTATTTTTGGCATAATTAGTTCAGAATAACCTCTTTCATTCCACTTATCACCATTGATGCTCTAGAAATT
Source organism: Maratus speculifer (assembly GCA_964019185.1). Lineage (NCBI taxonomy): Eukaryota > Metazoa > Arthropoda > Arachnida > Araneae > Salticidae > Maratus > Maratus speculifer. The sequence goes on from OZ025289.1 coordinate 282,552,201, forward strand.
GGTAACTGAAAACTAAGATTTTTTTTTTTTTGCTACGCGCGAAATAGAGTTTCTGCAGTGCTACAAAAAGTTCAACCTTCGTTAAAAATTAAATATTTTTTTAACGTAATAAGATTTGTTTATCAATCAGTTAAATATGAGATAAATTTAATTTCTGTTACAATCTGACAGTTATTACTTTTGCGAGTCAGATATTTTGTAGCAAGAGGCATTTTGTTCTAGCCTTAAATCATGACTTTATCTATATACAAAATGCTAAATTTATGTTTCACTATTACAAAATTTGGTACAGCGAAATTTATGCTGTGGTAGTGTATTAACGCCACTGCAGCATAAATTGCACTGATGTGCCAATAAAGCAGGGTTCGCTGAAGTGGGCTCAGCCTGAAAAAACCCAGGCAGGTTTTTTCGGGCGGGCCCACTTCAAAAAACCCATTTGTGGGTTTTTTCAAATTTTCTCGTGTTTTCACAACTGTATCATTATTTAATCTAAGATGTGAGAATAAAAAGATAAATGCCAATTTAAATATGTTTCAAACTAACCGTATTTAAAATAATTTCTAAGTATTGATAAAATGACCATAAAAAAAATTAGTTTGTAAATAACGAAGATTTTTTTGGCTATATATTTTAAAATGCATCCAAGTGCTTTAAATCTTAATGTATACCTAAAGATGGCAGTTGAAATGTGATCCCCATCCTGATTGCTAGTATTGTTACAGCTTTTAAGATTAATCGCAACATTTATTATTCTTCTTCAATGTTCAATGAAAGTTTATACAGTAATTTTCAACACAAAAATCTTGACAGATTTCCAGGGTTCCTAGTATCATGGAAAGTCAGGGAATTTCAAAGTAGTCATGGAAAGTCAGGAAAATCTCAAAATATACAGGAAAAGTCAGGCAATTTACAAATATTTTCTAAAAAAATCATGGAAAACATTTGGGTGAAAAAATGAAAAATGACACAAAATTCATCAAACAGTTGGGGCCAAAAAAAAAAAAAAAAAAAGATTGAAGTATGATTGCAGAAAGAAAATTGCTAATTTTGGCAAAAGATTGTGAAAATAAGTATCAAATTTCGCTGTATGTTTATTTGGTCAGAGAATTTTTCGAGATTTGATCTGGGAAAGTCAGGGAATTTTTTAAGATTTGGTCATGGAAAATCAAGGAATTTGCTAGTCATGTTTTTCTGGGAATCTTGTTATAACAAATAAAAGAAAAAAAAGAGTGAAAAAGTTTGAGTATAGTACTTAAATGATAATTTCATTATTAAAATTATTACTAATAATTAATTTTTGGAAAAGCAAATTATAATGTTTATTATTATCATTGATTTATAAACTTTTTGTAATCAATTAGTTATTTTAATTTGTATTTAGTAGTATAAGTACCTTGTTTTCAAACATTCTGAACCATATTTCTTTAACTTAAAAAAACCCTAATAAAATATATTCTAAAATGTATCCAGATACTTTAAATGATTGCTTACAGATGGCATACAAAACTAAACTAGTTAAAGTGTATTGCCATTTACGATCTAACTTTATAGATATGACTGACATTGACTTTAAAATAATCCAATTTAATACTATTCCAATATAAATGTTGCTTCAATTGTGTGACTTCTATTTTTTTCTTCATAAAAATATTTACATAAATGTTGCTGCTTTAAACTATTGAAATAAATGAAAGAAATTGCATAAATTAGTCTGTTTAACTTAAGATTTATATAAAGAAATTCAGTTGCACTTGGTTTAATATATCATTCTTCCAGTAATCTAGTTCTATGAGATACAAAATAATCTTTTTAAATATATTTATATTTTCTTTTTATATATTTATTTTTATTGTTAATCTATACTTAATGCAAAATTATACCTTTGTTTCACTGATAAATGAAAAATTTAGGTACTATGCATCATGTAAAAATTAGAAATTTGAAGAGTTCTCTAAAAATTTTTAATAAAACCCGTAAAAACCCGGGTTTTTTTCAAAAAAGCCCGAAAAAACCCGGGTTTTAGACTACTGGGCCCAGTGGGTTGGGCTTTTTCAAACCCTGCAATAAAGAGCAATCTCGTTGTTTGCACGCGCATACAGTTATCGTTTGGATTTCTTGTTGCCTTGTTGTTTGCTGATTTTTGATGCCTGTTTTGCACAAAAACAGATCAAGATGCAATTTTATTTTTTTCAGGAGCAATGATACAGGAGTTAAACTCTATATCGGGCCATTTTCCACTGAAATCCGACTAACTGCTTTGTTTTTAAATAATGTGTTTTGAATTTTGAAAGTGTTTTATGATTTGTCGCAAAAATTTTAGGCATAGATTGGGGATACTTAAAAACCATCAAATCTGTAGCTGCAGTGGCGTTAATACGTAAGTATCCAAAATTTATACAAAAAAGAAATGGTCTAATAAAGATTAACTTTATTACACTAAAATAATTTACAGAACACTCTTCCCATGATTTGCAAAATTCTTTTGATAATTCAGGGGCGATTGTGTTCAGGTTATATACCTCAATTCAGGTATTTTGTAAATTTACTGTACCAAAATTCCAGTTTTTATGATAGTTCAATTCTTAAAATAAAATATCAATTTCATAAGATTGCTAAACATAATTAAAGTTTATATATTATGTAATTTGGCCTTCCTGTTATAAATATGTTGTCTTTCCCCCTTGTTCCCATACAGAAACATTTTCTCGCTAAAATTTCAGGTATTTTTTCATGAGCCCACGATCCCCCTGATAATTAGAGTTCAAGGGAAATATTTAAATTTCGATAATCAAGAGAAATGTCTCACAGATTTTATTCCTCGAAGTTGCAGGATTTTGTATCCAGCGTGCTTAATTATTATTATATAAAAAAACCTATTACAATTTTTCAATATAATCATCATTTTTTTTAAATAATAGATCTTTCCATGATTAAATTTAACATTTTTAAATTTGAAATACATACTAGAATTTCCTTATAGTTATTTAACCACGGAAAGTTTGTCATTAAATAGAGTGAATATTACTAATCAAAAATTATATTGTAGATTTTGTGAATTTAAAAAAAAAAAATCACTCGCTGTTTCATTCCAAAGCTTGCAGAGTCCAAAAGTGTCAACAGGTTTAGATTCCTCATAAACAAAGATCATGTTTTCAAATCAACAACAAAATGTTTTTTACCATCTGATATTTTTGTCTTTTTTTTCTCAAATTATTTTCATAAAGCATGGTTTTAATTATAGGTGCATTCAGGTCTGACTTTAAAGGGGGAGGAAGAAACAAGGTATTAAGACCTAAAGTATTGATAATTTGCAAATTATTCGGTGAAAATCTAACCCAGGGCGCTATGGCTATTAAAATTTTTCTTGAGTGCATGTTTTCTCTCTCAATCATATGCAGAGATGATTACTTTGGTTTTCTATTCTAAAATTGTTTCGATCTATCTTTAATTTTTTTGTTGTGAAAAAAAAAAAAAAACTTCTTGTGCTGCTTGTCTGTTGAGTGAGAATTATTCCCTTAATGAATTCTCAAAAATTAGTGCACTAATCAGAATACATGTGTTCAATAAGAGAAAGAATATTTGAGCAGCTTAAGAATTTAGGCGTGCAAAGTTTTCTTGAGACAATAGTGCACCGGCCAGCGGGCCAGTCTGAGCCTGCCCGTGACCTCCCTTTAGGATCTGCCGTTACACTTACATATACAGTAAACTCCCTCAAATCCGCACATATTTTACGGATGTAAACAATGAAACATTCAGTTCAGATGTAGGTGCAAAATTTGACTTTTTTAGTTTTATATCAATTCCATATATTTTTTAATTTGTAATTTTTGTTAAGGTTATTAAATTCATGTTTTTTCATGAAGAAAGAATAATTTATTTCTGAAAAAAATCAAGATATTGCTGATATCAATGGTAATCACAATCTTACCAAATATATTTATGTATTAATCAAGCTTTTTTAGTTATTAAGTCTGGCTAAACCTGAAATAAAGCTTCATTATTTTATGATCTTGATGTGAATTAGCAATGCATCTTTATGAAGCAAGTTTCATTGAATAATTTAGGAAAAACACATTTCATCTCTATAATGAATATTTAATTGTACATTATTACTAATTTGACCTTTGCTTTTAGTATTTTTATCATTTTAAAAATTATCTAATTTTTTATTATTTTAGTTTATAACTTATTTTAATATTTTACATATTGTAAGCATCCATTATACTTTTGATTTCATTATTAATTACATTCAAATTTCCTTTTAAAAAATGTAAACAAAGCAATGACCAGAAATCTGCAAAATTCTAAAATCCGCAAAAGCTCTGGTCCCAAGCTGTGCGGATTTAAAAGAGTCTACTGTATCCTTTTTTTTGTACATTCACAATCATTTTACTTTTCTCATTTAACAATTACCATGAACATTTTTCTATTAACTATCTTTTCTTTTTTTTTTTTTTTTTTTTAGTATTTAGAAGAGTTTTAATTTATTTTCTAATACAAAATTTTATGCCAAATAAATAAATACATTTTTTAATTATAGCTAATAAAGTTTTTGTTTTTGCAGTTATGGTAATGATAATAATAATCTTGGTGATGATAATAAGATTTAATTAAATTCAGACCCAAACAGAGAGTAGTAGAGTGGTTAAACATACCAGGGCCTAACTCGTCTAGCAGTCTTGGCTTCAGTTATAAAAACAAGCACAAATATTTGAAAATTCATTTTTATCAAGGAAGTTTTGGTATTGTGCCTCTGTTTTTATGACATGACTAATTTCAAACATGCAAACAGGAATTAATCAAATAGAAGGTTGAATAAAGTCACAAGAAGGTTTAGCATTTTTTTTTTTTTTTTTCTTTCATATCTTAAGGGGCTACTTCAGTCAAATGAAAAGACCCATTCACTAATGCTAATCCTATGGAAGAAATTTATACAGATATCTCGGTTGCATTTCAATATTTTAAAATGATTTTTTGGCTTTGGATATCTGAGATCGATCTGTATCCATGACATTAGTTACTTTTTTCATTTTGTTCACAGTTATTTTTTACACAGACGCTTTCATTTTTGGAACCGGTTTGGAAAGCGAAAGCAACCCCATAAAAAATATCTGCAACCAAAATCGAAAAACTAAAAAACGACCTCCATTCAGATCAATCTGAGTTATCCAATGCAAAAAGAATCATCTAAAAATATTGAAATGCAACCGAGATATTTTTATAAATTTCTCCCATAGGATTAGAATTAGCGAACGGGTCTTTTCATTTGAGTGAAGTAGCCTCTTAAACATTTTCATTTAGAGTTAATCAATGATTTCAATTAAAATTATATTTTCAATATTTTAAATTTTATTTAAAATCTTTTTAAATAGAGGTTAAAATCTTTTTAATTAGAAATAAAAGAAGGTTACAAATGCATCTTACATTATAAATGTATACATAATTGTATACAAATAATACTTTATAGTTTTTTTTTTAAATGGTAATGTCCAGCAAATTTATTATCTGTAATAAAGCCTGTTCATAACGGAATCCTGCTATAAACAAAAAAACAACAAACATATGTATCATATGTATATACAGTAGACTTCCTCATATCCACAACTCTCTAAAATCCGCACATATTTTATGGATGTAAACAATGAAACTTTCAATTTGGATATTGGGAATTTGATTTTTTTTTTTAGTTATGTATCAATTCCATAGGTTTTTTATTTTGTAATTTTTGTTAATATGACTGAGTTCATGTTTTTTCATGAAGGAAGAATAAATTTATTACAGAAAAAGTTCAAAATAGTGCTGATATTACTGGTAATCACAATCTTCTTACCAAATATATTTATGCATTAATGAAGATTTTTTTTGTTATTAAGCCTGGCTAAACTTGGAAAAAAAAAAAAAAAAAAAAAAAAAAAACTTATTTTATGATTTTGATGTGAATGAGTAATGTAACTTTATGAGGCAAGTTTTGTTGAATAATTTTGGAAAAATACATTTAATCTTTAATAATGAATATTTAATCATACTCTATTGATTATTAACTTGACCTTTCCTATTAAAACTTTAATCAATTTATAAATTATCTTAATTTTTACTATTTTAGTTTATTACTTATTTTAATATGTTATTACATTGTAAGCATTCGTTATAGTTCCAATTGCACTATTAATTGCACTCAAATTACTGTTTAAAAAATGTAAACAAAGCGATGATCAGAAATCTGCAAAATTCTAAAATCCGCACAACCTCTGGTCCCAAGCTGTGCGGATTTGAGGGAGTCTACTGTATATTATTAACCCCTTGAGGATCAGCGACTGATATATGTGGTATTTAAAATTCTCAGAATCCTTCATTATTCCCACCAGTTATTTTTTAAGTTTACCTTATTTAATTGGAGTATTATCACTATTTAAGTACAGAAAATTTCTGTATTGAAATATCAGTGATTAAAGATTTAAAATTAAACATTGTGAAGGAGCTAACTGTATTATTAAAAGAAAATCATTGCTGTAAGAATAATAAGACTTGGTAAAAAACTATGGAAAGTAGGGTTCATTATAGCTGTATGTACTAGAAAAGTAAGAATGGATATATCATAAAAATTCAAAGTGATATGAAGCTAAAATAATATCAAATATTGTTTGTATAATTATCTATCTATCTATTCTGTATAACTCTTTCATTTTTTTTTTTTTTAATCCTTATCTATGTATAAGGAATTTAACACGGTACTGAGGATAAAAGGTACTGCATACTTAAACTTCATTTCACATTTCATAAAACTAAATTTAGCTTAATAATAACTTTTTGTTAAGTACTTTTATGTTAACTGAGAGCAAATTGTTTCAATAGTATTTTTTACCTCACTAATGCAGTTTTTATTTTTTGTAATTTAGATAAAAATAATGCTTTAATATTGAAATAAAATTAGTGATTGACTGAATCAGGAATTTCGCCGATTACCGAAAATTAGGTCAAAGTGTGCACCGAATATTCGGTATTCGGCAACCGAATACTTAAAATTTTTTAATAAATATTTTTGCATGTATTAACTTTTTTAATAATGATAGAAAGTATTCTTAGGCTTCTCCGACCTTTCGAAGAAATAACAAAAATTATAAGTAACAAAAAATCTTTAATTTCAGAAGTAATACCTATTATTTCTACATTGAAATGTTACTTGGAAAAGTGATAATGTAGAATTTTTTGGAGTGGGAACCATGAAAGAACCAAAAAGACTCGCAGAACGTTTTTTAGAAATTTATGATGATGAGTTTTATTTTCTAGCCTCTATTTTGGATCCCAGATTCAAAACAGCTTTTTTTAAAGATGGAGCAACTGCTAATAAATTAAAAAATGTATTTAAAAATAAAGTGCAATAAATAATAAATATATCCTCTCAAACTGAAATTACTGAGCCAAATTAATCACAAAATTTCAATAAAAATGATGCCCTGTCGTAAACTGTGCATTCATCATTTTGGGAGTGCTTTGTTGAAATTGCTACAAGTGAAAAAACAGAAAGTGAAAATCCTTCTACTGAAAATTATATCATCACATTAGACATTAAAGCTTCAGATGAATTGGCTGCGCATACATAGTAATACCACTTATATCAAGGGAAGACAACCCGTTAATTTGGTTGAAAAAAAAAAAAAAAAAAAAAAAAACATAATAAGTATCCAACGTTATCCAAGTTAGTTAAGAAATACTTATCTGCGCCTACCAGTAGTGTTTACAGTGAACATTTATTTCCCAAAGTAAAATGGATTTATGAACAAAAAAGAAACATTACAACCAGATAATGCTGTACAGCTTTTTTTTGCCTCATATTTTGTCCATATTAAATTTCAATTACAAATAATTATAATGTATCATTTTATAAATTATCACTTATATAACTGAGGCATATTATTGAAATAAATAACATTAAATGGGCATTAGCCATCATGTACTTTTAGAGTAATACTTAACCTATTATTTTTCATAAATTATTCTAAAAATTCAGCCGAATATTTATAAGTATTCGGCCAAAACCGAATATTCGGTTTACATGCTGAATCACCGAATACCAAATCAACTATTCGGTATTCGGTCAATCCCTAAATAAAATGCCTTGGTTTGCCTTACTATTTTCTGTTTTTCTTCCTCTTTATTTTAATGAAATAATAAAAGATTTATATTTTAAATGAAATGAATGCAATATAAAAAATTGCTAGATTATGGCAAGAACATTGTTTGTCAATATATAAAGTGGCTAACTAATAAAAAATATAGTTTTTCACAAGGAACTATTCTAATATTAATAAAATACAGTAAAGTATGGTAAGAAGGAACTCCTAAGGATTTTTTAAAAGGTGTGCTTTATTAATTTCAGTATGTATAATGTTATGGTTATGATATTCTTTTTATTGGGACTGTAATATTCCTTCTTGATCATTAATGCAGGATTTTTTGAGACAGCAATATCATTACATCAGAAATTTCATAGCTTTGGTCAAAGAAATACTATATAATTATATTTGCTGAGTGAAATCTGTCAACATTTTTTAGTGTTTAAACTGTACCATCAAATTTATTTTAAGAAACATATCTACAGCACAGATTCAATTTGTTCAGGCTAATATTAAAAGAATGCTGAATTCTTCAGAATAGTGATAAATGCTATAGAGGGAATTCTAAAATGCTGGCATTTTATTAACTTATGAATATTAAAGTACGAATATGTCGAATTTCTCAATATCATTGGTCTTACTCTAGCATTTGGTTTACTTTCTAATTTAATAAATTCTAATTCAGAAATATAAAGAAGTAACAGAAATTTTAAATATAATATTGAGGAAAAAAAAAAAATTCATTAGAAAAGCAGAAATTAAAAAGGAAGTAAAATTCACAAATAAGTTGTGATAACATCTACAATGAATCCTTCATGCTTTTGTTAAAAAAAAAAAAATAATAATAATAAAGCGTTCTGGTTCGGCATTACAGCCTAATATATTACAATACAATTTTATCTTTTAAAAAAGGAGCGTTTTAGTTCGAATTACAGCCTAGTATATTAAAATACGATTTTATATAAATAATATTTATATATAAATAGATGAATATACAATAAGCGTTAAAAGTGAAGCATTAAATAAATATGCAATTTTCCGCTCGCAATATGTCAATCAAACGTTATATTTTTTGTAATTATAAATTTTCTTTACTCCAAAGTAAATAAGTTGAGTAATAAAACATTTTTTTTTTATTACAGCTGCTTATGAAACTTTTTTATCTACTATACATTTTTAAAATATTGATAATCATAATTTTTCACGTTGATTTAATTATTATTCTGAAATACATTATAGTATGTGATGTTTCATGTAACTTGTGATAATAATTTGTTGTTTACATCTATAATATGTCAACAAAAATATACGAGGTTGCCAGAAAATCGCCAAAAAAAACGCCAAATCTCCCGCTTCATTGGGGGTGATGACGTCAGTTTTATAGAGAAACATGAAAATCACGTGACCGCTGCCATTTGATGAACTGCCCTATATAAGGTATAGAATTTATATATAAAGAGTAATATGCAAAAAACTAACTAAATATAAGAGCGCGTACCGAATTTTAAAAAGTACTCTTCAGCAATTGCTACGCAAAACCCATTTCTTTTGTGTCTCCCTGTAAATTAATAAAAAATGCAATGAACGCTCTGTTTTAACGTGTTCGTAGTAAAATTCAGTGATTTATATCAGTTTCGGTACATTTGAAATAGCATATTGATACTAAAATATACTTCAAACGATTTTTCCTCTTATACTATAATGTAATTGGATTCTTTTGAGAGTCCCTGTAAATAACTATTAGTCGTATACAGGGTGTCCACTCTCAACGGTGGCCAATGGCTAATATCTAAACCGTTAGTCATAGACATGTAGTTCCAATTGCAAAAATGCTTGAAAAAAGGTAGATAATAGTTTTTCAAGCGATTTAGGTTTAAAAAAAAGTTATTAAAAATTACGAAAACTAACTTTTTATACGGTCCTATTAGCGATATTTAGTAAAAATTTTTATCACCCTATCAAACAATACAAAAAAGGTCCCATTCATCTAACATTAAAATTGACCGAGTTATGAAACTTTAAATTTCATGACTTAAACCACCTTTCTGTAGCCGAAAACAAATGAGATGGATTTAGTTTTCAGGGAACGTATACTAAGTGCTTAAATTATTATAAAGGGCATCTATTTGCAACTTTATCCAATAGCTAATTCCTAAACCATTTGTCCCAGATGTTTAGTTAAAAAAATGTTTTAAACAAGATAAAGAAATATTTTTAAAGCAACTTAACTGAAGGTGCTACCACCGTATAAGTTTTACGGCAGTGTTAATTTTTATTAATTAACTTCTAAATTGGTTAAAATAGTTGAAGACGCGAGTTTTAAAATTCTCTTTATCGAGAAAATAAAATTTTGGGAAATCGCGATTTTATTTTTAAAAGGTGTGTTATTTTGATAAGCTTATTTTTTGCTTAAAACGTTCGTATGTAAGTTTCCCTAGTTCAAAATTTCTATTCAAATTTTAACTCTCTTCCAAATATTCGATCGAGGTTCAAGTTACACACTTATTTATATCCAATGACATTGTAATATTAATACAATTTTCGGTGCTTACCATTTATTTTATAGTACTACACCAAATTCTGTTAGGTTAAGTAATCTAATAGAATTTTAAATATATGTCATTTTTTAACAATTATAACTGTTGCTTTTCATAATTTAAATTGACAAACTTTCATAATTTAAATTAATAAATTTTGCTTTAATATGTAAACATCAACATAAATTTAAAAATAATATTGTAAAAATTATTCTACTCTCAATGTTTAATGTTAAATTTTAAATCTTGCATTTCTTTTTATTTCCAGTAAATTTGTGACTGACCCCTAATTTGCAGCAAAAAATATGCTTCAACTTTAAACAGCTATTACTCGGTTTGTTTTAATCGCAGAGGAATGGGATTTTTTTGTATTACTTGTTAGAGTAGTGGTAAAAATGTACTAAAATATCACTTAAGGACCGGGGGACCGTATAAAAATTTAATTTTCGTAATTTTTTAATAAAAAGTTTTTTTTTTGACCTAAATCGTTTGAAAAACAATTCTTTACCTTTTTTAAAACATTTTTGCAATTGGAACTACATGTCTATGACTAACGGTTTAGAAATTAGCCATTGGCCACCGTAGAGAGTGGACACCCTGTATACTTCACATTCAATACCAAACATGATTTGGTGGCCCTAAATCAGATTTATCATTTGCATGAAAATCCGTGTATATTTACAGAAGTTAGATCGTGGACAAGCGGACAGACCAACAGAATGCATAGGCTTTTTTCAACTTTGTTGGAAAGTACTAAAAAAGAAAAAAAAATGGTAGTGGATCAGAAAATGGGAAATATAAAACAATAAAAGAGATGGGAAGAATCATGAAGTTAAGGATATTAACGAGTGGTTCAACACTGATATGTATACATTATTTAAATCCTTATGACGAAATACGGTGCGATTAATTATTTGGTGTAGCTGATGATTGTAATTTTCATATTAATCATGTAAGATGTAAAAATATATCTCCTCCTTTCTAAACACGATTATTGATGCTAAAAAAAAAAAAAAAAAAAAAAAAAACTAATAAATATTCTCACAAATTTTAGTAAAAACAGAAAAATCTTGAAAAATACATAAGCTCATGAAATAATAGCGTGAATATTGAATGAGTTTAATTGAAAAGGTAGATACAAATATAAAATTAATCACTTATTGTTGCTTAACGTTCACACTAACTATTGAATTAACGCCAATACTACCCTGTTCGCACTGGGATAGTTAAGTCACTTAACTTTAAGTCACTTAAATTTTTTGAAGCGGGATACCCGGAATTAGGCTTCACCTGTTCGCACTTGCCATAGAGTTTAAGTAATAGACATGAAATCCCTATTCAAATGCATGGGATATCATGGCAGCCATCTGAAGTAACTTGAAACACCTCAACCGCGAGGTGAGTACGGCTACTGTGAATTATTTACCATTAAGTGCTATGGCGAGATAGAGCTTAAAGAAAATATTTTTTATCAAAAAACACGAAGTTTACGCCATATTTTTTTGTACCATACTGATTTTTATATCTAATTTTACGTTATAAATGTTAAATTTTCAGAAATACAGTTAAACAAAGCGATTTATTAATAATTTTATAGAGATATGTTTGAAACATAGTATCTAATTTTAACATGCCTTATAAATCGAAAAAAAGGCGAAATTTGTATTGAAACAGAATTGTTAAAGATTATACGATCTCTAGAGATGTAATATTCATAATTATTGCATAGAAAGCGTTTGATTCAAACAATGTATAAAGTAATTTATTTGCTACAGTTAGCTTATCTTATTTGAAGCATTAAATTTAATGCTGATTTATTTTATTACCGTTGTAGAATTTATTTGTGTGCGATTTATTAAGTTGTTAATATGTCAGATTTATTTGTAATTAAATTTAAATAAAAGCTATTTTGAGATTATTTTGAAATTTTGTTCATTTTACAATTGTTGTTTATTTACTTTTATTGCATTCATTGAGAAAAGAGATGAGAAAAAACATTTTGTTGAGTACCCATGAGTGAAGGGGGGGGGGGGGGGAGTCATGGGATTTCAAATTTAATTCACGCAATTTTTTATTTCTGTAATCATATTGAATAAAAAAACATAAAATTTCTCTTAATGAATTTTTAAATAAGAAAATGATTGTAAATACCAATTAAAATAACAGTATCAGGAAAGAATAAATTGCATTAAAATGACTTATTTTCCCTGTCCTCAACTTTACTGATCCAAAAAAATAATTGTTAGATTCTTTTTATTTACATTCATGTTTAACATTATTATTATGGATATCCAATAGTGGCTTAGCCAGGCCATCACCTCCCTTTCATGAAGAAAAAATATATTGTTCTGAATCTTCATTTGAAAGAGAAAAATAAGGATAAATGCTAATTTTTGTTTTTATAGTATGTCTTTTATACTGATACCTAAATTCTTTTGTGTGCTAGTTTTTGAGAAAACACTCTTAGCTTGGTTTATTTCATGTTCATATTCTCTTTTAAAGAAAAAAAATCATAAACTTCCTTTTTTTTTTTTTTTTAAATCCTGCCTCTCACTAGGTTCTGCTCTGTGAGAATTGATGTTGAATTATCAAATTTACTGGCATTTAATGTATGCTTTTAAAAATTATTATTTGTAGCACAAATTGAGAAAAAAGTTGTCTTTTTCATAATATGTGATATATTGTTTAACAGTGAAAGATCCAAGAATTTCAAAGAAGAAAAGCTCATTCTACATTTATTTTTATTTGTATATATTTTCCTTCTTATTAAAAAAACATTTACATTTTCATAATACATATTTTTCTCCCACTTGATATTTTGTATGATTTCATACAGTTATTAAAAATATTGCTACACGCACTTGATTAACCTTTCGACCCAAAAACTGTCGCTAATCTGCAACATTAAATCCAATAATGAATTATCATAAATGTCAAATTTACTTGCCATTAAAATGTTAAACGTGTTTGTAACGTCATCAGGTCTTTTTAATTCAATATTTTATTTGTATTTTTTATTAATGCTTTACTAATTTATTTGTTTGTCCATTTAAAATTATTTCCAAGCGGTTTTTTTTTTTTTTTTTTTTTTTTTTTGGCTTTCAAGTCTATATTTATTGTTTACATACATTTTACATTAATATACATCTATGTTTTTTGACTAATTCACACTGAATAGTGATTTTGGCTGAATGTTTGGAAAACAGGTGAATCAAATATTCGGCTAGCTGAATAGTAACTGTTATGCCAAATACCATATATTCGTCCAGCCGAATAGTAAGTATTTAGTTGAATACTGAATATTTGGCTGCTGAATAGTTTTTATATTTCAAAGTTTAAAGCTATTAAAATGTTACTTTTTAAAACAATCATACATAATATTTCATAATAGAGATTTATATTTTAATAAACGAGAACTTTTTATAAGTAAACTTAATACTGAAAAAAACTGCCTTAAGTTATTTAAGAAAGAATTATGAGACTCTTTTAATTAATAAAATTATAAATTTCATTTTCTTCACTACAAATTAAAACAAGCATTTTAAAGTAAAAGAGAAATATTAAAATAATGAGGGAGAAAAAATCTGGTCTCATAATTATTTTTTTTTTTAAATAACTCAAGGTACATTTTTTTTTTTTTCAATATAAAGTTTACTTATAAAAAGCTCTTGTTTATCAAAATGTAAGTTTCTTTTATTACTGTTTGTCCTAAAGAAACAGTAAAATCAAATGATGGCAATTCAATAAAAATAACTTTTCTACTTCTTTCGATTTAGCATAGAAGTTTTTAAAAGCATCCTACATTAATATCTGGATCTGGAATAAACGATCATTCTCAGAGATTATAAACATTCAGGATCTTAAAATCTGGCAAGAAACTTTCAGTGGCGAAAATATGGTCAAGACAAACAGTTTTTAATGAGAAAATCTCAATCTATTCCATTCATATTACAATATATTCAATCAAATATATACACAGTGCGAAATAGGCCAAAACTGAATAATTATTCACAACTTTATCAATAATGAGGATATTTTAGCAACATTTGTTTTATATTAATTTTGTTTATATTAAATATGATATTCAAAATGGCCGAATTTTGATCAGTAACATATTACAAATAGCATCAACTGAAATTTAATAAAGTAATGTCTAGCTCATAGTTTTTTCCTTTGAATGATGTTATTTTCCAGCTCTTCTCGTCATATCATATTTCACTGAAATCAAATCATGTCAGTTGAAAATATAGTTATGATATCTTCATTATTGTTAAAGTAACAAAAATATAGTTTCACCTCAAATAAGATGAGATATAAATTTACTTGTAACTCAATAAGTTGAACACGAATATTTTTTCTTGAACAAAAAAATTGTCTGCCTTGATATCTTTTATCAACCCCAAAAGTTTTTCTACTTTTTTAAACATTGTTATTTGGGAAAAAGCCAGTGGCGCAGCCAAAATTCAGTTCTAGGGGGTGGGGTTGAGTTTCTGTTAAAGATGATTGCTGGTTAGTGGAATCACTGATTAGAATATTCACCGTATAATATTTAAACTCAAGGAGCATCTGTATGGCAGGAAATCATCATTTTTTTAGCATAATATGTCTCAGAAAAGTGATTTAGTTCAAATAACCAATTTTCACTTAACTAATCCATGTCATAGACACTTTCATAATTTTAATTAGAATTTTTACCACGTAATTAAATGAAATCTGATTCAATAAAGCAGCGGATTCGAAATGTGCCAAAACATTTAAATATTATGTTTGGTTTTGATTCATATAAGCGACAATTATAGCGAACATTCTCAGCTCTGTGAGGGGTTTTAACCCCAAAATCACCCCCATGGCTGAACACTAGAAAAAACAACAGATTATTTATTAAACTAAACAAAATTTAGAAGCTTGCATTTGAAAATCATTTATTCCCATGAGAATTCTAATTAATCATCATTTTAATCCTTCTCATGGTTAATTTTCTTAATTTATGCATTTGAAACAGCAAATAAATAATGTAAAAACATTCTGCTTTATTTAAATATGATTTTATTTCAGATTTTTTAAAATATACAGTAGACGCCTCTAAATCCGCACAGCTTGGGACCAGAGGTTGTGCGGATTTCTGGTCATTGCTTTGTTCATATTTTTAAAAAAAATAATTTGAATGTAATTCATTATAAAATCAAAAGTATAATGAATGCTTACAATATACTAAAATATTAAAATAAGTAATAAACTAAATTAATACAAATTTAAATAATTTTTTAAATGATTAAAATACCAGAGCTGTCAACTTCTACGCCTTTTTAAATGAGGAAAATGCGTTTCTAACCAGAAAATTTATTAAATAATATACGTTCTGTATTTATTTCAAGATTTGTAGTATTGCATACTCTTTTAACTTGTTAAATGAAATTTCTGGTTCGAATGGGTTCGTTTGGTTGTAAAAAGGCGTAGAAGTTGGCAGCCATGAAATACTAAAAGCAAAGGTCAAGTTAATAATCAATAATGTACAATTAAATATTCATTTTAAAAATTAAATGTGTTTTTCCTAAATTATTCAATGAAACTTGCCTCATAAAGGTACATTACTAATTCACATCAGGATCATTAAATAAAGAAGCTTTATTTCAGGTTAGCTAGATTTAACTAAAAAAGCTTGATTAATACATAAATATATTTGGTAAGATTGTGATTATCAATGATATCAGGAATATCTTGATTTTTTTCAGAAATAAATTATTCTTTCTTCATGAAGAAACATGAATTTAATAACATTAACTAAAATTACAAATAAAAAAATGTATTTAATATATATAAAACTAAAGTCAAATTTTGCACTTACATCTGAACTGAATATTTCATTGTTTACATCCGTAAATTATGTGCAGATTTTAAAGATTTGCAGATTTGAGGGAGTCTACTGTATTTATAAATTGTCAGTTAATAGTAGAAATTGTGAATAGTTTTTAAAAATGTTTTTTAAGAGGTTTTGTCTGATTACTGAAAAAACCTCTGATATACTGAATACTTTTAATTCGACCAAACCGAATATTCTGCAGGCCATATAGTTTCATATTTGTCTTAACCGAACAGTTTGACATTTGATAATATGGCCAAATAACAAATATTCGGTAAGAGGTACCTAGACTAAATAAAAAGATTGTGGTTTAAAGAAAATGTTTTTTAAAATATAGTATGGTTAAAAAAAAAAAAAAAAAAAAAAAAAAAAAACATTTGGTTTAAACACTAAAAAACAGTGTGGCATGCTGTTTTTTATGTAGTTTTTTTCTTTATTTGTGATGTTTCATTTACTTTACACATTATTGAAAAACGCAAAATCTATGTTATGCAGAAGCTACAAGTAAAGCTTTAGATAAATGATGAATTAATAAATTTGTAAAGTGAGAGATAATTTTAATCAATCCAACTTTTCTTATAAGCCATAAAGCTACATAGCAGGATAAATATTTTTTTGAAAATTAGCTGGGGAAGAAAAAACAAGTACTTAGTTTCCTTTCATCTTTTTCTAAGGTTTTTAGTTTTAAAAAAAATCACCCAAATGACAGATTTGAGCAAAAATTAATTTTTATTTCTTAAATTACTTGATTAATTATGAATAGAAGGTGGTAGCACAAAAAGACAATCACCTCATCAAGTTCATGGCTGAAATTCCAGAATTAGTTAAAACTTGATTTGAATGGAAAGTTCAGTATCAGTCTCTGATGACTAATGTGACACTTAATGTGTTAAATACTCTATTGCAACTCTACCCAATCTTTTCTCAGGTCAAGTTCTCAGTATAAACATAAACAAAAGTGCTCCAACTGGAAGATATCAGCCGAGCTTCTGATTCAGTGGAGGGCATTTGGATTTCTTCGTCATTATTAACAAATTTGAATCATTTTACATTATTTTTTTAATATATTTTTATGAATATTTCAAAATTTAAAGAAAGCGTGACAAGTATATGATTTTCAATGAAATTTTGTTTAAATAAATGTATGTTTAAGTTGTTTTCCACTGCATGAGTGCCTTAAATAGCAGTTTATTGCTTTTTTTGACGATCATGAAAATGCTACATTAGCAATGTTTTTGTTTTGAAATTATGAAGGATAATGTAACATAAACAGAAACGTTACTTATCTTATATATACTATAAATGTGAAAGTGTGTCCGAAAATTGGAATGAATTTGGCATCAAAACAAATGGATTAAAGTCTTTGAATCTTTGCATACAGATAAGTTCCGGAAATGAACATAGGCTAATCTTTGATTTATTCAAATATTTTCCTTGATAATTCAAAATTTCATTATTTTTCATACAGAATCAATAGGCATTTTTTAATTAAAATTTAACCATTTTCCTTTCCTGTTGCCAATAAAATAGAAACCTAAAATAATTTCTCAGCGGCAATAAATTTTAAATTGAGCAATTTCCATGCAAAAAAATGAAAAAAGAAATAAAAGAAAAGGAAATAAATATGACGTCATATTTGAAATAGAAATAAGAATATTTTCTGTTATATAATAAACATGGATATTTCATTAACAAGAATTTTTCTGTCTCAAATGGCGACATAATTAGAAGTAAAAAAAATGAAATATTTCGCTTGGAAAAATGTAACGTCATAGTTGAAATAAAACGGGTACTTTATAATAGTCGTTAAAAATACAAGAGGCATGATTATCAGTAGCTAATCGATCTAAATAAATAATGACGTCATATTTAAAATGAATGAGAAATATTTTTTACTTATACTAATTAATAAGTTATAAGTTACATACAAATGAAAATTTTTATTCAAAACTCATAATTATCAATGGAAGAAATTTTTTGTCTCGAAAAGACTGAAAATAAAACTACTGATTAATGTATTTTTGACTATTTTTAACACTTACCAACAAAGTAAGTCTAACTTTCGTAAATTTCATGGCAATCCAAGTAGCCATGAAATTTTTGGATTTTATTAACATTTACCTCAGCATGAATACCTATTGAAAATAAAGTTTCAACCATGATTAGTTTATTTATAGGAATTGTCAAAATTTTTCTTTACATTACGGCATTATCGGGAAAAATCGTTTCAATTGAATTTTAACGATGTTACACCCTGTGAAACATATTCATATTTACATGCATCAACAAAGTGCGCTAAAATATGCATTTTGTAAAGTATGCAGTGAAAAGGACACTTATTATTCATTTAAACGGTCACACAGAAGAATGCTATTGCATAAGAATAAAGACACGAACAGTTTGCGACACATTTTAGTTATGGTAAACGATTTCATGTATAATCAAATTGGTATACATTTCTGAGTCTTAATATGAGTTATTTCATGCATAATACGAAGTGCTTAGCATTTAGAGGGACACACAAAAGATTTTAAATAGTATATATTCAATCCGAAGTAATATGATGAATGATGACTGTTGTATGGATGAAATGCATTTTGAATTATGATATGTGCTTTTAAGTTTCACTAAATGAATGCATATTAAATGGTGTGTATAAATGCTGATATTTACACAATTTAGATATACAGGGTTACACAAAAGATCTTGGAAAGTTTATTGAATATGAGCATAATTTATTTAAAAGTGGTTTTTAAATAAAATATGCATTTTTATTTTGAACTGCATTCAGTAAACTAAGAAATGTTTGTAGTATATTGCTAAAATGATATACAGGGTCACACAAAGAACTGGATACATGATTGTCTTTGGATGATAATTTCTGAAAATGTAATTTAAGTAGTAATAAGGAATATTTTTGTTTGAACTGAAGTTTAGAAAACTACTTTTGTATATTAAAGATAATGTACCAAACTACAGGGCTGAACAAAAGTATTCAAGAACGTTTCTATCTATTAATATAAGTAGCTGAAAGAAAAATTTAAACCAACAAAAAAGGATCATCAGAAGATTTTTACTGTAAATTGCGATAAAAAGTTAATTACACATGCTTTTAACCAACGAATTTTTTTGTTTGATTGAATAATTAAATTCTTCTTTAAATGTTTGTGAACGAATTTACAGATATCAGCTAGTCTATACAGAAGTGTAAATCTAATCTATCAGTTATTGTATTTTTTATTCATAACATATTAAATCTGTTTTCGGTTTCATTTTTACACTTAAAAGTTACACAGATTTTGGAAGTTAATGATTGTTATCAAATTATTAAGCATAAGATTGTTATGAAAAATAGTACAATGATTAATAAACTTAAACTGTAAACTTACATTTATTATATTAAGCTTAATGATTGATATTAAACTTTTGTATTATAATATTGGTACATATATTAAATCATTTGAATACAAAATTTTTGTAAATTTTACATTAGTAAGTCAAAATATATTTTAAAGATTTCAATAGCAAAAAATGTAATAAGTATTTTATTTCCAATATTTTAGCAATAAATTATAAGACATTTAGACTAATGGAAAAATAAATTCATTCATCTACATGAAACTATTCCTTTGTTCTTCAATGACATCAAATTAAAGGTAAACTTAAAGATTCTAAGAATAAGGTTATACACCATTGTACATGCTCCAGTTAATCAGTTACATGTGTCCCTGAATTTGAAAATGGTAAATGTTTACTGTGTTGAAACAAAATGTAGTTACAAGTTTCTTACTGCATCTTTATATACATCTTTAAGGGGGCTCAGGGGTTGAAAACTTTTCAAAGAATCGATTTTTTTTTATGATCTAATTTGATTATTCATTTAATTCTTAACTCAATGCAAAAAACCGCATAAAAATATTAGCATTTTTAACGGAGTTATAAGCATCTATATATCAATACTTACATAGCCGCATCCATATTATTTCAACTTTAAGTCGTGTTTTCTCAAAACTTGATTTTTGAC
The DNA here is from genome assembly GCA_964019185.1 of Maratus speculifer. Classification (NCBI taxonomy): domain Eukaryota; kingdom Metazoa; phylum Arthropoda; class Arachnida; order Araneae; family Salticidae; genus Maratus; species Maratus speculifer. Next base: position 282,572,736 of record OZ025289.1, read on the forward strand.
GACTAACACCAAGATTTAAAAAATATTTGATGGAATGGCTTACATTTTTTTGCATGCATATAACATCATAATCTAGATTATGAATTAAGGATATAACTATCACTTAATAAAAACAGTATTAAAAAATCTCTCAAAGTTGAAAATTTAAAAAAATACAACATTTTTTCCATTAAAAATACTCAAAATATTAAACTATCTAAAATATATTAATTCATAATCTAGATAATGTTATATGCATGCAAAAAAACAAAATTAAGCCATTCCATCAAATAGTTTTATTATTATTTTTTTTTTTTTTATCTTGGTGTTAGTCGTCAAAAACCAAGTTTTGAGAAAACGCGATTTAAAGTTGAAATTATATGGATGTGGCTATGAAAGTGTTGATACATAAATGCTTATAACTCTGTTAAAAATGCAAATATTTTTATGCGGTTTTTTGCATTGAGTTAAGAATTAAATGATTAATCAAATTAGATCATTAAAAAAAATCTATTTTTTGAAAAGTTTTCAATTCCTGAGCCTCCTTAAGTCCTTTTATTCCATAAAACTATGGTTTAAATTTTTAATTGGACATAATGATGTTTTAAGATATGTTTATAATTCAAAGTTTTGTGAAATTATTTTGAAAAAGCAGAGTTTTTCACATCAGTAAAATTAAATAGATCATAAAGTTTGTAAGGCTATTTTCACAGTCTAGTAACTATTGGTTCTGACAGATGTATATGCCACCACAATTTTTCAGGAGCAAGGGTAAGTGAAATTTTAAAATGGAGGGCCAAAATCACAGTCCGATGAAATCCAAACACCTCATTGGTCATTGAGTCGCGTCCTTTTCAGAGAACAATCTCTTAACGGTAGGCGAAATGTCGCCTTACTCCCTTTTTTCGAAAAAAAAAAAAATCGTAACGTCAACTTTGATGTAAATCTTATCTGTTTGCATTTATAATCTATTTTTCACTCTCATTTTATATAATATCATCAAAATATCTTGAGTTAATTTCGATGGTCTATCGTAAATAAATACAGACGGTAACAATTGCTTCAAAATTACTTTACCCCTTACTCTTTTTCAAATGGAGAAACATTCGTGATTTTCACCTATACCACCCGACCAATGAGGTCGCTGGATCACACCTGACTGGGATTTTGGCCCTCCATTTTAGAATTTCGCCAAGGGTAAGACTTCTTGTTGATCCAGTTTTTTAGCTCACAGGCTATCAAAGCCTAAGAGCTTATGTGATTAAACATTCTATACGTGCGTAATGTGGTAACTCAAGATAAAAATATCAGATAAACTTGAAATTTTGGATATATGTATATTTTGATAAGGCACTTCCCTGATTAGTTTATGTTCACTCAATATGTATCAGAAAGGGAACGGGGCTAATGCCCCTCCACTTAATTTATATAAATGGGTTTTTCATACAGAATTATCAGTTTTCGTTCAAAAGTTAGATATAAGATCATTCCAATGAGACACCTCCATGATTAGTATTAGGTGTTCATTGGATTAGAACAAAGAGGGAGAATGGGGGGGGGGGGCACATGCCCCTCCCCTTAATTGATATAAATGGGTTTTTCTTGCAGAATTATCAGTTTTTATTCAAAATTTAGATATAGGATCATTCTGATGAGGTGCCTCTGATTAATATTAAGTGTTCATTGGATATGTATAATGAGGAGGGAGTCTAATGCCTCTCTCCTTAATAGATATAAATGGGTTTTTCATGCAGATTTATCAGATTTTGTTGAAAATTTAGATATAGCATCATTCTGATGAGGCACCTCCATGACAAGTATTGAGTGTTCCTTGGATAAGTATAAAGAATGGGGGGGGGGGGGCTAATGCCACTCCGCTTGATTTATATAAATGGTTTTTCTTTTACAGAATTTATCAGATTTCATTGAAATTTTGTACATAGCATCATTCTGATGAGGACAAATCCATGATTTATTTTGAGAGTTCATTGGCAAGTCTAACAAGGAAAAAATGGGAGGTAACTGTCCTTAATTTAGGTTAATGCGTTTTTCACACAGAATTTATTGATTGGCTTCAAATTTTGGATGTAGGTTCATTCTGATAAGGTACTTCCCAGATTGGTTTTGGGAATTCATTGGATAAGTATAAATGGGAAATCAGTGGGATTACCCCTCTTTTTTTTTTTTTTTTTTTGCAGAAAAGTTTCCAAGCATTATTAATACATTCAATTGATGCTGGTTTTATTTGAGTTTCATATTTGCCTCATGTTGGTGGCTCGTTGAAAATATTCCATCATGTGCTGCATTTGTAGCTTAACTTATAGCAAGAACACAGGGTAAGGAATTTCTTGCATTTTTTTTTAAATCTCCTTACTTTGAGTGAGAAATTCTAGGCTGAGTATCGTTCCATGTAGTTTAGTCAGTAGAATGTCAGTTGCTATGCTGACCTGGTTCAAGAAATTGCATGGGGATTTTTTCAATTGGTTGGCATTTGTGCCACCTAAAATAATTTTTTTTTTTTCTACATACATATACATGAAATTTAGATAAAATCGTCTTACAGTGAGAAAATCCAAATGTAAAACTAACAAAAAGGTTAAAGAACTTTAATCTACAATCAAAATAGAAAATGTAAATACAATACAAACGCTGTTAGAATTCAACATTAGTTCTATGCAAATAAGAAACTTTTTAAAAAAATGCTCACATAGGTTTAACAATTACGTTCTAGTTTCTTCATGTGATGACTACTGTAGTCTCACACTCGTACACTAATGTTAAACATACAGAAGCCTTTTTTTTTTTTCCAGAATTCTTGGTTAAATTATGTTTATATATATACATACATGATACTTGAGGTTGATGTCTAACTTGTGCATTTTGGATTTTTTAAACTTTGGTTGTATTGCGTTAATATGAGCATATTTTAGATTTCAGAATCATTTCGAAACTATCTTCCAAAAATGAAAGCATCTGGATATAAAAGAGAAAAATGTTTCCAAACTCAAAAAAGTATAAATACAGAACATTAAATATCGATCACAAGCACCTCATGAATATATGTATATATATTTGTGAAGAACGCTTTCATATTTTTACTACAAAGTGACTAATGTAGTAACTTAATTCTGCAATTTTAAATGCTTCAGTTGTAATAAAACTTGCCATAAAATCTTTGAAAAGGAAATTTGTCTGTAATAGAACTCAGTCTTGAATGAAAAAATTCTATATTTTTGTCAGAGAAAATATCAGCAATTATACCTGCTACTGCTAAGATGGAAACCTGTATAAAGCTGAATATTTTAAATTTCTTTTTTTTTATTCCATTTTCAAGATTTTATGAATCAATATTTAGAAAAGTATTTTAAATTTCAAAATAGTTCGCTATTAGAAACTTAGTAAATTGTTCTTTGTAAAGGAGAGGAGGGAGGGGCAAAACTATGTTCGCCTTAGGTGCAAATTATTATCACTGTTTAAAAAACTTTATATCAACTGACATTTTAAAGAAATAGTTATTTAAAAAGTAACAAATTATTTTGATATTTTCACTCAACTTCAATTCATAGACTCCAAAAATCAAAAATTGCACAAAATAGTATGTATCTTCAACTCTATATGTTTTTGCGAATTCTTTCATTTAAAAGTATAAATTTAGACCAAATGGAATTAAAAATATAAAATCATTCTAATTTGGGGTTCATACATCACAGATCTGGGTTATGCTGCATGGGTCAGCTAGTTATTTTATATCTTAGCCATTTTGTTATTAAAAATAAAGAAATAATTAAAAACAATTCTTGCACTATTGGTTTACATGATAAACAAGTAAATATTTGAAATGAAAATGATATTTATAATAAAAATATATTCACATGAAAACAGCAAATTTTTAATAAATTTCTTTTATTTGAAAGTACAAATTACAGAAACAAAATTTCTTTGTTATAAATATTATTACAGAACAAATTTATTATTGAATACTATAATGATTACTACACATTAAATAAAACAATCTGTATTACAATGGCATATGATGATGACAGTATGCTTTGCAGAAAATTTTATTGATCTGCAGAAACAGGTATTTAAATTTTAATCTGAAAGAAATATCTGTAAAAATAAACTATGTAAATTATGAACTATTAAGGCAGTATTTTGTAAAGAAGCAGGATAATCAATGTTCAGTTGGTATGATCAAGAAGTACTAACATCAAGTCTGAAAAGAATGTTTCTTGATATACCTATTAAAAAAAAAATAATAATAATAATAATTCCATTAATAGAATTAAACTGTACATAAATTAAAAAATCAAAATATATTAAAATTTATACATAAATATTTAGTGAGACAAAAAGAAAAATGTCTCATTCAAACTGAAAGAATATATTAGATTTGAAGACATCAGAAATACAATAACTTACACTCATGTTCTATTAAAAAGAAAATCTTTATTGCTTATGCATCAAAATTTCTGAAAGCTTTGTAATGTATTTAGAGTACTGTATTTACTATTTAGAAATAAGAAAAACTTATTGTGTGGGCAGAATATAGGCAAGCAGAATAGCTTTCAGGAAAGTCAAAACTGATATTACAGTCTAACTTGTCTATGTTGAAAATCTGCATATGTTGAATTTTTCCAAACCTGCTTATCTTTAATTTTTGGAATAAATACTACAGTGAAACTCGTTTAAGATACGAATCAAGGGACCGAGAGCATTTCGTATCTTAAGCGGGATCGTATCTTATCCGGATTTCATAGATTCTCGAATAATAATGCATATTAAAGACAGTGCACATTGTTATTAACGTAATTTTAACCATTTATAACTCTTATTTTACCCATTACTAACACTTTTTAGACATTCTAGAAAATTTGAATTTAAGATATTGATTGAAATAAAGAATAATTTTATTTTTCTCCAAAATTTTATTGAATATCTGTTTGTACAGTAAAAAAATTAAAATGCCTTTATACAGTATTCTCTGCCAAATTAAAAAACAGACAATAAGATGAAAATTTTGTTAATCTTTAGAAAAAATAACTAAAATACATTACATACTTAAAGGCGAAGAATAATAAATTGTCATAATAATTTTTTGAAAGACAAACTAAATGTATGCAAGGAACAATAATCATTAGATACATTATAAAAATCATGATGTAGTTTTAGTTTCTTGAGAAAAAGTTATCTTGATTTGGTGCAACGTCGGGCGAGAATTTATTAGGAAGTTTTCTCCCTTGTTGATGTGGTAGAAAATTTTTCAACGAAGAGACCAGCATCCATCGAAGAGGCATACAGTTGCAGTAAGCTAAACGACCTCATTACAGTTGGGAATGATGGTATGGTTGGTACATCTGTTTCTTCATTTACGTCGTCTTCAAACTCTTTCTGAAGACCTAGGTTAATTGGAACTTTTGACGTTCGTGATTATATCTGCAATAGAGCGAACTTCACTTGTCACAACGTGATCGTTAATTTTGCCAAAAAGTCCATATCTTTGTATTCTTCTTGCTACTACTCTTATTCTGTGATGTTAATATTTTGTAAAGTGCCCCAAAAAAGTAAGTGACAAAAAGAAACTCATAAAAAAGCACTCCCGAGGACGATTTATAGTAATAAAAATAATATAATAATAAAAAATAGCTAGATAAGCGATACAAAAAATAAAAAGCATAAAAATATAGATGGATTTCACTAACAACTTTCTCATTCAATCAGGAGAGGGAGCAACCAATGAAATTTCAGATCCATCCACTTCCCAAGTGTAATGGTAAAACAAATAAAAGAGGTTGTTGTTTTTGTATTTTGTTGTAAAAGGAGTCTATCAGAATTCCGCGTGCAAAAGCAGCAGAAAAGAACATATTTTAGAGAGAAAAAAGGTTAAAAGAAAGTATCTTATGAAAAATAATTGAGATTTTACATATTCTGTCCTAAAAACACGCGATATACTGATTTCATAAGCACCATTTTGTATATTAAGCGGGTTTTTTGACATCAAGGGACCAATTTTCTTCGTATATTAAGCGGGATCGTATCTTATGCGTATGCATATTAAGCGGGTAATTTTACATGGGTTTAAGAGCCCACAATAGTCACAGGAAAAGTACACAAAAAGACCCGGATGACCATGTAAAGTCTATAGGAGCGTTCTTTTCTAATATCTCGTTCAAATTTTAATATTTTGACCTGATTTTTTTTGCATAAAATAGTTCAGGACGATCCACAACCGGGCTAGTTTTTACTTTTTCGATTTTGGTTATATATTTTTTATGTTATGATAGTTTCAGTTTCAGAACCGGTTTTGAAAATTAATTTTTTTAAAAAAATCGAAAACCAAAATCGAAAAAGTAAAAACTAGCCCGGTTGTGGATCGTCCTGAACTATTTTATGCAAAAAAAAATCATGTAAAAATATTAAAATTTGAACGAGATATTAGAAAAGAACGCTCCCATAGACTTTACATGGTCATCCGGGTCTTTTTGTGTACTTTTCCTGTGACTATTGTGGGCTCTTAATAGGCAGTTTTCAAGGGACCGAAGATAATTCGTATATTAAGCAGGATCGTATTTTAAGCAGGCGTATCTTAAACGAGTTTCACTGTACTTTTCAATTCAAGATCTGATCTTTTTTATTTTAAAAAAACAATCCCATTACAGCCACAATAAATGTTTGTAACTCACTAGTTCTCATTTCCGGGCATTTTTAGGAGACATATGCCCCTCTCAGCATGGTAGGTGTTGCTGAGAGATTGTGCAGGAACTAAATGTTAAACCAACGACAGTGTTCTCTTCAAAATTCTTATTTGCATTTCGGTACTTTAAGCTTTTTTTTTTTTCGGCATTTGTTACTTGAGGCTGATGTAACCAAAATTCTCCCCCCCCCCCTCCCTGCAGATTTTTTCCCATTTGAAGGCTTTTTTAATTTTGGAACAAGTTCTGAAACAAAATTTTCTTCTGAAAAACCATCGTAAAACAAAATAGTACAACAATATCCAATTCGACATTGATCTCAAATAACCTATGCAAAACGGATAAAAATAAATAAAAATATACAAATGCAAATGAGAAATTTGTAAAAAGAAAACTGTCATTGATTTAATATTATTTTTTTGAAACCATTTTTGTGTAAGAGTTAAAGTACTCTAAGTTTATTATACAGTGTTATGAAACAGAATTCCTTTAAGAAGGGAAATAAATTTAAATAATAACATTTACTTTACAAGTTTTCAAAAAAAAAAAAAAAAAAAAAAAAAAAAAAAAAAAAAGGAAATTATTTCTGTTTATCATTTATTTAAATAGATTCATAAATTTAGAGTATAATTTGAAAACACCTGTGCTACAAAGATAATATTCCAACAATAACATTATTTTTGTGTAAGCAAATTATTACAAAAAAAAAAAATAAAAAAATAAATAAATAAAATAAAATAAATAAATAAATGCTTTTAACTGTAGGATTAAGAGGCTACTTCATTCAAATGAAAAGACACTTTGCTAATACTAATCCTGTGGAAGAAATCAAATATTCCACACTATATCTTTTTTCGTAACTCAATCCACCCTCTTAAAAGTGAACTTGTATCTCCAGTGATAATTATAGCATGTCATACAATTTAAATTAATATTTTGATATTAACCTTTCGCCGGGCACACAAATTTTCATCACATGAACCGGCGTGTATTGCAAATTGTACAACAAGTGAAAAAGAATAAATCATTGCTGCTTTATTTTAATTTTACAAATAATTTAACTTACAAATATCATAAGTTATCTCTGATCACAATTTATGAAAATATTCCACAAAACTTATTTTAATATAAATATTAAAGCAGACGTTTAGATATATAAAAAGTTTCTTACTACTACAATCACAAAGAATAAAAACTAATAAGGAATTACTAAACAATAATTAAAGGTGTTCTTAACTGCTTTGCTCAACAAGTGCAAAATGTTTTGACACAAACTCATTTTTTAACAGAAAGTTATAAAATTGGAATACCTAACTATGGAAGCGATTTTGAATGGAACTTATTTTTCTATTTTATGATAATTAAAATATCTATTCAGTTTTAAGCTATTTTGATCACATGATCACCCGCTTTTCGACCGTTTTTTCTGCTTTTGTTGGGAAATGGGCTCAAAAACGTCAACTTTGAAGGCTTGTTATGAAAGGTATATTGTGAATTTAAAAAAAAAAAAAAAAACAGAAAATTGAGTGCAACTAGACAGTTTCTGAATAACAACCCTGCTAGTATCATGCATTTCTGAATAAAAATAAATTAAAGCATGTCACAAAGTTGCCCTTTTTGATTTAAGTACACCCTTAAGTAATTTCGGATTTACAGAATTAGACATATTTCATCTATATTAGTTGCTTCACGTATCAAGCATAAGATTTTAATGCATATTTGCATCGATCCCAGGGATAATAAAATTCATCGCCGAAAAAGAGGAATTCCGCGTCTCCGCGGAAAAGTAACATGTCTGAAATACGGAACACCCATGAGACCGGAACTTATGTCTCTTAAATAGAGGTGTCCCTTCTTATTTGAAGTTCTTGCATTTTTTTTTTTTTTTTTTTAATTAATCGTTCAGAATGACATAAAAAATAACAAAATATTAAAGTTGAAGTTTAAATGTGTGCAAAGGTTATAAATTATATTAATCAAGCACAAAAAGTATAAAGAATTGATTAATTCAAATTTTCAATCGATTACTAAATCATGAAATGATTTGTAGAATTATTGATTTGTATTTTTTGTGTACATATTTTTGTACATGCAAAAGATACAATAACATTTAAAAGAATCTTACTTAAGTAATCAATAAAAAAGTGATTGTTTGGCAGATTCCAATTTTTCCAATACAAAACCTTTGAGACATTCATTTACCATACTTAAAAAGTTTTAATCCTTCATTAAAAACAGTATTTATGAAAAAGTATTCAACTGCTTTGTATATTTTAAAGTATCTGTGAAGTTCTTTATTTCACAATTTCCCCTTCTCCTTCACTTTTAGAGTCATCCTTATAATTTTAAACATTACTTTCAATAGGGATACATGCATTTTGATGTCTTCATCTGAATTGTGGGTAAACAAATGCTCATTAATGGTGTTGTATACCTCTGAATCAACAAGACTGCCTGCCTGGTAAGTTCATAAAATTCTGTATTTTCATTTTCATCACAGACTACTTTATTATCTAAAATGCAGGGCTGCTGCAGGCGACTATTTTTAAATTCTAATTGGAACCATTTTCTCGAAAGAGAAATACTTAACCTATATTTCGACAACATTTGTAAAAGAAATCTACTTCAAAATTTATATTAAAAAAATACTGGGGTGAAATAAATATAAAAATAGTCACCCGTGGCAGCCCTGAAAATGTAAAAAAACAACTTCTTGAATCCTTTTCACTCATATGTTCAATGTGACTTGACAGTATATTTCTTTGTAAAATTTGTTTTTAGCACCAGTAACAAAGGAAAATAAAATTTGCCATATTTAATTAGAGCTTTTTTGAGATATATACTTGAAGGAAACTTAAAAGTGGTGTTAACAGAATAAAATTTGTGTAAGAAATGGCCGAATCAAAAGGGTTAATCTCATTTTCAAGTGTCCCTTATTCAGAGGCAAATACATTACACTTCCTATACCAAGGGACTTTGACTGGAATTTTTGTCTGTTAAATAGAGGTGTCCCTTATTTGGAGGTTTCATTGTATTAGGAGTTAATAACTGAAGAAATCACCATAAATTTCACTATTTACAGAAGTTTTTTTTAATCTTTATTATTTCAGTGTTTAACCGTATAGTTTGATTTAATTGTAGGATATTAGCTGGAAACACACGCTAAAAAAAATTATATTCTTTTAATAGCAAACAGATTAATTAAGCAATTGGATTACATATAACATTTTTAAAAATATTTCATGTTTGAAAAATGTTTAAAAAATCAGTAAATTGAGATTCAGATAAATAAAATTGCATTATTTAAAAATACATTTTCTTCTCTAGTCGATGGTGTAAAAATTGAAATTGTATGATTCAAATATTCATAAACAAGTAATTTCATTTAGAATAGTAGGAGAGCAATTGTAATTGTTTATTAAAGAATTGAAATAACATCTAGATTTATACCTCATAAATTGCAACAACATATATCAATAATTTACAATAATGAATTAACATACATAAAAAAAATTGATTTGTTAGGTAAATAAAAAAAAACTTGATTTAATGAACATAATAAAAAACAGTTTTGCAATGCATTATAACTTAAGAAAGTACCTTGTGCCTCCACCATCGATACTAAGAATTCGAATGCCTTGTCCCTTTGGAGGTTCATGATATCCAATTAATGTCAAAGCAGTTTGAGCTTGACCTTGAACAGGAATGTCAGGTGAGTAATACTTAAGCTGTAAAGCTTTTCTACGAAGACCTGCCTAAATTAAAAATTTTTAGTAAAAGCAGGCATGAAAGTGGGAAATAAGAAAAAAGGTGGAAAACATTTCCATCTATACAACAGTGCCAAACTCTAATCATGTAAGGTCATTTTAACATCTACTTATAAAATAAAATTAAATGTAACTGCATGCATGATTGCTTTTTTATTTATTTATTTATTTATTTATTTATGCTTCTTTTGTGCAACAATTCAAGAAAAAACTCCAATGGTTTGAATAGATAATATGTCAATTACTAGATTTTTTAGCACCCCACCCCCTGCAATTATCTTTCTAAAATTTTCTTTGCATTATTGATTCAATCCAGAGAATGACCAAAATTGTTTTAAAAAGGTGGAATTCCTCCTTTAGGAGGAACTCTTTCATCCCTGTAAAAGAAAAAAATATATACATAAATACCAAAGCAGCATATTGACCACTGAAAGATAATTATCTTAAACTGACATTAATGTTTCAGTCAAACCTATTTGCTGCAGTTTTATTACAATGAATTTAAATTTTATGTTTAATGATTCTGCCAGAAAATGCTGAACATTTTGTAACGGAATTTGATTCTAGTAATTTTTATATAGCAAAAATATTTTTTTTTTTTTTTTTAGTTGAAAAGAAAGACAGGCATACAGATTAAATACCAATTTATGCTCAATGAATAGTCACTTTCTCTTTTTTAAATACAGTAACCTCTTAACATTCTCAAGTTTTGATTATTCACAAAATAGAAAATGAAGATAATTTCAACATTCGCAAATACTTAATTTGGTTATTCGTGAATTTTGTTTCACAAAGAATTTTTTCTTTCTTTTTTTTTACAAAGTAAACTTGCTTTATTTTACCAATTACATAAAACTATCTGACACTAGACCAGCAATTCCCATGTTTCCAACCTGGTGTATGTGGTGTGCCTGCTGAGAATACAAGAAAATAATATTGGTAATAGCAGAAATCACAAAAATAGTTAGTAAAGTCAGAAAAATGCTAGAAAAGACAATATCAATCTATTATATAGTAATGATAAGAAGATTACTAATAAAAAAATTTATATTAATGCATTATCTAGTAGAATGGGGGGGGGGAATGTTTCTAAAAAATAGGAGTACTCCAAAAAGAAAAGTCCAAGAAAAAGGATTGGGAAGCACTGCACTGCACAGTTGCATTGTACTGTATAGCCTAAGTTCTGAGAATTTCAATGCTTATATTAGATAAAATACAGGTCAGTAATTCTGAGAAATCTGAAGCATAAATTAATACTAATGCTGAAAAAATCCTAAATTTCCTAATTCAAAATTTGTATTGCAAATGAAAAATTTTCTGCAAAAATTGTAAACTTTAAAAAAAAAAAAAAAAAAAAAAAAAAAAAAAACTTTTTGAGAAAGTAATAGAGTGCAATCTTTAACAGGCAAGGAGTTTCAAATTTAAAAGAAAAATTGAGACTGCAGTGCAGTTTTTCCTTATATGTAAATACATAATCAAAAATTCAGTATTTACAAATAATCATATATCAATTACTTTTATCAGTCATCAACTAGCAACTAAACATTGTATAATATGTTTATAATTATGCAAATTTACTTCCAGCAAACATTTTTTTAGTTATTATTAAACATATTTTTATATTTCAATTACTTTTTTCCTATTAAAACAAAATCTTAACACCTAACCCCCTTATTAAGCACAGGAAAATAGTCTCAACATTTGCAATTATTTGGACATTCATGGAGGCTTTCACAAACCTAATGCTTGATAATGTCAAAGGATTATTGTACTTAATTTCAAGAACAGTTATAAAATTATTGTGTAAAATTTTCATTTTTTTTAATAAGCAGCATTTTATGAATTCATTAATATATTTTATTAATAATTATTAGTAATCTTACTTTACACATTTCTGTCTTTTGTTCTGGATACAAAAGCAGATGTTTGCAAATTTCTTCGAGTCTTATTAGTTGTGAGCCAGCTGATACTGCTTCATTTAGAGACTGAACCAAAAATCTACTGCGTTGTTGCAGACTTGACTAAAAAAAGAAAAAATAATAATTATTATTATTTTTAATGTAATATTTTATATAATAATAATGTAATAATAGTTTTTTTTTTTTATGATATAGCTTACATCATTAAAGGTAATTTTTATGTGACCAGGCATCCGTTTTCATGAGATAGTTCAGGTTTTAGAGAATGTGTCAGCATCTGTATGATTTCTTTGTTATATATTCTGCTTTTAATACATTTTTAAACTATCCCAGTTTTTACAAAATTCAACTTTGAAAAATAAACACACTTTGATAGGAAGGACATGAATTCCTATGAAATCACAGAAAGACATCAAATGGTACTTCATTAATGACAAACTGTTGAAGAACACCATTAAATGAAAGTGTAAATTATTCTATATATTCAATTTATCTTTATTAATTTTAAGAATGAATACACAAAAAATTTCTGTAAAAAAGTTTCAGGAAATCATTAATGAAAATTTCAAACTTGTTTCTACATTCAAAAATTGTCAAAAAATATGAGTGCAATTTTTTCTTGAGAGAGGGGGTGGGGATCAAGATTTCTACATTATGCCCTAGATTTTATTCTCTGAAATCTGGATTACTTCAGTAACTTTCAACAAATAAACATCATACAGGGAATATTTCCTTATCTATATTCACTATTATGCAAAAATATTTCTTGAAATATTATCCGTGTTTTCTGATTCAATTAAAGCATCTTTTGTTTACTTTTACCAGACTTGTATAAAACCAAAAACTTTCTGCGCACATAAATATTGGGTCAAAACTTTCTGAAAATTTAATGTTTAATAAAATTATATGTTATATTAGGGATGCACAACCTGTGGCCCGCAAGTTCTGTCAATTTACAACTGGGAAAAAATACAACTTTTGTGCATATGTGACATAAAAAAAGTGCAAATTTCGTCAATTTTCGGCGAGAAAATATAAAATTTCGTCACTTAAGAATCGCAAATTTCGTTGATCGGCACAGAAAAATCGCAAATTTCTTTGATTAAGTGCGGAAAAAAGTGAATTTTGTCTTTGAGACTTGCAAAAATCGCAAGTTTCACTCATCAGATATTGAAAAATCGCGAATTTTGTTCATGAAGTTAGGAAAAAAAATAGCAAATTTCCCTGATCGAGCACAGAAAAGTCGCAAGTTTTGTCGATCAGGCATAGAAAAATCGTGAATTTTGTCTGTCTTACGCGAAAAATCGCACATTAAATTCATAGGTTGAAAAAAAATTGCATGATTTTTCGGTTTATTGCATGAAAAAAAAAACGCAACTATTGTTGATCGGGCACGGACGAAAAAATTGTAAATTTCGTTGATAAGGCACTGAAAAATTGCGAATTTATCGATAATGTGAGGAAAAAATGAAAATTTCGTTAATCGGCTGCAAAACAATCGTAAATCTCATCAATTTATCCAGAGAAAAAAAAATCGCGGGTTTCATCTTACCGCGTAAAAAAAATGCAAATTTCGCCAGTTAGTACAAAAATCGCGAATTTCGTTGATCTGGCGTGGAAAATGCGTATTTCATGAATTAAGGGTGGAAAAAGGTACACAATTCATCGATCGGACACCGAAATATCGCCAGTGTTATAGATCGAATTCCGAAAAATCGCAAATTTCGTTGATCGGAGACGGGAATATTGCAAAGTTTGTTGATCACACATGTAAAAATTGTTAATTACGTTGAATAGGCTCTAATAAAATCGCTAATTTCGTTGATCGGCAGAGTAAAAATTGCGAATTTCGTCGATCAGGCGTGGTACATTTTGTTGATTAGACTCGGAAAAAAATCTGAATTTTGTAGATCATGCGCAGAAAAATCGCGAATTTCATCAATCAACTGTGGAAAATAGCGAATATCGTTGATCAGCTTTGTTAAAAACTGAATTTTGTTGATCAGGTGAGAAAAAATCGTAAATTTTCTCGATCATCTTTGTAAAAATTTCGAATTTTTTCGATCATCTTCGTAAAAATTGCGAATTTTGTCGATCAGGCTCGAAAAAATTTCAAATTTTACCGATCATGTGAAAAAAGTCGCCCATTTCGTCGATCCTGCGAAAGAAAATTGCGGATTGTGTTGATCATGCGAAGAAAAATCACGAATTTCATTGATCGGTTTCGTAAAAATCGCGAATTTCGTCGATCAGGTACGGAAAAATCGCGAATATCGTCGATCAGGTGTGGAAAAATCGCGAATTTCGTCGATCAGGTGCAGAAAAATCGCGAATTTTGCCGATCATGTGAAGAAAATTTGAGAATTTCATAGATTTGCTTAGTAATAATCGTGAATTTTGTTGATCAAGCTGATAAAAATCTCGGATTTCGTTGTTCAGGTGCGGAAAAATCGCGAATCTCGTCGATCATGTGCGGAAAAAAATCGCGAGTTTCAATGATCAAGTGTGGAAAAATCCAGCATTTTCTCGATCGGTTTCATAAGAATTGTGAATTTTGTTTAGCAGGCGAGGAAATAATGCAAATTTTCTCGATCAGCTTCATAAGAATTGCAAATTTTGTCAATTGGTTTATGTGCAAATTTGGCCGATCAGGCGCGGAAGAATTACAAATTTCATTGATCGAGCACAGAAAATCGAGAATTTTGTTGATCAGGCATGAAAACTCTTGTTTGATCGGCTCCTTCTCTCTCTTTCATTCATAAAGTTCACATTTTTTTTTCGAGTACCAGCAATTTATGCTTGTTTTTTAGCCCTTTTAATAAAACAAAACTTATTCTCCTGAAAAAAGTCAAGGAATATTTTTAATTATTAAAATAAACCTTGCTACATCTGTTATATATAAACTGAAATCTGCTGATGTATCCTTACCATGTGAATTGGATATTTTGACTGAGTAAGTGAACTTAAAGGGGTAACACAACCACCCCCCGCCACTCCCCTCTGAAATCATATTTTTTATCCGATTATAGGCCACAGATCACTTCCTTTAAATTGAATTATTTCTTTGTTATTGATGTGGCCCTCGACCATCCAGACATATTTGTAAGTGGCCCTTCACTTGAAAAGGTTGTGCACCCCTATTTTAATTCAATACCATATCAACTTTGATTTTCATCTTAAATTTCTGCTTCAACCAATTAATCAGAGTAAAAACGAATTTCCGTCTCTGCACAAAATTGATGGACAATAGAATGATAGGCAGATTTTTTTTTTTTTCAAATTCAGGGGGGACCTACTTGCCTTACCAAAAAATAATCATATGCAAAAAAGTTAGTTCAGTTCTAGAACTAACTTCATACAATTTTATGTGGTGCAATATTGAAAATGGCATAAAATTCGTTATTGCAGTGCCCGCTTCCGGCGGGTTTTTCAGATTCAGGGCTATCCAACTAGCCATAGTCACACACTTACACAAAAAATTTCGTTCAATTCGATGCACAACTTCATGTACTTTTGGTAGGTACAATATTGAAAATGGCACAAAAATCGCGATTGCAGCGCCCCCTTCTGACGGATATTTTTCAAATTCAGGGAGGACCAACAATCTGCAGTCATACACATACACAAAAAATTTGGTTAAATTCGATGCATAACTTCATATATTTTTGGTTGGTACAATATTGAAAATGGCACAAAAATCGTGATTGCAGCGCCCCCTTCCAGCCGAATATTTCGAAACTGAAGGAGGACCTGCTTGCCACAGCCAAAAAACATTCACAAAAAATTTGGTTCACCTCGATGCATAACTTCATACACTTTTTGATGGTAGCGTTGCAGGCCAAACCCGATTATAGGCCGAACCGGTCTATCCTAATGCCTATCGGATAAACTAGTTTTTCCTAGGCCAAACTGGTCTATCCTAATGCCCATCAGATAAACTAGTTTTTCCTAGGCCAAACTGGTTTATCCTAACGCCCATTGGATAAACTAGTTTTTCCTAGGCCAAACCTGTCTATCCTAAGGCCCATCGGATAAACTAGTTTTTCCTAGGCCAAACCGGTCTATCCTAACGCCCATCGGATAAACTAGTTTTTCCTAGGTCAAACCTGTCTATCCTAAGGCCCATAGGACAAACTAGATTTTCCTAGACCAAACTAGTTTGGCCTAACTCTTATAGGATAAACTAGTTTAGACTGCTGTTTATTGGTCTGAAATAGTTTATCCTAGGCAAATTCAATTTGGCGTGATTTTATTGAATGCAATGTCCGCTTCAATGCCAACATTCTTGTTTGTCCCAGGCTGATCTAGTTTATCCTAGGCCATTGTAGTTTTACCTGTTTTTAGCTCACGGGTGTGAAAGCCAGAGAAATAATGGGCTGACAGGTTCTGTATATGCATGTTCGCATGTTATGTACGTATGTACATAACGCGATAACTCTTGATAAAGATATCTAATTTGCTTCAAATTTTGGATATAGGTTCATTCTGACAACGTACTTTTCTGATTAATTTTGGGAATTCATTGGATAAGAATAAACGGGAGAGAACGGGAGGCTAATCCCCCATTGTTGATTTAGAGAAATGGATTTATCATGCAAAATTATCAGTTTTCATTAAAAATTTTAAATATAGGATCATTGTGACAAGGCGCCTCCGTGATTAGTTGTGAATGTTTATTGTTTAAGTCTAAAATAAAGGGCAATGTAGGTAACACAACATAGATAAATGGTTTTTGATGCAGAATTGACGAATTTGTTTCAAATTTTTGATATAGGTTCTTTCTGATAAGGCGATTTCCTGTATAGTTTTGGGGGCTTAATGGTTAAGTATGAAGGAAAAAATGAAGGATTACCCTCTTACCATGGAAAAACTAGTTTATCCTATGGACATTTAGATATACAAGTTCAGCATAGAAAAAACTAGTTTATCCAATTGGCATTTGGATAAAATAGTTTGGCCTAGGCTAATCTAATTTGGCTCGAAATGGGGTTTGGCCGGTAAAAAACATGTCTTTCACAAGAATAAGTATAAATGTGTGTAAAGAGTCATTGCTTATAACATCAATACAGAAATGTAACATGCCCACCGTAGAGAAATGATGCATTGGACATGGGTTTGCTTATTTTTTTCTGCAGACTCGTACCAACTGAGATCAGGTTTGCATTTATTATTATTATTATTATTATTATTATTATTATTATTATTATTATTATTATTATTGCATATTCGTGACAGATCGGAGCTGAACATAATTTGGAATCGAACCGCGTTTTCCATTTTTGAGAAATTAATTAACTGTCGACATATAAACTACACTGTCAGAAAAATTCGTCAATATACACTAAGTTATCCTTATTTTTTTCACAAATAATTTCCATACTCTCAAAAAATGTATTTGATCTGTGAATTCATTACAAACGTCGAAAAATGAGGAAGAGATTCCGTTTACTTCTAGTATGCATGCGTAATGGGTCTGTTAGTAATAAATTCGAATTTATTTTTAATATGAAAAACAAAACATTCTATAGATTAAAATGTCTAATTTAGTTTAAAAAGACAAAAATGTTTTCGAATTTAAAAATAAATAACAATTACTTTCTTTATTCATTCAAAAATTCTCACAATTTGTTATTTAAAGTTGGATAAGTTGAATAAAGTTGAATGTACTAAGTTATTTCTGTGATAAATATTCGCATATAAAATATGCTTTAATTGAACACATTTAAAAGATATTTTAATTAAAAAATAAAATGCAAAAAAAAAAAAAAAAAAAAAAAATTCATATTACAGTAGACTCCCTCAAATCCGCACAGCTTGAGACCAGAGGTTGTGCAGATTTTAGAGTTTTACGGATTTCTGGTCATTGCTTTGTTTACATTTTTTAAACAGTAATTTGAGTGCAATTAATAGTGCATTCGGGACTACAATGAATACTATTAAAATAAGTAATAAACTAAAATAATAAAAATTTAGATAATTTTTAAAATGATTAAAATACTAAAAGCAAAGGTCAAGTTAATAATCAATAATGTATGATTAAACATTCATTATAAAGATTAAATGTATTTTTCCAAAATTATTCAACAAACTTGCCTCATAAAAGTACATTACTAATTCACATCAAAATCATAAAATAAGGATTAAGTTTAGCCAAGATTAATAACCAAAAAATCTTGATTAATGCGTAACTATATTTGGTAAGAAGATTGTGATTACCAGTGATATCAGAAATATCTTGAATTTTTTCCAAAAAAAATTATTCTTCCTTCATGAAAAAAACATGAATAGAGTATTATTGAGAAAATTACAAATTAAAAACTATATGGAATTGATACAAAACTAAAAAAAATCAAATTTTGTCCCAATATCCAATCTGAAAATCTCATTGTTTACATCCATAAAATATGTGTGGATTTTAGAGTTGCAAATTTCTGGTTTGCGGATTTGAGGGAGTCTACTGTATTAAAAAAAAAAATCTAATCGAATAAAAATAGAACATCCATATTTTTTCTCTAACAATCTACGTAATATATTTAAAATTTACATTTTTATACTATATTAATACTAAACATAAAAAAAACCCAGCCAGTTTCATTAAAGATGAAATTTTTCATAGATTAACTGCAAAATTAAAAGCTTTTTAATGAAATATACCAAACCACACCCATATGAAATGAACGCTTCTATTTCAAAGCAAAATCTTCATGTACAACCGTGGCACTGAGGAAGAGCACTCGCCTTTTAATGCTGGGGTCCTAAGTTCGATCCTCACCTCTTCCGCATTGATCTTTTCCAAACTTTTTTCAAGTGATGGATATTTTTCCTCTTTTGACGGAGAAAAAAATAGACGGAAAATCGTCAATCTACAGACAATTTCTGGCAGCAGTGCTGCCAGTACATTTTCTGTGAAAAGACGGAAGTTTTTTTGAGAGTGTATTCTTGTCTCGGCTTCAAGTTTTTTTTTTCCGTAAAGTTATAAGCAGAAATTCGTATCAAAATGTAGTATTTTCTCAAAGGACATCGTTTTTATGAAAAAATGGTTATTAGATTACATATTTTCCGAGTGAGTTTGCCTGTTAATCTTATGCATTTCCGAAAATGAATTAGTTCTTAAATGTCTTAGGATGTAGCTCTTTTGGATTTGAGAAAAGCCTTACGGAATGACAGGGAAACATATTCACAAATCTACTTTTTACGGAATAGATTTAATAGTTACGGTGTTCATAACTCTCCTTTTTTTTTTTTTTTTTTTGTTCTAAACTACATTGATTATTTAATGAAACCCTATTTGAATATTGAAAGGTTTAAGAATCTAAATAATAAATAATACATTGTGTATTTACCATTCTGTGAACACATCATAATTTAAAAATACATTGTAAATTTATCCAATAAATATGTATGCAGTATTTTTTAAAGGAATCCTAATTGTATGTTAAGTTAAATCTGAATTATTTTCAGAAATTGAGTAGGGCCAGATTGAGCCGGACTGAGTCTCTCTTTTCACTGATTTTTGTACAGGCAGGGCTCGGGCTGAACTTTTAATTTTTACACGGGGTCACGGCAAAATAACGGGGATGGCTTTCCTTCAGGAAGAGCGGGGCCCGGGCCTCGAAATTCTGGTCCTTACAAATGTCTGACGGTATTCTACAACCCTTCGAATAAAATACTTTATACAAGGGTGATGACAAAACCACTTTGCACAAGGTTAGCTATGGAGCAGTAGTCGGTATCAATATTAAAAAGAATATTGCCCAATTAAACTGATGGCTTTGCATTCACAGGCTGTTTACACTTATTGCGTATTACAGCCTTTTTTAAAAGAATAACACCCTCGAAAAATAAAGTAAGTTGGATTACTTTTTCCCATTTCCCCCAATTATACTTAACCATATAACCCCCAAAACTAATCACAGATACGCTTTATAAAATTAAATAATTATACAAAATTTGAAGCAAATCTGATAATTCTGCTCAAAAAACCATTCATCTGATTTAACAAGGCTAATCCCCCATTCCTCCCTTTATACTTAATCATTAAACCCTTAAAACAATTCAGGAATTCATCTTATAAAGAAAAAAAATCATTCAAAATTTATGGCAAATCAGATAAATCTGCATGAACGCATTCATCTAATTTAAGAAAGGCGATAAAACGTCCACTAACCCATTACACTTAACCAAAAGAAAAAACCCAAATTAATTAAAGAAGTGCCTGATCAAATGAATTCATGTCCAAAATTTTAAGCAAATTGGATAATTCTGTATTATAACCAATTTATCTAATTTCAGGAAGGAAATAAATTTGTAAGTTTTCCCCCTTATATTTAACCGAAGAACCACCAAAATTAATCAGTGAACTGCTTCATCAGAATGAACAAATCCAAGATAGTGCAGCAAATTGGTTAATTCTGTATGAAAAACCCATTTGCCAAAAATTAGATGCGATCCCCCCTTTCTTCCTGTTGTTCTTATTCAAAAAACCTCCCAAAATTAATTAAAGAAGCACTTTACCAGAATGAATTTATTTCTAAAATTTGAAGCAAATCAGAAAATTCTGTGTGAAAAATCATTTACATAAATTATCGGGCATCATCCCTATCCCCCCTCCCTTCATACTTAAACAATGAACATCCACAACTAATCATGGAAACCCATTTATTTGAATTAAAAGAAAAGGCAAATCAGCCTCTCGTTCTCCCTCTCCACCTTATTCTTCTCCAATGACCTCCCAAAATTAATCAGAAAAGCTCCTCATAAGAATAAACCTATATTGGAAGTTTGATGTAAATCAAGTATTTCTATCAAGAATTATTACGTTACGTACTTAAGTACATACATAGATACAGAATCTAAGGGCACATTAGTTTTCAGGCATTGGTAGCCTGACAACACGTCAAATAAAACACATCAAATTACATTACTTCTATCAAGAACTATCGCGTTACGCACATACGTACGTACATACAGAACCTGCAAGCCTATTATTTCTCTGACTTTGACACCCGTGAGCTAAAAAACCCACGAAACTACATTGGCCTAGGATATACTAGATCAGCCTACGACAAACAAGAATGTTGACGTGGAGACGGTCATTGAATTCAATAAAATCACGCCAAATTGAATTGGCCTAGGATAAACTAGTTTAGACCAATAAACAGCAGTCTAAACTAGTTTATCCTATAAGAGTTAGGCCAAACTAGTTTGGTCTAGGAAAATCCTATGGGCCTATGGGCTCAGGTATCTAGTTTGCCCTATGGTCCTTAGGATAGACTAGTTTGGCCTAGGAAAAACTAATTTATCCGATGGGTGTTAGGATAAATTGGTTTGGCCTAGGAAAAACTAGTTTATCCGATGGGCATTAGGATAGACCGGTTTGGCCTATGAAAAACTAGTTTATCCGATGGGCATTGGAAAAGACCGGTTTGGTCTATGCCAATCTAGTTTGGCCTGTAACAGTAGAATACCGACATACACACAGACATTTTGTAAAAACATGTTTTTTGGAATCTCTGACCCCTAAAAGGTGTAAATCCGTCGAAAATCAGAAGTCGAAAAAAATTTCAATTATAATACTTTCTTCTATTGAAGTTAGAAGAAAGTATAAAGATTGTGATTATCAGTGATATCAGCAATATTTTGAATATTTTCAGAAATAAATTTATTCTTCCTTCATGAAAAAACATGAATTCAGTAATATTTTTAAAAAATTACAAATTAAAATATACACGGCATTGATATAAAGCTAATAAAGTCAGATTTTGCACCTATATCTGAACTGAAATCTTCATTGTTTACATCTGTATATTATGTGTGGATTTTACAGTTGCGGATTTTAGGGTTGTGGATTTGTGGGTACGATATCAATTGTCTGTATATCAATTTGCATTATTTGACGAAATTGGTTTATGGGATAATAAAGTAGTATGCCTATGCCTATTTGTTTTCTTACTACAAAATTTAAAGAAAAAAGTAAAAACTTAACAACATTCAGGGTTGCTGGCTTTAAGCCGGGCCAAAAAAAGCCGGCCGGCTTTTTTTGGTTTTATCCACTTAAAAAAAGCCGGCTAAAATTGAAAGGAACCGGCTTTTATTTTTAAAGTGTTAATTTGTATCAAATCCATATTAAATTTGGATTGATTTATTTTTAATACATTTTTAATTATTTACTACTGAAAAAGTTATAAATTTCTATTTAATTTTTCAAATAAGTAAGTCTTTATAACTGTTAGAAGTCAACTGTGAAGGCATTATGTTAAAAAAATATATAAATCTTGGAAAAAAGAAAATATAACAAAAAATGTGTTTTAAACTTCTATATTTCATAGTTCTACTTATATTGCACATTCTTAAGAATTATATTTAATTGAATTATGACAAAATGTAACATATCAAAGCATTCATGGAAACATTTTTCAAGTCAATATGTAAAGATTACATCATAGATGAACAATGTTGAAAGACAAATAAGGAAGGATTCAGTATTTGAGGCGAGTTTATACATAATTATATATACTTAAACAACAACAAAAAATTTTTGAATAAAATTTGTTGAATTAAAATTTTGAATAGCTCTTTGTTATTTAAAAGTGCTTATATGCCGTCTTGCATGAATATATTCATGCTTATGCTAATTGAGAATACTGAAATAAATTGTGAAATATAATTTATTATGAAATATGCATAATTCATAATATTATTTTCAATAGTGAGAAATTGTGATTTTTTCATATGTATGATTTTAAATGTTTATAGGGAATAAAACATGACATTTTGATAACTCTTAAAATTAGTTGAGTAATAAAGCATGTAACTAAGTACCCATTGTCCTCTTTAATTTTATAAAGAAATAAAAATGGAAAAACAAGGTTGGATTAAAGATTAATGTAAATCGAAAAAAGCACTTGGTATGGGCATTTTATAATTTAGCTGACATATTTGCAATTCTGACTATAAATTACTAGCAACTCCATCACCCAGTGGCAGAACTATCTTCAAATGTCTGCAACACTAATAATATTTTAAAAAAAAGTCTGCAAGATGCAATGTAATATACATTATTTGTGCTATTGTAACACTAATTAATTATGGGATCATATGTGTGCATATGTAAACTACTTTCATCATTTATAAATAATAATAATAATGGAACAGAAAAATTAACTTCCAGCGATTTTATTTCCCTTGCCTCTTTGGCGAAATTTGCATTTTTTCGTGATTTTTTGGCAAAATTTCCGGGTTTTACGCAATCTTTTGAAATTTACCATTTTCCTCTGATTATTTGACAAAAATTGCCGTTTTTTCACAATATTTTGAAAAATCAGCTGTTTTGCGGGTTTATAAATTAAGTTTGGCACTTTTTGCGATATTTTGACGAAATTTGGCGTTTTTTCGCGATTTTTTAACGAAATTTATCTTTTTTTGCAATTTTTTGGCAAAATCTCCCTTTTTTTCGTGACATTTTGAAGAAATCTGTCATTTTTTTGCGTTTTTTAGACAAAATCTGCCTTTTTATCGGGATTTTTTTGTCGAAATCTTCTGTCTTTCCGCGATTCTTTTGACGAAATCAGCTGTTTTTTTCTAGATTTTTAGATAAAATCTGCCTTTTTTTAAAATCAATTTTTTGGTTGAAATTTGTCGTTTTGTGCAGGATTTTTTGACAAAATTTGACTTGTTGAAATTTTCTTGACATATTTTGCCGATTTTCAGTGGTTTTTTAATGAAATTTGTCGATTTTAGCGATGTTATGATGGAATTATCGTTTCTTTCCGCAATCCTTTGAAGAAATTTGGACTTTTTTCAGTATTTTTTAGCAAAATTTGTCGTTTTCTTTTTGCAAATTTTAAAAGAAATTTGCTGTTTTTTCGAGATGCTTTTGTGACATTTGCATTTCTTCTTGCGATCTTTGAACGAAATTCGGGCTTATTCTGTAATATTTTGACGAAATTACGCATCCCACAGGACGCGCAAAAGCTATTTTTTGCGTCGAATCACTGAGTTTTTGCGTAATTTACGCGTTTTAGCACGTCCGTGGTATTGCTGACTCTGTAGGTGTCCTTAAAAGTCTGCGACGTCCGTCGCAGTGTCGCGCACATTCTGCCACAGGGCTCCATCAATATGTTATTCTAGTATTAATGTCTTCATTATTAAAAAATTGGGTTAATAAATCATAATTAAAATCCCAATTTTTTATTTTAATAAATTTATTAAACTCAAAGTAAATTAAACATCATTAAGACTAGTTAAAGGACACTTAAAAAATGTGTAGCTTATAATAAACATGCTTCTCTGTATAAAAGCCAATTTTGGCCAAAAAAAGCCGGCTAAAACCAATAAAAGCCGCCGGCCTGGCTTTTTTAAATTTTAGCCGGCTTTTTTGCAACCCTGACAACATTACAAAAAAGGGACATTTAATTCAGTTATGCGGTCACTAGATACAAATGAAATAGCCTAATTCATACTAATAAATAAATAAAAACTTACTTTTGATATCAAAGTCTTTTTAGTTTTGGTAACAGGTTTTCCACTTTTTTCTAAAACATCTGTGCTTTTATCCTTAGATTGACCAAGAGGAAACCAATCATGAAATATCTGTTCCAAATAAGAAGTATCTTGAATCTCCTTCTTTGGGGAATCCTCTTTTTTAGGTGTATCTGGAGAGTTATTGTCAGTATTTTTGGTACAATAAGTAGAATTAGATGAACTGAATGGAACAATTTGTGAATCCTGAGATTTCAAAACAGGTTTCTCATTAACAGGTGGATTTGCTTTAAAAGATGATAAAATATCATGAAAAACATTTGAAGAAACTTGAAAAGATTGCCATAATGAAGGTAGAAATTTATTTGATGTCCTTTTTATAAAAGAAAACCAACTTAACCTAGAATTGAAGTTATCATGAGTAGATTTAGATGATGTTGAAGAAGTCCCATACACTCTATTTAGTATTTTCCTAGAACAAAAAAAAAAAAAAAAATATATATATATATATATATATATAAATTCTATAGTTAAACTATTATTAATGATACAAATAAAATAATGTATAAAAAAACCCTTCAAAACTTAGTACAGATTAGGACTAAATTTTAAAAGTTTAATACAGTAAACTCTCGCTACAACGATATCCGATACAACAATAACTCCCTGTACTACAATAATATTTTCTGGTCCCGGTGAACTTCCATATAAACTAATGTTTACATCCCCTCAATATTACGATATTCTCTAGAACAATAAACCTCTGTAATACGATTTTTCTTTTAAAATTTCAATGTTATTTTCTCCTATTATAACGATATTTTGGTTTTTAAATACTGAAAAAAAAATTGTCATTCACCATATTTGTCATTTTTTTGCTCTATTTTGTTAACAGAAAACTCATTGTTGATTTTCAACATATCTCCATAATGTAAGATTGGCTATTGTTCAGATTTAGATGGTGGGGACCAGGGATGTAGTGAAGGGTATATGGGAGTATATGCCGTATACCTTCTGGATTTTAAAAAGGAACACCGTATACCCTCTGTTTCGCCAGAAAACTATAGTATACTATAGTATAGCAAGTACACGTGTCGCTCGTCCCCAAAGGGTTAAGATAGCAGAGTGAAAACAACTATCCTTTCGAGATAAAACGAATATTATCAGCGATATTGATGAGGGAATGAA
This sequence comes from Maratus speculifer, assembly GCA_964019185.1. Taxonomy (NCBI): domain Eukaryota; kingdom Metazoa; phylum Arthropoda; class Arachnida; order Araneae; family Salticidae; genus Maratus; species Maratus speculifer. Next base: position 282,598,761 of record OZ025289.1, read on the forward strand.
ACAGGTTGATGCAATTAAAAAATACGGATTATCGAAATCTACTATTACAATGTTCCCAAAGAAGAGGAAACATATCAAAGACATTACAAATACAATTAACGCACAGCGAATACGACTAAAAGTTGCGACAAATGAAAACATTGATGCTGCTGTTTTAAAATGGTACCAAGAGATGAAGGCAACAAATGTTCCAATAAATGGACCCTTCTTATGTGCACAAGCACGTAAATTTACAGTAACGCTAAGGAACGAAAATTTTAAAAGTAGTAACGGTTGGCTAATGCGTTTCGGGATCGTCACGGTATAATTTTCCAGGAATTTCACTGAGAGAAAAAGTCTGCCCGATTAATGACGCATTTGAATAGCGGCAAAACAAGATGAAAAAAAAATTATAAAAAGTATGCTCCAGAAAAAGTTTCTAACGCAAATGAACCTGGGTTGTTTTTCCAACTTCTACCCGATTAGACACAGGCGTTCAAAAGTGAAAAGTGTTATGGAAGGAAGAAATCGAATCCGAAACTTACTGTTCTTCTGTGTACAAAAAGCACAGGCACACATAGTATCCAAGGTGCTTTAAGAGCCTGAAAAATCTTTCCATGGAATATAAAGCCAATAAAAAGTCTTTGATAAAGTCTAAATTTTTTCTGAATGTTTACAAAAATTACAGAAAGAAATGAAGAAGAGAAAGAAAAAAAATCGTTTTGTTGATGGATAATTGCTGCGTTCATGCCTCATTTCCAAAATTGCAAAATGTAGACATTATTTTTCCCCTGCCAACTGTACTTCAGTTTTGAAGATTCGAGATATGGGTATAATTAATTGTTTTAAGGGATATTACTGAAAACGGTCGGCAGAGTCGATACTTATACATTTTAAAAATACAATAGAAGACCCTTTTAAAGCTGTAAATGTGAAGAAAGCACGTGACAATATTGCTGGAAGTTGGTGGCAAGTAACAGAAAAAAACAATTGTAATTTTGGGAAAAGGTCGGTTTTTGTCATAAGGATAAAAATTCTGATTGTGATCGAAATTTCATTGAATGAGATCTTTCATATGATTAAGAATGTGTTTCAACATCCAAAAATCTTTATCCTAACTTGATAAAAGAAGTGGCAAAAAATCTGGAATTAGCGTGGAAGACTATTAAACAGCAGATGACGACCTTATGGTTTTCATAGGAGATGCTGATGAAGACATTCGCTCTTTGAAACTACTGACCAGATAGAAAACAACAGGATGGTAATAGGAGAGGATAATGATGATAATGATACAGGCCCATCAGAATCCGTATTGTCATCCCAGGAAGCTCTTCAATATGTGAAGTCCTTACAGACATTTTTTTCAAGCCTTTAATCGACAAATGAAGATCATTTTCGTGTAGTTGACTCAATGCATACCTTTTTTGTTGAGTTATTTGTTAAAAGATGAATAAACACACCAAAATATGAGATTATTTTCAATAAAAATAGTTTTCAGGTATATGCATATTTTTTGGCTCATTTTCTGAATTTATTTAAATTTATTTTGCATTATTTAACTATTATTATTAATACTCCGCTAATTATTTTCTTTTAAATATAAATATTTAAGTAGTATATACCTTAAAGTAAAAAGAAATCCTTATTAAATGCCCAAAATATGTAGGCCCTCGATATAGCAATAACCACTCTACAACAATATATTTATTCGGTCCCTAAAATATTGTTGTAACGAGGTTTTACTGTATTGCAATAGTACACCAACAATTTGTTACTGCTGATATATCAAGATAGTTATTTAAAGGGGAGGGGGAGAAAAATAGGGATATTTGCTATTTTTGAAAAACAAATGATGTAGTATTAATATTTTAAACACAAAATAGTATAGAAAGAAATGAATCTAAGTCTTACATATATATTTGCTCATACACAATATAATTCCTTATTTAAAAAAAAAATATATTGAAAAACAATAAAGCTTTTCTTTGAAGAAAATATTTTCTCTATTCTTCTTATTTTAATGTATTAATTTTTAAGTCTCATTTTCATTACAATGACATGATTTTGAATATATAAACCCTCTTTTAATTCATTTGATAAAATAATTTCAAAATTGTCTCCATAAAAATATATAAAATATTTATTTCATAGAATTTGGACTTGGACGAGATAATTGTCAGAGTGCCTGGAGAGATCAACTCCTTACCTCTAGTAGAGAAATGATACATGAAACAATTCAAGTCATAGCCAAAGTCTGACAAACATAACGTCAGAAACAAGGGGGGGGGGGAAGCCGGGTCCCAAAAAACAAAGGCCCTTTAAGGGCACCATACAAAAAAATAAAATAGATAAGAGTATAAGAGAAATAAAAATATTTACAAAATTATTTACAAAACAAAGACTACAGGGTTGGATTTCTTCCGGAAGAAACCTATTTCTTCCGGAAGAAACCTATTTCTTCCAGGACAGTGGAAGAAACTGGAAAAAACCGGAAGAAACTGGAAGAAATGGAAGAAACCATCAGAAACCAAAACAAATGCTCAAAGTTAAACTATATTAACTATGTAAAAGAATTAAAGTATAATTACATGAAATCTAAATTGAAAAATTAAATTATTATTAAAAATATTATTTTTGCAAAGATAAATCACTTTAATAAAACTTCAGGTTTAGCAGACATTTTCAGTTGATGGATTTTTACTACTGTAGAGGTTGGGATTTTTTTTTTTATTATGAAATGTTTTTTTTTTTTAATTAATTGCTCAATTTATTAAAAAAGAAAAAGAAACTACCTACAAATTGTTTATTTTTCATATAAAAATATATTATTTTCATATAAATGTTTATTACTTTAAACTGTGCAACACAGTACATAAATTTGTAATTTTTTATATTTTTCATCTACCATGAATATTTCAATGCTGATTTTAAAAGATTAGTGTTCTAAAAACATCTATGGGTATGTCAAAATGCTTTTAAACTATCCTAAAGTGTAGGACTTGAGAAAAAAAAAACTTCATTTTGTTGCTTTCATCCAGTTTAAGTGGAGAAATTGATTGCAGCATCCTACGGCTAAAAAGCTTTTTTGCTATACTATGTTGCATTATACTAAGAAAAATAAAGATTTTAATGACTTTTTTTAGTACTGAGGATGGATCAAAACAGGTTTTTAAAACGAAAACCAAATTTAGTGACGACCTTCCTACTTTTTGGCCGAAAATGATTTAAAAAAAAATAAATAAAATAAAGTAATTAAATTGTATGTTTTTTAAGTTATTAATACATACATAAATATACATAATTGAAATTAATTATATGTATAGTATTTATTAATTATGTAAAACTGTTAATAATCCAAAAACTTTATTTTCATGTACAATAATACATAATTAATTCATCCATGACACAGAAAGATTTTCTAATTATACGAATTTCATTTAATTAAAAAATATTTTAGTTTTAGGTATATACATCTTGATATTTTTCCATAATGATTTTTGTAAATGATCATTTGTTATTCTAGAACTTTTTCAAAGAATATTTGAAATCTAATGCAGTTTAAACTAAAAATTTTCTTTGAGATGATTGATAAATCATGACAGATAATTATAAACAAAGACGTTCATTGCAATACATTCATTTGAACCAATACAGTTAAAATCAAAAACTAAAATTGAAAATTTCTAAAGGAAGAAACAAGATTTTTGGAGCATTAGGTGTTTCGATCTGGCCAAATTTACGCTCTTGTTTTTGGCAAAACTCACATTTTGGGCCAAAAATAAAACCATATTTTTGATTAATCTCTATTTAATGTAGAAATCATTATACATTATTTACATTAATAAAATTGATGTAAATTAAAAGTTTTTTTTTTAAATGGGTTTCATTCTACCATTAGTAAGGAATCTCTATTATTTACTACTAGTTTCAAAAATTTAAATGACAAAAAAAATATGTTGGTTAAATTGAAATGGATAACATTTAACTGAATTTGTGTATTTTGGATAAAATTTCTTTTCATTTAGCCAATGGTTGAAGATCTCTAGATAAGTATGATCTTGGCTAAAAAACTGATGCAATCAATTTAGTATATATGCTCAGTTAAATTTGTTTTGGTCCAGTGAAATTAATTTATATTAGATTACAGGAAGATATTTATTATTTCTTAAAAAAATAAAAATATATGGTAAATTCTTAAAGAAAAACAGTTTCTTCCATTTCTTCCACTTGGAAGAAACCTATTTCTTCCGGCCGGTTTTTTCCATGTTTTTTTCCGCGGTTTTTTCCACCGTGGAAGAAACTTGCCAACCCTGAAAGACTAGGAGATGGTGAACGTTCAGGAAGAAAAACCCTATCAATGAGATAAAAACTAGGAAAAATTATCCTGGGTTGATGTTTTCAGGGAGACGTAGGGTTGCTCGTGGTCGTCTCCAACGAGCATTTACATCATAATTAGAAATGTTATGCAAAGCAGGATTTGGGATAGACGGAATGTTGTCAAAAAACTTTATGGCTTGATTTTTGATAACAGAACGAATAGGAGGAACATTAAGGTCTGAATGGATAACAGTATTTCTGCGATACCAAGGAGAGTGAACAATACCACGGAAAGTCTTGTTTTGAACCACCTGAATTTTTTGCAGATTGGTTTTAGCCGCTGAACCCTAGATCTGAGCGCAATAAAGAAGAATGAAACAAAGTACTGTTTTGTATAACAGTACCTTATTGCTCATACTCATCTCATGACTGTACAGGAGATGGGCGAGGTCTTTTTTTGCTTTGTAGAACTTCTGGACGGTATAGTTGATTTGCTTGCGCCAAGTGAGAGTGCTGTCCAGGAATATACCCAGATATTTTACCTCCCGTCCGAAGGTAATGAAGGTGCCATCAAGGAAGAGAGGAGGAGGAGTGGAGCGGTTACGAGTAAAAATAACAGCCTGCGATTTATTAGAGTTAATTTTAATTCGCCATTTGGTGAAGAAGCATTCAAGTTTGCGTATGTGTTGTTGTAGATACTTGTGCATAATAAAAAGATTTTTATCACAAGCCATCACAGTTGTATCGTCCGCATAAATAGACAACAACGTGTGTGGAGAAGTGGGAATGTCATAGATATAAGCTTTGTAAAGCAAGGGGCCCAATTTGGAGCCTTGTGGCACGCCCACATTAATTGGACGAGGAGTGGAAAAAATGTTGGCATAGCGAATGCAGAATGTTCTGCCACGAAGGTATTTAAGGGTGAAGCGCACATGCGCAGTGGGAATTTCATAGAATTTTAATTGTAGGTTAAAAATATTAAACTTTATATGGTTCAAATTGAATTTGACAAGACTGAGTCTGATTCAATTTATTTCATAAATGAGATGGGCCGGGGCGAATCACTGGTGTATCACAATCGCTTTAACATATGGGCCATTTTAAGATAATTAGAAGTTTTATGTCTTTAGCTATAAAATGGGAAATAATCAAATCAACTATGAATGTTTAAATTTTTTATGAACATTTTTGTTTAAGCACTACTAATTTAAATATGAAAAAAAATAATAATTTCAATATGTAAAAAAATTGCAAAGTTGTAAATATCATTAAAAAGACTTGCCCCAAACTTTTGATTTTTAAATTGAAATAATTATTTTTAAGATTTGGAAAACTTTAGAAGAAATACAATAATTATATGGGTAAATTTCCTTTCTATATTTTTTATAATTTGATATTTTAAACAAAACAAAAACATTTACATTTATTATACTTATTTAAAATTTGTCCAGTTGTTATTAATATGCTCCTCAGTAATGTTTCATTGTGGTCTCCAATAGATGTTGTTTTGATATGAAATTTTCTTAAATTGTATAGTCTCATATGCTCTTATGAGAAACAATATCTATCTTTTATTATCTATCCAAGAATTATTTCAATCTGTACTTTTTGTTCCACAATTACAATTAGTGTATTTAATAAGTGTCATACCAAGTTCTTTATTGCTGAAGTACATATTCAATAATTTAACGTTACAGAATCAATTATAAAGAAGATTTAGAACTACTTTCAGAATAAGTATAGTGAAACCTCCCTAAAGTGACCATGTTTCATTCCAATAAAAATTGGTCACTCTGTGAGGTGACCTTTTAATTGAGGTCATAATATTTAAATTTAGATTTTAATTGTTAAAAAAGGTAACAATGTTACTAAAAAATTTATTTTTATCATGAGGAAAAAAATATAAAATTTAAGTATCAAAACAAAAGTAAATAGCATAAGTTAATCACTGCAGAGTTTAAAAAAAAAATGAATGTATTGACGTTTGCTTTGATTTTACGATTTAATTTTTTATAATTTTTCTTTCCAAAGATTTTCGAAGTTCGGTAAATGAATACAATGTTTTTTGGACGAGAACAAATAATGATGATTTCATTATTTTATCTATTTCCTTGAGAGTTTCTTGACTGAATTCGGCAACAGAGTTTATTGATCATCATTCATAGTTTGTCATCAAAGTGCTTAAAACGGCACAAAAGGGATTAAACCTTTAAAAGTTACCAGAATACAAAAAAATATAAACTTAGTTTAGAAGTTTGATTAATAATGTGGTCTCCAGAATCATTTTTCAAATCTTCAAGCAACCCCCCCCAAAAAATGGATTTTGTTTCATTTTCTTCAAAGGAATTGATTACCTGAGGAGGGAGTTCAACTGGGATGGTCTTTGAATGGAGGCAAAATAAGTATTGAGCCTATGGGAATAAATTTTGTTCCATGAAAAAATGGTCATTCAGAGAGGTAGTCATTTAATGGAGGTGGTCACACATGGAGATTTTACTGTACTCCATAAGCTGTCAATTGCTATATTTTAGCTCTAAAGCAGGCTTATCATTAAAAATGTCATTACCATAGTCATTATCAAGGAAAATGGATTGATTTATGATTTTAGGAACATAGCAATAACAATTTTGGACATTTTAAAGAAGCCATTGCTATTTCTTAGCAAAAAATTTCATTAAGTTAAAATCTGGAGAAATTTGGGCTAAAAATCAGGAATTGAAAAATATAATAAAACTTAATCATTTTTTCAAAGCCAAAACTTCTCTTTATCTGAGAATAACCCATATGCCCTTTGCTTACACTTGGTATAAATAAATAATTCCATCCTAAAAAAAATTCATTTTATCAATAAGCATTATTATTCTCTATTTTTAACTTAGCAAAGGACTGCCTTGATTGGCTAAAAATATGAATTTAAGAAATTTCAAGAGGTTTGTGATTTACTACAAAAACTAATCACAATAACCATGTAATTTAATTTTTTTAGTTAATAATTATTTAAAGTCTTTTAAATTCTTTAATGAATCTCTAATTGAAAGAAAAATCTTGTTTGTTGAGTAACTGATAAATAACACTAGTAAATATTTTATTCAGGTAAAATATTTATTCAGGAAATTAATAGTTTTAACTTCTTTATATATACATACATACATATATATATATGTATATGTGTACATGTATATGTATGTATATATATGTGTACATGTATATACATACATATACATGTATACATGTATATGTATGTATATATATGTATATATACATACATATACTTCAATTAGGGGCGTAGCTACTGGGGGGGGGCGTCTCGCCCCCCTAATGTCGGCAACTTCGATGACAGTCGGCAAATTCTAGGTAGTCAGTATCAATCGATACAACAGTAAAACACCCGTTTTTTTCCAATTTTACATTTTTTACTTAAAACATACACTAAAAAACACTAATCCTTAGTATTTTTCTAAAGGATTTCTTCCGAAAATCCGAAGTTTGCCTCACCATTTTTCGACTTCTCGTGACTGCTGAAAATAATTTGAAAAAAAAAAAAAAAAAATTCGGGAAAGACTAGTTTTTTTGAGAATTTGCAGTAGATGAGTAGAGTTCTAGTAGATGAACTAGCATTAAAGATGATGACGACTTCGGTGAAGATATTCATATTTTTTCGCGTGCATGGACTTAACCCAGGAGTGGCAACAATCACACTTCGGCGACTATGTACCGTCCGAAAAAGACTGTTTATTGGACGAAAGGAAAGTTGAGTAAAAATGTTCTTCATTCTTATTCGACAGGAAAGCCACTATACAGGCCTCATTGAGTTTTTGGCTAAAATTCTAGAATTGGACAGAACTCGATTATCATATTAAAATGCAACTGATCTTCCAAAGCCATAACTTGGTGGAAACAACTGTCAAAAACTCTATTTTAGTGGTCAATTGGAAGGTTTATCACTGTGTTTTCCTGCTCCCAGTCGTCTATGTTTTTCATATCTTAGGGTACAAGATAGGGACTTGCACGGGCCCAGGCTTGATCCGAGGCCCGCAGTCGGCCAATCGAAATAAAGACAATTTTCAAACGGGTCGGGTCGGCAGAATTAAGACATTTTTATCAACGGGCTGATAAACGAAAAATACGGGCCATGCCAGCAAATAAATTAAATGGACCAGCTAGGCCGGTAAAAAAAAATTAGTGGGCCTGCCGGCCCGATCTAAAAGAGTAAGCAAAACCGGTAAAATATTGGCTAGTTTCAATGAATATGATTTTCGGGAGAATAAGTGTAAATGTTCGTCATGAACCGATGCTAGTTTGATAAATCAATACAGAAATGTTGCATGTCCACCATAGAAGTCGGCATCAGGCATGGTGTCTGAGCTGAGTTTCTTTTTTCTTTAGCAGACTCGTGCAGTGCTGAAATCAAGCTTGCTTTATTTCTCAGTGAAGTCGAGACGGGCTGGAACTGTACTTAATTGTTCTCAGGATGTATAGCGCAGACAACATGTTTTGTAAAAATATTAAAAACGATAATGTTCTGTTAAAGTAATCTTTGGAAATATATCGTAAGGTGGTCTAATGTATTGCTAAACAGCACATTTTTAAACTACTTTTAACTGTAAAGGCTTAAAACTGACAAGCCTGACAATTGAAGCGATTTTGAATCCAATAGTAATTTATATATATGTTACAGGCCAAACCCGATTTTAGGCCAAACTAGTTTATCCTAACGTCCATCGGATAGACTAATTTTTCCTAGGCCAAACCGGTCTATCCTAACGCCCATCGGATAAACTTTTTTTTCCTAGGCCAAACCGGTCTATCCTAAGGCCCATCGGATAAACTAGTTTTTCCTAGGCCAAACTAGTCTATCCTAAGGCCCACAGGACAATCTAGTTTTTCCTAGGCCAAACTAGTTTGGCCTAACTCTTATAGGACAAACTAGTGTAGCCTGCTGTTTATTGGTCTGAACTAGTTTCTCCTAGGCCGATCTAGTGTATCCTAGGCCAATTCAATTTGGCGTGATTTTATTGAATTCAACTGCGCCACAGCGTAAACATTCTAGTTTGTCCTAGGCTGATCTAGTTTATCCTAGGCCAATTTAATTTTGCGTGTTTTTAGCTCGCAAGCGTCAAAGCGTGAGAAATAATGGGCTCGCAGTTTCTGTATGTATGTATGAATGTACGTACGTATGTACGTGCGTATGTTAAAGGTCAAAATTAACGGTCGCCACTCGCCACGTGGCGACTGAACATTTGAAAGTGGAGACCGCAAAATTATATATTGGTCGCCACTTTCTTTCTTTTATTATTTTATCTATTTTTACAAATAAACGTACTCCGATGTTCAAGAGCCAAGAGGAAATGAAAACAGAAGCAAACAAAAATTCTCATTTTCCCCATTTTTACCGGTCATAAGTCGATTTCGGCATGGGAGAGGGGGAAGCATAGACTTATGGTCTCGACGGAGAGGGGGAGTGCCTAAGCGTCTACCACGTGACTCTCAAACAGAAAACAGAAGTGACAATCTGAAAAATAACAAAAGGAGGATTATTGTACTATCGCCGTTTGAAGTGGACATGGACACCTGCAGCACTTGTCTTATTCGTTCTTGCAAAGTGTGAGCTCTTATCCTAAGATCAAAAATCAGATGTGGCGAGCGGTATTTTTTTGTGTGTTTATATAAAAAAAAATTAAACGTATTAAGATTTAGATCCTGTGTAATATGGCCAGAAGAAAGCGGAAAGCTGATGACGATGACGGCTGTCAGCCTTGCAAAATTACAACGTTTTTTAGGAATAAAAATCAAGCGGAAGGCTCAAGTGAAAGTCTGGGAGAAATAAACCATGAGCAGTGAGTTTAGTTTTATTTATTAATTTGGTTAAATTGCCTTTTTGAATCGCGACAAGCGGTGGGGAATACTGCAATTTACCCATAAATTTTTCCCAATATTTATTTAAAATTTTATTTACTGTAAAAGCACTTATTTTCGCGAATCGTAATTTCTGCGAAAATGAAGATATCGGTGATTCGCGAGCTGAAAACTTCGCGAATTCTATATGACAGAACCGAAAGTACTAAAAAAAAATTTCGCGATTAGAACGGGCTCGCGAATATAAGTGCTTTTACAGAATTTTAAAATATCATTTTCAATTGTGATTTTTGTTCTCAAATACATTTGGTTAAAATTAACTGCTTTATTTTCTACCTCTCGCTTTTTCTTTCAGTGTTAAAATTCACTATACGCAGTTAATGCCGTAATTTTCTACGATTGACCGCCATGGTTTAAATCGGTAAATCCGAGGATTTAAAAATTTCAGAGAAACTTAGGAAAAAAAAAAAGCTCTCACCGATCTCGGAAATTTCGATAAATTTAATTCAGACTTTGGAGATTATGTATAATTAACGCCGTAATTTTCTACGGTTGACCGGCATGTTTTGTATTGGTAAATCCGAGGATTTAAAAATTTCAGAGAAACTTAGAAAAAAAAAAAGCTCGCTCCGATCTCGGAAATTCCGACAAATTCAATTCAGACTTTGGATTGGAGATTGTGGATAATTAACGCCGTAATTTTTTACGGTTGACCGGCATTGTTTAAATTGGTAAATCTGAGGATTTACCAAAAATTTCAGAGAAACTTAGAGAGGGGAGAAAAAAAAGTTCGCACCGATGTCGGAAATTCTGAAAAATTTATTTCAGACTTTGAGTATGTGGATAATTTAAATTTAATAGTTCCTAAAATTCTAATGATCTAATTATTCAGAAATGGCGACTGAGATTTATAATTTTTATTATTAAAAAAAAGTAATTCTCTATAATTTTCTAGTATAAATTAACTTCAAAATTGATCAGCAGTTAAGTGAACATTTCTCTTATCCCATTAGGTCAATACCTGTGCCATCTATTTCTGTCATCCAACCAAGTTCCCCTATCACAGTAAATATTAATCCGGGACAAGCCATAAAGAAAAAAAGCATCAATACTGATAAAGAGAATAGTCGGCAATACAGAGAGGAATGGAAATTGGTAAAAAATAATGAAAAGACTTTGAGAGATTTTTTAGACATTGTATCAAAAGTCTCTTTGCAGCTGGAGAAAGAAAACATTAATATCTGTGATGCGACAGACTGTATAAAAAATTTGAAACTTGACATAGTACATTTTGGATCATCAGGTGAACTGATAAGAAGTCAAAGTAGGCATTTGCATACTTTTCTTGTGACCATCAATGACGATGATGCCGATGCAGATATTGTAAAATTTAAAAATATTGAATTAGGACTAAAGAAGTTGTCTCATAAAAAAAGAAAAAATACTAAAATCTCTGAGGATAAAAATTCTTTTTTTAACCTATGTCAGAGAATGAGCGAAACTATTGAACAGAATTTTTTTGGTGAATCAGGACCTTGTAATTCTGTTTGTGTACGTATGGCACAAAAATTTGATACTGTCATGTTTCCACCCACAGACTCTGAACTGAAGGGTTTTGGTGAAGACGAACTACTAAAGGTTTGTGATGCATTTAGTTTACCTTTTGAAAGAGCTTTGTCAGAGTGGAAAACTTTGAGGCCATTAATGTTTGAAAATTTTAAGCCATCAATTTCCTTGACAAATTTATATGAAAAACTAAATACTGACAAATTCAGCAGTTTTAAAATTTTGAAAGATCTTATCCAAGGACTACTGACAATATCTCCGAGTAATGCAGCAGTCGAAAGAATTTGGAGTAATGTTAAAAACATTATAAATGACAGATCAACCTCAATGAAAAAAGAAACAATTGAAAACAGATTAATAATAAAAAATGCAAAAGTGTCATTGGAGGAATTCAATCCAGATTCAGTGATTGAACTGTGGTGGAATGACAGTATTAGAAGCAGAAGACCATATTTTAATGATTAGTTTACCTACATTTTCCAACTGTAATCGATTTTCCAATAAGATGTCTGGATTTTGTAATTTTACCTTATGTCATTTCAAATTAAAATCTCATAAATTCTGGTCTATTTTGCAATCCTGATAGTTCTAGCTCAATTTTATTTTATTTATTTTTTAAATTTAAGTTTCTACAATTCATGTTCAGTTTAAGAATTAACGTGTTTATTATTTGTTTATTTGTAAATATTACATTGGATGCCATCAAGTAAGCTGCGTATGTTTATTTAAGTTGTATATTTATACGAGTTTTGCAATATTAAAAAAACGCGCGAGTGGCCACTCAGAATTCCAAACCCAGTGGCCACTGGCCACCTGCAAATTCTCTTAATTTTGACCTCTAGCGTACGTACGTATGTACGTGCGTACGTACGTAACACGATAACTCGTGATAGAAATATCCGATTTGCTTCAAATTTTGCATGTACGTACATTGGTATAAGGTACTTTTCTGATTAATTTTGGGAATTCATTGGATAAGAATAAAGGGAAGCGAAAGAAAGACTAATCCCCCGCGGTTAATTTAGAGAAATGGATTTTTGATGCAGAATTATCAGGTTTTATTTTAAATTTTAGATGTAGGATCATTCTGACTAGGCGCCTCCATGATTAGTTGTGGATGTTTATTGTTTAAGTGTAAAAAAGGGCAATGTAGGTTACCCCCCCATAATTTAGATAAATGGTTAAAAAATACATACGCACGTACATTCATACATAGATACGTACATTCATACATACAGATCCTGCAAACCCATTATTTTTCAGGCTTTGACGCCTGCGAGCTAAAGACACGTAAAATTAAATTGGCCTAAGATAAACTAGATCAGCCTAGGACAAACTAGAATGTTGGCGCTGTGGTGGTCATTGAATTCAATAAAATCACGCCAAATTGAATTGGCCTAGGATAAACTAGATCGGCCTAGGAGAAACTAGTTCAGACCAATAAACAGCAGGCTAAACTAGTTTGTCCTATAAGAGTTAGGCCAAACTGGTTTGGCCTAGGAAAAACTAGATTGTCCTGTGGGCCTTAGGATAGACTAGTTTGGCCTAGGAAAAACTAGTTTATCCGATGGGCCTTAGGATAGACCGGTTTGGCCTAGGAAAAACTAGTTTATCCGATGGGCGTTAGGATAGACCGGTTTGGCCTAGGAAAAACTAGTCTATCCGATGGGCGTTAGGATAAACTAGTTTGGCCTAGGCCAATCTAGTTTGGCCTAAAATCGGGTTTGGCCTGTAACATATATATATATAAAGTTGACAATAAAAGATTCTTGTTACGGGTTCTTTTCTCCCTTTTCGTGATGTCGGAACTGGAAATTCGTTTCAAAACGCTTTCTTTAACACTATTTTATCTAAGATGCATTGCCTTTACCAAAAAATAAATAACGTCATTCGATTGAATAGTTTCTAATGAGAACACATGCCAATCTTAAGCATTTCCGAAAATAAATGAATTCAGAAGTGTGTCCAAAAATAGCCCTTTTGTTTTGGGAAAAGTTTAATAAATGTCGGAGAAATATTTTCACAAATCTACTTTTTATTAGACAGCTTCAAAAGTATTATAAACTAAATTACTATTATTTTTATTATTTATTTATTATGAATCCTTATTTGAATGTTGAAACGTCTAGGAAAAGTAGTCATTAATGTTGCTTTTATGTACTTTCTGTCGTGCGAACGCATTGTAATATACTGTATATACTGTAAGATATACTGTAAATTTATTATATAAATATGCATGCAATATTGTTAAAGGAATCTTAATTGTAGTTAAGACAAAATTGTGATTTTTTTTTCTTACAGAAATTGAATTGGGCCAGATCGCGCAGGGCGGGGCTGTGTACTATAAATATAAACGGACCAAACTTAAAATTTTTATATTGGATAGGCCGGTCCAAGATAACTATCATTCGAATCGGGACTGGGCCTGAAAATTCTGGCTCTAATACAGGAAAATTTGATGATAAACCTATCGATCATTGACGAAAATCAGGTCTTCAGGTGGCACTAAGAATGACTTTGGCAGACCAGTTGCATTTTAACATGCGAATATTGAAAATTCAGCCATCAATTCGATGTGGTGATGATCCGTGCAGCTGATTCTCAGTCTGATGGTGTTTGTTTATCTTCTAGATATCCGCAGCTGATGTGACATAGGTAAAGTTCAATGAAATGGGTTGAATAATTGAATCATTTAGTCGATTATTTATGTCTAAAGGCGATTATTGAAAAATTGACCTGTCTGTTGAATAAAATGTTTTTTTATCCCTTTTAGAGACTAGAGATAGAGATCCACACGGGCCATATTTTTCAGGCTCGACCTGTTTGAAAAAAATCTTGGCCCGTCCCTAAAAAGAAGTTGAAATTTCATCCGAAACTGGCCCGCAAAATTCCAACTCAGTCCAATTGAATTTCTACTAAATAGTGATTTTTACTTGTATGGAGAAGTTCTGATTTTAAAAAAAATACCTTAGAATTTTTCTAACGTTTATGATCTTCATTTATATAGAAATGACGTAGTTTATGTTTAAAATGAACCGCTGTTTGTTGTATGTAAATGTTTCAGTTATCCTTAATACTATTAATCCATATTCCATGTATTGGAGATATAAATATCTTAAAAATGGTATACAGTAAAATCTTCTAAAACGGAATCGCATAGGAAAGAAAAAAATCGTTATAGACATGTTTCCTTCTTAGCAGGTATAAAAATGTATTATATTTTACCCTCACATACATTATTGCATTAATTTTGTATGGATGAAACGCAATTTTCAATTTAAAACATTATTCCGCCATAAACAAATACTTTTTTGTACATTTTACTACATTTTAATGAGCTTAGAAATCTACGATTCTTTAAAAAGGATAAATTTTTATATTTAACTAGACGGTTGCCCGCCCTCAGTAGCCCGAAGACTATCTGAATGCCAGTTCTACAACCCCACACATTCACGTTTCTGTGCCATGTCTCGTCAGTTTCCGGCAGATATGTTTGATCGGTGTTCTGGGGTTTCGTTTGCATATCTTTTTTTATTGTTAATGAAGAGGTCTTCCATTTGTTCTTCCATCTGTTCTTCTTTCTGTTCTTCCATCTGTTCTTCCATTTGTTCTTCCATTTGTTCTTCCATTTGTTCTTCCATTTGTTCTTCAATTATATTCGACGATTCACTGTTTGAGAGCCTATCTGTCCTTTTATTTATAGAAGTTCAAAATGAAAAAAGATTTTCTTAGCAGACGATTTTTTGTGATAAATACATTATCTGTTTTATATTTCTTCTGCTTTATTCCTTTTATTTATAGAGTTCAAAATGAAAAAAGATTTTCTTAGCAGACGATTTTTTGTGATAAATACATTATCTGTTTTATATTTCTTCTGCGTTTACCTAAGCTGTGTAAAATCTCTATAAATAAAAGGAATAGAGGATGAGAGCCTATCTGTGCCTCAATTATCCTCAGAATTCCTTTTATATATATAGATTGAAGAATAAAGGCGATTTAAAACTGTATGCTTTTTTTGCAAAACTTTTTGGCTCAGGCCAAATTTTACTGATCTTTCAACAGACCTGGCTACGACGAGATAATGATTTTCATATAGGCTGGCTCAAAACTGGGACAAAATATTTTGGCCCGTGAAGGCTAAGAAGAATGAAATCAGTCCCGGCTCGGTACGGAAAAAATAAATTAGGCCCGGCCTGATCCGATCTTTCAGGAAAAAAGTAAGTCCCTATCCCAGCCCGACCTAGGAAGAGTAATAATTTTTTTTTTGATTTAATCCTTTTTAATATAAATAAGTTTACTGTAAATAAATTCCAAGTAACTTCTTACTAAAAATTTCAACTTGTTTAATTAATTTGTATTCGAATTTCCTGCTGTACTATCAGCAATAAAATAAACAAATTTTCATTAATATGAAAATACGAAACTGGAATATTTATAGCAATATAACGTAAGGGATAGTATAGAATGTCCATCTTTAAATCTATCTTATAGTCTCCTCAATAAGTGTAAAATATTCGATGTCTTAAAGTGAAAAATTTAACCCATTAATGCCCAAATTATTTTTTTCAATAAAAATGGAATTTTTGGGTTTCCCACCACTTTTAAAAGAAAAATAACTTTGATCTTAATTTATTGAGGTCTCTTAAAAAATAGTACTTATTTATCTTTCTATTTACTGGTGTGAAAAGTGCTTTTTTGTCTTTTTTGTAATTGTCCCTAAAAAGGGACGCTAGGCACTAATGAGTTAATCTCGGTGGGTTAATAATGTTGAATTTTATATAGAACATACAGGGTGTCTTAAAATGAATTAACTGATTTAAAAATTCAGTAACTTACAAATGGTCGCAGCTATTTAAAAAATATTTGTAGAAGGGTTAGGTAAGATGTGAGAAGTGTTTTTTACAGCGTTTCTCGATTTAAGTTTAAAATAGAAGAAATACATGACATTGCTAGCAATGGTTGTTAAATTGGGGGCTGATATTTTGTTTCTCTTCACTCTCAGTCTTGTTGCGACAAAAGGAGATTAAATATATGAAATGACTCTCAGTTACCAATGTAATTTTGTTATTAGGAGTTAGCATATATTTAAACTTTTTCTTTCACACCAGAATTGAGAAAAGTGGCCAAAAGGGCTCAGATTTAGCGCCTGTTGCTAACAGTACCATCTATCCCCGCTATTTTAAATTAAAATCGAGAATCGCGGTAAAAAAAACTCCTGCTATCTTACATTCTTACATAACACTCTTGTAGGAATTTAATTTTACAGCTACCACAGTTTGCAAGTTACTGAATTTTAAAATCAGTCAGTCAATTTTAGGACATTCGGTAGATGCATATATACAAATACAGAAACATACTTTTAAAGATATAAACATATATATTTTAAGTTAGTCGGCAAAATCGTCATTTACGCCCCCCTAATGAATTCTACTTAAATACGCCCCTGACTTCAATATATACATATATATATATATTGAAGTCTCTTTTTTTCTAAGTTGTTAAAATTTTTCTGATATATATGCTTAATTTAATATTTCAAATCAAATTAAGAAAATATTTTGATAACTAAGTAAAAAAGAAACATCCATTAACAGATTGACAAGTACCTCAATTTTTCCTGAATTTTAACATATGTTCAATTCAAAAAAACTTCTAAGACTAAGAATGCAATCACTTTGCCTGAATGGACATGAATTTGACCATAATAATTTAATTATTAATTAAAAAATATCTTTTAAGGAAATTCTTTAAGCTTATTGGTCAGTCAACTTCCCTTCCTCATCACTAATGTTAAAGCCATGGGTGTGGTGCATTTGTACTTTTAAAATATTTACTCGGGAAATTAATAGTTTTAACTTTGTTTAAATATTTTTATTGAAGGAGTCTCTTTTTTCCTAAGTTATTAAAATATTTCTGAAATATATGCTTAATTTTACACTTCAAACCAAATTAAGTAAATATTTTGATAACTAAATAAAAAAGAAACATCCATTAGTGTATCGACTAACCAACAGTTTTTTGTATATTTACCATATAATTTGATTCAATAACTACCTGAAAAATGCTTGATATTATTAACTAGCCGCCCTGGTGACCAGTTTGGTCTCCAGATCTCAGGATTTGGTCATTGACTTTTTCTGAAAAAAGCCTCTAATGATGTCACACTTACATTAAACCAAAATATTGTTGCTAATATCTATTTTGGGTACATCTGAGATACCTGTCAACTATTTCTTATTAAAAAAGCGAAAAAAACTTTCGCCAAATTATTTACCAAACTAATAAATAATGGATTTCAATTGAAGCTGATCTATTCTACAAATCTATTACC
The DNA here is from genome assembly GCA_964019185.1 of Maratus speculifer. Classification (NCBI taxonomy): domain Eukaryota; kingdom Metazoa; phylum Arthropoda; class Arachnida; order Araneae; family Salticidae; genus Maratus; species Maratus speculifer. The sequence continues at coordinate 282,616,810 of OZ025289.1, forward strand.
TTTTTTTATTTTCAGTGCTTATTTATCTTTAAAATAACGCCGTCCCTTTTTAATGATGTAGCTCTTATTTGAATTAACAGATAAACAAATAATACATCTTTGTGAATACAGAAAAACTTCAAACTAAACATCTCTTTATGAAGTATCAAACATGTGCAACGAATTTGAAATCAAGTCAATATGATGTCAAGATCATTCATTCTAACTATATGAATGATGGCCTCCATAAAATAATTTTTTTTCGCTCACTGAAGAATGAATACTTTTTTGTTTACATGGATGGAAAGAGATCTGACTTGTCAATCTAATTTAACTGAAATTATCTCGAAACAAATACATATTTTAAAATACAACTCATTTCTCAAAAGAAATTTTAAGGTTTTTTTCTAAAAAAATCAATTTTAAGCAGTTTTATTTTTTGTTAAAACTTTTCAGTACAAATCACTAAACTTTTATGCTAGGCAGATTAAAATATCACAGCATTTTCCACCATGCTAGCTTTTAAATTTTGGTTGTGTAAATTAGAAACAGCGTTTTAATATTGAAATAAGATGTTTTTGTATTCTTTATTTTCATTAGTATTGAGTATTTATTTAGATATTTTCCCATTATATAGACCCTGGGTTTTTTTAAAAATAAAAAAAAATCTTTATGCAATTCTGACTTCAAAAAGGGAAATATGTTGCTAAAATATATAAACAGCTCTGAAAACAAACCTGATAAACACTCATTTTTGTTTACATATGTAATGAAGTATATATACATTCAGAGTTTCCCCCAAGTTTAAAAAAGGGCAGGGCGCTACTGTTCTGAAAAGGGCACTTTTTACATTTTCAGGGCACTTTTTCATTTTTAAGGGCACCTTTATAGAGTTGAATGTAGAACGCTATCGGTTCAAAAAGTCGTAAAAAACAGAAATTTCATTAAAAAAATGTAAAAAAAAAAAAGGCAGATTTTGTTAAAAAATCACGAAAAAACATCAAATTTCATAAAAAAAATCACGAAAAAACGGCAAATTTTATTTAAAGATCGCATAAACAGCAGTTTTTGCTGAAAGATCGCAAAAATGGCATATTTTGCTAAAAAATCGCATAAAAACGACAAATCTCGTGAAAATATTGTGAAAAAACGGAACTTTTCACAGAATTTTTTGTTTAATTGCAATTTTTGGACAAAATTTGCCATTTTTTCTGCAAATCTTTTGATGAATTCTGCCGTTTTATCGCTATTTTTTGACGAAAGTTGTCTTTTTTTGAGACTTTTTTGGCAAAAATTTCCGTTTTATTGCGATTTTTGGAAGAAATTTGTCATTTTTACGCGATCTTTTGAGGAAATCTGCAGTTTTATGAAATTTTGTGATGAAATTAGCCATTTTTTTGCGAATCTTGCTGGAAATTAGTCGTTATTTTGAGATTTAAAATGAAACTTGCCGTTTTTTTAGGGACTTTTTGACGAAATTGACTGTCCCATGGGGTGCGTATGAGGCTATTTTTTGCATTCTGTCATCGATTTTTTGCGGAATTTATGCGCTATAGTGTGTTCGGATCACCGCTGGAGGGCTGCGTTTTTTCATATGTGGGCAAGAAGGGCGCTATTTTTTTTTTTTTTGAAGAAATGACAAGAGGGGCGCTAGTTTTTGGACGAAGGACAAGAGGGGTGCTAGTTTTTAAACTAAAGAGCAGGAGGGGTGGAGCGCCCTCCTGAAACTCTCTGGGGGAAACTCTGTACATTTTATTTATACAGACACTCACACATCTTTACCATCACGCATATACCATCTTTTTCATGTACAAATTACTTCTGTTTTTGGATAAAAATAGATAAAATGGCTTCTTTATATTAAAGAAATTGTATTTAAACTGGGAAAAAAAATGCTTGCGTATATGAAATAGTAAATAAATTGCCAGAAAATACTTTTCCAAATTTCTTTTTCCACCAAGCACCTTTTCTTTAAGTACATATACTGAGAAAGCATCATTTTATATTTACTTAATGTATTTTAAACCAGATAAAAGAAAGACGTGTAATTTAAATTTATCTAATATACGTATTTTAAAGTTATGTACTATGAAAATCATGTATTTTTAAAGAAGTCAGCGATAAATTCATATTTTAAATGCCAATGGAAACCTATTTGGCGAATGAACCATCTGCGCCCAAATAACACAAAAGTTGCAGAATAGCAGCCTTGCTAATGAAAAGTGAAGCGGTCAAACTCGGAAATGTTGATGTCACATTACTTAAGCTTTTATTATACAGAAGATAAGGCTAAGGTGCTTTTGCGTTCGGCCAGAATAATGGGGAAAAAATCTCGCCAAGTTTGGCGATAAACCCCTAATTCTGGTAACCTTGTCAAAATGGTGTCAAAGCCCATATTTTTGGCAACTCTAATAACAGCTTTCGCGGAGGCAAGGAGGAGGTTGAGGTGAGGGAGGGGGGAGATTTTTCTCTTTGAACCTGTGATGTAATTTGATTACGAGCTGCGCAGGTTTTGTTTTTTTTTTACTCGTGCGCAACTTATGTTCTGAAATTCAAACTTTTCAAATCTAACGGTGTTTTACTGCTTCATAACATGTTTATTTTCTGTCGACAGTGAGTAACAATTCCGAGTGATCTTTTTAAGGATAGATTAGGACGTTATATTTTGCCCAAAGAGCATTTTTAAAATTTTTTATTGGGGTGCATGGCTTCTTTTTTCATTTTTTGGATAATTCATTTTGAACGAAACTGCAAATCAGACATGAGAATGATTAATCTGAAACGAAAGTGGTTTTTTCAGTAAAGATCGATGCTTTGGTTTAAAATTTTTAATTATCTTTTTTGTAATAGCGTATTTTTATTTTTGTAATCTTCACTTGCACCTTGTATACATATATTTTTTAAATTGTTTTCTTTTGAATTTAAATTATTTTGCTCATTTCATTTATATGTAAATATTATGTCGTAACCCGTTTTCTGATCTTTTACTATTTGAAAATTTCAAGAAATCTACAAAATGTAAACACTATTTTTGTCATTATTTCAATTTTATTTTCTGTTTATTCGTGCAAAGAAATCGTTTTTAAAATGATCACGATTTTGAATCGGCAATTTTTGTAATTTTTACATGCACCCTGTATATAGATTTCTTAAAATTTTCTTTGGAATTTAAATTATTTCGCTCGTTTTATTTATATGTCTTTTTTTTTTCATTTGTAGCCCTCTTTTTGTTTTTTCATAAATAAAAATAAATATACAAAATGCAAGTACTATTTTTTAATTTTTTTTTTTAGCTTATTCGTGCTAAAAAGTCCGTTTCAAAATGATTGTGTTTTTGAATTAGCAATAAAATTCGTTTTTGAATATGGCGATCACTTAAACATTTTAAATTTTTTCTCCTGAAAAATACCGGGGGGTTCAGGCGGGTAGAGCCCCCCTGATTAAGTGTAAATTATTCCTTTTTTTATATATATATATTTACAAAAATGCATTTTTTCAGGAGTTTTGAAAGTGATCGCTATATTTGAAAACGGGTTTCTCCCGCAATTTCAGTTTGGCGATCATTTTTGGAAACGGCTTTTCGGCGCGAAAAAAATCGCCAAATTTACGGGGCCGAACGCTAAAGCACTTGTTCCACAACCCCATTCGCCAAGGTTCAAACCTTATTCAAGGTTTGCCTTATTAAAACTTGACAACCGACATTCATATTCAGGGGTGGGGAAATTTTCCAAATTCTTACCAGCCAAGGATTTATTTCGCCAGCCCGCAAGATGCAACACACGCAGTTGAAAATAGTTATGACAAAATCGCACGCGATTACAGACAAAATTACTATTACTACAATGCATTTCATAATTCTTTTTTGTATAATATTAAGAAATATATGTAACAAAGGTAAGATTAATATTAGATAGAACTTAGTACCATACTTACACTGTAATAATTTGGAAAGTTAAAATATCTAGATTAAAAAAGTGTTTCTGATAATGTGCCTATTGTCTACAGTTTTTCAAAAAATAAAAATGCACTCGCCTTATGAGAAAATCCACTCGCCACTGGCGAGCAAAACGATGTATTTCCCCACCCCTGTTCATATTTAATTAAAATGCAAACGAATATAAAACCTTAGATAATTTATAACTTTAATAGCACATTTAAATTTTCAATAGCAAATTAATTTAAATAAATGTGTTTATTACTATATTGATTTTCGAAAATTTATAATAGTTTACCTTTTAGGAAGAATCAAACATCCAAGAAAATGAAAGTTTTACTTACTTTTTTCGTTTAAAATTAAAGGAAAGGTTTTTAAAAATCAAAGCTCGATTAATGACACTTTCAGATTTCATTTTTAATAATTATCAAGATGGATAATTGCATATAAGCACATACATTCTGTGAAATGGATATGATTCAATTAAGCAATGTTTTGATTTGTTTGTTTGTTTGGAGGGGGGGTTTTTTGAGACTTATAGCGGCTGAGCTGTTGTCTCGAATGATCCAATTTCAGAAAAACATCAACCAAGATCGAGAAAGAGATTAAAAGCGATCAATACTATGTAGAAATTTAAGAGTTGATCTCCGAAAAGATTCAGAATTGCAAAACTCCTTAGAGAACTCAATAAAAGAACGAAAACAAGCTCCACTCAGAGTGGAAGGATCCCAACACAGAGAACGATGTGAATGATATTTTAGACAGGAAAAAAGAATATGCTCCAGGGAGTCAGAAACATGGCACCTGCTACATCTATCATCATTCATCAGGCCGAAACGAGAAAGGATGGCAGGGGTGACCAACATCTTGCTTAAAAGACGCGAAATCAGGACATCATCTCTACGATTCGACGCCCAAGCGTACGTCTGCTTGACCAGGGGGATGTTACCATGAGAGCTAATATATTTGCTCGATCTGTACTGTTGATTGAGGGTACGATAGATTTCTTTTTTTCTATAATGGATGAGATCCTCAGGAGAAATCCAATTCAGCAAAACATCAGCGTCACTTACGCCTTTAGCCAGATTATCGGCTTTTTCGTTGAGGTGAATTCCACGATGACCCGGCACCCAGCATACCCAGATGCTCGGGGAATGCGAAGCAATCCTTTGAATCTTATTAAAAAGCCACAAAATGACTCTAGGTGACTTGATCGAAACAGACTGAAGGGCGGTGAGTACCGAAAGGCTGTCAGTAAGTAGCAGAATGGGGCGACCCAAGGAGGCCAGTTCGTCTAAAGCAGTGCCAATAGCTAGAGCCTCAGCTGTGAAGACGGAGTTGATTGTGGGGATTCTGTAACAGAACTGAGAGGTTTCCGAGCACCCTGCAATGGAGGTATTAGAGGAAACTTTAGACGCGTCAGTAGCAATGACCTGCCATCCGCTGGTGAAATTTTGCATGAAATCCTGGAAGAGCGGGACGATGATGCTACCATCAAGGTCCTTATTCTGGAAAGGGAGGTCGTCTAAGTGAAGTTGCACAACTTCCTGGCTGTTCGGCAAGGGCATCTGGAAGGGAATCAAATGTTCTAGTCGACCATCAATTTCTTCTAGGATGGTAGCAATACCGGGAATGCTTTCCACCAAGCAAAACATGTTGCCCTCTTGAAAATCCCAGAAAGGAGACTTGCTGCCTAAAGAGCACTGCTTTATCCAGAAGCCAAACGCCAACGAATTGATTCTATCAGCCAGCAAGGGAGAGCCGGCGTGCTGTCGAAGAATAATATTTGGCACCCATTTCGGGAGGCCGAGAGCCGTCCTGAGAGCAGTAGTCTGCAACACTTCAAGCTTCAAGAGGATGGAATCACATGCCGATAACAGGGTGGCCGCGCCATATTCTATAATACTCCGGATGGAGGAGTTGGCCAAAGTGAGAAGATGATAAGATCGGGCACCGTAACGAGTATTGCAGAGGGCCTTTAGGATATTGATACGGTTAAAAACTTTCTTCCGGATGTAATCTGAGTGTTTGCGAAAACCCCCGCGCCTTGTAATATAAAAACCTAGAAACTTTAGTTCGTCGCACCACTCAATCAGACCTCCATTGATGCTAAAATCGAATTCACAGTCTCCACGTCTTCTAGAGAGGTTGATAGCGTGACATTTATCTGGACGTATAGACATCTTCCAATATCGGCACCATTGAGCAATTAAACGGAGGGCTTCTTGGAGTTTAGCTTGGCATAAGAGCAAAGAAGTCGCTGCACAATAAATGAAGATGTCATCTGCGTATAGCAAGTACTTGACTCCAAGTCCATCCAAAACTTCAAAGAAATCGTGCATGAAGATGGAGAACAAGATAGGACTTAGAACTGCCCCCTGGGGCACCCCTCTTCCAAGGCTGCGATTTGAAGAAAAAATTCCTCTCCAAAACACCTTGATACTTCTATTTTGCAGAAAACGGTGAAGCCAGCGAAGGATCCGTCCTGTAATGCCGATTTGTGCGCACTTCAAGATGAGGCCGTCCACATAAACTGAATCATACGCAGCCTGCACGTCTAACGATATCCCCAAAATAAAATTCTTATCCTTCTTTGCACGAACGGTGTCAAGATGTAACATCTGCAGAGCGGTCTGGCTGTCCCGGAAAGGCTGGAAGCCTAAGTGCCTATGGTGGAGGATATTATTTTGAAGTAAGTAGTTGCTGATGCGATTTGCAATCATGCGTTCGCAGATCTTACACATTACAGATGTCAGAGCAATCGGGCGATATGAGGCAACATCTTTTTTAGATTTTCCAGGCTTCAAAATAGGGATAATTACAGCAGATGTCCAATTTAGAGGAATTTCCCCAGAGTGCCAGATTTCGTTGTAAATATGAAGTAGGTGCATCATAGACTGCTCGTTCAACCCCTTAAAGAAGGCAGCAGTGATCTTGTCTTCACCTGGGGATGAGGATTTGGTGCGGCGAATAGCATCCTTTAGTTCGATGATCTCAAAGGGACGATTTAATTGAGTACCTCCTTCTCCACCATAATCCAACGGGATTGGCTCATGGCTAACGTCTTCGCTAAAGTGATCAGCCAAGATTTCAGCCTGAGATACAGCATCGGAGATCAGGGTCTCATCCTGGGCGAGGCAGAAGTGAGCATCAGGGGGAGAACAAGAGCGAATTTTGATCTTCTTAAAAACTTTGTATAAGATGCGAGGATCATGTGCCTTCTTGCAAGCCGAATCCCAAAAATGATGCTTGGCATCCTTGATGACTTTACGGAGTTTCGCAGCCACCTTCTTATACCTCATCCAGTAGTCCATGGACACGAGTTGACGAGCTTTCCGCAGCAAAAAATTTTTTTGTTTGTAAAGGTTGTTGCACCTTGCTGACCACCAGGCAGGAGTGCTTTTAGGATGCGGAGTATTAGATATTTTATGTTTTCTCATGAGGTTCTGTACCAAACTAATGAAGGAAGTGTAGTCAGCACTTGGCTGGGAGGCGAGAGTGGTATTAGCTTCTTGACAGATGCGGTGCCATCTAAAACGAGAAGTCTGAGGATGAACAGGAGGCGAAAGAGTTACAGTGATGGAGACGGGAAGATGATCACTGTCAAACGGATCATCTACAACATGGATAGAAGAGCAGGCTAAAAGGTCAGCAGAGCATAACGACAAGTCAAGGAGGGAACAGACTCCACCAGGAGAGATATGGGTTGGCGACGAAGTATTTAGAAGGCAGAAAGAACTATCTGCCAGCCAATGGACAAAATCTTCACTGACACTAGAGCAATAAGGAGCACCCCAAAGAGGGTGGTGCAAGTTAAAGTCCCCCAAGATGAAGGAGGGACCCGTAACAGCCTGACACACCTTGACCAAATCATTAACTACCCTGCCTGAGCTAGAATAGATGTTAATAAGATTAATGGATGAGCCGCCTTGAAGAATACAAACACCCATGATTTCATTGGTAAAATTAAGAGAAGTGAAGTCGAGAAGAAAAGAGGATAATGTTGAATTGACAGCAATAATTAAGCCACCACCTCGGCGGTCAGTTCTGTCTAAACGGTAAACTATTTTGCCAGGAATGTTGAAAGTCTTGTCAGAAGTGAGGTAAGTCTCTTGGAGGACCAACACATCAGCGGTGGTGAACGGGGAACAATTTAGCCAGGCTGTTTTATTACTGACAGACCTGCAATTCCAATGGAGCAAATTTAGACCCATAGGGAAAAAACACAAAAAAGATGAACACAGATGAAAATATACAGTGAAAATAAGCCCAACCCAGGTGAAATACAGTTCGTATCCACCAATAAAAAAGAATAAAAACCTTGTAAAAGCAGGAAAGTTTCATCATCTTGAACTTCCACCCTGGTTCGGGCGTTTCCGTCTATCTGGCGAACTGTCGCTTAACTTGGCTAAGACGTTCATGATCATGGTGGATAAGGTGGTAATAGACTCGATTATTTTTTCTGTTTGCTGATTGGACTGATTTATTATGATTTTAAGCAAGGAGTTTGTGCGGTTTTCAAATATTTTTTGAATTTGATCTAAGTCTGTTTTTTGTGAGCTTGCTGTTCTAGCGTATGAATTTGGTTCAGTTTTTTGTTTGAATTGACGTCTCGCGTCAATGAATGAAAGGAAGTTTCGACATTTAAACTTAAGCAGTTCGACCTCCTTGAGGCGATGGGAGCATTGAAGATAGTCCGCGCGATGTTCTTGGCCGCAATTGCAGCACTTCATGGGCTCTTGACATTGCCCCGTATGCTGAAAACCACATGTTACACATAGTTGTTCGGAAGGACATTTCGTAGTAGCATGGTTGAACTTAAAGCACTTTGTGCATTGTCTTGGCCGATCAACAAATTGATTTATTTTCTTTATAGTCATCCACATTTTAATTTCGGAGGGGAGAGTGGTTCCCAAAATCGTAACAAGTACAGGAGAGACTAAATTTTTGCTATCTTTGCGAATGAATCTTCGTAGTTCAAAAACATGAACGTTATTTGAATCCATTATTTCTTGTCCAATCTCTGAAAGTGGAATGTCAACAGGGACATTGAATAGTAAGAAACGATTGGTTATATTTTCAAAAATAATTCTAGAGGAGACGTCAGCTCCCAAAAAAGATGACACCTGACAGATATCGATAGCACAAGACACATCTTTAGTGCTAAAAATAATACTGCCAGTACGGGTGTATCGAACATTATCGATATTTTTGAAGTGTTCAATTTTGGTCATAATTTCAGTTTGAACAGCACGGGGATCGCGCTTAGGAACAGCATTAGTCGAATTACTAGCTAAGAAAATATTGAAATTGTTTCCTCCATTTTTTGCTGCCATTTGCAGAAGAAAATCATTCGGTGCTAATAACCGAGCCACATTTTGATTATTTTTGTCAAATTCCAGAATGCTATCTTGGGTGTCTAGCATTTCAACATTGACGGGCGTTGCCTCAGCAATATTATCTTGAACAACTTTTAATATAGTATGCGACATGATAGCAAGCAGGCTGACAACTCAGCACTATGTTTCCAATGTCAAAGTCACAATAAACACAACTCGAACAATTCGAAAAATTACAGCAAAGAAAAGAAAAAATCGCTTACCTCAAAGCGAAAAAAAAAACAAAACAAATTCAGAAAATGGAAAACAAACCACCAGAAACCTTGAAAAACCAACACTCTATCCACTAACTCAAAAACCGCCCCTCACACGTCCAAACATTTCCATCATGAATTCTATAAATGATTTTTTTATAATATTTCACCAATGTTTTGAAACCTTCAGGATCAAAGACGTAAACAAAACATGCCATGCGTCACGCTAGAAAATTCGCCAATCAGAGCAGAAATATTTTTACTTTTTTAATGACGTAACAGGATTGATAGTTAATTGGTTCGTTCACTGAACGACAGAGGACACAGAAGGGAAGCGCCTCAAATCTGGTATGATCAAATCCGCAGTCCGAACGTGATTGGCTAATGTAGTTTTTCCTGTTCCTTGCTGTAGAAATGTGAGTGTGTGACTAGTGTCTCCAGACAGACATCACGTGTTAGAATAGAGCTCATCAGTGTGACGTCACAGACAACTCAACTCCGCATTTCCATGGTAACTGGGTCAATACAAACCGAAAGAGTTTAGAGTTTGTTAGAGATGCACGATATACTTTCAAAAAAAGTCTTTCAATATGAAATCAGATACCGTTCAAAGGCTGATTGTTGAATTGCTGAAGTTTTAAAAGCGATCCTCAAGCGTTTGGGCCTAATTGTAACTTGTTTAAAACAGTTTCAGGGTTGAATTTTTAGCTTCACGATAAAACAACATACTCCATCTCAATCTTTTTTTAACTCTGTGGTTTGTTTTGAACCAATTTCTGGAGTTGTGACGTCACCACTGATGAGCTCTATTCGAAAATAGGGTTAGTTTAAAAATTACTTACTAACCATGCAAGTCTTCATTTGCGGGTTGCATCTATGCGATGCGCGGAGCTTTGAATTAAAATCGAAGATCATCTGTTGAAATAAACTTATTCTAAGTTCAAATTCATCTAAAAGTCCATATATTATAAAAAATGTAGTTTAACTCCATCTAAAAGGCACATTCCTTCATTACATTCAGAGAACTCAATCGTTCTCACACACTTGTCAAAGTTCTTCGAATAATAATAAATAAAATCAGACGATATTTTCATTTTCTTAATTTACGCGTTCAATTAGTTTCACTTCATTTCATTTTACAACATCCTCCCCCCTTTGAAACTTGGGGAGAGTTTCAAATACATAACAATTATTATTAAAAAGATCCAACCTCTTTGGAGCTTTTACACATCTTCCAGAAGAGGTATATTTCTTAAGTATGACACTATCAGGAGAAGACACATTTTCATGATCATCATGCTCACTGGAACTAGTTTTCTCTTCACCCGACGGTTTGGATGCAATTTCAATTATTTCATTCGAATATATTTCCAAAGGAAAGATGCGCTGCACCGGACGTAAAACCGTGCCGTGCTGAGTTTTCAACTTAACAGCACGAACTTTACCATCCCGTCCTGGAATTAAATGAATCACCTTTGCTAAAGGCCAAAATAAACGTTTTTTGTTATCATCCCCAACTAAGACTATTTCTCCCACTCGCGGTTCACGTGTATATTTTTCAGTATGTTTTTGAACTAATTCGCTGAGGTATTCTTTTCTAAAACGTTGCCTAAAATCGGTAAGAAGTTTAGCTCTGTAATTCAACCTTCTCCTTAAACTTTGAGAATCTAATTCGATAATATCCGAATTGCTGAAACTTCGGTTTTCAGTAAGAAACATAGCGGGTGTGAGAGGTACTAGCTCCAGTGGGTCCTCTGAGATATAGGTTAGAGGTCTGCAGTTAATCACAGATTCACAATCACATATAAGTGTATTCAATTCTTCATAAGTCAATACAGATCTACCTAAAGTACGTACTAACAATTCTTTTACAATGCGAACCAACCTTTCCCACCAGCCTCCCCACCAAGCTGCGGTGGGAGGTATAAATTTCCAAACAATTTTATGCGTCATGGTATCTTTTAAAATTTTATCCCAATTTAATTTTGAAAGTTCATTGGAAGCCCCCCTAAAGTTTGTTCCATTATCACAATAAATAGTGCTGGGCCTACCGCGTCTAGCTATAAAACGTCTAAGTGCTAGCAGGAAAGCATCAGAAGATAGCGAATTGACTAGTTCAAGGTGAATCGCGCGATAAACGGCACAAGTAAACAATGCTATCCAAACTTTCTCGCCATTTTTTAGAAATAACGGCCCGGCTAAGTCTACTCCAATAATTTCAAAGACAGCACAATCTGTAACGCGATCTGGTGGCAAAGGTGTTGGTTCGCTTGACAAAGACTTTACCTTAAAACGTTTACATGCAATACAGTCGTACAATACATTTTTAATAGTTCTTCTAGCTCTAATTATCCAAAATCTTTCTCTTATTAAAGATTGCATTGTTCTTATACCTGCATGACAATTCTTTTGGTGTACTGATCTAATCAATAATTTAGTAAATTCACATTTGCCTGGTAACAATATTGGATACAAAAATGATTCTCGGTCATTTCTTTCAGTTATTTTAGTTTTAACTCTTAAAATTCCATTATCATCTGTGAATGTTACAATATCATTTAATGACCTTTTATTATAGAAATAACAGCTCTGAACTAAACGGATTAGATATTTTTCAGAATTTTCAATTTCATTTTGAGTAAGATTAGAATATTTACACTTATTAGAAACATTTCGGCAATTATTTACAAATCTCAGAATCCAAGCAAATATTCTTATCATCTTATCATAATTAGATATATTATCTAAGAGCCAAAGGGGTGTGTCTTTAGCTAGATCAATATTCGTAATTTCAACCTTTTTTCTTTCTAAATCAACATCTTTTGGCTGACAGTCAATCGCGCCAATTGGCCAACATTCAGGATTTTCTTTTAACCACTTAGGACCTTCCCACCATCGCGAATCAAGCATTTTCTGCGGAGAACATCCACGTGAAAGTATATCAGCTATATTCAAATTTCCTGGAACGTGCTTCCATGACTCTATATTGGACATCTGTCGAATTTCTTTGACTCTGTTGCTCACGAAAACCGACCAATTCCCATGTTCCTTTATCCACCAAATTGCGGTAGTAGAATCTGACCAGAATGTGATTTTCAGACCTGGCATATTTATTGCCTTGATGATAGAACTCGCAAGTCGAGTACCTATACAACAAGCCATTAACTCTAAACGCGGCATGCTCAAAGTTTTGAGAGGAGCAACCCTAGACTTCGCTCTAACAAGCGTAACCTTGACATCGGAATCAATTATTGATCTAGCGAAGACACATGCTGCATATGCCCCTTTACTCGCATCAACAAAAACATGAAGTTCAGATGAAGCATTAATTTCTAAGTATCGAGGTATAGCTACTTCTTTTAAAACATCAATATTCTTCAACCATTTCAAAAAAGCACTCACAATGTTACAAGGTAATTCTCGATCCCATGGAATTTTCTGTTTCCATGAGTCTTGTAGCAATAATTTTGGAAGCAATGTAGCAGGAGAGAATAAACCGATAGGATCAAAAATCTTTTGCACAATGCTCAAAATTAATCTCTTAGTAATTTTCCTTTCACACGTTAATGTTTCTAAATCTAAACAACATTTCAAAGAATCATTATCTAAATTCCAAATAATCCCCAAAACTGAAGTATCCCCAGAATATTTATCAACATTCTTGCAAGCTACATTGCTTTCAAAACAACGCAAATTGAAACACCCTTTAGACATTAATAACTTTGCATTTTCAATAAACATTTCAGCTTCATTAATGTTAGAAACACCTGATACACAATTATCTACATAAAATGAACACTTTAATTTTTCAGCAGTTTCCTTATATTCAGGAGGACTATTTTCTAAAAGATGCATTATAGATGCACTTAGTAAATAAGAGCTAGAAGAGACACCAAATACAACTCTACAATGTCTATAAATCAATTGTCCTTCATTACATGGGAAATAGAATCTAAGAAAATCTCTATCTTTAGGCATAACAGATAACATTAAATAAGCCTTTTCTATATCTGCAGTTATACCGATAGGATACATTCTAAAACGATCAAGAATATCAGGTATTAATTCAATAAGATTGATGCCTTTATACAAACATTCATTTAACGAGGGTTTCCCTTTCTCAGAAGCAGATGCATCAAATACAGGGCGTATTTTTGTGGTTTCCTTATCTAACCTGATAACGGGCCTATGCGGTAAATAATGACATTTATTACTTAATTCATTTTCTGGAACACGTTCAATAATATTCATTTTTTCCCAATAAAGCTCATCAGTGGTGACGTCACAACTCCAGAAATTGGGTCAAAACAAACCACTGAGTTCAGAAAAGATAGAGATGAAATGTGTTGTTTTATCGTAAAGCTAAAAATTCAATCCTGAAACTGACTTAAACAAGTTACATTTCGGCCCAAACACTTGCGGATCGCTTTTAAAACTTCACCCAGTTCAATAAATTAAGCCTTTGAACGATATCTGATTTCATATTGAAAGCCTTTTTTGATAGTATATAGTGCATCTCTAACATACTCTTAACTCTCTCGGTTTGTATTGACCCAGTTGTCATGGAAATGCGGGGTTGAGTTGTCTGTGACGTCACACTGATGAGCTCTATTCTTAAATACTTCCTGATATTCATCGAAAAATCCCCTACATTTCAATTTATTGATCATTTTTTCATATCTCTTCCGAGCTAAAACTTTATTGTCGGGCAAATTCTTAAAATTACACTTCCATGGAAGCCCTACTTCATATCTGCCATCGGGAAGAATTTTCATTTTTTCTTTAAAATCGTTTAAATCAAAGTTTTCCCGCTTTTCAAAACTCTGAATGGGGTCAGAAATTCCTATGGTTTCAAGTTCCCATAATTCATTCAAAGGAATATTTCTAACGTGCATAGACAATGTTGTCAAAACGTTATGTTTCTTGCCACACGTTTGTTTCCCCATCACTGTCCAACCGAGCTTGGTTTCTATGGCAGTCAAATCGCAATTTAATTGAATTAAATTTCCTGTCAATAATTTTCCTATCATATCAGCCCCCACCAAAAGATCAATTTCAGATTCCTTACAAAAATCATCAGATAGATTTATTTTATTTCTTTTTAATTCATTTAATATTCTATAATCTTTAATTTTAGGTACAAATCCGCAAATCCTTTTTTCGGAAAATGCTTCAAAACAAAACGCATTATTTCCATCTAATTCACTGATTTCTACCGAAAACACATCATGTTTTTTAGGTTCCGTTTCATCCCCCCCGAACAGCGCGTGAATAATTATTTCTTTTCTTATAGGATGCATTTTCAGTGATTTCGTTATTCTCTCGCTTACGTAACTACTTTGGCTCGCTGAATCCAGCAGTGCGCGTACGACTTTTTGGCGACCTTGCGATCGAATGCGCACGCCAAGCGTTTGCATGTACACAACTTTATTTCTACTACAATTAGAAAGAGAATTTTCAGATTTTAAAGAATCATCTTGATTATTATTTATATTTTGTTCTGGACACATTATTTCAAAATGTGGTTTATGGCAATAATTACATTTTAATTTATTTTTAATATTACAATTCTTACTCAGATGACCAGCCTTTTGCAAACAAGTGAAACAAATCCCCTTTTTTAACAAAATCTTTTGTTTATCAGTTAAAGACATTTTTTGAGCCCCAAAACATTTATTAGAGGGGTGAAACCTATCACAGAATATGCAATTGTTTTTCTTACCTTTATTTTCTATACTCACCAATGCAGAGGCGGTGGCTGGATCAGGTTTGCTAATAATTTCAGATAAAATGTTCTTTTTTCTAACAATAGAATCAAAACCTTTTCTTGCTAAAAACACCATTTCATCTCCTTGAACTTCTTGGCGTAGAAAGTCCATCAGATTTTTTAAAGTCCTGGAATTCTCACTGGAATATGTATCGTGATTTCGACTTCTTTCCCAGGTCAAAAGAACTTCTTCAGGCAGGCAGCTCTCAACCAAGGGCATGAGAAAGTCTCCATACTTCTCTTGAGTTCTTCCCAAACTTTCTAAGGCACGAAGTTTGCTTTCTAATTCATCGTATAAAGAGGCTAAGTCAACTTTCATTTTAGGCGCAGTGGCATTTTTCATTACGAGGGTTAATAATTCCCTAACGTAAATTTGCACAAGAAGATCATCTCGTCCAAACCTCTGTTTTAATTGATCGATAGCCTTCGGATAATTTTCCGCGGTAGCTGGATAACTTGATATTAAACGCTCCGCTTTTGATTTCGGTTCCATACATTGGAATAGGTACTGCATCTTGTCTTCAGCGGCAATAGAATCGTCTTCGTGTATTTTCTTGAACTGGCTCCAAAACGATAAAAATTCCTTTGGTTCGCCGTTAAACTTTTTCAGCTCGATCTCCGGTAATTTAAATTTGCGTTTTACTTCTTCGCCAGGAGATGAAGAAACCTGTATCTTTTCATCAATACGTGCACATATTTCTATATATTTTTCTCGATATTCTTCTGCACTTTCAAAATCTTCGGTAAACAATTTTTCGTCCTTATCTTGTAACAATATTTCCGAAATTTTACTTTGACAAGTGTCCATCCGTTGAAATTTATCAAACAGTTGAGTTTTCAGAATAGAAAGTTCTTTAATTTCACATATTTCTTTAGTTAATTCAGTTTCAATTTTCTTAAACGTGAGAGTAAAAGCAGCTCTCAGTCCTTTTCTCTGAGTTTTCAAACTACTCAGATCCATTTTTTCATTTAAAATTAATTGAAATTCAAAACTCCTGTCCCGCCGAGGGTAGAGGTCTGCACGGGCCGAAATTTCCAGGCCCGAGCCCGGCCCGAAAGTTAAAATTTCAGCCCGGGCCCGGCCCGGCCCGAACGAAAGAAATATTGGCCCGACCCGGCCCGGCCCGAAAGTTAAAATTTCGGCCCGAGCCCGGCCCGGCCCGAACGAAAAAATAATTGGCCCGACCCGGCCCGGCCCGAAAGTTAAAATTTCGGCCCGAGCTCGGCCCGGTCCGGAAAAAAGTTTAAAATTCGGCCCGAACCCGGCCCGGCTCAAGTGAATTTCTACAGAGCATTGATCTTTAATCTTATGGAAGAGTTCTGACCAAAAAAAATTATATTAGTCTTTTTTTTTATGTTTATAATCTCCATTTATGCAGAAGTGCCGTAGGCTGCGATATTTACGCTTTTAAATGAATCTTTGTTTGTTGTATGTAAATGTTTCAGCTATCACTAGTATTATTAATCCATATTCCCTGTAATGGAGACAAAAAGTCGAAAAAGCGGTATATGGTAAAATTTCCAAAAACAAAATCGCTTTGGAACGAAAAAAAAAAAAAAAAAAAAAAAAAAAAAAAAAAAAAAAAAAACACATTTCCTTCTTAACAGATGTAAATGTTTAATATATTTTTTCTCCCGTATTGTTGTATTCATTTTGCATGGATGAACATTTTAAAAGAAACTTTCAGTTTTCAGTTTAAAAACAAATTCCGTCATAATCATGTGTTTTTTTTTTTTGTTTTTTTTGTGTGTGTGTGTGTGTGTGTTTAATTCTACTTTAAAACGCCTAGTAATCTACGATTCTTTAAAAGGAATAAATTCTAATGTTTAATTGTAGAATAATGGCGGCTTAAAAGTATATGTCTTATTTGCAAACATTTTTGGACAAAGCCAAATATTACTGATTTATAAAAAGTCGAGAAAAGGATTTTCATGTAGAAAGATTCAATAGGAACTGATTGTTTTGGTCCATGAAAACTAGGAAGAATGGAATCAGTCTCGGCTTCGTACGGAAAAAAAAGTTAGGCCCGGCCCGTCCAGCAAAAAAATTAAGGCCCGAGCCCGGCCCGGCCCGAAAGATTAGTGACTAGGCCCGGTCCGGCCCGGCCCGAGTCTTCAGAAGTAAGGCCCGAGCCCGGCCCGGCCCGAATGCCATTATTGGAAATCGGCCCGAACCCGGCCCGCGGGCCGGGCCGGGCTCGGGCTTCGGGCCGCGGCCCGGCCCGTGCAGACCTCTAGCCGAGGGTACCAGAATGTTAGAATTCGAAAATAGGGTTAGTTTAAAAATTACTTACTAACCATGCAAGTCTTCATTTGCGGGTTGCATCTATGCGATGCGCGGAGCTTTGAATTAAAATCGAAGATCATCTGTTGAAATAAACTTATTCTAAGTTCAAATTCATCTAAAAGTCCATATATTATAAAAAATGTAGTTTAACTCCATCTAAAAGGCACATTCCTTCATTACATTCAGAGAACTCAATCGTTCTCACACACTTGTCAAAGTTCTTCGAATAATAATAAATAAAATCAGACGATATTTTCATTTTCTTAATTTACGCGTTCAATTAGTTTCACTTCATTTCATTTTACAACATCAGGTGACCCATACATTATTCCTGCCAATCAGGAGCCAGTATAAAGAAACCAATCACGTTGCTGCAGTAGCATGACGTCTTAGGCACTTGCTAAATATTTTAAGTGACTTAACTTGGCCAAAATGACATCTGGGCATGCGCATAAGTTCGGAAATTTGTAACTGCAACTTCTAACTGTTTTTTGTTTACATAGCAATTATCGTGCCATATTTCAATTAAAAATTAATTTTGTCATCCTCCCAATTTATTTTGCAGGAGGAAATAACAGGTTAAACATTTTCTATTTTTGATCTTTGATTACAAAAAAAAAACCCCACAAACACACGTGCTAAGCAACTAGGAGCGCGTTCACAGACGTAAACCTGGGTAACGTAGGGTTTCCCGACTAGAACCCGAACCGTTCAGAGACCGCCGTCACGTGACTTTTCCTACCATTCAGAGCCGTGAATTACCGAGATTTCGGGTAACCCACATTACCTGCAGAATTTTGTTGGGTAAAGTGATCACGTGGTTGGGTAATCTGATTTGTTTATCATTTGATAGCGTAACTGCGACTGCATATTGGAATATCTCTGTTTTGATTAGTTTTTTTGCACAGTATTTTCGTTTTTTCATATTAAGGAAATGATAATATAGACATTTTTTTATCTAAGTTTTACATTTCTTACAAGTTAGAACAATAATTTCGTTTATTCATGCTAAAAAAATAATAATAAAGATATTTCTAGTCTGAATTTTATTTTAGATAAGTTAGAAGATAAATGTTAATTTTTCATATGACAAATTAGTTAAGATTAAAAGAAAAAAAAAATTATTTTGGCAAAATATGTTTAACATAAGCAAAAACTAAAGGTAGAGAATAGGAATAATTCTTTATATCAGTAATTACAATTGTGTGTTCCATTTATTTGAAATTTTGTTTGTCCATATTTTTCTAATTGCTAAACATTTAGCACAGCTCATAATGATTTTAACACATAAACTTATTAATAAAGTATACATTTTAAAAACATTTTGATTACAAAAACACACAAAGAAAATATGCATATTATAAGAAAAAAGAAGTTACTGAAGTGATTTTCAATGGAGATATTTAAAAAAATATGATTGCATTATGAATCTGTAGGTTTGACTCTAGCAAAGGAATTTGATATCTTATTGACCAGCACTCTTAAATATTTATGTTTTGATTCTTTAGCCAGAATAACAGTTTGGTTCTTCAGAATGAAAAATATAATTTTTATCTAATGTTTTTATGAGCAAATACTGTAATATAAAGTTATTTTTCAATATTTGTTTTAGAATATCAGATAATATTATTCACTCATTTTAACCCATAAAGGAGTCCATCAAATAAAAAATGCTTTAAAACTATCCTCTTCTTATGAAATAACAATTCAAAGCATAGGGGGTTTTTTTAGTATATAAAATCATTTTTTAAAAAGATCTTGTTTAACAACATGAAAGTATGTGTGTTAAATACTATATAAAATTTTTAATATTTTAAAACTCTGAAATTTAAAGAACCTGTGTGCTGAATATTTGGTATTTGGCCAAAATCGCTGTTAAAGTATTGTAATTCACATTATTACTTTATTTATTAAAAAAAATTAAATTCTTGTATCAAATTTATTTTTAATTACTTGTAACAGTTAAATTACTAATGCATTTCGGTACTTTTCCCTCCCACAGGGACTTGGCATTATATTAAAAAGCGGGGTACTTATGTATTAACGCCACCACAGCAGAAGTTGTGCTAATGCACCGATAAAGATAAATTTTATTGTTCGCATGCGAATCCAGTTACCTTTTGGATCCCTTGTTGTCTTATTGTTTCCTGATTTTTGATGCCATTTGTTAGTGCTACGAAAATGCGCATTTGCGATTTGCCAAAAAAGAGACAGTTTTGAGTCTATGTTAAACTGTATATCAACTCATTTTCCACTGAAATCCGATTGACTATTTTATTTTTAAATAAAGTGTTTTCAATTTTGAAAATGTTTTAATTTTTAATAAAGTGTTTTATTTTATCCCAATTTTCTCGCAAAAATTTTAGGTGTAGATTGGCAGTACTTAAAAACTGTCATATCTGTCGCTGCAGTGGCGTTAATACTTAAGTACCAAAAGCGGGTTTAGAAAGTGATATCTAGTCGTCAAATAAAGTAAACAGCTATGAAAAAAAAACCTGATGAACATTTGTTTATATACATTTTTATACATAGATATATATTATCTTTTATTTATAAAATACTTCTGTTTGTATATAATGAGATAAATAGCTTCTTTATATTAGATTAATTGTATAAATGTTCAACAAATTCTTGTGTGTAGGAAAATGGTGAATATATTGACAGAAAATCATAGGCATGACTAAAACTATTTTGTAGGCGTGTACATTGGTCCTCCAATCTCATAAATTCTTTAGGTGCATTCAAAGTTATTTTATTGGTTTGTTTTAGAAAAAATTGACGATATGTCAATTGCCTTTCTTTTAGGAACATTCTGTGATCATCAACAAATGAAAGACATACTCATCAATGTTCACTGGTGATCTTTGATTTTTAAACTTCTGATAAAAAGTCACAAAACATCAAATGGATCGCATAAAAACTTCTGACATCAAGTGTTGGATTTTTAAGATCAAAACAAATTACAGTAGAACCCCGTTAATCCGGATCAGTTTGGTCTCTTTTTTTTTTTTTTTTCAAGTTTGAGAAGCGATTGGCAAATTTCCATAATATTAATTTGTTTCGTCGTCGTATTCTGAATAAAAAAACTTTTTTCTGAAATCTTTTTGGAAGAATTAAGCAAAGTAAACATTTTTACTGTCTGTAAATATTCAATAAGTTTAACATCAAGGTGATTTTCTGTAAGTATGTTTTATTTTAATTCATTTTTTTCTAATTCTCCAGATAATCTAGATTTTCGATAATCCGGATTGGATCTGGTCCCAGTTAATCCGAATTATCAGGGTTTTACTGTACTTTTCTTGACTACAGAAATTTTCATATTTTACTAGCAAAAGCCATGCTTTGTTTGGATTCGCGAAGCATTATTTTATAAAACAGATATTTGAAAGTAACAATATTTTTTTTTATTATTATTTTTGCATCTTTATTAAACAAAAACGTTATTTTATGTTTTGGCGCATTTAAATTTTTTATTTATGATGTAAAACTGGCATAATAAGATATTTTCGAAGCAAACTTTTACAATTTTTTTTTTAAATTTTCAACTAAAAGCTCTTTTAAAGATTTTTTTACAATTTCAAGTAGCCACTGGTGTTTTTTAATTGTTTGAAATATGCATGTTTCCAATCTTTGTAATCAACATCCGATAATCTTTGATAGCTATTTTAGAATAATATATTTGAAGAAAGCTTGAAGAAAGTTACTTCTTCAAAATCCTATTTTCTGGAAAAAACATTTGAAATCTGCTTTCGTTGATGCTATGAATTTTTAACTGTAAAACATTTTATTTTAATTTCTTCGTTTTTATACATGTTAGCATATGAGAATTGCTGTAATTCTCTCCGCGTGGGAGAACTTTTTACTTTCTGCGAATGGCAACTCAATTAATGGAATTATCTTTTAAAGAAGCGCTCTCTCATTCTCGCAGTGACGTTTTCACGAATAATTATTGTTGTGTCTGCGAACTTATTAAAGTCTTATTTTTCTATAAAATCCTTCTGATTAATGAGTCGATATTATTTAGCCACAATACGACCTTCGCAAAAATATTTATAAAGAGCTTGAACCAACAACTTCACGCAGATCTTTTAATTTTTCATTTATATAACAAATTTAAGAATTAATTTTATTTGTTTACAATTATTTTGTTGCCAGTTTACAAAAAAAAAAAAAAAAAAAAAATCCATAATACAAGTCTTTTAAAATGTTTAAGTGTCATCTGTGCAAACGATTTTGCGGGATAATGAAAACATGTTTTATTTAATAAATTAATCATGATTCTATCTATAATTATTTACTCCATGATTTAAACTTTTTTTTTTTCTGAAAATATACGCGTTTCATTTTTTATTTATTTGCTAAAATGCGTCCGTATTGGAAATGCATGTAAAATAAATTAATTAAAATAATAATTTTTTTAACGTTTTCTGTAAAAAAAATTATATTCTGCAAATCTACAGATCATAATTTATTTTTGTGTTTAATTTGAAGTTAAAATATTGAATAGTTTTTTTGTAAAGCGTACGACAAATTGTAATTTGAGTGGACTAGTAGAGGATTCGCTTCGCTCATCCTAATAACTTTCGTCAGATGCCTAGAGGTCAGACTTTAACTACTGGACATAGTTGACATGTCCATCTCTGCCTGTTTCTTTATTGGTGACCACAGAACACTTAAAAAAGAAAAATATTTATAGAGTTTCGTTAGATAAAATAAATAAACCAAACTTTATATCCTTAAATTGATGAAAAGTAATAAGTCATTCAGTTGGACTTTCTTTTCCAAGTATTTTGTGGTCATCAACAAGACAAATAGGTGGAAATGAACTTGTCGATGTAGTCATCTCGTAAATTTTTATTTCACATCCTACAAAAATCCTAAAATATGGAAGAGAGTGTCATATCACATCAAACGTTATGATCTATCACTGGAATATTTGTATTTATGCAATAAAATGTCAAATGTTTACATTTACAAAATACTTTTGTAGCATAAACTTTAATAATAGATCATATTAACTTTGCTTTATATGAAATATAAAGAAGTCATTGGAAGTGATCTAATTTTTGATTGAAATATATTTCACAAAAAGCAAAATAAGTCTGTTCTAAATATTGTTAAATATCTTCGGTTTGGCTGAATATTTGGTAGTACAAGTATTAAAAAATGCTCTGGTGAGCAACAAAAAACATTAAATGTTTAAATATGAAAAAGTGTTTGACAAGTGCTTCTAATTGAGCATGAGAGATGACAAGGGGTTATTTCTTGGCTGCAGCTCACTGCCAATACCAAATTTGAACAAATCATATTTGCACTTT
This sequence comes from Maratus speculifer, assembly GCA_964019185.1. Classification (NCBI taxonomy): domain Eukaryota; kingdom Metazoa; phylum Arthropoda; class Arachnida; order Araneae; family Salticidae; genus Maratus; species Maratus speculifer. The sequence continues at coordinate 282,639,688 of OZ025289.1, forward strand.
TTCTGTGTAAAGGAAATCAGTCACAATTATGATAAAAATGTGAAGCGCAAAGACATAGCCAAGAAAAATGCAGCATAATTAAACATGAATGTAAGGCGAAATAGTACCAGAAACCTTAGTTCCTGTAGCGTATCATACTCATGCAGTGCCACCAAGCATGCTCCCAGCATAGAACTGCACAGAAAATGATTTGTAGTCAATAGTGCAGTTCACATGTAAAGCAAAATTGAAAATTTTATTTAAAAAAAAAAAAGCTTTAAGCAATTTTTTTTTATATGGAAAAAGTGCAAATATGACTTTTTCAAATTTGGTACTGACAGTGAGCTGCAGCCAAGAAGGGACCCCTTGTCCTCTCTCATGCTCAATTAGAAGCATTTGTCAAACACTTTTTCATATTTAAAAACATATTAACCTTTTTTTTTGCTCACCAGAGCATTTTTTAATACTTGTCATTAAAATTTTTTGTTAAAAACTGAAGATTTTTTTATATCTTGAAAAGAAAAATATTTGCTGCCAAAATTTTATTTTTATATTTGAATTAATTATTGCATTGTCAAATAAAATGCATGATGTCTGATAAATAAACCAAGGAGTCGAACAAAAATAATTACAGTGCGCTCACAACTTTATTCAAAGAACTGAAACTAAATGCTTCTCAATAAAAACAATTACGTTTTCCACATGATTGATTTAATTTGAATAAATTATATTACATACATAAAAAATTTATACTTATTTAAACTCGGTGGCAACGAAAAAAAAAAAAAAAAATCTACAACAGCAATAATTTTTAACTGGAACTTTAAGACACGAATTCGATTTTCTCGGCAATCGTGAAACATACAAAGATAAAAAAAATCTATTTTAAGTTTTACCAAAAGGGGTCTACTCTGTTACTACTCTGTTATCCTGTCGACCAAAAAATTATCGCCAAATTCTAAGATTAAATGCTGATAATGGAATATCACGTTCAATGACATTAAGTACGTTAAAGGTGTTTGAAATGTCATTGCATGATTTTATTTTGACATTTTATTTGTATTTTTATTAATATTCTAATAATAATAATATATATTTTTTTTTTTTTGTTATTTAAAATAAAAATTATGTCAATAAGTATAATTTGGCTATTAGTTTGGCGATATTTATAATTTGATGAAATTGGTTGACGGGATAACAGAGTAGTACCCCAAAAGGATTAAAATAAACCAAAAATGAAGTTAATTCCTCCATGGGATCGTTAGCTATCGCTTGTTGAATTTTAGGTCTTCATTTTTTTGTTAAAAGTTAAATAAAAAACAACAGTAAACTACGATAATTTTTTGAATGCTATCATTTTATTCGTCTTGTCAAGTTCTATCTTTTGAAAAAAAAGAAAATCACTGTCATACGTGAACTGTTTGCCACATTTTAAACAGACATTTGCATTTTTCATTTCTTAAACATACTATACCAAATGCTACCGCGCATGCTATGATAGTATGACCAAGCCAAATAGACAGCGCTCATTGCATCCCTAGTATTTAAAATAAAAAATTGAAATGCATAGAATAGAAATGAGCTTTAAAACATATTACAATGTTTACTATAAATAAATACCTCCAATCATCACAGTATCACTTCAATGTAAAATTCTGGATTGAGCAACCCCCCCCCCCCCACCCTGATTCCCCTAGTTACATCTATGCAGAAAATATGCATACAAAATTTCTTATTCTCACCAAAATCCCTATAGTCGAACATTGTCTGCATTTCTTATTTATAACATTTTCAGACAAAGATAATGTAAAAATATTTACAGGATAAGAAAGAACATTTTATTATTGTTATCCAAAAAAGTATGAGTAGAATAACTTTTGAAATCCCAAATGAACTTAATATCAACATATTAACGTACTGTGAATGAAACACATCCATTGTCACAAATGAGACCTTGCAACTTCAGTGAAGAGCTTGAGTGAAGACACCAAGGACTAGCGGGATACATATACAGACAGAAAATTAATAAAATATCTGCCTGATAATGTATCCAGCTGTCATAAAAATTTTAACAGATCTTCGATTCCAGAGTTCCTTGACTTCCCAGCAGGCTTCTTAACAACGGGGATAACATTATGTGATTTCATTACACTCCATTATAAGTTAATATATTGATACCAAGTTCAATTAGAATTAACAAAAGATATTTTAAATGTACATTTTTAGATAGCAGTTTAAAAAACTTCTTTAATTTTCTGCAAATATTTTTATTTTTTCTGCTGTCTGCGAGGTTTTTTTTTTATTTTTGTTTAAGAGTATAGAAATAAAGTAAACAATATTACTTGGAAACCAAAAATAAACTAAGTAAGCATCAAAACAAACACATTGCAATATAGTTACAGCTACCGACAGTTGTGTTACCATATTCTTGAATTCATGGAAACACACAATCTGCCCATTTTCGCCATGTACACAAAGATATTTAGCAAATTGCGACTGGCTTTTTTTTCCCGATCATTTTAAATTTATTTTATAATTTACACATCCATAAAATAGAAGTTTCTTGGGAGGGAAATGTCAGCAGAAACGTTTATTTGATCTATGCTTTTTTTCGCGAGAGGGCGAGAATTTTATTACAAATTTTATTGATATAAGCACATAGTAATTTAAACATACCATATTTTCAACCGAATGATTGCATCTCCACTTCACACTAAAATCGCCAGCAAAATTTGCAGCAGACATTTGTGCCACAGTATATATTTAACATAAAAAATAACTTTTTAAGCACTTCTCCTTCTAAACAGAGTGAAAATATTATAATCTTCTCATCTGACGAATAATCTATCTGAACAATCAAAAGCTCAGTTGCCGCCATGTTTGTTGATGTAAATAAAAAAATCCCGTAACTTTTCCCGAAGCCGTTCAGAGAAGTTTTAACCCAACCTTTCCCCGAGAAACCAGTATGACGTCATTCCCCGATTTTCCGAGTTACTCGTGTTTTGGTCTCTGAACGCGCTCTAGGGCAAACAAATAGCAGCTTGAAACAATTTATAATTATTTGTAGGACTCAACTCCAGTTATTTAACAATCAGAATTAAATATTCTAAAATTCAGAAATAATAATTAAATATTCAGAAGGCACTTTTCAACTCAACTCATAGTTAAGTGAGCATCTCAAAAGTTAAGTGAGTTTCAGAAATTTGCTTAAGTGAGAATCTTGATTCCGGGTACGACCGCTTCAAAAAACTTCAACTTAAGTGACTTAACTTTCTCAGTGCGAACAGGGTGTAAGTCTGCAATGAGGGGAAGAGGAAGCTTAGAGCTGTTGTATCGAGACTTGCAGAGTGGCGACTGGAGTTTTGTTTTGTTTTTCTGTTAAGAAAATTTTATTCCACATATTCTGTAACAATGTCGCAACATGTTCTCAAAACTAAAGCTTAACTATGGCTACAGATTGAGAATAGATTAGACCAGCGGTTCCCAATCTTTCTTGGTACACGACCCACCTTTCTGTGAAACAAAAATTTCGCGACCCACCTTACGCTGTAAAAAAAAAGGATTGATCTACTAAAAAAATTTTAGTGATCCTTGCAATTACTAAAAAAAATTTTGTAATCTTACTCAGTTACAAGAAAATCTGCAAGAGTTACTAGAAAAAAGCTAGCAACGAATAGAGTTAATAGTTTTATATTTTTAATAGCTATTACTAAAACACACTTAGTGTGGCCGTGATAGCCTAGTGGTCATAGCACCGAACTCCAGACTGAAAGGTCTCGGGTTCGATGCTCGACACCACCAAAGACGCGCCAGGTATATGCAGTGTAAGTACTCGTTAAATAAAGGGGTTATGCAAATCATGTCGTAGTCATTGGTAATGATCTAAGGACTTTCTGAAGCATATCAAAATTGAGCAGGTGGCAATGTTTGATGCTAGTTTGAAGTTAGTTATACAAAAAATTCTTTTGTTCAGTTTACAAAAGAAATGTTTGTTTCACTTGAAAAAAAGTTTGGAATGGTTACTAAAAAATTCTGTGAAATACAAATTTACTAAAAAATTTTTAGTAATGAGACGTTTTCCGACCGGTGTTTAATTTTGGTCCCATGGTCTCGAAAATGCCCGAAATGACTTTCCCGGAATTTTTGGAATCGAAAGACACCTCTCGCGACTTCCAACTCGCCCGCGTTGCGAACTGTAATCGGCTTCAGGCCGACAGACAGACAGACACACAGAGACGCACGGATTTTATTAGTATAGATATTTAGATTTTTTTAAAACTGAATTAAACTGATTTTTTAACCCGAGCGCGAGGCCTTTTTAGGCGCGAGGCCCTGTGCGATCGCACCTGTTGCACACCCCTAAGGACGGCTCTGAGCCCTGTAATCTCAATTATAGAATTCGTACACTCCGTATAATACGCATAAATTTATAGAAACTTAAAAAAACACGTATCATAATTAAAAATTCATTTCATCCATCCAACAGTCATCATCAATAATATACAGTACTTTGGATAGAATCAGCGTTGAATTCAGACACTTTTCTCCGGGAGGGACTTCTGTGGCTCAGGGGGGACATTATAGAGTTCCAGGGGGGGAGGGTTGCACTTTTGGACCATTAAAAATCCAAAATCTTAAATCTTTCGGGGGGGGGGGTATTTTATTGCTCTGGGGTAAATGTCTCCCCTGGGCCACCCCTTGTATTCAACACTGAATAGAATATACTATCTGAAATCTTTTGTGTGTTCCTATAAATGCTATGCACTTCATATTATGCATTAAATAATTTATATTAAGCCTCAGCAATACGTATAATTGAATTATACATTAAATAGTTCAATATAATTAAAATATATCATAAACATTTCCCCTTTACCATTATGTAATAGAATTCTTTTGTGTTTCCCTGTAAATAAATAATATCTATACTTTCCATTGCATATTTTACAGAACATTTTAGTGTACTTCGTAGATGCATGTAAATTTTAATATATTTGACAGGTTATAATATCTTTAAAATTCATTTGAAAAGAATTTTTTGCACAGGCGATGATATAATGGAAAAGCTTTTGAATGTCCCTATAAATAAATATTAACTAGTATTTTCACTGCATATTTTACAGAATGCATATTTTTCACTTTGTAAATGCATCTAAATTTTGATATGTTTACAGGGTAAAACATCTTTGGAATTCATTTGAAACAATTTTTTCTCCATAGGCCGTAAAGTAACGAAATTCTTTTGATTGTCTCTGTAAATAAACTAATCATGCTAGAAACTTCAATTGACATAAGGTTTATGCTAGGGTAAACATCAATAATCTTCAAAAATTTCAGGGCAATCCGAGCATATTTACGAAAGTTAGAGTGCAGACAGACAAATTGAAATCATAAACACTTTGAGCTACTCCATCTCAATTCAGGCAGACAGTACTGATATGCGTCAAGTCACCATCACAGATTTTTAAAAAAAAAATTCAGTAGTTAGAACTTAGTGATTTATAAAATTTCCTAAAAGGATTTTTCCCTAAAATTTTTTTTCTCTGATTACAGCACTTTAAAGTTCATGATAAAATTGGCAGTTTTCAGAAAAACTGAAAAACGCTTCATTTTGAAATGAACACAATACCAAACATATTCAGTCAATTTATTTTTTATAAACAGTTATTAAACTGAATTTTACTTTGGCATAGTTTTAAAAAATATAGTAACATTTTTACTTAATTAAAAAAATTAGATTTTAAGTATAAAAAATATAATTATTAGTGAATTTAAGATTTTTTTTCAGAATGAAAAAAAATATTTTAAAGCTAAACATTGATGGCAATCTAAAGACCTTTAATGGGAGTTTTACAGCAAATTTTATTTTAACTCTAATGTGCTTACAACTTTTGTAATTCAATTTTAAATTTTGCAAAATTTTGTAAAATCACTACTTTTGAAATGCAATTTCTCAAAAACACCATTTTTTAAAAATCTGATAATATGCTCAATTCATACCTTATTAGTCTCTAATAAATACCTTACAAGCAAATCGTGTGTTTTTGCTTAGAAAATTTTATATGATTTTTTGAAAATAACATGTTGTGTGTATTTTTCAACTGACCACAAAGTCAAGCTCTTCCTTATTTAACCGAACTTGTAATGTAATTAATATTTCAAACTAAAAAATACATCACTAGTATATAATTATTACTGTTAAATTATAGCTAATCATTTGCTTAAATTTAAAATTGCATAACATACAGCCAATAATAAAATTAGTATTGATCATATGTCATTTCATTCCATTCTCATGAATGTGTTAAATCCATCTACAATGTGTAAAAATTTTGTTATATAGTATGGATATAATATATTAATGTGCAAATACATACATAACAGAAGAATTAGGTAATGGAGGTTTCTTAAATTAACTTCAACTCCTTATCGTTAAAGGTACGAAGTCGCTCAGATTGTCCTATTGTAACTGGTTTTTCTGTTTCTAGAAGCACATTTTCCAATGGTAATGCACATTCATATTTTTTCTTTCCAGATTCTTTTGGCCACTGGAATGCTTTAACTATGGAACATGTTGGGTACATGAATGATACTTTAATGTCGTTTAGTTCTTGTGATTGATATACCATTGATTTGTCCTATCCACCAATTATTTTCATAAATAAATCCAATGAAATCACCGATTTGGAAACTATGTATTGAATATTGTCTTTTCATTTGGCTGAAGGTTTCAACTTTTGTCAATTCATTTTTACTTGCTCGTTCCATATAATTTCCATTATTTACAATCACCCTATAATGTTTATATCTAATACCAACAATAGATTTTGCATTAGCATATTCTTTCTCATTATTAGCTCTATAGGATTGAATAATATTTTTGTCTGGATGGACTAGAATGTTATTTTTTAGCAGAGAAGATAGTTCAGCAACAAATGAGACAGAATTTTGGATAGCTTTTATTGGCTAATTTTGGAGATTAAATTTTGTTGCATAGTGCTTGTCTCAGTCCCCAATAGCATCACTTGCACTTTTAACATGGCCAGTACCTGAAAATATCCTCTAATTCAGTACAATTTTATTTTTGTGCAATTCATAAAACTGATACTTGTTTTTAAAATGTGCTCCAGCTCCATCTGATATATACACAGGTGATTCCAGTGTTTGTAATTGGTACAACTTAAATAATTCTTTTTTTACTTTTTCTATGTCACAAACAGCATGAGCTGTATCATGAGTTAATCATCAGAAACTATGATAAAACTCTTTATTTCTTCTCTAAAGTATGCTGTGCAGGTAACTAACGATATCTGAGTATTCTGCCAGTGGTAGCTTTGTACTTCATTTGGCAGTATTAGTGAGTAATTTTCAGCAAAGTCAAAATGCATCACAAGCGCAGATTTTTTTTAAGGGGTTTGGCTTATTTAATTTTATGAATAGGAATTTTTGAAGATTAGCTTATATTTATCTGCCATAATAATGTGCATATTATTATTTTTTCATTAAAAAATATTATTATAAATACAGAGAAATAAGAAAAAGCTTGATCTTCTGGTTTTCTGAGAAAAAAAAAAACTAATTGGAAAAAACTAAACTTGAAAAAAAATCTAATTCAGTTGTAATGTATGTATTTGCATTTTAATATATTATATCCATACTATATAACAAAATATTTAACACACTGTAGATGAATTTAGCACATTTATGAGTATGGAATGAAATGACATATGATCAATACTAATTTTATTATTGACTGTATTTTACGCAATTTTAAATTTAAGCAAATGATTAGCTATAATTTAACAGTAATAATTATGTACTAGTGATGTATTTTTTAGTTTGAAATATTAATTACATTACAAGTTCGGTTAAATAAGGAAGAGCTTGCCTTTGTGGTCTGTTGAAAAATACACACAACATGTTATTTTCAAAAAATCATATAAAATTTTCTAAGCAAAAACACACGATTTGCTTGTAATGTATTTATTAGAGACTAATAAGGTATGAATTAAGCACATTATCAGATTTTTAAAAAATGGTGTTTTTGAGAAATTGCATTTCAAAAGTAGTGATTTTACAAAATTTTGCATAATTTAAAATTGAATTACAAAAGTTGTAAGCACCTTAGAGTTAAACTAAAATTTGCTGTAAAACTCCCATTAAAGGTCTTTGGATTGCCATCAATGTTTAGCTTTAAAATATTTTTTTTCATTCTGAAAAAAAATCTTAAATTCACTAATAATTATATTTTTTGTACTTAAAATCTAATTTTTTTAATTAAGTAAAAATGTCACTATATTTTTTAAAACTATGCCAAAGTAAAATTCAGTTTAATAACTGTTTATAAAAAATAAATTGACTGAATATGTTGAATATGTTTGGTATTGTGTTCATTTCAAAATGAAGTGTTTTTCAGTTTTTCTGAAAACTGCCAATTTTATCATGAACTTTAAAGTGCTGTAATCAGAGAAATAAATTTTTTAGGGAAAAATCCTTTTAGGAAATTTTATAAATCACTTATTTCTAACTACTGAATTTTTTTGAAAAAAATCTGTGATGGTGATTTGACATGCCCTGCCTGAGCTGAGATGGAATTGCTCCCTTTTAAATTTGTTGGAAAGTGTTAAAAAATATTTCCTGCTCCAGTTATGATAGAAACATGATTTAAACATTGATTTTAAGTAGGAAAAACTAAAAAAAAGTGTAATTTTTTTTTTTTTTTTGAAGATTTTTGTGTTTTGGATCCCCCTTTTGCGACGAGAGCCTTTTACAAAATTTTTAATGTTTAGTCATCAGTTTTTGAAAAAAAAAAAATTTGTGCCTTATTAAAATCAAAAAATGCTCTGATTAAATAAGGCAAATTTTATAGTAGAATTGTACTAGTAGGGATAAACAAGGATTCTTAAGCCTTTCAGTGGCATGTACACATACCGCTCGTCCTTAAGGGGTTAAGGAAAGAAATATTTTTGGACTTGATAGAAATAAAAAATGATCTGTAGATTCGGACAATAATATTTTCTATCAAATGATTTAAAAAACCTTTTATATTATTTTGTCAAGTATATTTTTTCATTCTACGAATCCATTTTGTAAACAAAAATGAAACCTGAGTATTTCTTGGAGTAAAAATCAATAAAGTCATGAATGATTAAGTATGTGAAATATTATCATTGCATCAAAGTTTCTTTTTTATTATTATTATTTGAATAAAGAAAGGACTATATGTCTGCATTTTACGAAGACAAAATATTTTAAATATTAAAAATAACTGCAGAATTTATGCTTCCAACTGTAAAACAACATATATGTATGTTATTTGAGAGGAAAACATACATTTTAATAGAATACTTTATTAAGATTGGTTTAAAATGGTGCATATTTGTGTGCTCATTCCTTTTAATCATATAATAGTTTCACAATTTCTTTTATGAAATTTTTAAAATACTTTTTTATGAAAATTTTTAATGAATTAAAATTTGCAAAAATTCAATTATTTACATTCAATTATAAAAGTATTTTTCAGCGTTAAGATTTTAAAAAGAGAAGAATTAGAAAAGAAAGTTATGAGAAATATGTTGCTGAAACCTGTGTCGTTTACAAACATAAAAGCATGGGTCAAAATAACGAAATTGGGGCATCAACAGCTTTTCAGGGATGTAGTGAAAGGTATATGCAGGTATACACCATATACCTTCTGGAAATTTCCAAGTAAACTGTATACAATGTTTCTTAAGAAAGCTAGAGTATATATACAGTACAGAACCATTTATCCGGAATGGCTGGGGCCAGATGTACTCTGGATAACTGGTAGGGCATTAAAACAGCATCCATTTGATAAGTTTTATGGAATATACAGTGGCAGTCAAAAGTTTCCGGCCAGCAAAAAATTTTCTATTTATTTGTAAGTATACCCATATGAAGAGGAATCTCAAAGTGATACTTATACATTTTATTGACATAATAGTTAGAAACTTACTTATAGAAGAACACGTAAATATCAATAAATTTAACTGAAAAATTTAAGTATAAAGGAAAACGCATGTTCTCAAAAGTTTCCGGTCACTTTCACAAGTTTGTAAAAAAGTGGTATTGTAATAGAAAATTACAGTGATCAACAATATTTACAATTAGTATTTTATCGTATTACTACTTTATTAGCTTTAATAATAAAGTACTGTGGCGCGGCAACGTGACATTCATACAATCAACGGTTAAAGATCGTCTATGGTGCGTTTTTTCCACATTTCTTGCAATTTTGGAGAAATTTCGGCTGAGTTGGAATATTTATAGTTCCACAGACTTTTGCCAACTTCTTTCCAAAGATTTTCTATTGGATTCATGTTGGGCGTTTGGGCTGACCATTTCAAAAACGAAATTTTTTGTGTGAAAACCATTGCTTATGGAGGCTTGCATACATTATTTATGTCGTTATCATGTTTTGAAAAATAGTTGCAACCAAAATTTTTCTCTAATAAGGTAGAAAATGGTCTTGCTAGATATCCTTATACATTGTATTATTCACTTGGCTGTGGATTTAAAATAACGGACCGACACTTTTTGAAAAAAATACTCCCCACAGCATAACGTGTCCTTCATCATGCTTCATTGTAGGAATAACATAGGTCGAATGATATCTTTTGTTGTTAGGTCATCGGATGTTGTGTCTGCCATCACTTCCAAAACTGTTTTAAATTCGATTAATGGAAAAATAGTATTTTTGTCCATTTTTCACTTGACCAGACTGTGTTCCTTGGAAAATGCCAGTAAGGTATGTCAGTATTTTTTTTACCTCTGAAAATTTTTTAACACCGACTCTTACATAAAGTTCTGTATCACGTCAGCATCATAACACAGTAGACAAACTTATTCCAGCAATATTTTCATTCCGTAAATCGCAATATATTGAAACGGAATTTCCATGCAGATAATCAATGGTTTTTCTCCTGATAATTCTGTCCACAAGAATAGTAATTTTCCGGGGTCTCCCGGACCTCTGAAAGCCATGACCATCTTTATATAATTTTTAAATATCGTTTACAGTCGATTTTACCGATCGATAATTTAGCTGCAATATCTCTGGAAGATTGGCCTTTTAGCGACAAACTAATCACTCATTTATGAACAATAATTGTTGAACTTTTCAAATTTGAGTTCAAACTATGCTATACACGTTGATTCATTCATAAACACAACCAAAAAACACTTTACGGATAGAAAAAACTAAAGAATGATAAGTGGCCGAAAACTTTTGAGAACATGCGTTTTCTTTTATATTTAGTTCTGTCAATTAAATTTATTGATATTTAAACGTTCTTCTATAAGAAAGTTCCTAACTAATATGTCAATAAAATGTATAAGTATCGCTTTGAGATTCCTCTTCATATGGGTATATTTACAAATTAACTGAAAAAATTTTGCTGGCCGGAAACTTTTGACTGCCACTGTATGTGATTGTGATATTATTTCTAATTTTAAATTAATTATTAGAATACTTGAGCTAAGAATCAGATGCAAGTAAGATGTAGTGATCAAGTAAGATCAAACGTTAAAGAAGTTTGAAAGAAGGTAATTTATGAGAATTTCTTGGCAACATAAATTCTTCTGTTTTCTCTGCATAAAAATGAAAATATCTATAATATAACTCTATATGTTTCTATTTCATTAGATGCTGTTATCAAACTATATAATTGTTTCAAGCAATGCATATGTCAACTGGCAGTGTATGACACTATTTTCTACAAAGATTCTAACATCAGTCTATTACAAATACTATGTATACTAATATATATAAAAAAACAATGATGGAAGTCTTTAAGAGCGACACTGGTTACCAAGTCATTTCACAAAAAAGTACTGTTGGAAACTTCAAAATTGCCTACAAAAACCTGTGAAGTGAAAGAAAAATGATGAAGGTAAATAGGAGGAAAAAATAGGAGAAAGGAGCAGAAATTGGATTAAAAAATAGCGAAATGATGCAATTTATGTCTTTTGAAAGGGTGCTTTTACTGTGGACAAGAATGTGGGAGGAGACTCTTGGTTCAATGTTAAGAAAGAATGGTGATATTCGAGCTCATAGCGACTACTCAAATGCAGAGGGTGATTATTAAGTTTTTGATTTTTTTGTCAGATAAAATAATTGTCACTAAGAACAGCATTTTTTTTTTTTTTTTTTTTTTTTTTTTTTTTTTTTACATTCAAAAGCAAAATTAGAAAAAGGATGGAAAGAATAATGTTAGAGATAGTCATTAAGATTTTTATAAGTTTGACAAAAATGCTTTTTTTATTAAAAATTGCACATTTTTTCTGTGCATATAAAAAAACTATTTATCAATAAAATTTATTTAAATACGCTTTTATCGCTAAATAATAAAAATTAACATCATTTGAGCAATTCTTTTAGAAAAACACAGGTAGCCAGTATTTAGACCATATTTTCAAAACACAGATTTGCAGCAGACTTCCTGCATTTTGCTTGTTATAAATATAAAATGCCTTTTAAACAGATTTTTTTTTTTTTTTTTCTAAACAGGTGTAAAACATGTCAAGGTATGCCACTGTCACTTTTCTCTAAACTAATTTTGAAAATTGTAGGATATAGATTGAAAACATAAGTGGTAGCCAATATTTGGATCTTTTCCTACATTAATAGGCTGCGAAATGGTCAAGGAAAAACACAGTCAAAAAAAGAAAACTACTAGTATTTTTTTTATAGGAAATACTTCAAATAATATAAATGGATTAAAGAACGTGAATTTCTCTTTAACAAAATACTGATATTTCCCACCTTTTTATTTTCTTCTATCTTAATGGATGAAAGTATTGGATTCATGAAAAATTTTGAAATCCAGTTTTCAACGGATTTACACATTTTAGGGGTCCCGAAAAACACTAAGAACCGATTACAAGAAAAGTTTAGAATCTTTTTTATAGATAATTTTGTACAATATGCCAACTTGAGAAAGCACTATAAGTAATACAATATAATAATTTAAAAGTTGTGTTTTTATAAAAATATTTTACACAGATAAAAATTTAGAATTTTAATGCATAAACAGAAATATGCCAATGGTGAGTATCTAATTAATTTTAAATAAAGAGGAAAAATGGATTAGAGGTGCGCCAAATAGAAGTCAAATTTCAATATTTCATGTTAAGAAAAAAGGTTGTTGCATATTTTTACTGTAACTAAATGAAAAAATTATAGCTCCTTTGCTTATTTAAATACATTTGGTATTTTTCATTTGATACTTTCAAGGGTAAACTTAGAAAAAAAAAAAACTTCAAATTTTTTTTTCTATTAGTGTAAGTTTGTAAAATATGCAATAATTTTCTGTAAATATAACATTTAATAATGAACTCACAGGTTTTAATTTATAATTTATTTTATGAACTTAATAAATACACAAGTCAAAAAAGTGGACTGAGACATCACAACATATAACGGAATGTGATATATAAAAATTCATAGCACAGACATACATTCACCTATCTCTCAGATTTCCATTAAAAAATATCTCACTTCATTCTAGAACATCAAATTTGAATTTAAAAAGGATATCTTGAGAAACTTTTTGTACTAAGATTACATTTTAGTAATAGAGTATATGGAAAATTTATAAAGGTATCAAATCTAGTACAAATATACTTCCTTTCTATTAATTTTAAGAGATTCAAATATGCTCTGAAAAAAAAAAAAAAATGAACATAATCACATGACATCTATTTCTACATCTAGGTTAAAAAATAATGTATTTTCATAGGTACATTTCAATATGTTGAACAAATTACATACATTACATATCATTACTATACATTGAAAATGTTTGATATGTAATGAAAAAAAAGATTTATACAAAATAAAAGATAGCTATACATTTTTTTTTTAAATTAAGATTCTAATGTCTTTAAGTACACAAACAAATTTTTATACCTTTTAAAAAGTTATCCAATAAAATCACTTCTAATATTAAAAGTAAAGATATTAAATAGGTGACTGAATTAACAATACATATAAGGTAAAAGCACAAATAAGCTGATATCAACAAATTTAACAACTAAATGTTCTTTATCAAAATAGTCAGTAATTTTCTAAAAAACAATAACATAGCAGCAATATTAGTAACTTTACATTGAACCACATTTCTGTATAAACATACACTGGATTCATAATTAAGTTAAAGAGAACTATGCAATTTTTTATTAAGATTTAAGAAGAAAGCTCTTTTAAACTGAATTTTTTTAACAAAAGATAAAAAAAGAAATAAACAAAACAGTAATAAAATTGTAATACATGAATTATTCAATATTAACTCTTTCATCATGACAAGGGGCACATATATATGCTGTAGAGATTTCATAGAATTTCATTTTCATTTCATTCCCTTTAAATTGAACACCACTTTTTAACAGAATATTTTGTCTTATTTAATTACAACATTTTATCGATTAAATAAATTAAAAATTTTTTAACTGTGGTGTTTTTCATAAAAGAATTAACAGAAATTTTCTTTACTTTGGAACTTTACTTAATTTTCTTTTCTTTATTTTGATACTAATTAAGTGTGTTACATTTGAACTAAGCTACTTTTCCATCAATTTAAAATTACAGATAATAACATATAAAGCTGCCATTCAGATATATAGCCTCACAATTTATAGTCAGAACCATCCTTAAAAGTGTGTCAGATGCACTCATACAAAATATCAGCCTCCCCCCCCCCCTAAAAAAACTTACAGTAGATTAAAAAAATTATTTTTTGAAATTTTATTTTGCATGAATTTTTCGCCTGTTACGGAGTGTATGGCGAATGTTTTAGCTGCTCCATTTAATACTGAAAAAGGAATGTTTAATCTGGGGTTTTCCCCCCTCAGCTTTGATGTGCATATTTAAAACTATTTCTACAAGTGTAGCACATACAGACATTAAATCAATAAGTGGACATTACCACAATATTAAGATAAGCTACTGAGACAGTCAAATTGAGTTTTTGAAATGATATAGATACTACTAATTATAACCAAAATACACACGCTGGTTAGTGATCTTTTACTTTAAAATTTGATAATAAACAGTTTAAGAGATTGGTGCAGCTGGTAATTTTAGATAAACTGTAACAGTTGTTTGGAATGTAATAACACACATTTACTTTTCTGCAAAAGCTATTTTAAGTCTATTGTTTAATGAAGTTTCCTTACCTTTTTTAAATATATAGTGGTTTTAAAAGTCTGAATGGGGAAAAATAACCAAATTTAATTTCCACAAAAATGTCAAAATTTCATTAAGCAACCTTATTGTACAACTAAAACATTTTTAAAAGGATATTGCACGCATATTTTGAAAAAAAAAAAAAAAAAAAAAATCAAAATACAAAAAATGTTAGCTTATAATGCTAATCAATAAGCAAATTTTAGTAACAAATAGGCAAATGTCCATTTAAAGTTTAAATATTATTTAAAAAATACAAATAAAGGATGCAGTACAGCTTGTCCTAAAAAGCACTGTCATAATGAATTTTTTAAACAAACAACAAAAAGGATTATAAAAGGTTTGATTGCTTGGGGATTTATTTTCCTTACTTGATACAATCATCAATTTAGTATGTAGGACAAGTTACTAAGGAAATGTTGCAGATTCATTTTACAAAGTAATGAATACTTTGCAAAAATTCCAATCACAAAGAATAGATAAAAAAAGACAATGATGAGAAAATGATTCAATATCAAATGACTTCTGGTTATGAAGGTATTTAAAATCATGAGTGTATTACTAACAAAATATATAGAATTGGTATCTACCTTTCCCAACATATTTGAATGTGAGCAATTTCATAAACAACAAGCTTTCATACTTATTTGGATCAATGATGGTGTATACTTTTTGAATGGTCTTTTAGTTTTTATTTTAACTTTGGATGTAGTTTAAATGCTATGAATTTTTTAAATATACCATGCATTATTGGTAGAATGATATCTATAGTATATGCTGGACATTCCTTTTGGGGGAAATTATTTTGAGGAATAAAAATCATTATCTGGGGAATATGGCACAAAACATTATCATCTATGAATATAACCATTGCTGTTTCCAAATTGATCTTATGAATTAGGAATCAAGAAATTTTCTAAAATTGAAACACATTTCTCTGAATTAGCATCCTCATTCACAATACATAATTTCCAGCCTTGCAGAAATGCAATCCAAAATCATTATTAAATCAGGGAACAGTTTTCCCCCTCACTCTTTAATTTCATAATCAACAAATGAATTTTCCTCAATTGTAACCTGCAACAAATACAAATTATAATTCATAATTAAATAACAATTTGCTTTTCTTTCATTTTACAATCTCCAAAATATTTTTTTGTTTACTATCATCAGCACTAATGCAAATTATGATTTATCACTAAATAACAGTTTATTCCAGTCATCCTCAAACTAGTCAGGGATTTTTTTGGTTCATCATAATATGACTTGTTTATGCTCGTTTGGCACGTTGTGGTTTTGCCTCAACTTTGCAATACTGATATCCAGCTTCTTTCAATCTGTTGTACAACATCCTGTTTGACAGCTTGTTCTTGTGCTTTACATCTCATATTCTTTTATATTTTAATAAAGTATGTTCCTGGCCTACCTTGTAGTGTACCAAAGCTGATGCATTTTTGCACACTTTTAAGCTTTATGAATTTTTTTGAACTTTTCATGTAGTTTGTAAAAATAAAAATGGCCTCACATTTTGTTTGTTTTAGCAATCTAAAGAACACCTCCTTCGTTTTTAAATCTAGCTCTCTTATATCTGAAATTGCATCTACTGGTTTAAAATGAGTAAAGAGAAAAAAAGCCTTATTGGGTTTATTTTAACCATATTGGGTGGAATCGCACAAGACTACAGCATATCACTAAGCTGATCATCAGGCATGAAAGTTTGTGCAAACAAGTCAAGGAGTCCAAAGTTCCAACTCCCCCCCCCCCCCTCTTTGAACTGATGTGATTTCAAATATTTTTCCACACAAGTTTTAGAAAAAAATCATAAATAATGAATTCTTATTTTGTAATTTCTGTTGTGCATGTGTATCTCACTAAATCTTGACCATTCATTTAAAAAATATATAGCTTTTTAATTATAATAAAAATGTAAAAATTTCATAAAAAGTTGTTGAATACAGAGTGAGGATTCCACACTTTTTGTCAAGAGTATTCCATTCCATTCTGGTAGAACATGAAACTGCTATTCACAAGAAACTTTGAATATATATTCTTGTTTTTCAGATAGCATCTTTTTTTTTTCTTTCAATTAATAAATAATTATAATTTTCACTGCTTAAAGACTGGTATACAAAGAGAGTTTAAGGCTATTTTGCACCTTCTCAAGCTGATCTCAACTCATCTCTAGTGTGCATTGCGATTTTACACTTTACTTGCCTTTAATGTTTTATCCTTTTTCAGGGGACATGTAGAACACTTATTTTTGTAACTAACACAAACTTTTTAAAAACATATTAGTAGTCGTTTTTAGTATGTGCTCATTTCTATTTTACTTCTCTGCTATGATAATCTTTTATAATACAACTAGATGTGTTGTAGGTAACAAACTTGTTCTACACATTAAACTGATGACTATATTAAATAAAGGATTTACATAGTGATTTTTTCTTTTTTGATTGTGGAGGAAAGAGTTCTGGAACAGTGCTTCATTTTTCCAAGTAAGGATCTGCTTATTTTTAAATAAAGCCATACTTTGTAATATTTTTAATGAGTTAAAAAAATTAGTTAAACATAAAACAAAAAAAGAATTATGCATATGAAAATAAATCTTAAAACTGTTAATGTTTTAAATCTGGATCAAAATTAAATTATTACGTTAAAAAAAAAAAAAAAAAAAAAAAAAAAAAAAAAAAAAAAACTTGTTTTGAGGTGAAAACAACATCTAGTTGAAAGAATATACTTAGTCTGGACAGTGAGTGTGTTAAAACATTAGTAAAAAGATCTTTTATTTTAGACATCATTTATTCTGATAGCTTATGAAGCATCTTCACTTAAGGGCATTTTCTTTTTTTATTTAGAGTCGGGAAATTTGTAGTACTAAATAAATTATTTTTTTACTACACAATTTAGCTAAACTTATGCAATTTTATTATTACATCATTATTTTATAATTAATATTTTGAACAGTTACTGCACAAGCTATATAAATAAAATATACAAATGATAAAGTAAATAAAAACAATATAACATTTTAATATATTGGGTCACAATCAAAGATATAAATTGGAGAAAGATAACAAAATATATTTTATTGATTTATGATGAGAAAAACAAAGAAAATAGGATAAATTTAAAGTAATGTTGTTACTTCTTTTTAAAATAAAATTTTATTTTCATTTTTGCTAAATCTTTCACAAATATTTTTATTTATGTTTAAGATCAATGCTAGAGAATCTAGGACTGCAAAACCATGACAGAAATATTATTTTCTTCTAGTTGGACAAACATTGTATATTGCACCTAAACTAAGAATATTGTAATAAAGGAAAATTATAAATTTCCATTAAATACTAAATTAATTATTATTATTTGGTTGGAAATATACATATATTCTAGCTCTCTATAGTTTTAAGCAATTTTCTGTGAAGGAATTCAAGTTGGAATCTCTTTTAAAAACTTTTGCCCAAGGCACTTTTTCTTAGATATTCCAACAAGTACACTTATACTTCAAAGCACAAAATTCAAAATTAGGATACTTAGTTTTAAACTATCTATAAGGCAAGATAGAAAATAATGTTAACAACAGATTTATTAACATTTTTTTATATTTTAAAATGCCAATTTCTGTTTAAAACTAACAAGAAAAAAAAAAAAAGCTATTTTATTTTATTGCACATATGAATTATTTTTTATTGCTTGAAAAAAAAAAAGTAAATGAAATATATGCAATGTTTCAAATTCCTTGCTTTCCTATTCTCTTTAGAAACAAGTTTTCTTTTTATGGATGCAAGAGGCATCCATCCAAAGTATTCTCATAAAATTCTAAAACAGTACAAAGAAGTAAGAAAAAGATGAACTAATTGCTATCTCTTTCTTCCACCCCTACTAATAAAATATTATTGCATTAAGTTAAGTCACTTTACCACAGATTTTTTTTTCCTTAAACAAACTACTCCTTTTTTTTCCTTAAATAATATGCAATGATAACAATATTTAATAATTTAGTCATTTTTTTAAATGTATAGTTAATCAAGATTCCTGCATTTTAATCATACAAAAGTAGATTCAATTCTGTCTTTTACAGCTGTCTTTATTATTAACTACAAAACATATTGAACTTTTAAACTAAATTATTGCAAAAAACATATTCAATTTTAGGTTAGTCATGTATTTATTAATTACAATGAGAAACTTTTGGGTATTAAGAATTTAAACGGATTTTGCCTAATTTTGTGTCATTAATCTTTAGAAATTTAATCTATGGTGGATAAAAATGTTACTTTTTGTAAGGAAGATGATCATTCATACAAAACAAGAAACCATACAAAATTCTTATAAATAAATTACAACATATTGTAAATATGTTTAAAAATTTAGATAATTTAACCCACAGAATGTACAGTAAATTAAGAAAGTGAGGTTACATTTTAAGCTATTACATGTGCATGATAGCTGAACAGCTTGTGTCTTAGGTTTATAACTAGAAATTGAAAGTTTCTAAAGTTAAATAGCATAGTAATTTTAAACAATTATACATTCTTGTGCTAAAAGTGATCTGGTACCTACCACTAAACTAAAGAACAGGAAAGAGTTCTCCAAAAAATATTTTTTTTTTTTTTTTTGAAATACAATTAATTATATTTTGAAACAATCATAATACTTATTTGTTTAATTTTGTTGCAAAATAATTTCTTTGTGTTTCTTAAGGCACCCTGAATAACTTCATAAAAAACAACATTTTGTAATAATAAAATGTTTGTTTTAATTTTTTTCCTCTCCTGATCCAGTTTTTTTCTCCTATGTATGTTAAAATTTCTGATCAGGGATGCCACTCAGAAATTAACAAAAAAGAGGAAGATATGAGTAAAGTAAAATTTATGACACTTATTGTGGGAATTTTGTAAACTTTATTGTTTATAATAAAGTAAATAAAGAATTAAATTAATAACAAACTATTTTTTTAAAAAAGAAAGAAATCATCTCCCCCCCCCCCTCTTGTAAACTTTTAAGGGGACAAGGGACCTTGAAATCCTTAAAAATAATTTTTTTTTATTTTTTGTAAATTTCACCTAAATATTATTCAAGGGTACATTATATGCATTAAAACATGCATTTATCACAAAAAAATGCAAAAAAAAAAAAATATTTTTGACAAAAATATGGCATTTTACTTCGAAAATCTTCGAAATGCCCCCTGCGCATTCCATATCAATGAAAATCCCCAATATTTTTTATGAAAGTTTGTTTTATATATATAAACAAAATTGTGCATCGAATTTTGAATATTTGAATTTAAAGGTAAAAAAAAAATTGAAATTTTGAAATTTTTTAAAATTTTTTTTCAAAATTTTCAAATTTTTTCAATTTTTTTTTATTTTTTGTAAATTTTATCTTAAATATTATTCAAGGGTGCATTATATGCATTATGGCATGCATTTATCACAAAAAATTTTAAAAAAATATATTATTTTTGAGAAAAAAATGGAATTTTACGCAGCGTCTTCGAAATCTTTGAAATGCCCCCCCTGCGCTTTCCATATCTATGAAAATCCCCAATATTTTTTTGGAAAGTATGTTTTATATATATAAACAAAATAGAGCATCGATTTTTACATATTTGAATTTTAAGATGTAAAAAAAAAAAAAAAAAAAAAAAAAAAAAAAAAAAAAAAAAAAAAAAAAATGAAAATTTTGAAAAAAATTTCAAAAAAATTTCAAAATTTCAATTTTTTTTTTTTTTTTTTTTTACCTTTAAATTCAAACATTCAAAATTCGATGCACAATTTTGTTTATATATATAAAACAAACTTTCATAAAAAATATTGGGGATTTTCATTGATATGGAATGCGCAGGGGGCATTTCGAAGATTTCGAAGACGGTAAAATGCCATTTTTTTTTGTCAAAAATAATTTTTTTTTTGCATTTTTTTTGTGATAAATGCATGTTATAATGCATATAATGTACCCTTGAATAATATTTAGGTAAAATTTACAAAAAATAAAAAAAAATATTTTTAAGGATTTCAAGGTCCCTTGTAAAGATCATAAGTCTTAATCGAAACAAGTTATTGATAATGCAGCAGATGATCACAGTAACAGTAATAAATCTTAAAGATTCATCATTTATAATGAATTCAAATGTGGTTTATCACATAAAATACTACTGATCAATCATACTAAAGAACAATTATGCCTGTACTAGAGTTTTCATCAATGAATCACAACATATTTTATTGTAAAATAACAGAATATTTTAAAAATGTGAAAAATCAGGAGAAATATGTCAAAAATCAGGAGTATGCAGAAACATCTGAAAATCAGGAGTCTCCTGCCGAAATCAGGAGACTTGGCAAGTCTGTACAAACATAAATAGTACTTTAAAATGTACAGTAGCTTCAATGTTTTTAGCTATTTTCCTATATACTATATATATTAACAAAAGTCTTTCTAAATGTACTGTTGTCAAAAAGTTTGAAATATGTGTGCATGAAAACTTATAATAGTAAATAAAAATGATTTTTCTTTAATTCACAATATTTTACATCAATTAAGGTAACCCAGCAACAGATTTAGTGAGAAAATTTATGTATTGCATCATTTTAAATTAATTTAGGTAACCAGGCAATAGATTAGATGATTATTCCATGAATGAATTTAAAAAAAAAATCAGTTTTTTTGCGATTGTTTGATGAAAATTGCCGTTTTACATCGCGATCGTTTGACAAAAATCGCCGTTTTACTTCGTGGTCGTTTGATAAAAATCGCCGTTTTACATCACGATCGTTTGACAAAAATCGCCGCTTTATATCATGATCGTTTGACAAAAATCGCCGCCATACACTGCAATTGTTAGACGAAAATCACCGTTTTACTTTGTGATCATTTGACAAAAATCGGCGTTTTATACTGTGATCGTTTGAGAAATTCACCGTTTTACATCGCGAGCGTTCCGCAAAAATCGTCGTTTTATGTCGCGATGGTTTCGCAAAAATCACTGTTTTATACCACGATCATTTGACGAAAATTGCCGTTTTATACCGCGATCGTTTGGCGAAAATAGCCGTTTTACTTTGCAGTCGTTTGGCGAAAATCGCTGTTTTGTTTCGCGATCATTTGACGAAAATTGTTATTTTATTTTATGATCGCTTAACGAAAATCGCGGATTCTTTAAGACTAAAAAAAGCGGAAACCCACCATTTGGCGGACAAGTGGCATCCTTGTTTGACAAAATAAATAACTGGCAATCCTTTCTTAAATTATTTCAATTAATAGCTTAAATAAAATAGCTTTAATTTGAAAAAAGCAACATTTAAATGAACTACTTTCAGTAGCACACTTGTAAATTGCTTATCATAAACAAAATATAAATCTGAATAAATTAATATTATCCAGGCATTTTACAAGTATTATTATATAAAAACTCCAGTTAAAGAAAAGAAAAAGTTATTATAAATTGTTCCATTTTAATAAAATATAAAATTTGTAACAGTAATAACTCAGAACAAACTTTAAGTATCACACAAATCAAAATAAATAACAGTACAAAAGTGTGTGTATATATATATATATATATATATTATTTTTAAATAGCGAGGGCACAAAGCAATGAAATTAACATCAAATTTACATCTTACTTCTTATATCTTAATTTTTCTTCTTATAGACAGATACATCTATTCAACCTTTTTATTGCTAAATTAAACTAAAAATTTGTCTTGATAACATATAGAAAAAATAAAGTAAAATAACAATAATTATTATTGTAATCATATTTAAACATAATATGGAGTGGAAAATAAAAAATTCTAATATCACTGACAGCCCAAAGATTGTCACTGATCAACAAGACCTATTATTTACTTGCTTATTTTAAATCATTTGAAAACAGAAAAACAAAATTTTAAGTTTAGTGAAACTACTGATAGTCAATTTGAAACAAACTTTACAATTTTTGTTTATCAGATAATCATAAACTTATTTTTTAAATATTCATGGTGCATACTATACCTTTTTCTTAAACATTTTTTTTTTTTTTTTTTTTTTTTTTTTTTTTTTTCCCCTTCAATCATAAGTGTGAAATACTTGCTCATTTCTATTCTTGTTACAGATTTAAACTGGCTTAAAAAAAGATACAGAGTAAGAAAAAAATATATATAAATGTATTGTGTAAAAACAAATCTTAGAATAATAATAATAATAATAAATATGTGTATATATATATATATATATATATATATATAAAAGAAAATGAATGTTCATTAAATTATTTTCTAATGGAAACTATGGTAAATTTCATTTGAAAAAAATTACCATGTTTCTCATTTAAAAAATTTCCAATCATGCCATATAACTTCTACTGATTAAAAATTTTGGATTATAAAAGTTTAAAATTGAAATTCTGTTTTATCAAAAAACTTAAAAAGAGAGACCATGTTTTATTTTTAGAATAAAAAGATAAAAATATCAGATGTTTTAACATAAATTAAAGTACAACACAAGTTTGAAAATTTACAATCATTATAAATTCAATATATTTTGAATTGAAAAAAAACTTAAAAAAATATTTTGAAATATTATAAAAATTGCATTAACTTTGATTAAGTTTTCCACGATTCATAATACTATTTAAATAAAGTAAAATTTACTAAAAAAGCAAATAAATTCAGTATAAATTACATTATAATTGGATTTCAGATACATTTCACCATGCAATTTTAATAAGAATTTATATTCTCATTTTTTAGTAATATTTAATACCATAAAAACATAACACAGAATGGGGTGCATACAGCAAAATACCTAATTTGATGTGCAGTTTTATATATTTTTCAGAAAGATAGAAAACTTTTTTCATGTAGATTAATTTAAAATGCAATTACATTAACATATAAGAAATTAAGAATTTATTCTACTTTTAAAGTTATAAACATAGGACATAATGTATATTTTTGTGCAGATTAGGCAATATTGTCAGTAAACAATGGACAATAATTAATTCAGTGTCTTCAATTAAGTTTCAGACAAATATGGTTCCTTTACATTTAGTAAAATTTACTTCCCAGCTATCTTCTAACTTGATTTGTTTAAATCTCCCTCGCCTACCTCTCTCTCATGGATGTTTAGCTGCCATTCATTTATTAGATTTGAATGAATTTTTTTCTTAAACTATTTCTTCATCCCCAAGACTTTGTAATCAGGAAAGGATTTTTTTGTTTTTATTCAAATTACTATTTGTAACCCCACTATGTGCATTTAAACACAACTTCTATTTTTTTTCTTTCTTTGTTCTGACTTATTTTTAAATTTTACTTAGGGGTGTTCTTAACCCGTCAGTAGTCGCATGTCGGTCTTTTCGCCGCCCGTATAACTTATCTTCTCCTAACTTATATCACATTACAAATACAACGGAGATCTACCATGTAGCTGACTTTGAAGCTTTCTCGACCACTTTAGTGAAGTAACAGGACATCTCTGCTTTTCTTTCAGGTACATTTTAGAAACAAAGTTGAAATTGGCAAAAAAGTCTACGTAAAAATCACTAATGTCAGTTCATTTTTACTTTTTCCAACTACTCCAGATCTCATGAATAAAATGCATAATTTAAGAAAACTGTGAATTTATATCTTCGTTGTAATGTTATTTTCATATATTAGGTGAAAAATATTTCAATATTTTACATATTTGGTATGCGGGGGGCCAGCGGCGAAAAGACCGAGCACGACTAATGACGTTGTGAAAAAAGTCGCAACTACTCGCGGGTTAAATCAAAAAGGGCAACTTTGTGACATATGCATTAATTTATTTTTGTTCAGAAATGCATGAAAATAGCAGGTGTTGTTATTCAGAAACTGTCTAATTGCACTCATTCTTTTGTTTTTTAAAAAACACAATAGATTTTTCATAACAAGCCTTCAAAGTTGACACTTTTGAGCATGTTTCTCGACGAAAGCAGAAAAACCAGTCGAATAGGAGGAGAAAAACAGGTGATTGCGTCATCGAAATAGCTTATAATTCGATAAGTAATTTAATTATCATAAAATGGAAAAATAAGTTCAATTTGAAATCGCTTTCATAGTCAGGCATTAAAATTTTATAACTTTCTGTTAAGAAATGAATTTGTAAATGTGTCAAAACGTTTTTCTCTTGTTGAGCAGATCAGTTAAGAACACCCTTAAGCAATTTTCTTCTATGAACACATAATAACATTTAGCCTGATTACATTTATGACGATCGCCTCTGAAATTAATTCTTGAAATAAATGTACTAACAACATTTGCATTTTGCTTGATAATAGTATTATGATGAAATAAATTCAGTGAACATTAAAAATATTAATACAATAATAAAACAAAGTAATATCAGTTGAAAACTTATCATTTTACAATAAAATTTCAAATTTTTTCAATTAATTAAATTTATATCTTCTCCATTAAAACCAAAATTACTCATTTAAGTAGTCAAACATTAACTTAAATATCAGTATAGATTTGTTCATGAGCAGAATGTAACATGTGCTCTTCACTAGGTATTCACCTATTCCATAGGTAGCTGAGCTAATTTAATAAATATCCAAACTTTAGTTGATAACTATTACTCTTATTTCTTCATTAGTTCTAATTGCAATATATTTAACCAAATTATATTCTGTGAAGAAATAAAAAAATATATAAAAGGAGAATTGATAATAGCAATAGAAATTAATAAATGTAATAGAAATTGATAATAATTTCTTCATAAGCTCATTTTTATGCATTCTGTATTATAAGCATTAGTATTTTCAAGACTGTATTGTACTATAAATAATAAACATCATTTAAACATGTATATGATTCATAAGCACAAAATGATTTCAAAAAGCTAATCTTCCAAAACAGACTAGGCTTTCTTTGGCAATAAGAAATGAATTTACAGACAGATAAAAAAAAGTACATAAAAATATTTCAGAATAAAAAATACATTTATAATAATAATAAAATTTTCACAAGTAAGAAACTGACAGATAAAATCCATAATACAAATATTAAATTTTATAAAACTAAAAAAATTGATTATTGATAAAATTATATACAAAGCACTTATTTTGAGCTAGGATAATTTGAAATACACAGCAAATTACTACTTGTCCTTTTGAAAATGTACTTAAGATTCGAATGAAATAACTGAAATGTAATTACAAATGAAGAAGTTAAAACCATGCTGATTCTTGATTATGACAACTTTTGATTTTGATTCAAAAGAATATTTAAATAATTATTTTCATGGTCAAAATAAATAACAAAGAAGTACCTGATACAGAGCTGTTCATATTTTGCAGATATTGATAGCCAGAAAAAGGAAAAAGATTTGAGACTAGTTGTAATTTAAAGCCATGTATTACTGAAATAAGATGTTGTTATGTATACATTAGACATGGTTTATTTTTAGAGTAAATTATATGAATAAAAAGAAAACAGCATCTGAATAAGATAATTGATTGCGAATTTGCATCATTCTTTTAATAAAATATATAAAAATGTTTTTAAATGATAATATATAGAAAGATGTAATGAAGTAATTGTATAATAAATCTCTTTGACTTAAAACTTTTAAATGTGAAATCTAATAATGATTAAACCGTATAGAACTTCTTCAACCCAGTAGAGCAAAAACATTTAAATAGTGCAATTTATAAAGATGTGCACAATATAAAAAAAAAGAGGAGAAGTGCTGGAATATAAAACCAGTAATTTAGAAAGGATATATGTTTGTTGAGCATGAAATTTCTAAAAAGGAAAATCTTTTGCATCTTACTAAAGGAAAAAACATTGAAAAATGCAATCAGTGCTAAAATTGTTATGCATTTTGTAGATGTATAAACATTAAAACAATTTTAAATGCATGTATAGCTTTTTCCTCAAAAATATACGATCTAAAATAATAAAAATTTAAGGAAATTAACATGTTTTATACCATTTTTATTTAAAGTCAGACAAAATGACTCCAGACTCCATTGAGATTATGTTTTTCTCCTCTCTTTCCTCCTTGACAGATTCATTTATGTGTAAAGAGACTTGCAGATGGCTAGAATATTTTGAAGCTCCATTTCCAAATAAGACATATGAACAACTCTGTTACTTTTTATGGACTAATGGAAGAATTATAAAAAAAACTATTGTAATGATGAATAGTTCAAAATTGTGATCTTAACTTTAATTTACTTTAGAAAATTTTAATTTGACTATTGTTTATTTCAAAGAAATTTACAAAGGAGGATCGGTCTCTTCTCTTGCCTCCTCTGATGAGTGATTCCTATTTGTAGCAATATATACAAATAAATGAGATCCACTAGCCATTTAGATATAAATCCATATTTATTTTATAAAATTACTACGCAATTTTATTAATAATAAAATCAAGCATAAAAAAATTAAAGATAAATAAATATATTAACATACTAATACATATCAATTACACTTTTAATTCTCCTGAATGTTAAATATTTATACTTCTATTCAAAAAATTAACTAAATCTTTGCATATATAGAATGCTTCTTTTTTTGCTTTCTTTATTTTAACCCCCGCCCCTCAGAAAAAAAATCAATAAATCAGTTTAGATAAAGTAGAAATGATATCTAAACCTCTAAACAACTTAAGTTCCTTAAAAAGGAGCATTTTTTATATAAATTATGTCACATAATTTTAATGATTTAGCACAATATATTTTTTATTGACTTAAAATACATGGGCACCAGTAGAATGAAATACAGAAAAGGGTAAGATTTCAGAACATATCTACTTGTGGACCAGCGCTTGGTGATTTTATTATTTTTTTTTATTTGAACTATGCATAAAATTATATTTGAAATTTGTAAAAGAAGGAAAAGTTGGGCTAACTCAATTTGTCAAAAATGGTGACGATAAGAATCAAGACAGTCCCTGTTGCCACCCTTGCCAAAAATTCTTAGTTCTTTCCACTCTTAAAGTTTAATAATTTTATGTCATTTGTCAACACATTTATTTACAGCAAACATCCTCTATTCCGGCATTCTGGACAATCCTGCATGACTTTTGGAAATAGTATTTCTTACTCAATTACACCTGATGTTTATAATAATCTGGTGGAGCTTCAAAATGAGGAATTAGTACATGAAACTCATTATAAACGGTTGATAATTTGTAAAACCAAACTGTTGAAGGCAAAAATAATCTTTTATTATCAGAATTAAATATTTTTTTCCATTTCAGAAAAGATTGCTCAACATGAAATGGAAATTGATATAAGTTATGAAATAATAAATAATGAATGTGGATCATTAGATTCAAACGTTTTATTTCTGCTACAAAATAATTTAGATGAATTTTTAAAGTAAATACAAATTTATATCAGTCGCAAAACATCGGAATGCACGACTGATAGACATCATGCATGCTGCAAAATTTTCCATTCATGTTTAATGATTCATAAAATAGTAGCTATGAAAGGTATTGGCATGAGAATTTTATTTGGTAACTTTGCATTTATCTCTTTCACTTCAAAAATTTTTCTCTAATATCAATTTTGTGTTAAATCAGCCTTTGATTCTAAAACTTATGTGACAGAAAAACGGTTAGGACGCTTAAAGGGTTAAAGAATAAAAAACATGTTTTACTTTCATATTTTGCTTAATTCTAACCTCTACATGTTTTCTCAATATCCTATAATCCAGAAAATTTCACAATCTAGCATGCTTCAAGTCCTAAATGTTCCGGATTAGAGGATATTTACTGCAATTATTTATTTTTACAAAATCATAAAAAAAAAGGAATTTCAAAATCCAGCAACAGCCATCCTCAATCCCCTTTGTTAGCAACCATGTTAACTACAAAACAGAAAAGAATTAATATCAGCATAATCACAAAAAAAACAATTAACTTTAATTTTTTAAACAAAACTGCTATACCTGAAGTAATATATTGCTTGGAGCTAAATTTAATATTTCAAACGAAATTTTTAAAAATGTATATTATTTTACATCCCTTGCGCCCAACGTTTCACTTCCTGATGATCTGTTTGTTTACTAAACAATATTGATGTTGATTTATATTTAAATGAGTCTTAACCTCTTCAGGACAAGCATCTTTTACAAAATTTTTAATCTTTTATCACAGGCTTTTAAATGCGGGAATTTTTGTTTAATTGAATCTGGAAAATGAGTGAATTGGAAAAGGCAAATTTTACAATAAAAAATTACTGGTGAGAATAATTGAGGATTCCGAGCACATTATGCGGCATATATATCGGTCGCCCTTCTCAGAGGAATTGAGTTTAAATTTATTAATATTACACATATATATCAATTAGTGTGAAAAATGATATTCTGGAGGTCAAATGATATTTGATTTTTATGAAAATAACAATGCTCATCATTATCAGAAAAACAATTATTTAAAAGAAAATTTCTTAAGAATAGTAAAAAATTATTATAGAATAATAAATGAAGTTTCAGATTAAATAATAATAACAACATACATATATATATATTTAATGAAGTATGAATAAAATTTAGAATTTTATAGTAAAATTATTGCTTAATCAATATAAGATTAAAATAGAATTTAAATTTATTAACTTAAGTATAAAAAAGATAGTAATAAATAAAATTTTGATACATACACAAAACAAAAAATTTGATCATGATAAATAGTGTCACAAAACATTTAACAAAACTCTCTCTGTCTTAATGATATACAGGGTATTTCATGATTAACTCAGCAAGGAATTTTTTAAATAAGTTTTGGATCAATGTATTTAGATTTACAAAAAGCATGTCAGTTTTTAACTATTGTTTTGAATGTTTTAACACATTTCTATATGACAATGTGAGTTTTCCAAATGTTTTCCCACAACTTTTATATAATTCAGATGATGACTGACTGCATAAACTATAAATAAATCCATAGTTAATTAGTAATGGAGGCTTTTTTTCTTAATATTGAACAAATTAAACTAAATTAAAAATGCAATAAAGGCTACAATTAATGAGGAATTATTACACACTGTTATCTCTCTTTGATTTAAAAAACTTGAAAAAAAAAAATGGAATTTTTTTATTCTTGTTATTAAATCTTTTTAATTAAAAGCCAAGCCATAAACTCTAAAAAAAAAAGTACTAAAAGTTTTCAAACATTTAATTACAAAACAAAATGCCATTATTTTATTAATTTTTATGCATATATTTGTAAATATATATGCAGTGATTCAAAAATTACTAATGAAAGATATTGCTGAATTAATTATGAAATAGACTCTACATGTCAGATGACTACAACATAAACAAAAGTCAATTATAGAGACTAGATTCCATATGAAATATATATATTAATTTACTTCTTTCCAAAACTACTACTTCATATAATTTAAACATTATGAATTATAAAGTAGTATGATTCACTTTACAACAAAAGAACAGATAATTTAAAAAATAGAAACAACATTGTAAAACAAGCAACAGAAAACTCAACAGTTCAGTCATAACACTAATAGCAAAAATATATTTAGTAAAAATAAGTAAACAATTTATTTATACATTAAAGCATGCCCAATTAAGATAAACACAAATGATACAAAAACTACAGTACTGAACTCATTTTGATAGATCATACTCATCATTAAAAATGATGCCACAGGGAATCACGCATAACCATATTATAAAATGTTAAAAAACTTTAAATAAATGAAACATAGTATAATTTAAAAATAAATTAAAATGTTAAGAGAATTTCCATTCATTTTACAATAAATAGTATTATTCCTACATTAATCCTTTTACTCATATATTTCATTCTGTTTTCTTAGTTTATTATTCAAATTAACAAACTGCAGAATATTTTTTCAATGTTTCATAACAATGCAATAACTTGATGAGAGTAAAAAAAAAAGTTTATAGCACTTTAAAATTAGCTTAAAAATTAAGAAATAGGTATTAAATGTATAAAGAAGATTTATTAGATGTATAAATATATAAAGAAGATTTATTACAAGTTTAAAAATGAGAGCTGAAAAACAGCTTAGCTATTTACATTAAAACATTAAAATACAATATATTTAACAATTTAAAAAGTGGGATTATTTCAATAAAACACAAACAAACCTTTTCTCCACACTTTTTTTTTTTTCCCTTACAGGAAAAACGTTTTAAGTAATGATTAAAATGATACAATACTATAAAAATATAAGATTATGAATAACAAAGCAAGATAACAAAAATAGAAAAATATAAATTAAATATTTATGAACCTTTTGTATTTATATTATTAATGATAATACCATTTTCTTTTCCTCTTTCAATCAACAGATGTGGCAGACCTATCAAAATAAGTCAGCAATATGTTTTGTCATATTTTACATAATTTCTTGGAAAGGCTTTAAACCATTTGTACAAAATCACACACTACTAGACTCATCCCTGTCTATTACTTCATCTTCTTCTGGATCAATGTCCTGAGGAATGAGAGGCATAACTCCAGAGGGTATTGACTGACTACGTATCATTAATTCAGGAGTCCGCACTGGTGAATTATCTGGAGTGGTTACTAAGGAATCAGGATTACTTGAACTGTTTACTTTTTGTGCAACCGTCTTTTTGTTAGGCAGTGGTGGTGGACTAGTATGAGGACTAGCCTCTGCAGAGGGCTGGCCCAATACAGGGCTAGGCGTTGTGGCAACTGGTGTAAGAAGAGGTGATGAGATTTCTTGTGAATCAGTGAGAGTTGGCACATGCACGTCTCTTGGCTGTGATGTCACAATAGGTAATGAAGTCTAAAATAATAACAGTCATGGATAACAACAATAGCAACACAATATATATAAAAGAAGAAAATATGCAGAGGTTTAAATAACAAAAAGAATAATATATAAAGTAAAAGAGTTAAATATACATATCTATTTCAACTATAAATTACATTTTATTAAGGTGACACAATAAACATTTACCAATGCAAATTTGTTTTCAATACTTTTAGGAATCTGGTGTGTCTGATATGATTTGATTAATTAGAGGAAACTCAAGGGGTTCAGTAGTGGACCATCCTTTCAGACTGCAACAAAATTAAAAATCGCAAGAAAGTGTATAAAATAAAACAAGATAGCCAAAAATATCCATTATTTGTTTTTAGGCTAAGTAAGTATAACTTGTTTGCTGACATTTATTATCGAGATGAAAAAGAATTAAACATAGTAAATCATGAAATGACTTCTTTCCCACTACATTGTAGAAATGATAATGTACCTAACAATAGCTCTGTTCAATTTCATCTGAATTTCTCAACCTTTTACCAGCAGATTTACACCACCCCCCCTTTCCAAGGGAACTATTTACTTGTGATTGTCTGGCTTAGTGATTACTACAAACAAAAGCAACTCTATCAGGCAAATGCCCCTGCCAAATGACAAGATACTGAAATCTTTTCAGAGTTATTTTATTGACATCATTCTATAACTGCAATATATAAATATCCTAAAAAGGGGGAGAATCTAAAATGTATCTGACCTACAGTTGGTAAAACAATTTGTGAACAACATACTGCCTTAAATTAAAGATGACAGGTTTTACAAACAGAAATAAAAAATTATTAAAACTACAAAAATTTAACAAGGAAAAATACCAACTTTAAACTTAACAGAAATATGCCATTCTGGAGATAAAAATAAACATATTCAATTCTTTAAATAGTAGGTACAAAGATAAAACAGATAAAAAGTACCAAGAATAATTATTTCAAGTAAAATTGGTT
Source organism: Maratus speculifer (assembly GCA_964019185.1). NCBI lineage: Eukaryota > Metazoa > Arthropoda > Arachnida > Araneae > Salticidae > Maratus > Maratus speculifer. The sequence goes on from OZ025289.1 coordinate 282,672,620, forward strand.
AAACATACTTTAAGACTTAAAATTAGTTAAACTTGGGAAACTAACTAAAATCAACCATTCATGAAAACTAACAATAGTTATCATAATTAAAAGTTTTAGCACATCAAACAAAGATTCAAAGAATAGGAAAGATGTACTTTAATATGTAAGTATGATGCCAATAAAAGTAAAAAAAAAAAAAAAAAAAAAAAAAAAATACCTTATGTTCAATAAGATGGCATCTGATTAACTCAGCTTTAACAAATACATTAATGCCCCACTAAGTGACCTTCTAAAACATACTTATGATCACTCAGATATACGATCTTTGTATATTGTTACCCTTCCATCAAGCTATTGGATAATTTTCAAGACACTCATGGCTTTAAACAGAAAAATTGTAGCTCTAATGAATGATGAAGCTCGACATGCATCTTAACTATACATCTTCTATAAAAAATATGAGACAAATTGCTGATTTTCAGAGACACGGTAATCACAAAAGATTGTTACCAGGAAGGAACCAATTATAGTTTAAGATGTACATCGTTTATAGGTAAGTGAAGAACATTGTTTGATTCTTCAATATATAAACAGTAATTTCTACAAACTTATTGGTTTGTCGTTGAAAAAAAGGAATTTTTTAAAGTATATATTTATTTGATGTAAAACTTCTCTTTTGTAAGACTGAATGTAAATTATCATAAAATAAATTGTAAGCTAGCAAGAAGGATTAACTTTTTTTTTTTTTTTGCATGAAAGAAGTTGTTTAAAAGTGAAATATTACTTTTGAAACAATTTTAAATGTTATGCATTATTTTTCTATTGCATATTGGGATCTGATGACACAAAATTGTTTAGGTTCAGATTTAAAATTCTCGAGCTTAGGTAGATCCAGGCTCTGAAAAAAAAGAGTCTGAACTCAACTCTAGTCCATACGACTTCCTTCTTCTGAAAACATCTGGAATTTGACATACTCTACGGACAGAATAAACACAGAAGTGAAGTTCTTATACAGAGGCTTATTGAGATCAGTATGTGAAGCATGCAGGAAAATAAATAAGGAACATAAAGGTACTGGCTAAATTAAAAGCAAGATATACAAGTTTAAAAGGAGTAACAAAACCTTTAAATAAAAAAATAAGTTTAATATACAGAGAGAAAAAAAATCTTAAATTCCTAATAAAAAAAGCTGTATAGTGAGTCAATGAAGATGATTAGTTTAATGTTGAGAAAACTGCTCTTTATAACATTTTCAAGCATAATTTTAAAAATGTTTATGAATTTGGTTTATTTGTATGTCTGTCTGTCCGTGATGTAACTCATGTAAATATAGTTTCATTGTCTTGTAATTTATATATGCTTTTGGAGTTTATCATGGTCTATTTAGTATTAAAAATAAAATATGTAGCATTTACAATTCATTTACATGGAAACTCAAAAGAATGTTGTTACATTGTGGTCTATGGGAGAAAATCTTTTGCAAATTAAGTTAATGATGTTACAGTGTTTCAAATATACTGAAATTTATATACTTCATTCAGCAAAAATATATTTCCAGCAAATGCTTTTCATATCTTCTAATGTGTATAATGTCTTTGGCAAAGCCTTGCATAGTATACAGAATTTATACACACCACCTAATACCTAATATACTCAAAATTAAACTAGTTTAAAAATGCATACCACAGCGGAAAATATACCTCCAGCAATTATCAATCTTAGTCAGTTCTTTAATCAAATACTTTTGACTGTCTCTTTAAATGAACAATAAATGCTATTTATTCTATAATCGCCGGGAGCAGAATTGGTGCAACTCTGCGGCGCACGTTGCAGACTCTTAAGCAGGTCTGCAGACTATTCTTCAACTGTTAAAAATTTAGCAAAAATTAAAAAATTTCGGTCGTAAATCCAAAAATTCGGACATAAAATGTATCGCAAATTTCAACAAATAATCTTCGAAAAGTAATCTATTTTGTCATAGATCACAAAAACATGCGAATTTCGTCCAAAGATCGCAAAAAAAAAAAAAAAAAAAAAAAAAAAAAAGGCAAATTTCTTCAAAAAATCACAAAAAGACGGAGCATTTCTTCATAACGTCTCGAAAAGGCATCAAATTTCTTCAAAAGATCACGAAAAAAATGGCAGTTTTTGTTAAAAAATCACGAAAAAAATGGCAAAATTCTTCAAAAAATCACAAAAAACAGCAGTTTTTGTCAAAAAATCACAAAAAATGGCAAATTTTCTCAATAAATTTGAAAAACGACAAATTTATTCTAAATATCGTAAAAAAAGCAAATTTCTTTAAAAAATCGCAAAAAACAAATTTCTTCATAAAATCGGAAAAAAAAACCCTGGCAAATTTCTTCAAACGATTGCGAAAAAATGAGTTTTCGTAAAAAGATCACAAAATGGCGGCGAATTGTTTCAAAAATTTGCGAAAAAATGGCAAACTTCATTAAAAAACCATGAAAAAATGGAACATTTCTCCAAAAGATCGCATAGAAATGGCAGATTTCTTCAAAAGGTCGCGAAAAAAAACGGTTTATTTCTTCAAGAGATTGCGACAAAATGGCCGTTTTCGTCAAAAGACGGCGAAAAAACGTCAAATCTTGTCAAAAAGTGAAAAAAAAAAAAAAATACAAATATCGTCAAAAACCCTCAAATTTTGTCAAAGGGGAGCCCCCCCCCCTCTTTCGGACAGTGTATGAGGTGTTAAAAATTCTGGCAACTTCTTTTTAAAAGCATACTTTTCTTTTATGTCTATCACAAATACTTGGGAGGTTTGAGTGCATATAATGTAATGCGAGAGATTGGTCTGCTATTTTTTAAGTTTTTACTTGTGTTGCAGACTACAGAAAAAAATTCTGCTACTGGGCTATAATCTATAGAAAATATTTAGTGCACTTGAGAGATTTCATTATGTTTGATATTGCAGAGCATCATTAAAATGCCCTGCAATCACCCCCCCCCCCCATACATCATAATTTGGTGGTGTTATTAATTTTTTGTGTTTCTGTAAACAAACTGTAAATACTGCTTTTTCTATAATCTTCAGAAAGCATATTGTAATTTGCTTTAATGAATAGCAATTTCATTAAGTTTTAAATATCATAAAATCAATAAAATGCACCACAAGCAATTTTCTCCATAGGCCATAATGTAATGAAAATCTTGTGTTTTGCTGTAAAAGGAGCTATAAATGCTACATTCTTCATTTTCATTACTGAATATTTTATAGTAATCTCCAATAACATTTAAAATTTTCATGGGAATCTTGAGTGAGTACATTTACAAATTAGATTATGGACAGACAGATGACAGACAAACAAAATTCATAAATATTTTTCAACTATGTTGGAAAGTGTTAAAAAGTAAAAGTGTGTGAGAGTAAAGTGAGAGAGTAAAAGAGGGAGTAAAGTGATGTGTGACACTTTGTGATAAAGGGGGGTGGGGAGTCATAAATATGGAAAAAATGCATGACATCATTTATGGACAGCCCCTATTATAATTTTTAATTGATAATGAGATTATTAAATTCTAATTACAAGCATATTTTTAAAACAAAAAATGAGAAAAACAAAAGTGATGTGTGCCGCTGGACAACGAGTGAACACCATACCAACTGAGCTACTATCAACCATACCCTTTTTCTTTCAAAGTATTTAAAGTTATGCTCTCCTGTCTCTCAAGAATTAAGGAACATTGTATAAAATCCATTGAACATGAGGCTAATGGATCTCTGCCCAACAACATACATTGAAACAATCAAAATCTGCGATTACTAAGGTTGGCCCTCTCCTTGTAAGATTAACAAATTTATTTTCTTTTTATAATTAAAAAAAACATTATTTATCCTTTTACTACTGGAGTCTCATAATTTTTAGGGAAAAAAAATAATGTATACATTTTTAAAAATTTGTCGCCGATTAAAAAAAGACTTTCCAATCTTAAATCTTTATTTAAAAAAAAAGGCTGATTACAAATGCAATAAAAAATTCACATTTCTTTGGTGATGACTGAAAAGTTATGGAAGAGAATGCAGGGATAAGACTTGCCTGAAGAAGATGATACTCACAAAGGTAAAATTGAATACTTATGTTAATAATGAATTTTATAGGTCCATGATAAAATGCATATCTTTTAAAGATGACTTGTTAATTTGTTATAATCATATTTAATGTATAAATATTGATTAAAAACTGGATTGTTGTTCACTGGATTTGATTTGTTTGTCTAGTATCCATTTTCAGTAAATAAGATAAATATTAGGGAAGTGTCCCATGCAGCTGGATTGTTATTTTAATAAGAAATGATATTTAATATTAAAATCTACAAATATTAAAAATGATCATTTAATTAAATTTACATTAGAAATTTGTATATTTATATCAATCATTTTAGCTGCAATGCAGCAGAAATAAAGACACAGAAATATTCTATAAGCAGTGCTGCAGTCTTAAAAATGCCAGACAGAATATGCTATGGGCAGAAGGTATATGTTGGAATCATGAACGTACAAGGCTAGAGTAAACACTATTGTTTTATTTGAGAAACAAAGGGTATACAGATCTTTTTTTTTTTTTTTTAAATCGGAAGATATATGACATATACATCTGTTTATACACTCCACTACTACCTTGTCTATAAGTATTATTCTAATATCACTAAATATTTTACCTTAGCTAAAATATATTTCAAAAGATTAGAAAAAAGTTATGAAAAACAAATCAAAAAAATTTCTAGATACCTTTTTTGACAATCTCTTTGGAAGAGCTGGTTTAGGTTCCTCGGGGGTTGGATTAGGATTTCCAGTCCATGAAGAAACCATTCTTTTGTCATTACCTAACAAAGAAAATGTTAGTAAAGGATTTCATATTAATGCAAATGAAAATATGTATCTGCATAATTTTATCCACTGAATACATATAAAAAATTAAATAGTAAATAATTTAAAGCAAAAATTCCTATAAAAAATTAAAAGAGGAGATTGAGGTTTGATAATGTTTTATTTGGAATGACAAATCATTCAATCATTAACAAAACTTACATACAAGTAATTCTATTTGTACAGATTTTTATAAAAAATTAAGTAATGATTGAAGATAAAATGCTAACTACAGAAAGAAAGGGCAGACAACAAATGTGAGTTTTTTATTATAAGGTAACTTTTGATTTGTGTAAACTTGCATACAGCATAATATTCTCTAAGTCTTTAAATCAGTATTATAAATACAACAAAACCTATCTATAACAAAATCCTAATTAAAAAAATTCAGCTCCAGCAAACATAAGATAATGTGCCTGTTATAATAGAAACTCATTGCAAGTGGAATTTTTTTACTGTGAACCTTAATTCCAGAGATGTTCTCAAACATTTCTTTATCTGATAGATGACATTATTTATATCTGCTCATTTTAAATTAATTGGTTAAATGTGCTATTTTCTTATCTTTTTTCCCTTGCAATATCAGTAATGGAAAAATGTGCTATTTTCTTATCTTTTTTCCCTTGCAATATCAGTAATGGAAAAAGTAATTTGCTTTTAATACTATAACAGGCTGCTGGCAAATTTATGTACCATTTATAAAACTACCATTAAGAGCCACTGATGTAATTTTGTGTCGTTTATGATTACAATATTATCACCATTTAATATGCATTACTGTGATATAGTATCAGAAAATTTGATATCAAAAATTTGATACAGATTCTGATAATAAATTTTTCATTAAAAAAAAAAAAAAAAAAAGAAACTCACTAACTTACAGCGCTTACTCCAAAACTTATAAGGATTTTAAGAAAAGTTTAAAATAGGGGTGCCAATTCAGAAGTTTCATATAGTGAAGGTAAAGTTTTCTTTGAAAGCAATCACATAACTAAGGGTAAGGTTCGGGATGGGCGGAGATTGAACTCTCTTCCATCCGAACAAAAACGGGTGAAAAACAAATGTGTTAGGCAGGTTGTCATCTTAGCAGATATAAATTAAAGGTAGAGACTAACAAATTTTTTCATTGTAGGCAGTTTCCCCTTTTTAGAAGTATTGTCAAAAGCTGTTAAAACATCCTTTTCTCCAGTACACCTCTGAAGAGTATAGATGTACTACATTTATAGTAAAACTTTTGAAATCAAAACCTGTAAAAAAAAAAGAATTATTTTGCAAATGGAAAAAAAAATAAGTTTTTATGAAAAAAAAATACTACATAATTGTATTTGCTAAGACAAATATCTGTCTAAAATAAAGTTTTTTTTTTTTTTTTTTTTTTTTTTTTTTACCTTGACTTCTAAAGGGACAGGGGGCTATTTAACCCTTTCCAGTATAGAAAAATTCTATTCATAAAAGGATTGACTGACACCCATGGGTGCAAGAAGTTCATTTAAACCAGGCTGAAAACTTTTCTGTGTGTTACAAATAACCAAAGGAAAATGGGGTAGCATATCTCTATGTCTTGCATTATGGCTAAAAATTGATCTCTTAGAATAAAAAAAGTAGTTAAAAGTTTTTGAAAGTAAAACTACTATAATTTAAGTACATAAATAAGATTTTATTATTGCTCAAAAATCTCTCCAAAACTAAAATCAGTCCTAGGACTGAAAGTCTTGCACCCATGCTGACACCAGAATTTACAAACAAAATTTTTAGAAACTACATTATAACATTTTTAGAAACTAAAAACTTGCTTTAAACCTTCATTGTAAAAGCAAAATTCTATTAAAATATTCTTGGTGCCGTTTGTAAGTTTCAAATTAAAATTAGGTGTTCCTGACGTGGAACCACTGTACCAGAAAGGGTTTTAAAGATCTTATTGGAGGAGAGAAGAGGGGATAAAGTTTTCATTCAAATTTCAATTGGAAATGATACACTTCATCCAACACAGTAAACTGTTAGTTAATAGTTTTATCAGTTTTGGAATTATAAGGATGTTTCTTTTACTACTTGATTATTCCATTGATCAAAAAACTATTGCCAAACTATAAGATTAAATGCCAATAAAGGTTTATCGCAAATGTCACATTAACTTGATATTAAATACATTATTTGAGTTTGTATGCCATCAAGTAATTTTTAATTTCATGTTTTATTTGTATTTTTATTAATCTTTTACTAATTTATTTGTTTTTCGTATTTAAAATAAAAATTATGAGAATTTGTATAATTTACAAGTAGTTTGGTGATTTATATAGTTTGTCGAAATGAGTCAATGGGATAATCACCACAATTCAATAATAGAGCATTACTATGTATTATAAATATTTAAATACACTGTTTTCCAAAAATTAAGGAAAAATGACAAAAATAGCGATAATTCAAAATATTACATGTAGATTTTAATGAAACTTAGCCGCAATATACAACGTATAGTAAGGTATAAAATAACACGAAAAGAAATTACCAGACAATTATGGTGTTTCGAAAAATAGCTTAATTATAAAATTAACAAAATCAGTTTGCCAGTTTGGTATAGAAAAAGTACCTTTAATATGTCGTATGATCACCTCTAGTAGCAATACAGCATATACAGCAATGTCTCATACTGTAAATTATGCAGTCGATGAGTTCGCTGGGAAGTAAGAGCCATTGCTCTTCCAAAGCAGTTGTAAGCGTGGCAAGGGTCAGAGGAGGGGGATTCAAAGCAGCGACACGTCTCCCTAAAGCATCCCAAACATGCTCGATGGGATTCAAGTCTGGTGATCGAGCTGGCCATTCCATGCGCTGAATTGTCTGGTGCTGAAGATAATCTTCCACGATGCGAGCACTGTGTGGTCTAGCGTTGTCGTCCTGTAACAGGAATTCATTCCCTATTGCAGCGGCATAAGGTCGCACATAAGCATCAAGGATGTCATCTCTATAGACGTGAGCATTCTCGGTTCCATGTGGAAAGACATGAAGGTCTGTGTGTCCCCCCCAAAGAGATACCACCGCAAACGCAGACACTGCCTCTTCCGTATGAATCTCTTTCACGAATGTTTGATGCATGATAGCGTGTTCCCTGTTATCTCCTAATCAAACAATGCCTACTATCGCTTTGGAGGCTAAACCGGGACTCATCCGTGAACAGAGCACGCCTCCATTGATCAACGGTCCAGTGGACATGTTGACGTGACCACATCAAACGTTCCCTCCGGTGACGTGATGTGAGCGGCACACAAATTGCTGGTCGCCTCGCCTAAAGTCCGCCTTTGTGACGCTTTCTACGCACAGTAGACATTGACTCCAACTTTCCAGTGGCTGCAGCAAGGCAGGATCTAAGGTGAAATGGGGTTGCGGTTCTATTCCTTCGTACGCATAACCGCAAATTCGGTCATCGGCGCTTGTCGAAACCCTTGGCTGTCCTTGGTTGAACCTTCTTGAACCCAAACCAGTGGTTTGAAATTGTTGTCAAAGCCTAAGAACCACCGAAGGACTCAATATTTAGCCATCTAGCCACCTCTTCCTGACTTTGTCCTGCCTCCAATCTCTCAAGAGCTCTAAATCGCAGTTCTGCGGGTAAACGATGCCTCGAGGTCATTGTAATGAATTGGCTATCCTATATTTATAATATCACTATCACAGCGACAATTGCAGCCTTACTCTCTAATGTGCATTTTTATGCGCCTCACGGATGACACAATGCGATTGCAGCGCCACTAATTTGCATTTGCTATTTTTATTCAGCATCTTTTATTTAACAATATATGCAAATTTCATACGGATTGCTTTCTTTTTGAACGAGTTATCGCTATTTTTGTGATTTTTCCTTAATTTTTGGAAACCAGTGTATATGGGTAATTCTCCAATAAGTGGGTAATTTCTGTCCCTCAGGGATACATGATGTTTTTTGTCATTCATATAGTTTCTTTTTAGCATAAAATGTATTTTGTAATGAATTTCTACTATTTCAAAAAGTATTTTCAGGAAAATAACTGTAAAATTTACTGCAATAATGTTTTAAATATTCAATTTGTCACTTCTGTCCCTTGTCCCTCACCTCATATATTCATCTTCTGGAACAATTTTAAGTGTAATGACAAACTATTTTTAACAATTTTACCACCCAAAATAAAAGTTTATACTCTAAAGTACACAAAAGTATTTTTATTGTAAATTAAAAATACTTTTATATTTATTCTGAGTCAGAGAAAAGCTGTCCCCTAGTTTTTATGTCATTACTGTCCTCTTGTAAAAAACTGCTAATGTGACCACCGGATGGCCAAATAAAATTTGGTGAACACGTGCATTTAGTAGAAGGAGCCATCTTAATTGCTTAGGAAAACATATGGTATAATTCTAAGGACTTCAAAAGTAGTTACAAGCTACAAAATGGGATAAAAAGGTAAGAATATGTTTATTATTTGTCACTACTGTCCCCTACTTAAACTGACCTTGTTATTGTTTTTATTCATTTATTATTTTGTCATGATATAACATACCTTTGCTTAGTACAAAATATCATATTGCAATTTTACTAAGCCTAACTTACTATGTTCACAGAAGCAATTTTCTTAATTTTGTCACTACTGTCCCCTTTCAAATTATTTATTTGAGGACTGAATCTCCAAAACAGATATTACTGTCATAGATGATTTGAAGCCAAAGGATACAGTGCTAGCATCTAATACAAATCTATTAAAATTGCATCAGCATGCTTTGAATAAATTTGAAATTTTTAAACTTCTGCATAATTTAAACTGTTTCATATGTGACATACATGAAAAATGTCAACATTACTGTTCAGAACCATCATTTGTAAACTTATTTCCCTGTTTTAAGAATATGCCCAATGATTATAAAGATACTGAGTGAACATAATTTGTTAGGAACTTGGGTTACAATTGTGTATGATAAAAATTTGTTTCCTGGTGAGTTAAAAAAATTTTTTTTAGAGTTACATTATTATTTAAAATTTTTATCAACATATTTTATTTTTTCATACTCCTTAATGAAACATTTGTTTTTAACAGGTTTAATTGATGAAATAAATGTTGACATCCTGAAAATAAACTCTATGTTAAGGAATGGAAGCCGATTCTATTGGCCAAATACACCAGATATCCAGGATGTACCAAAAAATTGACAATTTGTGTGCTATTGATATTCCCCCTCGACCAGTTACTTCAAGATAATTTACTAGAGACAAATTATATAAATTTTAAAAATAGTAGTATTTCTCGTACTTAAACACTTTTATTCTAACTAAAATACTGTCCAAATAAATTCACTTATTTACTCATTATCTTATTGTTGGGTATTTTTTTCCTAAAAGGTCATTCAAATTTTTAAATAGTATAAAAATAATAGATGTTAAATAATTTATAATTGTTAAAATGCTCAAATCTAAAAAGTTTTGAAAGTATGTCACGTCTGACCATGTAAATGTCACTCCTGTCCCCTTATTCTTAAAACTTAAAAATATTCTGATTTATCACAGATGATATATTAAACATTATATTTTTTTACTATAAAAAGATACACTTTAATAAAATACACATATTTTTCAAATAAATTTTATTAAAATCCTGGTTTATAAAGTAAACAACTATCTTGGGGCCAGTAGTGACATTGATTACCAAATTAATTTGTAAAATATTTTTTTTTTTTTTTTAATATATAGTGCTTAAATTTTTTGCCGGAATGTTGTATATTACTCAATAATCTATGCTGTATCTAATTATTAAAAAATATAGGTTAAAATTTAATTTTTATTTTTCACAAAATAAATGAGTGAAATTACTTGCTTATTGGAGAATCACCCATATATTAAATTTTAATCATGGAATTGCAATACATTTTATAAATAATTTATACATGTTTTATTTTTATATTTTATGTTATGAGCAGCCATAATGGGTAAGTAGTACGGTGGCTCCCAATGGCTAGTTTTAATTATGATGTACTATTTCAAACATGATGATATGGATATACATTACTGAGGTTGGCTACCAGATGCTTGCAGTAGAATAATATGTTTCTCTCTATCAGTCGAAACAGGTAAACGACAATTTTTAACTGTTATGGATTTTCTCACTAAACATAGTTTTAGCATACTATATAGAATCTGAACATATTTATAGATTACCTTTACTGCTATGGGTGGTAATTATTGTAATCTGTATTTTTTTTTTTTTTTTTTTTTTTTTTTTTTTTTTATAATGGTATATGTTTTCTAAAATGTTTACTTGGATATCTTATTAACCTTATTGAAAAGCTCAGTTTTGTTAAAGCATTCTGGAAGTACTGGAATGTGTTTCATAATCTGGTGCATGATTTTTCTTTCTTGCTTAATTTTCAAGGGAAGGCTATGGTATTTTATTTACTAATTTTGAAGAGCGATGCAAAATCAATTTGTGAATCGACCGTAGAAAAACATTGCAAATTTTGCAAATTGGACTTGAAAAGAAAATAGTTAAACTGGCAAATTAGAAAATATTTTTGGTAATTATTAGTTTCTATGCCTTAAATGCTTATTTGGTACACATGTTTTTATTGCAATGAAATTTTACAAATTATTTTAGCTTTAGAGTAATTTTTGAAAAAAAAAATGAGTCTAACCTATGATGACAAATAATTTTTCTAAAAAATCAAATTCCTTTGGGATTTTTGCCACTGCCAGCCCCTTCAAATTGTGCCTCTGATTTAAAAATTATGATATTTGCATAAAAAACACTGACCATTTGTTCATGAATATTCACAGCATTTGTTCAAATTTATAAAAAATCATACAACATGGGATGAATTTTAAGAACTGCTTCAAAATTCCAATTTGTCAATATCATTCTTTTACTAAAATGGATGATGATATTGAGTTAATAATAATTTAGAAAAGAAAAGAAAAGAAAAACAAGGCTAGACAAATATTTTTTATGCAATTCTTAAGCTTAAAATGAAATACATTCAAGAAATAAACAACATGAAATTCTGATACATTTACATTTATGCCTGTTACAGACTTTGAATAATTGCTACAGTTTTTAAAGAACAATTATTCAATTACCATATTTTCGGATGTATAGCCCGCACCCCTAAATCGAGCAGTGCAATAAAAAAAGTTCGTGTATAACCCGCAGAGATACATCGGTGTATAGTCCACGGGCTATACACCATTTACGAATGTATATTTCGATCAGGGTTCGAAATTAGAAGCCATTAGTCATAATTTTTAACACAAATTTACCAAATTTTTTTGTGATGCATTATACCTATAGTAATTTGGCTAAAAAATTAAGATTACAAGTACCGTAATTTTCAGAAGAAACGCAGTGGCGTTTACATGTTTTATGATAAAATTTCAAGCGAGCGGCGTTTACGCGCATTTTTTTTTTCAAACAAGCGTAATACTTTTTCTGAATTTTTCCGAAAATTAAAAAAAAAAAAAAATGTGATAAATTCAAAATTTCAGACATAAAATGTATATGTATCTTAGGTCATTGGTTCTCAAAATAATCGAATCCTCGGAATCAGTCCGAAATGCACCAACTCCGAAAAGGAACGATTCCTCAAATGAAACGACTCCGGAAAAGTTCGATTCCTTGAACTCTTTCCGAAATTAAACGACTTTGTAAAGGAACGACTCTTCGGAATCGTTTTCAAAAAGAACGACGGCTCTGAATCGCTCCAAAATGACATAAATCACACATTTTTTTTTTGTTCTTTGCAACAGGGTAGGATAACAACTCCGAAAAGGAATGATTCCTTGGACTCTATCTGAAAAGAACCGACTCTGGAAAAGTTCGATTCCTTGAACTCGTTCCAAAATGAAATGCCTCTGTAAAGGAACGATTCCTCAGAATCGTTTCAGAAAAGAGCGACTGCTCTGAATCGTTCGGAAATGACATAGATCACGAACTTTTTTTTGTTCTTTGCAACGATAAGATAGACATTGTGCAAAATAAATAAACAGGATAGGGAAGATTATTTTTTTGAAAAATAAACTAAATCTTAAATGATCTTAAATTCAGAATCGTCGAGGTTGGAAGGGTTCCAGATTTTGGATTTTGTACTCTACAAACACAATGGGGTGTCGCAGCACCGATTCGCTAGCAAATTATTTTCTGATATTTAATTTTTTTTTTTTTTTTTTTAGGTCTTGCGTATAAGTTGATCCCCCCCCCCTCTCCCCTTTGAAGTTCTTTTTTTGTCTAAAATTTCGCAACTTATACGCGAGTATATACGAAAGCTGTTATCGGTCTATCAGTGCAATACTTGGTGATAGTTGCGACAGTTCTTCCAAACTAAGAAATAACTGTATTTAAGCAGTAAAAAAAAAAAAGCCTTTACAAACATCTGAGAATTCTAAATTTTGAGGCATAGCGAAAAAAATTTACAAATTTTGATTTTTTTTCAAATTTTTTGAGTTTTAAAAGATGTAGAAAAAATATCACAATTTCCAATTTAAAAAAAAAAAAATCTTTGTATAACCCGCACCGTGTATGAGCCGCAGCGGCTTATTGGAAGGTTTTTTACTTGTATAAGCCGCGGACTATACACCCGAAAATACGGTACTAGTAAATGAGTGAATTTTTAAAATTCTTATTCTTATTGCTAAAAAAAGGGCCTTTAAAAGACTGGCCTTTCTAGTTTAAAACAGAAAGTTTAAAATTGAATATCTGTTGGCATATCTGCATTTAAAATGTACCTCTAGGAGGTAGAGGAGGTGCTTCTTCTTGAAGTAAATTTTGCTCAGACCAGCTGTTACGTGCAGATCCTTTAGGACTACTCCCAGGACTCAATGAAGATAGCATCTTTTCTGCAGCTTCTGGAGTTTGTAGCCATTTTATTGGAATGTTTGGGCTCATAAGTCTATTGTAAGGGTAACCTCTAGGATGGGAATAATCTTCTACTGAGTCTTTAGGTGGGGATGTCTGAGGTCGTTGTCTATCATTACAGATCTAACAAGAAAGAGAATAGATATTTACTTCATAATAAATTTCTTGATTTATAATCCAAAATTTTAAATTAAAAAGATGATAAACAGTAAGAAACTAGTATCTTATAATAATAATAATAATAATAATAATAATAAAATCTTCTGAAGTTAGATTGAAAAAGTTGCATTAATGCAGTTTTAACTTGATGCCATAAGATAAAATAAAATAGAGTGTATAGATACTGAATTTTTTTTTTTTTTTTCAACATAAATCCTTATAGTCTTTTACTGATTAAACTTTTAAACATGTACAATAACATATGAAATTACTCTAATTAATATCATTAAAAAAACATGGACATCTGCTATTTTTAAATAATCAGTTGATGTTCATGCAATTTGCCTGATTGTTTGCATGTTCTAGAGTCATCTGATCATCTTTTCCAAGAGAAACTGATTCATCATGAAATAAAAATTAACAGATGCATTTCACGAACTTCTATCTGATGAAATCAATCACAAACTTATCAGGTCAAAGTCTCTCTTACCTTCATGAAATGCAACATTCAACTTCTATATTAATGAGCATAAAAATAAAATAGCTCATTTTAATGTGAAATAAAATAAATTTAAAGGATGGAAGTGTAATATGTTAACATTGAAGTGATTCAGGAACAATTTTTTTTTTCTTCTCACTGCATCTCTTATTTAATGAGATTTCAAATGTGTTTCACTGATTTGCTCAAATCCTTAGCAGACTATTTACTTGTTTCCCTTTCATAAAGAATTACAGATAAAGGTACACATACAACAATAAATAAAAAACAAATAAATAATTAAAAATTACAAACCACTGAATATATTAAAGTTTTTAAAATATACAAAATAAACAATAATTAATAGTAAAACAAAATATATTAACATGGATTCAAATGGAGATATAAAAATACAGCAAACAAACATTTTGCCTTGAGGCCATGAATGCTAACAATCTTTCATCCATTAATATTTAAAGCATAAGCTGAATCTCAAAAACCAATCTCAAAAACTAATGATCATCAGAAAGCATCATTCAATCCAGTGGCATAGCTATGCATTTTGGCACCTGGGGCAGGAAGAAATTTTGTGCCCCCCTAGCCCCAAATAAAAAAAATAACTACATTATTTTTCTTCAAGATGAAAAAAAAAAATGTATTTTTCTCTTGCACCAGGAAGAAAAAGCAACTTTACTCTTCCTTGTTTTAAGGATTCAGCTAATATTATTCAAACACACGAAATTAAAAAGTGTGGAACTTGATTACAGAAGATTTCTAATTTTTGCCAATAGTAAATATGAATGGGAATTTTAAAAATTTAGATTATCGGATATGACTGCTGTATTAAACATATGGAAACAGCAACAATGAAAATAAATTAATAATAAATTAAAAAAAAGAAAAAAAAAAAAACATTTGCTAAAATTTCTAAATTAAGCCAAATTATGGAGAAAAAAATTTTCTACTTTAAAACGGCAGCTACCATAAATTTTTAAATTTCTGTACTCACTCATTTTTAAGATAGAGGGGAAACCAAAAAATGTTTTTAAATTTTTCTATCAAGGTCTAGCAATTATGCAAGAAGTAAACTTGTGTATATACTTTTTAAATCTTTAAAGGGTCAACATTTTGCAAAAGTATGGCGGATCAAGATGTTCAACGAAGTTGATTGAGATCTCAATAAACCTTTACCATATGCTCAATCACATCCAACTCGGTTTGTAAATTAGTACTAATTTACAAACAATGGCAATGAGCAATGATCAGATATCTGTAGAAAGAGATAAATACTTCACACTTTTATATATGAAAAGGATAAAAATTAAAATGTATTTAAAATTAAAAAATAAGATTGAATTTCAAAAACTTAAAGTCCTTATATTCTTTTTCCTTACTTTAAATCTTCTAATCTAAAATCCGTTTTACCCCTCATAACTTTGTTTCCCAGCACAACATTTATTACGTTCCCATTAAATTCAGAGAATAATTTAAGATATGTTGACATTTTGACAATTCTTCTTAGTTTGTGGTTAAAGCTTGGTACGTTACAGATCTCGGAAATTGCGAGGTTCTTCAGGCCACTGGTCAATGAAGAACTAATTAACCAATTAAACAAAATGTTGCTCCAAATTTTTATCTTCGCTTCCTCCTGAAAAATATTACAATTTCCAACATATTAGCAAGAACACGTACAAAAAAGATTAGATTTTGTCCATTCGAGGTGTCTGCACAAGTTACAACCACTGTTGAATTCAGGGGGTGAGCTGGGGGAGGAAATCCTCCCCCCGAGAACTGAAGCATCTCCCGTAACGGGAAAAATTGAGATTTTTGTATTTTTTTCAAAAGTCAAAAAGTGCAATCCCCCCCCCCCACACACACACACATACGTAATTGGCTCGAGCTACATCTGATCGAACTTACGAAGAATGATTGCAAGATGCAGAGATGAAATTAACAAATGTGTTCGGTTCGGTTTACAAAGAGTTTTCCGAGTCAAATCCTTTTCTCACATTAATCTCCAAGTGATTTCTTACATAGACAAATGTAGATATAGCTTTCTCATGCATATGCGCTGAATAAGTGTGTATAAAATATATTTAACTTTTGAACAAACGAAAACTGCATTTTTTATTGGCAATTTTCTTTTCTCAAAGCCAATTCGATGAAAAAATGTAATTTTCCTATAAAGAACAAATACGATCTTTACTTGTTGTTCTTCCAGCTAAATGTATTTTGTATTGGTTCAGAAACACCCCCCATTACACCAAAATAATCATATAAAATGCTGAAAACACAAAATTCAGAGGGAAAAACAATCTATGTACATGACGAAGATAGCCAGAATTATCTACTGTCTGACCGAGGTAAGAAAAACCCTGAGTAGGTTTACCGCTTTCGAAGGTTCCAAAACTTGTAGGGAAGGAACTTCATCAGAACACTAACAGTTGATTTTCAACTTATCCTTGTAATTTATCACCTGATTGGGGGGGGGGGGATAGGGAGGATATGAATGTACATGTAACCTCATTTCTTCGGAATCCCAACAGTGTTGCAAATAGAGCGTTTCCAATTAGGAGAAGATGAGTGTGTTTGTTCATTTGTCACCCTTGTCAGATGTCGCAACAGGTGCCAAATTGTCTTATTTGTCATCTTCCCTTTGCTAGAAGAAAAGGGGGAGAGGAGGGGGTGTACTCATAAGTGACATACAGAAAGTGATTTCGAAGCTTTTAGAAGGCGTATAGAAAAGTTTGACGATTTTGGAGTCTTTTGTGATTTTGAGTTCTAAAGGAAACATTTGTTTTTACATTTTGTTCCTTTCACGAGTGTATTTTTCCCTAAGATGGTAGGGTGAAAGCAACTATCCTTTCGAGATAAATTGAACGTCATTATTGATATTGATGAGGAAATGAAGCAGATTGATGCAGCTAAGTAATATGGATTGTCACAATCTACAGTTGCAACGTTCCTAAAAAAAAGGAAGCAGATCGAAGATGCTGTAAGTTCAAATGCAATTAATTAACCCACAGCATAAACGATTGAAAGTTTCGACAAATGAAAACATTGATGCTGCTGTTTTAAAGTGGTTTCAAGAGATGAGGGGCAACAAATGTTCCAATAAATGAACCCTTGTTATGTGCACAAGCGTGAAAATTTGCAGAAATGCTAGGGAATGAAACTTTTAAAGCTAGCAATGGTTGGCTAATGCGTTTTCTGGATAGTCATGGAATAACTTTCCAGGAAGTTCACAAAGAGAAAAAGTCTGCTCCGATTAATGCCGCAAATGAATGGCGTCAAAACAAAATGAAAGAAATCTTAAATAAGTATGCTCCAGAAGACATTTACAACACAGATGAAGCTGGACTATTTTTCCAACTTCTACCCGATAGAACATTGTCATTCAAAGGTGAAAAGTGTTATGGAGGGAAGAAATCGAAACAGAGACTTACTGTTCTTCTGTGTACAAATAGCACAGGAACACACAAAATCCAAACTTTCGTTATCAGTCATTCATTGAAGTCAAGGTGCTTTAAGAACGTGAAAAGTCTTCCGTGGAATATAGAGCCAATAAAAAAGCATGGATGAATTCTAAACTTTTTTCTGAATGGCTACAAAAGTTAGATAAAGAAGTGAAGAATAGAACGAAAAAAAATTGCTTTGTTGCTAGATAACTGCAGTGCTCGCAACTCATTTCCAAAACTACAAAATGTCAAAACTGTTTTTTCTCTGCCAATTGCACTTCTATTTTGCAGCCTCTAGATATGCATGTAATTAAATGCTTTAAAGGCTATTACAGAAAACGATTAGTAGATTCAATATTTGTAAACATTGAAAATAAAGTAGAAGACCCTTATAAGCCTGTAAATATGAAAGAAGCCTGTGACCACATTGCTGGAAGTTGGTGGGAAATAACGGAGAAAACCATTCGTAATTGTTGGAAAAAGGCCGGTCTTTGTATCATGGAAGATAAAACATCTGATTGTGATAAAAATTCCATAGACAGCGATCTTTCAGATGATCAAGAATATGTTTTGAATCTCCAAAAATCTTTATCCCAACTTGATGAAAGAACTGGCAAAAAATCTGGAATTAGCATGGGAGACTATTTAACAGCAGATGACGATCTTATGGTTTTCGCGGGCGTTACTGATGAAGAAATTCTCTCTGAAATTACAGACGAGATACAAAATAATAATGGAGAGGATGATGAGGATGATGATGATGATACAGGCCCATCAAATTCCGTATTGTCATCCCAGGAAGCTCTTCAATCTGTGAAGTCTCTTCAGACTTTTTTTCAAGCCTTTTGTCTACAAATGAAAATCATTTTTGTGCACTTGATTCGATGCATTCCTTTTTGGTTGACTTAATAGTAAAAAAAAATGAATAAACAAACCAAAATACTTGATTATTTTAAATAAAAAAATTTTCAGGTATGTGAATCTTTCTTTGCTTACTTTCTGAATTTTTTTAAAAACTTAATTATACTTTGCATTGTTTAACTATTACTATTAAAGCTCCTGTACCATCAAATGATGCTTTCGTGAGTGAATACTGTGCCTATGGGGAGGTTATTTTTTAATATCTAGTTTGCATTTTGACATTCTTAAATATTTTGTTTGCATTGGATAGCTGCAGTGCATCTCTGCATCACTCGTTTTTTCCAATTTTGGTTGCAGATAATTTTTATAAGGGCACTTTCACTTTCGGAACAGGTTTTGAAAGTGAAAATAACTTTATAAAAAAATTCTGCAATTAAAATCGAAAAAGTAAAAAGGGGGCGGTATAAAAATGCACCTCAGTTGTCCAATTAAAAAAAAAATTAAAAAATATCAAAATGCAAATCAGATATTAGAAAATAACTTCCCCACATGGATAGCATTAGCTTGCAAATGCTTCGTCTGCCGGGGACAGGAGCCTTAACCTGTGCTATCTAATTTCATCAAAATATAAATTTTTTAAGTAATATATACCTTAAAGATAAAAGAAACCCTTTTTAAATGCCCAAAATATACAGCCCCTCGATATAGTGATAACCCCTCTATAATTATATATTTACTAGGTCCCTAAAATATTGTTGTAATGAGGTTTTATTTATTTACATTTAAAAGCATGTTTTCCAAAAAATAAACTTCTTTTACCACAATTATCGAACATTAATGGCACATCCTTTTCTCGGATTCTATGGACCTGATTCCAGTGAGGATTGATTCATTCAATTTAGCTTACGATTTTATAGCAGTTTTTAGATACACCTTCAGGCACAGGGTGCCCATTCTTATTTCGGGCTTTATGCTTTATGGATCCAATTCCAATTAAATTTTGCTCATTTAACTTGGTTTTTTATTGTTTTACAGTTTTTAGTTCCATTTTCCCCTGGCAAGCCTGCCGGATTTTTTATCTGAAGTTTCATGAGCCTATTTTTTTTTTCTTTTACAGTGGATTTTTTTTTTCTTTCAAATCAAATCAGGATTCTCTTCAGATTTTCTGGCATGCGTAGAGCACGCCTACTGTAAGCGGGTGCAGAAAGCTTAGATTCATACCGGACATTCCTTTAGATTTAGCGAAGATAAATTTGAATGTAGATTTTTAGTGGTTAGAGATGCGTGCGTAGAGGTCCAGTCTACACTGCCGAAGACAGCGGGGACCAGATTTCTCGCTGTCGCTCGCCACTGCGCCAAATTGCGACTAAATTCTTCATTTGGCAAATAAACAAGCGATTAGATTCGCCAAATTGCTTGTGCTTAGTTTTTGCTTTTGCTTTTTTTTTTTTTTTTTTTTTTTTTTTTTTTTCATGCATAAGCATACATACATATTTTTAATATATACACATTTTTAATAGATTTGTAGCAGATAGTTGAAATTAGATTAATAATAATCGTTGT
The DNA here is from genome assembly GCA_964019185.1 of Maratus speculifer. Taxonomy (NCBI): domain Eukaryota; kingdom Metazoa; phylum Arthropoda; class Arachnida; order Araneae; family Salticidae; genus Maratus; species Maratus speculifer. The sequence goes on from OZ025289.1 coordinate 282,692,861, forward strand.
CGCAGTTATAAAAACTTAGGTTATTTTAGAACATATTGGAAAAAGAGATTAACATTAAAGGATTAAAATAAATAAATAAATATATATATATACATATATATATATATTTGTGCGACAAGGCGAATCTATTTTGCTAACACTTTTTGTATTTAGGAATGTTTTTTATTTTTAATTAGCCAAATTACTAACGTTGATCAAATGTCAGCAAGAGCACTGGTGGGGACCCATCACAGAAGTTCATTTTGGAAGATTTGCTATTTTTTTAACATTTTAATGCAACAGAGATTTTAATCATTCGCGGTTCGTTTGGAAAAATCTATTGGAGGTCAACTATTGTACAAATGAACAATGTCCTGTTAATACTAGAAATGTAAATTTAGGTCGCCAACAAACCATTTGATTTATAAACTGGAGGCTAGTCCGTTAGAAACCTCCTCCATGATCAATTGGCAATTATACATATTTCCTTTCTTCCCACCTTCATTGAATTTCTTCAAGACATTCACACACACACAAAAGGAAAGGTCAACAATTCCTATTTTCAAAGTATGTGAAATAGTTTCGGTTAAAAGTTCTCTTAATTTGGTGCCCCCTATTTAATTACAATGCTCTCCAGTTTAGGTACATAATTATCTTAGGTACCAAGTGTGTTGAGCCATCTCTAAAAACATTTACAGAAGTATTTTCTTTCTTCGTTATTTGGATATAACAAAATATACTACTAAAAAAACATTCACATACAAAAAATATTTAAAAAAAAAATCAACAGTTTTATGTTTTATCAAAATATGTGAGATAATTTTGGTTTGAACTTCTCTCAATCTGGCACCCCTAGGCTTCGGCGCCCGGGGCAGATGCCCCCCTTGCCCCCCCCCCCCCCCTTAGCTATGCCACTGATTCAATCTACACTATTAAAATCCGACCGTTTGTATGTTGTATGTATGTAACAATCTCTTCTGACCCCAAAAATGGAGAAACATCACATTTGTTTTGAATTGAAGGGAAAAAATTCCAGGATCCTGAGTTGCCCATTCACATCCCAAAATTTTAAGTAGTTGGTAAGTTATTAATTAAAAATATTAAAATTTTAATTATTTTGCCCCCATATGTTTGCACAGTGTTCGCATAGGTCAAGAAAGATCCCTCCCGGGTGTCCTTTTTTCTGATAAATATGCATTTACAGTGCATAAAAAGCAAATAAATTACTTAATAGAAAAGAAAAAAAGTATTTTTCTTATTAATTGTTAATTAAAAAATAATAATATAATTCTTAAATATCTGATTTTGATTGCCAGTAAGAATAAAACTCAGATACTTAATAATTACATATTTTTCTTTTATAAAAATATGCATTTTATTTTATGTGCACTGTGCATTCAATTCACGACTGAATGTATCGAACTCGAAATGTATGACGAATGCAAAAAATACAAAGATCACCAGGACTTGACCTAGGTTAGTGATGTCACTCTCACTGCACCAGGGCTTTGTAATAGCGCCAGTGTTGCCCGAAGTCAACTGACAATGAATGACAAAAGGAGAATATTTTTTCTCTTTTTTAAATTGCCATTGCAGACGTTCCAACAGAGTGAAACAAAAAACAATGAGATTTTTAAATAGATTGTTCTTTTCTTGAACTAACAGTCTAATTTTTTTTTTATTTACAATTTTTTCGATTTTTTTCAAATTTTTTATGAAACATTGATTTTCTGTCTTTTTTTAAATATATTTTTGAGGAATGCATTTTTGAATTCCAATCCTGAGAGTTCTAAGATAATCTGACAAAAAACGATGCCGGATTCTAAATTCTTATTCCTTTCTGAGAGAACTTTTTTTTAAATGTTGGATTTTTTTTTCAATTATTTTTTTTTTTAATTTTTAAATTTTTTTTAATTTTAAAGGTTATTATTATACAGTTTCCACAAGTAAATATTTTATATCTCCCAAAATTATTTCACTATCGACATGCTTAAAAAAAAAAAAAAAAAAATTGTGTGTCTAAACATTGGCTAACTTTTTGTAGAAGATAGAAAAATAGGTTGAGTGGTTGGTTGAAAAATGATAGATAAGCGATTAAGAATAAACATTTTATATCTCGCAGATTTTTTGGTATTTTCACTCAAGAATATTTTTAGTTCTTTATTTAATCATGATTTAAGAGCATTCAAAAAATTTGAAAGACTTGATTGAATACTTCTTTTTTAAAAAAATTTAATTTCCATGAATGCGATGATGAAACAAAATAATTACAAGAAATCTATTGAAGAATGTTTTTGGCATCATGCCAGAAGCGAGTTGCTTCTCTTCTGAATTCAAAATATTTCAGGGGACTTTTGAAAAAAAAAAAAAAAAAAAAAAGACTTTAAAAGCCATCACCCAATTTACAGATATATTTCGTGTTCTTCTAGTTTTCTTTAGATAAACCGACAGTGTAATGGGTGAAGGGTGCTAGTATGTATTATAAGTAGATATTGACTGGCTTTCAGTGGAAATGCAGCTAAAAATTTGGCTGGGCTAAATTGTATTCCAAAATTCTTATTTCTTACTTTGGAAATTCTTAACATTATTCATTAATATGAGCTGCATTGGCTCAAATGCAACACATTTATTTATCACTATGAATTTCACTATTGATAATTATTAATCATGACTGACTCAAGACACGAGTGCAAATTGTAAAGCAAGAAAAGCATACAGCTTAAACATTGAAAACTCTTTTCACATGTTCATTACAAGTTGTAGACTTAATTGTAATAAAAAAAATTTAATTAGAAACTGTAGAAAAGTTTTAAATACTTATTAAGAAAAGTTTATGATAACACATGATCATTTACAAAAATCTTTATAAAAGATAAATTGAGGTAATTATAAATAAAACATTTTTCAATTAGATAAAATTCATACAATTAGGAAATCATTTAGTGTTGTTAATTATATTTTATTACTTTCTGTGATTTAATTACATTTTATTCTATATGAAAATAAAATGTTTTGGCCAGAAGCATACTATATAGTCAATTTGAACCACATATATAATTACATGTGTAATTAATTAATAATTATGCATATATTTACATATGTATTAATTATTTAAAAACATTATTTAGGACAATTTTATTTTCAAGCAAAAACAGAAAGATTCCCGAAATTTGGTTTTGATCTATTATTTAATTATAAGGTTAACTTCAACATATTTTAATTTTATTGAATCTATGAATCACATTTTTTGTCAAATTAGTAAATTATGGGTCAAATTATTTTTTCCCATTTTAATCAAATCTTGTTTTTTTTTTCTTTTTATTGCTATACAATAGAGCTACCAAAAGACCTTTAAGTTACAAAACCACCTTTAAGTTATTAACTCTCATATTCAGTAAAATTTATGAGCTCTTTTGTGTAATCCTGTATATCAACTATAACATTTATATACATCAAATAATTTGCAGAACATTTAGTAAAACTTAAAAGCGCATATCATAATTGAAAATGCATTTCAACCATCCATCAACTATCATCGATAATATACAGTACTTTGGATAAGAATATAAGATTTCAAATATTTTGTGTGCCTCTGTACATGCTATGCACTTCATATTATGCGTTAAATATTAAATCTCAGTAGCGTACATCAGTTTTATGATACTTGAAATCATTTAACATTATTAAAATATGTCACAAACAATTCCTCCGTTTATTATTGTGTAATGGAATTCTTTTGAGTGGCTCTGTAAATGAATAATAACTATTATTTTGACTGCATATTTTACAGAATACGTATTTTAGTGCACTTTGCGAATCCATGTAAATTTGAATGAGTTTGACAGGGTGTAACACCTTTAAAATTCATTTGAAACGATTTTTTCCCCATTTGCCGTAATGTATCGGAAAACTTTTGACTATTCCTGTAAATAAACTAATCATAATAGAAACTTCATTTTCAATAGGGTTCATGCTAGGGTAAACATCAATAACATATAAAAATTTCATAGCAATTCGAGAATATTTGCGGGAGTTAGAGTGCAGACAGATGGTCAAACAAACCGAATGCGTAAACATTTTTCAACTTTGTTGGAAAGTGTTAAAAAAAAAACAAAAGAAAATTTAATTTCTTGTCTGCTGAGTTTTTATTTAAGAAAAATGTAACAATTAGCTTGAGTTTCTGATCCATTGGAAATTAGAAACAAAAGCCAAGGCATATTTGTCATGCATGCCAAACATTATGTTTTATTACTTTGAACATCAATTTTGATTACTGATTCAATATACTTAATTTAAATGTATGATATTGCAACATTTAAATCTGTAAAAAGTTAAAAATTTCTGTAAATATTTTTCATATTACCTTTGATTCATTAGATGAGGTCAGAGCAACAGATCGAGGTCTGTTAGGAAGAGGTGGAGGTAAAGATGTTCCTGAGCTAGGAGAAACAGGAATGTTTGCAGCCATCTCAATACTTTTATCACTTGGATGAGTGTAAATTTCTTCTTCATCAGATCCCTCGGGGAAAAAATGTCCATAGATGCTGGAACCAGATGAAGATGAGCGATTACTGCCACAAGGCTCCATAGGTTTCTTTGATGGATCACAAGGCAAAGGAGGCAATGGTGTGCTACATGATATTATTCATGAATGCATCATATGCATATATAGTATAAGTTATAGTAATATTACAGTATAAGTACCTAAACTAGTTGTAAGGTATGGTTATAGGGAAAGATGGTCCAGTTATAAATTAAAATGGTAAAGAAACGAAAAATAAATGCTAATTTTACATGTTTGCTAAATTGTGATTTTGTCTTGAAAACAGTAATACAATAGAAGCCTGAAATTATATGGTCTAGTATATCGCAAATTTGGATTTAACGCAGGGAAAAATTTTGTCCCCCGAAAAAAATATGAATTTTAGGATAAATTTTGCATTTAAAATTTCAGTGAAACATAATACTTCATAAAATACTTTTTCACACATTTTATCGGTAGTGTGGTGTAGTGAAGTGTGGTTACAAAGAAAAAAGACTAAACTGGATGAATATAGCGAGCTAGATGAATGTTTATACAGGTGGTTTTTAACAAAACATACTGTAGAAGTGTCACTATTAAGACCAATTATAAAATCTCAAACTGCGAAATTTCATCATGATTTACATGGTAAAAATAACTTCTTTGCATCTGATGTCTGGTTTTCATGGTGGAAATCTCATCATGGACAGCACTGATGGGGAAGCTCACAAGGGAGGTCTTCATTGGGGGCATACTCAGAATTTTTTGAAAAAAATACGAATTAAACTACTCATGTAGGTAATAAAGGATCAGTGAAAATTAGCGGCGGAATTGCATTATTAGATATGTAAAAAAATAAAATAGTTTGGAATAATTGGCGTGAAAAGCTGAAAGCGACTCGGGATATGGCGAGCAGTGCATTTCCTCACCAAAAGCAGACGTTTTTAATGAATCTGAAAATTGATTTTAATTGACTTCACTGTTAAAAATCTGCAGCATTTACTGCAACGTCACTCCACTACTTTTATAGAATATCTCTCTTCTGACCAATGAGAATGCTCCATAGCACGGCGAATTGACCGTGTCATACACTGTTAAAAATCTGCTGCATTTTGTTGCAACGCACTCCACCGCTTGTATATAATATCTCTATTCCAACCAATGAGAAAGCTCTATTTCATGGCCAAGTAACCGTTATCTATACAAGCAAGGGAGTGCGTTGCAACAAAATGCAGCAGATTTTTAACAGTGTATTTTTCAATTTGGAACAATTTTAATCAATTTAAATTGTGTTTTAAATGACAAAATATATTAATTTCATTTTGTTATATATACATATAAATGTATATGACGAAATTACACTTAAAGTAAAGTAAAAATGCAAAACTAAAATTACTTAAACTAAACTTATTTAAATAAATTGAATATAGAAAGTTTTCTTTAAAAAGTATTCGAAGCGTAAAAGCGTATTTTTCAAAACTTCGTTTTTTCGCCAATTGGAGATAAATCGCCAAATAAACGAAATTTTTATTATTTTTTTACGGACGTTATAAGGAGGTTTCGCCGAAATTTTTTTATAAACATATACTAGCAAAAGCCATGCTTTGTCTGGATTCGCGAAGCATTATTTTATAAAGCATATATTTGAAAGTAACAATATTTTTTAATATTATTTTTGCATCTTTATTAAACAAAAACGTTATTTTATGTTTTGGCGTAGTTTAATTCTACAAACATAAGTTCAGCCAAATAACTTTCAATTTCCCAGGAATTTTTTATTTATGATGTAAGACTGGTATAAAAAATATTTTTGAAGCAAACTTTTACAAAATATTTTACAAATTTTCAACTAAAAATTCTTTTTAAAGATGTTTTTATAATTTTTAGTAGCCACTGGTGTTTTTTAAAGTTGTTTGAAATATGCATGTTTCCAATCTTTGTAATTAACATCATATAATCTTTGATAGCTATTTTAGAATAATATATTTGAAGAGAGCTTGAAGAAAGTTACTTCTTCAAAATCCTATTTTGGGAAAATCATTTGAAATCTGCTGTTGTCGATACTAAGAATTTCTAACTGTAAAACTTTTTATTCTAATTTCTTCGTTTTTATGCATGTTAACGCATGAGAATTTTTGATACTGTAGAATTTTTCGTAAGGAAAATTTCTATTGAATGCTTAATTTTGAAGGATTTTCACTCTGGACAACGTTACATACATTTTTAAGCCAACTGGTGCCTATATAGCCTCAGTATCTACAACTGCTTCATCTAATGTTAAACCGTGGGATTTATGAATTGTAACAGCAAAAGCTAACTGCAGAAGAAATTCTTTCCTTGAGCAGTTTATGCTTCCATTTTTTCCAGAATTCAGCTATTGGGGGAATTAGTACGCACCAATTCTTATAAATTAAATTACTGTAGTATTCAAATTTATCCATGATTATTCGTGATACCTGGTAGGTGGCTTGTGATTTTCTTTAATACGTGCAATAAAGGCTAAAGTCCCGTTCACTAAACATTTTTCGGTCCACAAATAAGAACGTAACATTACTTTAGATACAAATAATAAAATAAGAAATGGTTGAAGTCCATTTGTCATTTCTGAATCGGCCAACTTTGCTGTAGTACATTTATAAAGAGCTTGAAGTTCCCGCAATTCTTTTAATTTTTCATTTATATAACAAATTTAACAATTAATTGTATTTGTTTACAATTCTTTTGTTGCCACTTTACAAAAAAAAATCCATAATACAATTCTTTTAAAATGTTTAAGTGTCATCTGTGCAAACGATTTTGCTGAATAATGAAAACATATTTTATTTATTAAATTAATCATGATTCTATCTATAATCACTTACTCCATGATTTATATTTTTTTTCTTCTGAAAATATACGCGTTTCATTTTTTATTTATTTGCTAAAATGCGTCCGCATTGGAAATGCATGTAAAATAAATTAATTAAAATAATATTTTTTTTAACATTTTACTGTAAAAAAAATTATATTCTGCAAATCTACAGATCATATTTTATTTTTGTGTTTAATTTGAAGTCAACATATTGAATAGTTTTTTTGTAAAGTGTATTTGTTATTAAGTATTTGTTGTAAAGTTAATTTGAGTGACCTAGTAGAGGATTCGCTTCGCTCATCCTAATAACTATATGAGAAGAACATTCTGTAATTTTTTCAGATTTTTCTGAGTATGCCCGTATGGAGACCTTCCTTGTCAGTTATGTGATAGTGAATCGGTGGCACTATTTCCTGAGAAATTAAAGAAAATTATGATTGAAAAATGATTTAAACAACCATCATGTTTATAACTGTGATGAAACTGCATCCTATTATCGATTGTTTTCTTCAAGAATCTGAATCTGAGGAACTCTGGTAATAAATCTGGAAAAAAAATGAGCAAAGATAGATTTACCCTCCGGTTTGCAGTAAATAAATCTGGCAGCCTGCATAAACAGCATAGGGAAAAAATCAAAGCCCTAGATGCTTTAAATATGTTGACATGATTTCAGTACCTATCTCATACACGAACATTAAAAATGTGTGGATAGCAAGTGATATTTTTAATGAGTAATTCCATGAGGATTTTGTGCCATCAGTAAAGAATCTGCATTCACTTAAATACAAAGAGAAAGCATTGCTTATCCTTGATCACTGTCCGGTACATCCATCTGCTGATCAACTAAAATTAAGATATGGAAAAGCCATAGTCAAGTTTATGCCAAAAAACACTACGGCGTTAATCCAGCCATTGGGACCAAGGCATTAATAGAGCATTTAAAGCCCATTACTGTTGTGAACTGCTCGGTGGCATAGTAAATTTTGATGAAAAATGGAAGATTTCCTAAATGCAACCAACAGCGCTGTGCGAAAAGGGGAGGGAGGGGGCACTTTCAATAAGCACTTTCTTTCAGTATGAGAGAGTCAGCAAAAACTAATTTTAATAACTTTAATAAAGGAATCTCCATACATATAACTTCTTACAAAACTAATTTTTTACTCATCTTACAAAAGACTAACTGATAATTTAAAATTTAAAATAACCAAACATGCATATAAAGATTTAAAAAATATATTTCAGAATTAAGGCATTCATCTATCTTTGGAGGGGATTTTATAAATAGAGTCTAAAAATTAACTTTTAATATGCATTATATTATAGAATAGCATTAAAACTTTGAACATGTAAAATAGAAATAAAGGGCACTTATACAAAACATCAAAATTGAAATTTAAATATGTTAAATTACTCATGTGATTAATTAAAGATGGAAACTATATGGATGCAAAATGGAAACAAAATTCTAACTAATTTTAAAAACTAAGAAATTAAGCTTTAATACAGTGATGGTTCATGTATTATTTAAAGAGGGCTTCACAATCAGAATATAAAAATTACGAAAATAAAAATTACAGGTAGTACATAAAACCTATGTTTAAATACACTTGCTCAGAATCAAATACAGAATAAATTTTCTCTGGATGGAATTTTGTTGCTCCGGGAAGGAAAACATGGATTTTGGGGAGGGGGAATTCAATGGGAATTCTTCTTTCACAGGGGATTTCCCACAGGCATTCCCCTTGAATTCATCACTTCATTTTTGTTTTCCCAAGTTAAAAAAATAAATATAAATGTATCCATAAATGGAAATAGAGGTCTGCATGAGCCGGAATTTTCTGGCTTGGGCCCAGCCTGACAGAAAGTTATTGTGGCTCAGCCTGGTGTAAAAATTAATAGTTCAGCCTAAGCCCAGTTTATACAGAAAACAGTGAAAACAGTTCCGGCCCAGTCTGGCCTAACTCAGTTTCTACAAAAAATTCATATTTTTTTAAACATATAATTAAGAATTTTTAAAAGAATACTGCATACATATTTATGGGATAATTTTATACCATATTTTAAAATTACTACATGTTTGCAAGATAGAAAATACATAATAGCAACACTAGTAAGTACTTAGATTCTTAGATGCTTCAACATTTAAATACAGATGCATGAAAAAAAAATCTAGCTTAGAATAAAAGAAAAAAAGAAGGATTAAAAACAACATAACTTTTGAAGTTGTATAATAAAAAGTATATATGTGATACAGTGTCTCTGTCATTTATTAATACTTCTTACAAAACCAAAGAAGCTACTTTCTCATTTATCTCTGAATTAATTTCTTTTTAGAAACATATAAAATTAGCAAGCATTGTTATTCAGAAACTATGCAATTGAATGATGTTATCCATTTTTTGATAAAGGCAAGATATTTTTGAGGAAATACTGTAAAAGCTAAGATTTTGAATTGAATTTCTGGAAGTGACAGTATGGAAAAGAAAAATCTACAGTTATGAGACAAGAATCTCTTATATCTTGATAAGCAATTTATTTATCAAAATGGAAAATGCTATTTGATTCTAAATCCCCTCTATAATCAGGATTGTCAATTTAATGCCTTTGCACTTAAAAATTAGTCAGAAAACTTTCAAACTGTTGAGAACCACTTTAAGGTACACTTTCCAAAGACTACACTAATAAAAGTTCACTATCGTTATTAATATTTTTACAAAATGTATTCCTGCCCTGCACATCCTGAGAACAATCATGTCCAATTCTGTCCAGGTTGACTATGTGGAAAAAGAGTGCAAGTCTGGTGTTGGGTCGGCACAAGTCAGCTGAAATAAATTGAGCCTAGGTCAGACATCATGTAATTGTCCAATGCCAATCTCTAAGCTGGACATGTTACATTTCTATATTGATGTTGTCAAACTAGTATTGGCTCATCATGCATATTTATACTTATTCTCATGAAAGTCATATTTATTGAAAATAACTCTTAATTTATTGGCTTTGTTTAAATTTTGTATACTGGGCCTAGTTTTTTTAACTGGCCCGTTCAATTTTGTTGTTGACCTGGCCCGACCCATTTAAAAATGTGATTATTTTGCTGGGCCGAGTACAGGCTTTGAGTCAAACCCAGGATCACTGAAATCTCAAATATTGAAATGCAGGAAAAATCAAACAAATAAGATTATTTTTACTAAAAATGCAAGCTACTGCATGTTAGAGTTGGTGAGAATGGAAGGCTCTGAACAAGATGTTACCCTTACTTTCGTACTCTTTCCTTGCATATATGCTGAATTTGAAGAGCATTTCTCCATTTGCTCATGCAATAAAAAAAACACTGGGCATGCAGTGTTGAAAACTAAAATTTTTTTCACCAACAATTTATTATAGATATATCTATTGAAAAATGTAGGGAAGAGGCAGGTGACGAGTGAATTATACTCATATTGGAGATCAGCAAAAGTTAGAAACTTTTTCCAATTATTTAATTTGTTAAATTATCTCTTCAAATTTATTTGGGGATTCTCATGTTCATGTGTATCAATGGAAGAAAACTTTAATATTATATCAAAATCAAAAAAAGAATTTTTGCAGAAATCTTTATTTAAAAGGTAAGCAGATAGTTTACAAGCAAAGCTAGTGAAAAGTTTGATTATAACATAATGAAACATATACGCAAATGAAAACAAAATACTTACTTAACAATAGATGGTCTCCTATAATCATATGTATCATTAGCTGGAGTTGGTGGTAAATCACCTCTCCGATTTACAGGATACCTGGAAGCCAAACTAGGAGAGTCTACTTCCCTGATGGATTGTTTCATAACTGAAAACCGATCTACTAAACGGCGATGTAATGGAATAACTTCGGGGGGAGCTAAACGTCCATGAAGAGATAAACCTCCTTCTAAGATTTGTACCTTTATAATAAAAATTTGGAGTTTTTATAGGTCTTACACTTGAGAAAAAAAAATTTTTTGGACTTAAAAATTTTTTAAACTTACTTTTTCTAGGATTAATGATTTGAGCTTGATTATTTTATGAGTTTCTTCTGGATTTTGTAAGCTGAATTCTAAAGTGAAAAAAGCTTCTTGATATTTAGCAATACCACCATTAACAGCAGCTTCTATGACTCCTTGCAGTCGCATGCTAAGTGGACTAATAGATCGTCGAGGTTCTGCTGTATACTGAGCAATTAATTTACGAAGCTCTTTGTTCATGTGCTCTACAGTTTCACAGGCATGGGTGATAGGGGAAAGTTCAATGACATGAGATTCTATAACTTCAAACCACCTTAAAATGCCAGGAAGCTGAGATGTAGTCTTTAAAGTTGTTCTCTCAATCCATAAGCTCTGTAAATATTTAAAATAAAGCTTAATAAATGGACTTAATTAAAGACTTTTATCAACATTTTAAAATTACCTATATAATAATAATAATAATATATATGTATATATATGTATGTATTTGTTAAACAAATTATGTAAACTATTAAAGAATAACCTGTTTATATATATAACAACATTCAATCCATACTAATTGAAAATGCATCATACATATAAATGAAAAACACACTAAATGCTTAAAAACTAAAAAAATGAAGTTCTCAAAATTATTCGGAAACAAAACATTATAAAAAGAACAAATGATGCTTTTTAAACTTGGCTAAAGATAGAAATTGAAATTTCACAATTGGAGATGTTAAATATAACGCCGATGTTTTTCTTGTTTTGTTTTGTTTTTGTTTTAATGTGAAAATACATCTGACCTATAACCAAACATACCTTTCCAAGCATATTTTACTTGTCCATCATCCCTTCATAAAATATATATTATACATAGAGGGTAGCCATCATTAAAGTGCATGTGTTTAAAGAGCTCTATAAGCTAAACCACTTTGAATATTTAAAAAGCCTTCGTATTTATAATGCTTACGGCATGCATAGACACATTTTCAAAAATAATAATAATAGTCTAAAACTTTTTTTTCAGGCGGCTCTGTAAATCATTAATAATAATAATAATAAATTGAAAAAAATTGGGAATTTTTCACTAGCTAAATTTTAAAACTTTTTATAAAGAATTTGATACTAGAGAGTAAAATTTTAGTCATGGCACTGTCAAAATGTTCTTTGTTAATAAAGAGTTTTTATAAAAATGGTAATAATACAGCTTTGAAAAATATTACTGATCTAAAAGAAATTAGAAAAGTTATGGCGTGAGTGAATAGTCTAAAAAGATGATAAAAAAAAAAAAATTGAAGTTACAGGAGAGCTTGGAGTGATTCTTCGAGTCAGGGGATAAGAAAGATTGAAACCTGAAGCTGTTAAATAAATAGAAAAAGCAAATGATTCATTGTTTATTGATTGGTAAATCAATTCATATTGTATTTTACAATAAAAACATCTTTTTAAATATGAAATATTGATTTAAAATTAGTTATTTTTGTAAACATTTGTTCATAAAATTTCCCTAACAGTTCAGCACTGTTTTCATAAATATTCCAAACACTAACTTGTAGAGACCTTCAAACACTTGCACTTTAATTAAAGGCCATAAATATAAGCAATACAAATTAACACTTTTCTTTTTAATTAATGGGCTTCACATGCAAGTGTTTACTACCATTGTCTCTTTAGATGACATCCATTGCTAGTTGCTAGCAAGTGTATAAATCTGTACTGATGTATCCAATTTTAAAATTGCAGAAAATCTGGAGAAAAACTACTATATTAAATTTCGCAAAATCTTTGTGAACTTTATCAGAGTTTAACATTTGAAAATAATAACAATCCTAATTAAAAAAATAAAATATTTATTTTCAAAATTTCTTTTTTACTTCTTTCTTTATTGACTAGAAAAATTAACTTTAACATTATTTAACTTTACTTAATTATAGTTTTAATTAGCATATTTTGCAATTAAATCACCTTATAAAATATACAGCAAACACAGCTCTAAATAATTTAAATTCAGATATCTGCTTCCATATCTACCACACTGATTTTCTTTCTTAACTCTTAAGAAAGCATAAATGTATATTTTTCCATGAATAAACAATTGAAAAATACCTTAAATTCATTGTCTTTATCAACTTGTCCTTTTTGCACTGGTCTGTCGAACTGAAATGATGAAACATCATTCACCAGATAATAGCTGATAATTTTTTCAGGGATATCTCGATTTTCAAATTCAGGTTTGATTTTTGGAATAGGTTTAACATTACAAATTTGAATATCTATTACATTAAGAAAACATAACAATTACATATGTTTCAAGCAATAACTCATATGCATTTTGTCATTATTCAAATAAAATCGCAACAGTGAATAAATCAACAAAATCAGATTTGCATATGCATACATGAAACTCTGATTCAATATTTGTAATTATTTAGAATTGAAAAGGGAATCATTTTTATCTTTTGTTTAAAAAAGTTTTATAAAATAATAATAAAAAAATAACTAAAAAAATAACAATAAAAGCAACATGAAGTAAATAATTAAAAGGCAAAACATATGTAAAGAATAAATAGAAAAACAAAAAAGAGAGAAAAGAAATATTAATAGTAATGAACAAAAACATTTTGGAAGACATCAAAACTAAGGATTCAAAATATATTAAAAATAGGAAAACAGGGGATCTATGATAATTTACCCCTTGAATTAAATATAACACTTTTCATGATGCAATTGGCTCCAATGTTTTCTAATATGTATAATTTTGTTTTGGATACACCACTTTGAGATATACATAAAAATATAAATAAATAAAATATTATAGTTTTTAAAAAAATGTATGTTCTATATTCTATGAAGTTATTAATAAACAAAACTAAAATTCCAATTAATGTTATTTTAAGAGCAGATAACTTCCAATAAATACCTTAAACTAATTATTCTTATAAAATGAACTTAATTTTAAGCTTCATATTTTAAGCAAAAATTCTATATAGAAATGTTTGTCAGAAAATTTCGCATTTATTAACAAAACTTAAATTTTCTGCAAATAAAATAAGTTTATAAACAATTTAATCAACAGTAATATAATTATAAAGGATACATTGGCCATCAGAGTTCAAAATGCTATCATCTGGAGTAGTGCTTTTCATTAATATTTGCGCCTGAGGAAATTCAGTTTGCAGACGCTGGGTGAAAGCACCAATTCTTTCATACTCAAGTCCTCTGTACACAAACACTTTGTTCTAAAAATAAATAAACCATCTTCAGCCTATATATATATACATATATAGTATAGGTAAAACTGAACTATATTAAAACCCCATTTTAAATAAAAAAATTTAATTTCCAATTAAATGTTTTCTAATTATTAATGTCTAGTTCTGAATATAGATATGTAATTTAAGCATTTTTCCATTTAAATTATATTTATTAAACAATAACTGTTCCTTCATTATTCTGACTAACTATGCTCTTCTTAAAGGATTTTTCAAGTTGCTAACAACATACCATTTCAATATTTTGCAAGTTTATCCCAAAGAATTCAAAAGTCTCTATATGTCTATCTAATCTAATACATCTAATCTATGTCTAATGCATAGTTTGTGATTCATATAGACTTACCAAATTGAGTGTGACAATAAATAGAATGAAGAATTTATGGCAATTATTTTCTATCATTCTATGCGGCAGTGGTGTCCAGTTAATACGATAATTTGTTTGGTTGCATTTTTGGTAATGCTCAACGATTTGGGTGATTATCAAGTATTCATCCATATATCTTTCTTTGAACACCAAGTCATGTTAATTTTATTTTTCTGCATTTATTTGTTCAAGGTTTCATAAATGTATCAAAGAAAACTTCAGAAAACCTAGCTTTAATTGAATACATATAACTCCATTCACACATGTGCATAAATTACAATACGCAGACACTGATAACATATACCAAAGAAATTTTAATTAAAAAAATAACTAATTCATATATCTGGAGTTACTGTTACATTGTATGTATTTTCACAACAATGTTAACATTGCCAAAACATGCAAGTTTAATGTATACAGAACAGTTATGGATAAAAACATACACTAAGGTATGTACGTTTATTTTCAATAATTTATGACATCTGAGACAGAGATTATCAAATTTAACTTTAAATAAAAAAGTAGACATCAAATGATGTTAGAAAACTAGAAAAAAGAAATATAAATATATATTCTTTTTTTCAATTACAACTTACCCTCAAAAAAAGAGGAAATCCAAGTCCATAGAAGCCAACTCTAAAGTACTCTGGTTCAGGGCGTACTTGATTCAAAATATTATCAAAAAATTTGGCTTCAGTTTTCTGCAGTAACAAATGAAAAATAAAATTTAAGGAAAACGAAAATCAAATAAATAAATAATCAAAATTTGAACAATATAAAATACTGAAGCATACCAAAACAATACTAAGCTTTGCATAATCTAGTAGTTTTTTTTCATATAATTCAGCTAATTCTTTACAAAGAGGTATGCCTTCTTCCCAGCACTACAATGAAAAAAATATAAAAATAAATCACAAAATAAAGGTTTGTGGGATGTTATTCGGTACTTAAAATATAGAACAGAGATGTTACAGTCACATTTTATTGTAGACGACACAATACATATCACATTATATACAAATCGCAAGACGAGCGCAACTCAATCAATTGAATATTCATAAAAATTACTTAGCACAAAGAACATCTCTAAGAGAGAGGTATATCGAACATACATCCCAATCTTACATCTTAACTGAAAACTAAATTACTTCACTTCATTTCATGTCTTTTTAGAAAGGAAGGCAAAATATCTCAGGATATTTTGCCGAAGGTGGCAATAGTGCCACCTATAGATTCTATAATTTAGGGAAGGCAGTCATCCTGTTACAAGTTGTAGTTTAATATTTTTAAATTAATGCTGAAAAAAATTTTAATAACAATTTTTTTTAGTTTTATAATTGAGCTGAACAAGTGTAGTGAGTGAAACTCTTTTGTATCTACTCCAATGGTACCTTTGCAATTCTATTTTTCCTAAGCTGTTTGGCCATCTAATTCAGTAGTGATATATATAATGGCCATCATAAGTCAAATAAAAAAGAACATAAGAAAATCGACCAAAAAATGTGCCTTTGATGAATAATTACAAATGTTGTTCTCAACAAGCACAAAATATTTTGAGACAGTTACAAATTCTTTTTTTAACATAAAGGTAAGCCTGACTGTAAGAGCAATTTGAAATTGAACTGAATTTTTTATTTTTTGATCAATAAATTACTTATTGAAATATAAGCGTTTTTGGTCATGTAAAAAATGTGCTTTTCACCCTTGTTTTTCTTCTTTTGTGTGGGAATTCGGTTCAAAATGCCCACTTTGACATTTTCTGAAAAATCTGCTGTGTTTGAAAAAAAAAAAAAAAAAAAAAAAAAAAAAACAGGAAAATGAGTACGCTTAATAATTTCTCAACAACACCACTAGCTAGCTTCATGCATTTCCGAAAATAAATAAATAAAACTTATGTCATAAAACTGCCCTTTTTGATTTAAGAACAGCCTTAACTACAGACTTTACTACATAACATAACTATACTACAGATTTAACATAGAAATTAGTCCATCAATGTTTTTCACTTTGCATAATCAATCTACATAAAAACTAGTGTACATATGTTCCTTAAACTAATCTTGATTTTTTACTGTTTCACATGGAGCTACATATGTATACAATTTAGAACCCAATGAAATTACATGTTTTTGTTTTTGTTTTTAATTTCCCAGGCCACTGTTATCCCCTTTTCCCAACCATCTGCCATGGTTTATCTTTCTAAAAATCTATTTTTAAAATTTTCTAAAACATTTTTTTTCTTCCCTGTTGTGATGTTTTAATAAAAGTGCAATAGTAATAATAATAACATGCATATTTTTTTTTTCCATAAGCTAATAAAAATTCTGACCCACTTGTTATATACTGAAGAGCCAGTAAAACTGGTATAGCCGGCTGTATGCAAAAAATAGAGACATTCAATCATTGAGCGTAATGAGATGTGATTGGCATTGCATTTATAAGATACTGAGGAGGCTATTACATTGATTCTTGCTGTTACAATGGCAGCTTATTAAGATTTAAATGATTTTTAACGGGGGCTAATCATCGGCACACAAGAGATAGGGCACAGCATTTTTGAAGCAGCAATGAAACTTGGATTTTTACATATGACCACTTCAAGAATGTACTGCGAATATCAGGTTTCTGGCAAAACTATCTCTGACACCGGAGTAGCCGGAAAAAGATCTTGACAGGATGGGATCATCTATAGCTGAAAAGAGTCATTACATGAGATAGACTTTCAACACTTTCTCAAATTGCTGTGGATTTGAATGCAGGCCCATCAACAAGTGTCAGTGTATGTACTGTAGTATCCTAATAGATATGAACTTTCTGAGCCACAGACCTCTCATGTACTATTTTTGACTAAGCTTTGCACCTTGCCTCTTGCCTGGTCTCACCAACACAATCATTGGACTTTTAGTGACTGGAAAAAGATTGTGTAGTATAACGAGTCATATTTCTAATTGTATTGGGCAAATGACTATGTATGAGTGTGGAGAAAATCCAACACATGCAAACAATTTTTGGGTGTGTAAGGAGCAGTCAGTTGTTGTTTTTGAGTTAGTACAAAATGCCTAAGTCGAAAGAATTTTCAGAGGAGGATGTGATACAAATTTGGAGTGTGAGAGCAAAATGTATGTCTTTTCTGAAATTGCAAATGCATGAAAAAGATCAAAACGAGGTATTCATCAAATTTTGGCTCGTGCTAATAATTTCAAATGAAATTTTTGTTGAAGAAAGCCGCGTGTGATTAGTTTCTGCGAAGATAGCCGCATCAGAAATTTGGCTTCAACTGGTAGTTACTCCCTTCCGCAAATAAAACATGCAATTGGAGGACAAATATAAAAAAAACTGTTCATAGAAGAGTTTTGGAAAACAAATACATCAAATACCGTAAAATGGCTTGATTACCGTGTCTCAAACGACACCATAAAGAAGCTAGATTATAATCTGCCATAGAGCATATGTCATTTGGTGAAAAGTGGCTGAATGTCATATTCAGTGATGAAAAAAAAATGGAACCTCGATGGCCCTGATGGGTTTAAGTATTATTGCCATGATCTCCGCAAAGAACCTAAGAGTGTATTTAGCTGACAACAAAATGGTGGTTTTGTAATAGTATGGGGGGGCTATTTCTTTCAATGGTCAGACATCTCTAACATTCATCAGTGGTTGAGCAAACTCCAAAAACTACCAAGAGACACTTGCCAATCATTTGCTTCCTGTTCCCGAGGTTTTTGGGGGAGAAAAATGGTTATTTCAACTTGATACTGCTTCGCTCCGTACCTCAAAGTCAACTTCATCAGGGCTTAAGTCGAAAAAAGTGTGTGTTTTGAAATGGCCGGCTATTAGTCCTGATTTAAACCCTTTAGAAAATATGTATGGTATTCTCACTCTTGCAGTTTATCCAGATGGAAAGCAGTATTCTTCAGTTAAAGATTTGAAAGATGCCATTGAGAAAGCTTGGTTTAAAATTGAACCAGAAACAATACAGAACTACAACTTATCGAAGGAAAACCGTATATTTATAGTAATTCAGCAGAAAGGAGCAATAATCAAACATTATTTTTTTTAATTCTTGTACTGCTAAAGACAAAAACTTCTGTGCTTAAACTTTTGACACACTCATTTTTGTTATTTTGATAAATTTTATTATTTAAGGTAAATTTTATAGCATAAATCTGTTAACTATCTTTTTAAAACTACAATTTGTAGGTTATACGAAAAGGAAAGTAACCTTCACTCATTAAAAAAATTTTATTTTAAAATTTTCCGTTGAGCTTAAACTTTGGACACACACTGTATTACAAACAATTAATCATTGAATAAAATTAATTTTGAATTAACTTGTATTAAATTTATTATACCGATGATTGTTAAAATAACACACTACACGACTTAATTTTTAAAATATCACAAAGAGTTTCTGTTGAAAAGAGCTGCTTTTTTATATTTCAAATTAATATTTTTATAAAACTCTTTTGATTCATTATATGTATGAAATAATAAAATGTAAACACATTTGAAACATTCATAATGCTCAACCTTTTGGAACAGATGTCTAATACTTATCACGTTGCTGCAATTTTTTTATGCCAATTTGGCGAAAATTTCGTTTTCAAATACCAGTCACATGCATGATTTTACATTATTTTGTATTATTAAAACAAATATAAATAAATAATTAAAAAAAAGTTTATTAATAAATGCAGAACAAAAAAATTTATATCATTTAAAAAAAACGACAGTAAAAAAAAAAAAAAAAAAAAAAAAAAAAAAAAAAAAAACAATTTATTAATAAATATACAATGATAGCTGAGTTAGCATGTGAGACACATAATCGCCATTTTGTTCCAATTGTACCAATGTGCTGCATATATGATATGTGTCCCCAACTTTTCTACATTGAACCCTACCCAGGAATATAGTGGAGGGTATGTGGGGGCATACGTCGTATACCCTAGAGATCTGCACAGACCGGGCCTCATCTCAAAGATCGAGCCTGGCCCAGGTGGGGTTCGGGCCGATTTTCATTAACGGCATTCGGGCCAGGCCGGGCTCGGGCCTTGCTTCTGAAGACTCAGGCCAGGCCTAGTCACTAATCCTTTCGAGCCGGGCCTTAATTTTTTTTCCTGGAGTATTGGGCCGGGCCGAGCCTAACTTATTTTTTCCATACGAAGCTGAGACTGATTTCGTTCTTCCTAGTCTTCATGGCCCAAAATAATCAGTTCCTGTATGAAATCCGTGTATGAATCCAATATCCTGTATGAATCCTGAATTTTTCCATATGAAAATCCTTTTCTCGACGTCAAAAGGTCTTTTCATAAATCAATAAAGTTTGGCTTGATCCAAAATTTTTTGCAAAATAGACATATACTTTTAAGTAGTCATTATTCTACAATTAAACATTAGATTTATTCTTTTTAAAGAATCGTAGATCACTAGGTGTCTCAAAATAGAATTAAACACACATTTAAAAAACTGATAATGACGGGAATTTTTGTTTAAACTGAAAACTGCAAATTTTTTTAAAACTGTTCATTCATGCAAAATGAATACAGCAATACGCAAGAAAAAAATATATATTAAACATTTACATCTGCTAAGAAGGAAACATATTTTTTTTTCTTTTTACTGTCTTAGAAGATTTTACTTTTATCATATACCATTTTTTAGATTTTTTTTTTTTTATGTATTAATAATACTAATGATAACTGATTGATTTACATACAACAAACAAAGATTCATTAAAAGTGTAAATATCGCAGCCTATGGCACTTCTGCATAAACAGATATTATAAAAATGAAAGAAAAAAAAAGACTAAGATAAGTTTTTTTGGTCTGAACTCTTCCGTTAGAGTAAAGATAATGTAGCAATGTTCTGTAGAAATTCACCTGAGCCGTTCCGATTTTTAAACTTTTTTCCGGGTTAATCTGAGCTCGGGCCGAAATTTCATTTTTTTTAAAGCCGGGGCCGGGTCAGGCCAATATTTTTTTCTTTCGGGCGGGGCTGGACCGGGCCAATATTCCTTTCGGCCGGGCTCGGTCCAAATTTGAACTTCCGGGCCATTAGATGAAGCAGTTGTAGATATTGAGGATATATAGACACCAATTGGCTTAAAAACGTACGTAACATTGTCGAGGGTGAAAATCCTTCAAAATTAAGCATTCAGTAGAAATTTTCCTTACGAAAAATTCTACAGTATAAAAAATTCTCATACGCTAACATGTATAAAAACGAAGAAATTAGAATAAAATGTTTTACAGTTAAAAATTCATAGTATCAACGAGAGCAGATTTCAAATGTTTTTCCAGAAAATAGGATTTTGAAGAAGTAACTTTCTTCAAGCTCTCTTCAAGTATATTATTCTAAAATAGCTATCAAAGATTATTTTATGTTAATTACAAAGATTGGAAACATGCATTTTTCAAACAACTTTAAAAAAACACCAGTGGCTACTGGAAATTGTAAAAAACATCTTTAAAAGAGCTTTTAGTTGAAAATTTAAAAATATTTTGTAAAAGTTTACTTCAAAAATATTTTATTATGCCAGTCTTACATCATAAATAAAAAATTAAAATACGCCAAAACATAAAATAAAATTTTTGTTTAATAAAGATGCAAAAATAATATTAAAAAATATTGTTACTTTCAAATATCTGTTTTATAAAATAATGCTTCGCGAATCCAAACAAAGCATGGCTTTTGCTAGTATATTAACCTTTTACAGGCCAATGTTCCCAATTGGGAACATTGGCCTGTAAAATGTAGTTTGTTTAAAAATTTATTACAAATTAAATTTAATCAAACTTGACTCGAAAAAATTAGCCGAAAGAGTAAAAAGAAGCCTTGATTTTTGGAAATAGAAGTTACATTCCTATCATTAATGAGGAAATGTACAGAAAATCATAAAAAATGACCAATGCCCACTATAAAATAACATGTCATAAGAATGATTTTTTGAAACAGATTTTTCGAATTAGATAACAAGATTTTTTAAAACAGAAGTTATATTCCTATCATTTATGGGGAAATGTACGGAAAATAATAGAAATGACCAATAAACACTGGAAAATGACTGCCGGAAGTGACCAATGTTCCCAATTGGGAACATTCTGAAAATTACATATAAAAAAATTTGCATCATATTAAATGACTAATATCCCTTAACTAAAGCATTAGAAGGCATAATGTGCAAAAAAAAAAAAAAAATGTGTAAAATATACCTGGATCTTAATTTGGCCTGTAAAAGGTTAAATTATATGTAGTATGTTTTTTATAAACACATGGGAATGAAATAGGGTAAAGGAACACTTAAAATAATTTCATTTATTATTATATTTTTTAATACCAATCTAAATACATAACAAATTAATATGTAATGCTCAGTTAAACAATATAAAAAATTAACGGCAATATTTATTTTTAGTTTCAATGGGAAAATATTTTCTCTAATACACAAAAGCCCAATATGTCACTTTGAATACACTAACAAAAAGTTCCTTTTTAAGAAAAATCTTTTAAGTATGAAACAAACTCCAATCTAAACAAGCTTCTAATAATATCTATTTTATAGTTGCAAATTGGCTGGGATGGAATTGTAATATAATTTGAAATGTTATTTAAGTGTTAGTATCAAAAATATTTGTTATGGCAGATCAATAGCAGTTAATAAAATGTTAACTCAAATCCAAGTACTGTATACATATATATATATTAAACAAAAACATAATTTGCTGAACAAATTAAAAAAAAAAAAACAAAATTTATTTCCTACATGATTTAAGCCCAAGAAGGGACAGATATCAAGATAATTGATTTAGTTATTTCTACATTTAATGTTATTTTTTTGAAAAAATAAGTTAAATTTAGTGAAAATTAAAAAAATAAAAATGAAATTCAAACAATATGATACTTAAATACCCTATATCTTAGATTCTGCTCAAATGATATCGAAATAAATCTAAGCCTTTTCTTGAACATTTGCTATTTAGATTGCCTATTCATTTTGTTTATACTTGTCATAAACATAATACAAAAGCTGCAGTACAAATATTTGCAAGTTGAGTTTGGTAAAGAGTCTTAGATTTATTTCGATATCATTTGAGCGGAATCTAAGATCTAGGGTATTTTAAGTATCATGTTTGAATTTCATTTTTATTTTTTTATTTTCACTGGGTTTAACTTATAGAAAGCTATAGTGTTATACACTCTAGGGTATGCCCTTTGTTTTGAACGTATATCCTCTGCTTAGAATGTATACCCTCTGATTTTTTTACAATTACACCACTGACCCTACCCAGAGCGTCGATTGGCAGTTTGATTGTTTTTCACTGTTAAAATTCTGTTGAAGTTAAATTCCAATTTTGGGCAGAATTTCAGTTCAAACATTAATTTATCAAGAATTTTCTAACGGAAGAAATACAGAAAATAAATAAATATGATGTCATACATAAAGTAAAAAAAATAAGTATATTTTATTGATACTATGTCTTGAGGTATTATTGGAGGTATATTATATTGTCTAGAGGCGAATGTCTAGATCTGTACTTCTACGCAAATTATCAATACTGATTGTTATGTATAAATATCAGTTATATACAGACAGTGATGTAGTCTTAAAAAATACAGTTGTTCAGAGCGGAGCCCTCTGAGCAGAGGGTATACGCGCGAGGCAATTCAAAAAATTAATATTAAATGTAGAAATAAGTAAATCAATTATCTTAATATCTGTCCCTTCTTAAGCTTAAATCCTGTAGGAAATAAATTTTGTTTTTTTAATTTGTTCAGCAAATTATGTTTTTGTTTAATATCTCAAGTTTTTTAATAACTACTGCATTCAGATGAACTCATTTCAAAATTTACTGAGGGTATCATCATCAGGAATTCTTTTATGCGGTATCGTATCACCGCAATTACCGATGTAATTTACCCATGACTGTACCAAATTGTATGCCTCATTTCCAAATCGTTAGTTTTTTTACTTATGGAACTGAAATTTTTACATGCTTTCTATCTTGCTTACCAAATATTTAAAAATCTCTGTTTCATTTTCAATATGACATCATAAACCTTTTAATTCTTAAAATCAGTTTCACTTTTTACGATGTAAAAAGTCAGATGTCACTTTTCTCCTCAGTGAATTTTTTTCTTATGAATTATGAGGTCATATTCAACAAAAAAATCTATTCTGTATACAGGGATATAGTAGAGGGTATACGGGGGTATCCGCCGTATGCCTTCTGGATTTTTTAAAAGAACATTGTATACCCTCTGTTTCTCAAGAAAACTAATAGTATCTATACTCTAAGGTATACCCTCTGCCTCGCGCGTATACCCTCTGCTCAGAGGGCTCCACTCTGAACAACTGTATTTTTTAAGACTACATCACTGTCTGTATATAACTGATATTTATACATAACAATCAGTATTGATAATTTGCGTAGAAGTACAGATCTAGACATTCGCCTCTAGACAATATAATATACCTCCAATAATACCTCAAGACATAGTATCAATAAAATATACTTATTTTTTTTACTTTATGTATGACATCATATTTATTTATTTTCTGTATTTCTTCCGTTAGAAAATTCTTGATAAATTAATGTTTGAACTGAAATTCTGCCCAAAATTGGAATTTAACTTCAACAGAATTTTAACAGTGAAAAACAATCAAACTGCCAATCGACGCTCTGGGTAGGGTCAGTGGTGTAATTGTAAAAAAATCAGAGGGTATACATTCTAAGCAGAGGATATACGTTCAAAACAAAGGGCATACCCTAGAGTGTATAACACTATAGCTTTCTATAAGTTAAACCCAGTGAAAATAAAAAAATAAAAATGAAATTCAAACATGATACTTAAAATACCCTAGATCTTAGATTCCGCTCAAATGATATCGAAATAAATCTAAGACTCTTTACCAAACTCAACTTGCAAATATTTGTACTGCAGCTTTTGTATTATGTTTATGACAAGTATAAACAAAATGAATAGGCAATCTAAATAGCAAATGTTCAAGAAAAGGCTTAGATTTATTTCGATATCATTTGAGCAGAATCTAAGATATAGGGTATTTAAGTATCATATTGTTTGAATTTCATTTTTATTTTTTTAATTTTCACTAAATTTAACTTATTTTTTCAAAAAAATAACATTAAATGTAGAAATAACTAAATCAATTATCTTGATATCTGTCCCTTCTTGGGCTTAAATCATGTAGGAAATAAATTTTGTTTTTTTTTTAATTTGTTCAGCAAATTATGTTTTTGTTTAATATATATATATGTATACAGTACTTGGATTTGAGTTAACATTTTATTAACTGCTATTGATCTGCCATAACAAATATTTTTGATACTAACACTTAAATAACATTTCAAATTATATTACAATTCCATCCCAGCCAATTTGCAACTATAAAATAGATATTATTAGAAGCTTGTTTAGATTGGAGTTTGTTTCATACTTAAAAGATTTTTCTTAAAAAGGAACTTTTTGTTAGTGTATTCAAAGTGACATATTGGGCTTTTGTGTATTAGAGAAAATATTTTCCCATTGAAACTAAAAATAAATATTGCCGTTAATTTTTTATATTGTTTAACTGAGCATTACATATTAATTTGTTATGTATTTAGATTGGTATTAAAAAATATAATAATAAATGAAATTATTTTAAGTGTTCCTTTACCCTATTTCATTCCCATGTGTTTATAAAAAACATACTACATATAATTTAACCTTTTACAGGCCAAATTAAGATCCAGGTATATTTTACACATTTTTTTTTTTTTGCACATTATGCCTTCTAATGCTTTAGTTAAGGGATATTAGTCATTTAATATGATGCAAATTTTTTTATATGTAATTTTCAGAATGTTCCCAATTGGGAACATTGGTCACTTCCGGCAGTCATTTTCCAGTGTTTATTGGTCATTTCTATTATTTTCCGTACATTTCCCCATAAATGATAGGAATATAACTTCTGTTTTAAAAAATCTTGTTATCTAATTCGAAAAATCTGTTTCAAAAAATCATTCTTATGACATGTTATTTTATAGTGGGCATTGGTCATTTTTTATGATTTTCTGTACATTTCCTCATTAATGATAGGAATGTAACTTCTATTTCCAAAAATCAAGGCTTCTTTTTACTCTTTCGGCTAATTTTTTCGAGTCAAGTTTGATTAAATTTAATTTGTAATAAATTTTTAAACAAACTACATTTTACAGGCCAATGTTCCCAATTGGGAACATTGGCCTGTAAAAGGTTAATATACTAGCAAAAGCCATGCTTTGTTTGGATTCGCGAAGCATTATTTTATAAAACAGATATTTGAAAGTAACAATATTTTTTAATATTATTTTTGCATCTTTATTAAACAAAAATTTTATTTTATGTTTTGGCGTATTTTAATTTTTTATTTATGATGTAAGACTGGCATAATAAAATATTTTTGAAGTAAACTTTTACAAAATATTTTTAAATTTTCAACTAAAAGCTCTTTTAAAGATGTTTTTTACAATTTCCAGTAGCCACTGGTGTTTTTTTAAAGTTGTTTGAAAAATGCATGTTTCCAATCTTTGTAATTAACATAAAATAATCTTTGATAGCTATTTTAGAATAATATACTTGAAGAGAGCTTGAAGAAAGTTACTTCTTCAAAATCCTATTTTCTGGAAAAACATTTGAAATCTGCTCTCGTTGATACTATGAATTTTTAACTGTAAAACATTTTATTCTAATTTCTTCGTTTTTATACATGTTAGCGTATGAGAATTTTTTATACTGTAGAATTTTTCGTAAGGAAAATTTCTACTGAATGCTTAATTTTGAAGGATTTTCACCCTCGACAACGTTACGTACGTTTTTAAGCCAATTGGTGTCTATATATCCTCAATATCTACAACTGCTTCATCTAATGTTAAACCTTGGGATTTATGAATTATAGCAGCAAAAGCTAACTGCTGAAGAAATTCTTTCCTTGAGCAATTTATGCTTCCATTTTTCCAGAATTTAATTATTGGGGGAATCGCACTGTAAAAAAAAATCTGTAAAGGTACTAAACATTTTCTAGGAAACTGGGATTCCAAGAACTTTTCATGTAACGATAACAGGAAAAATCCATGTATCCGATTCTAAAACTTGAGTTTTTGTTGTTACCGTTACAGGAAAAGTTCTTGGAATCCCAGTTTCCTAGATAAAGTATAGTACCTTTACAGATTTTTTTTTACAGTGCGGTATGCACCAATTCTCATAAGTTAAATTACTGCAGTATTCAAATTTATCCAAGATTATTCGCGATATCTGGTCTGGTGGCTTGTGATTTTCTTTAATACGTGCAACAAAGTCTAAAGTCCCGTTCTCTAAACCGCTTTCGGTCCACAAATAAGAACGTAACATTACTTTAGATCCAAATGATAAAGTAAGAAATGGTTAAAGTCTATTTGTCGTTTCTGAATCGGCCAACTTTGCTTTAGTACATTTATAAAGAGCTTGAATCGAGGCAACATATTCACACAGTTCTTTTAATTTTTCATTTATATATTTGTTTATATTTTTGTTTGCAATTCTTTTGTTGCCACCTTACAAAAAAAAAAAATCTATAATTCTTTTAAAATGTTTAAGTGTCATCTGTGCAAACGATTTTGCGGAATAATGAAAACATGTTTTATTTATTAAATTAATCATGATTCTATCTATAATTACTTACCCCATGATTTAGATATTTATTTCTGAAAATATCAGAGTTTCATTTTTTATTTATTTGCTAAAATGCATCCGTATTGGAAATGCATGTAAAATAAATTAAAATAATGATTTTTTTAACCATTTATTGTAAAAAAAATTATATTGTGCAAATCTACAGATCATAATTTATTTTTGTGTTTAATTTGAAGTTAAAATATTGAATAGTTTTTTTGTAAAGTGTACGACAAAATGTAATTTGAGTGGCCTAGTAGAGGATTCACTTCGCTCATCCTAATAACTTATAGACAAGAGAATTTCATTTGTAATTTATAAAAATGTATAAAAGTTAAAAAAATTGGGAGGAGGGGGGAGTTTTTAATGTATATTTTAGTGCATAAAAAATAAATTTTGCATGCTATTAAATATTTTAAATGAAACACAGATTCTGAATTAGGAAAATTATGTTGAAAAGTTAAGAAAAAAGATTTTTTTCCTATAATCAATACATGTAGCAGATGAACTTGGTTTTGTGCTTTTACCTGATTCTAGATTTCTATGCACTGGACAGAAATTTTACTGTGGCTACTGAGCAGAAAAAAAAGCACCCATTTTCGCCTTACTTGCCTGTTATCAGTTAGACAATGGCTGCTGGATTTAATGGTGCTTAAGTTAACATAAAATTGTGTTTGATACAAATTGCCAGAATTCTGTTTGGACCCAAAACTTACAAAATGCAGACAGAAATTTTGTGTTTGATGAGTTAATATTAGCATAGACAGAAATGTTCACTAAATAAAATAATCAAAAGAGAAATATTATGATCACGAATCTGGGAAATGTATCTGAAAGAAGATGCTAAACCAGTAATGTAGCAATTTAAAAATTATGGGAGGTGCTCAAATAGTTTATTACTTAGTATGCTTAAAATAACTGTGAAATTGAGAAAACCTATTAATGATAAAATATCTCTTTATAAATAATTATATTGTTTAATTAATTAATTATTTTATTATTTTTTTAAATTTTATTCATAGCTAAAAATGTGTATGGACAATATTTCAAAGTAAACATTAAGAAATAAATGAAATTTTAAAATTTTGTGAAATATGACAGCAGAGTCTGAAAGAAATATTTCATTCATAGTACTTAAAACGAGTCATTGGGGCCACCATAGTACTTACCCATCATGAATATGCATACTATAAAATATGAAAATAAAATATGTGTAAACTATTTATAAAATGCATTGCAATTCCAAAACAAAATTTAAACGTATATTTAAATAATATTTATGGGAGTTAGCGCGCTGACGGACAAATCAAATGTATTAATACTTTTCAACTTTTTGGAAAGTGTTAAAAATCTAATTTTATAACTGAGGTCACTTGCATTAACAGGCCAAATTGTGTTTAACCCAATTAACCATAATCTATTGTAATACTTGATAATTCAGTGTAAATTATTGCAATCAATTTTAGAAAAAAAAAAAAAAATTGTGGAGCCATTCAGAACACAGTATAGGAATGAATATATAAAATACCTATCCCAGATTAAAAATTCTTGTTGAGAGCAACTAAATTGTACAATGAACTGGGAAATTACAGATAAATAAATAAATAAATAATAAAAAAAAGAAGCTCATAGTGAAATATATTGCTTTTTTCTTTGAAAAAGAGAGTAAAAGAAGAGAAACCTGTAAAGTATCTGACATGTAAAAATAAAAGCAATTAGTTGGATTAACCTCTTGAGATCTAGTGGCCAAATTTCTTCCTACTTATTTTTAATCTTCAAATATCACATTGGCACTGAATATTCGACCACATTTATTTAAATGCATTTTTCCATGTATGTAATAAACCAAATTTTTTGTCTGCAAAATACTGGTGTCAATGTGACATTTGGGTATTTTA
The DNA here is from genome assembly GCA_964019185.1 of Maratus speculifer. Classification (NCBI taxonomy): domain Eukaryota; kingdom Metazoa; phylum Arthropoda; class Arachnida; order Araneae; family Salticidae; genus Maratus; species Maratus speculifer. Next base: position 282,722,402 of record OZ025289.1, read on the forward strand.
ATGTAATCCATCCATCAGAGCTCAAAGGGTTTAAAAACAGATTTTTAATTGCCATATTTTCAAATTTGGCTTTAAATAAAATGCCACAAAATATAGACAACTTTATCAATTAGCATCATCTCTTTACTTATACATCTGCAAAATATGCCTAAATACTTGAGTAAGTGAACACATATCCATTCACTAGAAAAAAAAAAAAAAAATTAAGAAATTGAACTAATCATTTTGAATTATTACCTTTCCTTTATCAAAATAATCTATTATTCTGTGGTAGAGGGCTTCTTTTCTTTGCCACTCTGGTTGCTGGTTATACCGTTGATCAGCAGGTAGTGTGTTATTAGAAAAAGTTAATAAATCAGCATGAAGTTTCAATGTGAAGGCAGCTTCAGCATAGTTCTCAGCAGGCAAATGTAATTCACATAATTTATAAATGTAACGTATGTACATCTCTTTTCTATTGATTTCATTTTTATAAAAGTTCTAAAATAATAAAAATAATGAAAAAAGAATCAGTATTTAATAAATATACAGTTATTTATTTACTTTACATACATGCAAGTAAATAAATTAATAATAATAATAATAAAATAGACATTTAAAACAGCTTACTAAAAGATTAACTGTACAACTCATTCTTTTATCTCTATTTTCTTCTCCTTCCATTACATTTCTAGAGGGAAAAAAAGTAAATTTATTCTAATTCAAAGAAAATTAAAGGAAGTAAAGCAGTGTTGTTGAATATAATTTAAATAATTCACAGGTTAAATTAAGAAAATTGATAACCTACAAACAATTGTTTGATACTTGTCTCAAAAACATTAGTTTATACTTTATATGTATAAATACAAAGTTTCAATTAAATGAATGAGAAAGAATTGCACTAATTTTATTTGACAAAAATAGATTAAAAGCTCTAATAGTCAGCTAGTTATGAGTATTGTTTTGTTTACAAATAAAACAGAAGAGCACTTTTTCCCCTCTAGTATGTCCTTGTAAATTAAGTATAAAGTTACATGATTGATTAATGAACTCATGCAAGATAGTTGCAAAATCAATTTACTGTATCATGTAGATTTGAATTGGTTTAGTATTTTGGTTGTTATTGTCATAATAACTTTTGCATTACATATGGATAGAGATATAAATGAAGTGATTGCAAAAAATCTATTTCTAGAAAAATTAACTTAAAAAATGTCAATTTAAATTTTTTTTAAATTTTGTCTCTTAAGGGAAAGGTAATTCTTAAGGAAAGAGGAGAGATCACAGGACAGGGGATTTTTACATGATTATTTATTTATTGTTACAACAAAGTTAAAATAAAAAAAAAACAGCTTTAAAAAAAAAAGTAATTTAAATTATTTAAGGTTTTTTTTTTTTTTTTTTTTTTTTGGTGGGGGTGGGGAGCAAAAGGGAATAAGAAAACATTTTGCTGTGAAGGAATAATTTAAATTACTACTAATTTATTGTACCTACAAATGGGGCAGAAAGAAATTTTTAAAAGACAGACCTTTAAAGATTTTAAACTTATGGGCAAATATGAGTGGTAATAAAAAGGAAGTATTAATTTTGAGGGTAGGGGGATAGATAAATGATTGACTAATTATTGTTACAACAGAGTACACAAACTTAAAAAATAAAAAATTTGAAAGATCTTACAATTTGTGTGCTAGGTGGGTGGAATAAAACTTTCGAGGCAGTGTTGGATTTAGGAGAAGAGAATATGCCAAAAGACATAAGATTCTTACACCTAGTAGGTTTAAAATGACAGAGTTTTAAAGATTTTAAACTTTATGGACCAATACGAGTGGTGATAAAAAGAAAGCATTAATTTTGAAGGGAGGGAAGACAGTTAAATTATTTCTTAATTATTGCTATAACAGAGCAGACAAAGTTAAAAAAAAAAAAAAAATATTTTGAAAATCTTACACTTTGTATGCTGGGGGAGGTATAAGTGAGCAGAATAAAATTTTCAGGATGGTGCTAGGAATCTGCCAAAATGCATAAGATATGCATAATTTGTTAGATTATGATATTTTTAAAGTAATATTTATATATTTTGAAAATAGCATGGATTTTTTAATTTAATCTGCTTTTGTATGCAATTGTCTGCATTATTAATATTGTTAATCCATAATCAATGGCTTAAATATACAAAATAAACTGCTATAGTTTAAATTTTTGCATCGTGAAAAATACTTCTAGAAGAATTTTAAATATAAAATAACAGAGATTTAAAAATATCTGCAATTCCTTCCAGAAATTGAGATGTGCCATGTCAGATCAGATTTAATTGATTTTTGTGTGGGGTGGCCTGGGCAATAACACGAGCAAAAGCAAATATACTGGGACGGCATGGTTTGTTTGCTTTAATAAATAGAAATACATAAGCTTTTATCTTTTATCATAGGATGGACAAATAAAAGTTTTTGGATGAATCAATAAACATTTTGTACAAACTTTTAGTTACTATAGTGGGTCAGACATGGAAATGAAAATTGCTGCCCTGACAAATCTCATATTGATGTACACTCACATTATTATTTAAAGAAAAAATTAATTATTTGAGATCAAATAATTTTTGTAAAAAAAATATATGTATGAAATTTAATGTGTTTTAACTTCCAAATTGCCACAGGATAAAACAGAAATAGACGCTAGACTGGAAACTATGTCTTTTATTAATTCATGTTAAAAATAAGTTTAGAGGATCACTGACACATTGAAATTGTACTAAACTCTTAAACTTAAAATAGGAATACAGTGGACTCTCTCTAATGTGAACACCCCACTACTATGAACACATTTTTATGCCTCCAGCGAAACTCCATAGACTTAACAAAAGATGAACTCTCTGTAATCTCAACATCCCATAATTATGAACACTACTTTTGGTCCCCATTTCTACTCCACTTCTCTGTAAACTGAACATGTGCTTGCAATCAAAATTTGAACTCTCCCTATAATGGAAATTCTAAAAAACTGTTACAAAAAAGTAAAAACAGGCAAAATCAATGCTAGATTTAAAGCATGTATTTAAAGTTGCAATTTATTTGTTTGAATAGTTTAGATAAAATCTTCAATTAAAAGTTTGAAGCACTTGTCACATTGTTGTCAGCTGCCTGTTGTAAAAGAAGCCATTTTATAATTTTTTATGTTAAAAAGTGTAGACATTTAGTTTTTATTTTGTTGGAGACAATTATGGTAAGTTAAAAAAAATCCATTTCAATATTGCTTATTTCAAATAATAATTCTATGTGAATTCTTGCTAACCACAATTTAATCACGATACTTTAAAGATAATTTTGGAATTTGATTAATTTTTTCGATTGATTGACTCCTGAGGAAATGGCAATTAAAGAAACTGTTTGCTTATAATTTTGTTGCTATTTAACTTCAGCAGATTTCATTTTTGCCCCTTATAGGACATTCATAAAGAATGTAGCAATCATGTTAGTTTATTTCTAAAACTTAAAAGGGGAGAAATATAATAAAAACTTTGTAGCACTGACCTTATTTGATCAACTATTGACTTGGTCCTCCTACATAGTAGTAGTAGTAATGCATTTCCAATTTCCTTCTATAATGAACACCTCATAATCTGAACATTTTTGGCCAGTCTCATAGTGCTCACAATAGAGAGAGTGCACTATACTTAATTTTGACATCTTAACTGATTTGTTAAGTGATTTTTGTCTTATGACACCAAATGGGAATTCATTTGGACAAATAGTTAAGGAACTAAGAAGGTTAAATATGTGGAATTCTTAATGTTACAGTCATTTGTAATCATTGTAAAATAGATTGCAAGGTGAGAGGTTTTTCTAAGTTATATTAAAAAATAACTTGAAGAAATGATCTGTAATTTGGGATTTGCATATTTGAAGCATAAAAAATTAATTTATGGAAAAAAAAATGGAATATATATATATATATACAGTAGACTCTCTCAAATCCGCACATAATTTATGAATGTAAACAATGAAACATTCAGTTCAAACGTAGGTGCAAAATTTGACTTTTTTAGTTTTATATCAATTCCATACATTTTTTAATTTGTAATTTTTGTTAAGGTTATTGAATTCATGTTTTTTCATGAAGAAAGAATAATTTATTTCTGAAAAAAGTCAAGATATTGCTGATATTATTGGTAATCACAATTTTACCAAATATATTTATATGTGCTAATCAAGCTTTTTTAGTTATGAAGTCTGGCTAAACCTGAAACGAAAGTTCGTTATTTTATGATCATGATGTAAATTTGTCATGCACCTTTATGAGGCAAATTTCATTGAATAATTTAGAAAAAACACATTTTATCTTTATATTGAATATTTAATTGTACACTATTGATTATTAATTTGTCCTTTGCTTTAAGTATTTTAATCATTTAAAAAATTATCTACATTTTTATTATTTTAGTTTATTACATGTTTTAATGTTTTAATATATTATAAGCATTCATTATACTTTAAATTTCATTATTAATTATATTCAAATTACTTTTAAAAATATATAAACAAAGCAACGACCAGAAATCCATAAAATTCTAAAATCTGCAAAACCTTTGGTCCCAAGCTGTGCGGATTTGAGGGAGTCTACTGTATATATATATATATACATATATATATATAAAAAATTAATAATAATAAAAAATAATAAATTTTTAAAATAACTAAGAACTGTAACCAATATTTTTTTAAACAAAACCCGATTTCTATAAGTTTCAAAATCTATAAGTACAAATCCAAAATTGTTGCTCATTTCGACAGTTCTTTAGTTATGCTTAAAAAAACTATTTGCACTGTAATTTGTTTTAAAATGATTACAAATTAATTTAACATTAAGAGTTTCAAATTTTAATTCCTTAACTATTTGACTGAATGAATTCCTATCCCTATTTCTAAGATAAAATTTACCAAAAGTGAAAAATATGATGTCAAAAATAGACATTTGTATAGAAAATTTCAGAGTTTGATACAACTTAAAAATGAAGACAACTCTAAAGATTTTTTTAGAATTCATTGAAAGAAGTTTCCAGTCTGTTAGATGTCTTTTGATTTCCTATGACAATTGGAAATTAAAATGTATTGAAAGTTCTCTTTCTTATTGGCCATGTAAAAATTTTGTAACTATAATCTAATTTTGTAACTATAACTGTAATTTTGAAACTTTAATTAATTCAATCTCAATGATAAATGTAAAAATAGAATAAAAAATTGATATTGTAATGCAATGATGAAAATGTAGTCACCAATTACACTGGTTTCCAAAAATTAAGGAAAAATCACAAAAATAGCGATAATTCAAAATATTACATGTAGATTTTAATGAAACTCAGCCACAATATACAATGCATAGTAAGGTATAAAATAACATGAAAAGAAATTACCAGACAATTATGGTGTTTGAAAAAATAGCATTTAATTATAAAATTAACAAAATAAGTTTGCCAGTTTGGTATGGGAAAAGTACCTTTAATATGCAGTATGATCACTCCTAGTAGCAATACAGCACATACAGCGATGTGTCATACTGTCAATTATGCGGTCGATGACTTTGCTGGGAAGTAAGAGCCACTGCTCTTCCAAAGCAGTTGTAAGTGTGGCAAGGGTCAGAGGAGGGGGATTGAGAGCAGTGACACGTCTCAACTAAAGCATCCCAAACATGCTCGATGGGATTCAAGTCCGGTGATCGAGCTGGTCATTCCATGCGCTGAATTGTCCGGTGCTGAAGATAATCTTCCACGATGCGAGCCCTGTGCAGTCTAGGGCTGTTGTCCTGTAACAGGAAATCATTACCTATTGCGCCGGCACAAGATCGCACATAAGCATCAAGGATGTCATCTCTATAGACGTGAGCATTCACGATTCCATGTGGAAAGACATGGAGGTCTGTGCGTCCATCCAAAGATATACCACACCAAACGCAGACACTGTCTAGTTAAAATTATTTTCAATGTTAGAACACCAGAATATTCGTATTTCAAGCATACCGGTTTCGGTACCATATAGCATACCTTCCTCAGTGCTAAAGATAGTGGAAATTTGCTCATATATATACAGGGAGGATGGGGATTCAAGTGACAAGTTTCTTGACCAATAGGAAAACAGAGGATCCCAGGCAACGGCCAATAGGAAAACAGGGAACAGCTAATAGGAAAATTGGGTGGAAAATGGAAAAGAAATTGCAAGAATTGCATTAAAAGATTAAGAAAAATTAGTTTTAATGTAATATTTCCAACAATCTGATAATGGTGGAATAGCAAAATCACAATTAACGAGATTAGCAAGATTTTTATGGATATGGAAAGCTTCAAGGAAGTTAAGTTCTTGTATAGAAGTAGGTTTAGTTAGTATCTTAACCGAATTGAAGTCAAAAGCATGACTCGTCTCCCAGCAATGTTTTGCGATTGAGAATTTCTTGATTTCTTGTTTTTCAATATATTGCTTATGTTCTTTAATACGAAATTTTAGACTACGTTTGGTTTGTCCAATGTAAGAAAGACCACACTGACAATTAATATTGTAAATACCCCATGAATTTGATAATTCAACAGGATCTTTAAGGTTGGAAAGGGTGAGTTTATTAGTAGTAGTAAAAATTATTTTGAAATCGAACCGACTAAGAATTTTAGCAATGGAAAAACTTGATTTTGGAAAGAAAGGTAAGACAATGCGAATATTGGAACGAGTAGAAGACTGAGATGAGTTTGAGGAGTGAGAGTTTTGTAATTTAGAAAGGGCAGTATCAATAATAGAAGGGTTGTAACCTCTATCAAATGCAATTGCTTTAATGTATTGAATTTCATTATTGAGAGACTGAGAATCAGAGCAAACATGAAGAGCACGATTTATGAATGTGTAAAAGGCGGCCATTTTTTGGCTTGGAGGATGACATGAACGGGCATGGGGAGGTAGAGAAACAGTGAAGCTTTTTCGATAGACAGATGTAGAGAAGCCAGTTACACTGCGAGTGACAAGGGTGTCCAGGAAAGGGAGTGAACCATTATTTTCTGTTTCATACGTAAATTGGATATTGTTATCAATAGAGTTCATGATGCTAAGAATGTCCTCAATATTGTGAAGAGAAGTGTCAAGTAAGGTGAATGTGTCATCAACGTACCGAATCCAAAAAGGGAAAGAGAATTTATCAAAAAGTGAGCATTCAAAATAGTGCATGTAGAAATCTGCAAGGATAGGAGACAGGGGCGAGCCCATAGCTAAACCATCAGTTTGTCTGTAAAAATTGCCTTGAAATGAAAAGGTGGTTTGAGAAAGACAAGTACGTGTAAGGGAAATAAGTTCTTGATTTTCGAAGCTTGAAAAATGAAATTCACGGAGTCTTTGTTCAAGACAAGAGAGGGCACCATTTATCGGGACATTTGTGAAAAGGGATTTAACGTCAAAGGAAACCATAGTAAAATTAGTTGGAGACAAATTTTGTATCATTTTGGCAAAGGTGATAGAATTCTTCACAGTGTATAAATTTGTTGATAGAAGGGGAGAAAATATTGTTGTTAAATATTTTGCTAAATTGTAAGAGGCCGTGCCAATATTTGAAACTATCGGGCGAAGAGGGATATTGGGTTTGTGGACTTTGGGAAGAGCATAAAATCTTGCACAGTGTGCAGCAGAGGGAGAAATGTAGGGATGAGAAGACTAGCATTATATTGATGGAGTAACTAATCTTATTAAAGATGGCCCATATAAACTTCTACCTCAGGACCCTTCTGATTATGAATTATCAGTAATTAAATCCATAGTTAAATCCTGTCCTCTCTTGCCTATGTCTTCTCATCCCTACATTTCTCCCTCTGCTGCACACTGTGCAAGATTTTATGCTCTTCCCAAAGTCCACAAACCCAATATCCTTTTTCGCCGGATAGTTTCAAATATTGGCACAGCCTCTTACAATTTAGCAAAATATTTAACAACAATATTTTCTCCCCTTCTATCAGCAAATTTATACACTGTGAAGAATTCTATCACTTTTGCCATAATGATACAAAATTTGTCTCCAACTAATTTTACTATGGTTTTCTTTGACGTTAAATCCCTTTTCACAAATGCCCCGATAAATGGCGCCCTCTCTTGTCTTGAACAAAGACTCCATGAATTTCATTTTTCAAGCTTCGAAATTCAAGAACTTATTTCCCTTACATGTACTTGTCTTTCTCAAACCACCTTTTCATTTCAAGGCAATTTTTACAGACAAACTGATGGTTTAGCTATGGGCTCGCCCCTGTCTCCCATCCTTGCAGATTTCGACATGCACTATTTTGAATGCTCACTTTTTGATAAATTCTCTTTCCCTTTCTGGATTCGGTATGTTGATGACACATTCACCTTACTTGGCACTTCTCTTCACAATATTGAGGGCATTCTTAGCATCATGAATTCTATTGATAACAATATCCAATTTACGTATGAAACAGAAACTCCCTTTCCTGGACACCCTTGTCACTCGCAGTGTAACTGGCTTCTCTACATTTGTCTATCGAAAAAGCTTCGCTGTTTCTCTACCTCCCCATGCCCGTTCATGTCATCCTCCAAGTCAAAAAATGGCCACCTTTTGCACATTCATAAATCGTGCTCTTCATGTTTGCTCTGATTCTCAGTCTCTCAATAATGAAATTCAATACATTAAAGCAATTGCATTTGATAGAGGTTACAACCCTTCTATTATTGATACTGCCCTTTCTAAATTACAAAACTCTCACTCCTCAAACTCATCTCAGTCTTCTACTCGTTCCAATATTAGCATTGTCTTACCTTTCTTTCCAAAATCAAGTTTTTCCATTGCTAAAATTCTTAGTCGGTTCGATTTCAAAATAATTTTTACTACTACTAATAAACTCACCCTTTCCAACCTTAAAGATCCTGTTGAATTATCAAATTCATGGGGTATTTACAATATTAATTGTCAGTGTGGTCTTTCTTACATTGGACAAACCAAACGTAGTCTAAAATTTCATATGAAAGAACATAAGCAATATATTGAAAAACAAGAAATCAAGAAATCCTCAATCGCAAAACATTGCTGGGAGACGAGTCATGCTTTTGACTTCAATTCGGTTAAGATACTAACTAAACCTACTTCTATACAAGAACTTAACTTCCTTGAAGCTTTCCATATCCATAAAAATCTTGCTAATCTCGTTAATTGTGATTTTGCTATTCTACCATTATCAGATTGTTGGAAATATTACATTAAAACTAATTTTTCTTAATCTTTTAATGCAATTCTCGCAATATCTTTTCCATTTTTCACCCAATTTTCCTATTAGCTGTTCCCTGTTTTCCTACTGGCCGTTGCCTAGGATCCTCTGTTTTCTATTGGTCAAGAAACTTGTCGCTTAAATCCCAATCCTCCCTGTATATATATGAGCAAATTTCCACTATCTTTAGCACTGAGGAAGGTATGCTATATGCTACCGAAACCGGTATGCTTGGAATACGAATATTCTGGTGTTCTAACGTTGAAAATAATTTTAACTTTATCATATTGCACCAGGCAACAACCTATTACTTATTGCAGACACTGTCTCCTCCGTATGAATCCCTTTCATGAAAGTTTGATGGATGACAGCGTGTTCCCGGTTCTCCCCAAATCAAACAATGCCTACTATCGCTTTGTAGGCTAAACCAAAACTCATCTGTGAAGAGAACACGCTTCCATTGTTCAACCGTGCAGTGGACATGTTGACATGCCCACATCAAACGTTCCCTCCGGTGATGTGAGTTGAGCGGCACACAAATTACTGGTCGCCTCATGTAAAGTCCACCTTCGTGAAGCCTTCTACGCACAGTAGACATTGACAACAGCCTTCCAGTGGCTGCATCAAGGCAGGGTCTAAGGTGAGATGGGGTTGCGGTTCTATTCCTTCGTACACATAACGCAAATATCGGTCATCAGCGCTTGTCGAAACCCTTGGCTGAATCTTCTTGAAACCAAACCAGTGGTTTGAAATTGTTGCCAAAGCCTATGAACCACCGAAGGACTCACATTTAGCCATCTAGCCACCTCTGCCTGACTTTGTCCTGCCTCCAATCTCCCAATAGCTCTAAATCGCAGTTCTGCAGGCAAGTGATGCCTCGAGGTCATTGTAATGAATTGGCTATCCTAGATTTATAATATGAGTATCACAGCGACCACTGCAACCTTGATCTCTAACGTGCATTTTTATGTGCCTCACGGATGACACAATGCGATTGCAGTGCTACTGATTTGCATTTGGTATTTTTATTCAGCATCTTTTATTTAACAATATATGCAAATTTCATACAGATTGCTTTCTTTTTGAAGAAGTTATCGCTATTTTTGTGATTTTTCCTTAATTTTTGGAAACCAGTGTATATCTCTAGTATCTTTTTTAATTTTTAAGTAAAAAAAAAAAATATGCATAGCTAGTTAACTATTCCAATATATAGTTTTTCATCTTAAAATATATTTTGGAGATGCTTTTGAGAAATTAATTCATCTCAAACCCAGAATTACAAGTGTCAAAACTCAAACCAAACATGAAACAAAGTTAACCTGACTGCAACAACAAAAACAACAACAAAAGTAAGAAAAATCATGCATTAAGCATAGATTATGAAGCACTTTCCAACACTTCATGAAATCTTTAACAAGCTTCTTTAATTAGGGAAATAAGGGTTTATAGCCAAATATGTATTCAGATACTTTTGAACAGCCCTGTATTTGATCTGTCAGTTGATATACATATTCCATAATGGGAAAATTTAGTTTAGCAAGAAAAAAGCTTAAAATTTCTTTTTGAGCAATTTGTACTAATAAATGGGAAACATACTTGAAAACTTTAGTTCAGCCCTGTAGTTTACCTTGCACCTTTTTTACACATCAGTAAGAAGATAAAATTCATTTAAAACTAAAACACTCTTAAAACAACTGAAATCACATTGTTATAAATTATCATTCATAGATGTCCAAGTACAACTCTTTGTGTGGCTCTGTATATCATTTCATCTATATTCTGCAACCATTTCTTTGTAAAATGAATGCAGTTCTGCGTAAAAATGTATATCGAATTTCAGAACCACCTTTAAGTAATTTACGCTCATACTCAGTAACGTTGGCGAGTTCTTTTGGGTAGTCCTGTATATCAACTAAAATATTTATACACATCCTTATAAGGTACAAAGATTTAGTGAAACTTAAATGTGTATATCATAATTAATATGTATTACATCCATCCATCAGCTATCATCGGAAACATATATAGTCCATCGGAAGGAATATACTATTTGAAATCTTTTGTTTCCCCCTGTAAATGCACTAATTAATTTCATATTATGCAAGGCAGTATTGTATAGTTTATATTAAGCCTCAGTGACATATATCAATTTTGTTATACATGAAACAGTTTAATATATTTTTAAAAAATGTTGCACACTATTCCCCTTCATTTACCATTATCCAATGGAATTCTTTTGTGTGACCTGTAAATGAATGATAGCTATATTTCCACTGCATATTTTATAGAATGCATATTTTAGTGCACCTCTTAAATGGATGTAAAATTTAATATGTTTGACAGGGTTGTAACATCTTTAAAATGCCTTTGAAATGATTTTTCCCCATAGGCCATAATGAAATGGAAAATTTTTGACTCTCCCTATAAATAAACTAATCATGGTAAAAACTTCATTTTCAATATGGTTTGTGCTGGAGTAAACCTAAATAACATACAAAAATTTCAGGGCAATTTGAGTATATTTACAGGAATTAGAGTGACTTTTCAACTTTGTTGGAAAGTGCTAAAAAGATTATGTTAAACCTGATCCAGCCCAAACCACGAATCTGATTCAGTTTGTCTGATTCAATGCTGCTCTCTACTGGGAATCCAACCTGAGTCTGGCAAATAAACATCAGCATGTTTATTCTTCAACAAGTCAATATAAATACCATTTCAAAAAGTCACAATTACTATTACATTATAGTACAGTTAATCTGAGCTTGAAAAAATAATGAAAATATGCAGCATTTCAAAACATATTTAAAGAAAGGTAACAAAATACACTATAAATCTTGAATTATATGTTTTGAGTCAAAATTCAGATTAAAAAAAAGAAATGCTTATTTTTTACACTTCTAATAATTAAAACTTTATTAGTTTTGCTATTCCACATTCATGACAAGTCTTAACCTTTAGTATACTATTGGCATCTCTAAGCATCTTATCCTATATAATGTTATCAAACAAGGCAAATTCAGAACTTTTTTTTTTTAGGGGGAGGGATGACAAAAAGTATGCGTTATAATGAAGAGCTAATGCATTTATATTGCTCAGATCATTATACAAGATAACATACATAAAAAATAAAGATATATTATCATTTTAAGCCAAATTAAAGTAATATTGTTGTGTTAATTTTATGTGGTCTACTTTTCTTTGATTAAAACACTATTCTCTATTTTTACAAATATTATAAATATTACCTGTAATCAAGTAGCCTCTCTAATAGTCTTGTGATAGAATTAATAAAAGCTACACCATTTTCTTTCCAAGCAGGGTCACTAGATCGAACTCTATCCAAAAGTCTGGAATTAAAATTGAAATATTAAATCTTGTAATGATATTTTTCTTAAAAAAGAAAAAAAAAATGATAAGCTTAAAAGCTAATACTTTTAATCTTTAAAGCACATCTTATAATTAAGATCATTGATGTCATTTGAAACAGTTTTATAATAACTGAAATATATTTTAGAATTTCTTTAGAAAATTTGTTAAAATATAATGTTTTTATTTATTTATATAAACATTTCACCCTGGAATTAAATATCTGTGCAAATAATAAGTATGAAATTTTGTATTAATAATTTAAAACATAATGGAGTGGGTGAAAAAATAACTTAAGGAATATTCTGTAATAAATTATCTTGTTTTTAAAATGTAGTAAATTTTTCATGCATCTCAACTAACTTTAATTCTTAATACAATAAAATTCAGTTCACATAGAAGTATTGAAATATATTTTGGCCACTTGCTGTTAATTAGATATTTACAGCAGTAAAGCATAATATAAATTAATACATAGATGCTTTAAGGTCATGGTATTTCTGACTCCCATGAATTAAATAAAACAATTAATGTGAACAATCAAATATAAATAACAACAGAAAATAAATTATAATTTCTGTTCAATTACAGCAAGAGTAAATATTGTGAGAAGTTGGTTTTAACAAGGAATTAATAAACAAATGGTGAAACATTTAAAGATAGATTTGATTTTACATCATGTTAATTGATTATCAGTTGATCATTAATCATCTGCTCATCAATGTTATGTAAATATACTGATTTACATGGGCGGAAATTTTCAGATTCTAACCCAAAGAAAAGCTATTTTTGTATAACACAAACCCATTCTAAAAGCCAATATGACCTACATTATACACAATTTAAAAAGCATATTACATATATATTTACATAAACATTTTAAAGTACAGCATTTTTCCAATTATATGTTCACAAACCACAGTTTACAAAATTACAATATCAAAGGTCACATAGACACGTTCAAACAAAAACTCATTGAAAAATTGAATACTGTTTATAAAAAAATATATATATACATATTATTTAAAATATCACAATTTTGAAACTATGAAGGAATACATAAATGTAATTTTTATTTAATGTTTGACTCCTATTTAGCAATAGAAATAAATTTTTAGAGATTTCATTAACAAATGTAGAATATCAGTATTCAGGAAAAAAAATCTCCCATACTGACACAGTTCAGAAAGAATAACTTAAGTAAGAGGAAGTCTTAAATCTTCTTCACAAAAATCCACAATTTCATTACCCACCACTTTCCACATCATATCATAAATAGTGGGAAGCAAAACTTTCAAAGTGTATGCAAATTGTTAAACTGCTTTTAAGTGTATTACATCAAAATTTTTCTGTTTACTTAAATTACTGTTCGCGAAATTAATGTTTTATTTTTTTATTCCAAAAAAATTTAACACAAACACTTAGTTCTTCCACACTTTCACAACTGGATTGCAAAAAGAATATCCAAACAGCATTATCTCTCATTTTAATTTTTAAATTAACTCAAGAAAGATAATTCCATTACTTTCAACGGAATTATATATTACTCATTGAAAGGAAAATATAAAATAAAGAATTAAACTTTTTTTTTTCCTTGATGCATAAGTGGAAATAAAAATACTCATTAATAGGTTTTAAAGATTTTGGCTTTTTCTTTTTTGAGGCAAAAAAATACAGTTTAAAATTTTATCTAAGCCATTCTGTTTTTGCAGAAATTATGTCCTTGCATATTTTCTTTAAGGCTTTCTCAAATCCAAACTAGCTATATTCTGAATCATAAAGACATTTTTATTCATAAATGCAAAAACTTTCCAAGTGTTCTTATTCAAAAATTTTGAAATGATAAAGCATTTTGTATCTATTTATATACTACGTTAATGTGACAATTCTGGGTTTACGATCATCTTCAAGAAAAGCAACTTATGGCTGCCATGTTAGGCATAAGTATTTAGATGCTATAAGTATGTCGACTGTTTACCATATGGAAATACACACATAATCTGCTTTGTATCACATTTCTTCTTCCTTTTTTCCCCTCCAAAATCTTCAAAAACTATCCAATTATAATGTTTTAAATTCTAAATTAAAAATAATGGATAACAAGCTATTATGAGCAATAGATATAAATAAACCAACACAATTTTGATGGTGCCATCTATTGACAATCTATATAAATAAAAAAAAAATTCTTTCTTTCTAGGTTTAATTGAATTATGAGATTACATTTGTATGATTGAAAATTATTTTTTCACACTCTTTTATTAAATTACAATTTTATTTTCACTTCAAAGTAATGTTTGAATATTACAACATTAAAAATTGAAATTTTACCAGTATTGATATCATTATATTATGTAATACATTACTACGTGCTACATACATAATTATGTAGTTATACATTCGTTATATTTTAATTACATTTTATAAGAATATAAGCTTTATCTACAATGCAACTAAATATCAAGTGGATGTAAGCTAATCTCTTAAAAATTGATTAAATTAAATTAAAATTTTACAAATAATAATAATACCGTATTTTCAGGTGTATAGCCTGCACCCCTAAATCGAGCAGTGCAGTAAAAAAAGTTTGTGTATAACCAGCGGAGATACATCAATATATAGTCCGCGGGCTATACACCATTTACGAACGTACATTTCAATCAGGTTCGAAATTAGAAGCCATTAGTCATAATTTTCAACACAAATTTACAAAATTTTTTTCATGATGCATAATACCTACTGTAATTCGGCTAAAAAATTAAGATTATCAGCACCGTAATTTTCAGAAGAAACGCCGTGGCGTTTACTTGATTTAAGATAAAATTTCAAGAGATGCGCCGTTTACACGCACTTTTTTTTTCAAATAAGCATGATATTTTTTCTAAATTTTTCAAAAAAAAAAAAAAAATGATGATAAATTCAAAATTTTGGACATAAAATTTAACGTATCTTAGGTCATTGGTTCCCAAAAGGAACGAATCCTCGGAATCGATCCGAAATGCACCAACTCCAAAAAGGAATGATTCCATGGACTCTATCCAAAATGAAACGACTCCGGAAAAGTAACTCATTCCGAAATGAAACGACTCTGTAAAGGAACGACTCCTCAATCGTTTCGAAAAAGACAGAGTTCTCTGAATCGTTCTGAAATTACATAAATCATGCACTTTTTTTGTTCTTTGCAACAGAGTAGGATAGATTATTTTTTTGAAAAATAAACTAAAAATAATCTTAAATTCAGAATCGTCGAGGTTGGAAGGGTTCCAGATTTTGGATTTTGTACTCTACAAACACAATGCCTATTATAGATTTATCAGTGCAATACTTGCGACAGTTCTTCCAAATCCAAAAATAACTGTATTTAACCAGTAAAAAAAGCCTTTACAAACATGGGAGAACTCTCTAAATTTTGCGGCATAGTGAAAAAAATTTACAAATTTCGATGATTTTTTCAAATTTTTTGAGGTTTAAAAATTGTAGAAAAAATATCACGATTTTCAAATTTTAAAAAAAAATCTTTGTATAACCCGCAGCGGCTTTTTGGAAGGTTTTTTTTCTTGTATAAGCCGTGGACTATACACCCAAAAATACAATAATAATGACTTTGATTTTATTTATACCCAATCAAATTTTAAAGTTGTACAGCTAGAACTTTGGTTAAATAATTTATGATTTTGTTCAATATAAATAAAATGAGTATTAGAATTTTAATTTAGTTTTATTAATTTTTAAAAGTTTAACATTTATCTGCTTATTTTTTTTTTTTTTTTCATTATAAGTATTATTTTTTCACATTCTTTTATTAAATTACAATTTTATTTTCATTTCAAAATTATGTTTGAATGTTACTACGTTAAAAATTGAAAATTTATCAGTATTGATATAATTAATATGTATAGTACATGGTGTTACATATTCCTGGCACTTTTAATTACATTTTGTATAAAATATAAATTTTATTCATTATGCAATCAAATTTCAAGTGGACGTAAGCTAATCTCTTCATTGAACTTTTTCATAATTGAACAGTGATTTAAAAAATTATCCTCATCATTTGTATTTATAGTCATTTTTAAATCATACATTTCTACAATACAAACTCTTCAATAAAAAAATCTTCATTTGTATGAAATTTTATGAAAATGAAACAGAGATTAACATTCAGTCATTTTTAAAAGGGGGATTATGTACTAGTTTTACGATAAAGGCAAAAGATATTTCAGAAAGTTATGCCAAGCTAGGGATTCAAATCAAATTTATAGGTAAAGCAGCCCAAGATTGTAAAGGCTCTTCTCCGTCAATGGTAAATTAATTAACAGGGCTTTTCCATGACATATTAATGTGGTAATAAGTTCTAACATAATAACAATGTTATTTATCCTATTATGTTAAATAATGTCCATCCCTAAACATATGAAAATTCAGAGCAAGATGCACAACTCTTTTAGAATTTAAAAGTAAAAAGCATAAAAAATACAATTTTCTTAGAAATTCAGTTTAAAATAAAATGACAATGAGATGAATAAGAATATAAATAACAATAATGAAAAATGACAGGTTACAAGTAAAATAAGATGTGAAACAAAATATCTAATAGTAGCATGTTAAAACTAAAGATAAATAAAAATCAGAAGAAAAAAAAGAGACAGGAAATGATAAAATGGATAGTATTTAAAAGGAATTTTAAATAAACAAAGAATTGTCAAAATTACTTAGTAAAGCATATCTTTAAGCAATAATCAGTAATGAAATGAAAAAATGATTTTTTCTACACATTTGGAATACCAAACATTAGAATGATTATGTATCATTTCTAAAATATCAGTTAAGGATTTTGAAGAAGCAAGGACATGCCAAGAATTTAATTTCATCTAAAGTTTATCTAACTTTTGCATCTGATATGTAGATATTAAAAGAAGAAGAAGAAAATCTTCTTTTCTTTACTTCTAAAGAAAGAAAATGTTATAAATATGAAATAATCCTGCATAGTTAAAAGATTATCCTATTCTGGGTAAAAACCTCTATATAACAAACTTTAATATTTAAAAACCATATAAAGTATATAGAAGCATTTGATATTACTGAAATATAGAATAAATGTGAAATAAATAATGAAGTTTTAAAACAATTTACAAATCAATCATAATATATTCAAAATATGAACAGAAAATAAGCATTCAACTTACACAGAGCTCAAGTGTTCCCTAGGGCAGAAAGAAAAAAAGCAAATATTTTTATTAAGCAATAGTAACAGATATTAAAAACGTTACAATAAGGAAGATGAAACAGACAGTAATTATAAGACATATAAAAATGGATGAAACACTACTAGGAACAAAAGTTACAGATAATAATAGACAACAATTATTTTTTAAAAAGAGAGAGAAAATGATAGAAATATTGTCTGATTATGGGATTGTGCAAGAATTAATACTAATTATATCCAATTATGGCATACAAGAAATGTAAAATAAATTTCAATTTACATAAAATAAAATGATTTACATTTTCAATGATTGTTTGTAACTAATACTTTAAATTCAAAATTTATATATCAGCAGCTTATATAAAATAAAGTAGTTGACAAATTTTTACATTAAAATAATCTAACAATGAAAAATATTTATATAATTTTACACATAACATATTTTTATAAACCAAGATATATGATTATCTTGGTTGTAACACATGAAGGTTTTTGATAATGGTTGCTATAAACAAATATAGTGCTAAATTTATATGAAATTTGATTTCAAGATGCTAGTCTTAGTAAAATGTCTTATTATTAAAAAATTATCCAAAATTAAGTAGTTGACAAAATTTTACATTAAAATAATATTTATATAATTTTACAGATCACATATTTTTGTGAACTAAGATAGATGATTATCCTGGTTGTAACAAATTAAGGTTTTTAGCAGGTTGTAATATCAAAATTTATATAAAGTTTGAGTTCAAGAGGCTAGTTTTAGCAAAATGCATTCTTATTCAAAAATTATCCAGTAACATAGCATAGAAAAACAGTTGTATGCTTGGCATCCTCCAGATAAATTAATAATTTAAATCCAATGCTTTAATATAAACCATTCTCAACTTTTTTAAAAATATTTTTTTAAGTTTAAATAAAAAATAAGTTAAATGTAATTCTTTAAAAATAATACTATAAAATGGGTACATTTAAAGTCTGTTTCTGATTACAAATGAAAAGAAGAGAACAAACTCATGAAGAAAATAAACTGTAAAGCAGAAAAGAAAGAAACAAGACTTTTGAGTGTTCATCAGCATATAGTCACCTTGGGAATAGAATGAATTTTGTTGTCCACACATGTGTGTATAAAGCCTTTGGGATTAACTTTGGCAATACCTTTGGAATTTTCACTAAAATGAATGATAGCTTAAGGAATAAAATACTTTAAAAAAATAATTAGCAAAAAAAAAAGTAAAGCTGCAAGATATTGAAAAACAGTTTATTAACCTGCTTCAAATTTCCTAAGTATTTTGGTTGACAATCACCCTAGTATGATATGATAAAAATGACGACTGGAAGCCCCCTCTTTCCTCTCCCCCCCCTAAAAAAATGATAAATGGAAAGAAATTCAAGGAATAAAAAGTAAAAATTCATAATAAAATTAAGTGATTTAACAAACCACTACACCTTTTGGCCAAAGAAATGTGTCATAATAAGTTATCAATTTTTACCTAATGAAAAGGTTTTGCAACATGAAGATTTACTGATGGTTTTATAAAACAATAATTTAAGTTATTTTTATGAAGAAGTTAGATAAGCTACTTCGATTAATTCTAATCATTGTATTATAAAAAGAATAAAATTATCATAAGAAATTTGATGAATAATGAAAGATTTGGTAATTTTATCACTCTTGCAATTGAAAAGTATTTGTTTCACAAAATGCCTAATACTTAAGAGTAGATATTTTTCCTATATATTCTAATGCACTCCTGTCTTTATTGAGAGATACATTGATAAATTTGCTAGAAAAAATAAGCAGAAAATACAGCATATGTATAAGATTGTTGGACATTTAAAAACTCAATATATGTTAAGTTTGTGTATTTACTAATTAAGTTAATGCAGGATTTACTAATTTTTCTTGTATTTATTTTCCAAAATTATCTGTTAATACTTTTCTTTATTATTTTTTTCATATTTTTCTTGTTATTATTAAATTTATATTTCTCTGATTATTATTATTATTATTATTATTATTATTTAATAAATTATTTTAAATTACTTACTAAATTTCCATTTTTAAAATGTGAGCTCATTGAATATGTTTTAATATAAGAAAATGTAATAGATACATTCAATACTCTATATTAAGTTCTGTCAGTCTTTTGTGCACTGGATACGTCTTATTTTTTTATGCATTATATTATATGGATTAAGATTCTTCAAAAAAGTTTTATATAATTTAATATTCTGATGCAGAAGCTCATAAACATCGAAATAATATATGTTATGAAATTTAAAGCCAGAAAAACTTCTTTCAAAAAATTATTTTTTTAAGCCATTCTTCAAAATTTATTGTTTTGAATTAAAAAAAACTCAATAACTTGAAATTCAATCACGATTTCACAGGAAAACATTTCTAACATTTGTCAAATTCCACAAGCATCAAATTGCTGTCTATTAAAAGTTAACTAGAATTTGTAGCAATTTCCTATTAATCAATAAATAATTATAAGAAAATAGTAAAATAAAAAATATTAAATATAAAGCAATTTATAATGATTCTTTACGTATATGATCCTACTCAAACAACAAATTTTTTCATATATATTTCCAGCATCCTCTAAACCATGCACCAAGACGTGGCTTTACTCTAACTTTTTTTTTTTTTTTTTTTTTTTTAAGGAAAACAACACAAGAATGCTTTAGTCCAAAATCTTTTAGTGAAAACTTACATAGTATTGAACAGCTGTCTGTATTCATCGTCACCTTTATTATCACTGACTAAAATATCAAGTTTATCAATCAACTCAGATTCTACCTAAAATGAAAAGAAAAAAATAAAGTAAAGAAACTGAATAGTATGTCTAATTTATCCAGCTAATTAATTTGAATTTGTAATGTAAATAACATTTTACAATGCATGGTGCATGTAAGGAAAAAATATACTTGTTGCCAGATGGCAGAAAAAAAAGGAAAGAAAGAGAGAGAGTAAGAAACCGGTTAAAATTTAAAACCAGTTAAAGGAATTGAAAAGAAATATATATATATACATCTATAATAATAAAGAGAGAAGGATGTTTGTCTGTGAGCGCTGTTCTGAAGAGACTGCTGCACGTAGAGTTACAAAATTTGGAGGGAAGGTACTTTTTTACATGTAGTTTTGCACCTCGAAGCCTGATTTTCGATTTTTTGTTTAGATTTTTTTTATAATTTTTTTAGGTGATTTTTAGCGTTATTTTTGCGGTTTTATCCCATTAGTGAAAGGAATATGGTTTCATTCTTTTAACCCAAAATAACAATTTTTTTTCTCTTTTCAACAAAGTTTATTCGGAATTCGTACAGCGATTTTTGAATTTTTAACGAATTTTTAATGTGATTTTTAGTGTTTTTTCTCATTTTGCGGCTATTTTTTGAGATTGATAAAAAGAAAATCGTTTTAAACTTTTAGCCTAATGCCCTAAATTTTGTGTTTGTTACGATTTTTAGATTTTAACGATTTTTAATGCGATTTTTAACAATTTATTAAAGATTTTTTCGTTTAGCATCTATTTTTTTTTCATAGTTGTTCTATCAAAAACTTGAGCTGTTGAGAATGCAATAGGTAGTATTTTTTTGCGAAATCTACCTAAAATGTCAAAAGTTTAGGTACCACTATTTTCGAATAGTAATTTCATAAAATATCAAATTCTTGCTTAAGACCGCCACCCCCTCGAGTAATATATCTCCTGATAGGTTTTTTAATGGAGTTTCGTTTAGATATAGTTTTGATAAGAATAGAGTGTGCACCCTGGTAGTGAAATATGGAACCAATCGACAGCTATTTTGTTAAAATTGGGAACTCTTACAATATGATTTGTTTTAAACTGTAAGATTGTTTATAATACATGATAAAAAATTTAAAAAAAATGCTGTAACATATTTCAGGGTACGTACAAAATTAGGAAATGTAATAAGAAGGCCTGTTTGAAACTTTAAGATAGCTTATAATACGTACTAAAAAATTTTCAACGCTGACGATGTCCTGGAGAGACTGCTGCAGGAAGAGCTACAAAATTTTGGTGGAAAGTTCCTCTATATATGAAGTTTAGCACCTCAAAGACCGATTTTTGATTTTTTAATATAATTTTTATTTGATTTTTAGCAGGTTTTCATAATGTTTCGAGGTGATTTTTCCCTTTTAGCAAAAAGAATGTGGTTTCATCCTTTAAACCTAATATAATGAATTTTGTTCTCTTTTCAATATAATTTATTTGGATTTCGCATAATGACTTTTGGATTTTTAGTGAATTTTTAGTGCAATTTTTAATTTTTTTTTTTTTTTTCGTATTTTGCGCTGCAATTTGATATTAGTAAAAGGAATTTTGACTCAAACTTTTAGTTTAATGTACTAAATTTTGACTACTAACATAGGCATGCGAAGATAAAACTTCACCCGACCCAAAGTTTCAATTTGGCGCCCTCCCCCCCTCGAACTTTTTTTGTGATAGACCAAGAATGACGTTGGTAGTGCAAATTTGGCTCCAACTAAATTTTCGTGCCTGGGGAAATCGCCCCTTTCGAAAGGTGCTGTCCTCTAAGATTCAGGAATTTCAGCGATTTTTAATGCGATTTTTCAAGATTTTTTGCGCTTGATGTCGAATTTTCATCATTCTTGAAATATCTCCGCTTACATTGTTTTACCCTATTAGAATAAATTTTTAACCTGGCTATTTTTAAATATTAGTGATTTTTTATGCATTTTTCAATGAGATTTTTAACGGGTTTTTTTTTCGAGTTCTATGGTAATTTTTAATGTTTGTAATAAAAATTGATTATTAATCTTTTAATCGTATGTAATTTTAGAGATTTTTAATGCATTTTTTAAAAGATTTTTCGTGTGCCGAGTCGATTTTTTATCATCCATAAAAGATTTTCGTATAATAGTTGATTATGCTGTCGATCAATTTCGCCAAATTACATAAATCATCAAACGACTTGCCAAAGTATGCAAATTGATGTAATTTTTATGTTAAATAATGAAAGGACAAATAAATTAGAAAAACATTAATAAAAATA
Organism: Maratus speculifer; assembly: GCA_964019185.1. Lineage (NCBI taxonomy): Eukaryota > Metazoa > Arthropoda > Arachnida > Araneae > Salticidae > Maratus > Maratus speculifer. Next base: position 282,745,234 of record OZ025289.1, read on the forward strand.
CAAATAAAACAACAAAGTAAAAATCACCTGATGACATAACAAATCTGTGTAAAGTGTTTAATATCAAGTGAATGTGACATTTACGATCAGCCATTATTGGCGTTTAATCTTATGGTTTCGCAATTAGATTCTTGACTGACCAGATAATCAAATAGTACTGATTGCCGATTAGAATGTTTTATCCATTTGAGAAAATTTTGATTACTGCGATTTTAAAATTAACTAGCAATTTTTGGTGCATTTTTTAGTGTGTTTTTAATGCAGTTTTCATTGCTATTTTTAATTAACTTTTTAATGCGATTAGTACCATTTTTTCGATCCCCACAGTAATGTCTAAGCAATTAAAAAAGGAATTTGGTTTCAAATTTTTAGACTAATTTAGTAAATTTCACCATCTACATTTTTAAAATTTTGTCTATTTTCAATGCGATTTTTGGATACAGTTTGTGTTCTGCGTGAATTCATGAAAAATGAGATTAATATGTTTTACCCGACTACAATAAATTTTTATTCTCGGGATGCATTTACATTTAGCGATTTTTAATAAATTTTTCAATGATTTTTTAGGGGTTTTTAGAATTTCACGGCTATTTTGTAGAATTTGTAGAAGGAATTTAATTTAAAATTTTTACCCTTACTCTTTTAAAAAATTTTGCCATTTACGAATTTTGAAATTTAGCAATTTGTAATGCGATTTTTAGCATTTTTTTATTTTTTATTTTTTACATCTTGTGTCAATTTTTTTGCCATTCATGAAAGTTTTCCAATTGCATTGTTTTACCCTTATATATCCCAGCCTAATGTATTTTAGTTCTCTGTGTATCTATATTTAATACGATTTTTTGAGATTTTCTATGCTTTTTGCCGATTTTTTAATCATTCATGAATGATTTCCGATTATAGTGTTTTACCCAAATACTGTAAACTAGCCGCCCTTGGTGAGATTGATCTCCCTTTAATCGAAACTAACCATTAAATCATATTTCTTTTATTCATAATTTATTTTAATTGCTTAATTTTTTACCAAGTTAGAAGATTCTGCCAGAGAAATAGACACAAGATGTCATATACACACCACATTGGTGGGATTACAACAAAATAGCAATTATATACGCTTCACATGATGACCCTGCTATTGTTACTTATTTATTAATAAACCGTTTGTTTATTTTTATTTTCTTTTTTAAATGATATAAATTGTTTTACTCTATAATTATTAACTAAGCTTTTTTCATGATTATTCCCTTTTAAAATAGAAATTAGTTAAAAAATATGCACGTAACTGGTTTTCGCCAAATTGGCGCCTGAAAAATAGCATGCCAATGTAGTGCATATATGACATCTGTGACAATTAGCCATTTTTTCGTTCCTTGGTGATTTTTTGCCATTCGAAAACCGATTTCGATTTCAAACTTTTTGCCTAATATAGTTATTTTTTGATTGCACTGTTTTATCATTTAATAGGATTTTTGGCGTTCCATGTCAACATTTTGTTATTCATGAATAATTTCTGATTACCTCCCCCCCCCCCTCCCTTCATATTAATTTTTTAGGCATTGACTTCCAAATATTTAGCGATTTTTAATGCAATTTTCAATGTGATTTTTAGCCTTTCTTTAAGTTTCGTAACGATTCTTTCACATCCAGAAACTGATTTCGATTTCAAACATAGTGTTTAATATAGTTAATTTGTTGATTGCAATATTTTATCTCTTAACAGTAAATTTTTACCCTAGCGGTTTTTTAATATTTTGCGATTTTAAATGTTTTTTTCAGTGCAATTTTCAAGCTTTCACAGTCATTTTTTGACATTTTTCAAAGGAATTCGATTTAAAAATTCTAGCCTAACAGGAATTTGGTTTCAAACTTTTAGTCTTTATGGTAGTTGTTTTGCTCTCCTATTTTGATCGCCAGCGATTTTTAATGCGATGTTTTAGATTTTTTTCTTTTGTTTGTTTGAGTCCACGGCGATTTTTTTGATACGGAAAAGGAATTCGGTTTTAAACTTTTTTCTAATATGAAAAATTTTCTCCTGTGCTATATTAAAGATTTTTATTGCAATTTTTTAACTTTTTTATTCACATTGCACTGCTTACCATTTTATTACACCAATTAGATTCAAAACTTTTATCCAAATAGAGTAAATTTTTAGTAGCTAGATTTTCGAAATTTTTGCCATTTTTAATACAATGCTTACGTTTTTTTGCGATCCGCTTCGATTTTTTAGCTGTTCAATTTTCGACCGAATGTAGTAAATTCTGTCTTCTTTTCCTCTAAGTTTATTCGAATTTCGAAATACAATTTTTGAATTTGTTTTATATGTTTATAAATTTTTTAATGCTTTTGCAATTTTGTAAGATTTTTTCACATTTATAAAAAGCATCCAGTTTCAATTTTCTAGCCCTTCTCTTTTCGATGAACGTTAAATGAAATTCGTGCAACAATTTTTAAATATTTCAAGTTTTTTTTTTTTTTAACTTTTTTTTTTTCACACTTCTTGCTGTTTTTTGATGAATCCGAGCAACGCTGAGTAGATTAGCTAGTACATATATACAGGGCTCGCTTAAGACTAAGAAGAAGTAGGGGAAGCTGACGTCAGACAGGGGTCCCCCCTATTACTCAACTACTTTTTTTATTAAATCCATTTTTTGTATGCTTAAATATTTTGAAATTTTATAATAAAACTTTGAGTAAACATAACACTATATTAATACTAAATTTAAACCAACTTCCTATATCCATATGAAAGACTATTTTATTATATAGATAATTATATAACCAATTAATTTTGTCATTTACCAGTGTAGAACTGCAATTAAGAATATTTGGATTTCAAAATATGTTAAAAAAAGTTTCTCAAGGAAAAAAGTTCTTATTTTTTTTACTCTGATTGTATTTTTTTTTCCTTCTAAAAAGTAGCTTTAAAAAAGTATTTGGGGGCCCTTTTGTATTTCAGTGGGTAAGGACGGGCTTCATGGGCCTATTCGATAAACAGGCCCTGCATATATATATATATATATATATATATATATATATATATATAAAGAACTAATAGATGAACATCCATTCTGTTGCAGACTTTTAGCCTAATATAATAAATACACTAGACTCCCTCAAATATGCAACCCTAAAAATTTGCAAATGCCTAAAATCCACACATCAGTTCAGATGTAGGCACAAAATTACTAATTTTTTTAAAGTCTTATATTATTCCATATGTATTTTAACCACTTCACCGTCTGCCCCGAGATTAGTCGGGGGTAAAAGCACTATTTCCCCATACCCGTCGCCAGTTAAGTGATTAATATGTAATTTATGATAATATGACTGAACTTGTGGTTTTTCATGAAGAAAATATAATTTTTGAAAATAAATAAATAAATAAAAATATTGCTTATATAAGTGGTAATCACAATCTTTTTACCAAATATATTTATGTATTAATCAAGCTTTTTTAGTTATTAAGACTGTCTAAATTTTAAATAAATTGTCCTTAATTTATGATTCTTATGTAAATTAATATGATACTTTTTATGAGGAAAGTTTCACTGCATAATTCAACGAAAATGTATTTCATTTTTATAATGCATTTTAATTAAAAATTATTAATTATTTACTTGACATTTACTTTTAATAACCCAATCACTTAAAACTATCCTTTAATTTATTGCTTCGATTATATTTTACTATATTGCAAACACTCATTGTAATTTTATTGGATAACCACATTCAAATTACTGTTTTAAAAAATGCAAACAAAGTGATGAGTAGAAAGCCAGAAAATCCTAAAATATGCATTACTTCTGGTTCCAAGCATGAGGAAGTTTACTGTACTGATAGCCAATTACTTTTAAATTTTCATTGTTTAACCATTTAACGCGCAGTGTTGCCGGGTCGGCAACACCTAAAGTTCCCCCTGTTTAGAGAAACAAAAACTCCGTGAATATTTCAAAAACTACTCCAATGGCAAATTTAAATCTTTTTTATGAGTTCTAGATGGCAGCACCACAGAGATCAAACTCTATTGTTTTTAAATAATAGGTAAAATGTTTTACTGTAATACGCGCTTCACAGCAATGCTCTTTTCACTGCGCTTATCAATGCTTTACTTATGGGAGTTTACCACTTCGGCAACAGCTGTATAATTCAAATGGTTAGTGCAATCTTTACAAAACAATATCTGTGTACTCCTCTAGGTCTATGTAGATTGCCTAATTATTTTTTTCTTTTAATTCCAACTTTAAAGAGTAGTGCGCCGGAAAGGGTTAAGTTATGCTATGATAAGAATAAGGTTTCAAACTTTTGGTGTAATACTGTAAATTTTATGCTTTGTTATTTTTGAAATTTGATTTATAAATTGATTTTCAATGTAATTTTTAACATTTTTCATGTTCCACAGCAGTTTTGGGACATTCCTAAGAGGAATTATATTTTAAAATTTTTGCCCAATATAGAATATTTGTAAGCCACTATTTCTGAATAACTAGAGATTTTTAGTGTTCTTTTACACTTTGCTGTGATTTTTTGAATTCATAAAAGAAATTCAGTTTCAATGTTATGCAAAAAAAAAAAAAAAAAAAAAAAAATGTCCTTGTTAGGTGATCAGCCTAATGCAAGACCCTCAAAGTTTAGTTCTCAAGCAAGCTTGGTACTCATTTTATCAATCTGAGAGGAAATAAAAGGCTGGGTGAATTGTGTCCAGGTGGGAGTCAAACTTTAGAGCTGCAACATCATAATCAGATTCTCTGACCACTATTCATTTTTTATATATAATAAAGGAGAAAAAACTTAGGGTCTTGGTATTTTTATAGGTATTATTTCCGAGGTCACACAAACTCGGAATGCTCCAATTTTGCACAACACATCTGAATGAATTTGAGAAGACCAGCATAGCCAGAAAATAAATAAATAAATAATTGAGATCCTTACTAATTGGCTTTGCTATAATGGTGGGAGAATTTGAAAATAAAATCTCCATGTGGTAGAAAAAAGTAATAAACATCTGTCACCTACAGTTAGGGTTGCCAGATTTTTCTCAGAAAAAAAAAAAAACGGAAGATTTTGATTGACAGTATCTTGCTTTGATTTCATCATGCTATTGTATCTTTTTTTATGTCATACTAAGCCTTACTGAATGTGACAACAAATTTCTTTTGTTAACAGATTTTTTTAAAATGAATTAATCAATTTAATAATTATTTTGCAAATGTATTTGTATTGCATTATTGTGTTAACTTTGTTTAACTAAATTTTCAAATACAGTAAAGCGCCACAAATCCACCAGAGTCCGAAATCCGCTCAGGCTTGTAGATGTAAACATCTTTCTTCCATGGCGCTAAAAGAACGAAGCTAAAGAAATGATGACATCATTCTAAAGTGAATGATCGATTCAAAACATTTTCATTGATGATGGAAACCAGAAAGGTTTTCCACTGATAAGCGAAACGAGTTTGACAAATCAGAAACTTGCATTTTTGGGCAATTTTCGCTGTATGCGAAAATGCAGCCTTCTGATTAGTCATCTTCTTTCGCTAATGAGCGAAAAGTCTACCTGGATCCCAATGAATTTTTACAAAGAACGCAGTAAAAGTTGGGGCTGAAGTGAAGAGAAGCAGATTAGATACACACATGCATTTGTTGCTGTTTTTATTACGTGTGAGATCTTGTAATTTATTCATTATTTAAGTTATTTCATGATTTTTTTTTCCCATGAAGTACCTAAAATATGGAAAGGCGAAAGCATGTTGCACAAAAAGTGGAAATTATTAAAAAATTGAGTGATGGAGCAATGCCTAGGTAGTACATAGCCGATACGTACAGCATTATTATTTCAATGGCCTAAAATCAGCAAAATCCCAAAATCTGCACAATGCCCTCTCCCAAACAGTGCGGATTTCTGGCCCTCTACAGTATATGAGTATACCCCGATTTTAATGTAAAGTTGACTGAATTGTATAGAAAAAAAAATTATTCCTACTGTTCAATGCTGATCTTGAAAATGTTAGTAATGAACACCATACAAAAATACCGCATTCCCCGACATGCCGGCATGTAAAAAATCCTGGAGTTTTAGCATTAAAAGAGCAAATTTTGCGTCTGTTTAAATTTTTGTTAAACATATTTTTAAATATATTTTAGAAATAAACAAATCTGTAAAGGATCCTTTTTTATACATGATATAAAATTCATTAGGTGACATATTTATACATTTTTACTTACAAAATTAATAGTAGAAGAAATAATGTTACTGGAGAATATTACTTATACATCATACGTAGTATAAAGTAAACCTTGCAATAGTTTTGAAAATTGGAAAAAAAAAATTGACGGCTTTACATGTTTTAAAAAATTGAGATTTAGAAAAACATATTTTTAGAAAAAAAAAATTGCCGTACATCTGTCTGTCTGTGTGTATGTAAATGCTCTATCTCCCGAACAAATTGAGATAGAGATTTGAAATTTTGTATGTACTGAATTTGTAAGAATGACACGAAGCCTATTTAATATCAATAATCTCGATTATCCAGAACTATTTTTTTCAGACTATAAAAAAAAATTTTGTGATGAAAAATATATAAAATTTTTTGAAATTTTTTATTTTAACCCTATGATCGTCTTGCAAATGGGTAAAATTGTAATGTCGTTTTCTCTGTATTTAGTTTTAAATGCTCAGAAAAGATGATTCTTTCAACATTACTTTAAAAAAAAACTTAGTTACAAATATAAATGGAGTCCTTGAGAGTATTGATCATTCTAAAATGCATTGAAAATTCATTAAATCTATAGAATTATACTATCTTAAATATTGCTTACATTGCAGTGAAACCTGGAGCTTAGTGAATGGAATATTACATTCCAAACACTTAGAGGGCTAGGTAATGGATGTAAAAGGCGATAAAATAACACATATTTTGCATAAAGAACGAAAATCCTATTTTCCAAGTTCTTCGATTTTTTTCTTAGGTATTCCATTCAAATTTCAATTCAAAGATATATTTTAATTGGAAATGAGAAGTTTATCCGATGCAGTAAACTGTTAGTTAATATGATTATTATTTTTGGAGTTATAAGGATGTTTCTTTTACGCAATTTGGTACTACTTGAGTAGCTTGGCGTTTAATGTAATTTTTTGAAATTGGTTCATCAGCAATTCATAATAGAGCATTATTATGCATATTAAAAATATTTAAACATACGTTTGAATTTTGTTTTAGAATTGCAATGCATTTTATAAATAGTTTACACGTTTCAGTTCCATATATTACATTATGCATATCCATGATGGATAAGTATTACGGTGGCCCACAACGACTAATTTTAAGATGCAGTTAGAAAATTATTAGACAGATTTAATGAAGTAAATTTTGTACTTGTTTAAAGTTGCCTCGGACTTTCTGTTCACAATCCATCATATCAAAAAATATTGGTAAAGTTGCTTTTCGTAAATCTACTTCAGGCACCAGAGTAACTTCTAAAAAAGGTCCAACCATCGCAGGAATAAAAAATATTTTATGATCACCTGAAATTTATAAGCAATTATTACTTAAAATAGTACAACTGTTAAAAAAAAAAAAAAAAACTGAAAATATTATAAATATTAATTTAAGAGTAAAAAATAACATACATTAACACAATCCCTAAACACAACATAATTTTACACCTTTTTATTTCTTTATCATTTTCCCTCCTCCCAATTTTTCACCCAATTATTTGGTTTTAGATAATACATATTTTGATTTTTTAAAAATTATTATTACTATTCTTTCTTTCTTTCTTTATTTTAAACATACTTTTATTATTATTATTGTTATTATTATTATTATTATTATTATTATTCCTTTTAGACCTTATTTCTAGATTTTTGTTTAACACTTTACAACTAAATGTAATTTTAATTGAATATTAGTATTTATTTTTTTAAGATTCTTAAAAATTTTTTAATTTTTTAACGTGTTAAACTCCTATATTTTTTAACATTTTGATATAAATGTTTCCTTAAAATTCCCATTAGAGCATAAAATTATACTAGCTAAATAGCTGAAGTAGCATTTTAGAAACTTTAAAGTCCTTTTTCTTTAAACAATATTTTTTGGGCATAACACACAATATATTTTAAAAACTTGTGACTATTTTTTCATGAAATTTTTAAAATGTGTTTTATAAATAGTCTGTATAAACTGAACCTAAAATTCCCTTTTTATTATTCAAAAAAATATTTTTTAGGTAATTATACTGTTGTAATTTTCAAACTTTTGTATTTGCTAAATATTATTTTTTACTGAAATTATAAAAAACTTTATATACAAATTTATCTAGGTTCAGGGTAATTATTATAGTGTGAAGTATTATTAGGCACAAAAAAATTCATTTTAGTTAGAAAATTTATTCTGTAATCCTGCATGTAAGCTTTTATGCCAATTTTTTGCTTGACAAATGTCAGATGGTTTAGAACCATAAATAGGTACTAATTCTGTACCTTACAATTTTTTAAATATATAAAATGAAAGATCATACTTAAATATTTCACGCCAATAAAAGTGCATTTTAAAATCATATACATTTTAAGATATATGTTGAAAAAGTTATTTTTTTTTTCATTTTTTCTAATTTTAAGACTCCTCAGATTCTTTAAAGAAAAAAGAAAAATGTAATTCTCTCCAGTCTCTATTTTTAAATTTTTATAATTTTAATGCTCATTATTACTATATCATTCTAACTATGTATATTAGCATTTATTTAGAAAAGAAAGCAATTCCTTTATGAAAAGTTGCAATTTTTGAATTGATCATAATTTTTATTACAATCAACAAGAGTCTGCCCAAAGAGTAAATTGGATCTGTTTATGGATCTTTTACAAAATTTGATAGCATAAAAATAGTACTGCAAAAATCAATGTCATAAAAATGAACCTTTCACAAAAATCAATTTTATAAAAAAGATTTTTCACAAAATACCCAGTAAAATTAGGCGACTTTAGAAATGTCTTAAATTGATTTATCTTATCAATTGTCTTTTATTACAATTTAGTGATAATTTAATACAACTTTACATTTAGAATATAGAGGCTATTTTTGAGTTGATCAAGACAAAATGAAGTCTTTATTCAGTCACCTCCCTCCGCCATCCTCCTGCTTTATATCGTTTCTATAATATTTTATTTTTCCAAATATTTTGAAAAGAGATATCATTTATCTATAGAACCCTCCTCACCTCCTAGATACACAAAAGTTTTTAAATTGATATGTTGATAATCTTTTATAACAAAGTAATGCCAATATGAATAAATAAATATTATTCTGAGAGCAGTACATAATTTAATTTGAAGCTAAAACAGTAAATTGAAATAACAACTATCTGCTCAAGTAAAAAATTCAATAAAATAATTTTAGTATATTTATTTGATGCACTTATTATGTTATTTAATTATATTTAATATGTTTAACTAAATTATCATTAATTTGCATATTTTTATTTTTTTTTTAAATATTTTTACTTAACTAAAGATAATAACAAATTAAAACCAAACTTTTTTTCAAAAAAAAAAAAAAAGCATAGAAATATAGAAATATAAAATGTTATTATTTTTTTCAGCTATAAACACTAATTTGATTTCAGGAAAATACATTATCAATTTCAAAAATGACCAAAAGAAAAAAAAAGTGTTACATGGCGTCGATTTCTTAATTTAAATGCAGTCGAGTGTCTATATAATGAAATCCATCATTCCAGTAAAAAAATTTGTTATATAGAGAAATTCGATGTATAGAGAATGATGTTAAAAATCGTATTTAATGCGTAAAATTTGAACAAATATTATTTTTGATCTTTTGAATTAAGAATTTGAAATGTTTAAAAGTAAATATTAACCTAACATTTTATTTCTTTATTATTTAAGTTGTTTCAAAAAAGAGAGCAGACATTTATTTGAAAGCTTAATGAAAATCAAATATGGAAGATTTGCATTAATTTCAGACGAAGAAATCTGTAATTTTTTGTTGTTTTGATTTTAAAATTGTTACGCTCTCAAAAGAAAAAAAAAATGCTCAAATTTTAGCAAGGAATGAAAAATTGTTGTTAACATTTTCCTCCATTTGAAGGCCTCTTTTATGTGCTTCTCATTCATTCCTCTCTTATATGTGTATCAATCCAATGGACTCTGTTTTGAGAAGGATGTGGAAAGGTGTGTGGGAGGTGGGATGAATTCATTGGATTTAAAGAACAAGGAGAGAAGCAGTATAAATAAAACTCAGCACTGACGAAAAATAAAAAATAAATGATGGAAAATTCATTCCATATGATTTCGAAGCTTTTTTAAAACTGAATAAATTAAGACCAATTCATGAAAAAATTCGTTATATGGAGATAGATATTTCGCTATATGGAGACTGTTTTTAATGTAATCATGCGAAAAGGGGACCGTTCCTACTAAAAATTCGTTATATAGAGAAATTCCATGTATGGAGTTTTGTTATAGAGAGACTCTACTGTATTTTCAAATTAAATCTAAAATAATCAAACTAATTCAATAAACATAATTTAATTTCAAAATTTTAAATTATTTATTTATCATTATGGTAATGTATTTTTTAGTCTTCAATTATTATTCATAAAATTTTTATCTCTATTTGCGGATTACTAAAATTTAAATATTTCTATCCATATTTAAAATTCTCTCTTATACTGTTTTTGTATATTAATTTAAAAAAATCTTTTCTCAATGTCCATTTTTTCCCACAGAAAGAAATACATGCAGCCTAATACAAAATTAACTAATTTCAAATTAATATAATAGACTCCCTCAAATTCGCAACCCTAAAATATGCAAATACCTATGTAAGCAATGAAATTTTCATTTCAGATATAAGGACAAAATTGTAGAAATTTTTACTTTTATATCATTCTGCATGTATTTTAATATGGCTGAACTCGTAGTTTTTTTTTTTTTTTTTTTTTTTTTTTATGAAGGAAATATAAATTTATTTCTTAGAAAAAAAAAAAAAAAAAAAAAAAAAATCAAGATGTTGCTAATATTTTTGATAATCATAATCTTTTTACCAAATATATTTATCTTTTATTAACCAACTTTTTTATTTATTAAGACTAGCAATAAAACTTCTTTACTTTATGAGTTTTATGTGAATTAATAATGTACCTCAATGAAGAAAGTTTCACTGAATAATTCAAAGAAAATGTGTGTCATCTTTACTATGTATATTTAATAATACATTAATTATTACTGTTTTGACCTTTTTATTTTTAATAATTTAAACAGTTTCTAAATTATCTTACTTTAAATTATTTTAGTTTATTATTTTACTTAATTATTTTAATATTTTACTATATTCCAAGCATTCATTATAATTTTGATTGCTTATTACATTTAGATTACTGTTTATAAAATGTAAATAAAGCAGTAACCGAAAATCTGCAAAATTCTAAAATTTCCACAAGCTCTGTTTCAGCTGTGCAAATTTGAAGTCTATTTGAATAAATTAAAACTAAATTTCTGAAATATTAATCAAACATATGAAAGATAATATTTTATTAAAATATTGCTTAAAAATATAAACTGAAATTCAAAGCACTTGGATTTTAAATACCTTTTACTTTTGTTTTTCAACTTTCAATCATAAGTACTTAATTTCTCTAAAATAGTCTTATTTATAAAAAGAACAAAATCAAAAATTTACTTTTTAAAGTAATTCGATTTTTAGCTAGTAGAATTAGCTGAAATCGTTCCTGTTCCTATTATTTTAAATTCTAAAAATGAAAGAGACTAATTATAAATTTTAATAAAGTGGCATTTGTATTAAATGGAACCCCACTAAAATGGGCTAAATTGGGTTTGGTGCATCAATTTAGTATCGGATTGCTGCTCATGTGGTTAAATAGTATGATAATAGGCACATCATAATTGAAAGCAATATCTCTCATAGATCTTAAGCGCTACAAAAAATTCAGTGAATGAATGGTCACAGTTAAAATAAAAATGATTCAACAAATTGGGATGTCTAGTTTCAAATAGCAGAGCATATTAGAATTTTCAGAAATTTTTTTTAATGGGGAGACTGCCTTGAAAACATATGAAGCATGTTCAGTAGTAAGCCGAATTCTGCCTGTGAATGAATAAATTTGAGCATGCTAAAATCTGATCATGGCATTTATATTGAATTGGATCATACAAAATGGAGGATGATGATGAAAATGGATACACCAATTCAACTTTGGATTGTTGTTCATGCTATAGATATAGTGAAGATTAAAATTTTGGGGAAACTAGATAAATCTGATCACTGATATAAGCTTAAAATCAATATTTTGTTTTACATTATTGATTTAAAGCCCAGGCCTAATACTCAGTGCATGTTAAGACTGCAGTGCATAAAAAAAGTGTAACTCAACAAAAAGCCTACTGTATGATGACCATTATTTATTACCAGTGGATCAGAATAACAACATAAAGAAGCATCATTCACTTCCCCCCCCCCCCCATAAATTGGTATCAATGCTTATTTGGCCAATGAGTGAACTTGTCGTACTTATACAGTAAAATTTTCTGTAGAATTATTCCCTTATTTTTTGCAATATTTGTTTCTGTTCTGTTTCATTTTATTATTATTTAAATTTGAATTTTTGTCTAGGTTGTTATTATATAGTACATTAATTAGCTTCAGGTTCAGTTTATTATTATTTTTTGCGAAGTTTATAGTAAGTGGACACGGACACAAGTAGAAACTTCTACAAGTGGAAATTTTTTGAATAAATAATATGTAAAATAAATAAATAAATAAAAATGCAATAATCAAATGTGAAAGGTTGTAATACAATTATGAAGTTTTTTTGAAGCAAGCAACCTAAATGTAACTGCAGGAGATAATCCATGTTTAGGTAATACTAATGAGAATTCAAATTTGTCTGCTTCAGAAACTTTGTTTATTGATAATACAATCAAGAATTTAATTTTGTCTCAACCATTTATGAATGAAAAGAATCTTTGATCAAAATAAAAAATCTATCTTTTCATTCTCTGAAAATCCTGCTTTTTCAAAAACTAATTTTATATACCATTTTAATAAAATATCGGAAACATCAATAGAAATTTATCTAATTATTTTTTAATTTTACCCCTCCCCCCCCCCCACCTCATCTCAAAAAACCTCATTAAAATATGAAATAAAACCACACATTAGAGGGAGGAGAGGGAGTAAAAAAAAAAAAGAGTTACTGCACAGACTATTGATCAAGCTTTACCTGCTATACTAAAGTATACAGATTATCAAAAATTACTTGAAACTTCCTTTAATCTTTTATTTGTCAGAGAATTTTTTACTTTTCTAAGTAAATTACAAAAATTCTCAAAATAATTTAGGAATTAAGTTGATGAGTTTTCCCATTAATTTTTAAATGTTTATATATAATCTTTGGAGGCTATAAATTATATTTAACAGTCTAAAAAGTATATTAGTCATACATTAGAGCTTTCTACCCCTAAAAACAGACAATTATTTAGACAGAGAGATCCAAAATTTTGTAAACTTTAAAGGACCCTAACTCAGTGAAATCTGGCTGAAGATGAATGAAATTTTCATTGTGTGTTTGTCAGAGCAGGAAATTTTTTTTTCTAAGTATAACCTACGGATCTAGGACCTATATAAAAGTTTTAAAATTTTAATGTTTTGAAAATTAATGACAGACAATTTCACAAACACAATTTTTGTTCCTATCTAATCTTCTAACATAATTTTATCATTTCACATTGCTTATGTATTTTAAAAAAGTAAAAAAAAATGAAGCACTTTTCAATTTTTTTGGAATATTAAATATAAAATTCTAAGGTCCTTCTAAGTTCAATCCAGCATTGTACTATGGAAACTACAGTAGTAACTAAACAGATGTCTCATTTTGGTGGGTCAACATACTGTTAACTAAGTTTTTATACAATAAAAAAATTAAAAAGTCATAAAATAAATAAAGCAGAAATAAACCTTACCTAATTTATCCCACATTGATAATATTTGAAAACCCATAAGGACTCTCATATCACCATACCTATATGTAAATAATAAATACACACTATAATGTGAAATGAATGAAATATACATCTGTATACAGCATAAAGTAAGTTGGGATAACTGGATCAACAAGGTAATTGGGCTATAGGCTAATTAATAAAAAAACCATCAATGTCTTTAAAGTTTTAGCTTTTGTAAACACTGTCCCCACATCTCTATTTCTTAAAATAACATGTGTACACTCAATCATAACTTTGTCATTCCTGTGCTATGCTATTGAAAATTCGAGTTTACAAACAACTTCAGTTTGGTTGAACTTCCTTATCTTTTTATAAAAATATGGTAAGTACTTTTATTAAACTAAAGATTTGGCATATGAATAAATGAATAGTATTAAGTATCTATACATATTTACTTCATTTTTTAAATGTAAGACCGGTGTTCCAGTTATCCCATGAATTTTCAAAAATAGGGTAAATGGTCATGCGTCTGAGGTAACTTGACCATATGGAATTCAGTCACCCTGACAGTTAAAAATAATTTTTTGGAGTTTTTCTTACTACAAGATATTAATTTCTTTTTTTTTTTTTTTTTTTCCCCTTGCAATAAAGAAAATTATATAATACTTTATTAAAATTACACAATAAAATTTTAAAAAAGCATGTTGATGGATATCAAACCAAATTTCTTAAGTGAGATAGACAAATTTCAAAATTTTATGATACAGAGGAAGAGGCATACATAAGAGAAAATGATATTATTAGAAAATTATCAAAACCAATAAAAAGTATTTCTATTCAATATAAAAACATAGTTACATTCTGCACAGATTTATTCGACTTATCGAACTTTCATTGGATTAAATAAAAAAGAGAATGGAATGATACTTAAATACTTAGTACCCATTTGTTCATAGATTTACCTTGTTTATTTTACCAGTAAAATACCTATGTAACTTTTATACTTATTATTTAATGTATATAAATACTTACTTAATTCTTATTCTTTTTTGTATAAATAAATTTAACTAGGACTTCCCTCTGAGAGATTAGTCTGAGCAATATTACTAAGAGCATGGATTTAATAGCAACTTGTGATTGTTAAAGAAAATTAGATGCTATCTTCCAACGATCATATGCTAACACCGATTCAAATACCGAAAATGAGCAAATTGAACCGCATAATTATAAAATATCATATGCAAACTTGTATACATTGTTTAAAAAAATGGAAAACAAAAAATGCAAATCAGCCATGCATGAATATAAAATTGGAAGTATGCATTAATTTCAATTTATTTAATCAACTATTTTTTTTCCAACAATTTAATAAGAAAAGCTGAAACAGGAATCAGCTTGTATTTTGGCAACTCTAACTTTGACTCTTTGGCTCAAAAATAAGCCCGATTCTGACTCCAAAGCTCTGGAAAAAGTATGTGGAACACAGACCTACTTGGTCTAGTTACCTCATTTTTAAGA